>OX424555.1:60399604-61690814 GCA_949152475.1 Terebella lapidaria | reverse complement strand
ATACCTTATATCTGAATCAGATGTTTACCTTGAACGTGTCGATAGAAGAAATATCTCATCCTCATAAATTTCACTTTATATCAGGCAAAGACCATCGGCAGAGACCAATTTAATACTGAGATTACCGAACTGTCAAACTTGATCAATGTGAACTTCATTGTGATAACTTTATCAATCCCACGCCCATTTAAAAATATGCTTCCGGGGAAATTTCCATGTTGTATTGTTTATCAGTCTCGTGTCAATCACTCTAATGTCAACCCAATGCTCATGCAAAAAAAACCAAGTACGCGATCTGGATTGGATGTCAACACATGTGATGAAGCACTAAGTACCATTGTACACTGACAATTGCCTCAATCATCAAATTTCTCTGTATTATATTGTTGCATTGAGAGGTCCAATTATCGTGACTTCAGTTCGGTGCCACAACATCGATTTTGTTTTCGTCGACAACCGAAATTCCTGGAAGCAACGTACAGCTTCCAGACAGCAGACACTGACCTCTCGTAAATCAGCAATGAAAAGTTTATCTCCACATCTTGATGATTATGGACAAGTTACGACTCGGTCTCTCGAGCGAGTTGACAACGAAGCGCAGTCGGTATCGACTATTTATTTTGATGAATGCCTAATGAACACGATTCATACCGCCACTGACACATATCATAGACGTACTCGAGGAAACATTGTGATATTACTTTCATCATAATATTTATTCATCACTCGAGCTTTGATAATGTGTTTCCCGAAAGCGGCAAGCAAGTTCGGGACAATGACGAGCTCAACCAAGTGACTTGTAGAGGTCTAAATTTGAGTTACACTTGAAAACCTCAGTAGTACGACAATATGTCAGCTACACGGAATCACTCGTGACTTGATATACAACTGCCCAGAAATCGAATTGCAAAATCGATAATAACCGGAGAATAAATAAATGAATGAATGGATGAATACAAAATAGTCAACAAAATCTTATTATCATAACTATATAAACTAATATCAACCTCATTGAGCACAGGATTGCTAACAAATGAATATTCAGCACATTCCAACCTAACAATGTAATAACATTGCAGATAATGAAGAGGAATATCAATATTCTATTACTTGAAAATATGTGCACGTGAATAGAGTGACTGGTACAAACCATGACACAAAACACGTCTAATACACGTCCAATCGAAATCATGGAAGCGATAGGAAAATTTGAAAGAGATATGAAAATTTGTACAACTTAGCAATATGAATGCAATTGCTCCACCCACGCAACTCCCAAAATTCAAACCACCAACACATACATTTCAATACAGTGGCGGAGCTTTTATGTTTTTGTTCATGCTTTATGTGCATTTTACAACTTCGAGTCACATTTAACGAGATAAATCATTCATCCAATTAGGATTGTCTCTGGACTCGTCGCCTTGAATGAACATGTCTTTCTTCAAGGCATCTTCAGGCATTGCCTTTTATTTTTCATTTATGTCCACTGCCAGTTAATCCCCACTTCATTCCTTGGTACTTTTCACGTGACTCCAAATATCATGTCATTCCTGGAACTACTTTAATACGCCGTCTGACGACAATTCTGGAAACCTTTCTTGACATAACATATTATTTCACCAATCCAATGTCCATGACGCCAGTGTCTTTGAGACGCAATATCACGCACATCACCTCGTCTTTTCAAACGTATTCTTCCACCACGTCATATTTCCAGGAAATCCCTCGTGTATCATTTGATTTTTGCTTATTATTGTAATAAGAACAACACAAGTTGTTCCTAATTATAATTTTCATACCCAATATGTATTATTTGTTGCGTCGTGATGAAGAAGGGGGATTGTGTGTGGAGAGCTGGTCATAAGAGTCGTAGATTGTGAATATGGGGAACAACCTTCAGTTGAAATAGTGGTCTACTAGAATCTGTGGTCATCCAAGTTAATGCGTTGTTGCTGCAGGCTGATTCTTCGAAAGGTATTAAAATTTGGTGAAAAATGTTAGTATAAAATGATCATATCACGTTTTCGTGTGCATGCATGTCTTCCATCGTGCCTTTTTCAATCAATAGGCATTCGAATGTACCAATAACATTTTTCCAAGAAGTTGGAAGTAAAAATATAATTGTTTTCTATGCTATCAATAGTTTTGGGATATTCGATGAAACGAGTGATTCTATATCTTATACAATGGCCATTACCGATGTCAACGGTTTCATGTTCTTGAGTGTATCTTTATACGGAATACTGTTCTGGTGTCTGTGAAGTTATTTGTCACAAGAGAATCAAACATTCGAGAGAATGTTATAATGAGTATAACAATGGATGTAAGTAAATATATGAGGAAATATGAACTAAATAATTACATGCAGTTCCAATCAAGACACATTATCCAACTTAGGTACTATGAATAGAAGGATCCTAACTCATTATAGCTTCCAGAACGGTCCGCGAAAGGACCACAAAGGGGCACAATATCACAAGATATTTCCTGTAAAAACGCAGAATAGTATTTGTGATTGACTGAACTGGTGTGGTCTGTGATATTTGTATGAAACAGTCAAATGGCATGACTATATTCTGATTTCTCTAACTTGTTTATACTGCTTTTTGCTGATATTTTTGCGATGCTAACTGGTATCGTTATTGAAATTGGGTGAAAATTGCCGTTTGACTTCCAAGTGATGTATGACAAATTATAGAACGATACCAATGATTAGCATCGCTACATTATCGTCAAAAACCGGTGTAAACAAGTTAGAAAAATCAGCCTATAGCCCTGGGCAAATTATGTTTGATTGCTATATTAACTGAGTAATCCAAAATATGCACTATCAATTTTTTGAGGAATCACAAAAAGAAGGAATTCAATGCTATTGCAATGGAGATAAAAGAAAAAATATTCAAAACCATCACACGTTAGGACACTTAATAAGATAAATATTGAGTTCAATCTATTAACTAGATTATGCTGCCTTGTTGAGTGGGTCTTACTCAGGCCGAAATCGATTCGTTGACGTCGATAGCCTAAAATTCCTGGAAACAGCAGGCAATGACCTCTCGCATAACAACCTTTGAAATGTTTCCTTTCCTTTGGGTAGAAATGGGAAAGTTTGCAACTTTATGAATGCATTTGCTCCACCCACACAACCCTAAACTGTGACTCGGACATCTAACTTTGTTTGTACTGCTTCACATGTCGTTTACATTTATGTATATTTAACGCGCATAATGAGACAAATCTTTCCTCCAATTACATATCATTGAACGTCTATTACTTCCAATACAGGCCTAAATTGTTGCACATGACTGAGCCTTTTTAGTGATATCCGTATTATTATTATTGCCGATCTGTAGTATACCTTATATCTGAATCAGATGTTCACCTTGAGCGTTTCGATAGAAGAATTGTCTCAGCCTCATAAATTTCACTTTATGTCAGGCAGAGACCATCGACTATCTTAGGCCCTTCCCGTTCAAAAGTTTCAGCATATATCATGGAATACTGAGATTACCGAACTGTCAAAACCTGATCAGTGTGATTTTGATTGTGATCATTTTATTAATCCGAAAGTGACCGCGCCTTATAAAAAGATACCCTCTTGGGGAATTTCCATGTTGTATTGTTTATCAGTATCGTGTCAAGGACTCTAATGTCAAGTACACGATCTTGACTGGATGTCAACACATGTGATGAAGCATTAAGTACCATTAGCACACTGACAATTGTCCTAATTATCAAATTCCTCTGGATTGTATGGTTGCGTTGAGAGTTAGAATTATCGTGACTTTAGTTCGGTGCCACAACATCGATTTTGTTTTCGTCGACAACCGAAATTCCTGGAAGCAACGTACAGCTTCCAGACAGCAGACACTGACCTCTCGTAAATCACCAATGAAAAGTTTATCTCCACATCTTGATGATTATGGACAAGTTACGACTTGGTCTCTCGAAGGAGTTGACAATGAAGAGCAGTCGGTATCTCAATAAAATGTTTATTTTTATGAGTGCACAATGAACACGATTCATATCATCACTGAAATGTATCATAGTCGTACTCGAGTAAACATTGTGATATTACTTTTTTATTATATTTATCCATCACTCCAGCTATGATAATAATGTACGTGTACGTTATTTCATCTTGTTTTCCGAAAACGGCAAGCAAGTTCAGGAAAAATGACGAGCTCAGCCAAATGACTTGTAGATGTTTAATTGTGAGTACACTTGAAAACCCCAGTGATACGGCAATATATCAGCTACATGGGATCACTCGTGACCTTATATGTATACAACTGTCCAGCAGTTGAATTGCAAAATCGATTCAAACTTAACCAGAGAATGAATGAATGAATGAATGATTGAATGAATACACATTAATCAACAAAATCTTATTATTATAACTATAATAAAAAATATTAACCTCATTGGACACAAGATTGCGTACAAGTTAACATTCAACAAAGTCTAACCTAAATATGCAATAACATTGCAGATAATAAAGAGGAATATCAATATTCTGTTACTCGAAAATATGTGCACGTCAATAAAGTGACTGGTGCAAACCATGACACAAAACACTTCTAATATACAGCCAATCGAGATCACGAAAGACACGTGATATGACAAACTACAGCAAGCTACAGCCTGCCGTTCTGAATTGAATCATTTCATTTTCACTAGAATATCGATTGACGTTGACTTTCTACGGAATCATATTGCTGACAGGCCTCTCAAAATATTAAGATATTATTTCAAAATTTCGGGACATTAAGTCAATAGGACAAACAAAGAGTTTTGATAGAGAGTATTTATAGTATCTCCAAATTTCAAGTTAATATTTAAAATTTTTTACTCAACATATCGAATTTCTCAAAATTTTGAGTTAGTGTCTCGAAAGTTTTAGATAATTTCTTGAAATTTTGAGAAAATAACTAGAATTTTTCAGAGATTCTTAAGTAATAACTCGATATTTCGAGATGGAAATTTTATATTATCTGGAAAATTTGATATATTAAAACGCGAAATATTGGGATATCATCTCAAAAATTTGAATATTCTAGGTTTGGTAGCAATTCACTTCCGTAGCTTTCAATGATTGTGGTTCCCACCTATGTTTCGATTATTAACAGATATGTACTTGAAGTGAAGTGGAACGTACGTCATTTAACTCTCACAATTAGCTCAATCCCAGGCATTGCAGCGTCGGGTCGAACATTGAGAATGTTTTTTTTCACATACATATATTAATATTCAGACTATATTGTATCACATTATACTTAATAAACTGCATGTATGTGTTATCATATCACAACCATATAACAATCAATTAAGAAACTGTAGTGTGTACATGTCGTATATTATTTGCTACGTTTTGGAGCCATCACATTCAGTGTTATTCATCTTTATTATGGTCCATGTATTCCATGATCCTTGTTGGTTAAAAATCGACTTCAAACAAAACATGATTTTATCTTCCACAAAAAACAGTAGGGTAAAAAAAGGCGTTGACGGTATCATCAAATGTTACTTTTTTGTACCATTGTGACTAAGATTTTTTTTCGATTTCTATCTTCAATGAGCTTGAAGGTCTATTTACTAATAATCCAAGTAGGCCTACATGGATCCTCGAGAGCTTAGTTTTATACAAACCGCTGGCTAATTGAGGTTGATAGCATGATCACAATAAAGCATGTAATTACAAACCGATCAAGTTTTGACATTTCGGTTGGCAGTTCGGTAATCTCAGTGGTCCACGATATGTGTGCTGTAACCTTTGAAGGAGCAGGGCAAGAGATAGACGATGGTCTAACACAAATATTAAATTTCTGGGAATTATATTTTTCCTCTACTGACACACTCAGGAACTGGGTCAAACACACATATGGCAATCGGATGCAATGTTTACGCGAAAAAAAAGAGTATACAATCTTGACTGGCAATGGCAATGAAAATGTATCTCTAATTCTTGATGGTCATGAACAAGTTACGACTTGGTCCTACGGTCCTTTGAGGGGAGTTGACAATGAAGAACTGCCGTCATAGTTGATAAAATGTTTATTTTTATGAATGCATAATAAATATGACGCATACCGCCACTGGCACGTATCATACCGCCACTGACACGTATCATACCGCCACTGACACGTATCATTATCGTAGTCAGGTATTAACGTTGTGATGTTACTATTTTTTCATCTACCACTCGTGCATGCCGGAATAATGTTCATGCACGTCACTAACGGTTAGTATTTTCCTCATTGTTTCGAAAGTGACTTGCAAGTTCAGGAAAGTGACAAACTTAACGAAGTGATCTGTATTTGTGAGTGACACACGTAAATCCGGTGATACAACACGTGTCTAAACTATATAGTGGTCGCTATGTCAGGGCATTATCATGTATGCAGTAGTAGTAAGTATATATATATACATGCTAGCAGATTTTAGGTTATGACTTCAAACTGAATGACACGTGTAAATATAGTTTTAGCTACACACGTGATCACTCGCGACTTATCATGCAACTGCCTGACACCTGAATGCAGCAAATGGGAAATTAAATGATTTATTCATTCGTGGAATGAATGAATACAAACATTAATCAGCCCTCATTGTGTTGCACATGTCAGAATGCGTAATAACATTGCAGATAATAAAAACATTGATTATTTTGTGACTTGTCTACAAGTGAATGGACTGACGGGTAACAAACCAGGACATAGAAACACATCCAAATACACGTATTCAATATCACAAGTTGGTTAAAAACGCTACTCTATGTACCCAGCAATGTTCTAAAATGACCATTGACCAACACAATTGGCGTTTTGTATGTTTTCACCAAAAATTTACACTATCAGTTTATTCTAATTAGAGACACAAAGCAAGAAATATCTGGCAGAAGTAGTTCTTTTGTCACATTCAGTTTTCACTATTCGAAAACATAGCTTGAAGTGAAATGGTTTAGCCCTCACAATTAGCTAAATCTCAAGTATAGCAGCCCGGTGCCTGGGTCAAACCGTACAGTAAGCGTTTCATGTGCACTATTTTATCACATTACTGTATAATACATAAGGATTATCGGATCACAGCCATATTACATCCAATTCTGAATCTGTTTTTTTTAAATAATGTATAACATTTTGCAATTTCATCACGTTGTATCTTTATCTTAGTCTATGTAGTGCCTATTGTGCCACTCGACTTTAAATGAATGTTTTTTTAATTTATAAAGAGGATTAATGAATAATGACAGTGTCATTGAATGTTAAACTATTTGTTTACCATTAAATCGTGACCCTGAGATTTTTTCTGTGTTAACACCGATCAACTCACAACATAATTTGCTTTTAGACTGAATGTTTGTGTACATAAATACAGCTACAAGAAATATTTCATTGCCTATCAGGGAAATGATGTCACATCAATTCAGGATCATCTGACTACATAAATAAGTTTTAAGAACATTATAAATAATCATGACTGGGTATCGCCGACATAGGCAAAATACAACATATATGCCCAGACAAGAAAGTTCTTGCGCATGGCGGCAATTTGTGGTTTCCGTCTTCCCGAAAACTATAAACATTATCTGGTGTATGGTTATAGAGTGGGTTAAACCACAACTGAAGTATTTCCTGTAATACATTGTAGGTAGGTGTGACTCGACTTGTAAAATATATCCAGACTCACCAGAGAAGAGCAACAATGCTGAAATACCTATTAACTTTGTACAATTATTGTATCTTGATAATTCATTGTTTTGAAAAATAATAATAATAATAATAATAATAATAATAATAATAATAATCAGATTTGTTATAATAAATATGTCTTTGTTATAATAATTATGTCTTCCCCATCCCCCTGTGAACTTTATGGAATGTTCTATAATATGGGTAAAATTGCACTGAAAAACTCGTTGAGAGATGTCGACATGCATGTTGAGATTATATTTTTGTGTTCAAGGTCATTTAACTCTATGTCCGTCACTTGTATGGTGTGATTGAGCTTGGTGAAGTCCGTATCATTTCCATGCTGAACTGTGCTGCTAGCGTCTACAAATGGTACTCGATAAGTGTTCTCTTCAGGCCGAAAGCAATGATACAAAACAGCTCGATCAAATAATGTGGTCCCCATTATACGTTACCATAATTTGAAGGTAAACACCATGTTCTATCTCTTACATGTGGTAAACAAATTGACCAGTCATCTTATGTTAGGCTATGCCCAGTAAATAAATATTAGCAATTTACAGTTGGACATTGAAATCGTTCATCAATATTATACGGAACTATGACATAAATTTGTTTACCTTCGTGTACTAGACAAAAGAAATGTCATATAAATGTTTTCAGGTTTTGAAGGTTGCGAGTAGACAAGTTCAATGTATATGTAAACTACAAGGCCTATAGCAGAACAGACCGAAATTGATTCATCGAAGTATCAGATATATAGGGTATCATTATTCTGTTTGGTGCACTTGTGGTTTGGTTGTCTTCGAGAAAATAGCAATTATCGAATATGACTTCAAGAGCTCTAGAGTTGTAATAATATTGTGTTATTGGAAGCATTGAATTGCTATTAATGTCACTAATGACAATATTGATATATAGTCGATGTCTTCAAATTGAGCGAGGTATTTGAGTTCAGTTCGTGAAATAAGAACGTGAATCACTGGAAAACACTGAATTCACATGAACTTGTTGTTTGATATCAGAATCTCATATGAATACAAACTACTCAGTCGTTACTAGCCTACCACAAGTGGAATTGACGGTGTTCGAATGGATATGGTGCGACGCACATTTATGTGATTGGGTTTATTAACAAATATTTATAGCGCATGCGCATATATTTTCGCTAATGCGCTGCAGGCACCGATTGAATGCAAATGCGGAAGGTGAAGTATTTGTTACACCAGTCTCCGAATCAGTTTAGTTTTTTACTGCACATGATAAATATAACTAATAATATTGAATACCAACGGTAACATAATGAATACTAGTACCCGCCTTTTACCACGTTCATACAGTTCAAGGTCAATTGATTGCGGTTGTTTTGACGTCAGCCTAAGCGCATCAAACATAGCAAACTACAAAACAAATTACCGTATGCAATGTTGTTTATTGTTTCATACTTGACACGTATTCATCTAATTCTAGGTTAGAGTACGACACAACAACGCCAACAAGCATGTCAATATTTAGGTTAACTCCGCCAGTTCAGTTGTTCTACCCCTATCAGCTCACGGAAACGAGTGAAAACACAATAGCAGAAAAAAAACGTATCATTGCCATTGATCCATTAGGTTTTGGTGCACGTGAAATACTTATCTGCTTGTACGTGTATGATACTAATCATGAAATTGTATCTAGTTGAACATACATTCAACACTGGTCCCAATGCCATGGAATAAAGTATGTTGTTCAATCACGTCGTTCGTTTGTATTTTTATCCTTTATTTTATATAGTGTAATCTTTTTATTTCTTTGCTTTATGTGCGATCAGTCATTGACCATGTTGTATTTACTTTATACAAAATGTGCCTTATGTATTTCGTCAGGTTTTCACTTTTGACACGGTAGGCGATACATTCAGTAAAGATGAAATCACATTTTTATATGTGGAGACATACATGATGGTTGGGATGTATTATATGGGTGTATATAAGAGTCTTTGAAGCTAAAGGTAATTGATGATTCTAGTGCCTATGCATATCGAAAGAGATGGCTGATAGGTGAGGGAAAATACTTTGATAATTTGTTGAATTCCCGGAGACACGGAAAAACCAAGAGTTGACAATGGGTGATCATAAGTTGAGGTAATTATTTTTACGCAGAAAATGCAGCCATAGTTAATATTAGTGTCACAACTTTTCCCCGTCGAGTGGGTTCTCTGTCGCGTACGTTATATTCCTTATCATTTGAAAAGCTCCATGTTCCCAGAAATTCGTTGTAAATCTGCAACATTTATTACATTCAACTATTTCCTCCGATAACGTGTCCGAACACTGTAAGGTTATGTTTCGAAAGTAAGCATTATGATCACGGAACGTATTCAACACATAGGTCTAGATACTTATACCTATCTTACTGACTTCCTGGTTGAGAGCACTGTAATTTTTATAATGGTTCACACACAACATACTCAACCCATGCTTAAAGTACTTGACGCCTTTGGCTAATCTCAGAATAAACCGCACGTTTCCAGCATGTTCATGGTATTTTCCTTGTTTCCTGAAAGTGTTATGGACGTTCAGGAAAGTGACAAGTTTGACCAAGTGGTATGTATTTGTGGGTCACACAGCGATACAATGCGTGTCTGCAATATGGGTTGCTATGTCAAGGCAGTATATCTGTAGTGGCTATATCACCATACTAGGTTATGATTATGACCAACAGAAAACCTGGACTGAATGATACCACGTAAATAAACACGTAGATTCCAAAAACTGAATGCAGCAATTGTAAAGACAAATGTTTTATTCACTCGTTGAATGAATGAAAAATTGATTAATTATAAAAAAAAATAATTTATATACGATGTAATCTAAGCTCATTTTGTTGCTGAAGATTGCTTAAAAATTAATATCCAGGTTCAGTGGGAATACATAATAACATTGCAGATAATAAAGAAATATCAATTATACGTCATTTAACATTCATGATTGCCTAAACCCCATGTGTAACAGCCCTGCATCAAAACGTACGCCCTAAACGAGTTTTTCATATAGACATAATACTATTTAGATTGTTTTTTTATCACATTACTTGATAAAACATAGTGATTGCTAAATCATATTAAGAACATTTACATCCAATTCAGAATCTGTATCATGTTTTACAATAAAAAGTGTCATCGTGTTTTATTCATCTTTATTATATAGTATATAATTATATAGTGCTTGCTTGTTGCCAATTGACTTTAAATTGATGTTCTTAAAGCTTATTTCAAGTCAAAATGAATTTCAAGTTCTCATGTTTTGTGCGATAGAAAATGCAAAATGCATGATAACAGAAATTGCACCACACTCATAAGATGTGTCTGATCACCATGCAAACCATACTTAACATACGGTCCATAGCAACATGGTTGCTAGGAGCTTCAACTCGCAACTGGTATGCAAAATAATTTTGAAATTATTGAATGGATTTCAGAAAAGGTTCTTGTCCACATTTCACCAGTTTTGTGGTACCTTTCGTTGCGCTGCGTCCCTAACAACCACGGTTGCGATGGGACATATTTCGAGAATAGTTACCTTGGCAACCAATTCTGGTAATTGAACACCGATTATATATCGTGAAAATCAAAGTACATGCAAAATAAAGCACATATTATCATCGTACATATTTGAGAATAGACATTTCACTACTTCCTAAATTAACTTGGTTTACCCTTGTGACGTCATGAATACTCATTATAATAGTTAATTAGGTACAAAAAGGTTAGCTCAAATTGTCCACTAAAACTGTCATATCTTCATAAATAATCTGTAAAAACTATAATAATCCATGAAATTCACTCTATCATCTGTCAAAAAGTATCCTGGCTTTAAGAAGACTAGATGGGCTGGATACGAAGTGACAGTATCCTTATTAATAAATTGCACGATATTTTTTTACTCCGATATTTTTTTCCGCTTTATCATCGACCAGCTCACATACAATTTACTTCATTATAAAATACATATATATACGGTTCTGAGAAATACGTCTCAATGGCATGATATTGCATCATACAAGGATCAACAGAATGTACGGGTGGGTATTACTGACACTCGTAACAAACGACATAAATTACCAAACATTCGAGGGCTACAATTTGTGGTTTCCGTCTTTCCACAAACTATAAACATGATCTAATACAAAGAGTGGGTTAGACCACAACTGAATGATTTCCTGTAATACATTGTAGATAGTCGTGACTATCTATGTGATAGTTGTTCCAAAGTGTGTCCAGGCACACCAAAGAAGAATAACAAGGTTCAAGCACCAATTCACTTTGCCAATTTGTGTAGAATGGTGTCAATTCATTACCTTTATAATGTTGCGAACTTAACCTGTCAAGAGTCTACACACTCTCAATATATAATGTGTTATTACTTCTGGGTAAAGCTGTATCGAAATGTCCGGGTGATTGACATGCATGTGTTGATGCAGCCCTCACTAATGTATACATATTACATTCTTGGGTTGAAGGTCACTAATAACTATGTCCCTCACTTGTATGTTGTTGCTGAGCCCATATCATTGCCAATGCTGAACTGTGTTGGGGTCTACAACTACATTGTAGTGCTTTCAGGCAAAGAGCAACAATGATAATAGCTCGACCACAATAATGTGGTTATCATTGAAGGAAAACGACATGTTCTAGTCCATGCTTGTTGGTAAAACAGAGTAACCTTCCATCTCGTGTTAGGCTATGATATTCAAGAAATAAAATATAACTATTTGCAGTCGTTACCAATATTAATTAAAACTAGGATATGTATTTCATGACCTTCATGTACAGAGCATACGAAATTGGAAAAGCTACATAAATGTTCTCACGTTTTACTAGTTACAAGTTTACTAGTTCAGTGTGCATGAAAACTGCTAGGCATGCATATACAGACCAAAATTGTTTCCTCGAAGTATCAGAGATATATGGTATCGTCATTCTTTATGGTGCACTTGTGGTTTTGTTGTCTTTCAGAAAACAACAATTATCGAATTCAGAGTAGAGCCAAATCACAATCGACCAACTACAGTGTGGCATTCATGTTTATTGTTGAAGATATGACATCAAGGGTGAGTTTTAGCTTCAGAGGTGCAGTACTTATTTAGTGTTATTAATAATACAGTTATTTAGTGGAAACCATTGACTTGTTATTGAGCACAGTGTTGATCGTTGTCTCCAATCTGGGCGAGATTTACGTACAATTAGTAAAATAACTAAACCCCCTCAACACTCAATTCACATGCACTTCTGGTGTTTGACATCACAACCGCAAATACAGAAAACACATCACTCGCCTATCACATATGGAATCAGTACTATTCGGTATGCCATGGTGCGACTCACAATTACGTGATTGGATTTATAAACAAAAATTTATTGCGGATGGGCAATGTCTTCGCTAATATATTGCAGATTGCAGTTGATTGCAAATGTGGTAGGTCAAAAATTTGGTACACTAGTCTCCGAATCAGTTCAGCGGTTCCATATGATAAGGATAGCTAATGATAGGCCTACCAATACCACGGGTAACACAACGAATACCTGCTCATCAACATATTTACGTTCATATAGTTCAAGGTCAGTTGATCGCGGTTTTTCAACGACCGCTGAATTGCATCAAACATTGAAAACTACAAAACAAATTATGGACGCAAGGTTGATGATTGTTTTATACTTTACGTGGAAATTATTGCAGGATACTGACGCGTAGGACTATTCGTCTAATTCTAGGTCAGTGTACGGCACAACAACGTCAATGAGCCTGTATATTTTCAGGTAACCTCTGCCAGTTCAGTCGTTCTACCCCTATCAGCTCTTGGAAACAAGTGCACTGGAATTGATTTCGAATTAAACTTGGCGCATAATTCCTGGAAGATGCGAGTGAAAACACACAGCAGAAAAACCGAATCAGTGGCATTGAGCCATTAGGTTCAAGTACAGGATAAGTACTTATACATGTATGATACTGATAATGAAATTGTATACATGTAGTTGAACATACATTCAATATGTATGATACCCATCAAATTATTGAAAGGAATTAGTCCCAATGTCATAGAGTAACGTATGTTGTTCAATCACGTCGTTCGTTTTTAGTTTTATCTTTTGTTTTATATAGAGTAATCTTTTTATTTCTTTGCGTCATGTGGGATCAGTCATTGACCATGTTGTATTTTTCTTATACAAAATGTGGCTCATGGATTTCGTCAGGTATTCACCTTTTGACATGGTATGCCATACATTCAATGAGATAAAATTACAATTTACAAAAATGCAGAGACATATATGGTTGGGATGTATTTTATGGGGGTCTATAAGAGTGTTTGAGGCTAAAGGTAATTGATGTTCCTAGCGCTTATGCACACTAAAATATATCGAAAGAAGATGACTGATGGGAGACGGAAAATACTTTGTTGATTTCCTGGAGACACGGAAAAAGTTGACAATGAGTGATCATTCATTGAGGTAATTATGTCTGACTGTCACGAATTTTCACCATCGAGCGGGTTCCCTGTCGCGTACGTTATATTCCTTATCATTTGAAAAGCTCCATGTTCGCCAGTAAATGCTTTATTCTTTGTAAATCTGCAACATTTATTACTTTCAAGTATTCCCTTCGATAACGTGTCCCAACACTATAAGCTTTTGTTTCGAAAGTAAGAATTATGGTATCTTTCTGACATCTTTATTGAGAGCACTTACTATAATGGTTACACACAATATACCCGACTCATGCTTAGAGTATTTCAAGCCTTTGGCTAATCTCAAAACAAAAGCGCACGTTACTAGCATGTTACTAGTATTTTCCTTGTTTCCTGAAAGTGTTATGGACGTTCAGGAAAGTGACAAGCTTGACCAAGTGATATGTATTTGTGAGTGACACTTGTAAACCCAGCGATACAATACGTGTCTTAGATATATGGGTTGCTATGTCAAGGCATCACCTGTGTATTAAATAGCAGTGTGCAAGTATACCACCATGCTAGGTTATGATTATGACGGAGCGAACAGAAACCTAAACTGAATGACACGTGTAAATATAGTTTAGCTACACACGTGATCATTCGCGACTCATCATACAACTGTCACAACAACTGAATGCAGCAATTGTGAAATCAAATTATTTAGTCAATATTCGGATGAATGAATGAATCAACGAATCAATGAATCAATGAAAAACATTACTATACAATGTATTCAAAGCTCATTTTATTGCTGAAGATTGCTTTCAAATTAATATCCAGGACATGTTCTATCGGAATACATAATAACATTGCAGATCAAAAAGAAACATCACCTATTTTGTGACTTGTATACATGAATGGACTGACTGGGAACAAATGACGACACGATAATGCACCTAATTTACACGTAATCAAAATCATGGAATATACATGATATGGAAACTACAAAAAAATTATTATACACTCCTAATGTGCAAGCCTTTTCAATGTTTTGAATCGAAACATTTTCAGTTTCAGTCTATTGTAGTTAGAGACACAAAACAAAGAAAAATCAATCTGGCATAATTGAATAAGTGATTCACATTTCGTTTGTATCATACAACCAGAATGTGTTTTTACTATTCGTAGATATATCCTTGAAGTGTTATCGTAAGTTATCCCTCACAATAACTAGCTAGTTCCCAGGTATAGTAATAGTCCTTCGAACGTCCTTTTTTGTCGTATTATTTTATGTCACCTTATTTCATAATACACGTACATACATGACATAAGGAGTTTCATATCACAATCAATTCTTAGTCTGTATCATGTTCTATATAAACAAAATTAGTATGTTTTGCAGCCATTTCATCGTGTTTTATTCATAGTTATTATATAGTATATATAATGCCTATTGTGCTTGTTGATTGCCACTCGACTTTAAATTGTTATATTATAAGAAGACTAGTTGGGCTGAAAACGACATTACAATATCCATAAATGTTACGATATTTGTTTACAATTATCTTGTGACTCTTTTTCCATTATACCATCCATCAGCTCACAGACAATTCACTTCTTGATGAGGTATGTATAAATAGAGTTCCAGGAAATACGTGTACATCACAAAGAAATAATATCACATCATTCAAGGAAAAACTGATTGCATAACAAGTTCTTTGTGGGTAGCGCTGAAGCTCTTAAACCCCAACATATATATACCCAGACATTATAAACCTGAATGGATTTTCTTGCGCATGGCGGCAATTTGTGGTTTCTGTCTTTCCGAAAACTATAAACATTATCTATTATGTAGGGTTGTAGAGTGGGTTAAACCACAACTGAATTATTTCCTGTAATACATTGTAGGTAGTTGTGACTCAAGTTGTTGTAAAGTGTTTCCAGGCACACCAATGAAGAATAACAAGCCTGAAGTACCTATTCACTTTGCTCTTTTGTGTACAATGGTGTCAGTTCATTGTCTTAATAATGATGTGCACTTAGCCTATCAAGAGTCCATACACTCCCATTATACTGATAATGTTTTATAATATCTGGGTAAAGCTGACCTAAACGTTCTGGAGATTTACATATGAGTTGACTAACGTTTTAAGGTTTAATACTGAAAACTTCCATAGTATACGGTATGTTGTGGCTGAGCTTGGTGACGCCCGTAACATTTCCAGCAGAATTGTGCTGCTGGTGGACACAACTAGTACTCGATAAATTTTCTCTTCAGCCGAAGAACAACAATGGCTCGATCAAAATTGTGGTTACCATCGAAGGAAAACGACATGTTCCATATCATATGTATTGGTAGAACAGAACAAAATTTCTTCTCATGGTAGACTATGATCATGCAGTGATAACATATGAAGACTTTTGTCAATATTATGCGACACTGTACAGGGTAGAAGAAACTAGAACTTTCATAAAAATGTTTCCATGTTTTATTAGACTTATTAGAATCCGCATTCTTTACGGTGCACTTGTGGTTTTGTTGTCCCCCAGAAAACTACAATTATCCAATTCACAATAGCGAAAATGCCAAACCACAATTGACCAACTACAGTGTGGCATTTATGTTTATTGTTGATGACAGGACTTCAAGGGTGTGTTTTAGCTTCAGAGGTGCAGTACTTATTTAGTGTTATTTAGTAATGCAGTTATTTAGCGGAAACCATTGACTTGTTATTGAGTTCAGTGTTAATACATAGTCGATGTCCTCAATCTTGGCGAGATTTAAATACAGTTAGTGAAATAACTAAACCCCCTCAACACTCAATTCACATGCACTTCTGGTGTTTGATATCACAACCGCAAATATAGAATACTCGCCTATCACATATGGATCAGTGCTATTTGGTATGCCATGGTGCGACTCACAATTACGTGATTGGATTTATAAACAAAAATTTACAGCGGATGTGTAATGTTTTCCCTACATATTGCAGATTGCAATTGATTGCAAATGCGGTAGGTCAAAAATTTGGTACACTAGTTTCCGAATCAGTTCAGCTGTTCTGCGTGATAAGGATAGCTAATGATAGGCCTACCAATAACACAGGTAACACAACGAATACCTGCTCTTCGACATATTTGCGTTCATATAGTTCAAGGTCAGTTGATCGCGGTGTTTCAACGACCGCTGAATCGCATCAAACATTGAAAACTACAAACCAAATTATGGATGCAATGTTGTTGATTGTTTTATACTTTACGTGGAATTTATTACAAGATACTGGCACATATTCCTCTAATTCTAGGCCAATGTACGGCACAACAACGTCAATGAGCCTGTATATTTTCAGGTAACCTCTGCCAGTTCAGTTGTTCTACCCCTATCAGCTCTTGGAAACAAGTGCACTGGAATTGATTTCGAATCAAACTCTGCACACAATTCCTGGGAGATGCGAGTGAAAACACAACAGCGGAAAAAATACATATCATTGCCATTGAACCATTCGGTTTAGGTGCACGATTAGTACTTATATGTTTATGATATTAATAATATAGTTAAACATAAATAATACACATAAAATCATTGAATGAAATTGGTCCCAATTCCATAGAAGAAAGAATGTTCATCAATCAGGTCGTAATTGTCATTGTTGTAATTGTTTAATTTCTTTGTTTCATGTGGGGTCAGTACGGAGCCTCTGTGTGGACATACAAGAAATATTGTTAACACATTGTTATTGCGTTCCCTTGCATTCCGGATCGTGTTCCTTCGTGATCTTGTAGAAAAAAACTTCTCAGAAGTCGCTGGCGTCAGCACAATGAAGGCTATCGCGAGGGAACGCGATCCAGAATGTGAGAGAATGCAATAATATTGCGAGGGAATGCGATCCGGTATGCGAGGGAACGAACAAAGATCGCAAGGGAACGCGATCCGGATTGCGAGGGAACTCAATAAGATTTCGAGAGAACACAATGATATTGCGAGGGAACGCAATAACGATATTTCCATGTCCTTTCAGCGGCTCCAAAATTGACCAAATGACATGTTCCATTTTGATGTGTGACAACTGATCATACATTGCAAAGGAGAATGTATACCATACATTTAATGAACATGCTATTAAAATGTATATGTGTTTGGTTTTCGCCCTTGGCTAACATCAGAACAAAGACGTGCTCTATAGAGTACACCTGACAGCTCAGTAATATATGTCGTATAAATACTAGGAAAATACGCCTTAATAACAAATAGAGACATACATGTATTGGTAATAAAAGATCCGCAGTGAAAGCAGGTGATCACCTCTCTCTTCACAAACGCCATTCGGTTTAAGTTTCTATAAATCTCGCCAAACCACAATGTTTGTACAAGAGACCTTTATGAATGATATGTATCGTCCAGAAATACGTTGAACAGGCGCCACGCGGTTGAAGCTCCATTTATGTTCGATGAGTGCAAATTAATATTTCTGAAAACGTGCATCTCTCATTTGTGTATGTCATCGTGGTACATTGTGCATTCATATCAACTGATGCTGGTTTTTTTTCCAAAGACCACTGGTTTCTTAGTATGATAATGAATAGAAAATTGGTTTGTAAGTTGGATACCATTTAAAACTAGGCTTAAAATAAAGCTTATCTGAGGAAGTGGGTTTCATCCTTAGTTTGCTTTTTATACATCTGAATATGTTTCTCTTCTCACAGTAAATATATATAATACAAAACTTTCGGCCATGATGAATATGTAATCTTTGTAGATCCGTTTTTTTTAAGTCAATTGTTTCATACACAAGTTCCATGACATTGATTGTGATTATATGGACAACACTAAGAAGTTTCTGTCATGCTAAATAGGTTATGCCATGCTAGAGTGTTTGTGCCATTCTATGCTAAACAATTTCTGCCATGCTAAGGAAGTTTATGCCATGCTTAAAAGTTTAATAACACGCTAAAACGTGTCTGTCATGTTATGAAGGTTGACGCTATGCTAAAAATGTGTATTTCGAGCTAAAAGGTTCCGAGTTATACTAACGTGCCATACTAAACGTTTCTGCCATGCCAAAAAGTTGTGTCAAGCTAAAATGGTTTGTGTCATGCTAAAAGCGTTTCTGCCATAAGAAGATGTTTGCTATGTTAGAAAGTTCTGCGTCATGCTAGAAACGTTTGGGTCATGCTTAGAAAGTTCGTGCCATGCTGAAGAGGTTTGGGCCATGCTAAAAAGGTTTATTCCAGGCTAAAATGTTTCTGTCATGCTGAGGAGGTTCAAGCCATGTTTAAAAAAAGTTCATGCCATTCTAGAACGTTTCCATCCATGCTAAAAACTTAGCAGAATGGTTGGTGGATTGGTTCATAAACTACTTGGCAGCATAGAGCCACCCCGTATTAAGAATTACAGCATTTGTTAATTTATTAGTTCTGACCAAATACTTCCCAGGGAAACGTTCCATACCGCAGTGAGTCGGTGACACGTATCATTATCGTAATCGAGTAAACGTTGGTGAGTTTTTATTAGACATATACTGGGATAAAATACATACACATTATTTTCCTCGTTGTTTCTTGAGAGCAGCAAAAATGTTCGGGAAAGAGACAAGCCTAAGCAAGTGATTTGTATTTGTTAGTAACACTTGAAAACCCGGCGACACGGAGATATAATGTCAGCCTATTTGAAGCACAATTTGAAATGGAGTTTATACGCAGTGTTTGATTCAGCCAATTCTATCAGAATGGACATTTTTACGACCGGAGTGCCAACACGTGTCTAAACGATATACAGGGGTTGCTATGTCAGAGCAGTATGCTGTGTGTAGCACGAGCATGAAAGTATTTACTCTATCGGCATATCATTGTATGATGGAGCCATTGGAAGACATTGAATTGGATGACACGGTTTGAAAATATAGTTTCAGCTACGCACGTTATCACGACTTATTATACAATTGCCCAAGAACTCAATGCAGCGATTGTGAAATTAATTGATTTAGTTATTCACAGAAGTTCGCTTATATCATAAAATCATGATTTGTGTTCATCACCCGAAGACTTGTCCTTGACATGAAGTTGGATATATGCAAATTAACTCTCACTAGTAACTCAATCCTAGGTATACAAGCCTGGGGGAGGGGGGAGCTGTGCGATTATTTTCATATACACATAAAAAAAATGATTATTACAAACACAGTCACATTTTACAACCAATTAGAAATCCGTAGTAATATATCAAATTATTACGTTATCAGCCATCCTATCATTTATATATTATTATTATATAGTGTTTGTTGGAGTGTCTATTTGTTATTGAATGACTTTAGATGATTATTATCTTATCATAATCAAGACAGTAGCCTTAATTGTTAGAATTTTTGTTTACCATTAAGTTTTGACTGTGAAATTGTTTTTCGATGTTATCATCTATCAGCTCACAGAAAATGTGCTTATAGACGGTGCATATAGATTGTTTATGTATGAATACAGTTCCAAGAAATGTTTCATTGCGTCTCTCGGAAATGACGTCGCATCAAGCAAAGATCATATGATTACATAACAAGTTTCCTGAACATTATACATGTCAATGGGTGGGTATCGCCGACAGAGATTTACGTACGTAGAACAACACATATACCCAAACATTCGAAACCTGAATGAATGCTCTTATGCATGGAGGCAATTTGTGGTTTCCGTCTTTCCGAAAACTACAAACATTATCTAATGTATGGTTATAGAGTGGGTTAAACCACAACTGAATAATTTCCTGTACACTTTGAACGATCTCGTGACTCAAGTTGCGCAACATGGCTGAAGGACCAATTCATTTTGTCCTTTGGTGTACAATTGTATCAATTCACTGTCTTATTTATAATGCTGTGAACTTTGGTGTTTCAGTAGCCTATTGGTAAAGTTGCACTGAGATATTGACATGCATGCGTTGATGAAGTATTTACTACTGCCTATAAATTGTGTTCAAGGTCCTAATCTCTATGTCCGTCACTTGTTATGGTTGTGCTTGGTGACTTCCATGTCGTTTCCAATGTTGAACGGTGTGCTAGCGGCCACAACTAGTACTCGATGAAAGTTCTCTTCAGGCCAGAAGCATCGTTGAAGAGCTACGAACACCTCGATCACGATATCATGGTTACCATTCTTTTACCATATTTGATTGAGAATGACATGTCATACGAGGGAATATGCATTGATAAAAGAAAATAACCCTTCCTTTGCTATACTCAGTAATGAAAAAAACATATTTAAAATTAAGGTGTGTGTGTAATTTGAAAGCACTACCAATAAATGTATTATATGAAACCATGACATGATTTGATGACCTCAATATATTCCTCATCAATATTCTCACGTGTTACTAGTTACCAAATCACTGATTCAGTGTGCATGAAAACTACTAGGCCTATAACAGAATAGACCGAAATCGTTTTCCTCGAAGTATCAGAGATATAGAGTATCGTCCTTCTTTATGGCGCACTTGTGGTTTGGTTGTCTTTCAGAAAATAACAATTATCCAATTTCCAGTAGAGAAACACAAGCCAAACCACAGCCGAGCAACTAGAATAGGGCATTGACGTATATTGTTGAAGATATGAAGATATGAAGGAGCAACTAGAATAGGGCATTGACGTATATTGTTGAAGATATGAAGGGTGTGGTTTAGCTCCAGATGTGTAACACTATCGTGTTTCTGAGTGGGAACCATTGACTTGCTATAAATTACAGTATTGATATATAGTCGGTGTCTCCAAATTGGGCGAAGTATTTATGTACATTTCGTGTCAGAAATAAGAACGCAAGCCACTTGACAACACTGAATTCACATGAACTTTTGGTGTTCGATATCAGGTTCTCATATGAATAAAGAATACTTCATTGATACGTTACTCGCGTATCGCACCTGTAAAAAATAATATTCGGTATGCTACGATCTTAATCACATTTACGTAATTGGGTTAATTATTCAGAGTGAACGTGTCTTAATTTCACTTGAATCCTGTAGATTACAATTGATTGCAAATATGGTAGGTTAAAAATTTGGTAATTTGGTGTCCGAATCAGTTCAATTTTTTACTGCACATGATAAATATAACTAATAATACCAATATCAAAGTAACAAAATGAGTACCTGCCTTTCACCATACTTGTGTTAATACAATTCAAAGTCAATTGATGGCTGTTTTACAACGACCACTGAATTGCATCAAACATTGTGAGGGACAAAACAAATTATGGACTCATACTTTACCTGGAATTTATGGCAGGTTACTGACACGCATTCATCTAATTCTAGGTCAATGTACGGCACAACAATGTCAATGAACATGTCTGTATTTAGGTAACCTCTGCCAGTTCAGTCGATCTACCCCTATCAGCTCTTGGAAACAAGTGCACTTGAATTGATTTCGAATTAAACTCGGCGCAAAATTCCTGGAAGATGCGAGTAAAATACAAAGCAGGGGAAAAACGTGTCAGGGCCATTGAAATATTGGGTTCAAGTAGACGATAACTTATATGTGTACCTATCATCATACTTATATGCGCATGATTCTAATCATGAAACCGTATGTTTAAACATAAAAAATACGTCCAATTATTCAATGGAATTTGTCCCAATGCCATATACGAGAATATAATAGGGAATGTATTTTCAAAGCACTTCGTTCGTTGGTGGTTTATCCTTTATTTATACATGGATATATTGCTCTAAATTGTAATCTCTTTATTTGTTCATGTGGGATCAATCACTGATCGTGCTGTATTAGGCACTTTATGCAAAATGTGCAACATGAATTTTGGCATGAAGATATTGACCAATTGACATGGTCCAGTGACGTGTGATAACTGATCACACTGTACATTGCATCGTGAATGTATACATTCAATGAATGCGCTAATATGCTTTATATGTGTCTGCTATATTAGAATGTATTAATTGCCCAGAAAAGTAATCGCAACGATAGGTAAATACATGTGAGATACGGCTTCTAGCGCACATACACCACTAACGCATATCAAACGAAGATGAGTGAAGAGAAATGCTTTGATAATCTGTCGGTTTTCCGGAAACGTGGGACAAAAACAAGAGCTTAAAATGAATGATCACTAAAGGAGGTGATTTCGCAGAAAATGCAGTCAATATAGTTCTTTAAAGTAATCTTACTGTCACAAATCTCCACCGTCGAGTGGTTTCCTCCTCGAGCAATATGTTTCATCATTTCAAAAGCTCCGTGTTCTCAGAAAGACGAGTATAATTCACTTTGTGACATGATATTATGTGGTGTAAATCTACAATATTTACTAATTTCTTCGATAAGGTGTCCCACTATAAGATTATCTTTCAAAAGAAAGAATTATGATCAGTGAACGTATATCACACATAGGTGTAAATACTTAATACTATCTTTCTGACTTCCTGATTGAGAGCTCTATACTTATTATAATGACTTACACAAATATACTCAACCCATGCTTTAAGTATAACGCATTTGTCTAATCTCAAAACAAGCACCTGTTTTTTAAGGAATACCCTTAGTAATACTAACTGTTCATTAATACCGGTATGTGTATAAAGTCAAATGGTATAAACACTGCTAAATACAGACTAAAGACATCTTGCTGGTAAAAGATACTCGATGATATCCAGACAATATGCAAATTATCCTACTTGAGTTCTTGTGGTATTAATCAGAAGTGCGTGGGAAAATAAAATAATGAATTACATAGCAGTGGACGCAGATCATCCTCTTTTTCTTGCATTTTGACCCAAACGCAGTTCGGTTTGAGTTTCTGGAAAAGGAGGAAATCTCGCCAAACCACAATATTTGTACGAGAGGCGTTTATGAATGAAATGTATTGCCAAGAAATACGTCGAACAGGCGCCACGCGGTTGAAGCTCCATTCATGTTTGATGAGTGCAAACTAAATTTCTAAAAAAACGTACACCTCATATATCTTGTCTGTTATCATCGTGGGACATGTGCATTCAAATCAACTAATGTTGTGTTTCCAAGTAGGATACATTGTGAGTGTATGAATGGACATCTGGTGCACTGCTTAGAACAATGCTTAACTGTCTGTTTGAGAGAAAGCTTTTCAATAGATCATGTAGATAGCGTGTGTTTAAAAAAAAAATATTCAAATACGTTTTCTTTTCGCAGTAATTAGATACATGTATGTCTAATACGGACTTCTTGGTCAATATGAATCTGTAACGTTCGCCTATAATGAAGACATTTTAACGTCTCTTCTGTCGCACACGAGTTTCCATTAATGTGATTGTATGGACAACACTGAAGCAGAAATCCGAGATATCTCCGTACCTTTAATATCCTCATTCACATCAACATTTGTAGGCGACTTCAGTACTAAACATTGTTAATTTGGCGTCATCCCGCGCAGCTGTGCGAGTCATTAGCGGATAGCCCTGTGTGGGTGGGTTGTCACATCTGCCAGTGCCTGGCAATTAACTGTTCTGCTGTCGTCGGCCGTCCTCAGCTGTTTATCTATACGTAGAAGACGCGATAATTACACCTACACATCGCTCGAAAAACATACTAGTATATTTTTATTGATTTTCCCCGTCAAGCACTAGGTATCAATTTCTGACGACACAGTGCTTTTGTTGAATGGAGCATCGTTCCTTGGTCTCTGTTTGTAATGGATTCACGTGTATTAATGTACAATGCAAGTCCTCGTGTAAATCGAGTAATTTACGGCTCAGAAACCTTTTGTGAACATTCTTAAGCACCCTCGTGCAAATTGCTCATGAGATCAATTGTCGAGACGAATCGATCTCAAGGTGCTTATCAATGATTAATTTCCATTGCATTTCATATGGTTTATACTGTGACAAGCGATCGACATAACCATCCAATGGGAAATGATTAAAGAACCCGAACATATCAGAATTACTCTGCTATTGTGGTATCTTTTCTGGGAAAGCTGGGTCTTTAACCTCTTTTCGAAGTACACTTCAATTCAGAAACCACAATTTCAGTGCATGCCGGTTATCAGACTCTTGCGGTTAGCAGGGGTATTCCCAGGACTTATACGAAAAATGTCAGTAAAAAAAAAATCATTCATAAAATTCCTGTTTGCTCAGGCTACAAGAGTCACTTAGTGATGGACAATTTGGTTATTTATTTGCAGAGGTTCTAAAGCCAGTAAGTGCTAGATCGACATATACGTGTTTTAGTATATTTCCTTAGACGCATTCGCGAAACTACAAAATGTGTTCGATGAATAGCGTGACAGATGTAATATATATAAGACAGACAACTCGGTTATTCATTTGCGAAACATTTGGTGCGATGGTGTGATCCATAAACAAAATGAAAGTATTTGAGTATAGGTGTGGACATTCAAGCAGACACGTGCGCAAACTACCATGTTCGTTCCTTGAATAACACAACGGATGTATTTTTTCCTATAAATGTATTCTCAATCCTTACAAATCCGTTTTGCTTAAAATATACCATGCTGTGTACCAGGAAATCAATGTCAAGCTACAAAGAGTCACGCTGTGCAGGAGGATCGCCCGATATATTATTTCTGGGAAATATTTTCATGGCGATCATATTGGGCAAGATCTCGTATCTGGATTTAAATATACCAGTAAAAATGTTCTTCGAGAAAGCCACGTGTTATCTGGTTATGAAAGGGAATTCCCCATGTGTCAGCAAATAATGCTGTACTTGTTAGCGATGTTTTATTTGTATGATTTATTACATGGCCGTATTCACATTCGATATGAGCACTTTGTGAGTGTTACTTGTCATCAAGGGCTTTTTAAGATTGTGATATTCATTATATTCCCTACCTGACGCGATTGGAAGATTGAGAAGTAAGGCAAAAATGGAAGAGGGAGAGGTGGGCAAAGCGGCCCCTTAATTCAAAAGCCCACGATTATCTATTGAATAATTTTTTCTGGATTTCTTTTGTTTTATCTATGACGTTATTTGTTTGACTAATCAAAACTTTGAACTTGTATAAATTATTTAGTTGCTGATAAATTTTAATAGTTTCGGTGATTGTTTAGGGTCGTAGCTGAGGGTAAAGCGAGCCCCCAGTCCACATTATTCAATATTTCAAGAAATTAGGTCCATGGTCCGTTTTGCCTGGGGTCCGCTTTGCCGGTCTCTTCCCTAAATGCAACACTATCGTTGAAGACAATATTGGAATATGAAAGCCTTAACGGGAGTGAAATTTAGATGTCACTAAAAATCCATTGTAATTATGTACTATGTACCTCATATAGCAAACAACCGCCACATGGGCAGGTATGTTCAGACATTTGTCTCACGAATTTCAATTATATATTAGCTTCGCTACCTCCAGTGAGAAGATTGGGCAATTGTTCTTTTCCTGGAAAATATAAAAGGAAACACATTGTCCATCGTTCATCCCTGCATGACATGTGTGACGACCTGGTATTCTTGTGTACAGTGTGAACAACACTGTAGTATTTGTGTGGCATGTTTATTAGGCCTACTGTTACTGCCATGTGTTCATTACGGGGAAACGACGGAATCATCTCAGCAGTAAAGTGAGAATATAAGTAGAATGATGATGCAAAATTTATTGACATCGTCACATACGAGTAGTTCTATTATGTAAACGTTTCAATGTGCAGTGGTACCTTTGGGGTACCAGTGGGTTTTTTTTTTTGACAAAGAATGACATGCCCCAAGACAACGTCTTTGACAACTTTGACAACTTTGACAATATCCAAATTATAATTTTATACACTTGAATCCGTCGAGGCGAATAAAATTACCTGGCCCACATAAGGCACATGCATCGGTGCTCCGGTCCAGTTGCATACACGACGAACAAATGAATAGTATTTAGACATATTCCGCTGATGATATTAACACATATGGCGTTTCAACCGTTGTGTTTTCAAGTATCGATGATCCCGTATTCAATCTGAAACATGTTAGCGAATGATAGTATCTATGATTGGTTGTCCCAAGTTTACATTCAGTGCGGAGTGTTCACATGCCCTAATCGCCCTTATCTTGTCACTGGTGGCACTCTCTTTGACACCGATGACATGGCCAATACCACTAGGAATGAGTAAATTACAAACCCTCTGTTAGCGGTGGTTGCCCACGTGGTAAAAATAAAATTGAATTATTATTGTAGATAGTAGTTCCAGGACGCATCCCAAAATCGGATAAGAATATCTAAAATCAACATTATTTTTCAGTTCAACCGTCTAAATGTATGAACGCAGATCTAATGTAAAACTGGTAAGTTATTTATTCGTAGTAAATCGATTATTTGAACATATCCGAAAATAGAGATCTCGTCGCCAAACACAATGTAAGCACACACATTCGCATAATTTAATACATGTGATATGATTTGGGGTTGTGTAAAATGTCACAAAAATGTCACCTGACAGTTTTTTTTCTAATTCGAAAACAACATCAAATAATACAGGTGAAATTCTATTGCTCATGTGGTATTTTTAATTGGTTTGTCGGATTTCGCCTAATTTCGGTGATATAGCTTGTAAAAATTCGTTATGTAAGTTTAAACCAATATTTATGTTTACTGTATAATCGACAATGTAATCAACAGTTCCTTCCTTCTTGGAACTGGTACGATGTTTATTTCCAACATCAACATGTCATTTTGTAACGTAATAGGCCTGACTCATATGGGTAGCTTACGTAGATATTGAAATGTGTGGGAAGTCAAAAACGCTCGACTTTAGGTATGTAGGTACATGTACATGTACTCGGGTTGTACAGTTCAAGCGTAAATGGAGAATTATGGCAAGGAAAATAACCTACATGTATGGCCTTAATACAAATCATACAGTTCAGGCATATTGTAAAATTATGATGAAAAGAAACGAAAATAATGGATGGCCTTGTTCAATACTGTTACAGTTCAAATGCATTGTACAATTATTGTCACAATGGCAAGTAATGTTCTTTATTAATAACAGCGATAAATATGTTATTTCGATAAGCTTATGACGTCAGTTAGCGTCCGTCCATCCATCGCACGTCCATCTTTGACCGAAAAAATCATAATCTGTCCGGCCGAGCAAGTTTTATGGGGCAAGTTAAGCTGGAGTATTTATTTTTCTCAAAACTGTCTGATAATTATGTTTTGTTTTTCGTATGCGGAGAATAAATCTCACGTGATTCCTGCTGTTCATTATTATTCGCATTGGATTGACTAAAGTTTGGCCGGTTATTACTAATTGGTCGAGAGGCTCAGATGGCCACTTCGTAAAAGGCTTCTACAGGCTGAACACTTGAAAATCTAAATTTGTTTGTGAGCATATAGGATGTCATCGTAGTGCATTTTGAATTGAGATCGAATCTTGAACTTGACCTCATCTGACCTTGAGCTCAAAGCTGTGTAGTTTGCGAATTAGATACAAAAAGCTTGAGAATAGAGGTTAGGGTTGTATTGTGGTTGATGGACGGATGACGGATTCATTTGTGGGACATCTGCTGATGCACTTGAACGAGTTTTCAGATGACCTTGGCTGCTCAAACTCGTGATCATGACCACCTAGATTTGTGTAGTTTTCCTACTAGATACGAAACTGTTGATTATAGAACGTGTAATATAATGTATGTATCACGAACATGTGAAAAGTCATACGTTATGCATGTCTTGGTCACCTTGAACTTGACCTCAGGTGAGCTCGAGCGTTCGAGCACAAGGCTATAACCACCTCAAGATGTGCAAATTGATCATTGGAAACAAAACGCATGGGGATAGAGCTTAGGTTCGTGTTATGAGCATTATAGAAAGTCATACGTGTTGCATCTTTTGGTAACGTTGAACTTGACACCAGATGACTTGAGTGCTCAAACTCAAGCTTACGGCTACCACAAGTTGTGTGCGGTTCATCACAAGATGAACTTGATCTTGGTCACTGCACCTTAATGTAAGACCGAAGTTTATCGAAGGTGTTTGGTAGGCGATGATCTTCTTGGGCATATGTTCGCTGATGTCACTGAACAATATGAGTTATGTTGGTCTAAGGCATGTTAATTCCTCTCTTTTTTGCCCACACTTGCTGAGAACGTAAAAATGTGCTATTGTGCGCATAACAATGCACTACTTGGAAATCAGCTTGAATTATTTAAATATGGCCCACTACCGGCAAATTATGACAATTACACTATTGCCAATCATAGTCTTCTTTTTCTGCAGTTTCAGTGGTTCCATCTCTCAAAGGTACTGAATGACACCATCGTCTAATCAAGATATCTATAGATAATACGGTGATATTTTATGTCAAATAGTCCTTGGCGTAGTATCACAGTCACTAACGAAACTAACATTTTCCAGACCTACTATAGATCTCGCAAAGGATTGTGTGTGTGTGGGGGGGGAGGTGCATTTGCAAAGTATCACCGTATCAATTAACGTAAAATCATACGCTGTATGTGTAAGGACGCCTCTTTCACACTTTTCACAGCATAGTTGATGATATTTCAGAAAAACAAACATTTTGTCCTCGAATGATCCGGTTGACACTTCAACGAATGCCTCCGATAAACAGATATTCATTATTTATATATTTTCATTCTGGTAGCATGGTGTTCACGGTTACTCCATTGAAATTACAAAAATCAACCCACCACATTAAGTCTTGTAATATTTAAAGACACAAGAACGACGAAAGTTCGTTGATGCATACTGCATACACAGTCACAATGGAAGAAAAGAAATGCATATTACTGGTGCTCAGTCAGACCTTAAGACCTGAAGATGAACATTCCTATATCACACCAGCTACTACTCTTGGCGAGTGAGTTGGAAACCAAGACTAACGAGATACCACACACAACACTCCCATATCAATTAATGTGAACATGAAGTGAGAAACGTGAGCACAAGGACTGGTAATTTATGTATAACAACATTTTCGAATGAGTAATATCTTCAACACTATCGATGTTCAGGCCTACAATACTGCCGAATTCCCCTGTTCTCGCACTGTACGATGTGTCTACCATTATGATCAAACTGTCGGGGAAAAACCCATCTCGAACTCATAGTATCATCGACCTTTGACCCCATTTTCAAGGTCATAGGACAAAATGACTAATATCTCGCTTGTTATCAACTTTACAGCTTAGGAATCAGTTATCAACATATAGGAAATGATATATGCAGATTATTGTCATGAGCTTGAATTTGACCTTTGACCTCGTTTACTCTACAGCTTAGGAATCAATTGTGGACATATAGGAATTGATATATGCTGAATATTCTGATGATCTTGAATTTGACCTTTGACCCCATTTTCAAGGTCATAGGACAAAATGACTAATATCTCGCTTGTTATCGACTTTACAGCTTAGGAATCAGTTATCAACATATAGGAAATGATATATGCAGATTATTGTCATGACCTTGAATTTGACCTTTGACCTCATTTTCAAGGTCACAGGACAAAATGGCTAATATCTCACTTATTATCGACTCTACAGCTTAGGAATCAATTGTGGACATATAGGAAATGATATATGCTGAATATTCTGATGACCTTGAATTTGACCTTTGACGGCATTTTCAAGGTCATAGGACAAAATGGCTAATATCTCGCTTGTTATCGACTTCACAGCTTAGGAATCAGTTATGAACATATAGGAAATGATATATGCAGATTATTGTCATGACCTTGAATTTGACCTTTCACCTCATTTTCAAGGTCACAGGACAAAATGGCTAATATCTCACTTATTATTGATTTTACAGCTTAGGAATCAATTGTGGACATGTAGGAAATGATATATGCTGAATAAACTCGGACCTTGAATTTGACCTCTGACCTCATTCTCAAGGTCCAAGGACAAACTGGCTCATATCTTGCTCCTCTATTGACTGTATGGCTTGGGAATCAATTGTGGACATGATATAGAAAATGATATACACTGAATATTTTGATGACCTTGAATTTGACCTTTGCCCCTTCATTTTCAAGGCCACAGCACAAAATTGCTAATATCTCGCTGATTATTGAATTTACAGCTTAGCAATCAACTGTCGACATGATATATGCTTAATGTTATATATGCTGAATATTCTCTTGACCTTGAATTCAACCAGTGACCTGGCTAACATCTAAAATATTAAACATTGTCCGGTAACCTATCTTTGGCCCTTGGCCTAATTTTCTACTAGATACGAAACTGTTGATAATAGAACGTGTAATATAATGTATGTATCACGAACATGTGAAAAGTCATACGTTATGCATGTTTTGGTCACCTTGAACTTGACCTCAGGTGAGCTCGAGCGTTCGAGCACAAGGCTATAACCACCTCAAGATGTGCAAATTGATCATTGGAAACAAAACGCATGGAGATAGAGCTTAGGTTCGTGTTATGAGCATTATAGAAAGTCATACGTGTTGCATCTTTTGGTAACGTTGAACTTGACACCAGATGACTTGAGTGCTCAAACTCAAGCTTACGGCTACCACAAGTTGTGTGCGGTTCATCACAAGATGAAGTTGATCTTGGTCACTGCACCTTAATGTAAGACCGAAGTTTATCGAAGGTGTTTGGTAGGCGATGATCTTCTTGGGCATATGTTCGCTGATGTCACTGAACAATATCTTTTTTGCCCACACTTGCTGAGAACGTAAAAATGTGCTATTGTGCGCATAACAATGCACTACTTGGAAATCAGCTTGAATTATTTAAATATGGCCCACTACCGGCAAATTATGACAATTACACTATTGCCAATCATAGTCTTCTTTTTCTGCAGTTTCAGTGGTTCCATCTCTCGAAGGTACTGAATGACACCATCGTCTAATCAAGATATCTATAGATAATACGGTGATATTTTATGTCAAATAGTCCTTGGCGTAGTATCACAGTCACTAACGAAACTAACATTTTCCAGACCTACTATAGATCTCGCAAAGGATTGTGTGTGTGTGTGGGGGGGGGGGGAGGTGCATTTGCAAAGTATCACCGTATCAATTAACGTAAAATCATACGCTGTATGTGTAAGGACGCCTCTTTCACACTTTTCACAGCATAGTTGATGATATTTCAGAAAAACAAACATTTTGTCCTCGAATGATCCGGTTGACACTTCAACGAATGCCTCCGATAAACAGATATTCATTATTTATATATTTTCATTCTGGTAGCATGGTGTTCACGGTTACTCCATTGAAATTACAAAAATCAACCCACCACATTAAGTCTTGTAATATTTAAAGACACAAGAACGACGAAAGTTCGTTGATGCATACTGCATACACAGTCACAATGGAAGAAAAGAAATGCATATTACTGGTGCTCAGTCAGACCTTAAGACCTGAAGATGAACATTCCTATATCACACCAGCTACTACTCTTGGCGGGTGAGTTGGAAACCAAGACTAACGAGATACCACACACAACACTCCCATATCAATTAATGTGAACATGAAGTGAGAAACGTGAGCACAAGGACTGGTAATTTATGTATAACAACATTTTCGAATGAGTAATATCTTCAACACTATCGATGTTTAGGCCTACAATACTGCCGAATTCCCCTGTTCTCGCACTGTACGACGTGTGTCTACCATTATGATCAAACTGTCGGGGGAAAACCCATCTCGAACTCGAAGAAGTGGCAGTTGTATGCTTCTGATTCACTGGGTGTAAACCTGATGTAGGTAACTAAGTTACCTACATCCCAAGATGGCCACGGGCGAGAACGCTTCAAATTGCTATTGGCGATTACAGAATATTTACTAGGCTTTGGTTGAAGAACTGTATACAATTACATAATACTGGTTATAGTTCTTGACATACAAGCATCGTTGTTCGATTATTAAGCTGGAAACGTGCGTTTAGAGCGATTGTTTTTGTCGAAGGGATGTAGGTAACGGCAAAGTTCGCCAACAAGAAGATGTAGGTAACGTGTTTGGTAAGATGTAGGTAACGGATTATTCACAAGGTGAATATATTGAGCGATAAATCCAATACACTCTGGTTTACTACTGATTACTTTCGTCTCACATTAGCTGGTTCGACGACTTCGGCGATGCAGGTCGAAATTGAGGTAATTAAACTCAAGGGTAATCAATCAGTGAAACGCGCTTTTTGGCCGTAGTTTTGAGAAAGTTGGCAAAATTGAGAAAGTTGGCAATCTAACCCAATGTTAAATTTCAGCCCCAACATGGAATTTCAGAGTCTGCACAAAAAAACAGTACTTTTTATTCGATGTTCGACTTATAAATTGCTTCAGAATAAACATATTTACATAATATACACCTGCTACTGTAAAAAGACTAATTTTGGCGGCTATTAAATTTGTCGGTTGTGTGCCCCACGTTATTTGGCGGATATTTAATTTGGCGGTTTCAAAACCACATATATTTCTTAACATGTGTCTACTTAATTTGGCGGACGATTTAATTTGGCGGTTTTTCCCCTACTGCCAAATCCACCAAATAAATCGTCCGCCAATATTAGTCGTTTTACAGTATATCTTCCGACTCCAAATCAATGCAGTAGGTTCATTCTGTATGGGCATGAACACGATAAAAACCCTGAATTTGTTGAAATTTACTTGATCCCATTTTCGACTGAAATTTAACATTGGGTTAGATTGCCAACTTTTAAAATTTTTGAGATAGAACTCTGAAAATTGGTGAAAAATTACGGCATGATGCCTAATTAATGCACACAAAATTTCAAGCTGATCCGATTATTTGAAACGAAACTACGTCCAAGAAGCGTGTTTCACTGATGGATGAAATTAATTAAGTTTAGACAATCATTTGTTATTGAACAGTGCATTTGACACATTTTTGCAAGGATAATGCAAGTTAAACTTTGTGTATAAGTAAGCCTATACTCGGGTTTTTAACCCGTTTACACCATTTTTGGGAATATATCTGCGATGCGGTTTCATAATATAATCTGGCATAAGGATGTGTACATCCACCAGGTATGGAAGTATTGTTATAAATTTGGACCATAAGACATTGGGGTGTGTTCAACACGAATAACCTGCTCTCAAAAATCAAGCAAATGCACAAAATCTTATGCGGGTCGCGAAATTCTTTGGCCAATGTAGCACACTGTACTCTACTAATACTACTCACCCACTGAATGAATGTCATATTTATTCCGTCTGACACATTTTTAATCTTCACAAGTGGAATTTATTCTGAAAAGATTGCACGTCAATAAGTGAATTATTAGGATGCAATTCGGGATGAACAGGCATACTATGATTTTTCTAACTCGTTTAAATTGTTTTCTGCGGACATTTTCACGACGATGAATGGTATCGTATTATATCTCGGCATACACGTTATTCATCTGGGACTCAAACGGCAATTTCCTACAATGTTTTACACTTTTTGCTCGAAAAACATGAAAAGTTGGCAGTCTGCCCCATGTTGAATTTAGCCCTTCAAAAAATTGTATGTAGAGCAATGTACTCAACTAATCTTACTCACAGTTTGGACGAAATTCCATGAAAATTCAAAATGTTTCGACGGATCAAATATGACATTCATTCAGTGAGTTATAATAGCCTAATAGAGGACAGTGCGCTACATACATGGGATTGTATTCGAGCTTTAATTTCGAACGATTTGAGCTCAACGGCGCTCACACCTCCCAATGGAGAACACATGGGTGAATTAGGAACTATCCCGATCATATGGTTGATAATCGAACCGTTTATACTGGGGAGTGTATAAAAACTACACAATATAAAAGTGACACATGAAAACAGCAGTGTTTTTTTCCGGGATTATTTCATCAAGAATTCGTATATCGGACCTATTTTGATGAAATATTGGCAAGAGTGTAACAAGGTTTAAATGTTCGAAGTGATTAGTATGTGAACAAAAAGCTAGCCTATCTGGCCTACACATAGTGAAATAGGAAAACGATCCGGGCCGGTCCGCTGTCGATTTCACCAGAAGTTTACCACTGGCGAGACAGACCATATTTCGCATTCAATCTTCTTGAAAATATATCAATAGTTTGGCGGTTATGAGGTATACCTATCGAAAATCCATCCGATTTTCAGTGTTTTTAGTGTGTTTTCAGTGTTCTTTTTTCAGCCAGAGCACATGTTCAACAACCGTTACCTACATCATTAAATTTTGTCCGAGTACCGTTACCTACATCCTGTCGTTACCGTTACCTACATCCCTTCGGAAAATACAATCGCTCTGAACGCACGTTTCCAGCCTGATGAACGTTAAAGGACAATAGTATGCCAAGAAATATCATCAGTACTATGTAATTATACACAGTTCTTCAACCAAAACCTCGTAAATCATCTGTAATCACCAATTGCAATTTGAAGTGTTCTTGTCCTTTGCCATCTTGGGATGTAGGTAACTTAGTTACCTACATCAGGTTTACACCCAGTGTGATTGTAAACATTTTGTAATAGAAATGAAGAAGATGTACGCGAAAATGCGTCCAAATCCGGGCCTCGCCTTCTCTCGCACTCAAAACAATGCCATATGCACATCAACTGACATGGCCAGTTGATTGATTGATTGATTGATTGATTGATTGACATTATGGTCATAAATTGTTTATGACCATAAACCATTTATTGACATTTATGGTGGCATTTATGGTTATAATATCATCAACTATGCTATGAAAAGACGTTTTTGCATGTTAATGTTTTGGCATTCATGACGGGTGCCACATGTGGGGCAGGATATGCTCACTCTTTCCGGAACACCTGATTTCACCCCTTTATGGCCATATATGGGGGTTCATAAAGTTCCATTAAAATTTTCTCGTTTTTGCCTGACACTGGATTTTGAGATTGGATAATGGACTCGGTTTTGTTTGCTCGGATACTATATACTTGGGTAATGTTTTCATGTTGATTGATTGATTGATTGATTGATTGATTGATTGATTGATTGATTGACAGGGCATTGATTGTGTTAGTTGATGTAGTACAACTTTGAACAGAATGAACTTACTTTATGAAATTAGTATGTGGCATGATTATAGGGAAATGGATTATACTACAGGATTTATCGAATATGACACATCAAAGTTCGAATCGTGTTTCTATGTTACCCATGCGTTGTTAACTTGGTGACTATATAATGCTTTCAAAGACATGGCGAAGCCAAATATGTGAAACAAAATAAATATCACGAATTCTACGTAGGAGGTACGTAAACATGTATGCATTATTTATAAATCAATGTCATTGGGTCGTTTACCCATATAAACATCAGGTTTGGGGTTCCGTAAAAAGCAATGTAACAATGCAATTCAGGCTTAGGCCTACATACATTATGTTCTCATCAAAAGAGTACCCATCGTGTTATGACGACAACGCTTTGACAGCAACAAAAACCATGGTGGGCGTTCTATATTGAATGCAGAATATTAATTATTGAAAAGAAAGGACTTGATTGGCCTATGATGAGGTTACAACTGAACAAGACACCACAATATCACATCCATAATTACATACATGTACATACCGCTTATTTACGACATAACAGACTTCGACTGTCAAGTGTGTACACACCCTCCCACACGTTATTGGTTCATCAGAAATGTCGTCCTTTTCTATCGGCAGTATAGGAGAAACATCCACAGTTAACACATTGTCGGCACCTCATCATGTCACCGGTCCAGTTTTTGATATGGTTGTGATATCAGGCTATTGTTCTTTTCAAAAGTTTACAATATCGTGTTTCCAACTAGCGTTATAAAAAAAATGTTAGCGGTTGATATTTTACTTTGTCATTTTGCACAAAATGGGCAATTATTATATATCGTACCATTGCTGAACATCACATGGATTGCACAACGTTTAATCATGACAAACACATTTCCAGTCTGGAGACCGAGTTGGCAGTGCTTGAAGAGATTGAGACACAGGTGTTGGTGATTCCCAGTCATTATTGAATTTATTGTTGGCGTTTTCAAACAACGAGCTCCATAATATCAAACTACCATTTACACTGTACATCATAATGAACTGAATGGTACATAACTACTCCTAAATGCAAGTCCTATGATATGTATATGTTGGGAATTGATTTCAAACACCCTATGATTCCCCCACAATGTCCTAATCAGTGGTTCTACACAAACTTCGATGAAAAACTGGGTTCAGCCTAATTCGGGTGTCCTCGTTCTTGTCCCTGCTCCAGTACCCGATGTACACTACTGAGAAGAATTACTTTCTGACTTGATGAGCAGAAAGTGAAACAAGGGACCAGACCTTACTCTTCGCCAACAACCATTATCTGGTTATTCTGCGTCGAGAAGAACAAACATTTTGTAAGCTAATTTTGAGACCACAGAGTCAAATGGGAAGTAAGGGCAAATAGCGTTTTAAAATCTACACACACGTAGATTAACATGAAGAAGAATCACACCCAAAAACGTTGGAAGCGCCGCGATGGAGGAGCGAAGGAAGGAAAAAAACAAATCTGTGAAAATGTGCGTGATATTAAACCAGTTGTCGTTTCTGCGAAGACGCCGACCAAACGTCAGGGTACGGAGCGTTCTGAGAAGCACCTCGCTATCAAATCACTTCCCGGAACGTGCCCAGAAATAGCAGATCCACCTCGGGGCTGGCGTGATGAGCACTAGCAGGAAAGCAGCCAGCCACTAATTCCCGTCAGCTGGAGCCGCGGTAACTGGTGAGAACAATTCCAGATACAGGGCTGTAAGTCGTGTCCTGCATTCTAATAATTGGAAGAACTGGTGAGCGGAGTTTCTCCCAGTCGATTTTTTAATTCCCGTTTCTTGCAATCATTGTATCAGATTGTGCAGGCATCCTGCAGACGATTTGTATTTCAAGATTGTATTTATTGCATTACATATTAACCAAAGGGGATCTTCTCCACAGAGGCTTCAGTGATAAGGCAATCTTTCACAATATTGTGCAGCCCCTGTCAGTGGTTCGTAGTATTTTAATGGCGTACAAAATCATTCCCACTTCGGTTTATGTCGACTTATTTATCAACCTACATGGAAAGTTAAATGAGCACGTACCATTGCAATGATGACCAGATAAAAGATCGTTCCGTTATAGATAGCAGGTACTGGTATAGGCCTACTCACCCCCCCCCCCCCCCCCCCCCCAACATTCACAGGTGACCTACTAACGCAGTATTTTCATTTTCTGCGTGAGTTGTCATTTTGGAAAGTGTAATCAGAAATTGTATAGATAATTGTTGGTACAAGTACATGTAGCTTTTCACATGACAGCAGAAGCAGATAAAGACCTCGATAGAAATGACTGCCTTGAATTGGGCTCAGTGTATAACCCTTCAAAACACCTTGCGAGTCGAGTCATGTGTTAGGACCTTGAACTGCTAAGAAAACGAAAGCAATTAACGACAAATTTCACTTTTGGAATACGAATATACATGTACATACATGTATGTGTGTATACCTAACGATCACATTGCACCGTGCGATAGTAGAACAAAACAGAAGATAGTAGAAGAAAAATAGCATGTTTACATTCATTTGATGAATAACATTGTGTGTTTTCCTTGCTTCTATTGACTTCACCAATTACCAGCAATTCACACTCGACATCTCCAAGCACAGTCATGTAAACACTATATCCATGCCAAATAACCACTCCTAAGTCAAGTAATATACATAGAATCGTGAAAAAGTGAAGAAGATAGGCCGGACAGATAATAAAACTCCTGTAATTTACTGGAATTGACCGTGGGGGAGAGGAACAGCACACCAAGCCCATATGCGTGTGTGGTTGCCGATTGACAAGTGTATTGACGTTGCCAAGTTTGTGAACGTGTGAGTTCTTGCGGTCATTTTCGATGCTCTCTTCTCGGTATTGCATATTGATCCCGTACCGGTCTGTTCTCTTTTGACAAGTGGTCGCTTGGTTTGTGAAATCAACGCCCCGGTGATTTCTCCCAAACCGAAGATTTAGTGCGGTCCTTTCTCAGAAACTTTCCCCCCAGAGAGCAATGTCCGATTGTTCGAAGCATAGTTCTACTTTTTGTCGAGGTGGTTATCTCAATTTCGAAATTAGGACGACCGCACATAGTCTGTGGAGTGGTCGATCATGACAGTGTGTAAATGTGAGTCAGTGACACATTTACACGTATGGCTGGTTATGATGCGCGACAAATGATTTTTTGCTGTGGTATGACCGTGCATCAGGAAAAATTTGACGTCATGTCTTGCGTCAACGCAGTGTTTACAGTCATTTTCAAAATCAGCCGATATCAATGATTCAAACTTTCCATGCCAGATTGATTTGTTTTATTTCTATTATTGGCGATTGTCAAAATCAGAAAGAAATATTACCCGATACATTTTAGTCATCAATAACCGTGAAAGCTATCATTCATTCAAACGCGAAAAACATGTTGATCCATTGTATATATTTTCGACGAATGTGAATATTCGAATATACATCCGACCTATAGATTCAACCTTATGGCGAACGCGGTCGTGGCACGCGGTTTCTCGGAAAACACATCACACAAATTACTAATTACAGCTATCCTGGGCCCACTTTTCCAATAGTATCGCGTGACAATCAGTGCAGTTTTCTGATAGCGCGAAGTAAATATGTGTATATCTATTGGGGGTATCCCTATCGATATGGTATCGTGAGATCACTAAACGTGCTGCCCATACAGTAATATACAGCATGGTGTCCAATAGTCATGATATTCGTGTGTTCAGGTGCACGTGATTTATACATGTAAATGTGGTCGATATTTATTTATTACTAACGAGGCAAGGTTTTTTAAAGCTTTTCTGCACCTAGTCGGCCTACAGTACTGGTGGCGCATGTTTCAAATCAATCATTATAGTTCGAAACTCAAAATTTACAAAATAATTCGGAGTTCGGAAACAACAAGCATTCTGGTGTAGAGTTTGCAAATCAATTAGTACCAATGGCGGAAAATTGGAGCCTTGGTTCGTGTAAAACCAGGCAATCGACATGGACTCCTCAATACGATGGGGAATAACTTCACTGATAGTTATTAGGGTACCTATGTATGTTTGATTTCTATTTACTGACGATGTGAAGGCGACGATTCTTAGAAAAGGAATTCATATTTTCTTTATAAACTCAAACGAATTTGAAAGACGAGTGAATAGCCCTGGCAATCACTCGAGGCGCAATCACATATGAATAGTCTTTCATACACAAAGATATGACTCTCATTATATGGCTCGACGGTACCGTGCCATTTCTATGTGACATCCGCGTTCATTAAAATGCTGAACATAACTACATGTAATTCAAAGTTTCACCTCCATTAACATTATATGTAAACTCTCGAATGCGAACGTTTGATACAGCTGACATGCTCGTACTTTGGCGTATGGAGGAAATCAGAACGGATTGCAAGTACTATGAATTTATTTCCAACAACACTTCAAATACATACGATTTCACGCACACATTCCTTATAGCAATTTTATATTGAACAGACATCACTACAAATACACGATGTTCCAGTTACATAAATTTATTATAACCTCCAGTTATTACAGTTACTCTACGAGTTTCAAATATCCGTTATGACAAATGTCGAACCAGGAAAATAACATCACAGAGTCCATACTAAAAGTGGCTGTATGAAAGACCACGAACAAGGAAATCAGTGAAACCGAAAATGTCACTTATAACTGAATACATGATTGATAATGATATTACCGTACGTCATTGGACAAATATAGTACAATGCTGAGAACTTTCAAATGGAAAATTACATGGAAAATTGCCACAAAAAATTGACAGAGATGGCTACGTGTATTTCTGAAAGACATTAAATGATCAATACATACACATACTTATTGAACTCAAGCTTCGTATGTATCGTATATGTGATTCCATCCTCAAGCTTGAAGTGAGAATGTTTAACCCGTTTACACGTAGAATTCTACGTATCTCAAGCACAAGTAGCACCTTTCTCTTTACCCTTGGAGATGTTCACGCCGCTGATAGGCCAGTACCTCTCACACTCTCACACATACATATTCACGGAATTATATTGCTGCCAAGCCCAAAATAGTTTTATTTCGGAATTCGTCATTATATATCTCAAAATCTATAATATACATATCTCGAAATCCAGACCTGACAGCAATACGCTTCCGTGTGTTCACATTGTTTTGTAGTCAAATACACTGATGAACTAATGATGAACACGCGGGGATGACCCATCGCCCACCCACACGAGTTAATTTTGTGGTTTCAGAGATTGTATTGTCTCACTCTGTATTACAGGCCCATGACACAAGCACCAATTTTGCACCAACGAGATGCATTCCAGTTACACGGAACCAACTAACCAGTTCCTTGATTGGAACCAGCCATAATAGGTAATTTCCTATCGAAAAACCACTAAAATTTTACATGCCTGTGTATGTAGCTGTCCTGAATAATAAGAAAAGCCAAATGAAAATTTTCCAGACAGTTTACGTTCAAATAAGGAATTTCTGGGAAAAAGAACAATAAGGAGCCTGTCCAGATATACAATGTATATTTTGCAGTCCTGAACGAAAAAAATATTAAAAGTGGTTTCGGCGGTTTTCAAGCGATGCCCAAATTGCACGAGGGAATTCATTTCTCATAAACAAGGCCTTGTCTTGTTTTCTTTGCAAGGTCATTAAGTCAGAATAACATAGCCCCAACTTTATGTCGTCCCAGATATGTTGATAGGCTCGTTGACAGCGTCTGAATCAATTTCCACTGACAGTACAACTTATTGTAGCAGTCGCCCCACTTGGGCATGTATACGCTAATGCAGCAATGTCACCGCGACAATAGAATCCCTATACTAACTTTCATCTCCAACCTCTCAAGGCAGACAACTGTAATATCGTGTGTGATTGGCAATTACCGCGGGAAATTGGAATGATTTGAGGAAAACACTCTCAAGTGGTACGTAAGCGTTCATCTTGAATCTCAAGTGATATTTTTTGCCAAAGAGAACAAGACGACGAAAGAAACTTCTGTTTCATCGATAGAGAATACTCTGTATACCAAGTGCTGGTTCAGACTAGACTGGAAGTCTTCACTGCAAGATTTTCGCAAATAGTGTTCAATGTTGAATATATTATTTTCATGCAGGTATCCCCAATGCTACAGTAGAACCGTGTGAACTCATTAGCATGCACATTGCAACATGCACCCAGTGATAGTACATACCAGAGATATCAACCACTCCCCCAGCTATTTCAACCAGCGACAGGCAGCGAGATTACATGTGTACTCTTTCCGCTACTCCCAAGAAATTGTGCATCAACATCACAGAACGGACAAATAACTGCAGCAACACTCCTAGCCGATTGCAGGCAATAAATAAATATAAATAAACGCGTCCAAGCGTAAATAATTGCTACTGTTCACTTTACTCTTGGATACAAAGAAAGTTCGCAGTATAGACGGATCTCTCACGTCTCGAGATTTTGCGCTCTACAGAATTTCCTAATTGTAATGAATTCGATAAATGTCTATATCCGAGTCGTAGTCGCGGTACTACAAAGCGTACGGGTAGTCCATGATGTACTCCTTGACTTGAACACTGCATGGTGGCGAGGTATTGCCCAGAAGCTTATCCAGGCTGTCGGCCGAGTGATGGTAGTGGAGCGTCCGGCGACACAAATGCTTCAGGGACTGGGGCCTGTCCCTGAGTGGCCGGGTCAGGATCACCGGCGTGTCCCTGCGCCCGTTGCTCTCGAGAAACACACACTTGTTTCGGGCGTCGCTGGCACTCTGCACGACGTAGTACTCGATCAGTGCGATGATACAGTTGAAGGACGGCATCTTGGCAGCCGACTGCGGATCGGCGTCTAGGCTGAAGTTGTACGTCACGTGGTTGCAGTTCAGTCGGATCGACGTCGTGCCTCTGTTGGTCTTTACACTAAGGGCGAAAAGGTGTGACGTCTGCGAGCTGATGCGCACCAGGAATGTGCCCACCTGGGCCGTCCGCAACTTGGATTTGGCCTCGGCGGCGTCGATCGTGTCGAAGAAAAATCCCGACTGATTGAGTCGGGAGAGAGCACGGCTCAAGTTCTCTTTGCCGAGGCCACTGTCGAGTCCAGACATGCGAGAGTATAACGAGATCGCTTGCGAGGTGTCGTGCTGTCGTGGTGAGATTACTGTCGATTGAGTTGGAGACTTTGATAGCGGTATGATCCCAGGCGCGGGAATGTTCTCATAGCAGTTGGTGCCTCGGGGAGGTAGCGGCGGACTGTCTACGATGTCGGCGTGACCCACGGTGGAGTGAGGATCCACGACGTCGTCCGTGGACGAGGCTGACGACCCCGACGAGCAACAGGACTTGGGCCGGGGGGCAGTAGGCGGACTCACAGAATGCACGGGTAACTGCTTGAAAAGGGCCGGACTCAGTGCGTGACAGAAGACCAGGTGTCCGTGGGGCTGGTCCGGACACGGGGTGAAGATGACGTTGGAGCGACCGTCCAGTGACATGCCGGCCACTGATCCAGGTCGCGCCGCCGAACTCCGCTTGGAGTGCGTCCTGGGCGAGTGGGTCCGTTCGCCTCGGTAGCGCTTCTGGTGGTTCAACTCGTTATCCTTGACGGCGTCTAGGTGCTGAGACTGACCGGGAGTGATTGAGACTGGTGGCAGTCGTACGTGTGTCGGTTGAACGGTGACCATCTGGCCTCCGTTCATACGGTCTCTTGTCGAAGTACATGTATCCATCATCGTCGGGCAGTGCATCTTGACCGGCGATGCACCCAACACCAATAACATATTTTCCACTTTCATTTGCGTCTTATGACGATACACTTCTCCGCTCGCTAGACGAACAAAACAAAGTTCCACGTGTGGGCTTTAACAATGTAAAATCCTTGTATAGCAGAAATATCGTGTCAAGTTCTCGAACACGCGATATCAATTTGTATTGGGTTTTGAGTTATGCTTCAATCCATGCTTTTATCAGGCGTGTGTCGGTATAAATGAACCCAGACTGTCCCTCGTTGATCAAGTTATCCTCGTACTGCCAGTCAATGTTTCTGGTTTTCAGTGCTTCCGCGATTTCATAAAATACCCCTGTCGATCAGATACCACGAAAGCTGTGAACTCCCAGCTCGCAGTATTTCAGGAATTCACGTCCAGTTTTTTTTGTCCCGCGTCAAGAAATGAGTCAGTGTGAAGCGGTGTGCTTTCTACAAGCGCGATAAAGTAAACATACACTTAGCAGTGGAGATGCTTTCATAAGAAACATTAACCAGCTGAGATTTGTTCGATAAATTTCGCTGGCGACCATCTGGCCGCAAGTGGCTGTATCCAGTGAAGCGAGCTGCCCTTTCACTGGTTGAGGCTGTGCCCTGTTCAGGGGGCGACGTTGACGCGGGGTGATACAGTTCCAGAGAAGCCGAGCCGTTAGACGTTCGCTGAATCACGGTGTTCGTTCACTCATTGATCGTGAGAAAGGCTGACCGCAGACCGCCGAGCGAGTGAGGTACACGTCGTGTTCCTGGGAATGTCTCGTGGTGTTGAAGCCAAGCCTCGGTCGACTCTGTTTCCAGCTAGTGACTCGTCCAAAGGCGCCTAATGATGTAATTCCTGCGTGTGACTGCCGCTGATGATGTGTTGGTATGTGTGGTCGTTCACTGGGCGTGCAACGCACAGATAACAGTGGATGCATCAAACTGGCTGTCATTGCCATTTTCTCGTCTTATAAACTGCAATACATCTTGAAACTGCAGTAGAGTTTTTGGGAACCCATCTACTCTCAAGCCAAAAGAGAAGCGTCTTCTGTCTGCGGCAGGTACCCATGTTAATAGTCGTAGGACAGAGAATGTGGAAAGATAGCGAAATTGTTTTCTAAACAAGAAAGGTAGGGGGCGGTATATTTAGACAGCGGTGTTGGGCGCAATGCGCCAGCGATCTAGTATCCTACAGGAGAGCGGCCATAGCCCAGACCGTTTCTCAGAAATCGAGATTGTTTAGCGTTTCTCGATAAACGTCAAGTAATTCCTGGAAGCGCTTTAGAGATCGGTGCAGTGGGCGGGACTATAGACGAGTGCGGCCCAATCGGCACAATCACCATACCGGCCGGCCGTGGTTGTACGGTCGATATTTGCATGCTATCCGACCGGCCTTTAGCTTCAATGTGGTAGCAGTTATGTTTATGTCGTCGTTTGCACAGCTGGGGGTGGCGTGTGGAGGGGGGAGGGTTGGTATTGAGCGTGGTTGATGGTTATATGACTGTTTGGCACGAGTCGTGTTTGTTTACATTTTGTAGTCATGAATCGAGCTGGTTATATGTCCGGGTAATATTCCGCTTACCGGACAGAGTGTTAGAAATTGCAGACTATGGATTCTATTAGCCACCATTAATTCCCGTGCACGGCTTTACTAACCTGTAAAATAGGTATATATTTATTTGAAATACACTGAACAGTTGCTTTGCATTCTGTACGAGTAGACGCTATACCACACTGGCAGGATTAGCACTAATAAGGCTATGTGCCTCAGTTTTTCACGTGCGTTTATAAATGTGATTAGAGCAGACCTATGTGAATGCTTTTCTTGGCATTCAAGAAATTATGTCATTGGGAATGCTGACGTGGGCCTAATTTCAATGTCATCCATATCGCCTCTCAAATATGTGACGATGATGTGACGTCATACTAACCACTAAGGTTGGAGGTGATCCGTGTGTGTTTATCATAGCGGTTAGTATATGACCTTCATAACTACCCTTGATACTTGCTGTGTATGGGTGTCACTCAGATAGCAGTTGACAAAAATGCTGCTGGGTGGATTGATATGATGAAGCGTGAATAAATAATTATATCACTCAACACAATCTCGATTCATGAAACATTACATGTACAACGTTCACTTTCCGCCGTTTTCGTCTCCTTGCGATAACTTGAGAATGCCTCAACGGATGGACTTGAAAGTTTCAACACTGCTCAGACATATTATGTAGATGTGCTGTATAGTTTTGTATCCGAATCCGAGGTCCGTGAGGATAAATTGATGTCAATATTTACAATAACTCAAAAATATTCTGGCAATGGCTGCAAAACTTTGCATGAAGGTCCATATATCACCAGGAAAGAACCGTATCGATTTCGGGTTCATGCGGTCGAATGACCTTTGGCCTGGAGATCGAAAGAGTTTTCGCTCAGTATTTCGGAAACGATGCGCCGCGGAGCGAAACGGACGTTACGTTTGGACTCGTCGCCCTAGACAATTATGTCTTAGGGTTATTTAAAATACCCTATAGTTTTGTCAGAATTTTTACACTTTTTGGTTTCCGGACGATAACTCAAGAACGCCTGAATTTTCTGTCAAATGGTTTCCGGATGATAACTCGAAAATTACAATGCGCTACACCTTTAGAACTTGACACATAGGTTGATATTATGTCAGAGATGAAATCTATTGATTATGGGGTCAATAGGTCTAATGACCTTCGACCCAGAGGTCAAAAAAGATTTTGGTGAGTCATCATTGAGGCCCAATCCATATCTCGGAAACGGTGCGTCGTTGAGCGAAACTGACGTTTTTTCTCGCACTCGTGGCTCTAGACTATAACATGTCTTAAGAGTATGTTGGGTGAACTTGGCCCTGAGCCAATTTTTTTTCTGCTGAGTCGGTATTTTTCATTTTCGGCCACATCTCGAAAACGGTGCGTCGTAGAGCGAAACGGGTGTTATTTTTTTATATGACTCTCGTGGCACTACTCAAACATGTCTTAGGGGTTTGTTGAGTGAACTTGGCCCTGAGCCCATTTTTTTTCTGCTGAGTCAGCAATTTTCATTTTCAGGCATATCTCGGAAACGGTTATGGTTATTTTCAGACTCTTTGCCCTGGACAAACTTGTCTTAGGGGTATGTTGGGTGGACTTGGCCCTGGTCCAAATTTTTTTTTTGCTGAGTCGGCATTTTTCATTCTCCGCCATATTTCGGAAACGGTGCGTCGTCGAGCAGGCGTCTAAATATCAACTCTACAGCTTGGGAATCAATTGTGCACTTATAGGAAATGATGTATGCCGAATATTTTGATGACCTTGAATTTGACCTTTGATCTCATTTTCAAAGGAGCACAAAATGGCTAATATCTTGCTTATTTTTGAGTTTATAGCTTAGCAATCAATTGTACACATATATATATGATTACACTCCTCATATATACCCCTGTTGATTTGTAAGTTTCGTTGCCCTTGAATCGCTCGAAGTGGACCATTTTGGCCCAAACTCGGCCCAAATAGGACTTTCCCATGTTAAATTCTTCTATGCTTTATAATGGGACACATTTTGATTAATATTTCACTTAACCTTTTCACTACTCATGGTTACGCTGCGTAACCATACCACACCCCTGCTGCTGTACTGATGGTTACGCTGCGTAACCATAACTTCGGCAATCAATAGATGTATAATAGGTATCTGTCGACTGATCGTATTTAATGTTATTTATACCCGAGAATGTACCTACACGCTAAACTAGCACATGCATATTGCCACTGATTCAAATTTAGAAGCTTAATTGACTGCTTAGTTAACTGAATAATTAACTTGCAATTAACCATGTGACGTCACAAGTACCGATTACAACAGGTCGGACTACAGACAAATTTGACTAAAACTTTAATATCTTCATAATTAATCAAGATATTGACATGCTGTAAACACTATCAAAACCCACGAGATTCACTGCATCACAAGTTAAAAGACTACGAGTAGTCACGTAAAATGTATTGGGTTATATTTCATTACAAATTCGAAAAAGGCTGCAAGATAAAGAAAGCGGAAACAACCAATGGCATCTGTTTGGTCGCTAGAATTCTTTCTTGTTTCCATGGTGACCAATGGCACCGGGTTGAAAAGGATACACAATATAAATAGCACACAATAATATGACTTTATTTTCACACATAATTATTCTGGAATATCTTTAAATAAAAATAATCAAACATATAGAAATCCTATCAATTCATACATGAATTGGCTCAGTATGGAGGCTGAGGGGTTGGTCAGTAGCGAAAAGGTTAATATTGAGATTAGAAACTAGGAATCAATTGTGGATATATAGTAAATGATATATGCTGAATATTCTCGTGACCTTGAATTTGACCTCTGACCTCAATTTCAAGGTCAGAGCACAGAATGGCTTATATCTCGCTTATTAACGACTTTACATCTAAGGATTCAATTGTGGACATATAGGAAAAGATATATGCCGAATATTCTGATGACCTTGATTTTGACCTTCGACCTTATTTTCAAGGTCACAGGACAAAATGGCTAATATCTCGCTTCATATCGACTTTACAGCTTAGGAATCAATTATGAACATATAGGAAATGATAAAGGCTATGCAGATTATTGTCATGACCTTGAATTTGACCTCTGATCTCATTTTCAAGGTCACAGGACAAAATGGCAAATATCTCACTTATTATCGATTTTACAACTTAGAATCAATTGTGGACATATAGGAAGTGATATATGCTGAATATTCTTGTGACCTTGAATTTGACCTCTGACCTCAGTTTCAATGTCGAGAGCACAAAATGGCTAATATCTCGCTTGTTTTCGCCTTTACAGCTTGGGAATTAATTGTGAATATATAGAAAATGATATATTCTGAATATTGTCATGACTTTGAATTTGACCTTTGACCTTATTATCGACTTTACAGCTTAGGAATCAATTATGAACATACAGGAAATTATATATACAGATTATTCTCATGACCTTGAATTTGACCTCTGACCTAAATCTCAAGGTCACAGGACAAAATGACTAATATCTCACTTATCGATTTTACAGCTTAGGACCAATTGTGAACATATAGAAAATGATACATGCTGAACATTGCCATGACCTTGGATTCGACCTTTTACCTCATTTTCAAGGTCAAAATGCTTAATATCTTGCTCCACTATTGACTTTATGGCTTGGGAACCAATTGTGGACATATAGAAAATTATATACACTGAATATTTTGATGACATTGAATTTGACCTTGAACTTATTTTCAAGGTCAGAACACAAAATGGTTAATATCTCGCTTATTATCAACTTTACAGCTTAAGAATCAACTGCAAACAGGAAATGATATATGCTGAATATTTTCATGACCTTGAACTTGATTTTTGACCTCATTTTCAAGGTCAGATCACAAATGGCTAATATCTCACTTTTCAACCTTACAGCTTAGGAATCAATTGTGGTCAAACTCCAAATGATATATGCTGAATATTCTCATGACCTCGACTTGACCAATAACCTTATTTTCCAGTTTCCTTTGACCTGATTTTCAAGGTGACAGGACAAAATGGTTAATATCTCGCTTATTGACTTCATAGTGTGGGAATCAATAAAGGAAGGACATATAGGAAATGTTAAACGCCAAATATTCTGATGACATTGAATTTGACCTTTGCCTTCATTTTCAAGGCCACATGACGAAATTGCTAATATCTCTCTGATTATTGAATTTATAGCTTAGCAATCAAATGTGAACATGATATATGTTTAATATTATATATGCTGAATATTCTATTGACCTTGAATTTGACCAGTGACCTGGCTAACATCTGAAATATTAAACATATATTGTCCGGTAACATATCTTTGGCCCTTGGCCTAATTTTTTAGTAGGTGCAAAATCCTGGTTCATCACGTGTTTAGAAACGACAAATTTCGTGATTACTTAGTAGGTTTATTATCTGTGTTTATTTTATGCATGGGGAGATTTTCCGTAATATTACAAAAAGTCAACTGAGAGTTTGGTTATTTAACATTTGTTTTCTAGTGCATAACAACAGTAAGCTAAACCACAAATAAGTCATGCGAATAATTTTTCTACGAAATCCTTACATATATGCCTATCATTTCTTTGAACACGATTTCCACAAAACACAAACATCGCTGCCATGCCGTGCGAGAACATGTACATGTGTTCATACAGAAAGTTGTAAGGTCATATTCGGTCAAATGCAGCGTCATCAAAAATGCATCACACATGCTTATCACTTCCTAAACACGTATGTTCTTGATACAAATCTAAAAGCTCGATCTGCAATGTTTTCAAAAATTATGTATGGGTTATTGTGATATGAGTTTTCAAACAAAAAGCTCTATCGGCACATGGTGATAAGGTTTATGTTGTTGTTAAAGACGACGGATGGAGGCAATTCATTTAATTCAAGGTTTTTTTCATTATATATTAGAGTCATACGGATGGAGAAATTTAATTTAATTCAGGGTTTTTTCATTATATATCAGAGTCATATGAGTTATAATATACATGATAGCAACGATAATTTCAATATCGTGGTGCCCTGTGCGCACTCTGGAGAGTAGTGAATCACCTTGAGAAGACTTCTACCGGTTGTTGTTACGTCACGATAGGTCTACCTCTGACGTTTTGGTGGCAAACAGACGCACGATTTCTAGTCCGACATGCAACATGCAACGCAGATTGCGAAAATTCTGCCACCCCCACATTTTATTTCATTAGTTTGATATGCACAATCCATCGGACATGTAGACTGTATTTTGTGTTTCTACTGTATGATTTTTTTTCTGGGACTTATAATAATAATTCACTTAATTTGAACTGGATAATATTGCGGATTTCCAACTATAGCCAAATATCGTTCAAAAGTGTTTTGCAAAACATCCAGTGCAGTGATCCCAAATTTTTAATCAATGATTTCAATCTACAGATATCACGTGAAAGTCGGGAAAAATTTGAGAGAAGTCTGAGTGCCAGACATTTTCCTGTGGGTGATAATTCTTCAATCCTCTGGAACTACTATCCGATATCCATGACGAAATAGCGACCTTGTTGCGACCTTGTTAGGGCATGGGATGTGCAAATTTTTCGGGTTAACCATTTTTCATTATAACAGTGTCATCTATCTACCATCCTGAACACGATGGCAAATTTTCATGTCCATCCACCCAAGAATGGATCCATTCTTATGGAAAATCTCTTACTTCACCGCGGCATTTTATCGCGCCAGACGCGAATTATCCTTTACATGTAAATCCATGGGATTTGTACATTGATTTATTTCAAAACATACATGTATCATATGAACATCATATGGAACAGTATATTCATGTGAAAAAAATCATACTGTCCGTCGTCGTTAATACAGTTATCACCGTAAATGACACATTTACATTCCACAATACATATATATCAATGGCATCGCTGCCACGTGATTCCTTTTTTTTCAATTCGCAGATGCAGTGCAGGGTGTATGCGTACATACATACTCGTACATTCGCACCAACAGATCTAGCACTATATATATGTTTTGAGCTATTCCGGTCTATTCTATTGGAGTTTTTTCGTCCATCATAAAGTCATTCTCCGTCCATTATAGTACGCCAGTACGCCTTGGGTAGAATGCTTGAAAAAAAGACCAAAGTATTGGCACATTCAAACAGGAAGTCATATGGCGATTTGGATATTGACCTTCAATGACCTTGATAGGTCAAAACAACCATTTTAGTCGAATAACTGCCATTTTTGGGCTTAACACTGTACATTCTTAGGTAATCTTACTTAGTCATTGTGGTTTTTTTTCAAAAATCATGAAAAATAATTTGTCTGTCAGAAAATGCATAATTCTGACTGACAAAATAATTTCATGCATTACGTCGATCGTGGATGCAACGAACAACTAGACTCTATGCTTTTATGAGATTCGTTGATTTCGTGGTACCAGGAATGCCATAACAGGACTCTCTTGGCAAATGAATCCATCTGCCAGGTAATTGGAGAGTCTGGTGACGCTGGTCTCATTTCATGAGACTTTTCCATGACTCTCAGTATACAGGCTGCCGAGACACGCAACAAAGCAACAATAAACGATTGCTCAAAAAATAATTTTTTCTCAACACAGCTTGTAGTTACCTCGTCTCGTACACAGCACCATTCGCATAATATTAGATTTTTTTTCGAATGACCATTCCGGTCATCTTCAATATGTTCGGGGCCGACGATTATACCCAGAGATATAATATATCATGCACATTTATGACGTTCCGACAAAATATGAAAAGTCCATGACCACAACCAAGCTGACATTGATCGCTCATGTCATATCAGATCAAATTCAAGGTTACGAGGATTTGCTGCAGGGTTTCAGAAGTATTTGTTAGCTGTACACGAGTGTGGTCAGGTTGGCAACACAATGGAGACATCTGTAAAACTGCATGTGCACACGTGGTGCAAATCTGAAATTGCTTTTTGTCGCCGCTGTTGCACGGGACATAAGGTACACCGCATCGTATTTCACGGGCTATCATGTGTTATTCCAAGAAGTATAACTACGACCTGTTGTTTGTTGCACGAGTTCTGTCAAGTCAGCTCTCATATAAATCTGACTTGTGTCCTCTGCGAAAGAACAATACAAAACCGACTGGGATCATACAGGCAGGTAGCTCTAGTTTCACGTGTTTGTTGTTCTGCCTCCAGTGTCGTGTATATTGCATTGTCACAACCGCCGACCTGTTTTTCGCTAATCTTTGGCTTCCGAGAAGCAAACAAAGCCGCGGGTTTCGGAGAAGACGACAAATCATCTCGCTCCCGGTCTCATCCGACCGAATAAAATTCTAGTGAAATTGACATTTTCGACTTGAACTTTTCCATAGCACTCGCCACTCCGGTCGCAGGCAGTGTCTTGTGACTCCGTCGTCCACGGAGGGAATTAGCATTTCGTGGAAGCAAGGGACGAATGCTGACCGTTCTTTTGTCCCAGGTCGATGTCGCTTCTCGCTCTCTATCTTGTTTTTAGGTTACCGGACCTTTGGTCCGATAACCTATTGCCGTGGCGTTGCGTCCGTCGTCCGTCGTCCGTCGTCCGTCGTCCGTCCACATTTTTATCATTAAAGTTTACAGGCGAATATTTCTGAAATTTTGCACAAAAATACCTAAAAATATTTCCAGGAAAGGCTTTTTTTAGTTTTTTGATTTTCGCATTTTTTTCAAAATGGCGGCCGTTTTCGTCGAAAAATGGCCAATTTTGGACTTTGATGGTCGTTTTCTCAAAATCTGTTCAGTAACTTTTTTTCTTATTGATGCATGACACTCCTCCTATGTACCCCTGTGACATGTATAAATTTCGTTGCCCTTGAATCGCTCGAAGTGGGCCATTTTGGGCCCAAACTCGGCCCAAATGGGACTTTCCCATGTTAAATTCTCCTATGCTTTATAATGGGACACATTAAGCCTAATATCTCACTTAAAATTGAAATTAGAGACTAAGAGTCAATTGTAGACATATAGGAAATGATATATGCTGAATATTCTCGTGACCTTGAATTTGACCTCTGACCTCGGTTTCAAGGTCAGAACGGCCGTTTTCGTCTAAAAATGGCCAATTTTAGACTTTGATGGTCGTTTTCTCAAAATCTGTTCAGTAACTTTTTTTTCTTATTGATGCATAACACTCCTCATAGGCACCCCTGTGACATGTTTAAATTTCGTTGCGCTTGAAACGCTCGAAGTTGGCCATTTTGGGCCCAAACTCGGCCCAAATGGGACTGTCCCATGTTAAATTCTCCTATGCTTTATAATGGGACACATTAAGCCTAATATCTCACTTAATATTGCGATTAGAGACTAGGAATCAATTGTGGACATATAGGAAATGATATATGCCGAATATTCTTGTGACCTTGAAATTGACCTCTGACCTCGGTTTCAAGGTCAGAGTACAAAATGGCTAATATCTCGTTCATTATCGACTTTACAGCTTAGGAATCAATTGTGGACATATAGGAAATGATATATGCTGAATATTCTGATAACCTTGAATTTGACCTTTGATCTCATTTTCAAGGTCACAGGACAAAATGGCTAATATCTTACTTATTATCGATTTTACAGCTTAGGGATCAATTGTGGACATATAAGAAATGATATATGCTGAATATTCTCGTGATCTCGAATTTGACCTCCGACCTCAGTTTCAAGGTCAGAGCACAAAATGGCTAATATCTCGCTTATTATCGACTTTACAGCTTAGGAATCAATTGTGGACATATAGGAAACGATATATGCCAAATATTCTGATGATGTTGATTTTGACCTTTGACCATTTTCAAGGTCACAGGACAAAATGGCCAATATCGCACTTATTATCGATTTTAAAGCTAAGGGATCAATGGTGGACATATAGAAAATGATATATTCTGAACATTGTCATGACCTTGAACTTGACCTTTGACCTCATTTTCAATGTCACAGGACCAAATGGCTAATATCTTGCTTATTATCAATTTTACAGCTTAGGAATCAATTATGAACATATAGGAAATGATATATGCTGAATATTGCTATGACCTTGAATTTGACCTTTGACCTCATTTTCAAGGTCAGAGAACAAAATGGCTAATATCTCGCTTTTTATCGACTTTACAGCCTAGCAATCAATTGTGGACATATAGAAAATGATATATTCTGAACATTGTCATGACCTTGAACTTCACCTTTGACCTAATTTTCAAGGTCACAGGACAAAATGGCTATTAGCTCGCTTATTATCGACTTCAGAGCTTAGGAATCAATTATGAACGTATAGGAAATGATATAAGCTGAAATTTGCTATGACCTTGAATTCAACCTTTGACCTCATTTTCAAGGTCGCAGGACATGATGGCTAATATCTCGCTTTATTATTGACTTTACAGCTTAAAAATCAGTTGTGGACATACTAGAAATGACATATGCCGAATATTATTGTGTCCTTGAATTGACCGATGACCTTATTTTCAAGGTCACGGGACAAACTACTAATATCTAAAATTTGTATTGTCCGGTAACCTTTCTTAGCCCTTGGGCTAATTTTTCTCACGTTTATTCATTCTGTGTCATCTGTCCACTCATGAGAAGCAGACATTGCCCAGTTATTATTTGTATTATGTATATCCGTTTTCCACATAAACCATTACAACCTGGACGTGTTTCATCGCCTGATTCATGACTATAGCTTGGGGACGCAGTGCTGAACTGGTCACAGAGGAACGGACTTGGACCTCCCAGTGAAAAATTAGTGGCGTTCTTCGAATAGAACATTGTGTCAAATTCGTTACAGTGTCATTGGGTGTCCTGAGTTGATAGGAAACCTTTCCACAAAGCGGACTCGTGTACAAATGGTTGCATGGGGTGATTGTATGTGGATCACATTTGAAGTGTTGTGAGCGCAGGCAGTGCAGTGGTTAATGTGTCTATCTTGTAACCAGCAGATCGTTAGTTCGAGCCGCGGTATTGTTGCGTTCGCTGTCTAACTAGTATGTATCAAAATAGGTCTCTATAATATATCGGCCAATCGGCAACATTGCGCGCTTGGCAACTGTAACCTACATAATGAATTATGTTCTTGTCACCTTGCGCCTGTGTTGGCACCGATACTTATAGGTGATTTTCCCGGCGGGGAGTCGGGAAGTGGTTCCTGGTTATCTGGTGTCGTGATATATTCTTATGTGCATGATATCAGACTACGTCATTGGATTGTGGGATAACCAAGAATTTTCTCATTATTGCTGAAAATACATCAAATATGCCTAGAAACAGGAGAAAACTTTAACCGAAAAGCATTCTTTATATGTATTGGTCTCATAATTTGCAGAGGGACTTAAATTAGTTGAAATCACACACGCAAGCTAACTTCTCGCGAAATAAAGGCAGCATCACGCTGCCAGCATGTGACATTACAGTAAAACACAATCCCATGGAAACGTATATTGCATGGTAATGGGAGTGACGAATTACAATATACACCGGAACGAACAATGCCTAGATGTCGTGCATGTGGCTAGCTATAATCTGGGGGACCATCTGCAGTTCTGAGAATCTGTAATGAGTTTTGTATGGGTCCATCTGGCTCGGACAATGGTCAGCTTAGCAGTTGTCTTCTGCATCGTCATTATTGACAAATGGGTTTTCCTGGAAGCATTTTTGTGACGATGTCGAAGGGGGGGGGGGTGAGGATGGTGAAGTTGGCACCCCCACCCCCTGTGTAATATAATATTATAGTGTAATCTAATGTAAAATAACAGGTATGTTCATGATAACATGGTCTGTGACTTTGTGTCTCGCTCATGCGATGTGGGATGAGAAAACCATTTTGGTTAATATAATTAGTTCTCAGGATGCGTACCTCAGAGGGCCCAAGTGTCACACGCCACTAAATGAATGCCATTCAATCCGCCTGTCACATTTTTAAGCCTTATTGAAATAGAGGAAGGCGCAGGATATGATACCTGGGCCCCTCAGAATAATGAACGTATCTTGATGATCATTATGCAACACCTCCATATTTGATAACAGTTTATGACCCCCCCCCCCCCCCTCCGTAAAATGACTTTGTTGATGACACCCAATAAATGTTGGCTTTATCTGTCGTCTGACCTGACACTTTTCGTGGTGGGTCATGTCATAGAACGGGCTGGATTCCAAGAACCATAACACGGATAGAATTCAAAGAATCGGCGATTACTATGTAATCTTGTGATGGGTGGATAACTGCCACAGCGCCTTTATTACACTAATTAGCGAATGTGGTTTTATCTTAAACTTAGCACCACTAGTCACGAACGCATCACAAGGGCCAAGCGACAGCTTCGCGGAAAGTGATGACGACGAGAAAATGTTTATTGTAGAGGTTGGACTGAGCTCGGGCTACGTCTGGAAAATAATTCTGCTCTTTTGTTATTAAAAAAACGCTTCCCACTTTAATGTTTTTCCCTCCAGTCGGTGGGAAAGTCACTAATTTCCGACTCTTTGGCTGATTTGATCGACTAACTTGGCGGGATCGACCCATTCCAGAGTGATTATGGTCGCTGAGATATATATATACGTAATTGGTTATAATAGTGTCTATTTCAACAGCGCGATTTATGCATGTGCATTATGTATTAATCGAGAAATGATTTGTTGCGAGAATAAGCTAGAGTAACGTGTCAATTTCCTGATAGCTATAAAGATTTTTGATCTGCGTTCTCCAATCTCCTCCAAAAATATACATATATTGTGTTTCCTTGTGCCATCAAGGTTATAATGAGATATAAACGAATAGGTTCACAATAACAGCATGAACTGTAATATTATACAAGGAAAACATTTAGATCTATAAGGAAAGGGAACGATTTAAAAGGGATCATGTATTGGGAAACTGATTGATAACAGCTCTTCCCCAGTAGAAACAAATCAATCAATACTGATAATAGATGTTATTAACTATACGGAAGCGTAGAAGGGCCACCCAGGAAAATTATTTTTTTTAAATTCCCGACTTAGTAACTCGATAATATCGACTTAGTATCTCGATAATATCGACTTATAACTCGATAATATCGAGTTAGTATCTCGATAATATCGACTTAAACGTGGACCAGGCACAGGAAGGAGATTAATTTTTTTTAAATTCCCGAGTTAGTAACTCGATAATATCGACTTAGTAACTCGATAATATCGAGTTAGTATCTCGATAATATCGAGTTAGTAACTCGATAATATCGACTTAGTAACTCGATAATATCGACTTAATATATCAGGGTTGTCCGGCCCATGTGTACATGTATGTATAATGTACGTGGGTAACCAATAACGACTGTGTTAGTTGGCGGATGTGTCCCCATATGAACATTAAAATAAATGATATCTAAAATGAAAACTTTCCCCTCTGATGTAAATATTAATTACATTAATTACATACTAGAGTTCTAACAGTATTTGACCCTTATATAAAATCAGTAATGTTTATTTGTTTTCTCATTATGTATATGCACATGCAGACTATACATCATGTGCTGTGATTTAAGTCGAGATACTAAGTCGATATTATCGAGATACTAAGTCGATATTATCGAGTTACTAAGTCGATATTATCGAGTTACTAAGTCGATATTATCGAGTTACTAACTCGATATTATCGACTTACTAACTCGATATTATCGACTTACTAACTCGGGAATTTGAAAAAATAAAATCTTACTGTGCCTGACAAACTCTTAAGTCGATATTATCGAGATACTAAGTCGATATTATCGAGATACTAAGTCGATATTATCGAGTTACTAAGTCGGGAATTTAAAAAAAATAATTTTCCTGGGTGGCCCTTCTACGCTTCCGTATATTAACAGCTACAATAACACATGAAAAAAAAGCCCCGTCTTGAAAGCAGGACACTTTGTGCATGATATTAGAAAGAATTTGGCACATTATATCAACGACGCAGTATGGAATTTCAGTCCCATATCTAAGTAACATGAAAAATGAAGGAATGTCCATTTTATTCATATTGGGATTTTCAAAAATATATTTGGCATATATTTTAGTTTAGTTTATTTTTAGTTTCGGGCCAGGTAGGCTAACTCGTTCACATGCTTATAAATATAGATACATCATATGTACATGTAGGGCCTATTATTTTATGGTTGATGTATTCGAACTACGAGTAGTACTGTATTAATCTGAAACAAAGTATATTTAATGTAGCTGCACCATACAGCTTGATTAGCTTGGTAGCATTATTCAGTTCTCAAAACGACTTTTATCCCTGACAATGTCATTTTTTATTTAGGGTTTCCCTATCTGTTTTCCCTTTCCTCTTCCGGTCAGGAAACTCTTCGACCACGCTGGTCAATCATGACGCATCCAAACATGATTTATTACATGTATATTCATATGACTTTTTTTTTAAAAAAACTACTCTTGTTAGATCATTTTGTAATTTACAACAAAAACATGGCCTGCCTTTGAACCGAATGTCACATGGCATTTCCAAAATGTATAAAGTGCTTCACGTGACGACGGGAAACCTGTGGGAAGGTCACCAGGTCTACGGGCTCACGGGTGGACTACCAAGTATTGACTTGACCCTACTTACCCGCGGTCACATGCCCCGGGGGTAGTGAGGTGAGATCGATGAGTACACGACAGCGCCGTAAGGATTCACGCCTCAGTCCACTCGAGGCGCGCTTCCCTGGGTGGGGCATGCGGTCGACCTCTCGTGACTCTCTGTGTCTCATTTAGACTCTGGAGTCGGTAATGAAGTTTTCTTGGAAGTTTGTCTCGACACTCGCGACATTAACAACATATAAACAGAGGTATCTGTATCCTAAGGTGCACTGGAGACATGTGTTAGGCTACCACTCTTTTGTAAATTTGTACTCAATTCTCATTGAGTACAGTGAGAATTACGCCGGTGTCAGACAGTAAAAGACGGGTGTGAAAGACTTTGTTGTAGTTTTCTGAATTATTTAAAATATTGCTTCTTATTCAATATAAACCTGCTATCTAGCATACCAGAAACACTCAGCTAAAATTAATATTCGGTCGTTTGTTTGGTTTTTCTTTTCGTTTTCCTGGTACGTCGCCAGTCCACGATTCTGAAGACATACGTGAGGTCCTACTAGATGTATGTGGCGGTGTGAATGATGACAGCATGCTGGTTGTGTGCACTGTCATGTCCATATTCACAATATGTACAAATGCCGCCATATTATTAAGAATGAGAATGGACGTAAATGCAAAGAGGAGTCATATTGCTAAACTCAGAAGCAATTGGAAAACCAGAACTGATTTCTTATGACTGCATTCGTTGCGCCTAATCTGTCAGTCAGGTTTGCATAGAGGAAGCAACATGATGTCTCAATATTTGCATAATTGGAATGAAACGAAAGTTACCACGTGGTTATTGAATATTTACAGAGAGGTGATGATTTTCACAAATCCCGTAGCATAGTATATAAAAAAGATAATGGTATGATTTCTCCGCAAGGTATGATTCAACCCTCAACTATATGTACCTACCTGCCGGTCAATTTCACAAAATATGAAGTTTGGTTAACAGCGCGAATTGAGGAAGTGGACCTCATAAACTTGAGTGGGTCTAGTGTTATATATCACTGATCGATAGCTGTGGTTTTGTAATATATTATGCATGTATATATTTCTGGAAACAATTTTTACAGGTGATTCTATCGAAATGAAATCAACGCCTGGATGGGCTGCATGTTGATGTCAGTTACAAGGAAACACACATTTGATTATAATTAACATACACAGACGGTAATTTGTCAATATCTGACAGAATTATCTTGACGATTCATCTCGTTAAGATGATAACCTATATATTGAGACTATTTATTGACATGTTGATATCACAAAACAGGAGTGATCTAGGGATACATTAATGTGACAAAACATGTATTTTCGATACTTGATCTAGTCAATTGCATAACCACTTTATATTCAATACAATTTCTCTCTGAACACTATAGTCAAGTTCATCCATCAGTGAAGCACGCTTTTTGGCCGTAGTTTTGTTTTGAATCATCGGATCAACTTGAAATTCTGTTTTTCTCAATTGGGTATCATGCCGTAAGTTTCCAGAAAATTTCAGAATTCTATCTCAAAAATTGAAAAAGTTGGCAATCTAACCCAATATTAAATTGATCAAGTAAATTTCAATAAATTCAGGGCTTTTATCGTGTTTATGCCCACACAGAATGAACCTATTGTGTTGATTTAGAATCGGAAGGCATAGTTGGTTTATACTGAGTAAATGTGTTTATTCTGAAGCAATATATAACTCGTACATCGAATAAAAGTTGTTGTTTTTTTGTGCAGACTCTGAAATTCCATGTTGGGGCCAAAATTTAACATTGGATTAGATTGCCAACTTTCTCAATTTTTTAGGTAGAACTCTGAAATTCGGTGAAAAATTACGGCATGACGTTCAATTATTACACACAAAATTTCAAGTTGATCCGATTACTTACAACAAAATTACGGCCAAAAAGCGTGTTTCACTGATGGATGAACTTAAGTTTTGCAATGATGATAATCACAAATAACATTTTTTCAAAAGCACACATTAAGTTTCGAAAATGTGTCCCTTTCCATTTGATCCGTTTGATTTTTCCATCTGTCAAAAAAACATATATTTGTTGGACATTTATTTGGAACTTTTGCATTCTAGCGTAATATATGTGAGTGCAATATCTTTGTGAGAATGTGAATTTAATAATATACATACATTATGTCTGGGGTTTGATGACAAATATCAGAGGAACGGTTATGGAGGGCTGGGTGTAATTCATGGAAATACAGTCTTGGTGTCAGATGGTTATTGTAATGAACGCGCGGAGGTCCAAATTAATCAACGAGAAAATTAATATGAAGTAATGATGTCTTCATTCACAATGGACAGTTAAGGTCACTGCGTGTGTAATGTGATCATTTCTTCACTGGCGCTCATTTCCTAGAATTAATCACAAGGAGATACACTTTGTTTCCGATTACAGTAAGATGCATAGGCGGCTCCACAGGGGGAATTTTAATCAATTAGAGATGCACGTAAACATACTTGATGAGTTTGCTTGGGAATATTAGACACAGTAATTGCCAGGGGAAATTGAAAACATGCAAGCGAGTTGTACCAGTCATGGGTGTACCAGGTCAGAGTTACGAATTACAGAAATGCCATAATCAGAACGACTCGCAGAATTCAATTCTATTGACTGAAACGACCTAGGTTATTATACTGTTAAGACAACGCCCAATATTCAACCCATTACAGATAACCCATTATGGAATATCCCAAATCAGCTACACCCATTATCACTTTTCTGTTACTTGAATGGCTTACTTGAAGTGTGATACAGATCGGCAGTGTTTGCTTCTGTGGTATAATACCTGGTAGCAATGATTAATAAAAATGACAACAATTTTTCAAAATTATTGTCTTTTTGCTGGAATCCGGTATTATGCTAAGCCAGTTATGAGGCAGCAATAACATGAAAATCACAGGATTTCATTCATAATATGTTTGTACTTCGTTGTTGATGGTATTAGTTCCTAGAAACTTCCACGTTTGATACATAACCCATAACAAGAAAATATATGAATGATGTTATGAAGCGAATCAATTCCTTGAAAACTGCAAATTCTATAACGAAAACAAACAAATGTGAACATTTGCGTGGTTTTATTATATTGTTCGATAGGATATCATTGCTTATATTTACTCATATGTCTATGATTTATATACATGTATACATCGACACCTAGCATTTATTACAGATACACACAGATAGTCATATATCCTACTCACACAGATAAGGTATTAGTTTAGAAATGCAGGACACATCAATGTTGGAAATTAATTTAGTATACTTCTCAATCAAATTCCACATTTTTTTTTATTTATTACAGATATCCTCTAAGAGACTTTCTGGTATATGATGTGACATGTACATATGACTTCCAAACACTCTTAATTACAAAGTAATATCCTCCAATCTTTCCTATAACCACAGCATGTATTTTGGTTGGCTGAATAAAGCCTGGGTTTTCCCCCACCAGATACCTGGATTCTTGCCAACTCGCAGTACTTCCCTCCCAGGCCGGCTGTCTGTCATATGTTGAATGACACTCCGGGAGCTGTTTTTACAAAAGAAAAGAACTAATCGTTAGCAATGTAGGCCACTAAATATAGGCGGATACAGACCGAAAAGTAGGGCGATTATCTGACACGAATCTACCAGTAAATTCTTCTTGCTTTTTTTGTGTCACCTAGAAAAATAAATAATTCACGTTGGTTGGTATTCGAAATGCCTCCTCCCAACTTATATTTTTTTTATTGTTGACAGAACATTAGCCCAAGGGCTAGGATAGGTTACCAGACAATTTTACTTTTGGCCATTTGCAGGTATGACCTTGAAACTCACCAGTCAATGTCAGTGGTGCACCAAAATAGCACCACTATATCATTTTCTATATGCTCATAACACAATACATAAGCTCTACCATTTTGTATGTAAGGGCTTATACACATTTAATGCCAGGTGTCACCTTAAGATTTAGCATTCGATGTCATCTGAAGTTCAAATTCCCCAAATGATGTACAAGTTATAGACTCAGAAGCCTATTCACACAAATCACGCCAGACATGAGATTGAGCACTCAATGTCATCAAAGGTCAAATTCAAAGGACACCATTATGTATAACATATACGTCTTAGTATGTCATCATAATACAAGAAAGTATGTTTTAAAACATTTCGTCTGTATAGGCCAGCTTACACATTTTCGGTCAAACATGACCCTGAGATTCAGCCTTCAAGGTCATCTGAGGTCAAGTTCAAGGCCACCAAAGGATGCATCATATGACTTCCTACATGCTTGTAATACAAACATAGCTCTATGTACCAGTGTTTGGCGCCAGACAACTTGTGCATACCATGCGTTTCTGGGCTACATGTCAGGCCTTACAAGCAATTGCACGCTCTCTGTCCTTACATGTAACATCAAGGACCCTACGTAGCATGTTCTGAAGGGAAAATAAATCTAGAAACAGATGAGACTTTGAGAAAAGATAAACGAAGTCCAAACCGGTAACCTAAAAAAGAAACTGTGACGGACACACAGAGCAACTGCTGTACGTTAGGCAAGTGTATTTCTATATAATTGTTTCCGTGCGACTGGATTGATTCGAACCGCAGTATTATATTGAATTTACTACAAATTCTAAAGTTTTGAACTGGCTCATCGAGTGAACATTTTGGATCTTCTGAATTTCAACCAGCGACTGCATACAAGCATGACTTGTATACATCGTTAGGAAAATACTGCGCTGGTATGGATAATCAAAAACACTCCCCCAAGGAATCTCCATGTATATGAATATCCGCAGGCTGCAAATAGCACAATCGAAAGGAACGGATTCTTGCGCAGGATGGTACCAAAGATTTTCTACAATCTTCGATGGTACTTATGAATTTACATGAAATTACAATCGAACAAGGAACAAATTCATGCATAAACACGCACGAAGTTAGCCGTACATATTCAGTTCGGCAATGTATGTAGATGACTATCCATATAACTTCATGGCTTCCTTTATTGTGGTACAATTTTCAGTTTCGTTTTTTTTTTTTGGGGGGGGGGGTGGGGGGGAGGGGGTCTCCCTATCTGCTTTCACATTCTCCTTCCGGTCGGGAAACTGGGCCACGCTGGGCAATCATGACGCATCCGAACATGATTGACCGTGTTCATGTGATTAGAGATTCCCACCTTATTTTTTAAAGCTACTCTTGTTACTTGTGATACTTGCGTAGAGGTTAATATGTTCTCTAATGGACGATCGTGATTAATGATTGGTTGCTGATTGTAATAAAATGAAAGTAATTATAACTTATGACGTGTCACAGATTTTATTTCACATGCCAGACAATATAAATATTAGTAGCAGATCATCCTCTGACATTTTATATGACACATGATAATTTCAAGTATAATGTCGATAATGCATGATATTTTATTGGTTTAATACAGCAAATATCAATTAATCCACGGCACAGAGGCTGAAGCTAGTCTTAGTGTCAGGGTTTAGATATTTGATTCATCATAATAGCTTTCAACTGTTTCAAGGCATGTTGGAATAAAATTAAATAACAAGGCTTTTAAAATTCCGATAAAAAACACACACATACATTATGTGGGATATAAACACGCTATGCTGTTTTAACGTTTATATCTTTGTTTTGAGTTGAATATATTCTGATATTTGTTCATAATAACACAGCGAGAGGTGATTTACCTTGCACACAAATAGAAATTACATGATGAGGCGGAAGAGCAAACTGCAAAAACAATGTTTCGTATGGGTAAGCACTACAGAAAAACAACAATATTTATGACCTGGGAGTCTATATATATAACTCAATAAGGACTTAATTGCGAAATTCAAATTTTCAGATCGTATCAGATTATCTGTCTCGCATGATGCTCGGAAATCCCCCTTTTCAAAACTAGTACATAAAATTATTGAAATATTACATATGTTCTTGTCCGTGCACGATTTCACGTACCGTAATCACGATCAAGTTCGAATTGTTAAGTTCTATATCAGTATTGTGATATTTGAGGAATATTGTTTTATCATTAAGTTACGTTGATATGTACTATTACTCATAACCTGTGACAGAGTGAACTGAAATCAGTGTGTTGTTGTATATTCTCGACAACGAATTATCATTGCAACATGATTTGATACTTCACCAACAGATTTTTTATCCTGCTAGCTAGGACTAGTATCATTTAAGAACAACATAAATTATAGGACTAGTATAACTTAAGAATGATATCATTTAAGAACAATATAAATTATACATGCAATGAGCTATAGCTGAGAGACTAAAGTTGGTTGGATTTTCTGGAAACAGGTCGAGTTTGGGTGAATGGTGTGTGAATGGTGATATTCTATTGTATTGTTTGCTCACTGTTCAAAGGTAACATGCTCGCAATTCCATACCAACGTTTTTTTATAATGGAGATATTGTAAAAGCTTTACCTTTCGTCAGACACAGTCCCATATTTGCACTTGAGAAGGAGCGTGATCTTGCATCTCATTATTCAAGTATGCATTGTATTGTACATGTATTATTAAAAAAAACATAATTTTCCTGCATTTGCGGTTTCTGTTTTAACATGTACCGTGTATATGTACTTTTCATGAAAGCACAGCACCGATTCCTCAGTTGAACGTGACCAACAGCTGTTTGAGGCCTGGATTGTAGCATACAATGTGGTGTACACAATTATGTTGTGCATAAATATGTTGCAGTGACCTACCGTGGGAAGGTCATTGCAGAGAAAAAATTACAAATATTCAGTAATCGAACTGAAGTTATGTATTTCGTCAATATTCGAGCTGTTTGAGGCCTGGATTGTAGCATACAATGTGGTGTACACAATTATGTTGTGCATAAATATGTTGCAGTGACCTACCGTGGGAAGGTCATTGCAGAGAAAAAATTACAAATATTCAGTAATCGAACTGAACTTATGTATTTCGTCAATAGTCGGGCTTACTATTTTTTTAAAATTATTGGATATCAACAAAGTCATGTTGGGCTCTCATGTTCTCCTGGCAAAACGGATATACTTTTCCGAAAATACTGACAAATTTCCTAACAACAAAATTGCCACTGCAGAAATCACTATACGTGTAGTACGTTGGTTTTCGTCGTAAATTGGTGTTGGTTGTTTTTTTTTCTAGGGGTGGGGGGTGGGGTGGGTTCACTTCTGGATTCATTTCCGAACATGGGCTTTGAGAGTAAGGGTCAGCAAAATATAAAATAAAACACGAAACAACTTTCGGTGCTGATCATATATATAGCCTGCATGTTAGCATTCATTTATATCCAAGTACATGTATATGTAAATATTGGTTGACTTTCAAACATGTGCACCTTTTGATCATACAAATATCGGCTAACGCATGGTGTGTTGTCAGCTGATGTCACCCCCAATGAAGGACTTGTCCGAATCAAGCACGTCGTGCAAATATTGACACACAGCCACCATAAATCGTTGCTTCTGAGTGTGACAAGCTCAGTAACCTTCACGTAGTATCAAGTACATGAAATTTCCAAAAAAAATAAAAATAAAACGCTGATTATATTCATTGAAAATACTGGACTTGTGAATTCGTCTCTTTTTTAGGAAGAGACAATTGAAAAATGTTACTTTTAAAGAAAAAAAAATATACACATATTGAGGTTTTACTCGTTAGAATAGAATCCACTCGTTAATTTAATTGAACTTTTAACATGTCTGCTGCTGTATGTAGTCTAGCATAGATGATGTATTTCATGTTTCAGTTTTTAAAAAAGTACATTATAAAAGTATAACCGTTGATACAATTATAGTTATAATTATTTCACAATAATTACACATTCATTGAATGTAACTTTCTTGGAAGTATGTGTATAACAGACCTATACGGCCAGTATATTAAAGAAATGGCTTATCTGAATTAGAACAATCATTCTTATATAATGGATTTTAAAATTAATGTTCGTGATGTGTGTGCTTCCAAAAGTAAGAGAATAGGCATATTATGGTGATATATACAAAAATCACTCACATGCTTTGACCACGACGTTGTCCATAGTGTATATATGTTTTAATAACGCGTGTATCATACAGGTATGTGCATATTTGAAGGAGCGTTCTCAGTGGTGAATCAGATGATATGTCATTATTGACTGTGTATGCACCATAATGTGTGCGAAAAAACATTTTAGCGGAATTATCGAGGTATTGAATGAGATTTTGCATCAGCAAAGCAAACAGTTCAATGATCGACTTTGCCACTTTTGAATTTATCTGTACAGTTAAATGATGGTGGTATGGAGTAAGTCAATAGAAATAACATTCAGCAGTTTTAATCTGTTAGTTCGAATATATTTCACGCGAATCAATATAGCACATCCAGCACAACCGATACCTATTACACACAATTAGAATGAGCCTTGAACATCATAAGCCACATTCCTATCACTAAAAATTCCATCTCGGATTTTGAAATGAAACCTTTTCCACAAGATCACTTTTCCACAAAAATACATATGTATTAATAACTCACCTCTTTCTTCAATAAGGATATTCACGTGTTGGAGATCATGTCAAAGTTTGGCATCAATTATTTGCAATATCTCATTTTACTTCTAACCACTTTTTGGGTATTGTCTAAATACCAATGGTATTATTGTGGGTCCTGTAACTCGTATACCAATCTTCTGTTTTACTTTCATTTTCAATATCACACTTTTATTGGACTGTTTAGAATACACACACCATATCGTTTTACACAAAAACCAAAAACACTAAGTGCACGGTATTTACAGTTGAATGTGTGTGGCATACGTGACAACCGTGATTAGATTAGTTTGTATCAGTTATCGTGGTTGTTGACTTGGTCACAGCAACCATTGTGCGAAGGGCCCTCTCCAACCTGAAAATCGGTGGTACTGGTTGGGCAGCCACACGTCAGCTTTTGTTTCAAATCCGGGTGCCTCTCGCTTCAAAGATTGTAGCTTCGTTTTGAAGCAAATAAATTACTAGAACGACTGTGTTCTTTCTGATCTAAACATATTTACCTTGCATGTGGCTAAGTTTTGACATCGATTCCAAGGATTGAAAACGTTGCCAACAAAAAACACGAAAAATTGTACAAACCAAATCCGGTTTTATAGAAGAATATCTTCCGTATAAGAGATTGGAACGTACCACCCTCGGTAAAGACAAGCTGTGAGGCACCCAACAGAGGCGTCAAAACGTGAAATTCCATTGATTATTCTAAGACTTATCTTTTAAACTTTCATGAATGAGTCATTGTGCAACAAACAAAGATTTCGTATTCAATATTTTCTTTATTGTGGCATTATGAATAATTTTGACAAAAATAACTGCATCAAATACTTGTATACCACTCTGTTGACAAAGGAATAAATTATATATACAATTGTTGCGTCATTTTTGTTAAAGACTTTTTAAATGAAATTGCGAAAAATGACCCAATTTGTAAGTAAAAACTACCCATATTCTCACATCAAAGGATCTGAAATACTTTTTTCTAAATGCAAAATGCCATATTGATTGTTGCACAGACGTCTTAGAATAATCGAAGAATTTTCACAGTTTAGCCCCTGAGTGGATACCTCAAAAAAGTTTGCCTTTGAGTAGATAATGTATAAAATTGGTTCAATTTGGAGGAAAGAGGGTTAATTCAACATAGTTAAGTCCTACTTCAGGGTTTCTCTAATTTGAACCATACAAAGTACCACTCAGTCATAAGTGGCTGGAGTTTGCGTTGAAAAACGACTGCGAGAACAATGCAAGTATGATTTAACACAATTAAAACAGGCGTTGATATTGACTATTATTACTAGTTGATGAGATGTTACTTGTAGGTTTGATCCAAAATACTGTGACAATATTTACAAGCGCAGTGAACTCGAATGAGAAGTTACATGTAGGTTTGATCCAAAATACTGTGTTATTTACATCCACTCAGTAGCCTTTCAGTCCAGGGCTTTTATGGCACAAATGGGGTCAGATAGGAAAAAATTGCAACACTACATATCATTCGTGATTTGATTACAGAAATATATGCTGAACAACATATCAAAAGTCTAAAGTTCTCAAAATATGGGAAGTTGGACAAAATCACAATTCTTTGGACCCCCCATTTGAGTATTTTCCCGCACCATTTCGCCATGTCAGAAGTTAGTCTACTGTCAGGGTCTGGGGTAGAAATTTGGGTGTCAAAGCTGAATTTTTGCACGGTGACTCTAGAGACCACATCAATCCCCCACAAAAAAAGTCCCCATCAATCCCATGGGCGGTTTCCTCAAAAATCCAAGATGGCCACCATTTATATACGAAATAGCTTAAAGTTGAACTAGCGAGTTATCGACTGTACCTACGTTGGTGATTTAAGTGTCTACTCCCATGTTTTCTGACCCAAGGAATCGGATGGTGGTATTGCTGAGTTTCTGTGACTGTTGATTGTTTCAAAATCCGAAATGGCTGCCATGAAAAACCTGGAAGATTCGAAAAAACACGTTTCTAGCTATATTTCAGCTTCTATGTCAGATGAAGGAAAAATGTTGGTGTCTACTTCTATGTTATCTGACCCAAGAAATACAGTGGTGATACCGCCGTGTCTCTGTAACTGTTGGTTGCATCAGAAATACACATGGCTGCCATAAAAATATGTGACAATTTTCATCCAATCCAGAGTAGTGTCTATCAAGGCTACAGACTGTAGGGGTCGTTGGACCTTTCTTGGCTGAGACATGGGGACAGACACCGAGTTAGGGGTGAATAAGTGGCGCAACGCCTCTTTGGGAGGGCCAAAACGGCTTGGCAAGAAAGTCCTTCTGGGAAGGTTCAAAGAACTTGGAGAGCTTCGACCGCTTGGTATTTTCTTCCTTGTTCTTAAGAGCTCCCTGCCAACGGCGTTTGAAAGCTTGGCAAACACTCCAACTCAGAGGTAACCGCTGATGAGCTTCAGCTGGAGGTATGGGAATGCCGCAGGCCACCTGGTCCACCGAAGTGGACGACTCAATTGGGGGTTCACGTGGGTACTGTGACCCCATACATGAATGCAGGAGAAAGAGCTTCTCCGTGGAGAGTAAGTCCTGCCATCCACTTCCTGGGAACGAGCGATGTTGGAACTCCGGTCGAGCTCATCACCCCCATGGAGTCTTCTGGTGACGGCATTTCAGTGGGTGCAATACCAACGAGGAAAGCGGATAAGGTGGAGCCAGTGAAATTTTATTAATATCTGAGGCTGGTCTGGTGTAACCAAGCACAGGAAAGGCAATTGGGACGTAAAATTACTCTGTACCAGAGTAACCATGCACGAGAAATTGTTCCCTTGGGTACGAGCCCGGGCTGGAGAGTCTGGCAGCATCGAAGCAGGGTTGACGTCCAGCTGCACATGGCTTCCAGTGTTAAACCTGCGGAAAGCAGGAAGATACCGGGCGGAGACAGCTCTTGTGCAGGCGGAGACAGCCTGGCAGACAACAAGCGATGGGTCATCTGAGTTTTCAGCTACTGACTCATAAAATTTAACATCGTCTGGGGCTGAAACGTTAGACGAGCGCCGAGGCTCAGATCCAACTGCCTGAGACCTTTGGGGTAGCTCCTGGGGGGGTATTGTTGTAACAGACGGAAATCCCACGGAAAGGGCCTTAGCCGGGAGTCCCACTAAGTATTCCCAAAGTCAAGGAAAGCCCGAAGGAGAGTTCTAAATCCCTCGATGCAATGGCGGCAGCGAAGACAAGCCTCGAGGCTGAGACATCGTCTGGAAAAGAGGATGTTCGACCGAAAGTTCCAAGAATGCAGTATAAGATATGAAGAATCACTGCTGAAAGCATCGTCATTGATTGTCCTAATTGAAACCAGGTTCCTCCCAGGACCCTTTCCCGGGTCCGGAGCCAGATAGGGCCAGCCGACCGGCATAAAACCTATTCAGACTCGGGAGGCCGGGCACCAAAAGGGATGAATCTGGTGATTCCAACAATCCCAGTTGGTAAAAAGCAACGAGAAAGACACGGATCATAAGAGTAGGTTATAAGTAGTGCTGTTCCGATGAGTAGGACAATGGGAGAAGTTAACACTATTCTGCCATTTCATGACTTTGTCGGGGGGTTAGAATGGATACCGACGAACAGACAAATTCATAATTCCAAGACCTAATCCATGGATGAATTTTACAAAATCAGTGTACGTGGTCAAATCGAAGTGATACTAAAGTATCGAAGTCAAAGCCATGTGAACATCACAGACACCCATCCAGCTGAGCGTGAGATCAGGTGATCCGTAAGAGTGAGGTCATTCCTTAATCTTTCGCATAGGGGGGTTTCGCTATGTGGGACGCATATTTTAAGTAGGCTGTATGGGTAACCGTCTTATATATTATTGTACAAGTATGGGAGTTAATGTACATGTATAGGAGTAGTTTTGGTGGATATATATGCAGCGAAATCGATATAAACACAATGTTCTATTGCAACAAACATACGTAATTGTGGCATTTCTAGAGTGAAAAGCTAGAAATTTTTCACCCTATGTTTAGGAATGTTCCTGATTTTTTATCTCTTTAGACTTTTAGTATGTTATTTTGATGCCTTCAGTGCAAACAATTCCACATGATTTGTTAGTGTTGCAATTTTTTCCCCGTGATACACTATATACCCTAGACTATTTTGGCTTGTGATTAGGTACTTATGTACTTGTCAAATATCTATTCCATGGGGTTTATTTCGGATTTCTAAATTATTTTCATACGTTGTTGGGCAGTTGTATGCTAATTCCATCAGGTGCACAGTAGAAACAACTAACACACTGTCTGCCCCTGATGACGCCACTGTCGGGCTTTGTTTCTATTGCAAAATGTACGTTTGTTATTGAAATCATCAAGATTTGGCTGTATTGGTGGTAATAGATTACAAGCGCAGTGAACTCAGTGAAATATTAATTCTCCAAATCAAGGCTCAAATTGTCAATGACGTTTTCTGATCGTGATCTACGAGACTTGTGCACTGGAAGTGGGCAATTTCTGTAAACACTGAGGAAGAGGCCTGATAAATTTTAGCTTGTTCAAATTGTATATTCATATAATATATGAACAAGCGGTATATCATATGTCACTGACCGTTTGGTGCCTATTTATGCTTGTATCAAATGCATCGGGTCTTGCAATAAAATATACTCATGATAGACGTGTTTTGTGCTCAAGACAGATGGTAATAATAGTAATAACATATACTAACAGATGTAAGGCGTTGAGATAGTTTAAGTCCCTTCTTGGATGATTTGAAGCCCTACAAGAGCCATGTTGGGCTTCAAATCATCAAGTCGGGCATCAAATCATCTCAACGCCTTATAGATACACATGTTATTGTTCTATCAACGGTGTTTTTGTGCAATAACACTACTCTAGTATATTCAATGTAAATTTCGATGTAGACCGACATTCCACACTGATGATAATATAATCTCTCATATTATAATTGATGTTGGCTACGTCAAGCTATTTTCATGAACATCAGAATATGCCATACTATAACATACTATATTCGCTGCTCTATCCAGCCCCCCTTCCTCCACGCCATGGATGTCACATCACTGAGTATCTTTCTACATATTTCTAAATAGGCCTACGAATGCTCGGGTGTATCGATGAACAGCAGCAGCATCGTTATTATTTCGTTGAATATCGAATCCTATCCAAAAAAATTAGCCCGTTTCCAAAACTGACTGATAGTGTGATATAATGAATAATAATGTGAATAAACAGCAGTTGATCATTTCCACACAGTGAACGTTTTTACTAAAATATGGCGGGATGCTCTCCCTGTATGAGGGATAGCGAATAAATATTTTCACGGTAAACACAATCATAGAGCAAGGCAACAATTATAGCCTTCTGATAAATGTGAAAGAAAATACGATAAACTATAGTAAATGTGAACTTTCAATGAAACTTCATTGAAATAAGTTATCGTTTTATCGCATAAAGCTTCACATATGATAATTCTAGTAAAACTATGTTGTTCACTTTTAAGCTATGGTTTGGCCCAAAGGGCAATGACTCGTATTTTACGTCTTTTCGGTGAAGTTTGAATATGAATCCCTATGTTGAGGCAGATAATTCGGTTGCCTAAATTACGTCATGGCCAGTCGTTGGATCATACTGAAAATTGGCAAGTGGATCGAGTAAATATAGCAGTATGATATTCAAGCATCAAATCTGTAATAAACATAACGACTTTGCACATGTCAGAAAACTTGAATTCGTTTTCGTCATAGTGATGTCAAATGAAGTCTTATTTCGAATATAAATACATACTAGTATTAGAAACGTACTCTCAAATACTTTCAAGCTGAGCTACAAATAGCCAATATGTTCGAAGAAGGTTGTGGTCAACATTATATTATTGGTTTCCAGTTTGAATTCAATGAACATTTACCGTCGATTAATTATAGCCTAACTATATTTCTGCAGACACAGTGTGTTGACTACGCAGCCGTTGAAAAGACTGATGGTGCATAAAAATTGATGCGACAAGGCAAAATTCTGCATAGCCGTAGCGTGAGGGACATGATCAAGTTACCAGTACCTTTCCATGCCATTTTTTCAATAATGGGACATATTTTGGAAAAAAAATAACCATTTGTAGGTGATATGGCCTGAAAAGTGATTGGACTGACCATAAAAACTGTAAAACAAGTAGAGATGAGTCTGACTCATCTGAGAGATGAGCCATAAGAGAATTTTTAATACTTTAAGGGCACACACGGATGGACGGCTACTGGACGAACTCCGACAAAGTACCAATCAGAGTTTTTCGGGCCACATTTCCTCGTGTTGAAGCTGAAGATTGTATTAACACATATAAGTAACATCATATATATGATCTTCGTGCATGTAACCGTACCTACATGGTCTATAGATGACTGTCTGAATATTCTCATGCCTAATACAGTATTTTCAATATAGGCCTACACCCGTCAAATGTAGCTATATTTTCGTGCACGTTTTTCTTGTTAACGTGAGCCAACAGTCGGAGTCACATACATCATGTTATCAGTTCCTGCCTCGTTTGTGAAAGTATCGTGTGCGATAAAAAAAGTAATAATAAAAATGTGTGGATTCTGTTTGTAATTGCCCACAAGTTCTAGGTGTTTGATACAGTAGAAAGCAAGGGTCTAAGCTACGATAGCATGCAAATGAGCTTTGAAAAATCATTGAAATGTTGTTTTTGAACATATCTCAGTATGTTATGTGATAAAGTTCAGGTATATGCTCGAATACATTGTTTTTGCAACATTTCTTCAATATTATTATAAAATCAGGTGACAAGACGGGACGCATGGACTTGGCTTAATTAATTTAACCAAACAACATAATTTGATTGTCCGACATTTGGTTGATGTCTTGATTACTCCATTAAAGTCATAGTAGCAAGGTACCATTATATGATTTTATCCTGTTCACATAAAGGCATTGTGGACATTTGGTGATGAAAAAGTTGTTCGCGTTAATTGGTAACTAATAACAGCGACATATAATGGAGTATATTGGGCCAGTATTTTGATCGCCTTCTCCAGCCGATGAAAGAAATTGCTTCGGCAATTTTCGTAATCGTGACGTCAGTTGAGGCAGAATGTGCTTTGATGGCTCGCCAGAAACGTAAAATACGTAATTTGTTGGCCAGCTCAAAGAAGTGAATATCACTTCAAAACGCATGAGATTCAACAGAAAACACGCAAAAACAAGCAAATACTGGACATCTTCCAGTTCAACAAACCTCCGTTCTGGGTGAATAAATAGTTCGGATTCCAAATATCAAGACAAGAAATGCCGTGTTCCTGCCATCTCACCCCTTCACTTGAATTGTCAAACATACATCAGGTTAATGAATATGCGACATGCAGTTTATCTCGCTGGCTACATGTACTTTCAGGCCTGCATCAACTGACGTCACAAACCACGTGACCCACACTAAAATCAGGATCAAAATCTTCGGCAATTTACGGAAGGAGTGCCTATTTGGTCCAATATCTCTAAACCCATTGATTGTAATTGTAAATTTCGTTCGAATTTGTGGAAAACTATTCATAATAGACTAAATGAAAAGCACTTTCATCGGCATGCTACTAGGTCTTTAAAGTGTACGAACAATAGCCGTCATGTTTCATTTGCTGCTCATTCATTCTTCTTATTAACATTGCTATATGGTCGTGTACATGTCAAGGGACAATACAAAATTTTAGTGATTAATTCTTGGAAACCAGGTTTATATCAATCTATATTTAGATATAGACATGAAAATTATTTCTGCGAAATCGTAGACATATAACCTTTTCGTAGGCTCGACTCAACAGCTGTGGGTCAGAGACTGTCAATTCTGTCAATATTTCGTGTATGCAATTTTTCTGCCTTAATCCAAACAAAACAAATAACATTAAACATTTTCATTTCGTTTGACATCTCAATTTATCAAGGTCTAGGCAACAAAGGAATTGCATAGCAATTATTCACAACCAAAAAGATATGAGGAAGTATCGGTTTTGCTTTGGAAAATCATTCGAGTTAATCAACATACTCTGCATTCACACTGTCATAGTTTGCCTAAAACGTGAACATACGACTTTATCATGAGACCAGTATGTGTTGAATCATTGTGCAGCCTTGATTAATTTGGCAAGCATTTTTTTGCATTTTAATTGGTAATTCAACTGTCAAATTCAGAGATTTGTCATGTTGTTTTCCTCGAAAACATCGTGTGTCAGTGAATCATCGCTTGACAAATTATGGTGCAGGAGCAAAGAATCATAAAATTAAATTCCTAGGCTGTTGATATGAATTAGACTCTTTGATTTATATGGCCAGCATTCTCTGGGATCTGTGCATGGGTTTTTCCGTGTGACAGAAAAACCGTCTTTACATAACCTCACTGCAAATTGGTTACATTTGAATTTTCACAACGCACGTCTATTATGCAGGCGGTCGTTTCCTAAACTTCATAAACATCCAGTCACAACACATGAATACGAACAAAATTTAACATCATCATTATATTCTAGAATTTAGACATAATCTTTTTATAATCATATTATAAGAAAATTGGATTTTTTATGAATCACATCGCATGTCGCCAAAAAGTGATCGTGAATGCATATAATGTAACCCACTGTGAATCAAATCCTCTTTAAGTTCGTAATAAAACATTGATGTGAATATCATTGCAGGACTTTCAATTTCCAAACGAGTTATCCCCTATAGGCTACATTTATTTTGATGGATGTGCTGGCATGTTCTGACCTTCGTATATACATCAAAATGTTCTACATTATGTACCATAAATCACATCATCAAACCAAAATAATATGTAATTCGTGATATCTTTCATATTTCAGTATGAACACAATATCTCCATACTCATTTTCGCACACAAACCTGATTTTCACGCTCTTACACCTTACTCTAGACATGTCTGAAAACAGGTAGAAACGTCATCCAAAGTCCTTGTTCTTGGAACTCGCCTCTTCCTAGAAACTAAATTTTAAAATTATCCAAAATTACTCGCATATCACCAAGTTTGAAATTGCAAACCATTTCTGTGGAGTATGTTGTGTAGCATGAGGCCTAGGTGTACCAGCCGTAATGTCACGACGTTTCGTCACGTTCAGTGATTGATGTCGTCTTTCAATTAGAATGCAATTGATATCCATGAATGCGACGGTTCCTATAATTCCTGCGAAGATTTCCACCTTGTTATTGTTGCGTAGTACTTGCCGGATTGCATCCGCCATAAAACCCAACTCGGTATCACTAGAAGGTGAAAATGATTGTTTGTTTACAAATGACCGTGCATCTCTTATATGTGTAAACTGCTGAATCAATTGTGTTGCAAATGTGTTAAATTTCAAATTTAAATGTAATATTAGTTTCGTGTCTCTTGCAGGGTGTTCATGTGTTCAGTAGATTAATTGATTGAAAATGTTCTCTTTTTTTCTCCTTTGCTCGTCATCTTCTGTTGGAAATAGATTGGGATATTTTCAAATTGGTCTACTTCGGTACACGCGGGGAAGACACTGTAGAGTAAGCAGGTGTTTCAAATGATTGTTATTGGCATTTCTCCGCCATTATAGCAAGAAATATATGGTGCAGAATATGGGTTATGTCGGTTTTGAAAAGATTTATACCTGTAACCTCCACGTACCTAAATCGCATTTTGCAGACATTGTATATATATCGATTAATTAGTATGGGCATCAACGTCATGTTTGATATGGTACAAAATACTTGTATGGTGTATTGTACAAGATGCTCCCATAAGTAGGTGGACAAATAAATTGCTTCTTGCTTATGGATACATGTCATTAGATGAATGTTGTCACTTCCATAATGCATAAATAGACCCATAAATAGATATCCTCTTGTTCCGTTTTTGTTCTTGGTTTTCTGCAATCCGTAGAGATGATAGCGCACAACTACACCCTAATTAACTGAATGCACCAGCAACACGTGAAAGCGCAGACAAAACCAACACCACTAATTTACTGTAAACAACTCGGAACGGTTCAATTTCATATGAACAAACAATGTGCAGAAAGTATATATATTCATTGTTTTCAACACGTTAATTACATCAACATCCTTGTTGTTTATTTGTGCATAACGCAGAAGGATAAAAAAAAATCAGTAAATTGTATTCAATCATATAGAACGTGGGCACAATGTAACTGACCCATTCAAGGACAAGGCCGACATGTAATGTAGTTATCATTGCATAGTAAAATAGTTACTTTTTTTATTAATTTGATGAATATTTCAGTATAACCCCCCTTCCCCACCCCATCCTCTCGTGTACTTGAAAATGTTGGAGCTTTGTATACAATTAAAGTTCAAACTTGTAGAAAACGAATATATACTTTTTTTGTTTACATTAGAACAAAACACATAATTTGTCTGATTTCTTGTTGGTGTTGTAGTATGTTTCAATTGTGTTTTATAGTTCTAGTGTTGATTCCACAGCCGCATTTTCGTGTATCAATAAACGAGAAAGACTGATTAATATATTCATGTATCGTATTGACGATGTTTTTATCAAACATTTGTTTGTGTGTTTTATGGCTTGCTTCGATTATCATGCGGTCAATTCCGAGAAGCATAAAATAATGCCATTGGATACAGAATGGTGACAAGCATTGAACAGGTGAACGATATGTAGAAGTACAAACTGCACGGAATACTTTCCTTCATTCGGCAATTCGGTACTATAATATATCCAAATAACCACAATCAGATATTTCATGACAACGTGTGCCATTATGTAGTAAAAATGAGAAGGAAAATAATAAATGTAATTCAATGGCTGAGTGAAATTTTTACCCTTAGGCGATTGAAGTATTGCACATGGTTCCCGAAACAGAGCAGCACGTGGTTTGCTGTTTGGCGAGGACGAGAAAACAACAATTAATTCCTTGTATGATAATTTCATTCCGTACACTGTTAGTTTATCCTTAGTGTACCAGTACTATATGTTTTGCATCACTCCGGTGAATAACAGAGCCTAGGAGCAATTTCATGGCGCACATCGATATTACTGCATGTAGCGGCAGTGAAAAAACATAAATATCCCGACATCATGTTTACTTGTTATTGGTAATGTACTCGTTATACCCAGAACATAGATATGGAACTGCCGACTTCCTGGAAGGATAAAAATATTAATGTTTATACAACATGCATTATAGATCAATTATAGATCATTAAATCAGTACTTTTGCATATCGTCCCATGACAATACTTATGAATATACGTACGCATTGCACTGATTGGATCCCATATATACAATGACCTATGATGGAGCTCATATAAGTCAATGCTGGGAAATATGTATCATACGTATCATTATGAGTATATCATATAAATGTCTACAAAATTGGTACCTGTTCAACAAAAACTATAAATATCTATCACTAAGTTAATCCAATACAGTCAGTATATATCTTGGAGTCAAGAAATTCTTTAGCGACTTTAGAAAAAAAATTAAGACCTTTCTATATTATTTGTACTTTGTTTATGAACAAAATTATAGCAAATGTGTATATTTATACCAAATTGTCATTCATGTCAATATGAAATACGAACTTCTCTATGCACTCTTTCAACTTGGATACCAATATGGTGTGAATTGGCTTGGGTTTTGTTATTACATGATATGCTTCTATTATTTTCTTCGTCTTCTATTCACTCTTCTTGTTTAGTTGTCATTTATATTTAGGTACTACGAGGTGACATGTAAATATTGTACACAACGAATGCACCATTGACAGAAGTAATTCATCTCGGTACCAAACACAAACTAATCCTGTATAGAATTCTATTGATTGAAGAATCGTATTCAAAGTCACATTTTGCGCCAGGTTGGATTCCTGGAATCAACAATACAAGAATTTGAATCCACAACTACTGCATGGAATTGAAGATTTTATGATACGCCTGTCGTGTTACACTCAGCACAGTTTGTTTGCTCAGTTGCATGTAAGTTTATTGATGTCAAATTCTTGGAACAAGTGCCACATGATACCTTTATCGTTTGGCTTGACAGACGATACATCTACACATGTGACGTATTCCAGCGCCGATCAAAACAAGTATGTTATGCAATTTGTTTCGACATCGCCTACACCATTAAAAAATGTCGGCAAGTTCTTGAATCCGCTCAGAATTGCGCAAGTTTCAAGATCAAAGTTCAGTATAGTATATATAGTATATATATACTATATATACTATACTATATATATAGTACCCGGACATACTGTCTACAGATCAAGATTCTGAGTCTGATTAGAATCGTTATTCAGTCAAAAGGTTGTGTTTGGAAACTATGTGTCATTAAGATAAAATATTATGTCGAAATGTAACCACACCAAAATCGGCCTAAAGACGCCCCCCGAAACCCCAAACCGTTTCATTTCACGCTCCTCGTTCGCCAATTCCTGAATCCGCCTCTGGATGTCCTCCTCGTGTACCTGCCCGGGCTTCCAGTGCGTCGTCGCCTTCACGTGGGACGCCTGCAAGTTAATTCCTCTATCGAGAATGATCGTGCAATGATTAGTAAACAAATTGCAAAATATGGCTCCTTCTAAAGCCTGGTTCACACGATCAAACTACTTCAAACTTTTACTTCAAACTTTGGAGTTTGACGCCAAGTTTGACCGTGTAAACCGAAACATCAAACTACGTCAAACTTCCTCAAACTACTTCAAACTCCACCACAAAGTTTGATCAAACTCAGTCAAACTCTTCAAGCTCGTGTCCATATCATATGGAGGGAAAGCGTAATTTTCACTTTGAAACTCTTGACATTGAAGTATATAACACAGTTGTTCAGTTTTAATGCAGCTTTTAAGGTAGTCCACTCCAAACAGTGAGGGGAGGGGGTCGAAGAGTTTTTTAAAACAAATAACTGTATCAACATAATCTAGAGCTTCAAAATGACATATTTTATGGAGTAACTGTCCAGCATACTAAAACTGAAAAGAAAATAGGGCGTCACCGTATCCGTTCGCATGGAAAACACGATGCAAGATGTGAATATGAACAAAAAATGTGCAAAAAATGCCACAATTTATGTCATTTTAGGTAAATGTGTGTGATTTTGATCGAATATGTATAAGAAACGAGCACGGTGACCCCCTATTTTCTTTTCAGTATTAGGATGCTCAATCAGTTCCTCTTTTAAATAGGGCATTTTGAAGAGATAATATTCAAGAAATGACTTTTAAATTGTGACTCTTCGTTACCTCAATGTTTGTAGCGGACTACGTTAACGAAGGAGTATCAGAAATTAACGTCAAATGAGAATTTTGATGGAGTTTGAAGTAGTTTGAAGGAGTTTGAAGTGAGAAGTTTTATCGTGTAAACCGGAGTTTGAAAGAGTTTGATGTAGTTTGAATTAGTTTGACGTGACGAGTTTGATCGTGTAAACACCCACCATCAAACTATTTCAAACTCACTTTTTAGGAGTTTGAAGTAGTTTGAAGTAGAAAATTTGAAGTAGTTTGATCGTGTAAACCAGCCATAACACTAATTGAAGTCAATAGTGCATGCTACGTTTTCGCGAAATCAATGCATGTGACATTACAGTAAAACACAATCCCATGGAAACGAATATTACATGGTAATGAGAGTGACGAATTGACCTATCGCCAAAGCCCCCAAAAGTTGTCCGAGTTTCACAAATTACGTCGGCAAACTTCTCTTTGGCCAATAATAACGTTTTGCAGAATTCGTCGAGAATGACGTAAAAAGACTCGGACAAACTGGTTTGGCGATAGGTTAATTATAATATACACCGGAACGAACAATGCCTACGTGCTGTGCATGCGGCAATCTGGGGGACCATCTGCAGTTCTGAGAATCTGTAATGAGTTTTGTATGGGTCCATCTGGCTCGGACAATGGTCAGCTTAGCAGTTGTCTTCTGCAGCGTCATTATTGACAAATCAGTTTTCCTGGAAGCATTGTGACCATGGGGGGGGGGGGGGGTGGAGTGAGGATGGTGAGGTTCTACCCCCACCCCCTGTGTAATATACTGGAATCTAGGAAATAACAGGTGTGTCCATGGTAACGCTGTCTGTGACTTTGTCTGTCACTTTTCGTGGTGGGTCATGTCATAGAACGGGCTGGATTCCAAGAACTATAAACACGGATAGAATTCAAAGAAATGGCGATCACTATGTAATCTTGTGATGGGTGGATAACTGCCACAGCGCCTTTATTACACTAATCAGCGAATGTGGTTTTATTCAATTCAATTCAATTCAAATCAGTTTATTTAATATTCAACATTCATAACAGTGTAGTACAATACAATGATAATACATTTGAATAATGGAAAGGAAATTGTTTGGAGCTTAAAGCTTATAAAGTAACAATTCCCCAATCGTAGACTTAGCACCACTAGTGACGAACGCATCACAAGGGCCAAGCGACAGCTTCGCGGGAAGTGAAGACGACGAGAAAATGTTTATTGTAGAGGTTGGACTGAGCTCGGGCTACGTCTGGAAAATAATTCTGCTCTTTTGTTATTAAAAAAACGAACAAACGCTTTCCACTTTCATGTTTTCCCTGCCGGTCGGTGGGAAAGTCACTAGTTTCCGACCTCTGGGTTGATATTGTCGACTAACTTGGCGTGCATCCACCCATTCCAGAGTGATTATGGTATATATATATACATATAAACATATTTATTATACTGTCTATTTCAACAGCGCGATTTATACATGTTCATTATATATTAATCAGGGAGTGATTTGTCGCGAGAGTAAGGTGTTATTTTCCTCATAGCTATAAAGATTTTTGATCTGCGTTCTCCAATCTCCTCCCAAAATATACATATATTGTGTTTCCTTGTGCCATCAAGGTTATAATGAGATATAAATGAATAGGTTCACAATAACACCATGAACTGTAATATTATACAAGGAAAACGTTTAGATCTATAAGGAAAGGCAACGATTTAAAAGGGGACCATGAGGAAACAGATTGATGACAGCTCTTCTCAGCATCAACAAATCAATCAATACTGATAATAGATGTTATTAACAGTTACAATATCACACGAAAGGAAACCCCGTCTTGAGAGCAGGACACTTTGTGCATGATATTAGAAAGAATTTAGCACATTATATCAACGACGCAGTATGGAATTTCATTCCCATATCTAGAAAAAAAAGGAATAACAAAGGACACCTCCCCAATGTCCAATGTAATCGTATTGGGATTGTCAAAAATATATGTGGCATATATTTTAGCTTAGTTTATTTTTAATTTTGCGCAAGGTAGGCTAGCTCGTTCAAGTGATTATAAATGTTTATACCGCAGATATACATGTACTATTTTAAAGATGGTGTATCCGAGCTGCGAGTAGACTGTGTTTATATGAAACAAAGTATTTGATGTAGCTGCACCAGTTTGATCAGCTTGGTAACATTCTTCTTTTATCTCTGATAATGTCTTATTTTTTAGATTATTTTACAATTTACATAAAAAAAACATGGCCTATCTTTGAACCGAATGTCACATGGTATGTCCACATATATACTGATTCACGTGACGACGGGAAACCTGTGGGAAGGTCACCAGGTCTACGGGCTCGTGGGTGGAATACCAAGTAGAGACTTGACCCTACTCACCCGCGGTCACATGCCCCGGAGGTAGTGAGGCTAGGTGCACTGGAGACGTATGTGTTAGGCTACCACTCTTTTGAAAATAAATGAGTACAGTAAGAGTTACGCCGGTGTCAAACAGTGTAAGACGGGTGTGGTTGGCTTTCATGTTATTTTCTGAAATTATTTTTAAAATTTGTTTTTTATTGAATATACACCTCCTATCTTGCATAGGCCTACCAGAAACAGTAAGCTAAAACTAATGCTCGGTCGTTTGTTTAGTTTTCCATTAAGTTTCCTGTTACGTCGCCAGGTTACAACTACTAGATGTATGTGGCGATGTGAATGAAGACAGCATGCTGGTTGTGTGCACTGTCATGTCCATATTCACAATATGTACATATTGCTAAAAGTCATATTGTTAAAATCAAAAGCAATTAAAAACCAGAACTGATTTCTTGAGACCTAATCGCTCAGCCGGGATATGCGTAAGCTGATTGCATAATTGGAATGAAACGAAAGTTACCACGTGGTTATTGAATATTTACAGAGAGGTGGCGATTTTCACAAATCCCGTAGCGTAGTATATAGAAGATAATGGTCTGATTTCTCCGCAAAGTATGATTCAACCCTCAACTATATGTACGTACATGTAGGTCTATTTCACAAAACATGAAGTTTGGTCAACAGTATGAATTGAGGAAGTGAACCTCATAAACGTGAGTGGGTCTAGTGTTATATATCGCTGATCGATATATAGCTGGCGGTTGGGTAATATACTATGCCTGTATATATTTCTGGAAACAATATCTTACAGGTGATTCTACCGAGAAATAAATAATGCATGGATGGGCTGCATGTTGAAATCAGTAACAAGGACACACACATTTCATTATATTTAACATACACAGACGGTAATTTGTCAATATCTGACAGAATTATGTTGACGATTCCTAACCTATTTATTGAGACTATTTATTGGCATGTTGATATCACAAAACAGCAGTGACCTAGGGATACATTTATGTGACAGAAATATCAAAAAATGATGATGGAAGACTCGGTGTTCTTCATGGAAATAATTCTTGGTGTCGAATGGCCATCGTAATGAACACGCAGAGGTCCAAATTAATCAACGAGAAAGAAATATGAAGTTATATGATGTCTTCATTCTTCACTGGAGTTCATTTCCTAGAAATAATCACAAGGAGATACACTTCGTTTCTATTACAGTTAGATGCATAGGCGGCTCTACAGGGGGTAATCAATTAGGCATGCACGTAAACATATTTGGTGAGCTTGTTTGGGAATATTAGACACAGTAATTGCCAGGGAGAATTGAAAACATGCATGCGAGTTGTACCAGTCAGGGGTGTACAAGGTCAGAGTTACGAATTACAGAAATGCCACTATCAGAAAGACTCGCAAAATTAAATTCTATTGACTGAAACGACCTAAGTTATTATACTGTTAAGACAACGCCCGATATTCAACCCATTACAGATAACCCATAATAGAATATCCAACATCAACCACACCCATTATCACTTGTCTGTTACTTGAATGGCTCACAAAACTAGCATCTACTTCCGAATGCCTGTTTAGTGTTATCAGCTGATCATGGGAAGTGTGATACAGATAGGTAGTGTTTGGTTGTGTTGTCTATTACCTGGTAGTAATGACTAATGAAAATGACATTTCTCCAAAAAAAAAAATTTCTGGAATCCGGTATTTTGCTAAGCTAGTTATGAGGTAGTAATAACATAAAAATCACAGGATTTCATTCAAAATATGTTTGTGCGTCGTTGTTGATGGCAATAGTTCCTAGAAACTTCCACGTTTGATACATAACCCATAACAAGAAAATATATGTATCGATTCCTTGAAAACTTCAAATTCAATAACGAAAACAAGCAAATGTGGACATTTGCGTGGCTTTATTATATTGTTCGATAGGATATCATTTCTTATATTTACTCATATGCCTATGATTTACATATACATCGACACCTAGTATTTATTACAGATACACACATATAATCATATATTACTAGGCCTACAAAGTTCACACCTAAGGTAACAGTTTAGAAATGCATGACATGCGGTCATCTGCATAGCATGATTTCCTCTAACTAATGCAATTATATATAAGCAACTACATGAACGCAATCACGTTTTTTCTGAATATTCAGGAGACATGTCCCAACTTCCTGCCTTTATGATACTGAAGTGTTCAATAATATTTTGTCATGCACAATAATATTAGTGATGAGCGTGTAAACCTATCATTCAGGGGATTTTATACATTAATTATCTATTATTATAGAGCATTTTACCAGAATGATTCCAAATAAATCAACCACCTCTCTTCCCAAGAATTATGCACACACACACACACACACATACACACACACACAAATCAATGTTTAAAAATTACTTTAGTATACTTCTCAATCTAATTCCATGCTTTTCTTATTTATTACAGATATCCTCTGAGAGACTTTCTGATATTTGATGTGACATGTACATACGGCTTCCAAACACTCTTAATTACCCAATTTTTAAAATAACTATGTACGAAGTAATATCCTTCAATCTTTCATATAACCACAGCAAGTATTTTGGTTGGTTGGATATAGCCTGGGTTTTCCCCACCAGAGACCTGGAACCCTGCCAACTCGCGGTAGTTCCCTCCCAGGCCGGCTGTCTGTCATATGTTGAATGACACTCCACGAGCTGTTTTTGCAAAAGAAAAGAACTAATCTTAACAATGTAGGCCACTAAATATAGGCGGATACAGACCGAAAAGTAGGCCGATTATCTGACACGAATCTACAAGTAAATTCCTCTTGCTTTATTTGTGCCACCTAGAAAAATAAATAATTCACGTTGGTTGGTATTCGAAATGCTTCCATCCAACTTGTGTTTTTTTCTTCCTGAAAGAATATTAGCCCGAGGGCTGGGACACGTTTGCCAGACAATTTTAGTTTTAACAATTGCAGGTATGACCTTGAAACTCACCAGTCAATGTCATCTCAATCAGTTTCATCAAAATAGCACCATTATATCATTTTCTATATGCTCATAATACAATACATAAGCTCAACCATTTTGTCTGTAACAGTTAATACACATTGAATGCCAGGCGTGTCCTTAAGATTTAGCCTTCAAGGTCGTCTGAAGAATCAAAGGATTTCACACAAATCACGTCAGACATGAGATTGAGCACTCAATGTCATCAAAGGTCAAATTCAAAGGACACCATTATGTATGACATATACGTCTCGTATATCATCATACTACAAAAATAAAGTATGTCTTCAAGCATTCCGTCTGCATAGGCGAACTTACAAGTTCAAGGTTACCAAAGGATGCATCATATAACTTCCTACTTGCTTATAACACAAACACAGCTCTATGTACGAGTGTTTGGCTCCAGAAGACAACTTGTTCATACCAGGCCTTCATGGGCGTTTCTGGCCTACATACCAGGCCTTACGAGCAATTAAACGCTCTTTGTCCTTACACGTAACATCAAGGACCCTAATTGCATGTTCTGAAGGGGAAAAAATCTAGAAACAGATGAGACTTTGAGAAAAGATCAACGAAGTCCAAACCGGTAACCTAAGAGAAAAACCGTGACGGACACACAGAGCAACTGTTGTACATTAGGCAAGTGTATTTCCATAGAATTGTTTCCGTGCAACTAGATTGATTTGAACCGAAGTATTTTATTGAATTATTACAAATCTTCATGAATAGTATACTGTCTTCATGAATAGGATGTTACATCACGGAATATTGTTGCTGAGTTGAACTGGCTCATCAAATGATACTTTATTATTCGAGAGGCAGGAAATACATCACGAGTAAACATTTTCTGGATCTTCTGGATTTTAACCAGCGACTGCATACAAACATGGATGCACTCTAACTAAACGTTTGGAAAATACTGCGCTGTAGAATATGCATGACCAGGAACACTTCCCCAAGGAATCTCCATGTATATAAATATCCACAGGCTGCAAATAGCACAATCGAAAGGAACGGATTTTTTGCGCAGAATGGTATCAAAGATTTTCTATAATTTTCGATGGTACTTATGAGTATACATGAAATTACAATCGAACAAGGAACAAATTCATGCATGAACACGCACGAAGTTAGCCGTACATATTCAGTTCGGCAACGTATGTAGATGATTGTCCATATAAGTTCATGGCTTCCCTTATTGTGGTGCAACTTTCAGTTTCGTTTTTTTTATTTAGGGTCCACCTATCTGTTTTCACATTCTTCTTACGGTCGGGAAACTCTTTGACCACGCTGGGCAATCATGACTCATCCGAACATGATTGATCGTGTTCATATGATTAGAGATTTCCACCTTATTTTTGAGGCTACTCTTGTTACTTGTGATACTTGCGTAGAGGTTAATATGTTCTCTAATGGACGATCGTGATTAATGATTAATTGCTGATTGTAATAAAATGAAAGCAATGATAACTTATGACGTGTCACAGATTTTATCTCACATGCCGGACAATATAAATATTATCAGTAGAAGTTCCTCTGACATATGACACATGATCATTTCAAGTAAAATGTCGATAATGCATATTTTCTCGGTTTAATACAGCAAATATCACCTTCTAATCCACGGCACAGAGGCTGGAGCTAGTCCTAGTGTGAGCATGGAGCATGCTGCTACGTTAGGATTTAGATATTTGATTCATCATAATAGCTTTCAACTGTTCAAGGCATGTTGGAATGAAATTAATTAAATAACAAGCCTTTTATGAAAGTTTTTTTTTAAATTTCGATAAAACACACACATGCATCATGTGGGATATGGACATGCTATGCTGTTTTACTGTTTATATGTTTGTTTGAGTTGGATATGTTTTGATATTTGTTTGCAATAAAACAGCAGGAAGTGAATTACCTATATTTGACATAGACCTATATACTATCTAATAATCGGTTGATTATCAGCTTTTTGTTTATAGAAGCTGTTGATTTCGCTATTGCAGGTTTTCTGGAAAGAGACGGATCTATACAGACGGATCTTCGCTTCTCAAAACGAAATTCTATCCGCATCTTACTTGCACTTGTCAGCTGTATTACATTCCCTCAGTATTCGTCCTTCTAATATATGAATTAATGTTATACAAACAATAAGCCTCATATCCAAGTCAAAATCATAATTGGGATATTCATATTTCCAGATCGTATCAGATTATCTGTCTCGCACGATGCTCGGAAATCCCGCCTTTTCAAAACTAGTACATATTGAAATATTACATATGTTTTTAGTCCGTGCATGATTTCACGTACCGTAATCACGATCAAGTTCGAACTGTCCAATTCTACACAATATTGTGATATTTGAGGGATATACCATTACTCATAACCAGTGACAGAGTGAACTGAAATCTACGACGTCGTATTATGCCCTTCGTGATCATGACTTTGTAATTCGAGATCACGAATTAGACACCATATTTTTTTTACATACAACCTGGCCCTAATACGCTTTCGTAGTAATCAGTGTGTTGTTGTATATTTTCGACAACGATCAGCACTGCAACATGATTTGACACTTCACCAACAGTTTTTTTTTCATAGTAGTTAGGACTAGTGTCATTTAAGAACAATATGAATTATATATATGCAAATGAACTATAACTGAAAGACTAAAGTTGCTTGGATTTTCTGGAAACAGGTCGAGTTTAGGTGAATGATGTGTGTATGAAGCTACATTAGGGACATTCGCCTTCGTGTATTTTCGCCTTCGTGGTGTTATCGCCCTCGCCTTCGCGTAATTTCGCCTTCGCGTAATTTCGCCTTCGCCCTCGCCTTCGCCCACTTTCGTCTTCGACTTCTAGTAAATTCGCCTTCGTCTTCGCGTATTTTCACCTTCGTCTGCGTGGCGTTTTCGACTTCGCCTTCGCGTAATTTCGCCCTCGCCTCCTCGTAATATTGCCTTCGTCATCGCCTTCGTCCGCTCTCGCCTTCGTCTTCGTGGTGTTTTCGCCCTCGCCTTCGTCCACTCGTCTTCGCCTTCTTGTAATTTCGCCTTCGTCTTCGCGTTTTCTCGCCTTCGTCTTCTCCTTCGCCCAGTTTCGCCTTCGCCCACTCTCGGCTTCGCTTTCTCGTAATTTCGCCTTCGCCTTCACATACTAATGTATTCTAATGTCTTTTTTCTGACTTGTGACACACTGGATAACTGCAAGATGATTAGACTGTGCTCATGGAATATTTGTGGTTTTAAAGACAAAATTGAACACTCCAAAATATTGGAATACATCCATCGTTTCGATATCGTGTTTCTTTGTGAAATCAAGACGATGGCAAACATCACTGTACCGGGTTATACAGTGTACCGAAACTACGACAAATCCAACCCCCACAGAGGAGGTATGGTAATGCTAATTAAAGACTTTTTAGTACACCTATTATCTAATGTTGACATCACCTCCAGAGATCAAATTTGGATCACTTTATCATGTCTGCCCGATTGTGTTATCGGTAGCTGTTATATTCCACCGAGTGATTCTAGCTACTTTGACTTGTCATCCCTCGGAGAAGTGCAAGAACGGTTGCTACACGTTCACTCACACAATAGGAGAGTTCTACTATTGGGTGACCTGAATGCTCGAGTGTGGGACAGGTCGGAATTACACTCGTTGGCCCAAAAAATTGGTGGAAAATATTCCGACTTTCAAGACCGAACTGTCAACAAAAATGGCCGCCTTCTGCTGCAGTTGTGTAGAGACACCCAATGTGTCATCGTGAATCATCTCTCGCTGAATACGGAACACTTTGGTGGAGGCTTATCATATCGAAAACGGAAAAGTTGGATCTCAGAACTGGATATTTGTCTTGCGTCTATTGAGATGTGCAGAGATATACGGCGAATGCACACCAACCAAGATACCTCTCTTCCTTCGGATCATGCACCCATCGAGATTGATATGGCATTCTCGGTAAACTCTTTTCTACTACAGAGAGCCAGCTCACTCGGTTGTCACGTGACGAACGAACCAACACATCAGAGGATATGGAAAAGTGCCAAGTGCGAGACAGTCTGCAAAGAACAGTTTGTACAAGCCATGGAGGTTATCGACCCTCCTGAGGTAGGAGGGGACATAGAGGATCACATCCAGTGGACCAATGACGTGATAAAGGAGACATCGACCAGGTACAGATCACCGCACAGTACTGTGAATCAGCGGACCTGGGATCCACAACAGAGCCGATGGATGCGCCTCCTCCACAGTAAAGACTCCAGGAAAATCTGGCAAGCAATCAACTGGCGAGGTCTGCTAGGTAACAATGATCGCACAGACGATGCCACGCCTACGGATAGTGAGTTCAAAGCACACTTTGAAAATCTCCTACAGGGGGAGAATGTGGCGAATGAATCAGATCACAGTCTACAAGCTACGAATGCACCATATATCCCGCTATTGGATGATCCAATAACTGCTACTGAGGTAAGCGCGGCTGTTAACCGCAACAAATCAACAGGGTATATTGGTATTGCCCCTGGACTATTGAAATGGTTACCAGTAAAGTTCATATTATATCTGACACAAATATTGAACTTAGTTTTCATGATGCCGGACCAATATCCAGAAAGGTGGACGGTGTCCAAGCTGATCGTACTCTTTAAGAAAGGAGTGCGGAGCGTCTGTGGTAACTACAGAGGGATAGCGATATCGGACACACTTTTTAAAGCATATGACTGTATCCTGAACAACCGCCTCTCGTTATGGTTATCAATAGATCCTGCACAGGCAGGAGCCCAAAAGGGCAGAGGATGCATTGAACAGATACTAGCTATCCGATTGCTGATAGACTACTGTGTGAGTACTAAGGAACAATTGTATATGGTCTATGTAGACTTCCAGAAGGCATATGATAAGGTACATAGGAACAAACTCCTACAATGCCTCCAAACCAGAGGATGTGGCAGGCGAATGCTCCTGGCTATAAATGCTATGTATAGATGTACCAAATACATCCTCCGTAGTGCAGCGATATCTGCTACAATCGGTGTGCGACAGGGTGCAGGGACCAGTTGCACCTTATTTGTATTGTATATAGACAATTTAGTAAAACTTATTAAGTCATCATTTGACCAGGATGGTTTCCTTGGTTCACTTCATGTGCTACTACTTATGGACGACACTATCATCTTGTCCACTACTAGGGACAAATGTCAGCAGAAAGTTGAAAAATTGATGGTTTTTTGTGACGAGTTTGGTATGATAATCAATGAATCCAAAACAAAGTTGATGGTTATAAACGGAAGTAGTGAGGATAAAGAACCTTTACATGTGCGCAATCTGACAATAGGATATGCTTCCCATTACAAGTATCTTGGAGCATATGTGACAGACGATGGTAAGCTAAAGACAGTTCTCGGATTACATGCCAAGGATTGTGTGGTACAGATCAATAAACTCTCTATGTTCATGAAACAAAACTGTTCCATGCCGTTTTACTTCAAACGGCAAGTGTTGGATGCAGCACTTCTATCTTCTATTATGTACAGTTGTGAGACGTGGTTAACCAGGGACCTCAAGCTCATTACAAAACACTATACGTCTGCAATAAAGCTACTGCTTAGTGTCAGACATAGTACCACGAACATGTTGTGTCTGATTGAAGCTGGATATCCAGAGTTTGAGAGCCTCGTGGAAAAAAGAAGAATCAACTTCATCACTAAATTCATCAAGGAAGCTAAAGGTCTAGAACCATTGTCAATTGTGATGCATCTGGTAGACCATCAAAACACCAAGTGTTATCGTGTACTACGTGAGGCCTTGGTACACAAAGGAGACCCGGTACTGCAAAACAGGCAGTCTTTAGTGGATCGGTGTATGGCCAGTACGGCGCCGAGAATGATTGCTTATAGAGAGTTGAATCCTCAAATCCACACCCACAACGTTTACACAAGTGACGATCAATACACTCCTGATTATAAGCGCGTTTCGTTCACTCGTCTTCGGCTATCTTCACATCGACTGAGGGTCGAGACCGGTCGATGGTCAAGGATTTCACGTGAAAACAGACTATGTACATGTGGTCACGTCCAGGACGAAAAACACGTAACATTTCATTGTGTACGAACGAATCCTATCCGAGCCGGATACAAGATAGACTCTGATGACTGGGTCAGTCTAATGAACAGAACTGACGTGTGCGACGTCATACACGATATATTGAATGCGTATTAAATATTGATGGACCTATTAGCAACGTATATGTATAATGTTTTTGCCTATGAATCTTGCTAATCCAGTGTGTCATACATGTATGTGTTGCGGTCAATAAATTACATACATACATATACGCATGTAATACAGAGTCATACACATGGAATAAAAACTCATACGTGCGAGATACTAACAGATACATATGAGACACTAACTCACACGCAGGAGATACCTCATATCGCTACCACATATTTCGTATTGCCCGATACACTGCGTAGCATGTCGTCAGGGTACCTAATCATCGACCCTGTCCTTAATCATCGACCCCTGCAAACACTGCCAAACAGCTGTGCAAAACAGATATCTGACAAAAACAAAATTGAAAGTACTTCTAATACACACTTCAGCACATTTCACATTTTAGTTTATTCAAGTTTTGCCCAGCCGTTTGGAGGGGTCGACGATTAGGGAGAGGGTCGATGATTAGGTACTCTGACGCTAAATGCGTTGTATCTACCGGCTACCGTCGAATGCACAATATCGTATTGCCTGCTAATATCGATTGCGAAACATCATATTGCTCGCTTGAATTATTCGTTATTTTTTTATAATTGATATTCAGGCCCATGCTAATATTATTTAATATTATTTAATATACAGTATACTCCCTCGTAATAAATTATATCTGCATGCTAAAAGGTGTGGTTTGTCACTCCGCCAATCATAGGTATCACCTCACCTTCACCAACTCCCACCCCCCCCCCCACACACACACACACACACACCTACAACCCATATTCTCTTATTCCCCCGCAGCGAGTCGACTGATTGGTCAAACCATTGTCAAGTGTGTTATCTGCATTGCAGTCGACTTCAACGAGAATTCTGGTTGTTTAGTTCATCTTTGAACGAAAACTAAGCATATAAAATATATACAGATATATAAACCATAATGCGAAGAAAAATCATAGTGTCCATACTTGATAAAAAAAAAATGGTGGAATCCTTATAACATTAAAATATTCGTTGAAATAGCTTACTGAATAAATATTCCGCCGTAATCAAATATATATACAAACCGAACGATTGTAGAATAAAAGGAATGTCAGTCTAAGTATTTCTGAGGAGTAATACAGAATATATCAGCGTTCCATTATAGATTTGAACGTGCATATGTTTACAATATAATAAAACTCACTGGATATCACAATATGCATAACAATGAAATCTACTCATACTACATATAGCCGTCATATTTATTTCAAAGAACGCCTTATTCGAACGGAAATATAAGAACAAGAATATTTCAAAAATGAAAAAAAAACTTTTTGGATGCTGAGATGAGACCGGATAAATTGTATTTATTTACAGTGTAAAACTTATTCTAGAAATTAATATTAATTGCCAATGAAGATCGGTATCGGTTATGGTGGACACATGTGATATATCGTGAAGATATGGTGAATATCAAAATGCTTCAGTTTAATAATAAAACAAAAACACCTGACCAATCGCAGTCTTTAGGCGCTTTAATTTCACGGAGTTTCTATGGCAACATCATGGTTAATACATGACATATTATCTCATACGTATGAGATATACTATCTTACGTATGACCTATTATTTCATACGTATGACTTATTATTCCATACGTATCACTTTGTATCACATACGTATGAGAAGGCGTACCTCATACTTTGTATCTCATACACATGAGAAGGCGAGATTACGAGAGGGCGAAGCCGAAAGTGGCTGAAGGCGAGGGCGAAATTGGGCGAATGCGAAACTACAAGAAGGCGAAGGCGAAATTACAAAATTACGAGGTCTTAAACACCACGAAGATGAAGGCGAAAACACGCGAAGGCGAAGACGAAATTTTGGAGAAGACGAGGGCTGAATTGGGCGAAGGCGAAATTACGAGAAGGTGAAAGCGAAATTACGTGAAGGCGAAGGCGAAATTATGCGAAGGCGAGGTCGAAAACACCACGAAGGTGAAGGCGAAAACACGCGAAGGCGAAGGCGAAATTACAAGAAGGCGAAGCCGAAAGTGGGCGAAGGCGAGGGCGAAATTGGGCGAAGGTGAAACTACGAGAAGGCGAAGGTGAAAATAGACGAAGGTGAAGGCGAAATTACGAAATTCCGAGGTCTAAAACACCACGAAGGTGAAGGCGAAAATACGCGAAGACGAAGGCGAAACTACGAGATGTCGAAGACGAAAGTGGGCGAAGGCGATATTACGCGAAGGCGAGGGCGAGAACACCACGAAGGCGAAGGCGAAAATACACGAAGGCGAATGTCCCTAATGTAGCTTCATATGTGTGAATGGTTATATTCAGATGTATTATTTGTTCAGAGGTAACATGCTAGAAATTCCGTACCAACGCTTTTTTACAATGGATATATTGTATTATTTTTTTTGAAAAACTTATTTTCATTTGCAGTTTCGGTTTTAACATGCGTGGGATGTACGTGTACTTTTCATGAAACCACCGATTTTGCCAGTTGAACGTGATCAACAGGCCTGGATTGTAGCATGCAACACGGTTTACATATTTTTGTTGTATACTGTAGGAGGGTTATTGCAGAGTACGACATATTGCGAATATACAGTCACATGTACATCAGAGTGAATCTGTGTATTTCGTCCATATTTTGGTTTATTATTTCTGTTAAAACTATTGTATATCAACAAAGTCATGGTGGACTCTCATGTCATGAGTTATTATAGCAATCCCACTACAAACTAACTCAGGTTTGCAGGTTGCAGAAATTTCAGTACTGAAACTGATACATGTGAGATCAGGTTCCCATCAGAAATGTTTCCCAAATTCTGGGGGTGGCTGGCTTTGTGAAACTGCATGGTGTCGACTTCGTGCCTCGATGTACATTTATCCAATATTAAAATATCATGTGATACACCATGTACATGATGTATTCAGCTTATACAAAGCTACTGTCTTCACCGTCACGACGGACATTCTTTCCTAACAACATAATTGCCACTGCAGAAATTACTACGTGTGTACGTACGTTCGTACTCGTCGTAAATTGGTGTTAATCTGTTACCACCATAATATATCAAAATATACACTGGCGTCATCAGGGGCAGACAGTATGTTAAATGTAGTTGTTTCTACTGTACACCTGATGGAATTTGTATACACTGCCCAACCTATAAAAATAATTTAGAAATCCGAAACAAACTCCATGGAATAGATATATTACAAGAACGTAAGTACCTAATCACAAGCCAAAAGGCTACTGAGTTGATGGTATCCTCGGGGACAGATTTAACTTCCACCAGCAGTGACACCGGCTCAGTGGTATGAATGTAAGTATCAATCTGTCACCACCAATACAGTCAGATTTTGATTATGCCAATAACAAACGTAAATTACAACATCTTGCACTAGAAACAAAGCCCGACGAAACAATTTATCCAAAGCCACACTGGCGTCATCAGGGGCAGACAGTATGTTAAATGTAGTTGTTTCTACTGTGTATCTGATGGAATTAGTATACAACTACCCAACAACCTGAGAATACAATTTAGAACTCCGAAACAAACCCCATTGAAAAGATATATGACAAGTACGTAAGTACCTTATCACAGGTCAAAAGGCTACTGAGTTAATGGTATATTGGTTGACATTTAAACATGTGCACCTTTTGATCATACAAGTATAGGTTAACGCATGGCGTGTCGTCAGCTGATGTCACAGCCAATAAAGGATTTGTCCGAATTAATCACGTCGTGTAAATATTGACACAAAGCCAACATGAACCGTGGATTATGCGTGTGACCAGCTCAGAAATCTCCACGTAGTATCAAGTACATGACATTTCCAAAAAATGGTGACGATGATATAGTACAATGAAAATACTGGACTTTTGGTTTCGCCTCTTTTTATGAAAAAACAATTGACAAAGTTGCCCAAGGTATATTAATAACGCGCGTAATATACAGGTTATTTGAAGATGCATTCTCTGTGGTGAATCAGGTGATATGTCATTATTGGCTGTGTATGTACCATAATGTGTGCGAAAAAAACATTTTAGCGGAATTATCGAGGTATTGAATGACATTTTGCATTGGCAAAGCAAACAGTTCAATGATCGACTCTGCCACATTTGAATTTATCTGTACAATCAAGTGGTGATGGTATGGTGAAAGTCGAAAGAATAACGTTCAGGAGTTTTAATCTGTTAGTTTGAATATATTTTGCGAGAATTTAATCAATATAGTCCATCGATACCTCTGACACACAAATAGATTGCATGTATTTTTAGAATATATTAACCATGAACACACCACTGGTGTTATTATGGTTCTGCAACACGGGTACAATCTTCTGTTTTACTTTCATTTTGAATATCACATTTTTATTAGATTGTTTTTAATACACAAATCATTATCATTTTACACAAACACAAAAAAAACTATAAGTGCACGTTTTTACAGTTGAATGTATGTGGCATAAGTGACAATCGTGATTGGGTATATTGAATCAGTTATCGTGGTTGTTCATTGGGTCACAATACCCAATGTGCGAGAGGCTAGTTCCAACTTCATCATCATCATCATCATTTATTTAGGAATCGTACACTTCACATAAATTGTACATATAAACAAACAACATATTTGACTCCATGGAGTACCCATATAGCCTTAAGGCTGTGATTCTTCATAGTATATACGGTTAATAATATTAAAGTGTTGTTTATGGAGAAGAATTGGGACCCCAATACCCACCATCCCACCTTATGCCTCCTAGACCCAGACCCGAAATACTACCCATTACTAAAAACACTTCAACTATACCATTACACTGTTACAGAATAATAAACTTGGGAAAACATGTGAAAAACGCACGCACGCACCCCCCCCCCCCCCCCCCCCCCCCACACACACACACTGCTTGTCGTCCACATCGCGTGGGGCCACAACGCCCCTCCCCAGTCCCGCCCGACACGCGCCCCTAGGTGACCAAACGCTAACACCTGGATGTCCACGCACATTTAGGATGGAATCTAAATTGAAATAAAGCTAGATGCTTTGACCGATATTCAAGCACTGATAATTCAGCGACTTAGTATTTATTAAAAAGATTTTTTTTGTATTGTCTGCTGAAGGAGCAACATGTTCTGCAGTTTTTCATTGACTGATTTATACCCAGCCAAAGATTCGGTGCCAAGTGAAGGAATGTTTTTGCGAAAAGATTAGTTCTGTATTGCTTAATATGAGGATCATTTTTGTGTCGCGTGCTATAATTATGAAATTCGTTATTCAGTTCGAAAAGGTTCATCAGCTTAGTTGGTAACTCATTTCGGGAGTACTTAAACATGAATTTAGCCATTTGTAACTCGTATATGTCATCCATTACCAGGATATTATTTTGTTTGAATAAAGGCTTCGTGTGAGTATTATAGCTAGAATTGGAAATTACACGTATAGCTTTTTTCTGCATGATGGACAATGGTTTACGCAAGGTAGTAGCAGCTGTACCCCAGAGCATAATACCATAATCTAGATATGGATAGACTAGAGAATAGTACAACGTTTTCAGGTGTTCCGTAGTTAGGTATTTTTTGACTGAATTGATTAGGTATATCGCACCGGATATTTTGGCCTTACACATCTGGATATGTTTAGTCCATAGAAGTTGGTCATCCAAATATAAACCTAAAAATTTGACCCAGCTTACTTTTTTTATTAATTCATTGTCAATTGTCAAATTGAAGTTAGTTGGTGGGATTTTATTAGTTTTTGATTTAAATATCATGTAATTGGTTTTACTTACATTGAGTGACAATTTATTGGACCGAAACCAATCAGTTAATAATGCTAAGTCTTGGTTTATTGTGTTATAAAGGTCATGTATATCAGTAGCAGTTTTGTAAACCGTGGTGTCATCGGCGAATAATATGCATTTGCAATTACTTAAGCAACACGGAAGATCATTAGAATATATGATAAAAAGCAGAGGCCCCAGGACAGAACCTTGGGGCACACCACACGTTATATCTGAAAGTTCGGATGATTTGTTGTTGTATGATATGTAGTGTTTCCTATTATTCAAGTAACTCTTAAACCAATTATTAGCAACGCCTCTAATACCATAAAACTCCAATTTCATTAGCAATATGTCATGGTTGATAGTATCAAAAGCTTTTGATAAATCCAAGAAGGTTGCCATTGTTATTTGTTTATTATCGAATGCTGTTATAATATCACTATATAGTTCTGCGATGGCGTTTACCGTGGAATGTTTGTTGAGAAATCCGTATTGGCTGTTGTATAGCTTATTCTTCATGAAAGAATACAAACGTTTGTGAATAATTTTCTCGAAAATCTTTGATATACCTGGCAATAATGAAATCGGTCGGTAATTTTTGTACATAAATTTTTCTTTAGACTTATAAATTGGTATTATCTTGGCGACTTTAAGTTCATCAGGAAAAATTCCAGTACGCATAGAGTTATTTATCAGAATAGATATTGGATCAGTTATCGAGTCACCAAGTTGTTTTAGTAATTTAGTAGATATATTATCGAAACCTGTGCTTGTTTTGGTTTTCATCGTCATTATAATGGTTCTGATTTCATCTTTGGTGGTTGGTGTGAGATAGAAACTATTACTATTATTAGCTTTCATTTTATTGACATAATACTTGGGATCAAACGAGGCGGGGGGTATTTTATTGGCAAGATCGGCACCAACACGCGTAAAATAGTGGCAAAAACCATTAGCAATTTGGATTGGATCGGTAATAGATTGATTGTTTTCTTCAAAATTGTTGCTCATAACACTTTTGTCGTTCACTTTTGACATTAAACTTTTCATTACATCCCATGTTCGCTTGATATTATACCTAAATTCGTTGAGTAGTTCTTTATAGTATTCTTGCTTCATTTTCCTCTTTGTTTGGTTATATAGATTACGGTAATTTTTTAGATGTGTTCGGACGGTGACATTATCTCTCTGTTGTATAGATTTTTTATATAGTTTGTCTAGCGTATTTGATGACTTCATCAGTCCTTTCGTTACCCATGGTTCTTTAATTATCCGTTTAGTAGCGATAGTGATAGTTCTTTCTGGACAAACGTGATTAATTATGCCGAGTAATTTTCCTGAAAAATATTTGTACCCTTCATTTACTTCCATGTTTTGCAGAGGAGACCAGTCAACTCGATGAAGCAGATTGATTATTGAGGTTAGGTGAGAGTCAGTCATTTTTCTATGAGTGGTATGTATAGGTTTTCGTCGAGGAGCTGGGGTTTTCGAAACCGATGTTAGGACGGGTAGATGGTCCGATAAATGTGTGGTTAATACGAAAGATGATATTTGCTGGTTTGGAATCGACTTTATATATATGTTATCGATAAGGGTGGACGAGGTGTGCGTTACTCTTGTAGCACGGGTTATTGTGGGGATGAACATATTAGACTTTTTTCGTGTCGGGGTTATTTCGAGGGTGTTTCGGGGGTACTTCGGGATGAAGTACCGCGGTCAAGTGAGTAGGGGTTTTTGCGCATTGAAGCGTGGCGAATATAACTCAGATTCATTAATCAGCGCCTGTTAGGCCACACAAAATAGAACCGAACTCTAGCAGAGGTATGCTATACTGAATTTTCTTTTATCTCTAATCAGGTTTAAAAGGGTGTCAGACGGATTAAATGAGATGTTTCCCGTTGTCGCGCAGTGTTCATGGGAAGCATACTAAAGTCGGCCCAAATACCGTACGTTGTTCCTTAATACTACTCGTCCAATGAAAACATACCATTTAATCCGTCTCGCACCTTTTCAATCCTTATTGAATATAGAGGAAGGCGCAGGATTTGATACTTGGGCGCATGTAGCGCAGCTTACTTTGTCTTCTAAATTCAATGAAAATTAAAAATGTGCCAGATTGATTAAATATGGTATACATCAAATGGGTGAGTAGTATTAACAGATTGGGCCCTACAGGCTTAGACAACCCTGAACATATCACCTTTTGTAAATTTTATTGCTAAAATATGATATATTTCACCTAAGGTATCTGTTATTTGCTCTTTCAGTCACTCTCATCTTTGTATGCACAAATAACATCAGACATTCAGAAATCGTGCAACATCAGAATACTTTATTAATATTGGGTGAAACACGCTAAATTAATTTGCAGGGGAAAAATAATGGAGTGCGAAAATTAACATGACAATGGTGAAATATGGTTGGTGATTGTATATTGGTCAACATCAGTTCCATTGCAACCAGTTACTTTCATGTGTTTCACCAATGTAACACGAGTTGGTGACATATGTATTTAAGTTTGTTGGTATACATGGTATAATTTGTCGATTTCACCAGAATAAACCTTCTGGTGTGATTTTGAGATACTTGTCTATAAAGTAAAGACAGGGGATTCACTATTATAGACCGCCCGTAATAAACACATTTCTTACGACATTTCTATTTTCATGATTGTACGACTCTCGTGTTTCTCAGTCTTAGACTTTCGGATCCATTGTATAGCTGGGTTCTGTTATAATGGGTGAATTGTAACAAAATGCCACAGGCATCCTCCTTAGGTAATATCGTCAGTGTTTGGCTAGTAAGCAATCGGCCAGTTTCATGATTTGTGTGTGAAAAGTGTAACCTGGAGCAAAATCAATGACACTGCGGTCATTAAAGTTATGTGTCTGTGGTTTTAACAGGGCTATCATTAGGCCTATAGGTTTATCACTCATCGAATTTGACCGTTCATGACACTGATTTGGTAAGTATCATTCATGAATCACTCCTAAAATATGGATTTGTCTATATCGATATCCATTCGTCAGTAGGCCTATACATATGTAACGTGAGACCAAAGAAATCAGTGATCCCCAAAAGTCCCCCCGCCCCTAAAAAAGGATCAAAAACACGCTGACTGGCGCTTTTTAATTCGAATGACATTTACTGCTCTGATATACAACATTTATCGTAGGAATAGCATATAGCTGTCTGTACTTCCAATGAAACATTATGTGAATATAAAACATACTACTCCTCCCGACGTGTATAGAACATGATTCGTTTCATATATAAATATAAACATGCTTTCGCATATCAAATTCTTCTAATTTGAATCCGAATTATAACAAACGACTCAAATCTCGACGGTGACACACTACACGTTCTTGCCAAAAACATGTGTGAGGTGAACACTGGACCATTGAGCTACTGAGACCCGATGAAACAAAAATCCTTGCATAAGTCACACACGGAGATTGTAATACAATGAACAGTAATTTTTTTTTTTATTATTTATTTATTCAACCTCCCCATGGGAGAAATGACAAATTATGACGTAATGTAAAACATGCGATAAAACATACACTAAAACAGTACAGACGGGGACCTACATGTAAAACCAATGACAGTGATCAGAATGACCTGGTTAACAGTTTGACCAAATTGTAGTCGGAGGACCATGGTTTGACATAGTTATCGTTAAGTAATATGTAATTCAGGGAATCAGCGAGACCATTACAATTCGTACTCATATTGGCAGTTTGACATGGATTACATGTGGGTTTATTTAACATCAGAGATATAGGTGAAACACCCAAATTAACAATACGATATAACAGCGAGCCTGGGATTAGAGTGTCATCGGTGATGTATTTTTCCAACATATACAGACACAGATTTCTAGTCGGAGAATCAACTGCACAGATTCTGTGAAACAGTGACTTAGTAAGCTTAGTAATATTAGAGTGCATGGAATTAATTTCCAGGGCGTGTAGAAGTTGACTATGATGAGCACGTTTATTCAGGCCACACATTTGTTTAACTATTTGACCTTGTGTTTGTTCCAGTTGTTTATAGTTAGATACACTTAAATTAAGGGATTCCATCCCATACTGCAATGAGGGGAGGCAAACAGTTCTATACAAGTGAACTTTACTCGGGATATTTACACCAGGATATAACATTCCGACATCAGTAAGGGAATATAAGCTACGTTTACTTTTTTGGATGCGCTTGTTAATATGGTGGTTGTATTGGCTATCATTGCAAAAGGTTACACCCAGGATTTCGACGTGATCAACAGTTTCAATGGGAATATCCCCTAGAGTCCAACAAGGTTCCGGAGCAAATCTATCGGGTTTATAACCAGTGACCATACATTTACTCTTCTGTACACCGAATTTAAGTTTCCACAAATTAGCATAGCTGGAACAGATATTTATTAATAGTGGTAAATTAGTTAGACACTATAAACTGGTTTATAATTTTGTTTGGCCTCAATCTCTGTGGAGTGTCGACTGGAAATCACTCTTGTGGGATTAGTTTGCTTTAAGCTGCACGCATCACTGAATAAACCGCTGGGTGACGAGAAGAGGGGATTATTGCGGTACTTCACCCCGAAACACCCTCGAAATAACCCCGACACGAAAAAAGTCTATTAGTAATGAATGCGTCAAATAGGCGCGATGTGGGTTTGTGCTCGTTTATTTTTAGATAGTCAAAGTTTTGATCAGTTCCAATGATTGTATTGTTTACTTTGTATTTGTTATTTATATTTATGAGTGTATCCTCGTACCTTTGTATGGATAAATCGATATTCGTGTTCGGCACACGATAAATTTCACCAATTATATAGTTATCTGGAGACATTTTCACTTCGATAAACAGGGATTCAAATTCACCTTCAATGTGCTGTGCAATGCTGTGTTTTATTTCGTAATGGTAAGTATTTCTAATATAAATTCCCACACCCCCTTTCGATTTACTAGTCCTGTTCTTGCATATAAAATTATATCCAGGGATGGGACATACCGAAGTCTCATTATCCGAAAGGAAAGTTTCGCACAGTAAGATAAGATCTATTGATATACCAAGTTCTGTACACCTGTGGATCAGCAATTTTAAGTTATTTAAACTACTTTTTAAACCCTGTATGTTCAAGTGTATAATGTTTAGAGCATTCTTGTGGACCTCCAAAGTTGTGATTTCGTCCAATGTCGAGTATTTACTGTCAGTTTTTATGAGATCAGTGACCGTTAGAGTATCGTTTTCAGAGCTGTCAAAATATATCTCAAGTTGTTCCCGTAGTGTATCAACTGAAGTGCCAGAATAAAGGTAATTACTTTTGTCAGTCATATGAAAAATAACACATGTAGGCAGTATGATATACAGGTAGCCAGCGCAAGTCGACCCAGGAGGCGGCCAGCACCGCCGACACGGACGCCAGGGAGACAGCAGCAACACACACAACGAGGACGACAAGCAGGAACCCTGACCCAGAACAAACAAACCCCAACTGGTGAAACATAACACATAACATAACTACAAGGAATATTAACATCGAAGTTGCAGAAATACAAATGTGGAACATGATACCAAATGTGTATGTGCACTCACAACAATATGTACAAGATTCTATACCAGAGCTATGGTCGAGGTGCCTCTGTTAGTGAAGGCAGATTCAATAGAGCACAACACACAAAAATACCCCCCACCCAACAGGTATTTGTACTTGGTGCTTAATAGACATTTTGATAATATTTGCATTTTGATAATGTGGTACCCAAAAAGTAAAAACTATAATACAAGGCATCAAGCCAATCCTAAACCACATATCTTGTAGCTAATGATGCCCCACATGAACGGTATATGTACTTGGCAGTTAATAGACATTATTCACATGGTATGGAAGACAAACAATCAATATTAGAAGGACATAAGACCACACGTCTTGTAGCTCAGCCACAGATACTAAACGTTTGATATCACCCTGTATATGATGTGTGTAGTGGTGGATGTGCATTGTATGGTTCTTAAAGCATGTATCCATATGCCTTTAAAGCTGTGATTATAACAGCAAAATCCAACAATACACATTACACATAAACCACATGTCAGTATCATCACACCGGCACATACATGTATATGTGCAGTTCATCGTGATCAAGCAAGTTTGTCTTATTCAAACCCATGAACAAACCAAAACAAAACGTTAGACAGTATCAAAGTCGCCATTCTTCCCTAAACACACACAGGAAATATCAGAAATTTTACCAATATTTGGCAGAATATTCAGTGAAAACTCAAGCCCATTAGTTCTCATAAACAGTGCCGTCTTCCGACTTGAAGCGATAAGCCATGATAAGGTGCGAGGATTGCGCAATGGACGGATCAGCGACGAGCTGTTGCTTGACGGCGGCGACTTCGCTCAGCGATTGAACCGCAGCAGCATAGCCACGAAACACGCTGCCCTCGTCCTCTTCCGGATCACTCATGGCAACATCGGGTTTCGGAGTTTCCTCATCCATCAGTACGTCAGGCAACGTTGGTGCGAGGAATTTTGTTTGCAGTCGGTCGTTAACGAACAACTTGTCTTTACTCATTCGAGCCTGGCCACTATCATGTTCTTTGACTTCCTTCAATAGGGGATACGCGAATTGTCTGCGTTCATTCATGGCAGGCGGAAGTTGACGAGAGATGGAATGCTTGGTTTTTTTAGGGTTCTTTGCATTTTTGAATATTTTGTCGAACTCGTCATACACAGGAAACTTTGCAAGGATCGTTCTTGTCTGTCCTGGTCTGTGGGTACCGAGCCTGTGTGAGACTGGGATCTGGAACATGCGAGCTTCGGCAATTTTCAAGACTTGGATTAGGAATTGTCTTATAATTTCGGTTGTATTTTCCTGTGATTTTTCTTTTGCCAAAGGAAATTCTGACTCTTTGATGTCAAAGAGTATATTGTACTTCATCGAGTGACATTTCAGTTCTGTGACCTCCTCCTGAAGAGCTTTGTGTTTGCTTTCAGATCGGAGAAGTCTACCATACAATGCTTGCACAGTCTCTTTTAGAGATTGTACTTCCGAGCTCAGATCGCCGGAGGAGTTCAGACGAGTCTCGATTGCGGTGACCCTGCCTTCTAGCTTCCCTACCCTGTCAGCGGTGATCTTTGTGTCGTTTTTTATGGAAAGCAACAGTTCCCAATGGGCCGAGCTGACACCCTCAGGTGGCTCCTCGGAGGCGAACGAGTCAGTTCTATTTGATAAGGGGCTTGTGGAAGCATCATCAGTTTTAGTTTTTGTACAGCTCCGTCGAACGCTAGCCATGTTTTGTTTATCTGGGCGATAAAATGTCAAGTGCTATCTACGTGGTTGAAACAGCCAGAGCAAGGCTGTGTTATTGATCGATCACCAGGCCCACAGGCAGCCCACAGGTATATCTACAGATATGGTGGTCAGTTGTCACGCTTCAGTGCCCAGTGAAATGTATTATCTTGACAAGAAAAGTTAGTTTTTAGTACTTTCCTGAGGAAGATGAGTTACATTGTCCAACCACAGGGTATCCATACACCATCAGTAACTTATTTGTGCATTTCCAGTTGATTTAATGCAGCATATCAACACAAAATATAGATAACGTTGGGAGAGTGTCTCAGTATGCTGTGTGTTAGCTCTCCATAGTTCGCTCCATCGACTTTTTACAATGAAATCTTTACAAGAGACAGGAATGTACCACCCCAGTGAGGCACCCAACCAGAGTCGACGAATCAACTTATAAGTCGACATTGTGAATTCGTCCCAATTTAACAAATCCTAGCCCAGCAGTGGCCCTCTCCAACCAAGAAATCGATGGTACTGGTTGGGCAGCCACACGTCATCGTTTGTTTCAAATCCGGGACGACACACGCCTCTCGCTTCGAGAGAGAGCTTCGTTTTGACGCGAATAAATTCATAAAGACTGTTTTCTCCATGGGGCTATGTTTGACATCGATTCAAAGGAATTTGACATGGCATCATTGATAAATTTCACAAGACAACATCGACTTTTTACAATGAAATCTTTACAAGAGACAGGAATGTACCACCCCAGTGAGGCACCCAACCAGAGTCGACGAAATGTGAAATTCCATAGATAAATCTAGATAAATCATTTGCCAAACAGAGATTTCGTATGTGGCATTATGAATAATTATGACCAAAAAATACTTACATCAAAACTTGTATTCCACTCCGTTGACAAAGGAATAAAATCATAGACACAATTGTTCCGTTTTTGTTAAAGACAGATTGTAATGAAAATTGTGAAAAATGACCCATTTTGTAAGTAAAACTACTCGGCAGCATCTTCGTTGAATATCGACCCCTTTAAAAAATGAGCCCGTTTCCCAAACTGATTGATAGTGCGATATGATGAATAATAGATGTGAATAAACAGCGGTAGATCCTTTCCACACAGTACATGTTTTTATTGAAATATGGCGGGATGTACGCCCTTTATGAAGGATAGCATATGAATATTTTCACGGTAAACACATTCATGGAGTAAGGCAACGATTATAGCCTTCTGATAAATGTGAAAGAAAATACAATAAACTATAGTGAATACGAACTTTATGTTATCGTTTTATCGCATAAAGCTTCACATGATTCTAGTAAAACTCTATGTTGTTCATTTTTGAGCTATGGTTTGGCCCAAAGGACTAGTATTTCCGTATTTTCGGTTAAGTTTGAATATAAAACCTTATGTTGAGGCGGATAATTCGGTTGCCTAAATGGTCATGGCCAGTCGTTGGATCATGCTGAAAATTGGCAAGTGGATCGAGTAAATATAGCAATATGATATTCAAACATAAAATCTGTAATAAACAACACAACTTTGCACATGTGACACAAGAAATCTTTTTTCCAGTTTGAAACTTACTGCATTTACCGTCAAATAATAGCCTACCTATATCTGTACAGACACAGTGTGTTGACTTCGGATCCGTTGAGAGGAATGATGATGCATAAAAATTGATGCGACAAACCAAACTTATATATTGCCACCAAGCGTGAGGAACTATGGCGCCCTGTTCGTGCCACACAAAAAAATGAGGTTACTTTTTTAACTAACTCTCAGGTATAAGATACTAACACATCGGTATGAGATATTACCACATACATCTGAGATACTAACTCATACGTGTGAAATAATGTGTCATATATAAGAGATATTAACACATACATATGAGATATTAAAGCTATAATCACTTTTAGAATTGACAAAATTCATTCATTCTGCGATGGCTTTATTTTGTCTATAGAATGAGAAACCGTACAAATTTGGGTCTGAAAATGTGTATTATGTGCATCAATTGAGTTTCCAAATCAAGATTCAAATTCGGGCGCATCATTTTTTTCCTCGAAGCGGCCCGCCTTGTGGGCGAGTTCTATACACAGTCTGATGACGTCACTGGTATTTGTCTAGATAATGTGGTAAGCGGCAATATAGGCAGGCCGATCATTCTCTATGCACTGTTTTTATGCACGATTAACGACAATTTTCTGAGTATCTGTTGTTGAACGGTGCATATTTCCTATATATTCCCGACTATCTTGAGATGTACTTTCAAGTTTGCGTGACAAACAAGAATGCTAAATTTGGTTGATTTTAAAACTGATTCCAACTTTAACACACACATATAATATACTTACTCATATATATAAGATACTAACACATACGTATGATATAGTAACACATACGTATGAGTTACTAACAAATACGTTTGAGTTACTAACACATACATATGAAATACTAACACATACATATGAGTTACTAACACATACGTTTGAGTTAATAAGTCATACGTATGAGATACTAGCACATATGTATGAGATACTTATCTTATTTGTATGAAATACTAGTGCATACTAGCTAGATGCCTATGTGCACATAGTATGACATTTTTATGGAGAGCATAAAAGAAGCAAGAAGGTTAGATGAAAAACAGGAGGACGAACATATTACTTCCCATTTGTAGGTAATATGTCCGGAAACAGGGATTAAAATGACCGATAAAACTGTAAAAAATATTTGAGAGATGGGTCATCTGAGAAATTTTGAGATTGGGCACATACAGATGAACAGCTAATGGACAAACTCCAACAAATTACCAATCAGAGCTTATCGGGCCACATGTCTTGTGTTGAAGCTGAATATTGCATTTACACGTAAGTAACATCACATATATATGATCTTCGTGCATTGATAACGTCAGCCAACAGTCGGAGTCACCCACATCATGCTATCAGTTGCTGCCTCGTTTGCGAATGTGGAAATAAGAAAATAATTATAAAAATGTGTGGATTCTATGTGTAAGTGCCCACAAGTTCTAGGTGCTTGATACAGTAGGAAGCGAGGCTCAGCTAGGATAGCATGCAAATGAGCTAAACAAATAATCGAAATGTTATTTTTTCAGTATACCTTAGTATGTTACTCTGATGAAGTTATGACAAATATAAAGAGAAGTGCATTCACCAATCATTCAGCAACTTTTCCTCAATTATTCTATATAAAATCAGGTGACAAGACAGCAACTTTTCCTCAATTATTTTATACAAAACCAGGTGACAAGACGTGACGCAGAGACTTGATTAGTCCATTAAAGAGTACGAAAAATAGCAGTCATGTTTCATTTGCTGCTAATTCATCAGTCTTATTAACATTGCTATGTGGTCGTGCTCATGTCAAGGGACAATACACAAACATTAGAGATTAATTCTTGGAAACCGGGATTATTGATATCTAGATATCGACATGAAATTAATTCCGCGAAATCGTAGACATGTGTAACTTTTTCGTATGGCAGCGCTCGTTCAGAGACTGTCAATTCAGTCAATATGCATTTAGTTCTCTCTAAATCAAAGCAAAACACATTATCATTTGAACTTTTTCATTCGGTTCGACATTTCAAGTTATAAAGGTCTAGGCAACAAAGGAAATGTATAGCAATTCATCGCAACCTAAAAGATAAGAGAAAATATTGGTTTTGTTTTGGAAAATCATTCGAAAAATCATTCAGCATACTATCTGTCCAATTGTGCATTCACACTTTATCATGAGACCAGAACACACGATTTTATAATGAGACCAGTATGTGCTGAATCATTGGGCAACCTGGATTAATTTGGCGAACATTTTTTTGCATTTCAAGTGGTAATTCAACTGCCAAAGTCAGAGAGTTGGGGTTTTTTTTGTCTTTGAAATCATCATTCGATGCAGGAGCAGAGAATCATAGAATGAATTTCCTAGGTTGTTGATATGAATTAGACTCTTTGACTTATATATGGTCGGCATTCTCTGGGATCTGTGCATGGGTTTTTCCATGTGTCAGAAGCAGTATGTATATTACCTTGGTGTTAGTTCATGACATTTGATTTCTCGCAATGCATTTTTATTGTGCAACCAGTTGTTTCATTAACTTCATCTACATTCATTCACAGACAGAAATACAAAGAAAATTTCCCATCATCATTACCTTCCAGAATTCAATACACCATACATATTATAAGGAAAGGAAATTTTCTACGTAATGGGCCTACTAAGAAATCATTAAACATTTCACATGCATGAAGGGTGGGCTCAAATTATTGACCAACATGTTCTGAAATGAGATAACAAAAGAATCGGAAACGAAAGAATAATATTTGATGTGATGTTATATTTCGGGCTCATATAATATACCGTACATAATTGAACGCATTCAAATCCACTCTACAAATGAATAGCGATAAACATGTCTGTGTTTACGAGTCGCACCGGTTGGGATGATACATGTACAACATAGGTTTGTGGGCCCATAGCCCCATATTGTCTGGTTGACCAAGCTTCAGGAGTCATTCAGATGTCCCCGCAGTCAGTGATGGATTTAAAGCTTCAGGGTACTTAGCGTGTTAATAGGGGTGTTTTTTGTGAAGGCAAATTGTGTAAAATATCCATAATGTATTGTATGTCTAATTTTCTATGTGATGTACGATATATAATTACTTCACATGCATGTGGTTATGTACATGTATAAACCAATATGTATCTGTGATAAAATTTCTGCTCGAAAATGAATTCACTTACCAATATATTACTAATATACTAGTTTCACTTACACTAACACCACTAATGGTTTTTTTTTCACTTTATTTACAGAAGCACTAATGAGAAAAACTTCAGATATCAAATATTTTTGCTCGATTCAATCAAATTTCCCTCAGATTTGATCGTCTTTTGTTCTCGATACTCGATTAATATCATTCCCTACACTCGCAATCTTTGGATACATTTCAATATAATGGAATCTCTAAATACATCTTGGATATAGCTTACACCAAGCACCTAAACGAAACATTAATTAAAGAAAGAGACCGTCACAGAACCAGACCAGAAAAATAACAAATGTAACTTTCTACTTCACTTGCAACAAGCATGTTACTTCATGTAATCCCCACGTGGGAAGGTCCTGTCGCTTTCCAAGAACTTGACATTACACAGATAGTTTGTGGCATCTTCTTCAGACAGTTAATATCCCTTTGTTCACATAAAGTGCAAATGTCATCGTGGTGCTAGTGTCGGGACATCTGAGCTGAAATTAGAACCATTCTCTTAAATGTCTATTACTACAAGTGATATAGACTGAAAACAACAACAACAACATGTAATATACACATAAATTCTTGGAACAGCCATTTTGAGTTGTTTGTCACTTTTCCAACAAGTGGATTTCCCACAATTTTCGTCTCGACAGGAATTGCATTGAGACGAGGTTGGACGTTGGAACGAGACAACAAACCTGCAGATGGCACACTTGATGGAATGGAGGTTATTAATGTGCCAGATAACAGAGGCGGATCCATGAATTTTAAATAGGGGGGTGCGAATAAGGTAAATGCTCTCTTCGAGGGGGGGGGGCGCCGTAAGCCCCCCGAGAAAATGTTGTATTTTGGTGTTTTCTGAGAGCATTTAGGGTGGTTTCTGCAGACATTTCTTGGACTATTGGATGCCTATTTTTGGTTCCAAGTTGTGGGTGGCGTTGAATCACAACATGACCAAATATATACTCGTAGTCTATTGGTGGATTCACTGGGATGAATTATTATTTTTGATCAACTATTATGGCAATAATATTGAAACATGTATAGTTGAACAAGGAATTGAGGTGCAGAAAAAAAAAACAATTCACTGAGCCTAAGAAGACTTGTCATGTTGTTTTCCTAGATAACATCGTGTGTCAGTGAATCATCGCTGGGCAAAGTATGCTGCAGGAGCAGAGAATCATAAAATGTATCCCTAGACTGTTGATATGAATTAGACTCTTTGACATACATGATCAGCATTCTTTAGGATCTGTGCATGGGTTTTTCCATGTGTCAGAAAAGAAGTCTGTGTATTACCTCGCTGCTAATTGGTGACATTTGATTTTTCACAACACATGTCCATTATGCAAGCGGTTGTTTCATGAACTTCATTTACATCCAGTCACAAATATAAATACGAAGAAAATTTCCCATCATCGTTTTCTTCTAGAATTTCAACATTATCTTGCATATAAGAAAAGGGAATTTTCCACCTAAAAGGCCCATAAAAATATCATTAAACATTTTAAATGCATGAAAGAATGGGATCAAATTAATGACCAACATGTTCTGAAATGAGCACTTGGTGCTATCGGAAGCAAATGAATAATATTAGATGCGCTGTTATGAATCAGGTATTTATCATATACTGTACATAATTGAACGCATTCAAATCCCCATAATCACTCTACAAATGAAGAGCGATAAAAATGTCTGATTTTTACGAGTCACACCGGTTGGGATGATATATGTACAACAGAGGCGTGTGGGCCCATAGCCCCATACTACCTGGTTGACGAAGCGTCAGAAGTCATCCAGATGTCCCAGAGTCAGTGGTGGATTTGAAGCGTCAGCGTACTTACCACTGCCTAGCTGTTCGGGGAGTTTTTGTGAAGGCATACTGTGTTTAATGTCCATAATGTATTGCATGTCTATGTGATGTACGATATGTAATTACTTTACATGCATGTGATTATGTATAAATCAATATGTATATGTGATCGAAATTCAGCTCGAAAATGAATGCACTTATCGAATGATTTGCTCGATTCAATCAGATTTCCCATCGATTAGATCGTTTTTTTGTTCTCAACACTCGATTCATATGATTTCGTTCACTTGCAGTCTTTGGAAGCACTTCAATATAATGGAATCTCTAAATACATCTTGGATATAGCTTACACCATGCATCCAAACGAAGTATTAATTAGAAAAATCACAGAACCAGACCAGAAAAATAACAAATGTGACTTTCTACTTCACTTGCAACAAGCATGTTACATCATGTAATCCCCATGTGGAAAGATGCTGTCGCTTTCCAAGACATCCAGTCACAAATATAAATACGAAGAAAATTTCCCATCATCGTTTTCTTCTAGAATTTCAACATTATCTTGCATATAAGAAAAGGGAATTTTCCACCTAAAAGGCCCATAAAAATATCATTAAACATTTTAAATGCATGAAAGAATGGGATCAAATTAATGACCAACATGTTCTGAAATGAGCACTTGGTGCTATCGGAAGCAAATGAATAATATTAGATGCGCTGTTATGAATCAGGTATTTATCATATACTGTACATAATTGAACGCATTCAAATCCCCATAATCACTCTACAAATGAAGAGCGATAAAAATGTCTGATTTTTACGAGTCACACCGGTTGGGATGATATATGTACAACAGAGGCGTGTGGGCCCATAGCCCCATACTACCTGGTTGACGAAGCGTCAGAAGTCATCCAGATGTCCCAGAGTCAGTGGTGGATTTGAAGCGTCAGCGTACTTACCACTGCCTAGCTGTTCGGGGAGTTTTTGTGAAGGCATACTGTGTTTAATGTCCATAATGTATTGCATGTCTATGTGATGTACGATATGTAATTACTTTACATGCATGTGATTATGTATAAATCAATATGTATATGTGATCGAAATTCAGCTCGAAAATGAATGCACTTATCGAATGATTTGCTCGATTCAATCAGATTTCCCATCGATTAGATCGTTTTTTTGTTCTCAACACTCGATTCATATGATTTCGTTCACTTGCAGTCTTTGGAAGCACTTCAATATAATGGAATCTCTAAATACATCTTGGATATAGCTTACACCATGCATCCAAACGAAGTATTAATTAGAAAAATCACAGAACCAGACCAGAAAAATAACAAATGTGACTTTCTACTTCACTTGCAACAAGCATGTTACATCATGTAATCCCCATGTGGAAAGATGCTGTCGCTTTCCAAGAACTTGACATTACACAGATAGTTTCTGGCATCCTCTTCAGACAGTTAATATCCTTTTGTTTACAGAAAGTGCAAATGCCATCATGGTGCTGGTGTCTGGACTTCTGAGCTGAAATTAGAACCGTTATCTTAAATGTCTATTACTACAAGTGATATAGACTAAAAATCAACAGCAACAACATATAAAATATACATTGATTCTTGGAACAGCCATTTTGAGTTGTTTGTCACTTTTCCAACAAGTGGATTTCCCACAATTTTCGTCTAAACAGAGTTGCATTGAGGCGAGGTTGGAAGTTGGAACGAAACAACAAACCTGTAGATGGCACACTTGATGGAATGGAGATTATTCATGTGCCAGATAAAGAGCGACTTCATCTAACCATGACTCATTGAAGGATAGTGATAGTACGGAGCCCCTGGGGTGACATACCGAAAATATTTATTAATCCGTGCGCACGATTTAAAAATTCAAGCGCAAGATTTAACTATTCGTGCGCATGAAATACTAATTTGTGGCCACTAAATACTAATTCGTGCGCACGAATTAGTCGAATTGTTAAATCGTGTGCATGAATCATTAAATCGTGCGCATGTATTACCTTACCTAATCCGAAGGCACGATTCAACAATCCGTCGGCACGATTTAGCAATTCTTGCGCACGATATAGTATCTCGTGCCCACGAATTAGTAATTCCTGATTCCTGAATTTGCAAAACACATGTTACATAAATACACACAGGATAAATGATCATACAGACAGAAAATATTAGCAATGTGGTTTGCGGGCCCAGCGTAATATGGAATACTGTCTTCCCACTGGACCCAGAAATCTATAGAATATACATTTTTGCACCTTGTGTGTATACCGCGCTGATGGGGAAGTGGTGGGGCCAGTATTGAAAAAACTTATATATATGGTCTTGTGTTGGCCATGATTGGACAGGTATCCAGAGTGATGAAAAGTCACATACAATAAAGTTATGAAGTATTTTGACGAAGGGCTCAAAAGTTCAATTGTATATAATCGAGAAGTACCAACCAGAGGAGCAGCTCTCATAGCTCAATCAAATGTGATCAATTACCAATAGTCAGAGCTCTCATGAGTCAATTGAATGTGGTCGAAAAAATAATAATCCGCCGAGTTTTCATTCCTTAGCGCCTCGAGCAGTCGGGACATCCAGATCTAGTACATGATGCTTTCAGAGGATATGCATTAGTCACTATTGATTACAAAATCTTTTCAACAATATGTCTATTTTTTACATTCGTTTGGTGATCGGCCCATTTGTTCCAAATGACGGGGCAATTGAAAGGTGGCATATTCCGGGGAAATTGTCTATTCGTGGTGGGGATGTGTATCATTCCTGATTGTCTGGTAATATGATTGCTCTGTATATCTCGATTGAGCTGAAACATTACCTCAAATGATCGCGGAAGATTTCCTTTAAGGTCGTTAATTTTTGGTCTATTGTTGGATGTGAATAAAGGGTCTGTATGACTATTGTATTCAGATTTAGCTATAGTTCTGATGGCGCGTTTGTGTAATAATTCCGTTCGTGTTAAGTAGGATTTGGGAGCATCCCCCAGGCTAGTAGACCGTAGGTTAAATGGGAATGGATTAGTGAGAAATATAGTGTCTTGAGACAATTATTTGGAGTATATGCTTGGCTTGGTTGATTGCAAACAGTGCACTGGATATTTTCTCATTGGTATTCGATATATGATATTGCCAGGTTAATGACTCGTCAATATGCAGGGCTAAAAATTTAGCTGATTTTTCCTCACAATCATTTCCAATGCGATTTAGAATAGTATTGTTGATCATCACATTATGATGATTTATCTTGCTTTCAACATGAACATTACAGTTGTGAATATAATCCAAAAGATTTTGGAAGCATTCTGCCCATATTACAACATCGAGATCCCTAATGGTGATACCTGGTGTCGTTGGCTATCAATATGCGCCAGTGAACGCAATTTTCCCATTGAAACACACATTTTCTCACCAGCTAATGAGAACTTATCTGCTCTGCAAAATCATGGATTGCAAACAAAAGGATCTTTTCAAAACATCAAAAAATAGTTATTTGTTTGTTACTATTGAAAAAAATTAACCATATATTTCACAATTACGCACAGCCATCTAATGATTGTGCATATATATTTGTGATTCCATACTTTTGGTAATAGGTGTATATAAGGTATAGGATAGGGCCCAATATTGACCCCTGTGGGACGCCACAACGAATATTAGCTGGATCAGAGTCAACGTTGTTATAAGTTACATATTGTGTGCTGTGTGTGCGTTAACTTCGGAACCAGTCATTGGCCACTTCTCGGATTCCATAATACCATAACTTCTGAATGAGAATTTCGTGATTAATTACGTCAAACACCTTGGATAAATCACAGAAGACGGCTAGAGTATATTCGGGATTGTCCTTCGATGTTGCCTCAGCGCAGTGATTCAAGAGATGTATAATGGGATGGATTGTAGAGTGCTTAGGTAAGAAGCCGAATTGGTATTCATATAATACATCATTTTGGTCCAGGAATTGGAGAAGTTTCTTACACATGAAGTTTTGAAAACGCTGGTAATATACTGATTGGGCGGTAGTTTTTCGGTATGGTTCTATCCGATGACTTGTGTATGGGAATCACCTTCGCAATGTTCATCTGATTTGGAACAATGGCTGTTGCTAATGAACGATTGATGATGTGGGTGATGGGGTTGATGATACTGTCAATTGAAAAAATCACTAATTTCGTTGATATACTATCATGTCCAGAACTAGTCTTTGGTTTCAGCTTTATAACGGTATTTCCCACTTCTGTTGTATCAACAGGGGTAAGAAACATAGTGTTTGGGACGGGGGCTGGCATGTATGACTCAAAGGGTATAGCTGAATTTGGAATATTGTTAGCAGTTTCGACACCAATATTAGCATATAATGTATTAAAAGCGTTGGCAATTGATAGTTCGTCATTTACACACTGATTATTGATTGTCATGTAATTGGGAACACCGGTTTTAATATTTGTTTTACTTAAAGCTTTGCGTAAAATCGTCCAGGTCTTTTTTATATCATTTTTGTTTTTCTCAAGGATGTGCTCGTAGTATCGAAGTTTTAGGATACGTCGAAGTTCATTGTACATGCTATTGTAAGATTTGTATAATATTCGTTTGAGTAGGACGTTTCAATTTCTTGAGGTACAATACATGTTTGCGTGCGGATGAAACTATTAATCCCTTTGATATCCACGGTTCTTTCTTAGTGTATTTCTTATCAATGTTAACTGATTTCAGTGTGAATGATTGATTAAAATCTTCTTTATAAATCTCCGCAGGATTGTCTGATTTGCAATATTCTTTCAGAACTGGATGTCCCGTGAGGTATCGATTCTTCTTGGAAATGTAGGCCTACGTCAAAGTATAACTTCAATCGGAAATAATTAGGTCAAGGCCACTGTCCTGATATAAATAATAGTTGAGAATGCTCAGTCTCTCCAATTGAAATTTTCTTATGAATTGCAATACATGTGTATAGAAGTTATCATACATGTATGTGTATGTGGTCCAAATCCAAATCGCAGGGTAAGCGAGAATGCCGAGTTGCGCACAAAATACGTTGCTTTGCCGAGTTGCGCACAAGAAATACCGAGTTGCGCACAGGAACTGCTGAGGCGCGCCGAAGTTTTTTGTTCTTGGACTCTCGTCTGTCAGTTTTCAAGATTTTGAGAAGAATGGAAGACAGGTGTGTATATATTAAAAGTCTCATCCGGATATATGAACATCCTAAGGAATATTGGTGATCGCGGAAATGTCAATTGACCAACGAGCAGTTCATAAAACTTGTCAAACTTGACTGACCATCGTTGTTTTCAGTGAAAGCCTTCATATATCGCTCACTGAACTGAGCAATTGAGACACAACGCCGGTCATTTTTATCGCTGACAGTGATGGAACTTGCTTATCAAATGCGAACAATCATAAGTAATTATTGTCAACATCATGCTAATGGTATTTTGAGAAGTTATTTATGTGTGTTTGTGTGAAGTGGCAAATTCCGATAGGCAACTGCTCGGGCGCGCTCACTGGCAACTGCACGGTTGCGCACCCCAAATAAAAAGTAATTGCTTTGTCTGCAAATAACAATTTAGATATTTCATGCTAGTCATGAAACTGAGGTTCAGCAAACAAGTTAACCCGAGGTTAAGTTCGAGCTCACTATTAGGTATGCCACATATATGTGTGTTTTGGCGTGTGACGGCGAGACGAAAATGTTTGATGAGATATTATTCCTTTATTAACTTCGATACTAATAGGCAACGTAAAATAATATAATCCAAGAATACTGTTTTCCCGCCGTTACTATATTCTGGCGCGATGTTATCAAACTCATGGCTAGTGGAAGACTGACTGTAAAATACAAAAGCTTAGCTAAAAATCCTGACTGAAAATACTCTCACACTGTACACTATTGGAGGGGGTTGTTTGGTTTTAATCATGATAATGGCTGGGAAACGTGACCTGAGGGCCGGAAAGGTCATGCACAGGCGATAAAATTTGGGATCCGGACCACAATTATGGCTGGGGGCTGAGAAATTCTGGACGGAGGGATTTGTTTGAAGCTTGATAGGGTGGGAACTGGATCTAAAATATTTAACACATGTTTCTAGAGGCAAAAAAACTGTAAATTACATTAACACTCTTCAGAACAATATGTATGACTCCCTATATGTTCCTACACTATACACTCCCTATATGTCCCTACACTATACGCTCTATCCACATGTACAAGCATTTAAAATTTCAAGAGGCCAATTTACACAAATTATGCCAGACGTAACCTCCATATTTAGTCGTCAAGATCACCTAAAGTCACGTTCAAGATCGCCAAACGATGCCCCAGATATTACTTCCTATATGGGTAGGCTTATATTACAATCCTGATATGTTTGTACAAGTGTTTTGGGCGCAGAATTCAATGTATAGGCCATATAAATCCAACACGTTGTCAATAGACTTTCCTGGATTGTCCCGGACCCAAAACGAACCTTCCCGGACTACCTAGGATTGAAAGAGTAGTCCCGGACTACCCAGGATCACCAAAGATCTTCACGGACCCAGCAAGAATTTGGTCTTTGGTCCGGGGACGTCAGGGGCCTTGGTGTGACTGGTACACAATACAAACGTACGCTCCATCGAGGCTACTAGCATTTGAATGTACACATTTCACATAAGGCGTGATTTCGAACAATTCGATGCATTCCAAATTTTATGGGCTCCATGCAATGATTAGTACACGGACTGGGTCGTGGCCCGGACCGTAGGGAGGGCGGTTAGTGTAAAAACTGGACTCATGACAACCCAATTAGGTGATTGTACCAGTCCTAATACGTTTGAATAAAGTCTCATTAGGCCCTATTGTCTTGTAAGAAGGAGCTAGACGTGAATTGTCTGGGGAAAGAGCATGGAGTGACTGATATCACTGGTATAACTATAGACACGAGCAATGAAAATGCTGTGTGTTTGGGATGTCACTGTCGCAGATACACACAAGGTCCATCTCTCTATAGGCTAACAATAGGTCCTAGACCTAGCAGGCATACTGTGGTCTACGATCTGATTTTCTCTTGTCCGAACACATATATAAAATGCATACACGTAATCAAAATAAAATGGACGTTTCATACTTTCATCTGAGCAAGTTCGTATACTTCCATATTTGTGCACATTATCTGAGCGCAACCCAGCAGTTACCAACACCTTGCCGTGCGCTACTCGGCAGGGGTCACGGAATTAATTTTGAAAAAACAATATATTGTTGGTATAAGTCAAGATATGATTGTATATATTAGAAGAACAGCTCTAATATATGTATACAAAAGCAATTAAACAATATTACACGTCCGTTTAATTATCTAAGAGGCACCATAAGCTTGTGAAACGTGCAGTGGGTGATAATAGATGAATCGAGAAGTAGCGATAAAGTTTTTCATATCGTGCTCCATCATTTCTTTACAGATCGTTCTACATCCAACTGTGCATGTACTTAACATATCAGGAGATCCGGATGGACATGAATTTTATCCCATAATGTTGACATAAACACCCATATTTGCGTATTTTTCGCACGAAGCGTGGTGCTCACAGCCTGATTTGGGCGCGCCTCGGCAGTTCCTGTGCGCAACTCGGTATTTCTTGTGCGCAACTCGGCAAAGCAACGTATTTTGTGCGCAACTCGGCATTCTCGCTTACCCTGCGTGTGTAAGTTCGAAATAAAACATTGATGTGAATATCATGGCAGGACTTTTAATTTCCAGACGAGCATGTGTTATAGGGTTATTGCACAATATGGGGTTTTATGCCCGAGGGCCAAGTCTTTGAGAAGCCCGACGCGAAGCGGAGGGCTTCTTGAAGACTTGGCCCGAGGGCATGAAACCCCATATTGTGCAATAACCCGTTTATCATATGCCAGTGGATGTCGGGGACATTTTAGTATGTTTCAAAATGACCGAATCATATCCGATTAGAAAGAAATAAGCAAGAAATACAGCTTTTATTCACACATTTTTCCGATTCACAGGCCATTTGAGAGTTCCAAGAGCATCAGCACTGGGTGTAAACCTGATGTAGGTAACTAAGTTACCTACATCCCAAGATGGCCACGGGCAAGAACACTTCAAATTGCAATTGGCAATTACAGATGATTCAGGAGGTTTTGGTTGAAGAACTGTGTATAATTACATAATACTGGTAATATTTCTTGGCATACAATCGTCCTTGTTCGTTTATTAGGCTGGAAACGTGCGTTTAGAGCGATTGTATTTTCCGAAGGGATGTAGGTAACGGTAACGACAAGATGTAGGTAACGGTACTCGGACAAAATTTAATGATGTAGGTAACGGTTGTTGAACATGTGCTTTGGCTGAAAATCTAAACACTGAAAATACACTAAAAACACGGAAACACTAACTACACTGAAAATCTGATGGAATTTTGATAGGTATGCTACCTCCTACCCGCCAAACTAGGGATAATTTTCAAGAAGATTGGATGCGAAATAGAAAAGTTGGCCTGTCTCGCGGTGAAATCGACAGGGGACCCGTCCCGATCGTTTTCCTACTTCGTTATGTATAGGCCAAATAGGCTAACCTTTTGTTCACATACCGGGTACTAATCACTTCGAAAATTTAAACCTTGTTACACTCTTGCGAATTTTTTATCGAAATAGATCCGATATACATGAATTATTAAGGATTGATTGCATGTGATGGTAATGAACCTGGCATTGACCAGCTGTCCATTCACTTATAATGTAAATATAAAGGTAACAAATTCATGAATTCACACACTTCCAATCAACGTGAAACTTTGCCTTTCTGATTGTTAGCCATCAAGGATTACTAACCGAGACTATGTTTCTTACTAAGCAATGTTAAATTTGTTAAATTCATCGTTTTCATATGTCATTTTTCGACCTATTTCTCAGTCTACAAAATACACTCACAACAGGGCGAGCGAAAGGATTATGCTGTGCAGCAAATAGCTAGTGAGGCCAGTAAAACTCACAGGTGATATGCACTCGGGTGCACCGAGGTGTTTGGGATTATGAATGTTCAGCTCATTGTATTCATCTCACAGAAAGTACAGCCCTGGATATTCTCATTATTGTGACGACAACAAGGAATAAATATATGCATCAGCCAGTGCTTGTCAAGCAGAACACTCGAATCTTCGTTTTGGTGAAACGTATAAAATGATTTATCTAATCATCAAATAGCACAGCTTCCGTGATATCATTTATGAAACCATGTCTCGGCTCATCATCCATGAGTATATGTGTGTGTGCTAGCCAAGTTTTAGGTCAGGGGATTGTATTGTTGTGGTGATTTTGTTACCTTTACTTTCACATTATAAGTCAATGGAAAAGTGCCTCAGTGCAGTCACCGGTAAGTTACGTGCAATCACACCTTAACGAAATAATCCCGAAAAACACTGCGGTTTTCATGTGTCACTTTTACATTGTGTAATTTCAATACAATCCACAGTAAATAGCAAAAACGGTGCGATTATGAAACATATGATCGGGATAGTTCCTAATTAATCCGTCTTCTCCATAGAGAGATGAGAGCGCCGTCGAGCTCAAATCGTTCGAATCGAATTTATAGCTCGAACACCAGCCCATATAGCGCACTGTCCTCTATTAATATAACTGAATAAAAATCATATTTGATCCGTCGAAACATTTTGAATCTTCATTTAATTTCATTGAATTTCTTCCAAATTGTGAATAGTATTAGTGGAGTACACTGCTCTACATACAATACTTTGATGGGGCTAAATTCAACATGGGGTAGACTGCCAACAATTCATGTTTTCGAGCTAAAAGTATAAAACATTGTAGGAAATTGCCGTTTGAGTCCCAGATGAAGAACATGTATACCATGTTATAATACGATATACATTCATCGTCGTGAAAATGTCCGCAGAAAACGATGTAACGAGTAGTATCATAGTATGCCTGTTCATACCAAATTGCATCCTATTAATTCACTTATTGACATGCAATCTTTTCAGAGTAAATTCCACCTGTGAAGATTAAAAATATGTAAGACCGATTGAGTATGACATTCATTCAGTGGGTGAGTAGTATTAGTTAAGTACAGTGTGCCACTTGGGCCAAAGAACTTCATGACCCCCACAAGATTTTGTGCATTTGCTTGATTTTTGAGAGCAACTTATTCGTGTTGAATACACCCCAAATGTCTTCTGGTCCAAAATTATAACAATACTTCAATTCCTGGTGGATGTACACATAACTAAACACGGAAATATGCTCAGATTCCGGAGATCCCGTTTTGGGCTGGAATTGGACAATGGGGTAGATTGCCAACTTTTCCAATTTTCGCAATAGAACTCTGAAATTTGTTAGAAAATTGCCGCTTGACTCCCATATGAAATATGTCAAATTATAATATGAAACTATGCAGCATCGCAGAGATATCCCCAAAAACGGTGTATACACATAGTTTTACTTGCATTACCCTTGCAAAAATGTGTCAAATACACTGTTCAATAACAAATGATTGTCTAATTACCTCCATTTCGACCTCCATCGCTGAAGTCGTCGAACCAGTCAATGTGAGAAGTAAGTAATCAGTAATAAAACAGCATGTATTGAATTTATCGCTCAATATATTCACCTTGTGAATAATCCGTTACCTACATCTTACCACACACGTTACCTACATCTTACCACACACGTTACCTACATCTTCTTGTTAGCGAACCTTTCCGTTACCTACATCCCTTCGAAAAAAACAATCGCTCTAAACGCACGTTTCCAGCTTGTTAAATGAACAACGACGCTTGTATGTCAAGAACTATAACCAGTATTATGTAATTATACACAGTTCTTCAACCAAAGCCTCGTAAATAATCTGTAATCGCCAATAGCAATTTGAAGCGTTCTGTCCCATGGCCATCTTGGGATGTAGGTAACTTAGTTACCTACATCAGGTTTACACCCAGTGATCAGCGTAAAACGTAAATTGGTGGCAAAAACGTCAAACATAACGGAATCGGTCCAGGAGAGCGACCATGTGCTTTTGTTTACCCTTCAAAATAATGACGTTTTCTTGAACTGGGAGCTGCCCGGGCAAGTGTGGAATTTACAGCCCGCCGGGCAGAAGTTTGTTATTGGAAGAATAGGCACAGCTATTGAAAAACAAAATACATAGAAATGATGTATTTTCAGGTCTAAGTTTGTTGACAGTAATTTAAATTACTGTATAATAGCATTAACTACGCTATTCGCATCGACTGTCATTCTGGCATATGATAAATTTAGTTATTGCTGAGCAAACTAAGTATCATTTTTTATACATTTATTTAGATGGATATCCTGACATGTCCTCCGCAGTTTACACCAGAGATGTTCCACATTATGTGCAATCAAAATTATATGTAATTCGTAATATTTTTCATATTTCGATATATAAAAATTATCTTCGTGATTCCATCTACCGTTTCTCATTTTGGCACAACAACCTGAGCTTTAAAATGATTCTAATGATACCTTAATCTAGACATGTCTGAAAACAGGTAGAAACACCATCCAAAGGCCCTGTTCTTGGAACTCGCCTCTTCCTAGAAACTAATTTCAGAAAATTATCCAAAATTACTAGCATATCATTGAGCTTGAAATTGCAAACCATTTCTCGAGGACTTGTTGTGTCTCATGAGGCCTTTAGAGATATAACAACCGTAATGACATTTTACGTTTCGTGACGTTAAGTGCATGGTATCGTCTTTCAATTAGGACGCGATTGGTGTTGCGAAATACATTACAGATTGCACCCGTCATAAACCCGATAGCGACACTCGGTTTGCACTAATGTTACAGAGTGAGAGCGTATGCTTGTCTACCCAAGGAATGTCCTGTTTGGATTCGCGTTGTAACACTTTGTGGTAAGACATGATCGGATCCTCGTGACGATGGGCCCATGGGTACTATGGGTGAGCAGCCAGTCGGTCCAGTAATCACACAAACTCTTGGTACTGACAGGGAAATACAGAATTTGGGGGGAATTTCGTTTTGTGATTCTCTGGTCCTGCACCATATTTGTCAAGCGATGGCTCACCGACACACGGCGTTTTCAAGGACACCGACATGACAAATATCTGAGTTTGACAGAGCTGAACTACGAATTTAAAGCCAGAAATATTTCCCAAATATTACTCAAATCTGCACTATTCTTTAACATGCACTGACTTCATGATAAAGTCATGTGTTCATGTTTCAGATATAATAATATGATAGAGAGTGGCTATTTAAACAACCAATATTTTCTCATATCTTTTTAGTGTTGATTACAATAAACCAGATGTTGCCTATATTCTGATAAATTAAAATGTCAAACCGAAGAAAAAGGTTTAACGATAAAACGTTTGAGATAGAATATACATTCACAGCTGTTGGGTCGAGCCTACGAAAAGGTTACATATATATGTCTACGATTTCGCAGAACTAATTTTCATGTCGATATCTAGATATAGAGTTATATGACCCTGGTTTCCAAGAATTAATCTCTAAAGTTTGTATTGTCCCTTGACATGTACACGGCCATATAACAATGTTAATAAGACTAATTAATGAGCAGTAAATGACATATGAATGCTATTGTTCGTACGCTTTAACGGACTAATCAAAACTTCGACAAAATGTCAGACAATAAAATTATGTTGTTTGGTTTAATTAATCAAGCCAAGTCCATGCGTCGCGTCTTGTCACCTGATTATATATAAAACAATTGAAGAAAAGTTGCAAACACAATGTATTCATGCACATTACTGAATACTGAATGAACTTCTCTTTATATTTGTCATAACCTGATAATTTCATCGGAGTAACATACTAAGGTATATTTAAAAAAAAAAAAACATTTCGATGATTTTCCAAAGCTCATTTGCATGCTATCGTAGCTAGACCCTCGCTTCCTACTGTATCAAACACCTAAATCTTGTGGGCAATTACACACAGAATCCACACATTTTTATTATTAATGTATTATTGCATGCGACATTTTCACAAACGAGTCAGCAACTGAGTAGATGGCTCCGGCTGTTGGCTCACGTTATCAATGAAAACGTGCACGAAAATATAGCTACGTTTGTCGAGTGTAAATTGAATATATTGTATGTCGGGTTTGTTGCACAAATATGTCTGCGTACACGTGCAACCGCGTTCTCTGCCTCTTCATATTCAAACTTCACCGAAAAGACGTAAATATAGGTACGGTTACACGCATGGGATCATACATATGATGTAGTCCTACGTGTTAATCCAATCCTCAGCTTCAGCATGATGACATGTGGCCCGAAAAACTCTACTTTGTCGGAATTCGTCCAGTAGCCGTCCATCCATTTGTGACCAGTTTCAAAACTTTTCAGAAGACTCATTTCTCAGATATTTCTTTTACAGTTTTTATGGGTCATCTCAATCCCTTTGCAGGCCATATTACATACTAATGGGTACTTTCTCAAAATCTGTCCCATTATTGAAAAAAATGATATGGGAATTAAGGTAAATTGATATGTCCCTCCCTCTTAACGGCAATGTGAAATTTTGGCTTGTCGCATCAAATTTTATGCACCATCAGTCCGAACATACTGAATACAAGTAGCTTATTTTGAAGGTATTTGAGAGTAAGTTCCAAATACTAGATGTATTTCGACTTCATTTGACATCACTATGACGTAAAACGAATTTAAGTATTCGTGTGTCACATGCGCAAAATTGTGTTGTTTATTGCAGATATGATGCTTGAATATCATACTGCTATATTATATATATATAAATTTTCAGCATGATCCGACCATTGACCGTGACGTGATTTAGGCAATCGTTTTCTTTGCCTCAACATACGATTTCGTATTCCAACTTCACCGAAAAGACATAAAATACGAGTCCCTGCTCTTTGAGCCAAACTACAACTATAGCTTAAAATGAACAAAGTATTTTTACTAGTATCATGAAACTTTGTGCGATTAAACGATAACTAATTTCTATGAATAGACATTTTTTTTAATTTCGCATTTACTATCATTGTACTATATTTTCTTTCACATTTATCTGACAGCTATATTTATTGCCTCACTCTGTGAATGTGTTTACTGTGAAAATATTTATTCACTATCCTTCATACACATCCCGCCATATTTTAATATTAAAAAAACGTGCACTGTTTAGAAATTATTACCTTTTATTGGCATCTATTATTCATCATATCGCACTATCAATCGGTTCTCCGAAAGGGTTTTATTATTTTCAAAGGATTCGATATTCAATTAGATTACAAACGAAGATGCTGCTGACAGATCATCGATACACCCAAGCTTATATACGCCTATTTAGAAAGATACTAAGTGATGTGACATTCATGGCCTGATGGGGGGGGGGGATAGAGCAGGAGATATAGTGTGTTATAGTATGGCATGATGATGGGAAAAAAACTTGATTGAGCCAAAATGTGTTACGATAAGATTGATTAGATTATTAATTATCAGTGTGGAATGACAGCCGTGTCGAAATTTACATTGAATGTACATGTACTAGAATAATATTCACATGTTTTAAACACGTATTAAACCACATTTGCATTGTTCTCTTGATGGGTACTTTGTATGGTTCAAATTATAGAAACCCTGAAGAACGAATGAGCCATGTTGAATTAACCCACTCGTTCCTCCAAATTAAGTCAATTTTATACAATATCTACTTAACGAGATCTGTTATCCATGCAGGGGAATAAACTGTGAAATTTAGAAACTGTGAAAATTATCAGTATGGCTTGCGCATTTGGAAATATTAATATTTCGGATTCTCCGACATGGAATTATGGGTATTTTTACTTACAAAATGGGTCATTATTCACCATTTCCATTAAAATCTGTTTTTAACGAAAACGACGAAACACTTGTTTCTATAATTTTATTAATTTGACAACACAGTAGTATACAAGTGTTTGATGTCGGTATTTTTTTAGTCAAAATTATAATGCTAGCCACATTTAGGAAAATTTTGAATACCAAATATTTAGTGACACTATCAGATATTGTTTCAACAACACCAACACAAAATTGAATACTTATTTTAGGTGATTTGTTTACCAATATCAGAAGAGTTTATAACGCACTGCAGTTTGTCTCATAACGCTGGGGATGACACTTCTTATGTCCAGTGTGTGTGTGTAATAGAAGTTCTCATTCCATATATATTCTTGGGAAGAGGTAAGAAGGTTTTATTAAAAAAATGAGATGGATTGTTGGGTAATAACATTGGCTTGTGAACGTTCATGGCTCATATATTCTAAGAATACAAGTGATATATTATTTGTGTGTCATATGTATCGGTTGTGCTGGATGCATTATATTGTGTTATCAAAATCGCTTGAAATATATTCAAACCAACATATTAAAACTGCTGAATGTTATTTCTATTGACTAGTTTCATACCATCATCATTTAACTGTACAGATAAATTAAAATATGGCAAAATCGATCACTGAATTGTTTGCTTTTCCACTGCAAAATATCATTCGATACCTCGATAATTCCGCTAAAATGTTTTTTTCGCACACATTATGGTACATACACAGCCAATAATGACATATCACCTGATTCACCACTGAGAATGCATTGAACGTTCACACTATTTCTGTAAGCGATGTAAGTCAACTTTACATAGACACATTTTTCTAAAGAAGGTTATATTTAGTCAATATGTAATTTTACTAGTATAGTATATCGATCATATCGATAATGATACCAATGATTATACTTTCATAATGTACTTGACATGTTTGGAAAATTAAGACTTGAAATATGTTATCAGTGCGGAGACTAAATACAGCGGCAGACACATTAAATGTTTAATCAAATTAGCGAGTAAAACCTCAATATGTGCATGTTTTCTATCTTTTAAACGTTCTGACGATTTTCATAAATCATCAATTGTACTTTTCCCCAAAAAAAGAGAAGAAACATTAAGTCCAGTATTTTTAATGCACTATATCAGCGTCATCATTTTTGGAAATTTCATGTACTTGATACTACGTGGAGATTTTTTAGCTTGTCACACACATAAGCAACGATTTATGGTGGCTTTGTGTCAATATTTACACGACGTGTTTACTTGGTCCTTTAATGGCTGTGACATCAGCTGACGACACGCCATGCGTTAGCCAATATTTGTATGATCAAAAGGTGCACATGTTTGAAGTCAACCAATATGTACATATACATGTACTTGGATATACATATGGATGCTAACATTTCAATGCATGCTATATATTTGATTAGCACTGGAAGTTGTTTCGTTTTTTATTTTACATTTTGCTTATCCGTACTCTCAAAGCCCATGTTTGGAAATGAGCCAAGACGTGATCAGGAAAAAACGACACCAATAATTTACGACGAGTACCAACATACTACACCTAGTGATTTCTGCGAAATTTGTCAAGTAATGTCAGAAAAATTAGAATGTGTGTCGTAGCGGTTTGGATTGTAGCTCTGTAAGCTGAATACATCATGTACACAGTACATCGCATATTAATATATCATTGGATGAATATAGATCAAGGCACTAAGTCGAAACATGGAGTTTCATGAGGCAAGCCACCCCTAGTATTTGGAAAACATTTCTGATGGGAACCTGATCTCACATGTATCAGTTTCAGTTCTGGGATATCTGCGACCATTTTGGAGTCTTGACTTAGTTTGCAGTGGGATTGGAATAATATATGAATGTATTTGTGACCTGAAAATCTTTTTAAACATGATAGCCTAACATGACTTTGTTGATGTCAAAATATTTAATGGACCGAATACATAAGTTCAGTTTGATTATGTGGCTTTATATTCGCATTTTTTCCCGTTCTCGGCAATGACCTTCCTACTGTATATAACACGTTTACATTTGTACATCGCGTTGTATGCCACAACCAGGCCTCAACGGCTGTTCATCACGTTCTACAGGAAACCGAAACCGCAAATGAAAGAAAATTGGGTTGTTTTTTTTTTCAAAAAAAATAATCTAATACAGTTTTAGATACTTGAATAATGAGATGCAAGATCACGCTCCTTCTCAAGCGCAAATATGGGACTGTGTTTGACGAAAGGTAAAGCTTTTGCAATATATCCATAAATGTAAAAAGAAACGATGGCACGGCATTCCAACCTTATTACCTTTGAACAGTGAGCAAACAATACATTTGAATATCAACATTCACACATCATTCACCCAAACTGGAGCTGTTTCCGGAAAATCCAAGCAACTTTAATCTCTGATTTCATTGCATATTATATAATTTGTATTGTTCACTAATGATACCACTGTGATAAGAAATGTTGGTGAAGTAGCAAATCAAGTTTCATTGATCATTCGTTGTAATACAAATACGAGAACACACTGATTTCAGTTCACCGTGTCAATATATGAGTAATACAAAAAATGTAGTACATATTACTCGTAACTAAAATATAAGGGAAAACCCCTCAAATACCACAATACTGATATAGAACTCAACAAATCGAAACTTGATCGTGATTACTGTAATTTGTTAAATCGTGCACATTTAAACCTTTTTAAAAGCTATTTCTCTTTACTAAAAGATCAGGGAATACCTCTCAAATACCACAATAAGTTAACAATTCGAAACTTGATCGTCATTACAGTATTGTTAAATCGTGTACAGACTAAGAACATATCTATTTAAATATGTACCGGATTTTCGATAAGGCAGCGTGCGAGCCAGATAATCTCATACGATCTCAAATATGTATATCACTTTTATGATTGGACATGAGCTTGGATAGGTGGTTCGTTGTAAAGGACGAAATAATAGAAAAATGACCACATTATTTTACAGGTTTGCATATATGCATGATGTGTAGATCCTTTCAAGGGCGCTTTTTTCCAGAAAATCTTTCAGAAGTTTCAATAGCGAGGTCAACAGCTATAAACAAAAAGCTGATAATCAACCGATCATTAAATAGTATATAGTCCGTTGTCTGCAAAGCACTTGGGAGATAGTGATCAAGTGTATACCTTCGGTTATCATTGAAGTTAAGCCCTTATTGATTCATATATATATAGACTCCCAGGTCATAAATGTTGTCGTTTTTCTATAGTGCTTGACCACACGAAACATTGTTTGTGCAGTTTACTCTTTCGCCTCATCATGTAATTTCTATTTGTGTGCACGGTAAATCACTTCCTGTTGTGTTTGCAAACAAATATCAAAATATACTCAACTCCAAACAAGCCAATAAACATGAAACAGCATAGCACGTTCATATACAACATAATATAATGGACATGTAGGTGTGTGTGTGTGTTAGCGCGAACTTGGCTTGTTAGAAAAGGCTTGTTATTTTATTCATTTCATTCCAACGTGCCTTGAAACAGTTGAATATGATTGATCAAATATATAAACCATGACGTAGCAGCATGCTCAATGCTCGCACTAAGACTAGCTCCAGCCTCTGTGCAGTGGACTAGAAGGTGATCTTATATAATGTCTTAATTTCAACATTATACTTGAAATTATCATGTATCATGTGACAGAGGATGATCTGCTGCTAATATTTATATTGTCTGGCATGTGAAATAAAATCTGTGACATATCATCAGTTATAATAAGTTTCATTTTACAGTCAGCAATTCAATAAGCACATTGCAACAAATCATCAATCACGATCGTCCGTTAGTGCACACAATAACCCCTATGTATAGGAGTGTACCGACGGTTTGTCGTTTGCAAGCGTTTGAATTATTGGAAGACTTTGGGCAGGACGGAAGATATGAAATGCATCGGTAAATCCCCTTGTTAACCGGTCATCAATTGAAAAGGCTGCCCGTCGATATATCAATATATATAGTCCTTACCAACGGTTATATAAGTTTATAGCCTAAACTATACATGCCCGTGGTCATGTGTAAGGCAAATCTCACAAGTGAAAACGATACTGGAAGTTGCACCACAATGAGGAAAGCCATTAAGCTATATAGATAGTCATCTACATACATTGCCGCACTGGATATGTATGGCAAAGTACGTGCGTGTTCATGAATAAATTTGTTCCTTTGTTCGATTGTAATTTCATGTAAACTCAAAAGTACCATCGAAGATTTGGTGTAAGAGAAAATCTTTGGAGCCATCCTGCTCAAGAATCTGTTCCTGTCGATTTCGCTATTTGCAGCATGTGGATATTTATATACATGGAGATTCCCTGGGGGAGTGTTTTTGATTAACCATATTCAACAGCGCAGTATTTTCCAAACGTTTAGTTACAATGCATACATACTTGTATGTAGTCGCTGGTTAGAATCCAGAATATCCTAAATGTTCACTCGTGATGTATTTCCTGCCTTTCGAATCATAAAATATCCTTTGATATGTCAGTTCAACTCAACAAGGTACTTCCGTGATGTACAATCCTATTGATGGAGATGGTAGAAAAACTTTTGTGGTAAATTCAATATAATACTGCGGTTCAAATCACTCCAGTTGCACAGACCGAAATATATGTATTTTTAAATACAATCGCCTATAACAGTGACTTACAATGCATGTCACCATTGCTCTGTGTGTCCGTCACAATTTTTTTACCTTGAGATTTTTCAATTTTTATTTCAACCAAAGTAAATAAAGCTTAAAATGAATGGTTTCGAATACACAGCAACGTGAATTATTTATTTTTCTAGGTGACACAAATAAGCAACAAGAATTTACTTGTAGATTCGTGTCAGATAATCGCCCTACTTTTCGGTCTACATCCGCCTATATTTAGTGACCTACATCGCTAACGATTAGTTCTTTTCTTATGTGAAAACAGCTATTGGAGTGTCATTCAACATTGACAGACAGCCGGCCTGGGAGGGAAAAATGCGAGTTGGCAGGAATCCAGGTCTCTGGTAGGGGAAAACCCAGGCTATATCCAGCCAACCAAACTACATACCATGGTTATGAAGTCCTGGAGGATATTCCTTGGTATATACAGTATTACATTAAGTATTTTTTTTTTAAAAAAAGAGGTACTAGTTTTTAAGAGTTTTTGGAAGTCGAATTTATATGTTACATCATACACTAGAAAGTCCCTCAGAGATGTTCTGTAATACCAAACGTGGAATTCATTTGAGAAATATATTAATAGTACATACTAGTAATAAAGTAATTTTCAAACATTGATTTGAGGATGTGTGTGCACCATGTTTTGGGTATTTTGTGATAAGAAAAGTGGTTATATTTGAATCATAATGGTAAAATGCTCTAAAATAACTAGGCTAATTAATGGGTAAAATCCCCTGAATTATTGGTTCACGCGCTCATTAATTATCTTATTATGCATGACACAGTATTACGAAATACTTTGGTATCAACTACTAGTTGTAATAGTTAGAGGAAATCATGTTATGCTGATAACCGCTTATCCTACATTTCCAAACTTTTACCCCGTGTGCAAAATTTATAGGCTTAGTAATAAATGGTTATTTGTGTGTACCTGTAATAAATACTGGGTGTCGATGTACATATAAATCATAGGCATATGACTAAATATAAACCATGACATTATATCGACCAATATAATGAAACCACACGAATATTCACATTTGCTTGATTTCGTTATTAAATTTGACGCTTTCAAGGAATCGATTCGCTCGAGGATAACATCATTCATATGTTTTATTGTTATGGGTTATGTATCAAACGTGACAGTTTCTAGGAATTAATAACATCAACAACGACGTGCAAACATATTTTGACTGAAATTCTGTGATTTTCATGTTATTGCTACCTCATAACTAGTTTAGCAAAATATTGGGTTCCAGAAAACAGACATTAATTTTCACAAATATTGCCCTTTTTAGGTCCGATAGCCTATTGGCATGGCGTTGCGTCCGTCGTCCGTCGTCCGTCGTCCGTCGTCGTCGTCGTAGTTGATACTTTGGTATCAACTACTAGTTGTAATAGTTAGAGGAAATCATGTTATGCTGATAACCGCTTATCCTACATTTCCAAACTTTTACCCCGTGTGCAAAATTTATAGGCTTAGTAATAAATGGTTATTTGTGTGTACCTGTAATAAATACTGGGTGTCGATGTACATATAAATCATAGGCATATGACTAAATATAAACCATGACATTATATCGACCAATATAATGAAACCACACGAATATTCACATTTGCTTGATTTCGTTATTAAATTTGACGCTTTCAAGGAATCGATTCGCTCGAGGATAACATCATTCATATGTTTTATTGTTATGGGTTATGTATCAAACGTGACAGTTTCTAGGAATTAATAACATCAACAACGACGTGCAAACATATTTTGACTGAAATTCTGTGATTTTCATGTTATTGCTACCTCATAACTAGTTTAGCAAAATATTGGGTTCCAGAAAACAGACATTAATTTTCACAAATATTGCCCTTTTTAGGTTACCGGCCCTATGGTCCGATAGCCTATTGGCATGGCGTTGCGTCCGTCGTCCGTCGTCCATCGTCCGTCGTCGTCGTCGTCCGTCGTCCGTCGTCGTCGTCGTCCACATTTTTATCTTTTTTGTTTACGGGCGAATTTTTCTGAAATTTTGCACAAAAATACTTAAAAATAATTCAAGAAGGAGGTAATTTTTAGTTTTTTGATTTTCATGATTTTTTCAAAATGGCGGCCGTTTTCGACGAAAAATGCCTGATTTTGGACTTTGGCGGCCATTTTCTCAAAATCTGTTCAGTAACTTTTTTTCTTTTTGATACATAAGACTTCTCATATGTACTCCTATGATGTCTATAAATTTCGTTGCACTTGAATCGCTCGAAGTGGGCCATTTTGGCCCAAACTCGGCCCAAACAGGACTTTCCCATATTAAATTCTCCTATGCTTTATAATGGGACACATTATGCCTAATATCTCACTTGATATTGAGATTAGAGACGAGGAATCAATTGTGGACATATAGGAAATGACATACAGGAAATGATATATGCTGAATATTCTCGTGACCTTGAATTTGACCTCTGACCTCAGTTTCAAGGTCAGTGGACAAAATGGCTTATATCTCGCTTATTATCGACTCTACAGCTTAGGAATCAATTGTGGACATATAGGAAATGATATATGCCGAATATTCTGATGACCTTGAATTTGACCTTCGACCTCATTTTCAAGGTCACGGGACAAAATGGCTAATATCTCGCTTGTTATCGACTTTACAGCTTAGCAATCAATTATGAACATATAGGAAATGATATATGCAGATTATTGTCATGACCTTGAATTTGACCTTTGACTTCATTTCAAGGTCAGAGGACAAACAGGCTAATACATCACTTAGTATCGATTTCACAGCTTAGGAATCGATTGTGGACATATAGGAAATGATATATGCTGAATATTCTCGTGACCTTGAATTTGACCTCTGACCTCATTTTCAAGGTCCAAGGACAAACTGGCTCATATCTTGCTCCTCTATTGACTGTATGGTTTGGGAATCAACTGTGGACATGATATAGAAAATGATATACATTGAATATTTTGTTGACCCTGAATTTGACCTTTGCCCTTTCATTTTCAAGGCCACTGCACAAAATTTGCTAATATCTCTCTGATTATTGAATTTACAGCTTAGCAATCAACTGTGGACATGATATATGCTTAATGTTATATATATATGCTAAATATTCTCTTGACCTTGATTTCAATCAGTGACCTGGCTAACATCTAAAATATTAAACATTGTCCGGTAACCTATCTTCGGCCCTTGGCCTAATTTTATTAGTTATTACCACCAGGTATTATACCGGAGATGCAAACACTGCCGATCTGTATCACACTTCCCATAATCAGCTGATAACACAAAACAGGCATTCGGAAGTAGATGTTAGTTTTGTAAGCCATTCAAGTAATAGACAAGTGATAATCGGTGTGGTAGACGCGGGATATTACATTATGGGTTATCTGCAATGGGTTGAATATTGGGCGTTGTTGTCTTATCACCATAATAAACCTTGGTCGTTTCAGTCAATAGAATTCAATTTCGGGAGTCGATTTGATCATGGCTTTTCTGTAACTCAGTAACTCTGACCTGGTACACCCATGCAAATTCGCATGCATGTTTTCGATTTTTCCCTAGCAATTATACTGTATAAGAAACATATAGCAAGAACGTCAAAGATGTTTACGAGCATGCCTGATTGATTACAATTCCCCCTGTGCAGCCGCCTCTGCATCTAAATGTAATCGGAAACAAAGGGTATCTCCTTGTGATTATTTCTAGGGAATGAGCCCCAGTGAAGAAATAATCACATTACACACACATTGACCTTAACTGTCCATTGTGAATGAAGACATCATAATTTCATGTTTATTTCTCGTTGATTATATTGGACCTCCGCGCGTTCATTACAATAACCATCTGACACCAAGACTGTATTTCCATGAATTACACCCAGCCCTCCATAACCGTACCACTGATATTTCTCATCAAACCCCAGACATACTGTTTATGTATATTATTAAATTCACAGGCTCACAAATATATTGCACGCACATATAAAATGGTAGAATGGAATCGTTACTGATAAATGTGCAACAAATATTTGTTTTGTCAATAAATGGAAAAGTCGAAGAAAAGTGTGAATAAAAATATGGTTTGTGATGTCATCATTTCTACATTTGTAGTGAACAGAGAGAAATCGAATGGGAATATAAAGTCGTCATGCAATTGACATTATACCAGATCTAGTATCGAAAATATATGTTTTGTCACTTTAATGTATCCCTAGATGACCGCCTATCTGGTGATATCAACATGTCAATAAATAGCCGGTTATCATCTTAACGAGGTGAATTGTTAAGATAACTCTATCAGATATTGACAAATTATCATCTGTGTATGTTAAATATAATCAAATGTGTGTTTCCTCGTAACTGATATCAACATGCAGCCCATCCATGCATTGACTTTTTTTCGTGAAATCACCTGTGAAATATTATTTCCAGAAATATATACATGCATAGTATATTACAAAACCACCAGCTATCGATCAGCGATATATAACACTAGACCCACTCACGTTTATGAGGTTCACTTCCTCAATTCGCCCTGTTGACCAAACTTCATGTTTTGTGAAATGACCTGCAGGGAATGCCCCACCCAGGGAAGCGCACCTGGAGCGGACTGAGGCGTGAATCCTCACGGCGCTGTCGTGTACCCATCAATCTCGCCTCACTACCCCCGGGGCATGTGACCGCGGGTGAGTAGGGTCAAGTCACTACTTGATATTCCACCCGTGAGCCCGTAGACCTGGTGACCTTCCCACAGGTTTCCCGTCGTCACGTGAATCAGTATATACCTGTGGACATGCCGTGTGACATTCGGTTCAAAGATAGGCCATGTTTTTGCTGTAAATTGTAAAATGATCTAAAAATGACATTGTCAGAGATAAAAGAAGAATGCTACCAAGCTGTTCAAACTGGTGCAGCTACATCGAATACTTTGTTTCGTATGAACACAGTCCTAGTCGCAGTTCGAATACACCCATTATCAAATAGTACATGTACATCTGCGGTAAAAAAAATACATTTATAACCACGTGCACGACTTTACGGAGCCCCTGAGGTGACATACCAAATATATTTATTAATCCGTGCGCACGAATTAGTAAACCGTGCGCACGAATTAGTAAACCATGGCCACGAATTGGTAAACTGTGGCCACGAATTAGTAAACCGTGCACACGAATTAGTAAACCATGGCCACGAATTAGTAAACCGTGGCCACGAATTGGTAAACCGTGCACACGGATTACCTTAACTAATCTGTGGGCATGATTTAACAATCCGTGGGCACGATTTAATAATTCGTGGGCACGATTTAACAATTCGTGCGCACGATTTAACAATTCGTGCGCACGAATTAGTATTTCGTGGCCACAGATTGGTTTAACTAATCCGTGGGCACGATTTACCAAACCGTGCTCACAATTTAACAATTCGTGGCCACGAATTAACAATCTGTGGGCACGAAATACTAATTCGTGCCCACGAATTGGTAAATTGTGCCCACGGGTTAGTTATACCAATCTGTGGCCACGAAATACTAATTCGTGCGCACGAATTGTTAAATCGTGCGCACGAATTAGTATTTCGTGGCCACAGATTGGTATAACTAATCCGTGGGCACGATTTACCAATTCGTGGCCACGAATTAGTATTTCGTGCCCACAGATTGTTAATTCGTGGCCACGAATTGTTAAATTGTGAGCACGGTTTGGTAAACCGTGCGCACGGATTAATAAATATTTTCGATATGTCACCTCAGGGGCTCCGTACGACTTAGCCTTTCTTGCCCAGAAATTAAAAATAAAGTAAGCTAAAATATATACCACATATATTTTGAAAATCTACGGAGCCCCTGAGGTGACATACTGAAAATATTTATTAATCCGTGCGCACGGTTTACCAATCCGTGCACACGGTTTACCAATCCGTGAGCACGAATTACCAAACCGTGCGCACAATTTAACAATTCGTGGCCACGAATTAACAATCCGTGGGCACGATTCACTAATTCGTGGGCACGAAATACTAATTCGTGCCCACGGATTAGTTATACCAATCTGTGGCCACGAATTAGTAAACCGTGCGCACGAATTAGTAAACCGTGCGCGCGAATTGTTAAATCGTGCCCACGAATTATTAAATCGTGCCCACGGATTGTTAAATCATGCCCACAGATTAGTTAAGGTAATCCGTGCGCACGGTTTACCAATTCGTGGCCACGGTTTACTAATTCGTGGCCACAGTTTATTAATTCGTGCGCATGGTTTACTAATTCGTGCGCACGGTTTACTAATTCGTGCGCACTGTTTACTAATTCGTGGCCACAGTTTACCAATTCGTGGCCACGGTTTACTAATTCGTGCGCACAGTTTACCAATTCGTGGCCACGGTTTACTAATTCGTGCGCACGGATTAATAAATATATTTGGTATGTCACCTCAGGGGCTCCGTAAAAATCTAACTGGACATTGTCCTCCATTTTTTCCTGTTATTTATAAACATGGGAATGAAATTCTATGCTGCATCATTCGATATAATGTTTCCAATTTATTTTTAATATCATGCAGAAAGTGTCCTGCTTTCAAGACGGGGTTTCTTTTCGTGCATGTAATATTGTAACTTTTGCTAGCCTCTATCATCAGTATTGATTGATTTGTTAATACTGAGAAGAGCTGCCACCAATCTGTTTCCCCATGATCTCTTTTGAATCGTTGCATTTCCTTATAGATATATATATATCTGTTCCTTGTATCATATTACAGTTCAGGATGTTATTGTGGACTTATACATTTATATCTCATTATAGCCTAACCTTGATGGCACAAGGAAACACAATATATATGTATATTTTGGAAGACATCGGAGAACACAGTTGAAAAAGAAATCTTTATAAGTATCAGGAAATTTACACTTCACTCTCACAACAAATAATTCCCTGATGAATTCATTATATTTACATGTACATGTATAAATCGCGCTGTTCAAACAGATACTATTATGAACAATTATGTATAAATATCTCAGCGACCATATTCACTCTGAAATGGGGCGCTGCACGCCATATTAGTCGTTCAAATCAACTTAGAAGTGGGAAAAAGGGACATTCCCACCCACCGGCGGGTAAACATGAAATAACAAAACAACAGAATTGTGTTCCAGACGTAGCCTGAGCTCAGTCCAACCTTCACAATAAACATCTTCTCGTCGTCTTCACTTTCCGCGAAGCTGTCTACTAGGCCTCGTGATACATTCGTGACCAATGGTGCTAAGTCTAAGACGAAACCACATTCGCTAATTAGTGTAATAAAGGCGCTGTGGCAGTTATCCGCCCATCACAAGATTACATAGTAATCGCCATTTCTTTGAATTCTATCCGTGTTTATGGTTCTTGGAATGGAACCCATTCCATGACACTCAGAATATAAAGACAACATTTACTGGGTGTCATCAACAGGGTAATTAATTCGGGGTGGTGGGGTGGAGGGTGGGGGGCATAAACTCAATGATATCATAATGCGTTCAGTACTCTGATGTGGACATCACGGTGGACAAACTATGTCCATTTGTCAATAATGACGACATGGAGGACAACTGCTAAGCTGACCATTGTCCGAGCCAGATGGACCCATACAAAACTCATTACAGATTCTCAGAACTGCAGATGGTCCCCCAGATTAGCTAGCCACATGCACGGTATGCCAGTGAGTGTGCGTTCCGGTGCGCTCCAATTACCATGTAGTATTCGTTTCCATGGGATTGAGTTTCATTGGAATGTCACATGCAGTGGATAGTTTCAAGAAAATATAGCATGTACTTGTGATTTTAACTAGTTAGGCCCTGGGCCGGATCCAGGAATTGGAGAACGAGGGGGCGTGAAACGGTCTGGGGTCTCGGGGGAAGGGGAGGTTTTTTTTATTTTCAACGCTTTTAGGCCGATTTTAGCGTGTAGATGAGTGACATTTCATCATGGCACTTATTAGGTTACCGGACCTATGGTCCGATAACCTATTGGCATGGCGTTGCGTCTGTCGTCTGTCGTCCGTCGTCCGTCGTCGTCCGTCGTCGTCGTCGTCGTCCACATTTTTATCTTTTTTGTTTACGGGCGAATTCTTCTGAAATTTTGCACAAAAATACTTAAAAATAATTCAGGAAGGAGGTATTTTTTAGTTTTTTGATTATCGCATCTTTTTCAAAATGGCGGCCGTTTTCGACGAAAAATGCCTGATTTTGGACTTTGGTGGCCATTTTCTCAAAATCTGTTCAGTAACTTTTTTTCTTTTTGATACATAACACTCCTCATATGTACCCCTATGATGTCTATAAATTTCGTTGCGCTTGAATCGCTCGAAGTGGGCCATTTTGGCCCAAACTCGGCCCAGATGGGACTTTCCCATGTTAAATTCTCCTATGCTTTATAATGGGACACATTATGCCTAATATCTCACTTAATATTGAGATTAGAGACTAGGAATCAATTGTGGACATATAGGAAATGATATATGCTGAATATCCTCGTGACCTTGAATTTGACCTCTGACCTCAATTCAAGGTCAGAGCTTAAAATGGCTGATATCTCGCTTATTATCGACTCTACAGCTTAGCAATCAATTGTGGACATATAGGAAATGATATATGCTGAATATTCTGATGACCTTGAATTTGACCTTTGACCCCATTTTCAAGGTCATAGGACAAAATTGCTAATATCTCGCTTGTTATCGACTTTACAGCTTAGGAATCAGTTATGAACATATAGGAAATGATATATGCAGATTATTGTCATGACCTTGAAGTTGACCTTTGACCTCATTTTCAAGGTCACAGGACAAAATGGCTAATATCTCACTTATTATCGACTCTACAGCTTAGGAATCAATTGTGGACATATAGGAAATGATATATGCTGAATATTCTGATGACCTTGAATTTGACCTCTGACCGCATTTTCAAGGTCATAGGACAAAATGGCTAATATCTCGCTTGTTATCGACTTTACAGCTTAGGAATCAGTTATGAACATATGCAGATTATTGTCATGACCTTGAATTTGACCTTTCACCTCATTTTCTAGGTCACAGGACAAAATGTCTAATATCTCACTTATTATCGATTTTAAATGTAGGAAATGATATATGCTGAATATTCTCGGACCTTGAATTTGACCTCTGACCTCATTCTCAAGGTCCAAGGACAAACTGGCTCATATCTTGCTCCTCTATTGACTGTATGGCTTGGGAATCAATTGTGGACATGATATAGAAAATGATATACACTGAATATTTTGATGACCTTGAATTTGACCTTTGCCCCTTCATTTTCAAGGCCACAGCACAAAATTGCTAATATCTCGCTGATTATTGAATTTACAGCTTAGCAATCAACTGTGGACATGATATATGCTTAATGTTATATATGCTGAATATTCACTTGACCTTGAATTCAACCAGTGACCTGGCTAACATCTAAAATATTAAACATTGTCCGGTAACCTATCTTCGGCCCTTGTTTTCAAAACATAACCTTCTTTCTGACTGAATAACGATTCTAATCAGATTCAGAATCTCGATCTGCAGTCAGTACTTTCGAGTACTCTGGTGAACTTTGACATTGAAACCTGCGCTATTCTGATCGGAGTCAAGAACTTGCCGACAAATTAGGATCATGTATGCGATGTCGCAATAAATATCATAACATTTGTTTTGATAGACCCTGGATTACGTCACAGGTGTTCAGATGTCAAGCCAAACAATACATCATCTGGCACGTGTTCCAAGAATTCGACATCAATTAACTTACGAGATGCGCAACTGAGCAAAAAAACTGTGCAGAGATTAACACGATTGGAGTACGAAGTATCCAATGTACTGTGTCAGTTGCACATATTATGTATAGCTATTGTTGCTGTTCTGTTTTTATTTTTAGTAAGTTGAAATTGATTGCACTAGCCACATGGGAAAGCGCAGACAAAACAAACACTACTTTTTTATTGTAAACAACCCGGAATGATTCGATTTCATATGAAAAAAACAACATGTGGGTAGTGTATATGTTCGCTGTTTTCAATATTGTATGTTAATTACATCAACATGGATGTTGTTTACATGTGGATAATACAGGAGGATAAAAATAAATCAGTAATTGGATTCAACAATGCAAAAAGCGGACAGTAATGTAATTGATTCACTCTATGGCAAGGATTACATCCTATGCGTATTTCTGAGTTTTTGTCTATACTTTTTTTTGTTTATACTGGAAAGTAATACGAAATTTGTCTGATTTCCTGTTGATGTTGTATTGTTGCTTTATTGTGTTTTTTTATATAATGTTGATTCCACAGGCACATTCTCTCCAGTATCAATACATGAGGAGAACGGATGAATATATTTATATATCATTATTGTCAGAGTTTTTATTGGACATTTGCAATGTGTTTCGTGGCTTGCTTCGATTTTTATGCGGCCATTTCCGAGAAGCGTAAAATAGTCCTATTGAATACCGAATTGTGTTAAGTATGCCCTCAATAGCTTAGTACATTAAGGTGGACGATATGTAGAAATACTAACCGCATTTTCAAAGTAATCTCCTCCAAATTTGGTGACATATTCTAATTTGAATAACCACAGTCAGATAGTAAGAATCAGAAAAAAAGTATTACTATAATTGCTGGGCTAACTTTTCACTGTAAGGCAATTGAACTATTTCACAAGGTTACTATTTCTTCTAAATTCAATGAAGATTTAAAATGTGCCAGACAGACCTATTATGGTATACATTTAGTGGGTTAATAGTATTAATGGAGTAAGGTGCGCTACTTGGGCCAGGTTCCTGAAGCAGGGCAGCCGGTGGTTACTACTTTGTGAGGAGAACAAAACAACAATCATTGCCCCATATGATGATTTCATTCCGTAGACTGTTTATTTATTCTCGGTGTACCAGTACTGTATGTTTTGGCACATTCAGGTAAATAACTGGGCCAAGGTACAATTTCATGGCGCAAATCCATATACAACATGCAGTGCCAGTGGGAAAAAAAATTATTCCGACATCATGTTTATACTTTATTGGTAATGTACTCGTTATACCCAGAACATAGATATGGAACTGCCGACTTCCTGGAAGGATAAAAATATTAATGTTTATACAACATGCAATATAAATCAATTATAGGTCATTAAATCAGTACTTTTGCATATCGTTCCACGACAATACTTGTTAATATACGTACGCATTGCACTGATTGGATCCCATATACAATGACCTATAATGAAACTCATATAAGCCAATGCTGGGAAATCGAAAATTGTATAATTGTCATTTACAAAACTTGGAAATCGAAATGGTTTGAATCAAGTTGAGTTTGGCTTTTCTTCCTTTTTCCCTTTTTGAAGTGTCATATTATTCAGTTCCTAAGAGGTGACAAATAAATACCACACCGAATACATCATTGATGACAGCGGTTATTGGTCTTGGTACCGAACACAAACAAAGAACATGTGTAATAGAATTCTATCAAACACAGGCACAACTGTTACAATTGAGTCGCTCTCGTTTGGATTCCTGGAATCACCAATACACACGTGTGCCTCACCGCGGGACGTTAAATCCAACACTACTGTATTACACATGGAATTGAAGATGTTATGGTAGATATATCCTATCATGTTAACTTCTGCACAGTTCTGTTTGCTCAATTGCATATCTCGTAAGTTTATTGATGTTGAGTTCTTGGAACACATGCCAGATGATACCTTCATCGTTTGGTTTGACAGTTGATTCATCTACATGTGAACACCTGTTACTTACCGTAATGGCCCGAAATACCGCCGGTTCTCGTTTACCCGCCGGCCTCGTTTAAGCGCCGGGGATAAGTCTTTAAAAGCATTAATAAGCGCCGGTCTCGAATTAGCGCCGGTTCAAATAACCGCCGGGTGTAAGTCTATGTACCGGTGCACGTAGCACACAAGAGTCCCACGGTGATTGCAATTGATTACACATGTGTGAAACAACACAACTGACACTTACTTACCGATATGAGATTTTGATTATGACAATAGAACACCTGCTAACCAATTAGGTGATGCAATTGAGCATCTGCATGTATATATAATTGTACTGACTAACTTAATGATATCCATTCCCCAAGACCCAACATTACATTACATTTATATCAGCATAATATAAATAACCATTACCATATATCTTTATTGGTTGCATGTATTGCGGCGCCATGCGACATCAACTACGCACAAAACGTATGCAGTAGGTCTGTGTATGAACCGGTCATGTAACACACCAATATCATAATAAATCCAAACTCTCTGAAAAACTGACTGATTTACAGAATATCGGCAGGTACCAGCACCGGTAGATTTTCTATTGAATTTGCAAGCTTCAAGCTTCATCACGATGTATTTTACTATAATTTATAAGTTTATCTACCGTGTATCTGCTGTTCATAGCCATTGGATTAACACCATCCTCGATGCAACCGCCCGTCATTATGCCCTCAACTCCCATTCCCCCCTTCAAGCCATGCACCGCGCGCTGGATATCACTAAATACAGTGAAGAAAATCGGTGCGTTCACGCGCACAAGCTTTCAAAATATATCGTTTTTGCTCATTGTATTATTAAGCGCCGGTCTCGTTTACCCGCCGGTCTCGTATTAGCGCCGGGGCTGAAACGTGTAAAGCACTATTAAGCGCCGGGGCGGTATTTCGGGCCATTACGGTATTCCAGCGTCGAGCAAAAAAGTATGTTATGCAATTTGTTGTGACATCGCAAAGATGATCCTAGTTAGTTGGCAAGTTCTTGAATCCGGTCAGAATAGCGCAGGTACCAAGGTCAAAGTTCACAAGATACTATATAATAGTCACAACCGAAAGTGTAATGCCTACAAATCGAGCTTCTTGCCGCTTCTGATAATGATCGATATTCAGGAAGAAGTTGGTGTTTTGAAAATGATTTCTCGGGCATGTTCAGTTCTGAAACAGACTCGAACATCGCAGACTCCCAGCATCTCTTCCTGGTGGAGGAGGAGGAGGAGGAGGAGGAGGATTAGGTATTAGGTTTACCTAATGATTAGAAATATTCCTGCCATGTGTTTACTTGACTATTTTTTATACAAGTAGTCTGAGTGATGATGTTGATAACGGTTCAGTATTTTTTCCATGTTGTTGTTGTTTTTTGTATTTGTTTTGTTTTTGTTTTATTACTATTATATTTATTCACTTCTGAGTGGGATGGGAATGGTTTTAGAATTATTACTTTAAATTTGTAGTTGGGGAATGGCGAATATATAAGCTCAGCCTCCCCTGCTTTCCCCTTTAAACATCTGTATTCCTGTGACGTATTGTGTGTTTGTATTATGTGTTGATGTTGAAATAAATTCAATTGAAAACACATGTACACGTAGACCTATAATACTGTTTTTCGTGAGGAGTTACAGTTACACCCATTTAAACCTCTACATTCGCGACTTGTTGGCTTGTCGAACTTCATATACAGATAGGGTCTCTAGCGTTCCAATTTGCGACACCGCTCCAAGCGCCATAACCAATGTCCAATGTACGCTTTATCGGTCATCACAGCTGATGAATACCAAGTTGTTACATCATATAACCATATATTGATATAATTTCACCGCCTCTCTCCCCCACCATGCCCACCCTCCTCTGTAAAACACACCACTTTCAAGTACTAGTACTAATAGCATATTGCGTGTGGTGGGGTCTAGAAATGTCGCCGTGTTCAAAACAAATTGATCATGATTAATGTGTCAATACCTAGATTCTCAGAAAGTCTGAATGGTCAACAACGCAGGTTTTCTTTGGGACATTTTGTTGGTCATCATGCGATCATGAATATGATAAATTTGTTCTGTAAATGTGCTATTTTGTCATAACGTTATCAAATATTAGCAAATACAACCTCACAGCCGCAGAACTAGCTAGCAAGGAGATAAAGCTACTGCTACTACAGAACATAATTGTGGGCCTACGTTGTTGTTGAGCTATATTGTACAATGTACATGTGTATCAAGGTTTTCCCCAAAAAAATCTAAAATAGCTGAAGATTTAATTTGAATTCGATCAGTTATGTTATGTTATGTGAAATTGTTGCAGGAGATCCAGAACTCCTATAATGTTTGCGAATTTGTAGCGACAGCAAAATAAAACTAATGCAATACAAATATTTATATATATATACAAATCAAACTAATTTGGAAGGCATGTGCAAAGATCATTGGGTGCTGTAGAACTTTGAATAATTCACTTGCATGCAGCAAATGTGGCCAGCCATTGCAATATAACCTATTATGAAGGCTTGTTCACTATCATCCTACAACACTAGCTATTAATGTTACACCACTAACTGTAAGTGATTTGGGGCATGACGAGTTACCATGGGAAGACGAATTACCATGGGAAAGAATCTGATTTTTATTTTAAAAATTAGCCCAAGGGTTAAGATAGGTTACCGGACAATTTTGGCTTTAAGCATTGCAAGTGACATATGACTTTGAGATTTACCAATCAAGGTCATCTTTGTGAACTGCAATATCACCATTAGGTATGCTGCATATGACTTCATATATGTTCATAATACAAACATATAAGCTCTATCAACAAGTACTTTGTCTGTAGAGGCCAATTTACACATGTCAGGTCAGGCAAGGTTGTGAGATTTGGATTTCAAGGTCATATATAAGGTCAAATTCAAGGTCTCCAAGAGATGTGCTATAAATACATGACTTCTCGTAAGCTTCTACACAATCCTAACCTGTATGTGCATGTGTTTAAGCCTCGGTTGCTAATTTACACATTTCACATCGGACATTTAGTACTCAAGATCATCTGAGGTCAAGGTCAAGGTCATCACCAGTTGTTCCATATATGACTTCCTATATGCTCATAATGCAAACTTAAGCACTATCTACTGAATTCATCTGAATTTCATCTGTAGAGGCAAATCATTTTTTCCCCAAAATGGCTGTTTTGACCTTTCAAGGTCATCAAAGGTCAAATTCAAGGTCACCACACAAATCGCCATATATGACTTCCCATTTGAAAGTGCCAATTTCTAAACTCTATCTTCAGGCGTTCTATGAGTACAGTCCTGGCAGCTCCCATTATGGAGGAAAAAAGTGCCAAAAATTTTCCAAGTCCAAAATTTTTTTCAAAGGGTGAAAAATTTTTTTTGGCATGAAATGGCCCAAAATGGATAGTAATGCGTCGTCAGCCCGTCGAAAATTCAAAATGGCCGCCAAACGCAGACCGGCGATTCAAGGGCAACCAAACTTATACACATCACAGAGGTACATAACGAGAATCTTTTGAAACAAAAATCTCAAATCGGATCAGACAGTTTTTGAGAAAATGGCCGCCAAAGTTCAAAATTGGCAGTTTTTCGACGAAAACGGCCTCCATTTTGAAAAAAAATTTAAAAATTAGAAAACTAAAAAATACCCCCTTCTCAAATTATTTTAAGGTATCTTTCCCCAAATTTTCAGAAAGATTGGACCGTAAACTTTAAAGATAAAAATGTGGACGGACGACGATGACGCCGACGACAGACGGACAACGTATGCAACGCCACGGCAGAAGGTTATCGGACCATAGGTCCGGTAACCTAAAAACACATCTTGTTTAGATATGAAAGTATCAACAACCAACTTTCAGGTATCACATTTTTATTCATCATTTTATGCAAATAACAAATGAACACAAAAACAACATCGGTTATTGTTTGGCTTCATTTGATCATAACTTGGTAGCATGTGATATTCAACTTACTATATAAGGAAACGCAACAAAACCATTATTCAAGTTAATTCAACAGATGTGTAATTCAACAGATGTGTGATACAAATGTGAGCATGTAATGTTTCGAAATATGGACTAAGTTTAGGCCTCTTTTATGTATCAGAATTTGTGCATGTATCAATACAAAAAAAAATCTCCTGTTGCTGTATATTTGGTCCTCAATAAACATCAAATATAGTATATAAGCAGTAATGAAATAGCATGTAACAAATTTCAGTTGCGGGTCCATTTTTGCAAAGGGAATTGCCAATACATTATACTGTACTCCGGAAATCTCTCGTATGCTTGGTCCTTCAAAAACAGTGATCAATATATTGAATTATGCAGCAGAAAAATAAATTATTTACAGTTTACAAAGCATCACTAAACAGAGTGGAACATGACTGAAGGAGATATCGGAAACCAAAAATATATAAATAAAGTGAAAATAAATATAGGTAAATATAAGTCGAACAAAGTTAAATATATGTAATGCCACATATCAAACATCACAATCCTTATTTACTCTCATATTACAGGCAGATATATACGTATCTTATCTATAGATTTGTTTTTGTATTCAGGTCAGTCGGATCAACATATCTTCAGGTCAGTTAGGTGAACAAACTCAGAAACGGATGAAGTCTTTTTGACATTTTTGAACAACATTGTACATAAAGAAATGTGTGAGCGAATCCTGGGGATGGACTGATCAAAGGGCTAGGAGTAGGGCAATGAGTACGAAATTTCGCAGTTTGCATTTTATCAAATTTCAAGGTCATCAAAGGTCAAATTCAAGGTCACCACACAAATCGCCATATATGACTTCCCATTTGAAAGTGCCAATTTCTAAGCTCTATCTTCAGGCGTTCTATGAGTACAGTCCTGGCAGCTCCCATTATGAAAGAAAAAAGTGCCAAAAATTTTCCAAGTCCAAAATTTTTTTCAAAGGGTGAACATTTTTTTTTGCCTAGAAATGGCCCAAAATGGATAGTAATGCGTCGTCAACCCGTCGAAAATTCAAAATGGCCGCCAAACGCAGACCGGCGATTCAAGGGCAACCAAACTTCTACACATCACAGAGGTACATATTAAACGAGAATCTTTTGAAACAAAAATCTCAAATCGGATCAGTTTTTGAAAAAATGGCCGCCAAAGTTAAAAATTGGCCGTTTTTCGACGAAAACGGCCTCCATTTTGAAAAAAAAATTAAAATTAGAAAACTAAAAAATACCCCCTTCTCAAATTATTTTAAGGTATCTTTTCCCAAATTTTCAGAAAGACTGGACCGTAAACTTTAAAGATAAAAATGTGGACGGACGACGACGACGACGCCAACGAGACGGACAACGGACGCAACGCCACGGCAAAAGGTTATCGGACGATAGGTTCGGTAACCTAAAAACACATCTTGTTTAGATATGAAAGTATCAACAACCGACTTTCAGGTATCACATTTTTATTCATCATTTTATGCAAATAACAAATGAACACAAAAACAACATCGGTTATTGTTTGGCTTCATTTGATCATAACTTGGTAGCATGTGATATTCAACTTACTATATAAGGAAACGCAACAAAACCATTATTCAAGTTAATTCAACAGATGTGTAATTCAACAGATGTGTGATACAAGTGTGAGCATGTAATGTTTCGAAATATGGACTAAGTTTAGGCGTCTTTTATATATCGGAATTTGTGCATGTATCAATACAGAAAAAAAAATCTCTCCTGTTGCTGTAAATTTGGTCCTCAATAAACATCAAATATAGTTATTTGGCAGTAATGAAATAGCATGTAACAAATTTCAGTTGCGGGTAATTTTTTACGAAGGGAATTGCCAATACATTGTACAGTACTCGGGAAATCTCTCGTATGCTTGGTCCTCCAAAAACAGTGATCAATATATTGAATTATGCAGCAGAAAAATAAATTATTTACAGTTTACAAAGCATCACTAAACAGAGTGGAACATGACTGAAGGAGATATCGGAAACCAAAAATATATAAATAAAGTGAAAATAAATATAGGTAAATATAAGTCGAACGAAGTTAAATATATGTAATGCCACATATCAAACATCACAATCCTTACTTACTCTCATATTACAGGCAGATATATACGTATCTTATCTATAGATTTGTTTTTGTATTCAGGTCAGTCGGATCAACGTATCTTCAGGTCAGTTCGGTGAACAAACTCAGAAACAGATGAAGTCTTTTTGACATTTTTTAACAACATTTGTACACAATGAAATGTGTGAGCGAAACCTGGGGATAGACTGATCAGGACTAAGGCTATGGCTTCAATGAGTACGAAATTTCGCAGTTTGCATTTTATCAAAATTTAGTGTTAAGAACGGGTCAAAACTGCGCCTAAGACGTAACATTAGAAGTCATTTTCACATGAAAATATTGATGAATAAACAGTGTTTTCGGATCAGAGAGTGATTAGTCACTTCAATTCTTCATGTTTAGGTAGAAATTTGAATGATGTGAAGCATTTGGGGTTGGATTACGAGGTTGCAAAACACTTTAATTAACGGGTTACAAAAACTGTAACTGGTTACACTCTGTAACCGCACCACAAACGGTTAACCGAGTACTCGTTGAGTACTCTTTGCGACAACTGTACAACACACTGAATCTGCAGAACATTCATACCAGAGTGATAAATCATCCCATGAATGTAAATGTATGGATGTGGCAAAATGAAGGCGGATAAGTAGTTATTTACAGGATATGCAAGTTATTGAATAAACACGTTCATGAATTTACAGTTACACACATCTCACTAAAATGACTCGCAAATAACAATAGCTATTCAATAATAGTTAAGTCAAACACATAATCCTGCCACACACAGAATACCGGTACATCTAATGCATCGGTGAACAGGGTGCATATAGTACCGGTAAATGCTAAATGATACAAATTGATTCAGCAATACAAGATATTGAAATATATTCCTTTGATATGCATTTTTGTTTTCAAATGAAAAAGCTTTTGTGAATGGTAGCTTTGATTTTTGGCAAACCATCCTGGCTATTTTATCACCAGGTTAGTGTCGAAATCCTTAAGCTTTGACATGCATTGGCTTTTATTTATAATTATGGTAATGTATTATTACATGAATATACATCATGTGCTTGTTATGCTATCACCAACGCATACCAGTACATGTACGGTATGGTATATGAGACAAAAATACATTCGACACACCCTTTCCCATCCCATCCCAGAGTATAAACACAACCCTGTAATATTCAATATTTAGCACAATATGGCTGACTAGAAACATTGACATTCTTCAAAAGGATATTTTACGTTATATGTATATATCATACAGCTAACTGCAACCATGCTAACTGTCTGCCTTCGATTGCGGTTCCGGATCTTTGACGCAGTCTACCAACTTGGACATCTTTCGAGATGCACATTCCCCAGGAGTTTGCACTCGCTCAAGTTTAGAGAGATCGGCTGAGACGTTGCTCTCCCCGATGGTGGGCTCCGGTTGGCCAGTGGGCTGGAACGGTGACCTCAAGGATTCCGAGGTCCTTGAAGCCTCAAGATCTACTGTCTTCTCTGAGCCTACGATCATATCAGCATCAGTTGCAGAGGGGCCGGAGGTTTCGCTGTTGGTTCTCACTCGCTCCAGTTTGGCCGCAGGGGGCAGAAGTTTTGGAGAGGTGATGAGATTGCTGGGGGGTTCCGAGGGTTCTGGGCTACAGGAGGTGACTAGTGACGCTGCAGGTTCCTGGGCTGGGATTAGCGACTTGGGACAAGTGGCGGCCTTTCCACCACTTGGGCGTCTCTTCTGTGGAGTTGACCTGTCCGGACTAGAACTAGATTGCTTCAGTTTAGACTGGCCCTTAATGAATGATGTCACTTCAGTGCTAGATTTTGAACAACTGGTTTCAGTGTTGGTTTCCTGCTTTGAAGAACTTTTCCCTGCAGTCTGGGAGGTTGCTGACGGCCTTACCCGACCACGAGGACTTGACGATCCTGAACCTGAGCCCCGACGGCCTCTGAGTGGACTCGATGATCCACTCCGAGACTTGTGACTCTCAGCTAGGGGTACACTCATCCGTCGGTTAGGCGACGACGAGCCTGCAGCCTCCCTCAATCGAGGACTGGACGAAGTTCTCCGGCACCTACTGAGGTCATCCATCTGGATGTCCTGCTGGCCTCTGCTCGAGTTTGACTCTGTTGATGATGAACGACTGCCCCTAGCCTCTGTCGATGTGGTGCCACCTGCACTCAATGTCGGGTTCAACGAGTGGCGAGCTCGAGATTCGGGCGATGGTGTAGCTTCTTCCGCTTCATCTACATCATCACTAGCGGCATCTCCGATGGCGATTGCTTCAATGCCTGCCTCTTCCATCACTCTTTGAACGTTGCTCGGACGCTGACGGATCGCTCCGCCTCGTGGAGCTCGGATTGCGACAGGGCGCGGCGTCTGTCTGGTGATGTTCCGTGGCATCTGTCGGCTGCTTGAGGTTGATGGGCTGCTTTTATCTCTAGCTGTTTGGAAAGGGACAGTCGTCTCCACAGATGAGAAGACAGAACGCTGGAGTCCCTCGCTGTGGGTTCGGAGGAGAGGAGGGTGTGGGGATGATGAATCGGTACTGTTGGACTTCTGGGGCACAGGATGACTGCGACCTACAAACACAGCAGAAATAGAAGATTTTCAATTACTGTGTATGACTTTGAATGCACATCATAGATCTTGTGGTTGCCATTCACAGGGAAAAGGGAACAACTCACAGCAAACAAATTATATAATTTGAGGTGAAAAGAATCATATAGCATGTACAGTATAAATATATAAAATATAGTGTAATAGAATCATACAGTGTAATAATGTGGTAAAAGATTACAGGTAAAGTATATCCAACACAACTATTGACATCTAAACAATTTTCAGATCATGGAACACAAAGGGACATCTTCTGGAAATCAAAAAGATTGCTATCACTGAGAGTCTACCAGTACCTTCTTTAAATTTCCAAGCAAAATGAACACTGTGATAAAATCATCACTTAAATTGCCCTACAGAACAAACAGAAAATCTTAACAGCGGGAAATCATGCAAATTACATGTTTGTTTTGTGAGTGCATGGAAGCATATGTTGTGGTTGTGACTGATGGCACGATACAATCATGACAGACCACCAACTAGCCCATGCAGCCTTTCTCGCACCTGTCAAACGCAACAATATAACATGACAAATTGATGCAATTTGCGTCAAAATTCACCATGTCAAGTTTTAAACCTCAAACACATGTATTGGACCGCTGCACTGAACGGAAAAGATTTCCAAGAAAGCCCAATACAACTCATGCTATTTGCTTCTCACAGAATATCATGCTGATATTTTTTGTATAAATTCCTGCCCCTGATTATAATAACAACAGAAAAGAAGTGAATGTCTAGTGTTTTCGCTTGTCGAATAACCTACGAGTACAGAAGTTAGAGCAATTGCAGGCAAACACATGCAGCAGATGGATAAAGATGGCAAAACATAAAGAGCCTGAATTCGTTTCTACCTTGTACAATTTTCACAAGAGTCGGGAGTCAAATGCAAACATAGAGAAATGTTATATTATCAATTAAGATATTAGTAGTTTGAAATATTACGGTAATAATCACAGCCAGTACCTGATTAAATGCCAGTAATTGATTAAATGTAAAAGACAAAGATAAGTATCCCAAATAATGTGGATACATCTGTAGTTTGATTTAGGAATTTTTTTTTTTTTTGTAAATGAAAAGAGCCAAAATAAAAGTTTGCATGTACTCTGCACACCATGCTACCAAGATAACAAATCGGCCGACACATTTTGTACCAGTGAGCCATGAAAATGAAATCAAATGAATGAAATCTCTCCCCATTTTTGTGCAAAAAAGTGAGGAACCCTTTTTTGTGTAATTTTGACCCGGTGTTTTCGTGATTGCTAAATGCCGTGTGAATCTTTCAAAAGTAGACATTTCAACCTTGAACCTTCACTCAAACACGTGATTGTTTCTTCGCTGCCAAAACCAGCTAAATAGTGAAACTGAAAGAAGAATAATGACATTGTTGCTAAATGTTTATGAAAATATCCAAAAAGCACAATGAATAGCCAATAGGAAATAGGACAGTATTCACTGCCAATTTAGCATTTCATGGAATTTTCATTAGAAAAAAATCCCACAAAATTATTCAAGTAATAGGAATCGAATACTCGGGTATCTTGTAACATGGTAGCCTTAATAACAACTGAAGAATAAGACAGTTAGTATATTAGTTAGCCAAATCAAGAGAGTTGAGAACAAGATACATGTTTCTTAGATTATTAGACCTGTATACTTCCATTAATAACTGGTATGAAATTTTATGTCTGTTTCATTCCAAATACATCTTCAACTTTGACCGAATCAATTGAACCATCTATTTCTATCATCAGTACATGGTATCCTCAATATCATTGACCAGCTATTAGACTATGTGAGAAGCCAAATTGATAGTATTTTCCCAACTTACAGTAGGTATACAAGTTTCCATCAATGATGGAAGAAAGCCTGGCACAAGCAACGGCTCAGATCAATTGCACAAGCCAAGGATACATTTATAAGCTGAGTTCATGTTGATCATTCGGGCATTCTCATTCAATTGTTACTCAAGCTTATTTATGGAATCATTGAACACCTCAGATTTCATACCCACTTTCTACGACGTTAAGTGTACATTTGACATACGATTAATAACTACAATGTATACCAAAATCTAAACACATGATAAAGTTAATAGAGGGGTCGATATATTATGCATATCACAGGAATACAGCTGCATGGTCATGGGGGAAAATCACAAAAGTGCATACGGTTACCGAGGAAACCACAGGCAAACAACATATATTAGGACACGAACATGTACACAATCTACACTCGAGTGAACTTACTACGATATAGTGTTGGACTTGACAGCATGACCTGTCAACAAATCAGGGGGTTACGTGAAATTATAGGGGGAATAAATTTAAAATGGGAGAAACAACACAAAAAATTTAACATTCAGAAAGTTTTTTTGAAGAATGGGTATGAAAACTGAAAATTAGGACTTGAGATTTAGAATCACAAAATTGTGAACACTACAGAGCTTTCGACTGCATAGATCATTGTATATAGCTAATATGTTATATAAGACAAAATGAAGACATGGAACAGTATAAACAACAACAGTAAGCACATTCAAGACGAACAGCCCTTTATCCTGGTTAGTATGAAAACTAATCTATGATGATGCAATTTCTGATTAGATTGTTAAACATAGTATTCAGAAAATGAATAATTGTATACTGGCTCTGAATGATGACACAAGAACCCAGCTAGAAGTTAGAGGCGCGGTTGTCCGACAAGTACTGTACTTATTTCCCCCAGAACACACACAGAACATGGACACAATGTTTTACATCAAACCACCCATGGACAACCCATAAATTAACTGTCAAACACACACAATCAACGTCCCCTACAAAACACCCCACCACACTAACCAGGTATCGCACCGGTTGAGCTGCTCGTCCTCAGAGTGGCCGCGGAGAGCGTTGTCCCTGACGGAGGCTGGTACATGGAGTCCACGATGTGCGTCGGAAGCTCCAAGAGTCGCGCGATCATCTGCATCTTGCGCTGCCGAGCTTTCAGTCGGCCCTTCGTCAGGCGCTGCTTGGCTGCCATGCAGCGGATGTGGTCGTCAAACAGGAATCTGGCGGAGAGCAGCGGGATCGGGCGGGCGTGCATGTTGGTCGCGGGTTTGTGGATTGTGATGTGGAGTGAACGGCTGTCCTCCTTGTCACCCGTCACTTCAACGTCCTGTACGGAGGAGGTGAGATTTAAGATTACAATTTTTGTCATAGTTTAGTAGCATTTCAGTCAGTTATCTGCATGAGTGAGAAAACATCAGGAAAACTTTCCCATGACACTGACAAGTTGTCACAAGTCATTCATGACTACTGACAATGGTGGACATCCTGGTGACTGACCTGAAGAAAGCCGACAAACTTGACGACGCCCCAGCCCAGGCGGCGGACGTCAGGCTCCACCAGGATCAGCTGAAGCACGTCTATCACCAGAAACCTCCGCTCCTTCTTGCTGTAAAATGGCATGGGCAGGGTATGATAAGGTTTAGAGAGGCTAACACTCTCAAATAGTGACAACTAGATATTGTTAATTGATATTGTTGATCGGTACACCCATCTTATACTTATTCATCAATCAGCTTACTTGTCTTTGGTTATCACAGTGCAGGCAATGAGGTCACTGTTATCTGCAAGTGATAGATAGGAAACAATGACTTCATACTTCACAATCTTTTCACGCATATTATGTATATTCATGTAACCATGGTAAAGAGCCAGCAACTTACTGAGGTCAAGGACGTCACCCGTGGATACGCACTCCTCGGCCCGCGTCAGGGGCAGCTGTGTCTCCTCCTCCTGACGCAAGGTCAAGGACAAGTCACGCAGGTGGAAGAATACGCGTATTGCCTGCAAAAAGGAAGTTTTAACAAGTTTAAAACCAGTATTTATTACATACCTACCTCTATAATAAACACTTTGGGTAATCTTACCTTGACATTCAAAGAAGAGGAGAGGATTAGATGTCATTAAAAAATTTAGAGAAAAATTTCCGTGACATCAATCCTTAACTTTTTTGAAAAATTGAACCAAAATCCCTTCAGATCCCATGCGGTGATGTTTTACATCACGGGTCACATGACCCTAAACCGCCATTATTTTTCTCCCGAATTAAGGCGGGGAGGTGGGAGGGCACTCTTAGTGTTTATTATAGAGGTAGGTATGTAATAAATACTGGTTTTAAACTTGTTAAAACTTCCTATTTATGTCCATACTTCTACCTCTATAATAAACACTTTGGGTTATATCAGAATAACCACCGGCGGAGGGCTTAACCCCCCGATGTGCCACATCATCATGAGGAATTTTAGGTTCCATTTAACTCGAAAGAGGCGAAATATTGGCTTATTTGCGTATTTAGAGGTGACGATATATACATATATGAACCACTAGGAACATTAATGCAGGCTTCCCGCGGATTAAGGTATTTACATGAATCCCGCGGGCAAGCCCGAGCAAATAAGTCATAAATGACATAACAAAGATGATAATCACCTTAGATGCACGTGTAGGCGAGCAGGGGGGTCTCTGGAGGTGACTTTCCTCCAGCAGACGAACAGAAAATTCCCGGCAAAGAAGAGGAGCAACACCCCTGACGAGCCGAACCCTGGTGCATCTGTACAACGTGTGATGTCGATATCTACAGTATCTACAGATGGACGTTATGCTCGGCGACTACCAGTGGTCCAAGCTGGTAGCCGGAGTCGGACTTCCAGGCTAAGTCTCTGAGGTAGAAAGACGTGAAAGTATTTTGAGAACTCCAGGTACATGCCGACATCACATTATTCAAAGAGACTCGATTAGCAAATGCAAGCGACGCCGCGAGAGCCCTCACATCATGAGCCTTCACTTTGAAACCCTCGGACTTCTTTGCTTCAGATTGCTCGTAGCAAAAAAGAACGCATTTCTTTATCCAAGCCGAAATCGTAGCCGGACGAATATCGTTTGGAAAATCTTTAAGGTACGATACGAAGAGAAGACGTTTACCCAAGTGAAGTTACCTCGTCCGCCTAACGTAGATGCGGAGAGCTCTCACGGGGCAAAGTTTAGAGTCTTCCTCCAGGCCTGGCCCCAGGGAAGGAGCTATGGCCGGGATGGAAAAGGAAAGGAGCGGCGTTCCCGCTAACTGAGTTTTAGCCAGAAAGGACGGGATGACACCTAACTGAACTGCGGAAAAATCCGCCTTCCATTTGACTTTGGAAAACGCGAGCGCATGAAGCTCACTTCGACGCTTCCCGGAAGCCAGTGCCAGGAGGAAGACCGTTTTCCACGTGAGGAACTTATACGAAGCACTCTCGAGAGGTTCAAACGGATCAGATCTGAGCGAATTTAGGACAAGCGATAGATCCCACTCCGGAACGGGATTCCTAGTCTTAGGCCTTTCAATATCGAAACTGTTCAGCAGGGCAGTAAGACTCTGGTCATGACCGAAATCGATCCCTAACTTAGGCTTCAGGGTTTTGGCGATCGCCGTCCGATAACCCGCAAGAGTTGAGGGGGCGCGCCCTTGATTGAATTTCTCAAGAAGAAACTCAGAAATCAAGGGGGCAGTGGTCTTGAATGGACTAACCTTCCGGCTACGACACCAAGCGCAGAACGCTGTCCATTTGGATTGGTAAACTGCCAAAGAAGATTTTCTATTTGATCTGGCGATCCTAGCGGACACCTCCTTTGAAAATCCCTTCTTTCGGTAACATCGCTCGACAATATCCAAGCATGAAGCTTCAGACTTGCGGGGACGGGATGAAAGATGCTGGATCGAGGTTGTTTGAGAAGATCCCAACGATCCGGAAGCTGACGTGGATTGTCCACCAGAAGCTCCAGAAGGTCCGGGAACCAAGGTTTCTGGGGAAGGCAGGGAGCTATGAGAAGCAGTCGACACTGATGCGACCGAAACTTCGTTAGCACCTTCTCCACTAGCACTGCTGGAGGATAGGCAAACGCGTACATCCCTTGCCAACTCGTGGACATCGCGTCTACCGACATAGCCAAGGGATCCGGAATCGGAGATACAAACGATGGGAGCTTGTGGTTCCACCGCGTGGCGAACAGATCTACCATCGGGGTTCCCCATAGGCCGCAAAGCGTGCGGAACACCTCGGGGGAGAGACTCCATTCCATGGCCTGAATCTGCCCCTTCCGAGACAGACGATCGGCCCACACGTTCATGTGACCCGGAATGTGGCGAGCGGCAATCTGAATGGCATTCTGATGACACCACTGCAGGAGCTCGATAGTGGCCTGACATAACGTCACTGACTTCGTTCCGCCCTGCTTGTTGATATAAGCTACCACCGTGGAGTTGTCTGTCGCCAACAACACCACTTGACCACGGAACTGAGACTGCCAATGACGCAGCGCTAGGGAAACAGCCTCCAGCTCGAGAACATTGATATGACACTGGCGCTGTTGCGCTGACCACGTGCCCGAGATCTCGTTGCTGTCCCAATGCGCACCCCATCCCTCCAAACTGGCATCCGTAAAGAGATGCCTGGAGGGCAACGGCGGACGGAACGGCGCTCCCCGAAACAAATTGGTCGGGCACCGCCACCACTCCAGCTCCGCTTTTACTTCTGGGGAGACTGGAATCAACTCCGACAAGCGGCCGGTCGTCTGCGACCAACGCGACTGAAGATAGAGCTGAATGGGACGCATGTGAAGTCTGCCCATAGGCACGAGCTTCTCCGTTGCCGCAAGCATTCCCAAGAGAGATTGCCACCTGCGAGCCGTCTGTGGAAGGCCTCGACGGAAACCTTCTGACAGCACGGATAATTTTGACTGACGGTCCGCCGTCGGCAACACAGTCTCTGAGGTAGTCAGAAACCGATACCCCAAGAACACGAAGTCGCGCCGCGGAGACAAATCGGACTTTTTGTGGTTGACTTTTTGTGGTTGATTTTTGTGGTTGATCTTGCCGCAGCAAAGTGTCTCGGCACTGATGGCGTATCAACCAGTCGTCCAGATACTGGTAGAGACAAATCCCCTGCCTGTGAGCCAGGATTTGAACTTCCCGTGCCACCATCGTGAATATCCATGGAGCCGTGGACAGGCCGAACGGGAGCGCTCGAAACTGCCATACCTGCCCCTGGTAGCAGAAACGGAGATATTTCCTGATTGCTGGTTTCATGGGAACATGAAAATACGCATCCTTGAGGTCGATCATGACCACCCACGAGTCGCGGGGTAACACGGATCGAACCTGCTCCGCCGTCTCCATGGAGAACGTCGGAATCTGAAGAAACTTGTTCAACGGGGAGAGATCGATGACGGGACGCCAACCCCCTGAAGCCTTGGGAACCACGAAAAGAACGCTGTAAAAACCGGGCGTGTCCGGAGCCGGCTCTACCGCCTGTTTGTCTATCATGGCCAAAATTTCTTCGTGCAAAACGCGCCGACGCTCGGAGTCGCTTGATAACGAGAAACCTCTCGGAGTGCCTGAGAGCGGAGGAAATTGATCCTCGAATTTCAGGCCGAACCCTCGTCGGAGTGTCGAGACGACCCAGGGACTCGCCCCCAGACGCTCCCACTCTCGCCAGAATGGCTGCAGCCGTGCCCCCACGGGTTGATCTATGACTGGAACGACCACGGAACCAACCCCTGGATCGCCACGGCAACCCCGAGGAGAATTCGCCCCAGCGTCTACGTCAATACCTACCCTTTGACTTGCCTTCCCCTGCTGGTTTGGGAGAAGAAGGAGCAGGGTGCAGCAGGGGCCCCACGAAAGGGCACACCAGAGGCTCGGCCTCTGCCCTTCGTAGGAGCCCCACCTCGCTGACTCTGTTGGGAAGGTTGCTGCTGCGGACGTTTCATCACGGCCGCCACGGACTTGGCAAGCCTCTCGGTCGCCCGGGCCGACAGCATGGCAGCCTCAGAAAAGGACTTCTCCGTCGTACGCTTGTCTGAAGCTGTCTTGGCCTTCTGAAGCTCCTCGGACTCATCCGGGAGAAGAAGAGCGGGAGATGGGCCCGATTCCGGGACAACCGGCGCTAGTCGTAACCGTGACATGAGCTCGTCGGGAATGTCGAACCGCAGGGACTGGAGGTACGCGTCCCGTCTCCACAGCTCCGTAACCCAAAGAGCATGGGAGTCGAGAGCCGCCTTATCCGCTACCCCGAGGCCTATCGACGTCACCAACGAAGCACAAGCCTGAAGGGCATCCGCCAGATCATCGCGGTCAAGCTCGGGATTGTTCAGGACCTGATCACAGCAGGATTGTAAGGAGGTTCGGGCCGCCATAGACAGCCAATCCAAGGCAGAATCGGTCGCCAGGCCCAAACGCACGGAGTGTTGAACTTGTGCCAACGAATCCCACTGCACAGATACCGTCTTTGGTTCCGAGAAGAAAGCCGCGTGCGGTTGGCCCTTCAATAACTGCGTGGGCTTTGCCTCTAACTCCGACGAGGAGTAGAAGTCCCCAATGGAAAGACGAGCAGGAAAGGAACCCGGACGAATCCTGTTAGAGTTTAGGGAGTCATCCCGGCGTTCAGCCATCGCGCCCCGGACCCCGGTTGCCAGCGGGAAGCGGAAAGAGTCTCGAGATGGTCTCGGCTTCTCCTTCAGACCGGCAATCATAGAGCGGGCCTTCTTCTTGGGCGGCTCCTGAGCGAAGCCATCGGGCCACTCCTGGGGCAAGATCTTACGGACGAACTCCATCTTCTCCGGCCACGACAACGGATCATCATCAGGGGCAGGAGGAGCCAGAGCAGAATCGTCGTCCTCTCGCGGGCGCTTAGCTGGCCTGACGAGACCCGACGAACAGGGCTGAGGTTCCAAGTCCGAGTCCTCCGTCAAGGGACGAATCCCGGCTTCCTGAAGGGCGGGAGCCTCACCGTCCTCCGAGGACGACTCCCGGGAAATGCGCTGAACAGGAGGAGGAGGGGGCACACTCTGACGCTGCGCCTCCCGTTCGTGGGCGAAACGCGACAGGAACGTGCTCCACTGGTCACACATCTCTCGAGTGAAGGAGGCAAACTCCCGCCTGAGCCCAGCTACATCCGAGGATGGGGCAGGACGAGAAGGAGACGGAAGCGGGGATGCCACTACCGAGGCTGTCGCCAATTCCGAGTCCGCAGTAGCCGCTTTCGACGCAGGGGTCAAAGCCGGCAAGTCCGGATGAGATTCGCCAGTGTCTTCGGAAATCTGAAACCGACAAGGCGAAGTAAGGCGAAAAGAAACCGATTTCTTAAGAGAGGGAGCTCTCACGGAAGCCCCTCGGCCCAGAAACGTAGCAATTGGAACCCGGGATCCCAATTCCCCCCTACCGGCAGGCGGGAAACGGAACCCGGAACCCAGGTGGTGCCCGGGAGGCGAGAACCCCAATGGGCGGCAGCTCGGGAAGCGAGAGAATCCCCCGGGAGGTCGCATAAGACCCGGGGAAAACAAAGCCTCCACCTTGCCCAAAGTGTCCCGGGACCCGGGAGCCGAAGGCACGGCTCCCGCCACCCGCGAGACAACACCTGGGAACCGGGGCCCGAATTGCTCGGCCTGCGCAGCGCGAGAACCGGGAGCCACCGGGAGAAGGTGAGCCGAAAAGGAAGCAACCGAAACTCCAAATAAGCCTGAGGGGCTTACGAGAGAGCTCGAAGCAGAGACACCAAGAGGGGTCTCGGGGGCCGCCGAAACGGCACCCGGGACCCGGGAACCTGTGGAAGAAAGACATAAGTCAAAACTAACATCTCGAATTATCCTGGCGAGGACAACATCCTGCCGGTTCCATCTATCTACTGCCTGCCTATGTCGGGACCTAGAGGACGCGGAGGATCCTGACCCAAGGGGCGGGCCATCTGCCTGGCGCTTCGCCAGAACCTGCTTGAGGCCAGCCAGGGTGTCGATCCACACATCCGATGACCAGTCCACGCAGAACTCACAAGTGTCAGTCGGCCGACAATACGCCATGCGGCACACCCAACACGTAGCGTGACGTTCCCATTTGGGCAGAAAATGGTGACAACCACTGCACTTCATCTGAAACAGAACATGCAGTGGGCGAAAATAAGGGAAGAAATGGGCCTGGGGAGGACTACACCATTTCCTCCCAAAAAAATTGCACTAAAGACAATCTAGACTAAACTAGCTGTAGTACAGTAGTGAAAAAACCACAAGAGATCGTAGAAAACGATCGTGAAGAAGTAAATCCTCAGTTGAATGTCTAAGCAAGACTTGCAACACAACCATCTAAGATGGAGGAGCAAAAATAATGGCGGTTTAGGGTCATGTGACCCGTGATGTAAAACATCACCGCATGGGATCTGAAGGGATTTTGGTTCAATTTTTCAAAAAAGTTAAGGATTGATGTCACGGAAATTTTTCTCTAAATTTTTTAGTGACATCTAATCCTCTCCTCTTCTTTGAATGTCAAGGTAAGATTACCCAAAGTGTTTATTATAGAGGTAGAAGTATGGACATAAATACACAAGACAGTCGGTAGGGACATACATATCAAAATGATACAGTATAGAACAACATTTTTCTCAATAGTCTATTGTGTGTTGGCATGTTAAACGCAGAGCAAAAAGACCTTGCAATAGGAGACAATATCTGTCTGGCATTTAATTTGTCTCTCGATCGTATGTAAGTATTTACGCACCCTGCGCGCCCGTTCCACCTCCCCACACGGGAGTCGCTTGTTGAACTCTATCCCGGTCAGTGGTGTGCCAGTAGGTGGCAGCAGGATAGAAGCGTCCATCGTCAGATACTCCACATTCAGTGGACGGTTCTGTACAGGCAGCAAATGTGTGTGTACACAGTGGAGACATGTTTATTGGTCGAATGTGTTGTTTTTCCTTTGATTTGATATTATTCCATGCTTTAGGTGCATGAAAACCAGAGTATACAAATGGAATATATTTCCTAAGGTGCAATCCAGTTGTACTGGAAGTGAGGATGAGTATTTTCACTTTATTTTGGCACTCGAATCTTGGCCTTACCTGCATTTCCCTGAACTCATCCTCAAACATGTCGAGGAAGATCTCCTCACTCTGGAATACAGCACAGCAACATTGCACCATATAGTAGATTGAAAATTATTGGAAAATCGACAGCAGGAAAGATGAAATGAAGAACTAGGCACCTGCATGTAATTGTTTGAGATCAAGTTGTGATATTTTTTGTACAAAAACCAACATATACAATGTACAGAAAGGATCTACTGTACTACCGGTATATAATTATGTATATTTGCCTTTTTTCACTGTATTTAGGAATTGCGATACAAGATACTGATACAAAGAGACTCGGAATAGGTTCACAATACCAATGAAGAAAATAACACACATATTTCAGAAAATATATCTACTCAGACAACATGAATACTTCACGCTAACATCAAAACATTTCCAATAGTATTCTATTTGTTCTAAAATTAGATCCCACAGCCTTGAAAATGCAGATGCAGGTATGCCAGGGAGGATTATATAGAGATGTAGTGGTTACAGAGGATTTTAAAGGAATGGTATGAGTCTTGTTTTCGGGAATCTGAATGGAAAATGCGGCAATGCAATATATAATATTCAGCTATGCATGAAATATGTGCACACAATATTGATGAAGATATGTGTATACTGCATACTCGTGATTTTTAGTCACTAGTAGACTATACATCATGATTAGTATGAGCATCATATATGCACATTTTCTGCAATTTTTGATCATGTGATTTGTGCATGGGCCACAAGCATAAAAAAATATCCTTCAAATGTCACCACCACCTCTCATTGACCCATGGCTACTGTGGTTACCAAACCCCCACCATCTACATACCGGTACATAACGAAAACCCTAACCCCTGGGGAAAAAAGCGAATACGGCTGAACTGAGGAAAGCGTTGTGAGTAAAGAAAGGACAAGAAAACGACAGTGCTACTCGGTGCACGCCAATACACTACCTTTTCCCATACCTTGTAGAAGTTGCGCAGCTGTAGCGTGGCTTCCTCGCGGGCACCCTCTAGCGCCGCCAGGTGGCGATCCTGGAGGAAACACTGAGCGTCTTTGTACACCATCGTCTTCAGCAGGAGTATGCTCAGTTCTAGGGTGGCTAAACGCACTCGGCTGTCTGTGCGCAGTGGGGAAAGATATAAAAGATGAGGAGTTACATGAAAGCTTGCTAAAGATGTCCCAGTGAATGTTTGATTTAGGCGTGATAGCTCTATTATATTGATTGCACTGCCCTCCACCCGTATATCGACTCACTGCTCTTGCAGCTGCTGGAGATGATGCTGATGATTTTCTCAATCAGTGCGGTATTGTAGTGGTCCTTAGTCAGGGACTTGTTGGTCGGCATCAGGATCCGATCCAGAAGATCCTGGTGGATCCCTGTAGAGCATGGGAATTGCAGGATTATCATCACAATTAAGTTATTGCTTCTCGGATGCATGGATTGCTGGTTGGAAGTTTTTTAATATCTGGTGTGAGTAATCAGTTGAAACGTATAAGGAATGCGTTTGAAATTGGCATGATCTGAGGTTCCAAACAAGCTATAATGTTTTACAACAGGCCTAAAATGGCTACTCATATTTCACAAGGTTAAACATTTCTGAAAAGACAACACTGTGTGGAGATGAAAATGTAGAGACCCAAAATAAACATAGGGCTGTAAGCGTATGCAGTAGGTGAGATTTACATAGATGGAGGGAAGTACAGATAGGGCAACCAATCTAATCCCAATGAACTTAATCCCATCTTTAGTTTATCCATTGCTAAAGCTGAGATTACTTTTTCCCTTCATACTAACATAGCTGAGTATAGAGTAAGTAGAGGATAGTTTGGCTAATGGCTTGGATAGTGTTTGGTGACATATTCTAAACAATCTAGACACTCGCACATTTTGGGCATTCACTCTTACAACCATGCAGTTGCCAACAAAATCGCTCAGACTGTGCTCTGCATGCTAAACCACTGATGCAAGCACATCAAGTCGTAATCTTTGAAGATACTTTCGCAACAGTGATAGATTATGTACACTTCGAAACATGACTGCGATCGTTCCGGCACAAAGAGCAGTGCATGTACATGTAAACAAAACTACTGTGAAACAAACAATGATCGACAGAGCTGAATTCAAACATTCAAACAAGAACAGACATCTGTACACGTACAAGTAGCAGTGCAGTGTACAGTTGAACTTTGTACATCTATGTTACATGACCTACCATCTGTATAAACAGTAACGCAAGCATGGAATGGGCAAAAATATCAATTTACATGACAAGCATTCAAAAACGTCATGGTTTTTGTTTGAACAGGCTTTACGCAACAACACATGCAAACAGGTTGGTTAACTCAAATGTTTTTATCCAACACACCTTGGATGCATTTATAGTGTTTTTATATGTTTTCATTTATTGTCCCAAATATTTACATGTAGCACAAAATCTATTCATTCCAAAATTAAAATCATGCTATGTATTGAAGTTTATCCAGTAATCTCACCATCATTATGCCCCATGGCATAGAGTAAACACAAGGCAAATAGAGCCATGTAGTCGTTCTCCATGCAGTCCAGAGCATTGAATATCGCTGACAAATACGGTCTGGAAACAAACAAGCAGAGATATTTCTCATTAGTCAAGGACTTTCCTGCTTAATAAGCACACGACATACAACTTCTTTAATTAGCAGTAGGTGAAATTTTTTTTAAAAGATATCTCGCCAATTTCGTCGAAAAGTCAAAATGATGAGTTAACAGAGAAACAGAAATTCAATGGAAATGGTAAAAACGAGAACAGTTCTTCACTGTACCTGTTGTTGAGTGAGAACTCGACCTCCTGTGCCCCCGCCAGACCGTGTAGTAACTTCTCCTCGTCGGTGGAGTTCTGGTTTGGGCTGACCAGGTCTGGATCAACGGTAGCCAGAGGGCAGGGATTCGGGGGCTCTAGGGCGGAGTCAGTGGAGGCTACAGTGGCCTCCAGGTCAGAAGCTGCTGAAGCTTCTGTTTGGGACGTAGGGAGGGAGTGAAACAGCTACTGCATAATATTTTTTGACTTAATACAAAACAAAACAAACAACTGTATATAACTGTATAACTGTGAATTAAATGGCAAACAGTTGATCTTCGCAACACATTCACAACACTAACTACAGACCAAACGCATACCAGCATTTTTATTGCCATCGCTCCCATCTCCTTGGTCATTGTCGGGATTGAAGAATGTAGAGTTGCCCTCCTGTATGTGTCCCGTGCCATCGAGTACCTCCGGGTCTATCTGTGGCGGTTCTTCCCCCCGAGCCTCCCCATCGTTCCCGTTAGCACTCGACGTTGATGGTTCTTCTTCCTCGGGCTTCGTCTTTCGCTTCCTGCGGGACTTGGACTTGCGTCCGGTACCTAGGACCTGGTCCAAAGTCTGTGCCAGAGGCTCAACAGGCTTCACGAAACCTCGCACACGGCCGTTTCCCTGGGAGGCATCAATGAGAAGGTAAGTGCACAAAGGATGTTTGTTATGAATTGGCCATGTTATTTTTGCGTACAGTTATGGTTTAAATATGTACTAGTATTCACAATAAGCAACAGCAGATAACATGGACAAGAGATAGATAGATCAATGCACATTATATACCCGTACACAGTAACCTACAGATTTTGGGGAGTCCGTGTTTTCCGGGTGGCACACGGTGAGGTCCCCGTTCATGATAATGTCTGCCAGCTGCATGACGAGTGGAGTGTGGTGAGTGATCAGGAACACCTAGGACCATCACAGAGACACAAGTTATAGCAAAGCTCTGACTGAGAAACACATTTATTGTAAATGGAGGTCATAATTCTTACTCCACTCAATAAGTATCTGTGGATGTTTACCTGGGATAGCAGGAAAAGCGATACCACACAGTTCACGAATGGTCGGTCATCCTGAAGTCATCAAAGAAATGCACAATGATTCTATTACCGGGATGAAAAGCAAAGTAGATATCCAAGTGAAACCTCACTGACCACAACTCACAGAGCCAGAAGTTGTAACTCACCGAGCGAGGGGCGTACTTGTTACGTTTCGTCAGCGAGTACACATAGAGCGGTATCAGGAGCCGGTTCAGGAGGTGGTCCGTGAGCACCTCGTTCAGCGCGTCAATGTTCAGACACAGAATGTCGTTCAGGTAGTGGAGGTGGTCCAAGTGTTCCGCGACTAGATCAGACAGCCGGCCACGACTGCTGTGGCTGTAATCACATAGCATGGTACTTATAAGGTGATAATGGTGATTCAGTTAATCGACTCTATAGGTAGCGATAAGTTGAGAGATGTTTTAGCACAACATAATACATCAGTTTACACACAAATGTTAGTGCATTTTTCATATAATTTCAAGAAACTCTCAAAGGAAACTTACTCAATATCATGTCTGACACACGTGTCAAGCTCCAAGACGTGATTTCCAATGAACCAGACAAGATTGGTGAAGTAAGGTGCGGCAGTCTTGTCTCGAATATATCGGAGCATCGACTTCTCATCAACTGCAAGGAACAAATGAGAAGTCTTCAGGTTGTGTCAGTAACGAAAGACCCCCTGGCTTGAGTAATTCCCAATAGATACTGTGAGGGAAAACTGGGGAGTTGAAGGGTTAGGGTCTGGGAGAAGAGGTAATGTGCAGAGGAGGGGGGCAGAGGGGCATGTAATTCATGATGCACATTGATTAATATCAATGGAGAATTTACTCATTACTGGTAAATCACCAACATGCTGCTAATTCAAGAGTTGGTAGTATGCTACAAGTTACACTGGTACTATGCGATAGACTCATTTAGAATGCTGCTTTTGTCATGATTTTGGTAACTGATGGATTGATAACTGCTGTATGAGAGCCCAGGAATAGATCTAGTTACCTTTTGAAATTTTATAACTGATGAAAACTTATCTAGTGTAGTTCTTTATCGAGTGATAGCCTTACACACACATTGCTAAAACTGTGAAGACAAACAGTATAGCCAACAATGACCATATGCCTTCAACAATTATTAAGATCACTTGCACCCAGAGTCCCAACTGTTCACAAACACCCTGACACCAGACACTGAAAACCGCCATCGACAAAATGTTCTTACCACATCTAAGACACAAGTATTGTGTTCTACCACGTATACTGACATCAATCATGTATCGTTAGCGGTCACCAAAATAGTAGAACAGATCTTTGCAACTAGGTCATCATACACGCAGTGATTTCATACCAAAAACATACATTTGGATTTTGGAACACATTTGAATGAAGATACTAATTGTACAGTTGGAACTACACACATACATAATACACAAGTTCAAGCACTCCCTAAAACAACCACTGCACACCTTGCAGAATTTAACCCCTAACCATTCCCGCCCCCCCCCCCCCCCCCACCTCTCCCCAGCAGACATACCTAGCGGTTGTCCGGTGGGGTCCAGTTTGGAAGTATAACGACATGCTTGCGTGAGAGAAATAAAGCAGAATAGCAACTGTTACCATGGTTACCATTGAGTGTTATTTATATACATAATTTGTATATGATACTTCAGTGCAACTGTCTCTGAATTAATAGACAGAGTAAGCCATTCAAAACTGAAAACGTTAGTGGTTAGATTGAAATCACCTAGATAAAACACAATATGTATGATTATTATATTGATGAATGTATTCATTCTTTATACATGCACTGGTTTGCTCATCTTTGTCAGAAATTAAATACGCAACACAATCAATTTTTTTTTCAAATCTTGTATAATCATGTATCATTTCTTGCATCTGGCATAAGTGTGCCAGATTTGAAAGCCAGATTTCGAAGGATAATAAAGTGCCAAATCTGAATGCCATGCACGAAAAAACCAGACCAGATATAAGTTTGATCAATACATGATATATATTACTAGTATTCGATGCTAAAAAGCCAGCTTTCATGCATAAATACAAATTGCGTAATTGTGCATGCCTGAATAGATGATACAATTTACTTGGATCTTAGAACTGCAAAGTATTCATTTTGCGCATTATTCATGCCAGAATCTATTGATAAAAAGAAGCCGACACTTAGTAGAACTGAGATTCAAAATTTTCTAGATGTGCTAATAAATGCTATATCATGTCAACAGCTGTGCAAAAATGATGTTTTTTTTAGCCTGAAGAGCAATTTTCTTTCTTTTATTAAATGAAAAGCAAATCGTACAGGCATTGAAAAGTAGAAATTTGCCATTGCAACCGGAAATGGACTAACTGGATTTTGCAAACTGCAACCCAATAGGAAACTGCGCAAAATAAACTTTGCAAAATTGGCTTAATTCATTTATAAATACTGGCCATTGGTAGGAACATCCACTTGACTCACATATCACTGTGGAAAGAATTGAGAGAGGGAGAGATTGTGTGTAACAGTTACGGAAATGAATATTTAGTGGCAAACTCCAGCCAAAAAGCACATACTACATATTTACATATATTTTTTTTTCATGATTAATGGCAGCACAGCCAGGCATCAAAGAGACAGTACAAAATACATGTATTATTTCATTTTGAATGATGCAGGTCTGCTTTGTAATACATAATCTTGTTCTTGTCAAAATTCTGAGCAAGGTAGCAAGTGCAACAGCAATGGCAAGTGTCAAGTATCGTAAATCACTTGTCAGCCTACTCAGAATATATCAATATAGTTTAATTAAAACTTTCAATGTATCTGAATTTTGTGTTTGTATCTATCCCCAGGGCTTTTGTGTTAACTCTGTGCACAAAAACATTCTGGAACATGCATTTTGAATGACACAAACAAAAAGAGAACTCTGCTTTGGTTGGTGAATTATGGGGGTAAAGCGAAATTCTCTGTCAAATCAAAGATTTCCATAAATTTCTGATAACAAATACCTTTGTAGACATTCAAGGTTATGGTCCGGACGGCAATCCGTACCATCGTTTCAGGATGGTTGAAAAATTTGATGGCTTCAGTGTACAAGGCAAAGTCATTTGTATGCTGAAATAAGGAAAACATGAAAGGTTTTAGTCAAGAAAAACTTGTTCAGTTTCACCAAAAATTTCAATTGACATATGTCATGTACATGACAATTATATTTATTCAAATATATATACATTCATAAATACATTCACAACTTATATTTGAATACATAACTGCAACAGCATATTGAAGACATTGGTATTTACAAATTGTAACACAATTTTTCAATAGAATACAAAGTTTACCTCGTTGTAGAAGAAGTGTATGGTATGCTTGTTCAGTTTCAAAGACAGGGTCTTCAAAAATGAAATGTAGTAGGCCATCACCTGTAAGAATCATCAACATGTATCTTATGATGATTTCAATACAACTGTTCAGTCTTAAAATTCATAGTGATAGGTCTTGTCAAAGACATCACAAGATTTCCTATGACCTCTTACCTCTTCATCCGAGAAGTCAAACTTGTGGACAATGATCGAGTTGATATGGTTGTTTGATAGCAAATAATCTGTGGAAAAAAAACTTGAAATAAAGTACACATACTCATACACTTTGACATCTCATTTCAAGATTGCATACCAGTATGACCACATGTCCACACCAATAAAGTGACTTACTAAATTCAACATATTTTTCAATCTGCCTGTCATGAATAATATATCATATTCGTGCTTACAAACTGAGGTTTCATTGCTGATGTTTTCAAAGAGTATGTTGAGTGTCTGCAGGAGTTGTACACAGATGTGTCGCCCGGATTTCTGACGCATGAAGCGCAGAAAGAAAACAAGCATGTTCTTCTCCAGGAAGAAACTGTGAAGTGAAAGCATATGAAGAGAAATGTATTCCTAGAGCATTTCACAATAAATTTACAAATTGTTTACAAAAAGATACATTTAAGTCAAATTGTGGTTAAGACATTCTTTGCGGCTTACAATTACGAATAAATATCGGTCAGTTTTCAATATTTCTGATTACCACAAAATTAAATAGCACTAGTCCTATCCTTGCTGTGGCATGAGTTTCACTCACTCGAACACAGAGCTGTCATTTTGATCACCCCAGATCAGGATCTCTGAGATGGATCGAAGCGTCTCAACCAGTAATCCCTTGTTCTGCTCAGTCACCGTCTGGTTCTTACCAAGCACATTGTACAAGTACCTGTTTGTAGGAAGATTGTCACATACAGTACATGCAAATTGAAGCCATGATTTGATACACATAGTCACATACACAAGATACACGTAAGTTAGGACACTGAACATAAATCTGATACCATGATTGAATATTGCAATATTTACTCTATCATTTGATATATATATTTACAGACTGAGCAGAGCTGTGTCATGTATCTTAATTTTTGATTGTTTGAATAGGATCCTATACAAATCAACAAAATATCAACTTTTTATAAATCTACCAGCAGATTGTTTTGTTCCGACGAATCCAGGTATTATGCTTTGTTACTAGATTCTGTATGGATTTGATACACTCATATGTGTGGGGTAGTTAGATTGAATGGTTTCGCATATTTGAAATCTACATGGAATGACAAACTGTACACAGTGGTAAAAAAAGGTTCCCTTTCTAGCCATATTATCAATGATTACATGTATATAGAATCTAAATATGCAGGTATCTGTTCAAAACCTATTTAAGATCTCCCAGACACAGAGCATGTCAGGGGCCACTGATTTGACATAAAGGTCACGTAGATCTATGATGTAGTCAGTGTATACAGTACGGCTCCCACGAGTACCTGGGTACCCAATTAGGGTTGAGTCAACATCCGACCCATAACTGTTATATTATGTTACATATAATATCCATGATTTTTCCCCCCGATGGAGTGTGTGGTCATGTGATCAAATGTTCAAAATACCAGCAACATCGAAATTGGATACCACTTTTCTGGGAAATCGTTGATTAAACTATTTATTATTATTATGACAGGTACCTGGGTTCGGGTTGGGTTTTCATGTTCAGGTGGGAGGGCCCTACTGTGCAGTATACAGTAATTGGTAATTACACAGTCCCTCGTTAAATGAAAGTGCCGAATTGTTGTATATTTTAATTTTCCGAATGAAAATAAAGTTTTGACACTTCGCGCAGCCGCTACAATACATTATACGCTTTTCTTCCGACCGTTTGCTTTATCCAAAGTTTACGAGAGAACTGGACTTGAAGGATACGCACACTCGCGTAGTTTATTTTCTTAATTTTTTTCATTCATGTAAGCCCCAGCACATTTTACGTAACAAGTGATTGTGAATATCGTGTATTGTCAGATTGTGTATTTCTAACCACTGCAGTGCTAGATATCTAAGTTACGCGTAGATCTAACTCACTTCAAATGCTCTAAAGAATGTGGATTTTTGGGTTTCCACAACCCGCCAGATATCCAGTTTTTGGGTCTTGCGAACATTGTGTGTCGTTCTACTGTCCCTACACAATAATTGTGTCAGTTTCAACTGCAATCATAATGATAAACAACATTAAAATTGTCACATTCTTCTTAGTCACATATTTGACATTGTTGTTGTCAATATTTTCCGGAAGTGGGTGGCAGAAGTGTTACGGTTATCGACAATGTTGACAAAGTGTAGTTCACCATCCATTCGCCAGGTGTCAGGACCGAGTCCACAAAATAGGGCAGACAACAGTAAAAAAAACTCTGCTTGCGACATGTGGAACATTAATGGCTACAGTATATTAAATATATTGGCCATTCAACTCAATGTTAAATGATCTTACTTTGACGGTCCATAACACCTTCCTAAAAAAATCCCAGCCTAACCACTATGCTAGTTTTATCACTCGACGTATTGGGCATCGCGTGGTAAGCATGAATATATTTGACGACACATGGGATTTTTCGCTATTCGGCCTTGAATGGACCCGGGGTGAAAATACCCAAAATTATGGGTACTGATGGCCATGCAAAACCCCTTTGATTCCCCAGCTCCTGAGAAGAACGCCAACAAAATACTGCTTTGAAAACCGGGTCATTATTTCCCAGCAGTGCGTTCTTTCAGGTGAATATACACTCGTCCAGAAGTCTGGCCTAAAAAAATATATGAGGCGATGTTTAACAACAGTTTCCCTTTAAATTACCTAAGTGAACGTTCGCTGATTGGCTGAGCGAATTACTGTACTATGCCCGAATCCCAAAAATGAATGTGTAGCTTAATAAGAATATTATCTCATAATACGCTTTGCTAGTAAATGTGTACTTTTTCAATTTTTTTTTTCAATTCAATTCAATTTATTGGCTCCGTTATATTAGACATATAACATGACCAAGGATGAAGATAAAAAATAAACAGATGGGTACATACAAATAAATATGATGCCCATTAATACACAATACAGATACATATCAGCGTCTGCACCTATCTGGTCATATTTACAAACGCACCGAAACCCAGGAACTAAGTATATCCATAGAAATGGTAAAACCAATGTTCCAAATAAATTAGCTCATCGGGTATATCACTGTTCATTCATTTTCCCTCTCGCATTGTACATTGTTTTGACAAATGATATAATGGGAATTATTAGATAAATTTTTTTACTTTTATATCCTGATATCGATTTTCATATTCAGGATTAAGTAGAGTTTCTGCTTATGTACTTATACTAGGCTAGTTGTCTACTCTGATTAGATAGGCTAGGCCCCTACTGAAGTCAAGTTCATGTAATTGTGAAACACGATTTTTGGCGATATTTTTACCAAGTTTTAGACTTTTACCTTCAAAACCCAAAAAAGACTTCAATGTACCCCAATGTTTGAATTTCAGTCCAAAATGAGATATCCCATAAATTCCCAAAATATAATTCCCAAAATATCCCAAAATGAGATATCCAACAAATTCAGACATTGATCATGAGTTTGCCCCTATGGAATGGACATATACAGTTTCAAGTTAATTCGATTATCCAAAACGAAACTACGAGCAAAAAGCGTGACCGATTTGTAAATGAAGTTGAGTATATAATATAGATTTTGATTCGATATTGATATTCCCAGATAAGCCTATATGTCCCATATTGTCTCCTGACCTGTGTGCCTTTAACAAGTATGACCTGTATGCTTAATTGGTGTTAGTAACGCGCCTAGGAAAAGAGCGGACGTACATTTATATTACCGGGTAGATATCTACTGTGATTAGTTTGTCCATATATTTATCTAGACCCATTTGATTCACAAGCGTGAAATGAGAGAAGAAATGTGCAATTCAGCAAACTAAATTTATCTCCAAACCTTTTTTTTTCACAAATTTGCACATTCCTGTGAGTACCGGGTATAATGATCTGTTTATTTATTCATTTATTGTGAATATATCCAGTGTTTAGAAATCTGAGCTTTTCTTCTGATATGTCGACAGATGGAACACTTCTGTTGAACATACTTTATTTATTATCACATAGCGAATAGATCGTATCTCAACTATACATAGATAAGATCGACAGCAAAACTCCAATGAAGTGAATCCCAGTCGCTCATTGTGTCCAGTGATTACTGGTAATAGGTCTAAGCTTCTATAGGCTATTTCCACCACTGGCATGATTCCACGTCCGTCCAGTTCTCGTGACACTACGAAGTAGGCCTAGATAACGACGTTTCAGCTGTCATCAATGTGCTCATAGACACCAAGTCCCTGTGGTTTTACGTCTTCCGTCAGATCCTGAGCATGCATCACGTGGAAATCATCCCTTGTGATGCTGAAAGCCGCATCGGACTGAGACACGGGCTGTAAATAGAGACCTTGAGAATGCTGGAAAGGCATCCGGTCCTCTCCAAACTGAGGTTGAACAAGCGGTGTAGGCCTACTGTCTGTGTAATATTGTGTGGTATGTCTTGGTACAGGATCGTCCGGCTCAACTTCGGCAAGATACCGAAGACTGAGCCCAAAGACTTCTGATTGGAAGGCCCTGAAGCGACTCGACGGAACCTGCTGGACCACACTGCCCAGCCACGCCCCAAATGTGTCTCTTTCTGAGGGCCGATAGTTCACCCTATTCTCAATCTGCAAGCAGAAAAAAAACTTACGATACGTATTAACATCATACATATATATGTCACAGATATTTATAGATATTTATTTGGGAGAAATGGTGAAATTTCACGTTGAATATGTGAATCACCTTAGGGGTCAGCACTTTGGCATTATGCCTTTTGTTTGCAGGGAACTGGGACAGGGTCTCTCCCAACCCGCCAGTCTTCTCTGTCGTTTCCCATGTGCGCTTTCTCTTTCTCGAGAGGAACGCTGGACGCCCAGGGCTGACACTCTGGCTACGCTGCTCGTTGATATCAGTGCTGTTTGCTTTTTGCATGATAGGTAAGCCTAGCCCTACTTCTGGCTCTGCCTCTTCATCGCTGCTCAGGTCTCGGGTTCCCTCGATGCCCTCATCCTGCTCACACTGAAAAATCACCAACAATGCTTAGTGGAGCACCCATATTTACGGGAAGAAACTGGCATTGTAAATTGAGACACAGATCAGCCTTTCACGAATTAACGAGCTTTGAAAGAGCCCTACCGATATTTCCCTTCCCAGCCGTGATCCACGTCCACGGCGAACAATGTAGGGATCCAGGAAGGAGAGCGCACGTAACTTCCACTGCTGCAGAACCGACAACCTGCGGGCTCCCTGACCGGCCTTGCAGTCCCACCGCCGAATTTTGCCGTAGTCTGTCCGCCAGTTCCGCCATCGTTTCATAACCGCTTCAGCTGTAGGTACACACACAAATAAGGATTTAGAATCTTGTCACAGTCACACTCACAGGCGCGGATCCAGACCGGTTTGAAATGGTTCGCACAAACCGGTCAGATTTTGGTCACCGGTTTGGAAAAGCAATCCACCAAAATTAATAATTATCATACAATCGGAAAAATTGATCTTTGTCGTTGATTTGCCTTTGTACAACGGTTGATACTTTAATCAATCTGTCAATATTCCAAACCGTGGTCTATTCCACGTAGATAAACCCGTGGTACAAGCACATGTATAGGCTACAATAGACAACTCACATGTAGTCTAGGGTATGACTCTAAACTTGTCAATGCCTAACGCTATTCGTGATACATTACAAATGTGCGTGGTCTATTCTACATCACTGTGGTGATACTGGATGCACTAACGATCGTTAGTGCATCCCGCAATGGCGGACAGTAAACGCGGTCAGTTCGGATTTTAACCGTATTTCATTAAATGACAGGTCCATTTGTGATAAATGGATACTCTGAAGGTAGCTTAGTGTTTTGGTCCAAGACATGCGTAGTTATTTCAAGCAGATCACGCTTTTTTGTTTAGATATCTTGAGGAAAGGAATTAGCGATAAGATTCACCAACGACAAAAGTGAGATTCCCTAACGATATAGGCCTAATGCGTGTATATTGTAATAGGTCCATATCATACACTATTGTGAATTCGTTGATTTATGCGACATAAATTAGCGAATGTCACATTAAAAATAGGAAATCTGTACTAGAAGATCATCTGCACACATCAATACATGTCAATTGGTACTTTACTTCACGTTTAACATTTAAATAACATAGATTTGAATTAATAAAGAAAAGATCGTTAGGGAATCTTCACATGTTCGTTAGGGAATCTTTGATTTTACAAATACAAACGTTAGGGAATCTTTTGGCTTTTTTTCAGACGAGTTGTTCATTCTCAATCCAACATAAATCGCCATGTATTTGCAACGAACGGATGTTTCGTGCGCATAAGAATCAGCAGATGTATGTGTGTATCGATCACAATCGTAATTATCGGGAAAATGCAGAAAATTCAAACGAACCGCGAGTGGGTTCGCCATTGCGGGATGCACTAACGATCGTTAGTGCATCCAGTCTCACCATAGTGGTACATGGTGGGTTCAAGGCCACCTGTTCGGTGAATGTTTGCTACTCACGTGGAATTCAATCATATGGATTTCAATCATTTCAATCATGGATTTCAATCATATTTAATAAATCTACCCATATTTCGCAGACAATCCAGGATGTGAACGCACTGCACTGTCATGCAGCCTCGGTGGCCTACCGTAGGCGGCCCCAGACTACATCTACATGTATAGGCCTATTTGCTACAAAATCAATGTTACTTCATCAATACCATGTCTACGTACGGGTCCAATTGATGCTCCGGCTAAAGTCTGCTAACTCTGCATCCTTCATCCTCTTGTTGTTGAAGTTTTCATCGCCGATGTCATAAAAAGAAGGCCGGTCTTCAAAAAAAGCGACCAGCTTATCCTTGACTGAGCCAGAATCTTCATCCCCATCTCCTTCATCCTCTTCCCTGTCTTCTCTTTTCTCCATATCTTCTATCTGGATGTTCCCTTGTTACCTGGTTAACAGTGTCAGCATATATTGCTTCTATGTGCTCAAAGTTCTTAGCTCCTTGTCCCTTTACACCTTTGTTTGACAAATTTCGTTGCCTACAACGTGTAGAGCGACACACACGTGTGTACATGTGCGGCTTGTGTACACGTAAGTGCTCGCTCGGCGGCCCGAAGGTTTCCGTAACGGTCGCGTGCGGGCTCACTGTGGTTGCCTTGGAGCCGCTTGTGGGCCGCCTGGCGATTGCTCCATGAATATTCATTACCAGACCTCTTCGCCTGCGAGGCCGTACGGTGCGATAAAAACAAGCCGTAAGCGTACCGCAGTATCGATTGGCGCGGCGGTAGCAGCAGCAAATGTGCCTATGACCGTGGTTGAAGCGAAAATTTCTCATGATCATTATGTTGATTGTACGAGCTCTTACTATACAAGCTGTTTATGTCCCACACACAAATGACATATTATATAAATATATATATATAGAATCATATCAACCTAAAACTTGATAAAATACATTTTTTTCCCGATCCCCTGAATCAATGATTAAATTATATATTTCAACATTCGCAACTTGAAACTCGTACATGTAGATCTATTCTCGGAGAGTCGGTTTATCGACTATTTTCATGGGTTAACCCCAAGAGCCCGATTCTGATATGAACCCGATGGAACATAATGTATCCGAACACAATGGATAAAGGGCAAGCCATTTGAGATAGCTGTGAAATTATTTGTGTTTTAACATTCAATTGAGCACTCATGATATACATGTATACTGAATTTATTCGTAATGTAAATAATGCAAACTGTTGCTTTGAGACAGTGGCGGCGGTGAGGAGGGCAAGCGGGGGTGGAGGCCACGGCGCCAGAAGAAACGGGGGGGGGGGATCAAAGGGAAGGCAAAACTTGCCGAGGAATCTAGTATTGGTACTAGTATTTGAGGGGGATATATACCCAGGAGAGACCACAAAGTTACAACAAAACATAAATATTAGCACAATGGCTAAGAAAGGTTACCGGAGTGTTAGACATAGGCCTAAAACTTTTTTCAGTAAAAATGCTGCTTTGACAGATATCAAATTCACTAAAAGTATATTCAAGGTCACCAAAAGACCACCTGATGTGACTCCCTACAACAAATGCCCATAATACAAACGTTAGTTTCAACTAGAAGCATTCTGTCTGCTTCAGTCAATTTACATTATTTACTTCAACTGTAACCTTGACAATTACCACTCAAGGTCATCTTAGGTTCTAGTCTAGTCTGTTCTAGTCACTTTGCACCGATAATGGCAGCAAAAAAGTTTCAAAGTTTCAGGTCAAGTTCAAGGTCACCAAAATATGCCCCATACGAGACGTCAACTATAGATATATTTAAAACCTGAGGTCTATGTACACTAGTGTTTTGGCCCCAGAGGCCATTTGTGCATATCATGTCATTTTGGGCCGTTTTGGTATATGTATCGGTTTGCTCATGAGGAAGGTAAGGCGTTCCACCTTTCAATGCAACACCAAGTATACCAATTGGCATGTTCTGTAATAAAAATCTCAAAACTGATCACATTTTTTTTTTTAGAAAAGTCAGACGATTTGCAAATTTGGGCATTTTTTTATCCAAAAAATGGCTGTTTTGACCTTTCAAGGTCAGAAAAGGTCAAATTCAAAGTCAATAAATAAATTGTTGTATATGACCTCCCATCTGAAAGTGCCAATATTCAAGACCTATCTTCAAGCTTTCTATGAGTACACCTGTGACAGCTTCCAGTATGGAGGGAAAAATTGGCAAAAATTCCCAAGGCCAAAAAGAGTTAAATTTTTTTAGAAAATGGCTACCAAAGTCCAAAAATGGCCGTTTATAGCTAAAAAAAAATACCTCCATCTTGAAATATTTTTAAGCATTTGTGTGCAAAATTTCAGAAGCATACAACCGTACACTTTGAAGATAAAAATGTAGACGGACGGACGACTGACAGACGACGGACGCAACGCCACGACAATATGTTATCGGACCATTGACTTCTTATAGACTATTAACACATTCCTAATCTCTAGGCTCTAAACGTGAACATTATATTGAAAGCCCCAGAGGCCAATTCACACATTTCACGTCAGACACTTAGCACTCAAGATCATTCGAGATCAAGCTCAAGGTCACCATTAGATGTGTCAAATGATTTCGTATATTTTCATCCACATATATGAGCTATATCTGCAATCAGTTTCTCTGTAGAAATAAAAACACATTTCAGGTCAGAGGAAACCTTCTAAGTTTAGTCTTCGATGTGTTCTATAGTCAAGTCCAAGGTCACCGAGAGACGTTTACTTCCTATATGTTTATAACGTTTTAGTCCCAGGGGCCAACTTACACATTTTATGTCAGAAATGACACTGAGATTTAGCACTCCAGGTCGTCGGAAATCAAGTTCAAGTGCACCATTAGTTGTGCCATATATGACATCCTATACTATATGCTCGTAATTCAAACATAAGCTCTACCCACAAGCATTTTTTCTGCAGAGGCCAATCTACACATTCCAAGCCAGTCGTGACCTCTAGATTTAGCCTTCAAGGTCGTTCAAAGTTACTAAAAATTTGGCATATATGACTTCCTATATCCTAATAATACAAACATAGGTTCTATCTACAAACATTCTGTCTGTAGAGGGCAAATTACAAGAGGTTATTTCACATTTCAGGTCAGGTGTAGCTTTTGATTATAGCCTTCAAGGTAGTAGACCAACTGTGCTATTATGTGACTTCATATTTGTTCATATTGTGTTCTTTGTTCCTTTAATTCGAGCCCACATATCAAGCTTTTTCAGCGATTTAAGGCACTACATCTTTAAACACAATGTCAAAAATATCAAAAATCAAACTGAAATCTCAAAACTGATCGGATAGTTTTCGAGAAAACAACTAAAAACTGATATTTTGGGCCTTTTGGGGCAGATGTGACCTTCGTATTTTATCACTCAAAGTCATCTGACATTAAGTTCAAGACTACCAAAAGATATGCAATGTATGATTGTAATATAAACATAAGCTCTATCAACAGTTGTAGTGTATGCATAGTTGAATTTATACATTTCGGTTCAGATGTTACTTACCTGATTTACCACTCAAGATCATGTGAAGTCATCTTCAAGACTACCAAAGGATCTGCAATGTATGATTTCAAGGTGAGATGTTCATAATACAAACCTATCATATAACATCTCACCTATTGACCTGTTGAAAATGTTCAAGAACTTTTCAAAAGCGTTAAACAAGATCGTACGAAAAATGGCATATTTCGAAATGGGTAGGCCTATATAGCCTAGATACCATTGAACCGATATTCGTAAAGACAAACTGTGAAAAACATATCAATCAGCTAAATGAGTGGTGTTGGATCGACCCATATTATTTTCCCATTAGACTAGTACTTTAAGTAACCATGTGGCGTGATTCCCAAAGTCCGAAACATAATGTAGCCCATAATAAATAAATACTAACTGAACCCCTGAGGTAGCATACTACAAATATTTTTTTAATCCTTGCACACGAATTAGTTAACTGTAACTTACTAAGCAAAGAATTAATAATACGTGCAAACGAAATATCAATTCGTGGCACAAATTAATAACTCGTGCCAACGAATTAATAAATCATGCACACAAACTAATGATTCGAGTGCACGAATTGTTAACTCGTGCCCACGGTTTAGTTACAGAAATTCGTGGTCACAAATCAACAATTTGTCCGCACGAATTACAGTATTTCGTGAGCACGGATTGCTATAACTAATCCATGACTGAGCACGAATTAGTATGTGGTGGGCACGAATTATTCAATTCCGTGGGTAATTGGTTTACCAATAATGATCACGACTTGGTTTACTAATTCATGAACACGGTTTAATAATTCGTGGGCACCAATTGTTATAAATTTCGTGCGCACGGATAGAAAAATATTTCTGGTATGTCACCTCAGGAGCTCCGTTTCTGTGCATTGAATCCATCATTCGACACCAAGTTTGTCGGCCTAAAAATCTTCTACTGATTCTATTCAAATACTCGAAATGTTCGATAAAGTGTATAAATGTGAACAACACATGCTCATCATTGCTGTATCAGACACATGTCGCAATGCATCGCAAGTTCGCTTTACTGCACTTGCAACATTCATACGAGATGTTGTGAAATCTTGCAGCAGGGCCGTAGCACGGATTTTGAAAGAGGAGTGGGGGGGGGGGGGGTCACAGTCGACCAAAGTCCGAAGCTGGAGAAGGAGGTGTCTCTGGTGCATTTCAAGGCTGTAAGTGTATTCATCAGTGGGAAATGTCCAGTGGTATGTAAATCTGAAATATTTATGGATATTTATGGCATTTATATTTATGGCATCGCCAATACGACTCTAAAATACAGATCGCCAATACGACTCTAAAACATTTTATATAGTATACATTTCCAAAAGGTTTCATTTAATTTAATGAAAAATCACGTGTCTCAGAAACCCATGGACTATGCGTGATGGATCTACTGATGGATGTACTAGCAACGATATAAACAACTGAAAAATGAGTAGTTTCTCGATTGGACTACTCTATGGTGAGGCGATGAAGCAGGGGTGGCAGGAAAGGGGGTCAAGGGGCACTATATAGGCCTACCCCCACATCCCCGTTAGGAAAATTGTACCAAAAAATTAAAATTCATTCGTAAAAACTTGAGTAATATATGATTCTATCGTGAACCCTGTCTGAATTTTCCAAAAATGTTAATCACTGAATGATCAAAATAAAGTCAAAAGAGTATTTTCAAAAAGTTATGGAATCTGGAGAATGGAAACCAGGTCTGGAGAATGGAATCCAGGTCAAGACCTCAGAACACCAAAAGGCTCTGGCAGACCCCACTCCAAACACTGGCTCCCTCGCTTTGTTCGGCTGCGATTTGTGTACATATTTTAGACCCCCTCTCAAGGAGGTCAGACCGCTTGCGAGGGAATCCTGCTGCCACCCCTATATAGAACACAAATACGATCCACCTATTTTATATCGCACCCATCTGTTCTGCTCAGTAACTTTTCATGAAGATGATAAAAGACGGAGTGGCTTGAATTCTACGGGCCTATTTTAGATGATAATTTTCCATTCAAAGAAAATCAAATTCCTTGATACCCCACAAAAATAACACTGTACTGGGCCCAAGGTACACGCCAGGAATATTCTGAGAGAACACCAAAATCCAAAATTTTCTTTGGTGGCTTACGGCGCCCCCCGAACCCCCAGACCGGACATTTTTGGGCCCCCACACTTTTCAAATGCTTCCTACGCCACTGGGAGCAAATACCAGAAAAAGTACATGAGGACATGTAGAAACCGATGTGTACTAGAGGCTGACGGACCATGATTGATTAGTCCATCTAGAGGTATTGTCTGCAACGTGAGTGTGGTTATTAATACGATGAAAATACATCAGATCTTACAGTAAAAGGTAGGCCTATGTGTACAATGCATTACCCACAGGTGTCATGAACCAATGCTGGATCATAGATGCATTACAGGTATTAGGATCATAGATGCATGAACCTATGCTGGATCATAGATGCATTACAGGTATTAGGATCATAGATGCATGACGACATTGCATATTGGAGTGGGGGCTAGGATCTAGGGCCCCAGACGTTAACGGTTACTATATGTGTTCTGTGTTAAATGCTGGGCATGGTCAGACTTCAAGACATTGCCCTGGGCGGATCCCAGCCCCACGCCCTTATTAATTCTCTGCCCCCCACCCCCTTAGCAAAATACTGTACCCCCAGCCCCCATACACACAGATGGTGCATGTTAAAATTTTCATTTTACATGGAACATTATTCTAAATTGCAACATATGTACCAGAGACCACTGAATATGCTTCAGCTTCTCGGGGTGTTGAGACGTATTCGTTGTGCCCTCCCCGAACAAGCCCCCTCCCTCCCCCCAACCCCATACGGACACACATCAACACCTGCTGCTACGGCCCTGTAACTGAGACACTTTTAACACAGTTCGGCTGCCCCAATATCACGGCCCTTTGACTTGTGTGGGTACCGTACACGCAAACTCATAATCATTTCTCACACCAGTAATTGACAACATTATATAGATGGTGGTTCTAAAAGTCATTATATTTTCTACATAGGATACCATACGATTTTCTGGCATATTGCAATATTGCAAGAAGAAAAAAAAGTTCCCCTATATGGCAGAGCAAGAAGACGAATGCCAAGATGTTCATGACACTTGTGTCATTGATGTCAGAAGTGACACTCTGACACAACCAACTGACGCCATGCGACAAGCCATGATGACGGCAACGACAAAAGATGACGTCTTCAGGGAAGACTCGACTGTCAAAGGTGAACACTGGTAAATTCAATTCGTGAAAAACATCTCAAAAACACGTAAAACTTACAACTTATCTCAAATAAAGACACCCATAAGTATTAGTGCATTCCTGGTTTTGCTCATTATTATGCCATAGAAATGTATGCAGTACATCCCTATAATTACACCATGCATTCAAACAAGTGAGGTAATAACTCGTTATCTGAATACTTCACATGTCAGAGCTGGAATCAAAGATGGCTGCTATACTCGGCAAGGAGTCTGCTCTGTTTGTACCTAGTGGAACTATGGGAAACCTAATATCTGGTAGTCCTTCTCAATATATCACCAGCTTCGTAGATAGTATTTGAAGTCCATGCAATATATATCTGTTTTGATGTATACATTTAGTTGGTCAAGGTCTTGAGTCAAACATGAACAGCGTATACTCTATACCTGTGGATATATATTGTCATGATAATTTTGATTTACTTTTCATGAAATCTCACTCCGTGCCTGACATGGGACAACATGTAATGTTCATCCTCTGTTGGCAATGGATTCCATATTTGTGATTGTCAGTACTGTGTCACTGTGACAAGAGGGGACAAGAAGCCATCATAGGACAAGACGCTCACATCATCATCTACGAGCAGGGAGGTGTGGCCCAGGTCAGGGTTATTTGATAACTAACAAGAGTGGTAATAATATGTGGTAAAATACACGTGGAAACCAATTCACTACGTATTACATGTATTAGAGTATGAAATTGCTTCAAAGTATATGTTTCACGAGTGTAGACTGCTTCATAGAGTAGTATGCATTGACATGAGTACAAAATTGGGCACGGGGGGGGGTGTTCCAAATCAACCAAGCATGCCTGATGGACACAAAATGGTTTAAAAATTAAATTATTTGAATTAAATTGTGGTGACTTGACAGTACCAGGGTTACCTCTGAACGTACCAGGGTTACTTTCAAACATATGCGAAGAAGCTAAAGCGTCATCATATTCAAGTGGTTTCCATCAGAAACTCGAAATGAAATCACTAAGAAAGAAACATATTTTGGAATAAGGCCATTATTTTTTGATTGATTGTTTTACAAACCCGCCGACTCCACATAAAATCGGCCGATAAGAAATAAATTCAGCAGTTCCTCTTTATATTTTTATTTTACCCACCGACTGGAAAAAATGCACGGATAAAAATATGCAGCATCAAAATGATAATTCTTTGCCTTCATGGTTATGCGAAGGAATAGTCTCTTGTCAGCAATTCAAAACGATTATATGTCTGTCTGTCTGCCTGTGCTTTCGACTATGGTTTTGCTACAATGACTTGCTCATATTTCTTTCCAGATATCACGGATATGTCCCATTTGAATATAACTGGTGATCCATATATTTAGATTATTCAAGGGTGCAATATTCGAGTATCATTTCTTTGTGTACTTTTGTAGGTAGATCTTCAGAATTTGAGCCCGTATGTATTATGTAACTTTTACATTTAAATTTTCAAAGACTTTTGGCAGTCATTTTGAACTAAGAATTTAGTCATCATGGCCACATTGTCTCATTGTCATGTGGTATACTAGTAGTCACAAGGTGCAGCACTGCAGCAGTTTTCTGAATCATCTAGACCTGTGGCAAGTACATGAAATATTAAAATGAACCAGGAAAAGAAATGTGATCAGATTTTTGTTGTTTTTGATAAAAATAACAAACTGCATATCGTTTTCCCGATATTAATTTCGACAAATAGACGAGTTGAATTTCAATATTTTACTCACTATCACCCAAATACATTCATTGAAGTCAAGCTGAAAATTTGGTAAACCGTGTCTTAGTTTGGTTGTGACAGAACTGAATTGTGAAGAAAAAATCCCTTTTTCCATCTCTATAATCATACATTTCTGGGTTTTGACTCTATGTGTTTATGCCCAGCGGTATTTCTGGGCCGCCCAAACGCACATGTGAGTCTAATGCGCACAAGCACGCTGGTAAATGAAAGTGTAAGAAATGACCAATTTTTCACTGCTGCATTTTTTTTATTAGCCCGACTACACATTTTCAGTAACTTTTATTTTCATTCCTTCCTACCGACCGACTTAAAATATTAAAAGCAAAAAAGTTCGTAAAACAATTAATTAAAAAACGATGGCCTAATGTGCAAATGTCACTTTAGGTAGCTTTCTATAGTAATATTCCAACAGAAATTTTGAAAAAATTCAGTGACATTTAGAGCAATCTCCATAAACCCCAATTGACCGTGCTGCATGCATCACCAACTCGATCTCTAGATAGGCGGGGTAATGCCCCGCACCATCCCGAACCTACCGGACGGGACGTTTGACCTGGAGGTGCTTGAGAGCTATGTGAGGGAGGACGACCAGCACTTCCCGAGGACGGCTCTGGTAGCTGTGGAGAACACTCACGCACACTGTGGGGGCACCGTCCTTCCGCTAGACTGGCTAGCTAGGGTGGGTCTAACACGTCGTTATATACACGAGCACGTGGCACAAATGTACATGTAGATTGAGACAAAGACTCTCCATACCATTGACAGCGCCGTACGTCATTTTAAAGTGAAAAAGGAAAAGTTGAGTTTGTCACATGTGTTGTAAGACAGATTGCGGAAACACCATGTGTAAAGCATATCTAGTATGCGTATTCGCACACGCCCCACACGATTTGTGCGTGTACCTTCGGTAAATCCATCGATAATCCAACTCCTTATCATTTAGTCTAAAATAGGCCTACTAGTATACAATATTACACTGCACGATATAGTCATTAACTTTCACCTCTCTACTTGTATTATGCACGTACAGCCGTTTAATTTCCACCCACTGTCTCAGCTGCGCGCCCTGACCAATGACCTCGGTCTCCCCGTGCACATGGACGGGGCCCGCGTCCTCAACGCCGCTGTGGCCCTGGACGTCGACGTCAAGGAAATCGTGCAGTACGTCGACTCGGTCAGCGTCTGTCTCTCCAAGGTATGGCGTCTAGAGGTTACCAAAACGACAGAATGCTTTGCGTTCGGCTTATTCGTTTTTAATAAAATTATATTTTATGCTTTCAATTGGAGAACAGTATATCAATTCCAGGGCGTGGGTGCTCCAATAGGTTGAGTTATTGTAGGGACCTCGAGTTTCATCGCCAAGTAAGGCTACGTACGCTTCCAGAAACTTGCACTTCGACAATATGATTTATCAATCCTTAATTCGCTATGAACATTATTTATCCAGCTAAAAGTGCATTTCGTCGTTCAGGGCGTTCCGTATGAGAAAGGCGCTGGGTGGAGGCTGGAGACAGCCTGGACCACTGGCTGCCGCGGCTCTTGTGGCTCTACAGGACTGCCAGGAGAGGCTAGCTGCCGACCACCGCAACGCTCGGGCCTTCGCAGAGGGTTTGTACGAGCAACCACATCGGAAACCTCCATATTATTCCATTGCTGACATGTGTTCTTCTCTTTCTGCAAAACAAGTGAACGACTAATTGAAAACATTTTCACTCACAGTGCTTACACAGATTAAGGTACCGCGCGGTACCTTAATCTGTGTAAGCACTGTGTAGGTGTCGTTTCCAAAAGCATACACATTGATATTGACTATGTTCACACCAATATCGTCATGATGCGATTTCCTGGACACCAGTTTACAGCTGCCCAGTTTTGCAATAGACTGGAAACGGTAAAGATACTCATGTATGCATACATACAATGATCGCATGATTATGGAAGGCTTTGTTTACCGAATGAAATTACTGTTATTCATTTCTATACATGCATATGTGCAGTCCTTTGTATGGGTGTTGTGATGTTGTGATTGCAGATTACTGAAGAAGAAGTCGCAGCTTTGGGAGAGCGGGTCAAAGTTTTATCACTGGACGAGGCGAAATATTCGACCAGGATAGTGTTTTGTCATAATAACAAGGCGACTGATGTCCCGAAAATCATAAGAAAAATAGAGTATGTCTTAGAGGAGCTAACAGGCTAAAGTAACAATGCTTTATGCCAAGGTGTCATTCATAGGTTCCAAGTTTAACAATGAAATATACTTCTGAAAATACTAAATAATAGTATGAATGCATCATTCATTGTTATTCATGGACTGCTGAAATAAGATATCATAATGACAAAATAAAACCGTATATATTCAATTTGTTGATTTTCCCCATTTTTTTATAATGTACACAAACACATATTGTATATATGTGATAAATGTACTTTATTCAGACTATTTTTTTCGGACACACCGAGTTTACAATACAATTTTTCAGAAAGTCAGAATTGCTATATTGACAAAAGTTGCAAGTGGACCAATACATACAAAAATTATCATACGATAATACATGAAGGCCTATATTTGATCAACATAATAAAATCCAGATCTAATTAAAATTTATCCCAACTGTAGGCATACACAATGGGATATATGATGGGCCAGGGTTTGTTTTATTGAGCCAATTAGGATTATTTTATTTTACATTTTGTATGTGTAGGTTCTATAATTTTATCGAGACTCTGACCAGTAGAGAGAACTAAAGTCGGCGCATAATTTATTGGCGCGAACCTATCTGGTCATATCTCGGAATATACTGACTTGTATTAAATGAAATTTCCACAATTGGAAAACGGCACCATGACCATTGTGAAACAATGGCTGTTTTTCTGTCGTGTGCGTTTCTCGTGGGTAAATCTAGGAAAATATATATCCTTATGGGGTTTTAACATGGGAATTCTAGCTTGCCATTTTGATGCTGTATGGGATTGAGTCAAATCAACGGAATAGCCAATTTGAATAGGGGTCTTCTCAAAGAAGTTATAATGATAAAAATTCATTCTATTGCTCGTGCTTGCATATATTTCGCATTAAAGAAATCACAATCACACAATATCCACGGTAATTCTTCAGTCCGAATCTGAACTGCTGGATTCACCCAGATGTATGATGACCCGATCAATGTGGATCTCGTCATTGACTTTGAACAACTTCATATTACGCGCATAGATATTATACATGTATGTATACATGTGTTATAGGTTACGGATATTTTGGCTCATCAGTTAAGGAATGCATGCGCTGTACGTTGAAAATATATTATCAGGAACAAAATTTTGCTTGAATGATCAACAGCGCAATGAAGCACAAACATTTTATCATTTTTCTGAAATATATTCCATAGCTTCTTTGAGACAGTCCCTTAACCAGAACTGAGCTGAGCTCAGAGGATTTTAATTGGACTCAAAGGCCAGCGCAACGTGAGCATAGCCTGGCACGATACCAAGCTGGTCAAAAATTAGACACCATAAATGCTCAATTCATATATTGATGAAAACTGAATATGTTCGTCTGTTTAGCGAGGTAACAATGTACTGCAGTCAAATATATAATTTATGTCCTGTTCGGCCTGATATACAGTTTCACACCCAAATATAAACCAACATTCTCAACCTTCCCGAGCCATCAAAATCTGAACCACTATCAGTTTTTGAACAGGATAAGTCATTACATGTTACTTTTCAGACCGTTGCACACCACTGGTCAGACCGATTATATTTCTTTGCATTAATGAGCTGTTGCATTGGCATTCACCACTGTTTTAACGTTCCGCTTTCCCGCTCATTGTTACAATGGTAAAATCCCATTTAAAATCATATTTATTGAAATAATTATTTTCTGTGTGAAGAACAAACTTCAAATTCACGTCAGCAACTTTGGTCACAGTCTTGTTCAAACGTTGCCTGAACTTCATATAATACAAGTCAGTAAATTCCGAGATTTCATGAGATATGTTCGCGCCAATAAATTATGCGCCGACTTTAGTATCAGTGTTTCGTTTATATGGCGCCATAGATCAAAATGAAATGGGAAAAATCTGCACATTAGAGTGAATACGTGTGTAGATGTTTTATGATGAATATGCCTACTGATGTAGTGACAGATCCCTATTTAAATGTCCCGATTTAAAGATAGAGATTGTTTCGGATTATATAGGGCCTACATAATATTATATTATTCGTCACAGACTGTCTCACAAGTACGGCATTTATTTACTGAATTGTGTCCTTAGGGGATGTAGTATGAGCGCCTCTAGCGAATGACTGGAAAACTGAGTTATCGGAAACTTTGAATCCGCTGGCAGGTGCGCGCAGGTGCGTCGTCTGCACACATTGCATGTACGCTTATTGCAAACCTACAATCACATTTCAATAATATACACTATCATTTCTGGAACACATTTTTTTCATAAATACTGTTTTAATATTCTCATAAACTAGATTCTTTCCTTGCCTCACGATCTCCCATTCTTGTGAATTTTTGCGTCTACGAATGGACAATGGTTATGGCCGTACTCGATTTAGTTCCACAATAATCAAATCTACGTCTACTGCTTGAATATAATTCTTTTGAATAGCTCTGTGTTAGAAATAAGTGTTTGCCATGTATCTCCCCGCCAAATAAACCACAGAGGCAAGTTCAAGTTTAGATCAATATGAATATTGTTCTGTTTTTCGGTTGTTGTTGTTTTTTTGCCTTGTACTAGTGTGGACTGAATCGAATGCGTCCTTCAAGTTTGACATTTCATTTCCAAGATGGCGACTTTCATGGATGTTAGTCGTGTCCAATATTTGACAAGTTCTGGACGATGTGCGCCTCTCTCACGCCTGTATTTCTGCAGACACTGTCTTAAACTGCGGTCCACTGAGTGCGTCTCCCATGAAGTCGATTCCTACTATTGTTCCAACTGCCTGGAAAATATGCCAGCCACTGAGGCCAAGACGAAGAAGAACCGCTGTGGCAACTGTTTTGACTGCCCGAGTTGCAACCACACCCTCTCAACGCGTGCCACCAGCGTGGCAGTGGCAGATCCAGAAACCCCTGGCAAAACGACACCGAAGAAGGTTTACTACTTGGCCTGTGCATTTTGTCGTTGGACTTCGCGGGACGTCGGTTTGAAAGACCAGCTGATTGCTAGCGGGGGATGGAAAGACCAAGAACAGCCTCATGAGAAGCGTATTGGCTTACTCCTCGACTACTACCATCAGCTTGCCCAGCGGGAGAAGGCTGACAAAGAGAAGAAGAAATATATTCGCCGAAGAGCCTATCTGCATCTCTCTGAGAAGTTTGGCATGAGTCCCCTGGTGGCTAAACGACGAAGTGCCATGATGGGAATTGGAGGTGGCAGCATGAAGGAAGACGACTCCAATGTCCCAGAAATTGCTCCAAGCATAGCGACAGATGAGGTGGAGGAGCTGTCAGAGGATTTCTATACCAAACCGCTGGTCCTGACGGATGTAACGAGCATTAGCCAGCGGCATGCAAACCCTGACTTCCAACCAACGAAGATGGCAGATCTATACCCGCGCCACAAGCACTTGTTGATAAAGCGTTCACAGCGATGCAAGGAATGTGAGCACAACTTGAGCAAACCGGAATTTAACCCTTCTTCGATCAAGTTCCGAATTCAATTGGTTGCTGTTCATCACGTACCTGAGCTGCGAATTATGTCGGCTCCCAACTTGCAACTGGATCAAGAATCTCAAGTCATTCTTACACTTTTCAATCCACTGGATTTCCTGACCCACTGTGTTCTACTGCCGAGTACACTGGAAAATGACAAGTGGGCCACCGCTAAAGTGGAACTGCCAACAACTGAACTAGTCCTGGCTCCGAGAGACGACACTGCCGAGTTTGATGACAGCATCGACCAGCAGCAGAGTTTCAAAGATGATCCGGGTGTTGTCGTGTTTCGGAAGGCAAATAAAATCGGGTTTTTCATCAAAGTCAAGCCGCAGAGTGACCTGGATGATGTCCGGATATCGCTGGTGCTGAAGTATGACTACAAGAATACTGCGACTGCACTGCAGAGTGTGGCCAAAGAGGGCCCCAAAGAACCGGAAACTGTTTGGCTTCAACACAATGTCTTCCTTTCTCTTGGTCCTCTTACTGCTTGAAATATTCTGGATAAATCATAAAGTGATACTTATAATACAACTGGTCAGTTAGATCATCAACCTTAAGGTTGTGTAAACATTTTGAAGAAGAAAAAGTCATGTAGCATGTGGTTTGAATTGGTCTGCGTTGTCAGCAAATTGTTGATAAGTTCAAGCGAAGTTGATTCATGATTGTATCATTTTTGTTCATGTATAAATTTACACACCTAGGGTGTAAATCATTCTTCTTTCTTTGCATGTTTGTGTACATCAGGCATAGCAGCAAGATTTAATGTAAATTGAATATTCATTACCGGTATTTGCTTCATGATGTTGTTTTGAGAGTGTGCATCACTGAATCTGCCAGTAACAACGATGTTAGCTTGTAAAATACATACACGTGCTTGTGGTGAATTGCTGTTCAACATGTTTATGCTGAAGGTTTTGCGGTATTTATAATTTGTTGCATTTCCCTGGTTCAATAAAATTTAAATGTCTTCACGACAAAGCCTGTTTCTGTATGCGTTGAAAAATGATCAAACCCACAAACATTTGTTGCCTTGAAATAATCGTAAATCGGGGTATTCAGAAATATAATTGCCAGCAACTTTTGCAGCACTAAACTTTCGCAAGCTGATTGCATTGATCGAAATATGGAAGTTTGAGGCACACATGTTTTGGGGAGTTGATGGTACAGTACTAGGTACTAGTTAGTATATTCATATGATACTGGAGAAAGGTTTGGACTGTTTGAGACATCATAAGTTTTGAAGTTCCCATAGAATTACAAATTTTCCAATAATAGAAATTCTGTTGTTAAACCTTTTAACTGTAAAACAATTTAAGTTTGCAGCGTTTTTGCGATCAGGCCATGTTTGCAGCCACTTAATTTGGCGGTTTTACCATCTCGAACATTTTTAACAGAACAATTATTCTTTACAAAAAAAAATGCAGGAGAAAGAATCTTATTGGAATTTTGTATGAATATGCTATTAAATTAAGTTATTATATTGCATGCATGAGCTGCCACTCCCAACAGTTCCCTGATTGATGTGTACTAAATATAGGCCTGCCTGCAAGTACCTTAATTTGGCGGTTTGACCATCTCGAACATTTTTAACAGAACAATTATTCTTTACAAAAAAAAATGCAGGAGAAAGAATCTTATTGGAATTTTGTATGAATTTGCTATTAAATTAAGTTATTATATTGCATGCATGAGCTGCCACTCCCAACAGTTCCCTGATTGATGTGTACTAAATATAGGCCTGCCTGCAAGTACCTTATTGAATTGTCCTGACAAATAAATTCTTGGAGCAACGTTTTTACCCAACACTTGCAAACAAAAACACAGCTCATTTTAATGTGTGTCCATTAATTGTGAGTTTCCAGCCCTACTAGTATTCACCTAACAACAGTATCATGTATCTACAGATAAGAAATGTTTCGCGTCCATTTAATTTTGCGATTCTATTGGATTCGCAAAATTCGCGAAAAAAATAAAAGCTCGCAAATAATTTTCTGACTACAGTATCTGTCACTGAGAAATGTCATCTATTGGTTACTCGAGGGTTCCCTAGACAGATTTATGAATTATGATCGTCGCGTTGGCAGACAAACTGGCCCATTGCAGACATATTTCACCTTCAAACTCAAAATTATCATTCCAGAATTGCCTAAAAAAAAGACCTTGAAGCAAATAAATCTCTGTACAGATGTTTGCACATGTATGTTCAAAAGCTTGAGGAGTGACATATTCGTAGCATACACTAGGAAAGAAACAATCATTCATTGTCAAATAATTTGTGCAAGGAACATTGACCAAGTCGTTAAAATTGTGTGTAGTTTGGATGGGAACTTTGCCCATGAAAGCTAATTGATTCAAAAGCACTAAAGCAGGCTGTTATTTCGATCAGTGTTTGACCAACAGTCAAGTCAGTAGAAAGTATTGATCTAAAATTACAGGAAAACCGGACAAACAGATGGTACGTGAATTTTCAGAAATTAGAGTACCGGGTACCTAACCAAATGGCATGAATAATAGTAACTTTCATGCAGTGAACTTGTTTGTAATCTTGTACGCTGGAGTAATTGAAGTGTACACCTTGACAAATGCGCTGAATATTCATGTCGTGAGGAGTATTTTATTCTCTCATGACACATGGACTGTTAAATCATTTTTGTTAGCATTTGTACAGGAGTATAGAGGTTGCAAATTTAATCATTAACCCAGGTTTCTGACGCCAGTACAACAGAGCCTGCCTTGGAAACTGGAATAATGGCGTCTAGGAAGTTCTTGTGCAGATTACTGACCAGTGGCAATGTCTCCAGAAGGTCCAGTCACAAATATTGTCCTGCATCTTACCAGCAAACTCGATATTACAATGGCCAGAAAGTAGCCAGCACGAGCAGTGATGGAAGTTATATCGTTGATGTAAGAAGTGACACTCTGACACAACCTACTGACGCCATGCGACAAGCCATGATGACGGCAACAACACAAGATGATATCTACAGGGAAGACCCGACTGTCAAAGGTGGGGGGAATACATGGGCTTAGCTTTTTAGGTATTTTGTGCTGCCTGGTAAAAAGTTTCACCACCAAGCTAATATTAACTGGTACTTGTAATATGGTATTCAATCATTTGTAAAGAACTGGAGGATACTACATCAAAGATGTTCGGGATGGAGTCTTCCTTGTTTGTTCCAAGTGGCACCATGGGAAACCTCATAGTTGGTCAGTTCCAAACAACCTGAAAAATCATGAAAGCCTATATATATATATGAAATTGATTTTTTTGGTATTTTTGCATGCAATCTAACTGTTGAAATATGTAGCATTATGATTTCCTACGCCAGTCTTGTGTCACTGTGATCTGCGAGGACGGGAGGCTCTGTTTGGTCACATGGCTCATTTGATTGTGTATGAACAAGGAGGTATGGCCCAGGTCAGTGCTTGAAAATACTGCTTAGGGGTATATTGGTTCCCAAGACTAACACCTGACAGAACAGAATTTAACATAAACTTTTGTCAAAAATAATGTTGATGGCATCAGAATAAGTGTGAATACTGGTATTATACAGATGCAAATAGAGGCCAAATCAATCAGTTAGTTTTGTCATTGTTCGGCCCATGAATTGTCCAGTAATTGTGCTTCAGGCTAATTGTGATTTCTGTGTGTTTATATTTTGCAGTTGGGCGGAGTGATGCCTCGGACAATACCCAACAAGCCGGACGGTACGTTTGACCTGGATGAGATGGAGGATCACATTCGACCCTGGGACGACCCACACCAGCCTCGCACCGCTCTCGTCTCCGTGGAGAACACCCATGGCAACTGTGGTGGCAAGATGCTGCCAGTGCAGTTCTTAGAACAGGTATCTTAACCAGTCATGTATTTTAAACTGCTAAATTTGGACCTACTTGTATCTATTGCACAATGAATGATACGGCCAATATGACTACTATTATAACATGTATTACTACTCTTATGTTTAAGACTTTTGTCAGGTACAAGTGGTACAAATCCTAGTTATAGGCTGTATGATTCCTTACAGCTGAGGGCCAGAGCCAGCAACCATGGCTTACCTGTGCACATGGATGGCGCCCGAGTACTGAATGCATCCGTTGCTTTGAATGTTGAGCCAAAAGAAATACTGCAACATGTGGACTCTGTCAGTGTGTGCTTGTCCAAGGTACTGCAGCTCACTACACAATATAACTTACTACACTCTTGCATGTGATTTACTAGATCTACTGAAGGTCTCAACTTCAAACTCAACAAGGCGAGACGCCTACAAGGACCTTAATCCCGACCTGACAACTAACACGATGTTGACTCATGAGGCAGTAAAGGACCTAGTCCCAGAATACGCCCGCCAGGCCTGTGTCAGACTCAGACTAGGATCTCATCGTCTCCGCATCGAAACCGGCAGGTGGACACGGACACCAGTACAGGACCGCCTCTGTCAGTGCAAAAAGGATACACAGACAGAAAAACACGTGCTTATCTCCTGTGAACTCACAGACCACATTAGGACAGAACTAAATATTTTCCCAATAGACACTTCTGACCTGTTTCATAACAATAGCCAACGGGACGTAGCCATCTTCTGTTGGCGGATATTAGATTATTTTAGAAATCTCTAAACTTGATGCTCCTGACGAACATATCCCGCTTACATTGGCTTTGTTTAATATGCTCGCAAGTATATGAACTACTATATGTTAGATTCTCACTATTTCTTTTTCATTCCCTCTAGGGATGATCAATATTTTGTATAGTACACTATATAATTGTACTTGTAATACAGTATTTCAACTACTTGAATACTATTTTTGTACATCAGCATGAACTGATAGATACCTATACATACAAGTATATGACTGTTAACTTTCACAGCCATTTTATCATACAATTATCAAGGTGATCAATTTTTGCAGTAACCTGATCTTCATTAATATATACAATGTTTGTCCTTTTCCAAACTGTTCTATCATATCGTCGCGAACTCATTTCCATTTGACTTTACCAAATTTGGACACACTGTTCACATGAATGTTGCTCTTTCTTGCCCTGTACTTTTGTAAGCATGTGTCAATAAATCTATCTATCTATCTATGTAAATATGATGAATTGATTCCAGGGCATTGGCGCTCCAGTAGGTTCTGTGATTGGAGGATCTGGAGAATTAATTGAAAAGTAAGTTTAATATATAAAGTGATATTACTCGTGTATAACATCACTGCAGTTTGTTGAAAACGAATCAGTTATCACACTTGTCATCAAGGGCCTTGCGTTTGAGGAAGGTTCTGGGTGGAGGTTGGAGACAGCCTGGACCACTAGCGGCCGCGGCTCTCGTGGCTCTACAGGACTACAAGGAAAGGCTAGCTGCCGACCACCGCAATGCTCGGGCATTCGCAGAGGGTATGTGTCCATGTGAAGAATGAGATTGTTTGTCCCAAACAAGAACAACTTGACATTCAAAATATTTTGTTATATACTGCACAAAAACTAATTTTGCAGCTATTAAATTTGGCAGTTGTGAGCCTCACATCATTTGGTGGAGATTTAATTTGGCGGTTTCAAAACCACATATATTGCTTACTATATATCTAGTTAATTTGGCGGACAATTTAATTTGGCGGTTTTTTCCCTACCGCCAATTCTGCCGAATAAATTGTCCGCCAATATTAGTCGTTTTGCAGTAGCTACTTCAAGCATTTGTAATCTGTGTGTTCGAATATGTTTGATTTCAAATAGATGAGATATGATGTCTGTTACTGTGTCAAATGAATACAAACAGGACATGTTTCCCATCTGTACTGCAGGTTTGATGCAACATGATCAGAAAATTGCCCATGTTGATGTGGATGGTGTTCATACCAATGTTGTCATGATCAAACTCTTAAAGCCTGGATTGATGGCAGAACAGTTTTGTGACAGGCTTGCAGTGGTATGAATGCAGTATTACAATGTTTTATCGAATATTTGGGTATGAATTGGATACATGTACATGTACTGCCATTCCATTCTGCAGTTCAATGGACTTATAGCATATGGTCAAATTGCTGGAGAAAATCTTGACCACGCTGTCTAGTACTACTAATAGTAGTGGTAGTAGCAGTTGTAGTAGAAGTAATGGTTTATTCACATTTAATGGTACAGGATGAGAAAAAATATATATGTTACATGAACAGGGCTATTAATAATAATGTCGAAAGAAAATTTCAAAACTTCAAAACTGGCAAATTTGTGCAACTACATGTATTTTAGGTCTCCTCTGTTGTCCGTTTCCCAATGTTTGAAATTCATCCCTTTCAGTAATAACTTGAAACCTTTTCTTTTCGTCAGGTCACAGAAGAAGAGGAAAGAACCTGTGGGGAGAGAGTTATTGTTCGCTCTCTGGCCTTCTACAGGGACGTGACCAGGATTATATTCTGCCACAATATCAGTGCGGATGACACTCAAAAAGCCATAAGAAAAGTTTGCTATGTCCTCGATGAGCTAGCGATATGAAAACAAACAAAAAAATGTAAATTTTAAAAGTACGGAAAAGCAGTGTCACAATATCAATAACCATTCAATGATATTCATGTAAATATTTTGTGTTCTTGTAGTCAAATTGGCATGTTTCTGTGTGCAATATATGGACATTCAGAGATACGTTACTGATCATGTGTGTGTGTGTAAAAGACAGTGAACAGTCAGCATCTTGCTATAAACCATAACTATTGAAATCTGCTGTAGTGTTGTTCATTGCAGTGGAAGTGCAAGTGTTAAAAAATGTTGGCTTGCTCGTCATGCAGTTTATTTTGTCGTATTGCAATTTAAGGTTCAGTACTACATTGTATACTACATTGTATTAAATGTAGATGATGTACAAGTTTATGATATCAACCTGTTCACTGTATAGGAATTTGAGATATATTTTATGAAGTAGAAAGTAGTATGTGATATTTAAGAGTATATGAAAGTACTCAACTTTGCTGGTCATCATTTAATGGCATGCAAATTTTGTTGGTGGTATGGCGATGTAGTTATATTTCTCACCAATCAGTATATTCATTCACATAATTATACTCGCTGGTCAGTATACATATACATTTAAATAATAACATAGTGACTCGGTATGAACACTTGAGTAGCTATGTGTGCAATTATTAACTTAGTTCAGATATTTTTCTTAATGTACATAATATTTACTGTCAAAAGTGCAATTGTCTGCATATCATATGGTGCTTTACCTAGTACATGTATACATCCACATGAATTTCTGATCAAAAAGCAAGTCAGCAGTAACCTAGTCTATTGTAGATTTTACTTTCAAAGTAATAAATACCCAGTTATTGTGTGCCTTTATTTTCAAACATATCTGCTTATACAAAGCAAAAACTACATGCATACATGTATACCATCACAGTTGTAGACCTGAACATTTCACTTACAAAAAGGTCACTTTTCAACCACTCGTATGTAAATACATGGCAAAAACTAATAAAATGCTAAATACATATTTTGAGAGCACCATAACTCAAAATTCCATGAAGCACATAACACGGTTTCAATTCAATAAGATATCTGGACGCATATATATTGGCAATTTTGGGCAACTGATCTGAAGTAAACTTGTCTACTATATGTAGCACATACCCGGTAATACAAATGGCATTACTTGTACACAATAAACTATAACTGGCCACTGAAAAGAATATGGAATCTGCATGATGTAATGAACAACTGTATGCTCTAAGTAGCCTAAAAGCCACAACACTAACTTTGACCTTGCAATGAACAGTGCTGGAAGATGAGTGACAGCAGAACACCTCTCCGTGAAATTATACTTTAATGCGGTGGCAAGTGAAAGACATTCAGATGACAAATCAATATATGTAAATTACTAGTACGATCTTGGATGTAGAGAACTGTCCACGAACACTGCTAAAAAGCTATCGTTTCATTTTGTACCAAAATTTATACAGGTACATTGCAAAGCATTGGTCGGCGAATGAAGCAGATGAATATACACAAAGCTGTTCTCTTGTGTCTATCGTGGTCTATGGTGTGACTAAGTTAGGCCACATTCCGCGATCTTTACTTTGGTTTTGGGTACACCACTTTCAGTTCCTTCAGACTCTATGGCACGGAGGATGTCCCATCCAGCGATCAATTGGCCAAAAACAACGTGCTTCCTGTCCAACCTGTTAGAAGTACATAGAACTTTAGGATAATAAAAAAAAGCCAGATTGGCCTACTGAATGCATGACTGCTACATATGTCCCAGCGGCACATACCATGGTGTTTTCACAGTCGTGATGAAAAATTGTGACCCATTCGTATTCGGTCCAGCATTGGCCATGGACAATAAACCTGTATGTAAAATAGATTAATGAGATGCTAACCGCGTTCATGATGAAAAGGATTAAACTGACCTACTACCATGTTCTATTCTAATTCATACAGAATACAATGTCTACACACCCGGCTTGGAGTGGAGCAGTTGGAAGTTCTCATCCTCGAAGGTATCCCCGTAGATGCTGCGCCCTCCCGTGCCGTTCCCTCGAGTGAAATCACCACCCTGGCACATAAAGCCAGGGATGATCCGGTGAAAGTAGCTACCCTTGTAGCCGAAACCCTTCTCCCCAGTACACAAGGTCACAAAGTTTCCTGTGATGAAGTCACAAACGATGAAATAATTTTATTGATTTTTATATTAAAGTTAATCATAGGCCCAGTAACTTTCAAAGTAAATATTCAAAATAAAAATAATAAATCTGACACTTGTCTCACCTGCAGTTTTGGGAACAACATTCGCGAACACCTACAAGAGCAAATTAAGATTCGGTATATTAAGAACGTCCATCACTTTAATATGATTATGGCAAAGAATGTATGTGTATCATATTGTCTTTGAGTAGTATTAGTAATAGGTCGTTATTATTTGGTCGGTCGCCATATACATCTTTCAAAGTCACATGATCGATTTCTGTCAGCCCTCGGTCCATCGATATGTCGTGAATAACCACCCGTGGAAAATATCATTTAAATCTGCCGGTAAACCAGTACGTGATTACCAGAACTCCAGTACATGTATGTGTATAGGGCCTACGGCATTATTATTCCCGTACATGCATTAGATATTTAATCACCTCAAAAACAACTCTGCCGGTTCGAACATCATCTATATTAATTTCGAAGAATATGCGTGGATTTGATAACGATGATACATTATCTGAAATCATGGTATGCGTTGATATCATATCCAACAGTTTCCATATGGTCTATAAGCCTATCACATATTCAGACTTGCTAAAAATAGCCTACACTGTCCAGGAACTGTTTCGACATATCTAAGCTGGATTGCACCCGTATTGGAATTTATGTCTGCCTATGGTACGATACATACAATACATTTGCCAATATGCATTATTCCTTCGTCGGTCCGGGGGTCCCATATCATTTTTCTGAGACACGCATGCATGCCTCAAACCTGCACGATGCACGAAGAGTTGGCGCGTTTTATGGATGGAGAAAAACGCGCGAAACTACGGCAGAAAAATACTCTACACCCAGGGGGCAGCATTATCGCCATCAATTTACTCATCGATCTCGATCAACAAACAGAATATAGTTCTCACTGCTTGTTTCCGTGGAAAATTTAACGACGAAGCTACACCACCACAGTATTTTTAAACACTAGTTGCAACCTACGATCTATCTAATACTCTGATGCATTGTACATGTCGCCGTATAGAACTTGATTTGATACAATTTTTACCATCGGCGTATTGATACAATTGAGTGATGTCAGTGAGTCGGCTCCGCGCACCGGTCTTTTGTGCATTCCGCCATCGTACCGGTCACATCAACTCCAGTATAACTGGAATATAAACCGTAACAACGCATTTCTTCAACGTCATTCGTCGTGGTCTTTGCACAATGGCAAACCCCAAGTGTTTTATGGACTGCAGTATCGGCGGCCAACCCGTTGGACGAATTGTGATGGAAGTAAGTAGACACTTCCTCGAGTGGACCGGCTTTTTTTGCTGGACAGCACCACGTGACTGGCATGCTGACTACCGTATTTTTGCGCATATTAAGACCGACAGATTTATCTAGAGCAAATGATGTCTGAAATGTGGACTAAAATCCAAATCATTTTTGACTGTAATGTACTGAGTGTAGTGTAATGTGGTGTGACTCATTTTTTTACATTGCACTGGTTATAACTTATGTTATCAGAGTACCTGATCATCGACATCGACCCTCTCCCTAATCATCAACCCCCACAAACCAAACGGCTGGGCAAAACTTGAATGAACTAAAAATAATGTACTGAAAGGTGTATAAGATAAGTACGAGCCATCCATCCTAAATTCGCTGTATCTCTTAGTTTGCCAACTGCATATTAGCAAAACATCGAACTTAGAAGCTGTCTTGTTTGTAGAAAATAAACTGCTGGCAAAAACAGCTGGGATACTAGGCTCTCGATTAACAATATTACCGAGTGCTTTGAAGCACCGGAAAATGCTGTTGGCGAATTAAGGATGGATGGCTCGCAATGCCTCGCAAATATAGATTTCTAGATCTACTTCCAGTGTGGTTTTTGTCAGATGTATGTTTTACACAGGCAGTGTGTGCAGGGATTGAGGTTAAGGAGAGAGTCGATGATTAGGCACCCTGATTATGCCATGATGATCCTACATGATGACATCATTCGTCATACATGCCAAATGATTTGATGTGTTATGAAAATGTTTTGTTGTTTGGTTGCAGTTGCGAGCGGATGTGGTGCCCAAAACTGTGGGTAAGCAAGTATTTCACAACTTCACCTGATCAAGTGATGCGGAGGGAATTGCTTAGGGCTCAAACGATTAATTGGATTAAACTATACAGACACGATTAGGCTATGTTGGGTTAAGAGTTTGTTTAGTGTCCGCGTGCAGGTAGCTTTTCCACGAAATTTGGCGCTAACACACACAGGAAATCTTGGTGATTTAACGATATTTTTTAGATAGTTTCCTTCAAAACTTCTCTTGACTTCAATGTCGGATAATTAATGAGCAGTAAAATGATATTTTCTTTCTAATATATTTTTCCCTTTGTTCTGGCGTCGATAGAATAGGTTTCCACTTGAGATGTACACGAGAATTTATGGGTTGTATGTGTTAATATTCCCTGCTGCCTGAGACCTTTTCGAAATCGGGCGGACGCTAAACAGTCTCAACACAACACGGCCTTACAGTGTATAATCAATTACAGAATTTGAAAATCAGTAATCGTTTCTGTGTATTTACCCATTTAAAATCTTCATGAGATAGGAATGCCTAGTTTATTGCAAAGGAACTCGCATCAACATAAATAAAACTTGACCGGAAGACGGAAGGACACGTATAAATGCCAATTGAAGAGTTCCAGAACGAAGTCAGGGATCGACATTAGGTATATGACACCAGTGGCCCTATGGGGCCAGTAACATCTGGAAGTTACTGGCCCCATCCATAATCTACTGGCCCCACTTTCAAAGTTCACCAACAATCAGTGCACACTTGAATATCAAACACTGATGCTTTTTCATAAAGAAGCAACATGGAAAGTCTTTCCAAGGAAGTGAAATATTGTGAAGTAAAATTCAAAGAATGCAAGATTTTATACTGGCCCAGTGGGGCCAGTGACTTAGGGAATCTGGTGGCCCCTACTGGCCCCACAGGCTCAAAATATGGTGTGGGGCCAGCGGGCCAGTGTTAATGTCAATCCCTGGAAGTGTACTTAGTATTCGTGAACTGCAAATTATTAGCGTGATTGTCAACTCGAATTTTCATCAGAAACATACTTTCATTATCTACAATACCGATTAATCAGATTTGCTACAATTACAAACACACGTTTAATCGATCACACATTTTTCTAATCGTATAAGCCCTAAAGTTGTGCAATCTTCAGAAAAGATGTCTCAACTATGTTCACCTGAGTGTGAGGGGTGGGGTGACGGCCATCTCAGATGCTCAGACTATTCAAGATGAGCAGCATGTACACACGCCGCATATCTAAATCATCATTCAGGAAACATTAACCAGTGAAGGATGAAAAATGCTATTGATGTATAATCCAAAATGTAGTATTGTAACACTAGAGTTTCGACGTCTGCCAATAATGTAAGCAGAGTCAGCAGGCTGAAATAACGTGCACTCGAATGTTTAACAAGTTACTGTCAGATGATTTATTATCACATTGATCACTTATAAAATTTCAGAGAACTTCCGCGCCCTGTGTACGGGTGAGAAAGGTTTTGGCTTCAAGGGCTCCGTGTTCCACCGTGTCATCCCAGGCTTCATGCTGCAGGGGGGTGACTTCACCCGCGGTAATGGCACTGGAGGCAAGAGCATCTACGGAGAGAAGTTCGCAGATGAGAACTTCAAGCTGACACACACAGGCCCAGGCATGTTTTTGATATAGTCAAGATATAGTATAATATATTATATATATATAGATATATATAGTAATAGTCAACACTTCGAAGCTATATAGTCAACAATTCTATAGGGACCAGAATTTCCTGCAGTACCATTAGATGCTAGATGCACCATATATTTTCATATATATTGTTTCACTGTTGCAGGAATCCTGTCCATGGCAAATGCTGGTCCAAACACCAATGGCTCACAGTTCTTCATATGCACAGAGAAAACCGGCTGGTATGTGTCCCTCACCGTACGATACGGTATTGGGGTATTGTTGCACTGTATTGTAATTCGATACGCCCTCAAAGTTTCTTGAAAATAACATTGTGTTATCACTGTAAAAAGATGTACTGATTTGTTCATTCATCCCACAAGATTCCTGGACATTTTCGGTTTATGTTTATCAATATATTTTGCGCAGCTGTAATACCGGTGTATATGTTACTTGGTAACAATACTTGGTTGTATATGGGTCTCGTGTCATATGGTATACCTTGTTTTCCAGGTTGGATGGCAAGCATGTTGTCTTCGGCTCTGTCGTGGAGGGTATGGACGTTGTGCGAAATATCGAGAAAGTTGGCTCACAGAGTGGCAAAACCTCAAAAGCTGTGAAGATTGAAGACTGTGGTCAAATGTAGTAGCGTCTTACATCTCCTGAACAAAATCTCATTCCCGTTTACATAGATGGAATTAAAAATAAAGACTATCAAGGAATGTTCCATCACTGTGTTATGCATTTGTTTGGGATATTTTTGTTTTGTTTACATGATTAACTAATACATTAGAAAGCTGCATTTTGCTCTATCGAGGTTCAGATTCATTATATATATTGTATTGTGTGAGTAAACACAATTTATTGTTTTCCATACAATAAAAATTTGATACATTTTGTAGAACCTTTGTAATAACCACTGTGTGGTCTCCTATGGAAATAAACTTTTATCATGAAGTTTTGTTTTGCCATCAATATTATCGAAAGTTCACAAAATTCGCTCTACCGAGTTCAATATAGTTAATCTGCATTTCATTGTTATAGCCCAAAATACTTTGGGAATGTTCCATTGCAAGAACTGAAATCGACTAACCCTTTGAAGTTGTGTTGTGCAACTGGGGATTCTTAGACCTGTTTAGTGAAATTTACCATGAGCCATGTTGAACTAATTTATGCTCCAGTAATACTACGACAAATGAACAATGGAATACAGAACTTTAGATTAATTTGTATAATGCATAGAAGAAATACTTGAGGCCTAAAATGCATACATTCATGCGAAGTAATAGATCCGCATTTATTGAACTAATCCTTTGAGTGATCCTTTGGTTACCTTGATCTCCGATATAAATCCTTGAGTATTGCATCTCGATATATGTCCATTCAAAATGGGTCTAAATACTGGAATATAGACTAAAGCTAGGCATCCATTCGTCTGTGTCCGTGAAAAATCCCTCTTGTAGAGAAAAGCCTGTCTGCCGTCTATACCTCCGTTCCGTGAGCGTGTCCATGACGAATCGCGATTTTTCACGGAGCACGGATGAGATTTAATGGCTTTTCATAGTGTTCATTGACCTAGTTAGCTCAGGTCCCAGTACTTTCGCTAGATCTTTGGATTCTTTGCACAGAACTGAAGGACTTCATACATACCAAAGCATACATGTAGGGTTCATATAGAAGAGGTATCTGAATATGGCTATATCTAAATAGAATATGGCTAAAAGTTAGGAAACCACTAAAAAATTCTTCTATTGACATCACTAAGTACTAGTATTATGCTTTGTTCCACAATCATTGCCATAATATTTTTTGGGTTATCGTGCGGAAACCAGAAACATTGATTTCATCCTGGACATTGTTGCCTTGACATAGACATGCAGGAACCATAGGACCACAGCATGAGAAAAGACTTTCACGGATACACTCAAGCAGAGTTTTCGGCCTAAGTATCATACACTGCGCCTTCTTCTATATTCAATAAGAATTAAAAAGGCAACTGACGGATTAAATGGTATTCATTTAGTGGATGAGTAGAATTAAGGCGCAGTGTATGATACTTGGGCCGAGTTTTCTATGGACAAATTTATTATCTTCGATTCACCAATAATATTCCCGAGTCCTCAACAAACAAATGCTTGTAAGTTTTTTCAACTCCAGACTGGTGCCATGGTAATCTATGAAACCAAGATACTGAAATATCCAATATTAGCCCTATGTCTAAGACAGGTCACCGGACAATTTTGGTTTTAGGCATTGGAGGTGACATAATTATGACCTTGAGATTTACCAACCAAGTTCATCTTTGTGAACTTAAATGTCATCATTAGGTGTGCTGCAGATGACTTACATATGTTCATAATACAAACATATAAGCTCTATAAACAATGTTTTGTCTGTAGAGGCCAATTTACACATTTCAGGTCAGGCAAGACTTCGAGATCTAGCCTTCAAGGTCGTCTAAGGTCAAGTTCAAAGTCACCAAATGATGTGCCATATATATGACTTCTTATAAGCTTATAATACAATCCTCTAGGTGCAAGCATTTAAACATCAACAGCCAATTTACACATTCCATGTCAGGCATTTAGCACTCAAGGTCATCATTAGTTGTTCCATATACGACCTCCTACATGGATATGCTCATATTGCAAACATGAGCTCAATCTACAAGCATTTCGTCTCTAGAAGCAAATTTGAGAATTTGTTTTACCCCAAAATGGCTGTTTTGTTTTGACCTTTCAAAGTCATCAAAAGTCAAACTAGACATCAAGGCCTTGGAGGCATTTCAGGGTGATGCATGAAAAAAAAAAATTGTTTTTATATGTTTGTCTAGGGCCACGAATCTGAGAATAATGTCCGTTTCGCTCTACTACGCACCGTTTCTGAGATATCGACGAAAACAAAAAATGCCGACTCAGCGAAAAAATTTAAGGTCAAGGTCAAAGGTTATCCCTAATACCCTTAAGACATGTTTGTCTAGAACCACGAGTCCGAAAAAAACGTCCGTTTCGCTCTACGACGCAACGTTTCCGAAATATCGACGAAAACAAAAAATGCCGACTCAGTGAGAAATTTAAGGTCAAGGTCAAAGGTCATCCCTAATACCCTTTAGACATGTTTGTCTAGGATGATGAGTCCGAAAATAACGTCCGTTTCGCTCTACGACGCACCGTTTCCGAGATATCGACAGAAACGAAAAATGCCGACTCAGCGAAAAAATTTAAGGTCAAGGTCAAAGGTCATCCGTAATACCCATTAGACATGTTTGTCCGAAAATAACGTCCGTTTCGCTCTACGACGCACCGTTTCCGAGATATGGCCGAAAACGAAAAATGCCGACTCAGCGAAAAAATTCAAGGTCAAGGTCAAAGGTCATCCGTAATACCCCTTAGACATGTTTGTCTAGGATGACGAGTCCGAAAATAACGTCCGTTTCGCTCTACGACGCACCGTCTCCGAGATATGGCCGAAAACGAAAAATGCCGACTCAGCGAAAAAATTTAAGGTCAAGGTCAAAGGTCATCCATAATACCCCTTAGACATGTTTGTCTAGGCTGACGATTCCGAAAATAACGTCCGTTTCGCTCTACGACACACCATTTCCGAGATATGGATGAAAACGAAAAATGCCGACTCAGCGAAAAAATTTAAGCTCAAGGTCAAAGGTCATCCGTAATATCCCTCAGAGATGTTTGTCTAGGATGACGAGCCGAAAATAACGTCCGTTTCACTCTACGACACACCGTTTCCGAGATATGCACGACTGCCTCAAGGATGACTCAGCTAAAATTATTTTGAGCCCTAGGTCAAAGGTCGTTTGACGGATCGGCCTCAAAATCAATAGGCTTCTTCCCTGGTGATATATGAACCTCCATGCAAAGTTCCACAATCATTGCCATAATACTTTTTGAGTTATCGTGCGGAAACCAGAAACATTGATTTCATCCTCACGGACCTCAGAGCCGGCTCAAAAACAATAGGCTTCTTCTACACAACATTTCTGACTAGCGTTGAAAATTTTGCGAAGATACATCGAGGCAAACTGAAGTTATCGTGCGGAAACCAAAAAGTGAAAAAAAAAAAAAGAAAAAAAAAAAAAATCGCCATAAATGACTTCTCATTTGAAAGTGCCAATATCTAAACTCTACCTCCAGGCGTTCTATGAGTAGAGTGGTTGCAGTTCCCATAATGAAGAAAAAAAGTGCTGAAAAATTGCAAAATCGCCATAAATGACTTCTCATTTGAATGTGCCAATATCTAAACTCTATCTCCAGGCGTTCTGTGAGTATAGTGGTTGCAGTTCCCATAATGAAGAAAAAATTAGGCCAAGGGCCGAAGATAGGTTACCGGACAATGTTTAATATTTTAGATGTTAGCCAGGTCACTGGTTGAATTCAAGGTCAAGAGAATATTCAGCATATATAACATTAAGCATATATCATGTCCACAGTTGATTGCTAAGCTGTAAATTCAATAATCAGAGAGATATTAGCAATTTTGTGCTGTGGCCTTGAAAATGAAGGGGCAAAGGTCAAATTCAAGGTCATCAAAATATTCAATGTATATCATTTTCTTTATCATGTCCACAATTGATTCCCAAGCCATACAGTCAATAGAGGAGCAAGATATGAGTCTGTTTGTCCTTGGACCTTGGAAATGAGGTCAAAGGTCAAATTCAAGGTCACGAGAATATTCAGCATATATCATTTCCTATATGTCCACAATTGATTCCTAAGCTGTAAAATCGATAATAAGTGAGATATTAGGCTGTTTGTCCTGTGACCTTGAAAATCAGGTCAAAGGTCAAATTCAAGGTCATGACAATAATCTGCATATATCATTTCCTATATGTTAATAATTGATTGCTAAGCTGTAAAGTCGATAACAAGCGAGATATTAGCCATTTTGTCCTGTGACCTTGAAAATGAGGTTGAAAGTCAAATTCAAGGTCATCAGAATATTCAGCATATATCATTTCCTATATGTCCACAATTGATTCCTAAGCTGTAGAGTCGATAATAAGCGAGATATAAGCCATTTTGTGCTCTGACCTTGAAACTGAGGTCAAAGGTCAAATTCAAGGTCACGAGAATATTCAGCATATATTATTTCCTATATGTCCACAATTGATTCCTAAGCTGTAGAGTCGATAATAAGCGAGATATAAGCCATTTTGTGCTCTGACCTTGAAACTGAGGTCAGAGGTCAAATTCAAGGTCACGAGAATATTCAGCATATATCATTTCCTATATGTGCCCAATTGATTCCTAGTCTCTAATCTCAATATCAAGTGAGATATTAGGCATAATGTGTCCCATTATAAAGCATAGGAGAATTTAACATGGGAAAGTCCCATTTGGGCTGAGTTTAGGCCAAAATGGCCCACTTCGAGCGATTCAAGCGCAACGAAATTTATAGACATCATAGGAGTACATATGAGGAGTCTTATGTATCAAAAAGAAAAAAAGTTACTGAACAGATTTTGAGAAAATGGCCGCCAAAGTCCAAAATCAGGCATTTTTCGTCGAAAACGGCCGCCATTTTGAAAAAAATGCGAAAATAAAAAAACTAAAAAATACCTCCTTCTTGAATTATTTTTAAGTATTTTTGTGCAAAATTTCAGAAAAATTCGCCTGTAAACAAAAAAGATAAAAATGTGGACGACGACGACGACGGACGACGGACGCAACGCCACGCCAATAGGTTATCGGACCATAGGTCCGGTAACCTAAAAAGTGCAGAAAAATCGCCAAATCGCCATAAATGACTTCTCATTTGAAAGTGCCAATATCTAAACTCTATCTCCAGGCGTTCTGTGAGTATAGTGGTTGCAGTTCCCATAATGAAGAAAAAAAGTGCTGAAAATTATTTTTGAAGGGTGGAAATTTTTTTTGCCAAGAAAAATTGCGCAAAATGGATAGTAATGCCAGTGCGAGAAGCGAAATGCGAGAAGTGACAAGCGACATGCGAGAAGTGACAAATGAGAAGCGACCTGCAAACTAAAACTATGACTTATTCCGTAATAAACCATGGTTATACGAAAACTGTGTAGGATATTCAAGTTGCATTTTGTTTCATGCAAGTCGCAGTCCGTAAGGTTAACTCGCATGTCGTAGTTTATAGCTCGCAGTTTATAGGCTAACTCACAGGTCACATGTTCATGTAGGCAATATTTCGCGCTTCTCACATGTCATTTCGCGCATGTCGCACCGGCTTTCCATAGTAATGCGATTTGGGGCCAAAAAAAATTTTTTTACCGACCCGTCAAATAATCAAAATAGCCGCCACACGCTGAACGGCGATTCAAGGGCAACCAAACATTTATACACATCACAGAGGTACACAAGGGGAATCTTATGCAGATTTTGAGAAAATGGCCATCAAAGTCCAAAAATGCCGTTATCGGACCATAGGTCTGGTAACCTAAAAACAGAACAAGATGTTAACTTAAATTTCATTTATTCACCAGCTGTTCAATTTTATTGTAGTCTGCAGTGCAGTAGCATTCAGCATCAATGCATTGAATTCCTTCAAGAACAAAACTCAAATGAAATCTTTTCATACATTCTCCCATATACATGCAGTGTCAACTGAAAACAGATAGTACTACAAAGTATCTCTACATCATAATAGAGAAATAGTCTACATGATAATAGATTGGCAAACGAAATTTTTAAATAATGAAATATTGCACAAGAGATGGAATGTAAGCCTACCTAATTTACTGCACATTTAGCAAACAAGCGTAGTGAACAAAAACATTCTGAATCTTTCAATGAGTCCTAATCATTTCAATTAATAGTTTTGCTTTTTTGAAACTTATCTAATAGACTACACCATTACACAACTTTTTGAAACTTGTTTGCAAACGTTTGTGGCCGTAGTTTAGTGACACAATAAACAGTATTCATGATGTAACATTAACTTGACACACTTCCTCTGAGAGTGCAATGGCTTCTTTTGAAGAGTTTCAGAGTTCTAATTCCAAAATTTACCCCCAATGGTCATCTAGGTTATTTAAGCTCCCACCTTGAAATTTGCAGGTCTGAAACTCTTTTGCTACAATACACACAGAATACTCTCGGGTTCCAATATGCAAAAGAACTTTTATTCCTTATGAACATGCCCAAATTCATGAATTTGCACAGATTCCAAAAATCTATGGAACACTGGTACGACATGCGAGAAGTGACAAGTAACATGCGAGAAGTGACAAGTGAGAAGCGACATGCGACCTGCAAACTATGACTTATTTCGTAGTAAACCATGGTTTAATACGAAAAAGTTGTGTAGGATATTCGAGTTGCATTTTGTTTCACGCAAGTCGCAATTTGTCAAATTAACTCGCAGGTCGCATGTCGCAGTTCATAGGCTAACTCGCAGGTCTCATAGCCATGTAGGCAATATTTCTTGCTTCACGCATGTCACATGTCGCTTCTCACTTCTCGCATGTCGCACTGGCTTTCCATAGAAATCCCATTTCAAAATGAAAATTGTTCTGGTCTGTCTTTCTATTTTTGACATAGGACTCCCAGGTCATGTATGCCAAGTTACATGGTGATACCTTGAGTTGCTGAACTCAGAACAAACATAATGTTCTATAAGTAAACAAGGTTTAACAAAGCAGAGTTCCGGTACAGATCTAATCCTAGCACATCAGGCTTCGTAAATAGTGGTGCGAACCTAAAGTTTTAATCAAGTTGTACATGTGAACAATATACCAGTATCCTGATGGAGTCGACACCCACACAGTACAATATTTAGTACAGGTTGAATTACTTCCCAAGTTAATTGGTATTGGTCTCCAGACTGAATTTCAATTATACATGTACATTGTGCTGCTTTTGCACTCGTAAGTTCCAAGATATACAAATATCAGGTATGACAGCATACATAAATCGTTGCATTCCATGAGAAGAAATTTGTCGACTGATATGTAGTGCGTCTCTATGGGGGAACAGGGAACAGGGAAACTGAAGCCTTCATGCAAAACATAAAAGAGATCTACATCGCGTTTTATATTAACAAGAAATACATTGCTTCTTCACATGCACAGTAAAGTTCCTTCATACCCGGGTATATCACAATTTTTCCTCTATGGTATGCCAGTAGATACTTACAGAATAAATTGTTACATTTATCTTGTATGTTGTGACACCATGGAGAAATTATTTAGAAAATTGCGACAAATAATGTGAAAATTCATTGGAACCATTACAAGCATGCAAAACCATTGAAGAGTACATGAATTTAAACACATGCACACTTCTCTGTAATTGCCTTATTGCCTCAAGCATGTCCATCCGAAGATCTTGTCTAGCTAGCTCTATGTATTTATACAACAGTATAAAACACCATTCTGTAGCTCCAAATTACCGCTCTGTTTCTGCAAGTACACCTCACTGAAGCCGATATTACATTGTGTAAAACACATTATCTGAAAGACATTACCACAGGCTGCAAATCATAGTCCTGTTCATTGAAAATATCAGCTGGCCTATACACAGTTACTTTATACTGTTAGACGAGATGAATTTCTTCGCAAAGATTGCCTGTAGACAATAAGCCTTAAACTCCTTGATCTGAAATTTACAGTAATTGACACGAATTGCAATGTTTTTCTTGCAATTCTCAAATCAGTGGTTCACAAAATGTGGACACTTGAAGACAGAATATATGTGAAGGCTTTAAACACTAACATAATTTTCCAAACAATAAAAATTAAAATCTGTTGATTAAAACTATTCTTGCAACAAACATTTGAAATACAGTCATGTGTATTCCCATATATATATGTAAATTTGTAGTATGTCAATTTTCTATCTCCTTTTCAATGTACAAATTCCAAGAAAACTGCATACAAAATCAAAACAATCATGGTGATTGTTACAGATCACAGTAACGGGCAGAATGCAATTGCACAAGTTTTCAAGGTGGCCATGACAACCAATCCATTGCCATGGCAACAGCCCAGTTGTGACCTTGGCAATCTAACGTACGTATCACAAATCTGAAGTTCTATCACAAGTAGCCGGATGGGACCCACAATGTCTTCTTCTGTTCCGTGTCGATAGCCGTCTTCACCATTCGGCACATGTAAGCCAAGTTGCCGCCTGGTAGCACTTCTGTAGAGAAGGGAGAAATAAAATGTTGTATGCTTCTAAAAGTTTTCAGTAATACCAGCAATGATAAGGGTGTTTGAATGAACTATTGACACACTCACCTGAAAACATTCGTTTGTACTTCTGTTCGTATTTCTGGAAGGTGTCGTACAATTCTTTGACAGATTTGTTGGAGAGTTTCTCCGGCAAGAAGCGTGTGTCCTTCACCTCCCTACAGCGACAAACAAGTTAATGAGTTTCCAGTTTCTAGAAGTGCATAACCTAGTATTCAAGTGTTTTCATGAATATTTTCCAGTAAGATAAGCCCTGTAATAAGTACCTGATTTCTTTGGAAGTCTTGTGTTTGACAAAGAGAACGATTGGGTAGATGTTGACTTTGTGTAGATGTTCTATAGCAGTAGGGTGTGCGCTAAGCATACAGTGGCGGTTCTGTGAAAATAAATCAGAAATGCAGAACACATACAAATTTTCTATACTTAATGATTGAACATACATGCCGTTGAGTGAAGTTCACATCCAAATTTGACATACCCTGTACATGTAATATTGTATGAACTTGTAATATATGAGAATGACACTACCAAATTTTGATAAAATACTCATTGATCATCAATGTTCAGTGGAACTTTTACACGGCTCTACAGACAGGCCACAAACCTTGCTGATGATGTCCTTGACACTCTGTACTGTGACACACTCGAACTGTCCGTCAGTCCTCGCCTTGAAGTCCACAAATAGTCCGTCATTTTGGCCAGTCTCCAGCGACGACATTGTCGCTTTTATGACTTCTGTCAAATTAATAGGACATTAACATGGAATATGCCTCAAAATTTGTAGATTGGTGAATTATCTTATAAGGCTGTTATTTTTTTGTGGATCATGATCATGTCGACAGACCTGGTTCACATCGGCAGTACTTGTCTGGTGACTCAGATGTCAGTTTGTTGTTGATCGGCTCAGCGTGTGGGGCCAGCAATAATACAGGGCGACAAACCTTTGCTGTAACAATTCATTCAAGTGTCATTGATAAACTGATGGTTTGTATGTGGTTCAAGTTGTATTTGTTGATGAATTTACGCTTTTCTAATTTTTCTGCATGAGCTAGATGTGCCTGATAAGCCTGATCTAACTGGTTCATTGGTATATAGTGTATAAATTAATACAAATTGTCAAAAAAGTGATTATGCCACTTAAATTATTGCTACAGAGTTAGGTTAATGGAAGTACAGTAAAGTTGGCTTACAATCCAATCTTTCCACTCTTTCAAACGTCAGCACAGCTCCATCTGAAAGAGTACATAAAAGTATACATAAGAATCACATTTCTGTTTCATGAAATAATATACAAAACACAGGCCTATGAATATTCTTACCATCAAGAAAGTCACTGTTGATGGAAGCATCAGAGAATGAGTTGAGTTCACGGCTGTCTCGGGAGTTGCTGCGCTGGTGTTTTTTCTTGCGGAAGAAACTGCGTCTAGCCGAGGCAGATCCACGCCTGGAGGACTTGCTCAAATCGTCCTCACCACCTTCTGATTGGCTGCGCTTCAACGATAGTTCCTCCTCCAACCTGGTGAAAAGAATACTCAAAGTCAGACAGATGATCAATGTTTCCATTTTCAAAAGAATCTCATATGTTCATAAATCTTGAGTAAAACATTTCAACTATTATTGCAGACCTACACCTAGCTGCTTAGTCCACAATCCTGCATTAAATCTTTAAGCAACCCTCCATTCAAATCCCACAAATGAACAGACCTGGATTTGCTGGGTACGGTGCCACACTGGAGCTTGTTGCCAGCGTCGTCCACTCTCCAGGCTCGCCACACCCCCATCTGTCCATTGTACATCGTGCTGTCCACGAAGAGGATATCGTTCCTGCTAAAGCTCAGTTCCCCGTCATTGTCAGATTGGTGGTCAAACAACGCCCGGATGTAGAGCGCGTCCCCCGGCTGGTCCAAAATTTTGTTCAGTCCTTTCGAATAAAAATAATGATGCATACAGCGATTTCCTTTCATGAGAACTAAAGATTGTTTGAAAATATATAACAGAGACTAAGAAATCGGCACAGAGAAGCCATGCATTGCTCAAGTCATTCTGAGGTGGAAAATTTTATCATTTCAAATCATAATAATATTCCAATATAAGTATATATATAACTGAACTAAAACCGATAGTGCAAATCTGAGTACATACTCTGAATATTATACTGTGCAAGGATGGACACCACTTCAGCAGGTTTGGAGATCTCAACTAAAGCCTGCTCATGGGTCACACTCCGGAAGTTCATACCATTGTACTGTGGCAGAGGGTAAACATATATAGATAGCAATATAATAGATATGAACGTTACATACTAAATTATCATCAATTGTTTTTTTTACCAGAATAGTGGTAGCAAAGCTAAAGCATTTGCGTTTGCAGAAAAGAATAACTTAAATAAACTAGCATTAAGACATCAGGCAAGAGACAACATACTAGTAATAATCGCAAATCCATCCCATGGGTCTAAGTTCATGCTCAATCGTGAAACAATGAAAGCCACTCACCTCCAAAATCTGATCTCCGTAGCGAAGACCCTTCTGGCCACCAGATACGCTGTTTGGCTGCACGCTACGCACAAAAATCCCAACGGAATTTCCACCGAGGAGGGTGATACCCAAGTTCTCGTGAAGGTGGGACTTCTTCAACATGACAAATCGCGGCTCCACTGGTGGGGCACTAAATACACAACAACAAACATCATCCAATCATTGTTATTATTAAAAATATTTATTTATTATTCATGTCACAAATACATAAATGAACAACTAAATGATTTTCATATTCCAACTTAGGTATTGAGTACCGGCTAAATGCAAGACCATCAGATTTGAATACAGAGAGACAGACAATGGCTGCTGCTGACCTGTGTATGGGACTGACAGAGTTGGGACTCAGTGTCTGTGGTGACACCGTGTCCGACGTCAGTGTCTCATTACTGACGTGGTGGGCGAAGGCTTTGGGGTTCTGGGAGATATCTGGAGTGTTGGTGTCTGAGGAGGCTGTTGAAGGCCCACTGGAGCCCTCACCATCATCCTGGTACACTGCAAAACACAATGGCACCATCTTATTATAACTCCACATCAAATGCACTAGTTTCAAACATTTCATCAATATATTTGCACAATATTTTGATCATGATATTTGCAGGGAAACATTGGATTGGGCTAAATCTTATACAGTTTTCATCATAATTGATCGCTATTATGTGACCTTAAGTGAATGTAGAATTTATTCGCAAGCAAACAAGTATGTTTGACAGAATCATGTTTAGAACTCACTGCTGGGTTTGTACTGTACGAGCATGTTCACACTTCCACCACACTGCCTCAGAACGCTGGCCGCCAGGTCCTTCGTGGCTTTTCGCATGTTGATTCCACATACCTATCATATAAGGCATATCAATATATTATCACCATTCCGAATTGGGATCTTAGAAAAAAATATTCCCATTTGTTAATTTAACATAATATCAGGGCAAAAAATTTTGGCACCATTTCATCGAGTGCTCTACCAGCACTAGACTGCATACCTCAAGCAGCTGGTCGCCAACGGTGATCCCGGCCCGAGATGCAAGACTGTTGTCGCTGACGGATGACACAAAGATCCCGCCCCGCGTCCCCGATTGGATCTGTATGCCGAGGGGCTCCATGCTCTTCTCAACCTTAATCTCACGAGTCTCCCCAGGACGTGGCCTGCACCGAGCGAATGTTTTTTTGTTCATTTTTACATGATAATATCATCTTTGTAGTCAGCTTCACTTGTGATGTAGCGGCAGATTGCCTTACCTGGCCCTGCGGCGCTGGTCCCCTTTACTGGGAAGAGAGTGGGTTGTACCAGGAACAACAAGAGGGTGATCCAGCTGTCCTGTACTTAGGTACGCGGGCGATACAGGACTACTGCGACCAGACACTGTCAGGATATAACAGAGGCAATTGTTAGTATATCCTTCTCAAATATACAGTATTATCATAATTACACAAGCGCACATTTTCTTGTTATTTCGGATAATCAGGAACTCTATTATTTGCCATATATATATTTAGCTACTTATCTCTCATCAATGATCATTATTTTCAGCACCTACCTCTCTCGAAGGAGCTGGTCATGGAGCGTTGGGAGATGCTCTGATTGGACGGGATACAGATGCGCTCAGGGTGGTGGTGGTTGGGTCGTCTGTTAGGGAGCGTGGACGTCCCATCAGCGTACCCCGTGTGGTGCGAGTGACGGCCGTGTATCGATCGTTGTTGGATCACATCGTACGGGAAGTCATCACTTGTGGCCACAGAGTGGTCAAAGTTGGAACTCTGCATGGTAAAGTAGTCAATTTGATAGAAATGTGACTGTATCTCTTTTTTACACGATTGATTTCCTGTGTATAATTGCAAATATCCTCAGCACATAAAAATCATTTAATTTTCGTATTGAACTTATTCCAAACAAACGAATGCCAGGAAGTCATATTTGTGGCCTGGATCTACCTGCTGGGAGGGGCTGGGGGATGGCGTGCTCAGCCGATCCCGTATGTGGTAGACTCCAGAGTTCTCAGACTCAACCTCCGGGATAGACGAGTTGAGTATGCTGCTGCCAGAGCCGCGACTGTACGGGCCCGTTGGGGAGCTGTAGCGGGAGATCAGCGGCTGGGAGGACATGGGGGACGGGGTTGTGGGCAGGCCTGATATGGAGCCAGAGCCATGGGGACTGACTATCTGGCTGTTGGCTACTTGAAAGAGGGGGTGTGGGCTTCGCATCACCTGCGTCTGGGCGGATACACTAAAACAGAACAAAAACATTTGGGGGCATTAAGTTTTCCTTGTGGAGCTTTTCCTAATAGATGCAAAGCATTCGATACCATGCAGAACACATCAAACATAACTGTGTTAAATAGTTACCTGGAAGGATATGGTTGGTTAGCCTTCTCTCTTGGAGAGAAAGGTCCAGACCCACTGACAGTGGTTCCCTGGCCTGATCTGGCTGTGGGTGGCTGGCTGTATGACGGAGATGTCACAGGATGGCTGGGCGTGATCGTTTTAGCCGTGTGTGGTATTGGTCGAGGAGAATACATCGGTTGGATGTCAAGCGAGGTCGGCTTTTGAACCTCAGAGGTTTGAGTTAGGTAGAGCATTTCTGCAATCTCTTGCAGCTTTTGTTCCTTGTCACGGGAACGGGACGTCGAGCGATGACCATGTTGCCGTTCACCAGACTCGCTACGTCGGTCATCCGCACGCATTGCTCGCATAATGACACCACGCGCATTGTTTGGTGCAGAAATTGGTCTGATCTGCTGGCGTATATACATTTTTTCCAACTTGTTGTCGGCAGATTTCACGGAGTAATCCATGTTGTCACTGGCTTGAGGCTCAGGACTGTGTGCTGTTGGGTAGTGTGAAGACGATGAACTCTTGTTGTAACTCTGCTGCTGGGATGAATCTCCCCATGAACTGTCAGATTTACTCTTGTTTGGACTGTCGTGTCCCAGAGTAGATGCATGGTTTGTGGCTTTGCTAAGACTAGAATGATATGAAGACGATTGTGCAGGCATTGTCTTTGACTGCAATGACAAACTGTGGTGGCTATACTTGGAAGAATCTGAACTCTGGGGACTGTGTTTGATCGAGGCACTTCTTTTAAAAGATTCATTTCTTTCGGGAGGAGTTGGTGGCATGTTTCCATCCTGCTTGCCATATGAGGACTGTACAGGATACTTGGTTGTGTCCTCAATGAGGTTTGCTAGAGCAGGTCGTTCCTTGTGTGCAGCGGGCGGACACCAGACTGGATGAGTGTGATCAACATGTTCTCGACATTTAGGCCATGTGCCTCCATTCTCCCTCTTCGTTCCTCGTTTTCTCTTTTCCTTCTTGTTTGAACTGGGTTGCTTTTCATACTTTGTGATCATTGCATTGAACTCCCCAATGACTTCATCCTCAGTGGTACTGAACAAAGGGTGACCACTCTTGCATCGACTGTCTCTGGTGGCCCGGTCAGTACTTTGGGATGATCTCTGGAACTGACTCATGTTTTTCTCGAAGACATTTCTTTTTTCGGACTCACCATTGCTCTTTCTCAAATCACGAGAACCGTGGGTCCTTCTCTGGTCGGACATATCATGCGACTGTTTGAAGTCATTATTGTCATGAGGCCGTCTTTTATCCATGTCGTACGAATGCCGCTGGTCTTGGGACTCCTGATTTCGCTGGTCCACAAGGTCACGTGATCGACTGGAGTGACCATGTGACCATTTCTGGCTTCCATCTTGTGGATCATGTACTGACCCACGCTCTTGATCTCGGTCATGTGACCTATGTTCCTTATCCCGTGACCGTCGCCTGTTAACACTCCCAGACATGTAATCTTTCTGTGGCATGCCTTGGGTATAATCCACCTCTCTCCTTGCCCCGTATCCCAAGTCACGAGTTCCAGGATCGCTACTTTTCCGATCGCGTTCATAGTCATGCCCTCTTGGGAAGGCTCGGCTGCTCTTCTCAACATCCGCCCAGCCTCCATGCATAGATGGTGGAGGACTATCAAGACTGTCGGTCTGCGACCCACTGCACTTCAAGCTGAGGTTGCCCTTGGCTCCGGAATCCGGTGACTGGGAGGCCCAGCTGTGGTGGTGGAGCTGGGGTGAACGAGGACTCAATGATAGACCATCGGGCGAGCTCTCAGTCAGATTGTGACCACTAGAGGGCGTACTAGAGAGGGCGACGCTGGACTGCGGTGTCAGGTTGTACTTGATGATGTTGAAGGTAACGTGGTCTCCCTGGGAGTCAGCAAGCTGCATGGCTTCTTGGATGGTACGGTTCTCTAGGGATTGGCCGTTGACCTGAGGAAAGAAAAGATTCCAATTTGTATCTTAATCTCCATGAGTACACCATCATACTGGTCAAAATATTATGCAAGATGATGTACGCTAATGAAGAGGTACACTCACAGACACGATTCTGTCCCCAACAGCCAGGTTTCCCTCCTTGGCGGCTGCTGAACCCGGCTGGATTCGGCAAACATAGACTCCACTCTCCAATTGAACACCAAGATCTGTGAAATGTTCAACATATACATAGCATAGGTCTATTTGATCTATAGGTTTTTTCTTGACATCATAGCTCGACATTAAGCCATAGAGACCAGTGTAATACTATACAAATATATTACCAAATCATCATGCACAGACGAAGGCCACTACCATAATATCCCTTCTCATCTATGTATACGCCATTGAACAAAAACTTTGTAAGCTCCCATTCACTTCTCATATTCACCCAAATTCTACATTCACAAGAATTTTTGATCACTGAAAAAGCTGCCAGCTTGATACATACCACTACTGTCAGATAGACTGATGTTGACTGGGAGAATGCATCGCGTGCTGACCATGCGTCTTCTCCTTACCATCTATTGGGGAAATACATCTTATTTTTAACTTTGTTGTGGCAGGCAGTGTTTATCATAGCTGCTTTACCAGGTATATAATATTGTTCTGCACAAAATTAATTCTTTAACTACTTATATTGCAAATTATGTTAAGCATGTGAAGATCATAATTCATATTCCCTATTTTATTTAATATTTTTGTAGTAAAAAGAGTAGACAACACAGACCATCTGTACGGTGCTGCCGGAGTTGTGTATGGCCTGGTAGAGGACTGACTTCTCCACATTCGTGATCTCCACATTGTTCACCTTCACCAGCTGGTCGTTGACCCTGAAAAACATTATGTTCTCAAGCCTGATCCATAGTTGTTTCCCAGTAATTCTGACATAAATTCTAACTGTGAACACTTTGCAATTGTTATTATATCCATTGAGTGGCTACATTTATATGTTTATGACATGGCAGGCTGTGCAGATCTGTCTTCAAACCATACAGATTATGAAATACTGCCCTCAAAGATCACTGCCCTCAAAGATACTGCCCTCAAAAACTCCGATCTGACACTGGTGTACTCACTTGAGTTTTCCCCAGGCACAGCTGTCTTGACGGACATTGGCGATGAAGACGGCGTTGTCTGGGAACTGTGGGTCCTCTTTACCCCCTACCAGGTCTATACCCAGGTCTGGCACAGTCACATCACCCTGACACGAATATCGAGAGAACCATCATAATTGTAATAGTTTTGGAATAGTTTACATGCACATAATTTTACTAGTAATATGTTCACATGATACCTTTTAATTTTTAGTCTTGAGATATGACTTCGTGCATATAAGTTGAGCACCATTGAGGCATGAAGAGCATGCAAAGATGTTGTACCGGTACCATAGACTTCTTCAATAATGTAAACAATAAACATAAGATGACAACATACTATTTCGAGTTGTAGAGTCTCCGTTTCCCACTCCTGGAGATCTGCGTCTATAGCCGAGTCGTGGCTGTGGTTGTGACCGATTGCGTGCAGCTGACCTTTCCTGGACTCCTTCTCCAACAGCGCTTCGTATTTCTCTCTGGAAATTAGTCAATAACAGATACATGATGTACATGATGTGAGCCATTATGCACTTGATTTGCAGTTAGTTACTTGCAATGACTGTAGTCAGGAATCATGAATAGAAATGAATTTGACTAAAAGTCACTGTCTTTTTCAATAAACACAATCATCAATTCATCTCAAGTGTTCTTTTGAGAAAGATTCAGCACGACCACATTTGTGACCGAACTGAAACATTGTTGCAAAAATAACTCATTTTTTATTCACATTTTTAAGTGCCAACCTTATGTGCAAATGTCTCTCACTCAAAGAACTGCACAAACCTAATTCACATTCAACATCCCCAGGAAAGCTACTGATTTAATCAAAAGTTTAAGAACTTTTTCCACAACCCACATAAATCGGATTTGACAGCTCACGCTATGGTCCCCGAGATTTTCTACTGATGACAACACCAACCTTCCAACCCTCTCATACCCCCCCCCCCCCCCCCATCACCCACAATACTAACTTTGTGTCTTTCAGCTCGCGGACGGCATCTAGTTTCTGTTTCTTCAGCTCGTCGGTGTCCCTCAGTGCCTCAATCAGCTTACTGACGGCGTTGTCTCGCTCATGTCGGAGCTTGTCGCACAGCGTGCGGATACTCTCGCGCTCTCGCACGATCTTGTCTCGCTCGCTAAACGCCCAGTCACAGCGACGTTTGCAGTCATCTTTCTCTTGCAGAGTATCTGTGACATGAAAAAAACAGACAAGTTTGAAATTTCTTTTTTTTGAAAACACATCTTGTCATCACAATTTTTGTGGTCACCATGTGTTTTTACATATATTGTGATGCAGAGAAGGAATTTTTCTGTGGAAAAAGCGAGGTTTTTCCATGAGTTTCACTTCCTGATATCAGAGGAATTTTGTTCGATTCAACCAGAGACTTGCTTGATTGAAGACCTGAGTGCAGTGTAACTCATCCATTATTTCATTATACTGGGTTCTCTTCGCAGTGAAACTGTCAGACTGTCCATATAAGAAATCAATTCAATTGTTGAATGGAAGAAGAGAAATAACTTAATTCCAAGTGGAATCTCTGCTCCTATAATGAATGACATAAAGCTATTTCTCTATATATGTGAATGGATTATAAGCCTGAGAGCCCACGGCAGAGTCGATGTTGACCAGAGATCAGCGACTCCACATGGACGAAATTAAATTTGGAGGCTTTCTCTTAGAGTAACGTGGCAACTAAATTTGGTCCAAATCCACAATTCCTGTTGGTAATTCACCTTTTATTCTATCCCTGCCCCCCTCGACATCTTTTATCCACTCTCTTTCCTTGCCCAAAAGCCCACTTCAAGACCCCCGCCCAACCCAATCTAACCCCAATATCCGAGAAGTGAAGTAAAACCCTCGCTTTTACTTTTTCCTCTTTCGGAACATTGCAACTAAAGAGGATAAGATACTTAGGAAGGAAAGCCCAGCTGCCCAGACATAGATCTTCGAGATACAACTCTGAATAAAAAGAGCTTCTGACCTTTCCTGCCACCAAATCACTATTGGCATCTTTTATATGCGCCCCGTAATGCCATCAATGAAGCCACATTTGAAGCTATGTGCCAGTGGAAACATCTGCAGATACAGGAGACAAGATCTAGGGGTGAAGTGGGAAAGGGACTGTGGCCTTCTTTCTCCCTCTCACCACACCCCCTCCCCTCAGATTACTGGCACAGAAACTATCCAAACGTTTGGTGCTCGGGAATGGGAGGGAGCTGCATCATGTGCATGGGGACATTCTGCACAAGTCCATAGGACGACGCACAGTAGTGAGCTAACAGGATAACATATTAGTCATGGCAGAGGGAGACAAGGGAAACACACCACTGGATGAGACAATCTCCTCCTTCAGACGATCAATACCACAAATGAAGCATGCTGATAGCTTGCCATGATTTTAACTACCACACATGCGTCCAGCCAACACTTGAGGGCCCATGGTTATAGAGGAAACAACGCTGAAGTATCCATACATGTGAAACTGTTTTCTCCCTTACCGCCATCACAGCCAGGGGACTGTTTCAACCCAATAATGGGGATGTACGACTCGCACAGTTACCGTAATCCCCAGTCTACAGAAGAAGTACTGGTATCTACTTTGCTCTCCAGAATAAAAGTCCATAAAATGTAATATCAATTAAATTCATGACAATGTGATGAAAATTTTATTCCACTGTTTCATTATACCTCTGGGTTTTCTTCTTTTCTTTTTTTTCACAAAACTTGATACTCGCAACACTATGCATTAGGAATCTTCACAGAGAACCAATTGTCATGATCAAGCAAATATCTCACATTGAGCTTGTGCAAAACACAATTTTTATGTAATATAATCCCACCGGAAGCTCATTGATTTTGGATGCTAGTTAATCCATAAATCTGATATCTGTTGACCCAATAAAAAATCCACTACAAAGCAATCAAAAAACTTGGAATAGATCAGATAGATGTATCAGTTTTAGGTACTCAGTCTGTAGCCCAGTGAAAAAAGTCGTAACAAGGAATCAAGGAAGACAATTATCGATTGGCAAACTGAACTTGTCACAATAAACCTCAGAGCAAATGTGAACAAAATCATTAACTGAACAAATTGAAGTAGCTCCCAGGGTGATCAGACTTGCCACTCCAACTGCCAGATACATACAAATCAATTGGACCTTTTTCTATCAAACATTGGCAGCCAAAGCTCTTTGCGTCTTTATAAACTGGCCCTAGACTACATCAAACAGCCTCGGTAAATAGCACCTCAAGGAAATTTAGTTTTCCAATTATTTAGCTTGCCACATAGATAAATCAATTTTGTAGTAATTTTTGTCAAAAGCAATTATTTCCAGAGTCAAACCCTCAGGACTATCACTAGAAACTGGGCAAATTTAATTCATTGGCTTTATAATCTTCACTTCTGACAGAACCTTGTTCGAAATGCCTGAGCAGATCAAATGAGGTTCAAGTCAATTACCAATTTCACTGTTGGCAAAACATGATTGCATGAAAATTACTTTGACAAATGACATAACTTCTTGTTATAAATAACAAATTGAATCAACTAAATGGCATTTACTGAAAACATTCCTCCAAGTCTACATATAGTAGTACACTTGCAGTATAGTCAAATCCTGCAGTGTAATTATATCTCAGCCAACACCCACAATTTGACATAATTACAAGCCACCATGTTTCACCCACCATTGAGCTCAGTCTGTATCTTCTCCAGCTCCTTGCGGATGGCCTCTATCTCCTTGTCGTGATCACGCCGCTCCACCATGTCCGTCTGGTCTCGCCGTCCAGAGCCCCGCTCCGGGAGGAGACGGTCAAAATCCGTCGGATCCAGGCGCCTCTCACCCTTATTGTCTAGGAAAGAACATGGTTATATCGTTTTAAATGAAAGATGCCTTGTATACAAAACATAAGCATATCTTAAACCATTGTTTCCACAACATGCTCATCATATACATCGAACTTATACCTTGAAGTTCGTTGAGTTGATTGATGGCTTGGTCTCTCATCTCCAGTATCCTATGGACCTCTCTCTGTAGTGTCTCCAGCTCTTCCATGGCCGCCTTCTTCTCCTTGCTGTTGGCTTCCGATTTCTTCTCAGTGGCTGCCAGCTTGTCTTGTAGCTGTTCCATCTCTTTGTGTACGGTGGAACGCTCTGACATCACGAGAGTGTACTCATGAACAGCCGCGTCTCGCTCCTTCCTAAGCAGGCTGAGGTCCTTAGACATCTGGAGGGCCTGGGCATCAAGTGAGCTGGACTTCTTGCGATAACCATCTCGTTCCATTTTCATGTCTTGAAGTTCCCGCAGCAGGTCATTTTTCTCACGATTAGTCGCTTGGATTGCTGACGTTACATGTTGCTGTAGGATGTTGTGTTTTTTGTTGGCACTTGCATTTTCAAGCTCAAGTTTCTCGCACTTCTTTCGGAGATGTTCATTTTCGTCCTTGAGTCGATCTAGCTTTCCGGATCCAGCATTGAGCGATGCAGCAGTGTCTGAGTACTGTTTACGTAGCTCATCATAGTCAATTTTGAGGGACTCGTATCGGTTAACAGCTTGGTCATAGATTGCACTGAACCCATCAAAGGACCCACTCTCAGACATGAACTTTTGATGCTGCCTACGCAACTCAGTCAGTTCATTATTGTCATCATCTCTAAGCTTTTTCAACTGGACAACTTCACTGTCCAGCCTCTTCTTGTCATCAACTGCTTCATTTCGTTGACTCTTAGTGACTTCCAACTCAGCTGAAACCTCTTCAAGCTTATCTTTGGTGACTTTGAATTGTTGTCTGTACATATTACTTGTCTTCATAGCTTGGTCATACTTTTTCTCAAGGGACTGCAACTCCCGGTTCATCCTGTCACACTCTGCCTTTATACGGTCATAGTCATGGCCGACTTGTGGGAGGATAGGTGGACTCGGGAGCTTGACCTCGGTGGGCGTCTCGGGCGACCTCAAGGTCATCTGTGCCATCTTTGGCTCTAGGTAGGCTTGCTCAGGCAGCTGTGGATGATGACGATGATGGCGGTGATGCTGATGATGGTCAGAGTTCTTGCCCACGACCTTCAGCTCGGCCTTGAGAAGGGAGAAGTTGTCATGGCCGAGGTCGTAGTCGTTCTGTGAGACAGGTCGGGAGTGCATCGAGGACCGACCACTCGTGGTGCTGCTGCTTGGAGAACTGTCATCTGTAGAGACACAAATAATACATCGATCCAGGTCTCTTCTCAACATGGATGCTATACATAAAAATTGTCACGAATTGACTGCACCTATAGGCCATAACACATGTAAATTTATTTTCAAGATATCTCTACAACATAACATATATTTTTTGTTTATAAATATGTAGACATGTCCATTATACTGTTTCACCATGTTCATGTCATTTGTTTCATATACATATAAATTCATTATTCTTCATTTTTCATATAAATCATCTTTACTGTAACACTCATTTAAGAAGAGCAATTTCTAAATACAGTTGCTGCAAAAATCACCCTGGCATCCACACCCAGACCAGGTGATAATCCCTTCCCAAAGCAAACCTAATCATTTATTAGCCACTACAATAGGTGGCTCCAACTGCATCATATCATATTTATAAGTCTGTATGAATACGGTGCATCAGCGACAAAATATCATCCCTATTACTGTCCCCTTGTGGGCGCCTGCCGCCGAGTCAATGGGTCTTGCCATGTTCCCCCGTCTATTTTGACCTTCGCAAGAATCAGCAGCGGCCGGGTTTGTTGTATCACGCTGTAATCTGTGAATTATCTACGCAAGCCTTGTCTCTAGGGGGTCCGTGACACAGGGTTTTCACATGTGGAACTGTGCAGCATTTACTAAAGCACTTGCCAACTGAATGAGATCTGATTTTTTGGGGTATCACACCCAGCAAAAATTGTTGTTGGTTTTTTTTTCTTCTCCAAAAATACATGTAATAACACCCAAATTAGCACTCTTCTATTAGTATCCAATTACGCGAACACAAAAGGAAATGTTTTATGTCATGTTATAACCTGCAATGCGCTAATTAAATATACATGTATCTGCGTCATGATGTATGATGAAAATCTGAGTGAGTGTTCAAAGTTGTTCTATAATTTTCACAGCTTTTCTACCAAAATTACAGATCAAAATGTCACTAGCATTGAAGCTACTAATTTTAGATGACAGGCGAATGCGGAGCTGAACACTTCTTCTAAAATCATCTCTCGATGTGGGAAGTTCTTGATGATGACAATTGCAGTCTTCTTACTTCTGCCAAGGAGATCAAAATGAATGAATCGGCTAGATTTCTATCCTTGAACACCAAATCAGTGGCAATTCAAAACGGCACATGACAGGAATTGAATGCAGTTCACTGCTTACTGAGTAATCAGTATTGACGTCAAAAATTTCCATCCTTGCGAACACGACAATGACTTGTGGCATAGATGTAAATCAGTAAAATGCACAAATTTGTCCATTTGAAGCAGAATCCATTGCAAACTTGTCCATTAAAAAATTTGCTCTGCCTTTCAGTACGTTGGTTTGTTGACTGCAACGAACCTCACCCACTGATAATGTAAATTCCCAATTCACCCCTGACAACACCTCGGCGGTATTAAATTTATCATGAACTCACTTCATCGCATCGTTTCTGGCAAACGCAACCAACCCTGGACAATAAACACCAGCGAGACATTTTAGCGAGAGACTGTTTTCTGACCTCCCAGTAAAGAGTTCCAAGGGACGAATCACGGTGATAATCTAGTGGCATCATTTACGGTTGCTGGTTGACCATGCTCGATGGTGGCTGGTGGACCGTTAAGTGTCGTAGGAGGAACATTATCAACATTACCTGTGTGTCGTTTACGTGGACAGGACTGTCGGGAATCGCGAGTACGTGCGATGGCCGGCATTCACCGCCAGAAATAAACAAGATTTATGATAACCATGTGGGGTGTTAAAGGCGCAAGGTGACAAAACTGCTCTCTCTTTTCCCATTGTGCATCCAAACACGTAATGACTGGCGCTGCCCTAAATATGAAAATATACGTCTGTAATGTTCTACTTTTGGTCAACAGGACTATTATGGCTATGAACAGACGATGATGTAGGACCTGTCATCAAGACATAAAGCAAAATACACAGCGTTCTGCCATATTGGTCAACTAATAATGGCCATATATGCAGAGACACCGACATTCAAGATGTTGGATGGTTTGCTGGAGAGAGTTAAAGTGCATGCGTTTGTGTGCGTGTCTGGAGGGCGGTTGGTCATTGCGAGATCAGCCATAGCTGGGCGAGAGGGAGACAAATACAGAAAGGAAATGTATGTATAGGGACAAAACTTGTATTGGTGGCGGACAGTTGTTTTTATTGGCTGGAGACAACACACTGAGACGGACATGGACAAGATAATGGTCTTTGCACAAAGCAAAGATGACCGGCTTTTATGATATTTGCATGCGTAGCACTACTCGTAGTGTTGCGTGATAAAAGCATCCTGTTTAGTGTTTTTAGTGGCATCCATAAAAGGATGAATCGTAGAGAAGATAGTAGAAATGATTTATTGGTCAGACATCAAAAGCTTCTAATGTGACATCAGGATCGGCCAAATGAGACATACATATACACAGCAGATCTCTAGGTGTTCTCTGTCCATGTTATCATGGTTATTATATCAACTGAAACCCATATTCCTATAAATTTATGGGAAGCAACATGAATGACAGAAATTTGGAATTAGTTATGGTGAATAATTTAGAGATACTATGAGTATTCTCAGGCACGTCTTGTCATGCATTTCAAGCCAGACTGTACATATATGGTAGATATAATCAAGTTGCCATAAATAGAAATGATATACAGCCATGACAACAAAGCAGTCTATAACAATTATACCATAAACATGGAAGTCATTCATGCATCATGGTGAATATCACGTGCAGCACTGTTGCTTGTTGTACCAGAACAACATTATGTAAGCTTTGACAAGGTCTGACAACATCATTTTTATGTGCGAAATATTATGTCCCAATACATTAAGCTAACAGGGCCTTGTACAAATCCCCGTGAAAGCCTTCACACAGTGCATGGAATCCTTGACCACTGACCCCCACGTTGCCATGGTTACGAATACCCATCTCATTTCTCACACTGCCCCAATGACAAACGACACGGCTCGGGTCATTCCTGACCAGATTTCAGATGTCACAGAAACAACACAGCCCCTTGTTTATGACACTGACCAATGGTCATTTCCTGGGGGTATTTCCCTCTCGGATGTGGGGTTTGCTGGGGGTCAAGTAACCCCCCCCCCCCCCCGACCCCCCCCTGCCTCAATAACATGTCCCGGTATTTGTAAGGGGGAATGAAAGCGGGATAATCCCATTAGGATAACAGCCTCCTCTGACTGGTGAATTGGGTTGTGTAGGATTGGAAAGCAGCAGGGAATCTAGAATGCAAAAGTTGTGCAGAAACTGACCTGATACTACTACGTGTGTGACTACAAGATTTGCAATTAGAAGTGTTACTATTAATTCACAAGTATTGCACTATTGATAATGCATGGATGTGGTGTTCAATTTGCTTGATTGTTTCGATTGTGTTGGACAATCCAACACAGGTACAGTTATTAGTTAGAAATTTATAATATGAAATGATCAAGAACTACCATTTATCGACAAGCTGCCAATGATGTCAACTGACCGCTGACAAGCAGCCACTCACACTATTGACAAAAGTTACTCCGGTCCTAACTCAACTGAGGCTCCACCCAGCTAGACTGGTTCAACACAAGTGACATTTACTTTATTATCGTGCTTTGTTTCTTATCGTCCAAAGCATATTTACATGCAAGCATGACAAGAAAATAGACGCCATAAAGCATTTTCATAATGTTCATTATCTGATTATTCAGCCCCAGGCCTACTATAACATACCATTGCACATCCGCATGTGGCCTTTTGTAACGTATATATGGACATGAAAAACACTGGTAAGCTTGGCTGAGTGCAATGTGATACAAAAGAAAAATGATCCTGTAAGATAATTAATGAATGTCAAACAGGATTTGTCCCTGAGTAATTATTTGACCAAAAACTTGGCCTCCGGAGTACAACACTGGCAAATCTATCGACTCTCGATGTCATGCAAGAGGCCACTTCGTAAAATCGTCGACGCATCTGTGTTTGCATAGGTTCATTGACTGGTTCCTCAGCCAAAAAAAATCATGAAATAGTGCCTAATACATTGTAATATGGCCAACGATATGATTGCATGAATAAATTGTACTGATGAAAATTAGCCAATGCAAGTAATTGAGATGTGGACAAACCTTACAACATAACTTCATGAATAAGATTCCCAAAATTCTTTTGATGTTATTTTATCAAGTTTGTCTGCTATACATGTATTTAATTGCTAACATGTCACAATTATGCTAATATAAGCAAAAAGGCTAACATTAATCACAAAGAATTTTTTCTAATATACTACATGTATATTGTACAATCTATTCACTGAAAAAAGACTAATTTTGGCAGCTATTAAATTTGGGGGTTGTGAGCCCCACATTACTTGGCTGAGATTTTATTAGGCAGTTTCAAAACGACATTATATATGCTTAATATATATCTACAGTGTAGGTAATTTGGCGGACGATAAAATTTGGCGTTTTTCCCCTACCGCCAAATCCCACAAATAAATCATCCGCCAATATTAGTCATTTTACAGTATATAGATACAGCCATGTATTGACAATTTCAATCATTTTGTCCATTAAAAATGCTTTGTCACATGTACATAATATATTCCAAAAACTTATAGAAACTATATCTGAAACCTAAAATTAAAACTACTGTATGATGCCTGAGTTACAAAGCTTTGAATTGTTATCCAATAGGCCAGTGCATAAAATTTCTGAACACATCTGACTCACAATGACTTCACTCATGAGAAAAACTAATATGAAAATTTGATACAAATCATAAAAGAAGACACATTGACCCACCTAGCCGGTCACTAGCGATGGACGACTCCACAGAACCGTGAGCGCCCTGCAGTCTTGAAGTGAAGACCTTCGCACGCTCCACAATAACTCGGCTGCACATGATGAGATGATCCTGCCATTCTCTTCGATCCATCGTCGATTTGTGAAGCTCAAACTGACCTCTAACGTTTATCGGCAGCCTCCAAAAGTTGACCGAAGAATCCGTCCAATTGCAGACCGGCTGCTGCTAACTCACCGCCCATGCATCTTGATATTTAATAGTAATATCTTGCCAAGAGTAGGAGTAAAAAGCCCGAGTCCTGACGCACATGGAATAATAAATTCGGCAGTGGCCCGTTATCATTTGACACTTCCTTACACGTGGTCGAGGCGGGTTCCTCTTGGGCGCGTGTCCAGGATGGCCGCGGGTCCTATCAGAGTTTGGCAGTGGCCTACCATGGAAAAAACTTTGCATCCGTTCGGTGTCAAGTCATGTCCATACATCACCGAATGTGTGGCGTTGTGCCTAGTGCTTCGCTCATCGTTTTCACCTACTGGTGGGACGGGAAATCTTGGCACTCAATTACAGTGCTTGATTTCTTTTCTTCGTAGCTTACTCTTCTTTTTTCCGTTCCTTCATTTATCATTGGATGCACGTCCGAAAAAAAAAATTATGATGGTTAAGATGATACTTGTCACAAGCTTGGGCTTGCAAGGCTTTCACTGCTAATGCATTAGACAGTGTTCTCATCAGACTTGCATATATGAATGTATTAAGTAAAGTAATATGTACTCTTCACAAGTTCAGTCTAAATTGTTTTGGACCGATCACTGCACTTTACCACTTTGTGTGATGTGCCGGATTCACATGATTGTTGTTTTGCTATTTTTTTCTGTCTAGGCAAGAAATGTTTGTAACACAACAAATCATCGCCATTTGCACAAACTAGTGGACTCTGATTTTTTTCATGAAAAAATACTAGTATTTTAGTCCACAAAGCAGAGTCTACATGTATAAATCATTGAATAATTATCGAAAAAAATAATACTTTTGTAGAACTTACATTAACATACATTTTTGTGAAGTGTCAATTCTCGAGCAAACAAGTTAGTAGTTTCTCCCATAAGACGTTTAAATTTGAAAAAAATTATTTTCATCCACCTACATGTAATCATGATAAAATTATCATAAAGTTTATCTCACAGTCATGTATCAGTCATCATCACTATCACCGTCAAGACGAGCCACACTGTATCCAAAATCTCTTATTATGCATTTCTGAATATCCGTAAGTACGGTAATGCAGTATGTTTCCAACACTTGTAGCCCTGACTCAGACAGAATATTTACAAAACATCCTGAATGTACATGATACATGTGCATGCACCCAAACTTTTTGCCAACTTTACATGTTGCAAACCTCCGATGAACTTGTATGTGATTATCAGGACAAAACTCTGCTGCACCCGAGCTGCATGATGTAAAACCGGCCTTGAGCTCTTGCCATACTACATGTAACTAGTATGTCCAATGACGCATTCGCAAAGACGCAGGAGAATTTTGCTCCAAACTTGGACAGCAAAGATCAAATCCACCTCAAACAATCCAAGCGTCAAGTCATCCGAGCCTCTGTGGCCATGCTTTTATCCACATCATCAGCAGCTCCCTGCACCAACCACATACAGCACAGCACCCAAGTCCCCAAACCATGCACCACTTCACTTCATCCACTGGCGGTAGCAGTGCAGATCAGATCCGATCTGATCAGCCGATCCAACTAACTGCAGGAGGCCTCCCCTCCCTGTCTGTCCACATCCGAGTCCCAGGCTCGGTCCCTGACGGCCAATGGTGCCCGAGTGGGCAGTGATAAGGATAGGAAGTGGAGTCCGTCTCCGCCAAAGTCAGGACTTTCCCCCGGCCGACCCATGCTGTCTACTGTTTATCCTCTAGTGACAACAAGGCGGGCGATCGGACAGACTGACCGGTCACTCTCTAGACTGATGTCATGCTATTGGTGCGTGGGGTAAGCGCTCATCACAAAGTTTACACTGGCAGAGAAGAAGTAACAGAAAAGGATCGCTGTTAGTTTTTTTGCCATCAAGCCACTGCCACAGTATCATAATTTCCTCACTTTCCCTTCCTCATGTACGTTCAACGGTGATTGTTCACTTGCAAATTTGTCGAGATGAGATTTGATCAGAGTATTCTACATTTCGTTATCATCTCAGGAAGGTGAGATGTGTCTATCACTGAATAGAAACTGACCATCCATACAAATCATGCAAATCACCTCTGCCTCTCCGCTGATTCTATGTACACTTCTTGAAGACATCAAGGTTGACCAGTGGTTTGGAAGATGGAGAGTGAGGGCGTGTGGGAAGGAGGGGTGGGGGGGGGGTATGCAGAAGGAGGGGGTTGTTTGCAAAGACGGCTGAAAATTGGAAGCACCCGAGGGTATGCAATCTGCCCCTCGCCAGGCCAAAGGCAGGACGAGCTATTGAAGGTCAATACCCCAGATGTACTGGACACTGATGGCGAATTCATCGAGACCCAATGAGTGCAAGTTATTTCCTGTCACTGCAAGCTATTTCTGTCAACTTAAGGTCCACCTTGAGTTCCCTTCCCTCCCATCCGACCCTATCACCCCCCACGCCACATTTCCCTGCCATACTTGCTCAAGTAGCTCCCCTAACAGCTACAGAACGATCAGTGCCTTATTGATTTAGACCCATCAGACTTCGTTAATGTCTGTCACTGCCCTCCCAACTCACATTAGGCATGTTAGGTCTTCAGCCACCACCCATGACCCCATCTCTCTACCTCTCTATTGGTATTTCTATCAATCTCCCTGAAACTGTATCACTACCGACTAGACATTTATGTGACAGCCCTCCTACATAAATCTATCTATCTTTCTATCTTCTACATAGGCAGGATGAGTTCACCTGGTTTGATGACATCATCTTCTACACTGAAAATCATCAATGTTTGCAAAAAAATTTCCAGTATTTCAGTAGAGTTTTCTTTTGTATGAGACGGCAATCTATGGCAAATAACTGTCTGTGGTTTAGGATGCCTGAATTATGGTTTCTCTACACAAGCTATGTTATGTGACTGTGGTCAATATTTGGTGGAGAATCTGTAGCCAACATGTAGAGGACATCTGAGATGGCAAACACACTGGCTGTGTAATTGTAATTCAACTACGAGCTTTTGTGGGTGAGATGGACAGCACAATGACAGCTCCCAACAATTTATTGCTCAGTGGGTTCTCCTTACAGATCCCTAAAGGCAGTGACCTGTCATGGTCTAAACAGTCTCGGTAACACTGAGAAATACAGTGAAATTTGATAACACGCATTTAATATATATTCATATTTAACAATTTTGTCTTTTTATAAAAAGGAAAACATTGCCTTCCTAATAATTGTGTCAAACAATTTCACATATATATGAGAGAATAAAGAAGATCTACAAAATAAATTGAACACTGAAAATGAACCCATGCAGTTAAGGGCAAATTAATTAATAAGAGGAAAATTGAATATCCATGTTCACAAATTGCCATTTCAAGTGATTCTCCATTGCAAGTCAATTATCGTTTATTAGTCAACTATTATTTATTGCCTCTCTGCATGTATTAGATGACGATGATCAGGCCACGTACACAACCGAAGACATGCGTGGGACGTCACATGATGTATCATGATGGGAGCGGAATGAACAAAGCCAGGCACCAATAAACAGCTAGCTACATGCTGATCGTGGGGCCTGGCAATGTCTAAATTGTGTCATACATCAACCGGAGGTTTAACAGAGTCGCAACAGAGCCGTCCGCTTCGCGCAATGCTTTCCCATTTGCGCCCGATCGGGGAACTTTTATTAAATTTACATTTGACAGGCACAATGCCTCGATCATCACCGAGATCTTTTCATGCGCAGCTGACTGGAATGCAACAGTAACTCCGGCCGGGATCGCGGTGGATCATTCGGCATTACCACAGTGTTGACCTGATCAACGGTTGGAGAGGTTTATTGGGAATGAAAACACGAAAAGAACAATTGCAATTTTCATGTCCTTGATTCACGCACCCCAAACGAACATCCCCTACCACTTTCCAGGGGGGCCTGAGTATTGCGTCCACAACGTTCCCGCACCTCTGCTTTGCCTCATGGCAGGATAAACCAATTGCTTCGGACATGGAATCCAATTGTACTTCCACACACTTCTAACGATAAGGACAATTGGAGTTCTGAACTTTGTACATTTGGCCTCAGCTGTAAACAGTGACAGCCTGAACATCAAAACAACAGGTATAATCCAGTCTCAAGCTGTAGACTGAACATCCTTCCAATATCGTCCTTCCCCAGTCAATTTATACATCATGATTGAATACACAGGGGGCTTGACCCAAGGACTAACACGCCTGATCCACAAGGTCAGCATCACACAGCACCGGCCACCTCGGGTTTGGTCACGAAACATTCTCCTTCGGCATGCAGATGTAGAAGAACAATTATTACCTTCATTCAGTTTCTTTGAAATAATACAGTCACTTAATGATCATGTTGATGCTTCAACATAATATATATAATATATGACCATCATGATTATTATAGGTATGAAAGACCAAGACTCGAAATGAAACCGTCCATCGATATGCTACATGTATTACATCATACAAAACTATGACATATAAAAAATTCAGTAAATTTCCCCAGTATTCCAACCCAATTCTCTTTCAGAAAGCATACAACACTGTCCAATGTTGTGTCCGGATGCAGACTGCCTTGTCCACAAGCAAATAGCTGGTGGGATAGTTGCTTGTGTGCACAGCTGTACCGTTCCCTCTAGTTGCCTATGACCAGTCATGCATTGACACTGTACATGTGATCTGTCACCTCTCAGCCAACAAATCAAAGAAATCAATTTCAATATTGCATTGTAGGCACAGTGGAAGAGGCTTGCGGCTGCCGATCAATCTATAGACGTTCACGGGAAAACACAGCAACAAATTTGCGGAAACTCTTGGTGGAAATAAAGAGAAAACAAAAGGAATGGATGTGGAGAAACTAAAGTAATCACTTGAAATCACTTCCCTCACTTGTGATTATGGGATACAAATAACTTGCAAACACTTCACAAACAACTAGACGCTTCCGGTCGCCTACGACCGCTTGGGTGTATCCCCCGTAGCCCTATCATCCCTGTTGCCCCAAATATATCGCTGATGTACATTGTGAGTGTGAAACCTTTCAGACTTATTGAAGATCGAATTCAAGATCACCACTAAAATCACTGCATTCGAATTTCCATTTCGACATGTTCGAAAAAAATAACGAAAATACAGCCAGATAAAAGTTTTCACCTAAAGCTATATTTCAACTCAGAATATTTGACAAACTTGGTTCGCAACTAAGTTGCGAGATGACTAAATTGGAGCCAGATCGAACTTTTCACTGTAAGTTATATTTCAACTCATACTATGTGCCAAACAACTCATACTATGTTCCAAGTTGAAATTCAAAGTAAAAGTTGACAAAAACTACATTTCAAGATGACGAAATTGGAGCCAGATCAACTTTTCACCATAATTTAAATTTTAATTCATAATATGTGCCAAACTTGGTTTCAAGCTGAAATTCAAGTAAAAGTTTACCAAAACTGCATTTCAAGATGACGAAATTGGAGCCAGATCGATCTTTTCACCATAAATTATATTTTAATTCATAATATGTGCCAAACTTGGTTCCAAGTTGAAATTCGAAGTAAAAATTGACTTTACTGGTAAAAATAATGTTAACTTATCCGGTTACACCCATGAAATCTCTACTGGACAAAACTTTTAAATTGTTGAGTTCAATAATAAATGTTTCTTGTCTTAACTATTTTTCTTGAGGTCAATAATAGACTTAACTAGTAAAAATGATGTTAACTTATTCGGCTACAGCCATGAAATCTCTACTGCACAGAAGCTTTACCTTGTTGAGCCCAATAATATATGTTTCTTGTCTTAACTATTTTTATTGTGGCCAATAATAGACTTAACTAGTAAAAATAATGTTAACTTATTCGGTTACACCTGTGAAGTCTCTACTGGACAAAACCTTTACCTTGTTGAGCTCAATAATAAATGTTTCTCGTCTTAACTATTTTTATTGTGGTCAATAATAGACTTAACTAGTAAAACCAATGTTAACTTATTCAGTAATATTGTTCTTTTTTCACCAAAAACATCAGTTCTGTATTCTGAACAAGAATCTAGTGCAATTTGCTTTCATAGTACAGGTTATTGGAGTGATCACACATGTCAAAGTAGGTATTTTAATTGTCGTAATAAGTTAACCTCTCAAACTTATTAATATTTATTCGATCATTCTGAAAAACAATAAGTTTCGTGTGATGGTCTTTCTCATTGAGCCTGTGCGATTTCATCATCATTCATTGAAAACTCCCACCCGTAGAGCGTTCACAACCCATGTGTGTTAAACAGGCTAATTTGAGCACAAAATGTTACGCCAATCGGCTATTTTGGTTGCTATGGCAACCAAAATCGATAGGTGTCCAGATCTCACCATAAGACACGTCCATATAAAATATTATCAAAATCGGTTCATATTTGCAACCTGCAGCGCGTTCACAAGAAAGTGTCTGCGGACGCGGACGCGGACGCGGACGCGGACGCGGCGGCGGCGGCGGCGGCGGCGCGACGATCGTAAATCCATAGTATCCGCCGAACTTTGTTCGGGGGATACAATAAATGAACAACTCTATCTGTGGTGACCATTATGCCTAATATGCTGAAACCACTGCTTTACGATTAGGAATTGCTAATGGAGTTGTGTAGCCCAACAAGGAAACTTGAAACAGCCATGCAAATGATTGTTCCAATTGTAAAGTGGCATTACACATCAGTTCCATTCATTACCTATTTCCTTGCCATCTGCAAATATTCAACCACTTTGCAATTTGCAGACAGAGGCGATATGACAAAATGCAGAACCCGATGAAGGCAATATGATTCTTTGCATGTCACACACAAATACATACATCGAACGTTTATGAATGACTGGTTCACCATTGTTTGTACTTGCTGGTGCAATTAGTATTCATGTACATATATGAAGATGTGGGAGGAAAGGTATCACCTGAATATAAAGGCATGAGCCCTCCCTATGTGTATTCGGATAGAGGGTTTCCATGAATGGCAACATTGTATTGAAGATGAAGGGCATCAATTTTAGTGTTAGTTATAGAATGCAGGTGGCAGCACTCTCTTATCGACGCCAGTATCTGAATATAGGGGGCAGCACATTCTGGTCTCACTGTTTTCAAACAGGCTGGATATTATTAGATGTTGCCATTCATGATGGATGTTGACATTTTACATGTATTTTTAATGGATAAAATTAGTTTAGAGATATTGATAATATCAATATATATGCTTCAATATGTACTTGATAATTATTATGTTATGTTCAACAACCATGTTTGTTAGGCCATTTGGTAGGGTTTATTACAAACGTTAGGTTCCCATAATTGTATGCAATAGTGTACTGATGTCATGAGAAACTGATATATAAATGAGCAGAACAGTGTGAGAAAAGTAAGCATTGAGAAATAAAACTACATTTTGTGAACATTTTCTCATGCACTAGGCCCCTACAGATATAGATGTGGAAATTTCTGAGCCCCTAGAAACCATCTCTGCACATCTGCGATGGAAAAGTCTGCTGCTACGACGACGTACAAGTCAAAAAGTCATGGCCTAGACGCCATCGAAGAAAACTTATGGACGGTTTTCGTAAACAAAGATCGCCCACACGTTCTCGTCAGTGCTGGAACGGGCCTCGATTTTATAGGTGTTTATATACGCCATCAAAAACAAGTGGATAAGCCACAATGGGTCACATATCAGAGCTTCAGAGCCAATCACGTGCAGCGTGTACCACCGCGGCGAGAAAAGATAACTTTTGTTGTTTTTCGGGGCGGTTCACAGGTAGAGAGAAGTTAGTAAAAGAAAGGTGAAAGGGGCTGGGGGGGGGGGGGGGGGGGTGGTGTTGTTACTTTATTGTATTATGATTGAGACTGTTGGGCCAACTCCGGCAAGCAAATTGGTTTTGACTGCGTCTCCCGAGGTGCACGGACGTCCAAAACTCCTCGGCTGAATGAATGCCAAGTGCTGTAAAGTGCATGATGAATATAATGTTTGTGTCTCATAATGTTATCATAACCTGGTTTCTTTTCAGCAGAGCGAAGCTTGATTGCTGTCGAAGTGAATGCGCATGGATTTTCATTGGACCCCCTTGGATTTTGCTTTTTATTTTTGAGTGGGTCCAAGTTCTGCATGTGCATGCTCCAAACATAGACTGGAAAAACCCGACCTTTTTTGGAAATCTGAACTATGAGTATTTTCACCCAATATTCTCCCCCCCCCCCCCCTCCCCCCAACAGTAGATCCTGCATGAGTCTGATTTGTTACCTTCCTGACGGCCTTTGGACTGTGTTATCAGTGGACTGATTGCCCATGCAAACATACAGAGCAAAAAAGCACAAGTTAACGCACAGAGCAAAAAGTAATATTGTTATATTTTATAGCACAAGTAATATTGTTTGCACACACCAAGTGTGATTGAGATCAAAGAAGTCTCTTTTAAACATCAGGATTATTGATTAAGATATTAATCACTATCACTAAATAGCGAGAAACGATGACATGTTCTAACAAGTCATAATGATGAATCCAACAAAATATTTCCATACTTTCACTTTTTATTCTTTTTTTATCTTGAATTCTAAATAATTTTTTTTCAACAATCTATCTTGAATCACAAGATGTAAAATTCACCATTTGAAGCATGTATTTGTTTAGCTATGACTTTACACAGTGTTACACAGTGTTACACTGCACACAAGATATCCCACAAAGAGTGTTCACAAAATTGTATCCAAGACTGTCAAGGGCAGACACCTACAGATAAAAGTCAAGCTCTTCAAAACAGCTCAGGCCAACACAAGCTACATGCAACCGCTACAAAATCAGGCCCCAGAACACCCAGGTACACCAAACTGCAGTTCCAATACATCATGACATATACCGGTACATGTAACATATTTACAAGTATGACCTACCTGTTAGATCTAGATGCAGCAATAGTTTTTAGTGTAAATGACATTAGGAAAAAATACAGTTTCCAACTCACTCGCTTTATCCGACAAGTCCGTGATGAATTTTGAGAGAACAAGCCAATAATGAACCAACATATTCAGATATTGCACTCGTTTCTTTTCACAGCACCTTATCACAGATTTGAATGAACATGGTGAAACCTGATGATAAAACGTAGAAAAACTGTGACCCAATTCTATTATGATATGTCCGCATGATGCACATCAAAAATGTATCATATTACCCGAGACATCTGATTATATAAGAATCTATTGTATAGACAGACTTTCAGATTTTACCTGCAAATATAATAGGACCTGACATTTAAAGATACCGAGATTTGTCGTTACCTGGTCGTGATGACTTGGCAGCAAGCAGAGCTGACGATCGGCTTCCATCTTCTTCTGAGTCCAGTGTTAGTGCCGCATTCTGGGACTCTGCAATGTACAAAACACTTGTATACATGTATAAACTTGAGGACTTTGTATTTTACAATATTGTCCACTAAATGTACGTTCTTGTCAAATATTTCCCACATTGCACTAGAAATCCCCAGACTCGCATTTTAATAAGTCATGCAAATATTGTGAAAAGAAATGATGTATGAAAATGATGAAATGATTGTTATGAAAACAAAAAGTTTGCTGAAACGATATACAAATACAAACTGCACAGTGCATATGAGAGCTCAGATGTTTTTATAATGACTTGGACCACACACAAGCTCTGTCTTCCACACTCGCTCACTTACAAGCATCAGATTCATATAACAATAGACACAGAAGTAAATGTACCTTTCAGTACAACATCTAGCACAAGCGACAGATCCAGACTCAGTGCCATACGTCTCCTGCGCGCTGCTCGCGAACGCATCTGCGCACGTGTCCCAAATGACCGTTGAATGTCCGAGGGTGGTGTAGTTGTTGGCAGTTCAGGGGGAATCCTAGGCAATAACTCTGTGGCTGGGACAGTCCCCAGCAAAGGCCGATATTGAAGGCCGAATTCCGGCTGAGAGCGGGTGGACTCTGCAACAGAGTTGTTGGTGGGTGCGAGATCATAAATTGCTCCCGTCGAATATCTCGACTTGGGATCCTTCCATGACCCTTGAACATTTGAGGTTGGTTTCTCTCTAAGTTTAACTTTTGTGGGTGGCATTCCTTCCAGGAATCGCTTCGCGAGTTGCGGAGAATGCGCACTTTGAGGTGGACTCCTAAACTTGAATCCCTGAAAGGGATTTTCCCAAGACCTTTGACTATGTGGACTTCTGTGGGTATCAGGCTCGTGCCTCGATCGCCTGTCAAAGGACCGAGGATCCAAGGTTGTCCTGAGTAGTCTCTCGAGAGTGGATCCAGAGTTCAGGACTCTTTGCTGAGGGAGTGTATCAGCAATGGCGGAGCGGATTGATTCAGTTTTGCAGGCCTGGCTGTCGTCTGAAGTATCCTCATCGTCATTTGACAATCGCCCATCTGATTCGGAATCTGTGGGCGATTGTGATGGCGTGAATGAAGTAGACCTCTCTTCAAGACGAACACTTCCGCCATTCTCATGATTTTCTCTATCTGTATCCTGGGCTTCACTAAATTGGCAATCTCTCGTGATTTGATCACTTGTGCTCGAGGACTTGGCTACATCATTCAGTTTTTGTTTCTGCTCATCTCCTCGACTCTTCACTTCCTCTTGTTTGTCTTCTCCAATTATTTTCACATGACTAGTTGACGTGTTTTCGTGAAGAAAATTGGATTTTCTGTTAGCAGGATTATCCCCAAAAGTAGATGACTTTCTTTGTTCAAATTTGTCAGGCCCACCCTGTGCAACTGATGTTACTGGGTATCTTGTGGATTCAATGAATTGACCCACGACAGCATTTCTCACTTTTTCTTCATTTTGAAGTTTTATCCCAGAATTTGACAGGTCTTTATCCTTTACAATTTGGTCATTATCGATGTCAGGAGTGACACTCACCATTCTTGGCAACTTGCATTTTTCCACATGAAGTGAGCTGACTAGCTTACCGGTATTATCACAGGCGTTCATGGAGTGTCTTGGATCGTTTCTGTATTTATTATCCTGCATTTTTTCCTCTTCACTGCTCGGAAAGCGCACTGGCATAGATAGTTTGAACTTCTGTGTATCTTGCGTCTTTTCACATGAGGGTTGACTTCCAGCTACTGTTTCACCCAACTCTGAGATATCATCCATCTTTTCCCGATTGTTGCCCTGAGCTGAAAACTCTGCGCAACTGGTATGTACTTTAAATGACTGATCCTTATGATCATCCTCCAATGATTGCTTGGGGGTGACAGTCCTAGAACTGGATGATACTGCTTTGAAGGATGGAATCTTCTTCAGGTCCAGCTTCACCCTAGCTGGGTTGGAAGCCAGCAGCTCCTCTGATGCAGGAGGTCGGACCTCCAGGGAAGACCTGAAAGATGGAATCCTCAGGGTCGCTCGAGGCTGGGCCTCGATTGTATCCGGAAAGTGAGCAGAGTGCCTTGACTCGTGGTAACTTGAATGCCGGGATATCATGTTGGAGTGCTCCAAAGCTGAAGATTTGTGTCTCATTTGGACAGACCGGTAGACGGTTCTGTGCCAGTCCTGGTTTTCTGACATTGTCGGTGGTGAACCCGGTTGAGTCTCTGTCCTTTCCATTTTTGCAGACTGCGCTGTTTATCATCAATATTGCTTCAGATTGGTGTGTACTGCCAAGCTGTGAAAACCTGTAGCTGTCAGAGCAGGTGACAGATATATATTGAATTTCTCCACTGGTTGAGGTTCGATTCAACTGGTGAAGGTGGTTCAAGTAACTTTCCAAGTGACATCTTTCTCACTAACAATAATTAGTTGCAACAACAGCGAGATACGACTGACGAAGTGTCAAGTCATGTCCGCGCAGATGGACAGTGTGAAGTGCTTACACTTGAGGGCCAGTTTGCCGAGTTGTCATAGGCTGCTCCCTCCAGGTACACACCTACGCTGATCGCGCTGATATACGAGCGTAAAACTGTCTCCTCGAGTGGCCAGAATCCACACGCAGTCGAAAAACCGTTGTCTTTCCATTGTTGGTTGATCCCCCGTAATCAGTGACTTGTAGTTTTTTGCTCCTTGTAATGTAACCCCACGATGTACCTCCCATGTCACATGATCATAAGTTCATCAGCTGCGAGACAACAGGTGAAAGTGAGCGTCACTTCAAGTCGCCAACAGCTTCTCATCTGTCGGAGTCGTCTCGTAATTAAGCACGACGAGACTCGAGGTCCTTCCGTTTGGGTCTGATCGTGATGCACGATGAAAACTAAAGACCTCCGTGCACTTAACGTTTATTTGGTTTGTGCTTGGACGGCGAGAGCGATCGTCTTTCCGTGGCGACACATGGCGAGGTCCACAAGGTTACAAATCCTGAATGTGGAGCCATTTACCTTATTTGACCAGTGAGCGGTGATTGTCTTTCTCCAGTGCATGAAGTGTAAATAGCACTGATATCCACGACGAGTGAGGTAACGGTAGCATGTTTACCTTTTTACCTGGAGAAGACACTGATGTATTATGGGTTTTTAGGTGTCAGTGCCTGGGACCACTGTGGTACATGTAGAAGTCTAGTCTTGATTGACCTCCACCCCCACACATTTAAACATATACCCCACAGAGCGTCTCATGTACCAATTTCATTGAGGACCATTTAATGCATTGGAAGATGCTTTTAGCATAACATTATTTACACTATTAGTGCAAATCACTATATATATCTGCACGCCTAACGGGGGTCTGGGTGTCATAGGGCTCTGATCGGAACCTTACTGGCACTGCACATGTCATCCAACAGCGCATTGACAAGTGTCAGTCGGCAAACAGAAGTGACTTCAGAAAGAGTTTAGTATCTGTCCCTGTCACCTCATGGCCATGTCGAGGTCAATATCAACCAGGGGTCTGTCCACTGACTCGACATATGATGTCCACATGGCGAGAGGCGAAATAACGAAAAAAGTCAATCTCCAATTGTTTTTTCACTGTGTCTTCTCACGGCTGAATTGACCACCCCGTACCTAGATGTGTGGCCTCGAAAAAAAGACATGATTTTATGGACTGTTGAATGGTGAATAAATTGTACATGTCCTGTTGTTGGTACTCAGTATATGCAGTTACTGTGCATGCAGTTGGACCAATTGGTGTGGTAAACATCAATTATTGGAAGTTGTGGACATTATGATTGCCTATTGAATTCTATCAAATATGAAACCTACACATATCATGTGCATTATTATAAAAATCATTTTACCTTACATGCATGATTCCATGTATGGTAAACATAGACATGAGTCAGCTACATATAGAAAGAAAATTACACATGCAGTGAACCTGCACCTTTTGTAACCTTTCTGAATTAGGTGATGTCATTTTCCCAGACAACTAATGTTTGAATACGTATTGCACAATGTAAATTCAGTGAACAAACATTGTGCTATATTTGGACATCATAGTCATGAATTTATAAGTAATTTCATGCATGAATACTTGGGTTTTTCATCATTTTTTATAGTCATTTAAAGTGCATACATGTACATAGTATATGCTCCTCCATGTATAATTTACATATGTTTTGAATGTGTTTTTTGCATGTCATCCAGGCCAATTGACGCATAAATTACTAGTAATGAATGGTAACTTACTGCTCACGAGCTCACTTCAAAAAAAGTTGTCATGACCTACATGGTCCTGAACTCTTTTTAATGATATACTAGCAAATGAATATATTTATTTCAGGAAAATTTTTGTGTGTTGAACATGAAGCCTGTTTGCGCAAGATGTACTGCGTGGTGCGGCTAGCAGTATTGAAATCTGAAATGTATGTCAAAATGAAGGTGCTCAATATACATGTTGATATCCCTGTTTTGCATGTGCACTCATCACGGCCAATTCACTTTGGTCTCTAACTCGGTCAACAGGTTCAGCATTGACAAGCACACCTTGACCTCCCCCGCCATCTCCGCTTGTAACAAGAGCTCTCATTGGTTGGATTTCCATGTAATTAGATTACCAATGCTTGTGAGCAGAAAATAATGTACATGATACAGAGAGACAAATGCTTTAAAATGACAATTGGCAAGACAGGTCAATATATCTAGACAATTAGATAAATTAGACGACATTTAATTTTTTCAATATTGAATCACATATTTATTATTTTCAATGTATCATGTCATCTGTGAAAACATGCATTTCTACAGATCCTCGGAAACAAATTAAATCACAAACACATAGTTAGTTGTTCCACATGGTCGGAAGAACTCCAAATGCGGTGTGGGTTTATTATCCCACAGCGCACCGAGGAAGCCAGTTCAATATCTGACCTCGGACAGGAAGAGATCTGGCGAGCAGCGGCTAATGATCTCCATGTTAGAACGCTGAACTTTATCCTCCAAGAGCAGACCATCCAACGTTTTGGTTTATCGAGGAAACAACATGTTTGGCTGTAAACTTAATCTGTATGTGGTACAAAGTCAGTGATAGGGGTTTGCTATCAACGGCAGATATTTATGGAAAGGCTGGTCACCTTGAAATTATTAATTTTTATCTACTGTGTAGGTTTTTTGTTCATATGCCTATATATATACTAGTATTGAGTTCAAGGGTTTTCCTTTCCTGTTCTGTTCCGAGGCAAATTTGGACCTACAACTTTTTCAGATGGAACAACAAACACAGAGCTTTTTTTTATTTAAAGAGGTACATGCACTTCTGTTATCCAAATTTATCCTTACTTTACCATTGTAATGTGTTAGCTTGTATAGATTGATACCACAGAGCCACATAAACATAAACATAGAAGTCTGTCTGCATTTGCCTGGAGTACAAAGGAAAATGTACTACATAAACAAATGTTTCAAGGGTGAACAGTCTACATCTCCGTTAAATTACCAGAGATTTATTTAATGCCTGCATCCTCAGGAATAATAGCCTGACCTTTTCGTTGCTTGCAAATCATGCCAAATGGCCGCTCTTTCCACCAAAATATTTATTCTACCAGGAACATTAGGAACAGAACAATAAACATCAGAACATGATGAATGCATACAATATCAAGAAAACGCTGAACACAAAACTTACACTCACTACCCCTCTGTATCATCTTGGTTTGGGGTGCAGTGAACTGATATAAACATGTACTTATATTCAGGTGAATTACAGAATGGTAAAACCCTGCATCACCCTAAAGTACTAGCAACATATAGTCTGCTACATGTATATATATATAATTGTGTGACAGGTATATTGCCTCGAAATATATTCGTTGAGAAACAAGAATAAACACATATGAACTTGTGTACATTTGTATCAGGTCATTCCAAACTTAGATGACAGTTTATCATAGTATGATCATTTTTACTCACCTGTCATTTAGGCGAGTACATGTACAATACAATCCTCAGGCAGGAAATGTTCGATACAAAAGTTGGTCCAGTAGATATTATTACATCGTACTCTAGATACAGTTTACAATCTCCGATTCGAGCGGTCAATTCAAGTCATTGTTTTGAGTGTTTCCACTGAGATGTTGAGACATACAACTACGGGAATCATTGCACTTCAGAGGAACAGCCGTTCCCTAGAAACCCCACCAAGTACCAATCCTTCCGGGAACAGCGAATGATCATCGTCCAATCCAGGGCAAAACATAATTTGTTATCCGGCTTATGATTTGGTGCCAAACATGACCGAACAACTTCCACTCTGCCAACTATCGATGTTGTTGTGGTGTGCACGATGTGGTTCGTGTTGTCCGAAGCTCACACTTCGCACCGGAGAAAAAAGTATGAGGGTCTGTTGGTTGTTTGGGATGGGGGGGGGGGGGGGGGGGAGGCAGAGTTGGGAAATTTTGCAGTTGAGGATAGGAAGGTTGGATATTGGGACAAGGCATATAAAAATATGAATGATGTGGAAGGATGGCCGATAGGAGACCACATGGATCAGCTGGGCCCATCAGCTTGAACAGCCAGTAAAAAACAGTAGCCTAAAAACAATACTAAAAGGGTGTAGTAACCTACTTATAACAAGTTGAAGCTGTGCAAGTCACAGTAAACTCTCTAACAAGCTTTTGCACACTTGTTTATTGCACCCATTATATTTATAAGTTTTGTCAGGTAATTTCTTTGGTATAGTTTATTGGACCAAGGTAGGAAAAATTGTGTGAACCTGGACGAAGTTCTAATAGAAACCGAGAAACAGCCATCAGGTGTTATTATCAAGTATCAGAATGAACAGAAGCCAGCTTACAGCACCTTACTTTACCCTTGCACAGCTGATGTAAGTTTACTGCAGGTAGACCCCCCCCTCCCCCCTCCACCTTTCTTCCTAGACTTTTCCCTGGCCTACCAAAGTTTTCTGGGCCCATTATCTGACTGGTAGCTTGTGCAACGATAAGGGCAGCCAGTGCTTTGCCGGCTGGAAGAGAACACAAGCGGGGAGACAGAACTGGCAGCCGCCCAAACCGACAGACAAGAACAGGTACAAGCTGCTCTCTGCCAAGAGTCGAGACTCCAAGGTTGGAGCTTGCAAGGCCTGGGCTCAGTGCTGACACCTAGGTGTACTCAGTAGAAGTATGGCCAGAGTTTACAGGTAAAGCTTAGCTCCAGGTACCAGTGCTTACTGCTGTCAGACAATGCTGACGAGATGCACACATAGACTGCAGTCATCTGGTTCAAATTTCCATCATTACCACCTGTGTTCAAATTGAATCCCGAAGCCTGTTGATTAGCAGTCAATCCTGGCTCACTCATGTGATTACCGGTACTGTATACATCATGCATGTCTTTTCTCAACATGTTTGCAGCTAGGATACACTGGCGTTAACATATACTAACATTACAATGTCAGGCTTATATCTCCGATGACAGACAGTTTTGAGACACGCCACCTGTTGGACAGTGCCAGTAGAAGGCTGCCATCACCAGTCTGGAACATTGCGAATTTGAGTAAAAAAAAACTCACGTAAGGACGTGGGGATATTTTTACGCTAGATATATATCTGTCGGATTAGCATCAAGTTTTTTCTCCATTGAGAAAATCCTCACGCTGCTACGTCAATTCTTGGTATTTTGATGAGTTTTCGGTGATGTTCACAGCAGCATTTCAAACTGTTCCAGTACATTAAGATCTTCCAAGTTTCGTTTGTGGATAGATTGAAACACGATGAAGACGACTAAGTGCATTTGCTTGTGTCGTAGGGTTTTATGTCATGTCGTAGGGGCGCCGAACATGATGCCCGTCTTGGTATAATTGACTGTGTAATTCAGTGGATATTCGCCAGGTGGCAGGTCAATCAGGTTCAAACATGTGCGTGGCAATTATCGCACGTAAAGCCGTGGGGTTTGTATGGGTGACAATGGCTTATTTGACAATGGCATTCATGATCAGCTCACTAAATGTGGGGCCAGACCTGATTTATGGCAGCAACCTCCCGATTTCAATCTGCTATTTCACGAGAAGTCGTACAAACTTGCTTGGGATTTATCTAGAGTCAACCCCCAACAAGTTTGTGTAAGGCAAATTTTTTTTTTCATTTCCACATTGATGCCCGTCAGAAAAATCCTAACTCGAACATTTTGTCACTAGTTCAGGTAAAAAGATTCTGCGTAAAATTTGCCGACATGTGCCGGCCTGGAAACAAGGGGAAAGTTGGCATCTTGATCAAATGAATTATTCTCAGGCACTCTGAAGAAATCTGTTCAATAGAATCGGGGTATACTGTAGGATACTATAGGTTTATCTCAACAAAACGACGCGCTATGTCATGAAATGCGGACTGCCAGAATCAACACGTGACATCCTGACATCGGGCATGGACACATATACTGATATATATCGTTTGTCAAAAGTATGCATGACAGTATATATGTATATATATAAATATATACATATTTTGCTGGAAATTCAACCACGACGCACAACCTCCCTGGATCATCTCAGACTTTTGCCGAAATGTGTGTACGTGAACAATCCATGGCTGATAGGGCTGTGCGAGTCGATGTTGGGGGTGGAGATGATGGGGGTGGGGGATGTGGGCGGGACGGCGTGTAGCAGAATGGCTGGTTATAAGCGTGCGTTTGATTCTGTGTACTGACGAGGGGGCGGCAGTTAAAGGGAGAGAAGACCAGAGGGGACGCCGCTCGTCCGTCCGTCCATCCATCCGTCCATGTATCACTGCAGCCAAAAATACATAGGAGAGATCTCTCATGTTTTTCTGTTGTTGCAGATGCATATAATGTATGTTAGTTACGGTGGCTCATATTCGCCAGATGGAGGAATGCACTTTTTTCTTTACAGCGTTATAACGCTGTAATACAGCGTTATAACGCTGTAATACAGCGTAATAACGCTCTAATTTACAGCGTAATAACGCTCTAATTTACAGCGTAATAACGCTCTAATTTACAGCGTAATTACGCTCTAATACAGCGTTATAACGCTCTATTACAGCATTATAACGCTCTAATTTATAGCGTAATTACGCTTTAATTTACAGCGTAATTACGCTCTAATTACAGCGTTATTACGCTGTAATTTAGGCGTTATTACGCTGTAAATTACAGCGTTATAACGCTCTAATTTACAGCGTAATTACGCTCTAATTACAGCGTTATTACGCTCTAATTACAGCGTTATTACGCTCTAATTACAGCGTTATTACGCTGTAATTTACAGCGTAATTACGCTCTAATTACGGCGTTATTACGCTCTAATTACAGCGTTATTACGCTCTAATTACAGCGTTATTACGCTGTAATTTACAGCGTAATTACACTCTAATTACAGCGTAATAACGCTGTAATTACAGCGTTATAACGCTCTAATACAGCGTAATAACGCTCTAATTAGAGCGTAATTACGCTGTAAATTAGAGCGTTATAACGCTCTAATTTACACTGCCAGAGACATCATCGGACCTGCTAGTTCATCAGCTCAATCATTTGTAGGGAAATCTCAAAATTATTCTGATCTAGATATGTTTATTACAATTCACGATAATGGAAATATGCTAGGAAGGTGAACGGTTTAATTTAGAGCGTAATAACGCTCTAAAATAGAGCGTTATAACGCTCTAAATTAGAGCGTTATAACGCTGTATTACAGCGTTATTACACTGTGATTAAAAATTTGCGGTCCTCTATGTGGCGAATATGAGCTTCCGTAGTTTGTACATTTGTAGGATGCACGTGATTTGGCCGGACGAGAAGCCGGCTAGTGGCGTGTGCATTGTATGTTTTCTGGCCAACTTCAAGGTCTGCAGTTCTCTCTCGGATTCCCGTAAGAGAAATTTCGCGACAGAGCCAACGCAGGGAAGACAAGACAACAGCCCATTCAGTTTTCAGACACGCAAGGAACCTGAAGAATTGATCCAGTGGAGAAAGGTTTTCAGATGATGTACATGGTATGCGAAATGGAGTCGTTACCGTGACCCCAACCGAGCTTCCCTCATTTACGATAACTGATCCATTATCATGCTGGGTCAAAAAGTTTATACGCTCTAACCATAGACAATACACAAGGCCATTTGGTACAAATACACATTACGCGTTGAACCAGAAACCCATAAGCTCTTATGGGTTTGTGGTTGAACTTATTTCAGTCGTTTTGAAGTTTAATGGTCAGTGCCAATAAATTTATATCGTTGGAACCAAATAGCTAAAAAAAAATAGTAATTTGAATGATGCACACGAGGTGTATATATAGACATAATGGTGTATAATTTTGCCTTGGCTTGTACATGTACCAACGACTAAATTTGGAAATAGTGGTGTGCTCGCCAGAATTATAATAAAACTGTGCACTGCATGTGCCTCTCATAATGCAGCTATATGTTTGGACATCCATTGGAATCCCAAGAGTCCCCGCCGAATCAGATTGAGAATATATATATGACAGGTTTTACATACAAACTAAGTAACAAGTGGATAGGAGGGACAAAAAACAATTAGCATGTGAAATCAATCAAGATGGACGACAAAAAAATGAAGTATTGAACCAAAATGTACAATGTAATACTGTGCAATTTTGTTGTGAATCCTATACATTGTAAATGGTAGAAATTATGGAATGAAGTTCGATCAATGAAACCAGAAAAACGTGAGAGACTCTTTATGTATTTCTGATGAAACCTAATATTACAGTTTACTCCTATGTTCCATAAAAGACAACACACCAGTTTTACATGAGTTTGACCAAATTATTTCAGTTCTCACAAAATATTGGACAGTATACTAGTCTTATTGGGTCACACATGTGTATCATCGAACTGTTACAAATATTACGAAGTGATTTGTGCAAAATGTGCAATGATGATAGAGCTTGCAGCGAACTTTCAACAGGCATTTCAGTACACTGTACAGTCAAACTACTACGATTGACGATGTGAACATGTAGATCCGTTAACGTTTATTATCAACAGGCACTATTAGACAACATACTCGTAAAATGAAATGATTGGTTACTGGTATTACTCAACCGTGATCTGTTTGTTTCATTGTTATGAACAATTCAGTTGCTCTTAATAGTATACTAGTAGTTTATTTACTCTAAATGCATAAAATGGTAACACATGGAGTAGTATGTTTTATATTATTGTAAGAGGAACAAACAACTGAACTCACTTCAGTAAAACAATTCAATTTTAGTTTCCCCAACAGGAAAAAAATTGAATGTAGTAGTTCTGTAGTAGATAATTTACCAGAGAATTTTCATTACTATATCATATTCCAACTTCACTACAAGAGTCGACTTGGATCCATTCTGAAGCGGCTGATGCTGTCATACTTGTTCCATTTGCTGGCGGTATATAAACTTTTGACAGGGTCGAAACAGAAATCTGACGCAATTACATGAGCTTTTTACTCACGGATTACTCAACGCTTTCATGATGACTAGACACTGATGTAACTGTGTAAGATCGCCAAAAGTTGAGGACAATACATATCCAAACAACATTCATCACTAGTGTACGGTTAACTCCTTCGTGAATGGAAAACGTTGATTATCAAGAGACTGATACTCAGCAACATCGAGTAGAGCTGTCCATACTGACTTCAACACCTTAACCCTGCACATCATATGCAGAAACCAATAGGGAATCACAAGTACATATACATGTACGTGTGTTAACCTTCGCCCGACAGTTACATTTGAATTGATTTGATATTCTAGAATATATATCTAGAGAAGATTTACATGTAGGTGACTTGACTCAATTGTTATGTACAGTTTTCAATAAATCGAACAAAGTGGAAAACGTGTGGTAAAAAGGAACACAGTCTCCATTTCCTTATAATCCATTAATATGTAGGCCCTCTACGTATCTTAACAGAAACTCGTAGAACATCAATGTGTCTAAAAAGATTATACCTGAGTAACTTTTGATTCGAGTTGAAGATAGAAAACTGCAACAAATATCATGACAGAGCAGTATTCACATACATGTACATGTATATGAACGGACAGAGGGAGAGATGGATGAACGACATCTTTCAAGCACACAATATATTTCTGTGGAGAAAGGGTCAGTGTGTATCACCACCCTTACCTCCAACTTCACACACCCAAACATACATGAAGTGCTTGCTGCTCAGAGAAACCTGACCAGTAAATCCAGCATGGTAAGTATTACAATTTGATCAAAAGAGGTCATTTCATTTTCATATCCCTTGTACATTCAAGCAGAAACCCATCTCTCTTATGGGTTTCTGAGTCAAGCAAATCCATTCAATTGTATTCGATGAGGAAATCCCCAATACACAGCCAATAAATTCACACTTTATTGTATGTTTATTTTCACATACGTATGTTTATTTACAATACCAAATTATTGGCTGTGTTTCGTCCCGTTATACGTTAGTGGCCCATACAGTCTGTCCAGGACTCGTCAGTTGGGTGCAGACCATTAACTTGAGCCAATCCTTCACTATCGTGCAAACAGCAACAAATTTGATATTTTATGGATAAACTGATCCAAAATATTCAACAATTGAGTAATTTGACATGCACGTTTACATTGAACAATTATTTTGATCATTGAACGTGTCATACTGAAACAAAATCTTAAGTAATCAGTGTGCTCCAAATGATGTAATACTTAATTAACATGCATACTCTCCCACAATCGATGTCTTAAGTAATAAGTGTGCTACAAATAAAGTAACACTTAATTAACATGCATACTCTCTCACAATTGATGTCATAAGTAATAAGTGTGCTACAAATGATGTGAAACTTGATTAATTAACAAGCATACTTTCCCACAATTTGCCAGGGTTTTTTTCCCAGGGGCGTTTGAAGACAATTTGACCAAGAAAAGTTTCTGTGGGGCTTAACTGCACTCTCCAAAATAATTGTTAACTACCATGATAACGGTTGATAACCATTTGTCCAAAATTTAATATAAAATATAAAACATAACTTGTGTTCTTTGCAAACACCAAATTTCAATATTCAAGGGTAAATTGACTGATATTTGTATACAATATCAGTCTATATTCTAGATAGTTCCATAATACTGGTATGCTTAGTAGTCTCTGTCATTGTTGTAAAGATACCATTTGTGAAGGTACAGTATCAATATATATACACATCATTTGCTTCTCAAATGTACGATTTATGGCACTCCCTGCCTCGACAATACGCGGCCCTGTGCAAGTCTGTACATTACTGTAAATGCATGTGAATACTGCACACACAGACGGATGGATGCTCTGTTGCCAACGAACCCTCCCATTCACCTCCACAGTTAATAGGCTACAGGGGTGATGTAACCATTCTCTGTGCTGGCAGAGATGGGGGGGGGGGGGGGGGGGGGGGGAAGGTCGTATGCTGACATACTAGTCAAAACCTACGATATTTGAAGGACTGTTTAATTTCCCGTTAAATATAACTCCAGGGGTTCTTCAGGCTTTTTCCAGGGGTGGGTGCGACCCTAATAAATATTTATTGATGAATGTGCATTGAATGTTGGATATTGATACATGTGGGAGGCGGGTGAGGGAGGGGGGGACACCATCTGGTTAATTGTTCATAAGTTACGACGTAGTTTATCTGCTTAGCCAATGAAAGGCTGTTCTTGCAAACCTCACTCCCCTCTCCCCCCCCCCCCCCCCCTCCACACACACACACAAAAGCACGAGGATGAAAATGGCGAATATTGGATACCAATCTTCCGATCTGACACAGTCGAAGTGACACGATGCCGTCAAGATTTTTTGAACTGAACATTCTGTTTTAAATAGGCTAGCTTGCAAAGACAGGTCATTATGTGCACGGCTGATATGAACTTGTTTCAGTTGGTGGTAGACCGGGAAGGTGAGGGGAAGGGGGTTGATTTGAACTACTAGTGGCAGGAGAATCTGGCAACTAAGCCGGTGTTAGATCCCGCCCCCACCGGAACTGTGAATAACAAGCCGTGAAATTTGTCCACCGCCAGGAATCACATATATAGATACTTGTATGTTGAAAACAGTTGCAAATCTAACGATTTTGCGTGGTGTTGTTTTGACTGATAATATTCCTGTATTGCGCCATCTGGTGAATGTATTTAGCATTGATGTAATTTTGGGCAATTCATGGACACCTTGATCGCAAGTGCTGCCTCTGGCGGGAGAAAGAATCTCCTGCCTAACCGACAGGAATTTATCTAGCGTAAAAATATTCTCACGTCCTTACGTGAGGTTTTTTTTTCTCAAATGCGCAATGTTCCAGACTGATCACAGACATGATTCACTACATGTATATCTAAACAAGTGGAGAGATCGCTGATGAATAAAGTTGCTCCATTATTTAGATCCAATCTGTAATTTATCGAAGTAGCTGAAATGTGCAGATCCAGTGTGAATAAAATTTAGTATATTATGGCAGCACAAGTGTACGATGGTGATCTTGATGATACAGATGACATGAAAGATGACGACTGCTGCTAATGAAAACAACATGCAATACAGAAACATAACAACTTAGCAATATCATCAGATTACCTTTGCCTGTGATTTTTTCGCCATGTCCTGACACTGGTATCGGCGGTGGAAGCCCAGTCGGCGGTGGACCCAAACTGCTGCTCAGGAGCCCAAACTCATGATCGAGAAGGTGTCCGTGGCCAGTGGGACTCCTCAGAGGAAAGTCCGGTGCTTGGTGGGTGATGGGGCTGCTCACAACGAGGCCAAAGTCCAGGTCACTACCCCTTGGCAGGCTCGAAGTCAATGGAAAGTCTCGATCTAGTGGGTGACTGTTGGCAGCTCCAATGAAGACTCGGTCGGGGGATTTCGCAGGATCCCCCGATATCGCCGTAGCATTGAACATCAGTGTCAGGATGTGGGGGTAGGTGCTTTCCAGAGCAACACAGAGGGCGCTGAAAGCTTGAGGCCCTTTGCGGGAGACTATGTCTAGGATCTTGTCGACTCGGCCTTCTTTAGTGTTGATAGCTCGTAGGACTCCCAGCTCCTCGGCAGTGACGGCGTCGCCTGCCTGCAGGTAGGGCAGCAGCTGTTCGACATCGGACACCTGGTGAAGTTGGGGTCGGCATATCTCCAGCATCTGGAGGTACCGCTGGTCCATTGCGGCAGGCACCAAGTAGGACAAGCCTCACTGTGGGAGAGGGATCAGAGAAAGTGATCACACATGGGTGTGTGTAAAGGTATTTACCTAATATTCAATTGTAAATGGGTAAGGTTTACTGACTCGAAAGTACAAACTCAGTTAACGCTCAGGTTAGGTAGCTTTCAAAGCCCTATCAAAGCTGTATATGATCCAGTGATTAGGAAGACGTGCGGGATTGCGCGAATCGCGCATAACTTCGAAATATCCCGCATACAACAGTTTATCAGTGCGCCCAATGCGCGCACTGTAAATATTTGCGAATGTTATGTTTTTATTGGAATTATTGCGAAAGTTTGGAAATCAATCGTATGACGATCTTCCATTATGTTGGGGCGCCCTTGATGTCAGTGTCAGACGGTCTCTAGACTTAGTCTAGAAACCGCTGAACAGATTGGCTGGCTGAGCATAATTTGGGGTATCCCATGACGTCATAGTTGACGGTTTCTAGATTTACAAACATCCACTGACAGTTTTTGACACCGCTCTCGGGAGTTGTCAGTGCCTTATTATCGTAAATTCTGCATCCATGGCAATTTATTTTAAAAAAACACAATGACAAAGAAACTTTGTTTCATGCGATGAAAGATTGAACTGAGCTGCAGCGGCAGGAGCAGCCCACACAGTCACCGGCAACAACCACGTGTTACTGTTGACATATACACACTGACAGCAGGCATTCACGGTGGTGATTCAGATCATGATGATGACGATGACAGGTTTCTCACGCACACAATTATAGCTACGACTACCGCAGTTGATGATTGAATAAAATCGTTTTTAAAAGTACAAACCCAAAATGTCCCACAACTTTTAGAAAATCCCCCATAACTTTTTGAAAATCCCCCATAACTTTTGAAAATCCCCCATACATTTCAAACTGAAGGGGGGATTCTCTCATACTTCGAGTTCCTCTTCCCAATCACTGTTATGATCATAATGTATTAACATTATAACAAGGAATTAACCTTCATATCTGTGCTATTGAATATAGCTGCACCACAGAATGATGCATCATATATTTGCCTAGAACGATTATATCAATTATGCACAAATTCATAACTTGTTCAAATGTCTTTAAGTCTGATAAGTGTGTCACTGTACAACCTTTTATTACCCACAGACTAACAGATTCAGGTTCTCAAGATCACAGGTGTATTGACACCATAATTCATGTATCTCATTCTCATGAATCTGTTTTGTATGCATCCATGGTCCTGGCATGGCTTCAATATTATATATACGACTTCATGGTCAGTGATACAGTTTCAAACTATCATATTATACTGTAAACCCCTTAATTTTTCGCGGCCATTAATATTCGCGATTTTCGCGTTTTCATTAACCCTTTCACTGCCGGGGGCGACTTTAGTCGACAGGGGGGTTCACTGCCGGAGGCGACTTTAGTCGACCAGAACTAGGGGAAATCAGGGCAAATTGACACATGATAAGGTAACATTAAATTTATGTTCCAGTAGTGATTTTTGGAAACTTATATTGCATACACTGTACTGAGAACAAACCCACTTGATTTTTTAGGATAATTGGAAACATTTCACAGTGAATATGTCATTTAAAAATTGACTTTATAATTTCTTCGAAATAACTTGGCAACGGGGGACAGTTTCTGAAACAGTTTCTGGCAGTGAAAGGGTTAAAAACGCGAAAATTTCTGGCCGCGAATTTTTTTGGCCAACCGCAATTTGATTCGCGAATATAGGCCTATTAAATTTTGAGCATCATGGAATGTCAGTAGCTCAATTAGCATGGTTGAATTGGATGTTGATTCTGAAATTGACTTGGCAATGTAGAAACAGAAGAACAAGTAATGTTGTATATTTAACATAACAAAACCAGTAGCCAATTGCAAGTTTACATGTACGTAATTATTTTGTACTGTGACAGTTTGTATTTAAGTGTTTACTAAGCTAGAAAATAAAGATATAATAGATATAATATAAAGATATAATAAAAGATGCAATTGTGTTCATGTCAGTGTTTCGCCAATTGTTGGGTTGCTTAGTGAGTTTGTTATTGGGAAATACCTCTGTAATGCGTTACCAGTAATATGCATGTTACAGAAAACGCGAAACTAAACGGCCGCGAATATGTCCAAATCCTGAGAACGCGAAATTAAGCGGCCGTGAAATTAAAGGGGTTTACAGTATTCCCCGAATTTGTACCTCCCAACCCTGAATATTTCTTGTACAAATACAGTATATAAACATTGCCATAATGGCCAAGTAATCTATATATACAAGTGATCATTTTAATGTTTTACAGAAATACATGTACATGTATGTTTTGTATAATGCTAGTAGTTGCCTAATTGTGACTTTATAGATCTACCCTTGATTGGTTAGAAAGGATTTACAGGTATAGTCATACATGTCGATCTAAATAGCTGTATAGGGCTTGATTGATACAAGACAAGTTGAAATTAGTCTGTACCATGATGATATAGATCTAGATCCAAATGAGACCACACAATACACAAAAATTCTCGGCGCTACTATTACAAGTTCCTTTGGCAATCATACAAGTACACACTTACAAGTCTTATGTACACAAAGTCCATTACCGATGATCCTAATCACTTATTCAATGGGGCAAAACTCCAACTGATAACAGCGAACTTGCAGAATAGTTTTGTCGCCATTTTGACAGCGATCAACTGTTTTTCTCGCGTGAATTTGCGAGGGTGCGGTAGTTTGATTGTCAGCCGCTAGGGGCTGCTGAAACAGGCTCTTAAGTTTCGACTTTTCCCGCGCTTCTGTCCTTAACTTGAATGTTTTAGTATGAATATTTTCTGTAATAGCCCAGATTGGTTCAAATAACACACTCCTCAATTTTTAGTTTGTGACCATAATAAGCATTTTGAATATTTATGAATTGTACACTGTAGGAGTACACCTGTAAGGATATGGGGTCTACGTCTAATCTAAAATGTGCCAAATTACCTCTGCAAACTGGACGCTTGTGAATAGAGCATACGAAATTACGAATGTGATCATAATATTATATAAAAGGTCGCGTATGGTTAATATTTTGGTGACCTCCAACGTGATTTATCTCACGTGAACTTAGCCTAGGCTACTACTGGGTCTGAATGCCACGTCTAACATGAACTTGACTACCACAGACAAAAATTAGGATATAATAATAATAATAATAATAATTTATTCATTTGTTGAGCGCAACATTACATTCGTTACTATGCGCTTAACAGGTATAAAACATGTGAAAAGTGAGTCCTGTATAATATAAAACACATGAATCATAGGTCTAAATGATGCTGTAAGAACATTTAAAGAGGTGGGTTTTAAGAAGTTTTTTAAAAGTACTGGTGGTCATAGGGCACCGCATGGCAGCAGGAAGTTCGTTCCACATATATATGAACATTTAGGAAGTCATTCTATTTTGGATTATACAGGACATCATTATGGTGAATTTTTTGGTGAACTTGAACTTGAATGCATGGTTGCAGATAGAGTGTAGAGAGGTAGGTCTATTATGGGCATACACGGACTCATGTATAGTAAATATGTTGCTGGCCTTGAACTTGAAGTTTTTATATGCTATACATTATAGGATCTAATTATGGGGGTATGACGAATTCTTTGGAACAACAATAACTATGATTTTAATTGCTGAACTTTCTAATTCTAAACTAAATTAATAACAGGCTTACTTGTAGTTGCTTTGTTTGAATGGGATGACCGGTATAAATGGCAAAATCGACGGCACTATAGTAGCTATAGGCTTAAATTAAATCTGATGGTTCGAGTAGACTATGTCTGTATAACTATTCAGATATGTATAACTTGGATAATGACTAAGAAATCATTCTGAAACACATAACCTTCATTGTGGGGGTAATATAACAAATACGGACAAACATTGCAGCAAAGATGACAATGAAATTTTCCATGTTGTTCATTTATTATAGACCTGACGTTAGTAGGCCTGTTGCAGAATATATACAACTAGACACAGAACTCCCAGCTGAGAGGAGTTTTCTCTTTAGGCTATAGAAAGAGTTTAAAGAAAGACTAGATTCAGTAGATTGGTGATAAATTGGTTAGGATGCCTTTGGTGTGCTCTAAATTTTTCGCACTCACGCGCGTCGATCAGCGTTGTGGAACAGTTGGAATCGTTTTATGTCTTCTAATATTAATGTCGGTCTACCTTTTATCGGTACGACGTGGATCCATGCTTCTGAGATATTCGGAGTAGGAAGATACTAGTAGGCCTATACTAGTATCAATTAATATAAGCCTATTCCTATTTTTTTTTTTTTTATTTGATTTATTTGGCAACTGACAACAATATACATGCATTATGATAGGAATTATACATGGTAATTATACACATGGCATAGAACAGATCATGTCAGATGGTAGACATGACATTTGGAGGAGGGTATAGTGACGTTTTTGGATACCAGGGGCGGATTTAGGGGGTGGCCTATGGGGCCCGGGCCCCCCCTAGACCCCTGAATTTTTTTTTTTTAATAACTTTTTCTCTATTATGAACTCCAAAGAATCCTAAAATACACACCAGAAGTGCTATAAAAGCTACAAATTTCCATTTTTTCCCGGGGGCTTACGGCGCCCCCCGAACCCCCAGACCGGACTGGTCTCTAGCTTCGCTCGATCGCTCTAGTCAGTATTGTTATATCTGCCTGCCCCCCCCCCCCCCCCCCCTAACACATCTTCCTGGATACCAAGTTGCCGAGGATGCCAGGATCTTATCTTTCACGAGTTTTTATTATTGCACGGAAGATAGCCTACGGGAATCGTGTTACACTTTTCATTGCTATTATGTAAGCATATACATAGATAAACCAGTTGCAGACCCAGCTCATGGGAACATGAAATACTTGCGTACGAATGAGGCGTTATGATAGAGCCAGTGGTTTTCAATATACACGACAGGTGGCAGCAGCATTGTGCATCGACTGTGCTGCCACAGGTGGACAAAGTTATTCTCAAAAGAAAATAGATCCAGCCTATATTTGACAGCCCGAATAATAAATACCAGAATGAACATAGGCAACGTATACACACATAAATTATAAATTAATATAGTAGTTTTTAATTTAATTATCATCGCACGAGCTCTATTTGAGCCTTCGAGAACATGCCAAAGTGTCATGCAACGTGTATTCCTGCGCGCTGCGTGTGGCGCGGCGAATGAACAAAACTTGTAGGTTGTGCATCGGTATAAACAAGAAAGTTGTCAGTGCCGAAGTCACTAAAACTGTTCGTTGCTCGAAGCTGAAAAACGTTGGATAAAATCGGATACACAACACGTGCAGGGATGCAAAATGTACAGTATTTCGATGTAATATTCCTGTGTACAATACATCTTTTTTTACCGAAACAGAACAGTGTGTCTAATTGTATCAGAATTGTCATCCTGCTCTGCTTATTCAGTTATCAGTTATTGGTAGGGCTTCAACGAGTACACAATTTCGTGACCGGTTACTCGTTAGCTTGTAACCGAACCGTAACCGGTTACTCGTCCAGAAATATAGAGCTAAATAGTGTCTAAAGTAACACCTACTTTTTTTCACAGTTCGCATTTTATCAAATCTCCATGTCGAAATTGCGCCTAAAACTCGACTTTAGACGTCATTTTCACGTGAAAATATGCCATATTATGATGAATAAACATTTTATTTGGATTGGAGAATGATAAATTACTTCAATTCTGCGCGTTCAGGCGGAAATTTGACTGATGTGAAGTGTTTTATGCTGAATTACAAGGTTGCAAAATACGTTCACGATTAACCGGTCACAAAATCTGTAACCGGTTACACTCTGTAACCGAACCGTAACCGGTTAACCGAGTACTTGTTGAAGCCCTAGTTATTGGGTGCATCCAATTTCAATATTTTCAACCGCTAAAATTGCTGAACAGGCACTCACACTCACATAGCCTAAGTCATAACATGATTTTGCAGTCAGTGACTGACCTGCTGACTCTGACAGTGAACGAGTGTTGCAGGGACACTGTTAGTTACGGTTTACACGAGCAAACTGACTCTGGCAAGCGTATTCCATTCTCCCAAAAAGGCAGGGAATACTGTTGAAACATCGATCGAAGATGCAGGTTCAGCCGTGGAGCAGGCTTACGATCAAACTACTTCAAACTAGATCTACTTCAAACTTTGGAGTTTTACGCCAAGTATGATCGTGTAAACCGCATCAAACTACTTCAAAATACTTCAAACTCCACCACAAAGTTTGATCAAACTCAGTCAAACTATTCAAGCTAGTGTTCATATCCAATCATGGGAAAGCATGATTTTTTTAAAGTATCTAACACAGCCCTTCGAATCAATTTTATGCAACTTTCAACAAAGGAGCATCAGAAAGTAATGTCTAATGAAAATATTGATGAAGTTTGAAGGAGTTTAAAGTGAGAAGTTTGACCGTGTAAACCGGAATTTGATAGAGTTTGATGTAGTTTGAAGGAGTTTGACGTGACGAGTTTGATCGTGTAAACACCCACCATCAAACAACAACAAACTCACTTTTGGGAGTTTGAAGTAGTTTGAAGTAGAAAGTTTGAAGTAGTTTGATCGTGTAAACCAGGCCTAACTGTCCTTATTCCAACCATTTATTATGGAACGATTTGAGAGCATGTTATTCTTTAGGCCTGAACCATATGTAAACAGTGGTTAATTTTTTTCACACTGATCAGTATTCTTATAGTTTACTCCAGAATTGAGCAACATTACATCTCTACAGCCGAAGCAGAAAAGCCAGAAGCAGTACTAGACTAGGCCTAACTGATAAAATTATAATTTTATTACCGAACATTGTAAACTCTATTTACTGTAACAATCATTCCCATTCATTGCGATGTCAGACGCACAATTGCTTACACATGTTAGGTGTAAAAATATTTGGTGAAAACTAAAAGTTTGTAGGTCTATAGATAATACGTAAGCATGTATAGCTCTAGATACAGGTAGGCCTATGGGGTGCTGTGGCCTATGGGGGTCAGACCAAAGTCAAACAAAAATGGTAACATGACCAAATGTAAAGATTACAGCTTTCAGAGATACAATATTTGTTGAATTGCTTTCAACCTGTTTGAATTCCAATCTAATAAAAAGTACACTTTGGAAAGCACATTACTAGCATCCTTCCCCCAATTTTTTTTTCCAGTTCATTTCTGACTTGATGCTCCCAAAATGAATCTTACCTGAGACAAGAAGAGATAACCCTGAAGAGGATGGCATTGGTCAAATGCCAGAAGTTCACGGCTAACATCTACGACAAGAACCGGTGCAAGAACTGCTACAAGCCCAAAGAGCTACATTCTGAGGCGGCACTTGAAAGTAATAAGGTAACTAAACACCAATGGACAACATCATAACTATGGTAATAGTAAGCATGGTAAGGCATGCCTGTCTCTCAGTACATGTCTGTATATATACTATGGTGAACAGTTTGATACTATCATTTACTGATCATGTGATACCTGATTCACTTTTAGAAGTATTCACTACTTCAATAATTATATGACATTATACTGCACTACCGGTACCAGTGAAAATTTTAAAGACCTAGTAGCATGCCGATGAAAGTGCTTTTCATTCAGTCCATTATGAATAGTTATCTGTAAATTCGAACGAATTTTACAAATACAATCAATGGGTTTCGAGATATTGAATCAAATAGGCACTCCTTCCGTAAATTGCCGAAGATTTTGATCACGATTTTAGTATGGGTCACGTGGTTTGTGACATCGTTTGAGGCAGTACTGAACGTACATGTAGCCAGCAAGGTAAACTGCATGTCGCATATACATTCTCGTTGTGTATGTTTGACAAGAATTACTATTCATTCTCCCAGAAGGGAGGTTTATTGAATTGCAAGATGTCCAGTATTTGTTGGTTTTCATGTGTTTTCTTTGAATCTCATGCATTTTGGAGTGGTTTTCTATCTTTGAGCTGACCGCCCAAATTACGTGTTTTACGTTTTTGGCCAGCCATCAAAGCACATTTTGCCTCAACTGACGTCACGATTACGGAAACTGCCGAAGCTATTTTTTTCATCAGCATGAGAAGGCGATTGCAATACTGGCTCAATATACTCGATTATACGTCGCTGTTATTAAGTACCAATTAACGCGAACATCTTCTTTATCACCAAATGTCCACAATGCCTTTATCTGAAGAGGAATAAAACCATATAATGGTACCTTGCTACTATGACTTTAACACTGCCTGTAATGTTTAAAATTTAACATCATATTAAATATCATGTTAAAATTTGCAATATATATCAGTGTGTAATAATTATCGTGTATGGAAATTTTTCTTGTGTTCACAGGCATCAAGAAAAATTTCGAAATGTGGCTACATGTTTGTTGCACCAGAAACCTTCGACTTCACAAATCCTTTGGATAAAACTCGGGTGAGTGAGAAACCAGTAATCATGGTGATTGAATAATGCAGTACACACAAGTCCATGTACTTATATACCCTTACCAGTTTGGATTATTTGGGGGGTGGGGGGGGGGGGGTTATAATATTTTGAACCCTATTGAATTTTTTTCTCAGTTCTGTAATCATAGATCCTGAAACGATCCTAATTCTAAAATGGTCGATGAACGTGCTGAACTGAATGATTCAGCCTAATTATCCACCACACAGCCTGCAAAATTGGTTCTTTGTCGAGATCACCAAATGGTTTCAATCATCTGGGAGTTAAGTTGCATGTAAACGAGAAGTGTTTGCAGTATGGATTTGCATATTGATAGACAAGAAGTTGGAAGAAAGGGTTTGTAGCAAAGCAGATCCCATCAATAAACAATGCCAAATTTTGGCACCCAAATGTTATCTTTAGTACTGGCCAGAAAATCTGCTACTTGCAGTTGATCCTTCGAGAAAGCATATTCCATGCGAACAATTTGTCTGAACATATTTCTGGGAAAAAAATGCTACATGTACTAGTATTGGCGAGAAAAAAAAGACCTAAGTTTGATTCCAATAAAAAAAATATGTTCAAATATATATACATGAGTCATCAAAATTCCCATTGTTAAAGAATGAGTGTTCTAGCTATTTCCGCTGATCCTGGCCTTGAACTATACAAAATGTATCCTGTATTAGTATAATGAAACCCTATCGTGGAGATCTAGATGTAGTGAATGGTTTAGATTTTCAATTTGTATGCAGTGTGTTATTGTAGGCACTGGGTTAGATGTGCATGTAATTGACATGATTTCTGGCAAAAAAATCATTGCACTCGTGAGAAACTTGGTCATGACATTAAAAATGTACTTTAAACACTTTGTTGGCCATGTTGGTAGATGTGTGTATATTTAAATATAGGAAAAATTCTCTGTTCTTTGCCTATTGACTTAAACCCACTCTTCGAATAGGAGCTGGTCATAGTTTTTTTTACCATTTTTTTTTTGGCAAACCTCACATGAAGTAAGCCAATCTCTTCATTCAAGATCCCCTTTTGACACTCTTGAAATGCACATTATGAATACAAAGGCATTACGGACTACTGGTACATGCATTCATTTAACTACATATAGACCCCCTATGATGATACTGTATTGGGTATATACATTTACCTTGGCTATCCTTACTGGGCCAGTGTACAGTACTTGACTGAATGTATTTATTGAATTCATAAGGCCATACATGTACAATGTATTACAAAAATGTCACAGGCTTAACCCTGAGATATGGGATAATAAATTATTCGCTTTTGTTTGATTTGCAAATATTTGCTTCATAATATAATATCAACATGTTCAAGGTTCGAAAATTTTTATAGATTTAGCCCCCCCCCCCCCACCCCCACCCCCCTACATATCTATTCAATAAAAATGTGGAATACAGAGCTGTACCAGGCCTTGAGTTTAATATGTTTATAAATACAGTATCGTCCTGTTTATAAATTATATATACCTGGTAGATAACCAGTTTGTATTTTGTGCATGTATTGACTGAGTTCTTGGACCATGGACTTTGTGTGTATAGCACAATGAATTGTCATCAAAAGCTACATAAATGTCACACAACATCATGTTGATCAATATTGCCAACATGTTACCTACTCATCAAGGAAAATGCAAATTCTTCAATACAAATTAAAGGCATATAATTATGTATGCTGATTGAATGTCACCTGCTTGTTTAGTAAATATCATAACCAACACTTTGATTTTTGGTGTCTGTATGGGATTTTTCAGGCTTTTTGTTCACCTTAGGTTCAATTTCAGCTGAATTTGTGTGATAATAATTCGTTTCGGTGTATAGCATTCAGTGTATGTCAAGAAATTTAAATTTATGGCTGACATGTCCTCAATGGGTCACTGGAGTAAAACCGTGACAGAAAATTCACACTCTCTCATGACTTCCGACTTCACACTTTGGACGGCTCATGAACGATCCCAAGAAAAAATTTTTCTTGATGGCTTTATAAATGGAAGTTCATGTACATATATGTGATAATGGTGGCCTGTCCTCACGCGAATTTAATCTGGTCGACCTGACATATTGAAAAGAATAGAAATGGTGGAAGAACTCTTGCATGCAACATTCGGACATTGACATCGACATGCATTTTGAAAAAGAACGGCCTTGCCGATAAATTTCTTGTTCACCAACAAAGGAACATTAGAGAGCACTGATTCGTTGATAGTTGCTAATTTGGTCGAATTATCTACACAACGTGGAAATATAGTGGTCCTTTCAGTGTATGTCATTCAGTACCCAGTGAAGTCTTGAGTTAAGTTGAGTATGATGGGAAATTCAAACATGATTGTGCATGCAGGATTGATGCAAAAAAATATTTGAAATAAAAATTATCAAGCTAGTGAAAAAAGCCCTACAGCATTAGTGTTAACTTGTTACCTGTAGTACAGTGGTGTCAGTATTGAATATACACAATGCCGAAACGTTTTAATAGTACAATGTCATAGACCCTGACATAATACTAGTATGCAGACGACCTATATGCGGTTGACCATATTTTCTTGTAGCACCATTTGAATCTTTTCGCATGACTGAGGGCAAATCAGTTTATTTGACATACCATAACTCTCTTATTTGCATGTATAAAACATCATATCATGATTATGTTGTCATTTAAACTTGTTGTTTTCCACAGAGATGGCAGCGGCGATTTTTCATCCTCTACGATGATGGAGAACTAACATACTCCGTGGATGAAAATGTGAGTAATACTAGTATTGGTCGACTTGCATCCAAAATATTGATCTGGTATCCATTATGTGTCATTACACCACCGATTATGTATCTGCTTTATTATTTATCTCAAGAAACATATCGGCTACCAGCCATCGGAGATATTTATTAAAAAAACACATTGCCTTTTGTCTTTGTCACGATTTATGAATTGGTTAAGAACGTGACGAATTTATACAGACATAAAACTGCATAGATCTGTCGAGAGTTTTCCTAGAAAACACCGTCAATGTGACGAATGTCACACCTGTATGTCTACTGTAATGGTATTAACCCATGACTTATTGTCAGCAATGACTAGATCATAGGTCAAGATGTAGGCTACAATACAATACATGTAGACAGCTGATGTCATGTAGGTGATAAGCGTGTCAATTAGTGTTCAACATCATCACTTTGACCTCAATAAATACTGTCCTAGGGGTCATGGGATTGGCTGATGATTGGGTAATGATACATGTATGATACTACTGTACTAGATCTAGTATTTAATGTATTGCCATTAGATATTTTAAATTATTGTCACATGTCATTAATTAGTATTGTTGGAAACATACCTTTTATGAAGATAACATGTGTCTTGGAATACTAGTATTTTGCAAATTAATAATTATGCGAAATTTTTTTTTGGCAATCTCAGGACAATTTCATAGAATAAGTGGGTATTACTTATATATAACTGTTCATATTCCCGGCACAAAAAGTTCTACTGGGGACCACGTATAAATTATAATGTGTACTGTTAACCACTTGATCATGATACTTAACAGATTTAAATATAGATCATTTTGTCGTACATATTTGTTCCATATCACCTATTTCTAAGTGCATGCCCCCACTGGGCTCACATGATGTCTATCAAGTACTTAGATATTGTGTTAATTGGCTGTCACACAGATGTGCCCTCATTGGTTGCTATGGTGTTTGAATATTCCCATACTGACATGTGAAATATATGTGTGGCAGGCCTACTCAGTTTCTCGACTTGGTATCTTGTCTTACACTATAAGAAGTTGGTTGGTTTTAGTATGTACATTGTACATGCACATATGACATGTTCTCACCATTTTGTTATGCAGTCGTCTTTCTATAATATTATTGTGTATAAATGTGCATCAATTTTGTTTTATTGAACTATTTATTTTATTCAATTTATGAATTAAATTGATAAACAGGTTCGAGTACTTTATAGGGTCTTTTGGTATGATGTTGTTGGGGTTTTTCTTATGTGGGAGAGGGAGGGGGGTTGTCAAGAAGCAAACCTTCAAAAACCTGAAGAAAACAAGCCGATTGACAGTGGTGTTTTATATGATAAAAATGTCCATAAACTAGTATTTCAGAACTCTCCTGGTCCATTTCAAATTCTGTCTTGAGGGCTCTTGACTGAATTCTACGGAGGTGATTTTAGTGCAAATATTGCTGTTCACAATTTTTCCCCTTAAAATTTCTCTATGCACAGAGTAAATCAAGCCAATATACATAGCTATTGTTTAGACTGGTGTCTGGAAACACTTAATGTAAACAATACTGGGTGACTGGCTTGAGAAGTCTGCAGATATCCAGGGGCCAATGTAAACAATCTTCTTGCACAACCATAGTTCAACTAAATAAGGAGACTAGTTCAAGGGAAAAAATACTCTCATGGCTGGGATCAGAGGAAGGGGGGTGGCAGGTAGGAATCTTGAAATAATGTAGGGGGAGCGGGTTGTGGAAATGTGAAGGAATTGGGAATCATAAGAGCTTATATGTGTTACAAAACATAGGGACTCGCTTCGAAAATATATGCCAAATATCATATAATATGTTTTCAATTGATTAATATGCAAAACCTCTGTTGAATGCCCATTTATTATCACTATATGCTATTGTTAGTCATGAAATAATTACATTTGGTGAGCAAGTTTGGCAAGTTATGTTGGATTTTTTTTTCACAATTTATTTATTGTCAGGCCTCCCACTGAGAAATCTTGAAGTGTGACATGTGTGGTATCCTGGATACAGCCTGTGTCATCCATGTGCTAGTTTTGCCAGTTTTTTATTCGTTAGGTAGCCCTGATGATGTCTATTGAAGTCACCATACTTGATATGCAGGTGCGAGAACTGATAAAATCTGGAACACGTGAAAACGAGAAAAGTCAGCAGAAAAGTCATGCTCCCAGACTGTTTAATTACATGTACCTCACAGGGTGTCATTTGCAGTTCAAAATTTACTACTGGTTTCTACCGTTGTTTTATTGTCAGCCATCCAGATAAAATTGACCGTCTAGGCTAGCTAATGACGGTCATTACAATTTATTCAGCCAATATTACGTGAATGACTATGTTAAAACCCCCATGATATCCGAGACATAACTGCAAGTACAGTGTCCTACTGTATAGTTGATATGCCTATATATATATTTGTACATAAATTTGAGTTACATGTTACTCAATTAAAAGCAACAAAATACTGTAAAATTAATTTTGTTTCTGAGAAATTCTCTATTCGCATTTATATGTATGCACTCAAAAGCAGAAGGGGAAAAAATTGGAGATGCGCTTTATAAGTGCCATTATGAGAACAACTTTGTATATCTTTTAACTTTCTTCATCAACATGACCATCCCACATGTATATATATAATTGTACTTATGCCTGCCCTATCTCGTGAGTGAAAGACAAATATTACGCTGCGTGAAATACTTGCTTCTGTGCGGTTGAAAAGTGCTAGACCTCCAAGTGGCCGATCTTGAACTTTCTCACCTATTTCACCGTGATACACTCTTGAATGGCACGTTGTTATTTGCTCGGCTCACTGACATGCATTTAAATGTAAGACCCCTACAAAAACTCAAACAGAAAAAAGAGCGAAAGAGGGAAAAAGTGCATACTTGAAGGTTCTCATGTTAATACCTATATTCACACATACTTGTATGATGCTCAGAAATGACAAAAAAATTACTACCGCAAGAATAATATATATATGGGTAAAGCACATTTCCATCAAAGACTTCTGTTCATCTATACAATAATAGATATATATTACCTCTATCGTAGAAAAAATTAACCCCCATGACAATATCAAGTACATTTATATGGCACTGTTTCGAGCCATCAAGTCTGGTGCGTTTCATGATTATCCGTCCTGACATGAGGGAGGTAAAGTTGAAGTGTGCCATACATTTTTGTGGCAGGCAGATTGCCGCCATGCAAGTTTAACAGCCATTGTTCTTTTGTTGTGGTTTGTTGAAAATGTCAACCATTCCAAAAGAATTATGTCCCTCACCATGCTCACTGGAATAATTTTGTAAATATATGTATGAAAATGATAAACACTGCTTGACACGATGTGTCATGGACAAGTACCACATATATTTACTGCTACCGAAAATTCTTGCACAACAAACACTTTAAAATACTTTGTATAATAAATTATGGCCTGATATTGCCATGTGGACGACTGGTAGAATAATATTGTATATAAATGAATTATGAGATTATAATGCTGCAATAAATGCAGAATCATTATCACATAGTACTGTAAAAAGACTGATTTTGGCGGCTATTAAATTTGGCGGTTGTGAGCCCCACGTTATTTGGCAGAGATTTAATTTAGCGGTTTTAAAGCCACGTATATTCCTCAACATATATCAAGGTAATTTGGCGGACGATTTAATTTGGCGGTTTTTCCCCTACCGCCAAATCCGCCAAATAAATCGTCCACCAAAATTAGTAGTTTTACAGTATGTCATGTAGGCACCACGATGTACTTCATTTTCAAAATACTACAGGACTTTCCCAAAATTGTGTAAATTCATGATTTCTTGAATTTTTTTTTCCAGATCAACACCGTCCCGCAGGGAGTTATTGACATGAACAAATGCATTGATGTCTATGACGCTGAAAATGTCACCAGTCACGAGAGTTCCATCGCCGTGGCAACCGCAGACAGCACCACGTACATCAAGGGAGCCGCCAAGGAGGAAACCAACAGGTAACCGTGGCAACTAAATATTTTCTAAAATAAAATGTTACATTTTATTCCACTGATATTGAAATAGTTTATTCTATACATATATATATAATAGTGCAAGAGAGTTTATTCTACACATCACCTATCTCAACTATTACATGCTCCTTTTCGATTCTGTGGATCGTTCTGGATGAAAAAAAAAATTATGTTTTGAAATTAAATTAAAAGTGGGGGACATTTTTTTGCACTTGATCAATGGTCAAGAAATTATCGTGTTTCCCAGCAATAGGCATGAGTGTTACTTATTCTTCTACTTGTGTGGGCATCTAACCACAACAACAGAAGTACTTAAAATGGTTGACACATGTACATACACATGTATGCTGATATATATTTGTGTGTGTGCGTGAGAATCACATAGCCACTGGCAAAACATCACAACCTTCATTAGGCAATAATGAGACAACATTGGGGAAAAACTCTGTGAAACATCTGTAATAACACCGAGTTGGAAAGGATGCTTTTTTTGGCAATATCACTGTAAATGACGGGTTTGTTTTCAAAAGCTGATTTTTCCAAAAACGTCATATTTGTCTTCAAGCATTTTAAGTTGCGAGAGCCATTGGAACTATATATTACATGTACGTTATGTAAGATTTTATGGATGCAAATAATGTCCAGTGAATTTGAATTATGTAAGTATATTCTGGGCAGCCATTACCAATTACAGTGACTGGACCAATACCAGTACCACCATTGACATGTATACACATGTATCTGTCAGGAAATCTCCGCCATAGAGAACCCTGCCTTGTCTTGTTCCCCGGGGGTCATTACTTGGTTATGTATGGAAAAGTGTGTCATGGTTGACGACCAAATCATTGACACCTTCAAGCCTTCTTTTTCTTAGCCAACGGGATGAGAACAGACACAATATCTTTGATTAGCATAAACATCCATGGTGCCTCTTCAAAGTTGGAACTCACAACCCTACAGAACTATCTGTGTCAACACGACATCATTTGTCTGACTGAAATTAAACACGCTTACCCATTGTCAATGCCAGGGTACTATTGCATACGGAGTACAGTAACACCCGGTCAGGAGTTCCGTGGTGGTGTTGCTGTCCTAATAAAGACAAACCTATGGACTAAGGTGTATGACGTTGACTGCACACATGATCAGGTGTGGTTCACTCTGGAAAATATCCCGGGCTGCACGCTCGGTGCCATCTATATACCACCACGAGATTCTCCCTACTTCTCGCCAACCTCATTTGCAATGATTCAAGAAAAATGTATAGGAAGTGGAGTACTATTGTTTGGTGACTTCAATGCCAGAATAAGCGACTTGTCAGTATTCAACGATGGAACATACACTTATACGGCAAACCCCGACAAAACTATGAATACGAACGGCCGTGACCTTGTCAAATTGTGCCACCAGGAAGGTCTAACCCCACTAAATCATTTGGTTACAGAACAACTCAAAGGAGAAGGAAATCTTACCTTCCACAGGCGGGGGTCCTGGATCTCTCAGTTGGATTGGGCTATATGTTCGAAAGATATTGTGGCAAGGGTTAACTCTTTCCGCATTGACCAAACTACTTCGCTCCAAACCGATCATGCTCCTTTGATGCTGACGATCGACGTTGTACCAGCCAGTGCCAAGGATATCAAATCACGAGCTTTAAACTTGGGAGTGACCGCTACTAAATCGGTGTCACGAACACCGAATACCAGAAAAATACCCATCAATCACCACACATTAAACTATGAACTCCTTGCAAACAACTTGAATTCAGCGGAATTTTGGGATGTCGTGCACCAGAGCGATGACATTAACACTCTATGCAACCAGTTGGCATGCACTATTTATAAAGCTGCACAGCAGGCAACACCCAGAACCGTTAACACTAGAGTTCGTTGTCACTCAAACCCACAGAATGCACACGACAGATGGCAGAACATTCTTCAGTCCAGAAACGATAGGGACCTTTGGGCTTCGATAAATTGGCAAGGCCAATTCGACAAACCTGAATCCAGCACAAGTGAACCCAGTAACTCTCTGTTCTGTGAATACTACAATCAGTTACTAAACCCAGATTGTAGTCGAGACCTGAGGACTTTTACTCCAAGAAACGGTCTGTACATCCCTGTGCTTGATGACCCCATTACTGCAATGGAAGTGGACCAATGTCTTGGCAAACTGAAGTCTGGAAAAGCTGCAGGGTTGGATGGAATCTCGCCAGCAATAATAAAGTCCTTGCCAGATGACTGGGTGTACCTCCTGACCGAAACCTACAACCGTGTTTTCTATGGTGACTATCCCATAAGTTGGTCTCTGATGAAGGTGTTCAATATCTACAAAAAGGGAAACAAACAGGACCCGGCAAATTATCGGGGAATCAGCATAATGAACGCGATTGCGAAAGTTTATGACATGGTGCTATGTAAAAGGTTCAAGCTCTGGTACACCCCGAAGGATGTGCAAGCAGGAGCCCAAAAGGGTAGGGGGTGCGAGGAACAGATCCTTGTAGTCCGACTACTCATGGACATTGCTCGTCACAAGAAAGTGCAACTCCTGATCGCTTTTCTAGATTATAGGAAAGCATACGACACAGTAGATAGATACAAGCTGCTGGAGTACCTTGACGCTCTCGGTTGTGGAGGTCGTTTCCTCACTGCATTGAAATATTCGATGTCAGCAACTGGCATGATAGGAACTGAGACTTTCCCCACATCAGCAGGGGTTAAACAGGGTGGAAGTTCAAGTTGTTGCCTATTTACCGCGTTCATTGACCCGACAATCACCGCTGCAGCTTCTGAAGGACCGGACGGATGGCTACAGGACTTACATTCACTACTATTTATGGACGATACAGTTGTCTTGGCAACAAGTAGGGAAAAGCTGATTGCAAAACTAAAGAAAGTGAAGTCCAGAGCTGATCACTTGGGCATGGTGCTTCACCCCACCAAGTCAAAGTACATCACAGTTGGTACAGAGGTTCATAGCCCTATCTCCCTAGATGATGTCACCTTGGAGCACACAACGAGCTATGTCTACCTGGGGACGCCATTAACGGCAGATTCAATGACAACCCAAGTCCAAAATCATCTCAACACCAAGTCTAACCACATCAACAAGTTCTACTCGTTCCTACGGAAAAACTCAGACTGTCCCTTTGAGGTTAAACAAAAAGTTTGGACCAGTGCACTGGTTTCTTCCATTTTCTACTCTGCCGAAACGTGGTTCACTGGAAACTTGAGAGCAGCTGAGGTCCCCTACAATAATACCCTAAAGCAGCTTCTATCCATACGTCAGTCGACATGTAACGACGCAGTGTACATAGAGACAGGTCTATCAAACGCGTCAAGTTGGATTGCGGAGAGGCAGGCATCCTTTTTGCGGAAGTTAAGAGCTCGAGCCAGAACAGGCCAGTACGTTGTCAGGGTCATTGACTTGGCCATAACATCAAGATCACCAATGGGGCGCAGGATAGAAACCATTGAAAGCACGAGAGAAAACCAACAGCAAGTGTTTCTAAACAATGTTAAATCAAGGGTGCAAACCTCCGACTCTAGTCGCCGATCTGCCTACAGAGAAATGAACCCTGCCTTGGAGCCTTCTGACTTGTTGGGTGTCAAGTCGGCAGTACCTGAAAGCGACAGGATAGCCGTTACAAGGCTACGGTTGTCATCCCATCACCTCAAGGTAGAAACCGGGCGCTGGGCTCGTATCCCATATGAAAATCGAACTTGTTCCTGTGGCCCAGAAATCCAAACGGAGGAGCATGTGCTTCTGTGGTGTCGAAAGACTGAACCTCTCAGACAAAGTTATAATTTGACGGAAACTACAAATTCAAATGACTTATTCAATCACAAGAACCAAAAACTGATGGCGGAATACTGTCGTAAAGTATTGTTACTTTTCAGGACATAAACATGATAAACATGCTTTTCTCATCCCCGTTGCAAATTCATTATGAGTATCTTTGTCAATTATTTTGCTTATGTCAATAAACTACTACTACTACTACTACTAATCAGGTCAATAGACAAGATGTTTTCATTCTGTTGCCTTGAGCGGAATTTCCTGGCACACTGAGTTGTTGCGTAATTAAACTCTCCCATGCTGATAAGAACTCTATTCACGGGGGAGAAATGCTCAGTTGGCGTCCAGAATTCTGGAAAATATTGTTAAAAGATTGGGAAAGGTGATAATTTTGGCCATTTTGCATGTTTCTATAACAATAATGGTATACAAGAAAAAACTATGCAAGCTAAAGAAAGACTTGCCACAAAGCGCAAATCAATTATGTTATGTCTGTCAAAATCAAGTGTACAATGGGCGCTTTCAGCCAAGATTTTTTTGCTGGAAATCTAGGTAATCATTTCCTCAGCTAATTTATAGTTCAATGAAAAGGCCTTATACCTGTTCACGATGTATATAAGAAGTTGGCAGATATATTGAGACCTGGACAATCTTTGTTCCATATTGTGTGATAAATATTGGCGGGTTGTTATATACGGTATGCTTTTTACAATGTATATACCTAGATGTATCTAATATACCTGCATATTATGATAAATCATCAGCTACACATTAAACATGTGTGTATGTAAGGTAACATGGTTGGATAGCTTCGAGAAAACAGTCAATGTCCCATCACTTTGTGAACTGTGCCAGTACATAATTACATCATTATGTCATTGGGCGGCAAGTTGCTCTATTTACGGGCGAACATTGATGTCTATATACCTGCCCAGTAATTTATGCATTTTGTAAATTAGGCTAGCAACATGTGATGAGAACTTTGCCTGTTTCTGCAGGCGCTACCCACAATAAACATCTTTGTGTTCATGTGTTTCTAAATATTGCGTAAAATTACTGCCACCTCCCACATTTGCATGGCGTCTCTGTGTTTGTAGATTTTTCTCCAACAAGAAGTTGTCATTAGCTGTCTCTAGAACATAATTTGTGTGAGTGAAAGGGGGTGGGAGATGTATAATATACGGTAGATATATTTATCAAGTGAAAACTAAAGGAAGTTAAAGTGGAAGTGCTCTGAGCAGACAGACAGAAAAAAAGTTATCACTCCTGACGCTTTTTATAACAGTACGACATTTTCAAAGCCTTTTGTCAAGTGACATATATATAAATTTGTGGAAATAAAGGGATGACTCAAGATAAAAACATGAAAACAAATGCCTATTGTTTGTTTGCTGTCAATCTATCTCTGCCCACGCATATCAAAAACCCTTTAGTCCTGTCCCTCAAGGAAAAATGACGCCTTTTCTTCACTCACGGCTGAAATATTTGATTACCGTGCACATTCATCACAAGTCGACAGCCGATGACAAAGGAAAATATGGCATGCCATAAAATTCATCATGCTGGGTTTTCGTGCAGGGAATGGTAGTCATTTATGTTCACTGTGACAAAACCAATTTATGGGCCCTAACAGTACTTACATTTAGTTCTAAGGACAGGCACAATTGCAAAGCCAGCTTGTTTAACAGGTACTTTCAGGGTACATTATGATATTGTGTAGAACTTGTATCATAATGTTCTCGAATAGATGTCATAATGTACTCCGTGAAATCAAAGATCAATTATACCAGAAATATTGTACTGAACAATATCTAGCTGATCTATCACGATCGTTAGAAGACTGTGATCTGAACAGTTGATGTAAAATATAGCATTCAGCTGTATAATAATCCTCACGTTTCTATTTCTGACATTGACAGGTGGCACGACGTGCTGGTTATGTACCCACGCAGCACCAAGACGAAGCACAAGCGTTCCCCAACATTCCCCCAGACGAAATCCACGTCCCTCGACCAGGGCCTCTCTCCCTCCCTCGATGTGAGTTCACTTTTTTGGCAACAAAAAAAAAAAAAAACTTGAATGCATACACATATAAGTATATATTTGTACCTCCATTGCCCAATTTTCAATTTGTTTGCACACAAGTTACAAGTACATGACTTTCTATGCTGAGGATTGAAGAACCATCTACATTTATGTGCCCCGCCTAAACATTTGATCAGTGTTTCTATACATAGCAATAGCAGTATAAGGTAGCAAGTGTCTGGAGGAAAAAATCTATCGGCAAAACTGTCTTAACTCCCTGGTTTTATTCATTGTACTGCTACAAAAATTGAGCTCTTGTATTGTCATGCCCCGCTCATTTTCAGTCATGTTTCCTTTTGGTTCGAAGGGCAGGGCGTGCTTTATCTTCATACACCGACAAATGACATCTTTTACTTTGCTTAATGACCATGAAAGCTAGAGACTGAAAACATGGTCAAGTAAAAGATACGCATACACGTACATGAGCATGGGTCGTTTGAGGACAATTTTTTGTTGCCATCAGACTTGCTACTTGCCAGATCATGGTTGTTTTATTCATAAAATACATGGACATTATTTTTTGACACTGAATAATTTTATACAGTTAACATGGTAAATATTTTGTGAAGAGCATTCAAATTGGCTCTGTGTAGCTTATAATAATAATGTCAGGGTCATTTAACAGCAACAATCTGTTTCATGCTTACTGCAGCTATATATAAATGTTTAGAATGCAGGGAAATCTTTGTTCAAACATGATAAATATGGACATCCCACATGTCCCTGGTATAAAATTATATGTGTCGTCAATTCATTGGGCCGATAGTCAATAGATGTTCCAAATAAGCGTTTCGAACACATATTCTAAATATTGATAATGTACATGTACATGTGATTCTACATAGATCTATCATCAGCAGTCAGACCTATACTACCAACATATCATACATGTATTTGATATTGCATAAGCACACAGTTAAGTAGTTTTCATGTTAAACAAATAAATAAGTAGTATTCATGTTTATGTCAGACTACTTATATAAATGTAAAGAGCAATCTGACAAGAGTTCACACCTCTGCTCAATGCACATCACGCGAAACAAGCAGATGTCATGCCATCTCGCACATTCACCATGCCATGCTTGCCACATAAGTATAACTGCACTCTCGCTGAATGATGTTTCAATTGACAGTTACTGTACCCATTCAGAATACAATACAGGCCTGCACAACGAGCACTGTATAAATGATAGATACAATATTTAGTGATAAATGCATCGCTGACTGAAAAAAAAAGGAGAAGCTTTCTGTTGTTTGACAGGTCACAAGTTTGGTTACTCCAGGTCAAGATGGGAGAAACGATGAGTTTTGTATGAATTGATAAGTGTTTAATTGTACAAAATGACACCTGCCCTGGTTTTTGAGTCGGGCCGAATTTTGGTCGGGCCAATATATTATTATCATGGAATAACATAGTGTATGGTATATACACTGTACTTGTGCATGTTCAACCACAGTGCAAAAAGTTTCATAAATATTATAGCTCGACTGTACATAAAAGTTCGAAAAAGTGCATTTTCTGAAGATTCCACGACAGGGCTAGAATTTCGGCGAGAATCCGAGAATCGATTCTCGCAAAGATTCTCGCAAAATGGCCCTTGATTCTCTCAAAATATAATGGAGTATATGAGAAGAGGATTCTCGCAAAATTTTACGAAATTCTAGCCCTGCACGATTTCTTTTGATGTTCCATCAAGTTTTGCATTCTTGTGGTACTTCAGACTTCAATTATTTCCCACGTAAACTTGAGACGTGTTTTCAGTAAGCGTTAGGATGTTTAAGTTGACGGCACTTGCCTTTCATTCATTCCCAGACCACGGGCCCTTCACATACCTACAAACATACATTGGGTGATACATAAATGATACACTGATACCAGTATATATATGTATATACATGTATATATATGTGGGTCCATGTCATTATCTGGACAAGCTAGAGAGAGAGAGACAGAGAGAGGCACAAGTCTGTGGTTGACACAGGATAATACATGTCATTAGCTTGTGGATTGCATTAGAGCATTTGACACCATGTTCATGTTAGTAGGAAAAAAGGTAATTGTTATGCTAAGCGATACTTACCTCTGACTCTGGGGTCGTGTAATTGGCGAGCCCTCATTCGCCAACCACACATGAAATATGGGTGAAAAAGCTAAACGAAAGTTAGCCGGTCCGTTTAGACCCTGCGTTAGTAATGGTAGTTACCTGAGCAGTTCACCCTCCGTGTGGTAGCATAATCGTGCCGGTCCACTGCCTCCCAGTTCACTTTTGTTTTTGGCGAGCTCCTGTCAACACCTACTCTGCCGTCGCTCGCGTTTTTGTTTCTGAAGTTTCAAGTTGGATCTTTGGAAGTTTCTTCGCTGTGATGGAGGAGTTTTCTTTTTGGAATTGGACAAGAGTTTCTGCTGCACGAATCGTTTTCTTGCAAGCGCTCTGTCTGTTCGTCTCCTCGGCGCCGCGGATTTTGTGAATCTTGGACTGAGGAGTTTGTCTGTCTTCCGGACAAGCGTCGTTAGACAGGAGGGAGAAGCAGCGTTCCGTGGATTCGCTGTCTTCTTCTCGTTGGATTCACTGGGAATTACGTCGGGAATTTGCAGGCCTCCATTGCCGCGATGTCTGCTATGCTGTCATCTTTAGTTAGGGGGGCGAAGTGCGGCTCCGTCTTCCCTACGCGCGCTGAGATGCCTGTCCCGTTCGTCTCCAGAGTGATTCGTTTTGTCGACGGACGCTTCCACGGTGGATTTCCGTTCCCAGGCTGCTGGGCCCGTCCAACGGGCCCGGACGCACGGCCTGCGGAAGGCAGGAGCCCCGTGGTTCGTTCTTAGACTGGACCGTCGTGTTCACGCAACCGTTCAGCTACCGTACGGCCAGTGGATTTCTACATGGTTAATGAGGCAGTTAACTACAGCCGCGGCAGCCTCGGCACAGCCGTTTGTCCGTGACTCTACCGCCCGGTCTGATCTGCATGGGGAGTTGCCGGTGGCTTCTCCCTGCGACTCCTACAGGCTAGCTGCTCACCAGTCCATGACGTCGTTAAGCCGTGGCAGCCTAGGAGGTTTTCTACGACCGTGCGGCTGTCTACCATCTGTCTGCTTTTGCCAGCCGTGTTCTGCTCTGTGTCTCTACAGTCCTGTTGTAGCCTCGCGGGTTTTCTACTACCGGCCGTCCGTGGGTCCGTCCGTGGGTGATCGCCGGCACTGTGACCCCCCCACCCCCCCCCCACCAGCGCTGCTGCAGGGGTTCTTCTGTTCGTCCGTCGGCGTTGCTAGCTGCTGGGAGCTACTGCACTGTTTATCTGATTTGCCGGCCGCTATATGCACCGTGTCTTACCAGCGCAGCTACAGTCCGGGGGTTTTCTACTGACCGGCTGTCGGCCGTCCGTCCGTACGCGCGTCTTCGTCGGCTCCATGACCCCCCCACCAGCGCTGCTGCAGGGTGTCTTCTGTCCGTCCGTCCATCGTTCGTCTGCTGGTGTTACCAGCCGCTGGGAGCTACTGTTTCCAGTGCTTATGGGTTTCCTCGATGGATGTGCACCGTGTTAGATGGCCTCTCGCTAACGCCGTTCCTGCCTGTGGTGCTGCCATGTGATTGCTACCGTGGGCTGGGTGTTTGCTACACGTTCTTCCTCCTGAACCAGAGGTGTGTTTCAGCGGTGGATTCCCGTTCTCGGGCTGCCGGGACCGGCGGGTCGGTCTTGGGCTAACAGTCTGTTGAAGGCAGGGGCCCCGTTGGTCGCGCTAAGTCTGGCCCCCGACTACTCCACCGTGCAGCTCCCCGACGGCGCTGTTGATGTACTTATTGTGGACAAGTCTCCAAGACCCGGGCCGTGTTCAGCACCGTGACGACTCCACTGCCCAGGTTTCTTCTCCGGCCGCTGCTGCCTCTCGCAGGTGTTCAACCGACCGTGAAAGTGATCAGCAGCCAGCGGTGGCAAGCTCGCGGGTCTCTCAGCCCAGTGTTCCACCCCGCGATCAGCCACCGGCCGACCGTCAGTCTGCGGGCGGTACTTCATCGGCTTCCAGCTCGAGTTCTCACCGCGGGTCATCTACCACGGCGGCTAGTGTTCTCCCGGCGGTGGGCCGCCCGTCCTCTCAGGCCGGTGTTCTACCCTGCGTCCAGCCACCGGCCGACCGTCAGTCTGCGGACCGTGGTTCGTCTGCGGGTTCTCACCATGGGGCATCTGCCACGGCGGCTAGTGTTCTACCGGCGGTGAGCCGCCCGTCCTCTCAGGCCGGTGTTCTACCCCGCGTCCAGCCTCCGGCTCGATGTCAGCCCGGGCCGTGTTCAGCATCGTGGCGCCTCTCCAGCCCAGGCTACCGCTTTTTCCAGCGGCGGCAGTGCTTCGCGGTTTTTCACCTGACTGTGACCGTCAACTATAGCCAGCGGTGCCTAGCTCGTGGATCTCCCGGCCCAGTGGTTTTTCCTGCGGCCAGTCTCCGGCCGTCCGTCAGTCTGTGGACCGTTCGTCTGTCCCCAGCTCTGGTTTTCTCCGCGGTTCTGCAGCCACGGCTGCTGGTGTTCCACTGGTGGTGGACCGCCAGCCTCGCCTGACCACTGTCACCATCCAGTTCGGCCTGCGGACCTACTCCGTTCTGAGGATTGGGACCGTCCGTCCGCCAGACGTGCGGATCGTTTCCGAGGTTGGGTTTTTGATCAGCGTCATGATTTTCACTTGGGGACCATGCGGGCCACGGGGACTACTTCTTTAGGGATTTGCGTGGCGGCCGCAGGGACCAGGTCTCGCACGTGGGCTTCAACCGTGGGCGGGCATCCACATGTTCCCTGCCTCTAGATGGAACAGGGGCATCTTTTCTGCGTGACTACCCCCGTCTTTTTCCCGGAGCCTCCAGTCCTGCTTCCTCCCTTTGTGGACCAGGAGTCGGATGAACCTCCGGTCTAGAAGCCCCGGGTCTCCAGTCCAGCCAGGTCGGCGGATACCTCTGTTACGGCTTCTACCTCCAAGCCAGTGTGCATCTGGCTCTTTCCAACTCGAGTGGTCGGCGCTGGGTTCGTCCTGGCTGCAAGCCACGGAGCAAGTGACTCAGAGTTCTCCGGGCTTCTTCAGTCGGCTGTTTGTCATCCCCATGCTCGCACATGGCTGGTGACCGATTATCGTCCTCAGTCCTTTAGACAAGTTCGTCTCCAAGGGGAGCTTCTCCATGGAGTGCTCGCGGACCGTCCTCCTGTTTCTCCGCAGCGGGGACTGGGTGACTTCCTTAGATCTGAAGGATGTGCCTTTTCACGTCCCGATTCATCCCTCGTCGCGGCCCTACCCTCGTTTCCAGTGGGGCAACGTGGTTCCGCGCTCTGTGTTTCAGCCTCTCCACCGCCCCGTTCCTGTTCACCAGGGGTTTTCAGTCGGTGTCGGCGTGGGCTCACTGCAGGGTCATTCGTCTCACGAGGTACCTGGACGATTGGCTAATTGCAGCCGCGGATCGGCAGACGGTGGCCTCTCACACGGACCTGGTCGTTCAGTTTTGTCAGCGGGTCGGTCTCTTCATCAATTTCAAGAAGTCCGACTTGGTTCCTTCCCAGTGTGTCACCTACCTCGGGATGGACATCGACACGCAGTCCTTCCTGACACGTCCGACGGCAGATCGTATTCAACGTTTGAACGGCGTTCTACGGTTTTTCTCCATCGGGGTTCCCGTCGCGGCGGTGGTGTTCCTGAGGCTCCTAGGTCACATGGTGTCGCTAGAGAAGATCGTCCCTGGTGCACGGTTGCGCATGCGGTCGATCCAGTTCCACTTGAAGGACCACTGGTCTTCCGAGCAGGACTTGTCAACTCTGGTTCCGGTGGTTTCCGCTCTCCAGCCAGATCTCCTCTGGTGGTCCGATCCGGTCAACCTGCTACGGGGTCATCCGATTCACGAGTTGGAGCCCGACTTTCTCCTGTTCTCCGACGCGTCTCGCCTCGGTTGGGGTGCTCACCTCGGCGAAAGTCAAGTCTCCGGTCTCTGGTCGGCGGCCGATCTCCGGCATCACATCAATTGGCTGGAGCTCAGGGCTGTCTGGTTGGGCCTGCGCCATTTTCATCAGACGGTTGCCGGGTCCACGGTACTGGCCATGACCGACAACACGACGGTCGTCGGCTATATCAAGAATCAAGGGGGGGACACGATCAAGGGAGCTAAGCGCCTTGACTCGAAGAATCTTGGAGTGGGCGGAATCCCAGGATGTCAGTCTTCTGGCCCGACACATCCCGGGCTCCATGAACACCATCGCCGACGCCCTTTCGAGGAAGGGTCCGGTTTCCACGAACTGGTCTCTGAACCCCCAGGTTTGCAGTCACCTGTGGCGTCTTTGGGGTCAGCCTCACTTGGACCTGTTCGCCACGTTCCAGAACAATAGTCTACATCTCTATGTGTCCCCGTTCCCGGACCCTCATGCCTGGGCAGTCGACGCCCTCGCTCAGGACTGGTCCATCCTATGGGCGTACGCTTTTCCGCCGTTCTCACTGATTCCCGTGGTTCTACAGAGGATTCGGTTAAGCTCGGCCCAGATCATCTTGGTGGCTCCCTGCTGGCCAGCCAAGCCTTGGTTTCCGGAACTCCTGGAGCTTCTAACGGATCTTCCACGGTTGTTACCACCGATCCCCAGCCTGCTTCGTCAGGGACGTCAGTTTCACGAGCATCTGGGCGTTCTCCATCTTCACGCGTGGAGATTATCAGGCGTTCATTCAGAAAGGCTGGCTTTTCGAAGAACGCTGCCAAGCGGATGTCCAGAACAGTTCGGTCATCCTCAGAGCGATTATATCAAGCCAAGTGGAGAGTCTTCTCTTCTTGGTGTGGTCGACGGCAAGTTGATCCACGCCGTCCCCCTCTCCCTGCGGTAGCGGACTTCTTTGTCTGGTTGAGAGACAAGCGCAAGCGGGCTCTTACTACTGTCAAGGGATACCGTGCGGCATTGTCTAATGTGCTAGCTTCTCACGGTTTGGACATTTCTACATCACGGGAGATTTCGGCCTTGTTCAAGTCCTTCGCCCAGGATTTGCCTCCGGTCTCCCGCGCACCAAAATGGGACTTGTCATTGGTCCTTTGTAGCCTCAATGAATCTCCATATGAGCCTCTCGAGGAAGCGGAGCTTCGCACAAGACTGTGTTCCTGTTGGCCCTTGCTTCCGCGAAGCGGGTCAGTGAGCTTCAGGGACTGTCTGCGGAGGTCTTACACCCGGAAGATTGGTCTTCTGTTACCCTCCAGTACCATCTGGGGTTTCTTGCCAAGACCGAAACTCCTTCTGCCCTGGCGGCTGGGATGCGAACGTTCTCTGTCCCTGCCTTATCTCAGTTGGCAACTGACTGTGGGGATCTGTCCCTGTGTCCGGTGCGTGCGTTACGGTTGTATCTGAAGAGGACTAAGCCTTCACGACCAAGGGAATCTCACCTCTTTCTCCCGTTTTCGGCATCGAGAGGACAGGTCTCCAAGAACACGATCTCGCTTTGGATCAAGGCTGTTGTTACACGTGCTTACAGTAAGGATCGTCGGGACCTACATCAGCTCTACGGTCGTACGGCTCACAAGGTTCGCGCCATCTCCACTTCCTGGTCGTTTGCACACAACATGTCACTTCAGGATCTCATGAAGGCAGCCACTTGGAGATCTCACTCTACGTTTTCCTCATTTACCTGCGCGATGTATCGCTCCTCGCGGATGACCTCTATCGTCTGGGACCCATCGTCGCAGCACAAGTCATCGTGCAACCCACTGCTTCTTCTGCCAAGAGTCCGGGGGGGGGAGCGCCGTCTCAACACCTAGCTACGGCTCATCGCCTCACAAGGGACTCGACGACAGGTATGTAATCTCAGATTCTTCTGGATTACAAAGTATCTCTCAGTATACTATTAACTTCCGAGCTACTCTGTGGTTAATTAGTATTATAATTACTATAGGAAAGGAGCGGGTTCCTTATCCTTTATACAGTAATTATAGTCACTGGTATTATGCATAGTTCTCATCCTTCTACTTTCAGGGGATGATCTTGTGCAAGGCGTACTTTCTCTCTGAGGGGCCCACCACCGGCAGGCCATTCCCCAGAGTCAGAGGTAAGTATCGCTTAGCATAACAAATCAAAAGTTCTAAAATAACTTTTATTTTTATACTATGCATACTTACCTCTGACGTTGGATGGTCCCACCCTCCTCCCCGCTGATTATCTTCTTGTCTTTTCAGAAGATAACCTTCAGTGATCAAGTGTTGCAACTCAACAAAAGTGAACTGGGAGGCAGTGGACCGGCACGATTATGCTACCACACGGAGGGTGAACTGCTCAGGTAACTACCATTACTAACGCAGGGTCTAAACGGACCGGCTAACTTTCGTTTAGCTTTTTCACCCATATTTCATGTGTGGTTGGCGAATGAGGGCTCGCCAATTACACGACCCCAGAGTCAGAGGTAAGTATGCATAGTATAAAAATAAAAGTTATTTTAGAACTTTTGATGTTTGTTGCAGCGGCATTGCGTGCATTATGATAAGTTTGATTGAATTTGCTAACGATATGAAGGAAAGCTTGCCCCCGGTAGGAAAACAACAATAGTATTATTGCATGTAAACTTGTCATTGTTGCGTGTATTCAGCTTTTTGGGCTCTTCCATGTTGATACTGTTGAATAATTAGTTAGTTTTTGCTGATTCTTTCATGTTCAGTATGTTTGGCCTTGGATGATAGCTAAAGACATTTCTTGATCATTTGTTCACCAGCTCATTCATTGAAGACTATTCATTTCAGAATTACATTGTATGTTGCTTTTGAACAGCAGCTCTGCACATGTAAGGTATTCACTGTAGCAGTAAACATGATAAAGCATCTCATCGAAAGTACCTGCGTGGCCATGTGAATTATTAAAGAGTTGCAAGTGGCCTGGGGCTAACTGTCATGAGATCTTTTGCCTGATAAGGTGTCACATGGAGAGATCTAACATTTCCTTTTGCAAGTATCAGGCTTGTCTTGTATCATGTTATGCAAAATGCATGAGCCCTGAGGGCATCTGCATGTTTCTTGCGATTGCGATGGCGATATCATATTACAGTAGATGCTAACAGGTCTGTACCAGATACATCTTGTACATAAACATACATAACATTATCAACAGAAAAGTATATCGAGAATAGTAATAGTTTAGTAACTAATTAGTCTAATTAAGGCATTTCGGCAGAAATGCCTTTATGGTTTTAGCAGAATTTTTTTTTTTTTTTTTTTTTTTTTTTCTTTTTTTTCTTCTTCCGCCACTTTTGGTTTCCGGACGATAACTTTAGATTGCCTTGACGGATCCTTGTCAAATTTTCACCGCAAGTCAGAAATGATATGAGGAAGAACCCTATTCTTTTTGAGCCGGATCGGAGGTCCGTGAGGTCCGTGAGGATGAAATCAAGGCTAATTTTAAGACTTGGTTTCCGGACGATAACTGGAAAAATATTTATGCAATAGTTGCAGAACTCTGCATGGAGGTTCATATGCCACCAGAGAAGAACCCTATTGATTTTGGGATCGATCCGTCAAACGACCTTTGACCTAGAGGTCAAAATAATTTTTTGCTGATTCATCCTTGAGGCTTCCTGCATATCTCGGAAACCGTGCGTCGTAGAGCGAAACGGACGTTATTTTCGGACTCGTCGCCCTAGACAAACATCTCTAGGGTGTACTTTTTTTTTTGATCCGGCTCCGAGGTCCGTGAGGTCCGTGAGGATGAAATCGAGGAACTTGGTTTCCGGACGATAACTCAAAAAATATTCAGGCAATAGTTGCAGAATTTTGCACGGAGGTTTATATATCACCAGGGAAGAACCCTATTGATTTTGGGATCGATACCTCAAACGACCTTTGACCTAGAGGTCGAAATAATTTTTTGCTGAGTCATCCTTGATTCATCCTGCATATCTCGGAAACGGTGCGTCGTAGAGCGAAACGGACGTTATTTTCGGACTCGTCGCCCTAGACAAACATGTCTAAGGGGTATTATGGATGAACTTTGACCTTGACCCGAAATTTTTTTGCCGAGTCGGCATTTTTCGTTTTCGTCGATATCTCGGAAACGGTGCGTCGTAGAGCGAAACGGACGTTATTTTCGGACTCGTCGCACTAGACAAACATGTCTAAGGGGTATTATGGATGAACTTTGACCTTGACCCGAAATTTTTTTGCCGAGTCGGCATTTTTCGTTTTCGTCGATATCTCGGAAACGGTGCGTCGTAGAGCGAAACGGACGTTATTTTCGGACTCGTCGCACTAGACAAACATGTCTACAGGGAATTATGGATGAACTTTGACCTTGACCCGAAATTTTTTTGCCGAGTCGGCATTTTTCGTTTTCGTCGATATCTCGGAAACGGTGCGTCGTAGAGCGAAACGGACGTTATTTTCGGACTCGTCGCACTAGACAAACATGTCTAAGGGGAATTATGGATGAACTTTGACCTTGACCCGAAATTTTTTTGCCGAGTCGGCATTTTTCGTTTTCGTCGATATCTCGGAAACGGTGCGTCGTAGAGCGAAACGGACGTTATTTTCGGATTCGTCGCACTAGACAAACATGTCTAAGGGGTATTATTGATGAACTTTGACCTTGACCCGAAATTTTTTTGCCGAGTCGGCATTTTTCGTTTTCGTCGTTATCTCGGAAACGGTGCGTCGTACAGCGAAACGGACGTTATTTTCGGACTCGTCGCCCTAGACAAACATGTCTAATGGGTATTATGGATTAACTTTGACCTTGACCCGAAATTTTTTTGCCGAGTCGGCAGTTTTTGTTTTCGTCGATATCTCGGAAACGGTGCGTCGTAGAGCGAAACGGATGGTATTTTCGGACTCGTCGCCCTAGACAAACATGTCTAGCGGGTATTATGGATGAACTTTGACCTTGACCCGAAATTTGTCGACATTTTTCATTTTTGTCGATATCTAGTATTATAAATTATTCATCACACCGAAATGCCTCCAAGGCATCTTTAGGCCTTGACGTCTAGTTACCAAATTGTTATAATGATTATTATACCGGGTATGTAATGAGCATCGTACTGCGTTCATTGTGCCTTGTTGTCATTACATTCAGCATGCAAAGTATGAGCGTGTGTCCAGCAATATTCCTCTGTAAGTACATTTAGTAATATCAGAGTCGCATGTTTGCACATAAAGTGTACATACATGTATGGGTGTATTCAGAATGTTTAATGTGGTTTATATATGTGTATATTGTAAAGTTGTAGCAATTCGTAAACGCTAGTTTTGTTGGCCACACACTAAAGTTAAATTCATCTGGCAGTGAAACACGATTTTTGGCGATAACTTTGTTTTGGATAATCGAATCAACTTGAAATTTTGTGTGTCTTAATTGGGCATCATGCCGTAATTTTTCACCGAGTTTCAGAATTTTATCTCGAGAAATGAAAAAGTTGGCAATCTAGCTCAATGTTAAATTTCAGTCCAAACTGGGATCAAACAAATTCCAACAAATTCAGGGCTTTTATGATGTTTATGCCAGTACAGAATTAATTTATTGCTTTGATTTAAAGTCGGAAGGCATAGTCGCAGTGTATATTAAGTATACATGTTTATTTTGAATCAGTATATAACTCAAACATCAAATAAAAGTCGTTTTTGTGTGCAGACCCTGAAATTCCATTGTGGGGCTGAAATTCAATATGGGGGTAGATTACCAACTTTTTCAATTTTTGAGATAGAACTCTGAAATTATGTGAAAAATTACGGCATGATACCCAATTAAGACATACAAAATTTCAAGTTGATTCGATTATCCAAAACAAAACTATGGCCAAAAAGTGTGTTTCACTGACAGATGAACTTTAGTATAGTCTTGTCTTCTTTCAAGCCAAACATTCAGGTAAACATGCTGCATGGTTATATATAAAATTATAAATATAATGTACATGTATGTTATTTCCTTGAAAATGTTAGGCTGATGTCAGCAATGAATACGTGGTTTACATGGTGGTTTTTATAAATACTGTACCAGCCCACATCTCATTGAAATACCTGTGTTTCCTACCAGTATACGACACTGATGTACATGATTGTACCGATGTATACTTTTCTTTACAAATCACCAGATAAATATTTAATGCTAGACATGTTGTTCTTATAATTTGTACAAATCTTGAGATTAAAAAAGATTACCCCGGTAGGCTCTGCGTACTGAAGTCTGTGACCGCATTATCGTGAGCATCAAAATGACAGGCTGTCTCTGATATTCCTAAGCCTATAGAGTGGCGTATGCACAGTAAAATATAGTGTTCGGCACCTGCCAGCCAGATCTTGAGAAATTCAATATCTTCACAAAGGGAATGGTGACCTGAGTAAAAAATCAATGATCTAATAGCTTACTTCCAATAGGCCCCCCTCGAGGCATAAATGTATGTCAATATGTCCAACCATTGCAGGTTAACGTTGTGAAGTTTTGAAGGTGGGCATTATGCCATCAAGTTTGAGTGATTATGTTTGCCAAGGAAATATTTCTGGTCAGTGTGACACGTAAATTGATATGTGTTTTGAGTGTGAAACGTCAATCCAACATTGTGGCCGTTTTGAAGAACAGCAGCTGTCGCTCACGAGTGGAGACGTCACGTGAGACTTGAAGGCAACATGAGAGTCATCTACTTATACAGAGAGAATGGAATTAGTTGGATGATTGAAGGTACCAGAGGTACTGTGTGTAAAGGGAATATAAGAACTCCAATTCCGTTTCTAGATACAGTATCCGTTGATCTTCCAAATCATTGATCCAACAGAAAAACATTACAAAAGACCGTTGCATTTTCACTATGTTCACCTGGCACCTGAAGTGTGAAGCTGATACGATCACGCACACGATAAAAGTCACCGTCTCCATGGAAACCGCCCCCAGTCAACGCTTCCGATACCCAGTCGGTCTCTTTGCGAGAGGCGTTGATCCCATCAGCTAAAGTCAACTCGACCAAGCGCAAGCCCGACGACGGATGATCAAGCTCAGCTTCCTGTGGGCCCGCGATCAACTGACGCCCTGGTATTAAACAGGCAGGAAATACCTTGCATAAACACACATCCTACCTCCCACTGTCTAGAGCAAGTCGGGGAAAAAAGTAGATGTCGGTTTTGCAAAAGTTGCGGCCACATTTTGTGACATTTTCTTGAGAATATGGTACAATGTGACATTGAGAATTGTACTTTGTGAGTCAGAATCACCTGTGAATTTGGGATTCTCAGAAGTGATGAAATAATTCATGAAAAAATTATCAATGGAATTTCAGTGTTACATCATCATTAGGAAAGTGAATATGTGAATGAATTCGCCAATAATATTGAAGTCCTCAAGACTGAACATACTGGATACATGTACAATGACGATGTACAACAGTGACATTGCCAAGGAAGTATAATTCATATAATTATCATACATGTATACCAGTACATTCATGCAATCCACTAGGCCTGATAGAAAGCAACCTACTTTCCCTGCCAACTTAGCTTGTCATGTTTTGCAAACTTGGGAGCTTGCAAGGACAACATTGCCAAGTTGACATCCTTGTGACTTGGTTTGGCCGACATCTGGATATATTTCAAGCAAATCAATTGCACGCACACAATACTTCGCAAACATTGGATGTACGCGAAGCAAACATTGAAACTTCCTTGAGCATTATGTAAATTTGTGAAGCCTTTTTGCGGACTCTAACTGCAATAAAACGGAAATAAACGAGTACCCGGAGCGGACAAGGAAATTAACCTAAGCCAGGATGTTTGTTCTTGTTGGGCGACAAAGGCCAGGCTGGGCCCAGGTATGTGTGTCAATGCTGACAGCTAAATTGGGATTGAATTTCGCTCGCCGGAAAACAGTGGTTTCTGTGTTGCAGATTGAAATACATTGTACTTGAATTAGGGCACAGTATGAAAAAAAAAAAACTTATGTGAATAAAATTGATTCCAGGGTTTCGGACCCAATGGTTTGTAACTTTAGAACGAATCTAATTTTGCCGTTACACTTCACTTGCCAAATCACAATTAGTCTCATGTAGCTCTTTGAAATCACAACTTTTTTCTGGCCATAATTTGATACAGTCTAAACTTTCTGGACCATGCAGAGCTTCTGAAGGTTTTGTAATGGTTAATTCTGTGGATCATTCAGTACAGCAATTCATGTGTATATGTTATGCATAGAGATTTCTTGCCTTGCAATAAATACTGTTTATCTAATTCTACCTGTATATAGATATTCCCATTATAGTTATATTATCACATGTACATGACATTGTATCGTCACTCTGATTTTTCCAACTTGGTTTTTGACGATATTGCCAACTTTTTCAATTTTCGCAATAGAAGTCTGAAGCTCGGTAGAAAATTACCGCTTGACTCCCAGGTGGAGTATGCCAAGTTATAGAACGATACCATTAATCATTGCAAGAATATCAGCGAAAAACAGTGTAAACGAGTTAGAAAAATCAGAGTATAAGTATTATATATGTACAGTAAAGAAACAAGAAGGCACCTGACTATCTGTAAACACAAGTCATGATGAATGATTGGTAAAAATCATCGAACAGGTACCTTCAAAGACAGGTCTTACATTGTATTAAGTACAAGTATTAACTGACAAATGGAGATAATTAGGTTCTTTCTGTGGTATAAATACCGATTTGCCCTGACATTGTTCTTGTCCGTCATGATTCCATTTACTGTGATGAAACCATCAAGGAGAAAAGCACATAACTACATTGTAGCCTTGCCAAGTTCAATATTATGTCACACTTGACATGATAGAATAACATCTTCAAGGCAGAGAATGTATTGTGTTCCCTTGAATGTCCTACATACTTTCATCTCCTTACTTCCTTTCTATTTACCACTTGTATATATCATAAAATGTGGAACCCATAAACCACTCACAGACAAAAGAGTGTGTAATTGCCTGCTGAGGACCAGAAATGAAAACCTTTTCACGGGACCCAATTAGAAAAATTCCTGTGACATTCAGTGATACTAAGGATATGCCACAGTCATAGGCTGGGAACACATCTATATCCACACTCAAAAACTTGTTGGTGCGAAGAGAATAAAGATCTTAAAGACTTTTATGCATCGTTGACTGCTGCTCACACTAGGCCTGGTTGACTTTTAGAATGGGAATGGATCGCGTCTATATATATAAAGGGTTCAGCACTCGCCCGCTTACACTTGCACTGGCAATAGATTTTATGACATTTCTGACACTGCTGTTTCAGCGAATTGTTTCCGATGTCGTTAACGGCGCCAATACATACTGGATACAAGGAAAGCTTCTTTTGTGGTAGTTGTCGTGTTTGATCGTCTTTGACACGTCGCGTCGGTGATGTAACAGTTTTTACGACCGGTGGGTGTCTTTACTATAGGTGGTTCGCCGTCTTTCAAGCTAACGGTTTCTCAGTTTCGCTGAAGGCCGGCAGTTTCCGGTGTGGCTTGTGTGGGATGGTCCCCATCAGGGCCATCACAAACAACTCCTGTCATTGAACAAAATCAACGCATAAAGTGAAATACATCATTTCATCCATGCACAAGTTGACTAAATGGATACATCGTTGTGAAAGTCAAAACACATGGATGTTTCAGAAACACTGGACTTCAACAACCTTATGAGGTACCGTTAGTTATTTGTATGCATATGGTAATGAGGGCTTTGTTACCTTTATTAGTGCTAATGAACATTCAATCTTCTATGACAAAGATTTACAATTTAATCTGAATGGCAGAAAATTATTAAAACCTGATGGTTTGTGATGATGGTTTGTGATGATATTGATTCAGCGATATTGAACATCAGTAACTGTTATTGACCACAGAACTCAAATTTTAGTATATTCAGCCAGCATCACAATTTTATTTAGTAATCATGGTAATTCATTGTGCTGATGCCAAACTAACGTAAACACAACAGCTTCGGAGAAAACAGACCATGTACATTATTTTGTAAGTCCAACTCTGATTATGCGTTATTATCCTGTTCTGAGGCGTACGGTAATTTAAGAATCAAACCTAAACGAATTGGAAATATTCCAAGCAAGATGAAGTGTAAAACATGGGAACATGAAAAGTAATTATATGGCTGATTAGAAATTAATGATAGGTAGATTGACTTTCTTCTGCTATTGTTGACGAGGAGGTGCAAGCAAAGGTGTGGATTGTTTGGGTTTATTGATCAATTTATAGATTGTTTCTTGTACCATTTGAGGTCAATTACTGTTACTAGTAATCAATACACATGTATTAGGCATGTGAATGGGTTGTGATGGTAAGCCCTTATACAAGTCACACCTACTGTATGCCCAGAATCTTTTATACATACATTAATGCAACATCATGCACATAAATATGTGAAGTTAGACTCTCCATGCTTGGTATTGACAGCAGAAGACCAGGTAAAGCAACACTGGCTGACAAGAAAAGGATACCCTTTATAATAGCGGCATACATTGTAGGTTTGTCTGGTTTCATTGAATGAAAAAATTCCCTAGTGACCATATGATATACACTATGGTATTTAGCAGTGATAAATGGAAATGTAATGTACCACTATCAAATTGCTGGGCTAGTGTTCCATATATATACTAGTGTCATTCCACACATATTTTGAGAAGGGCATGGAGGTACAAACATTTGACATAATTGTTGTATCTTTTTGATCAGTCACACTTGAGGACTTTCTCAAATGTGTTGATGACTAGGATGTCTTACTATATCAGTGATACACTAAATCAGATGCCCTGAAGTGCAGTGAAAAAGTGATTATGCAGTGATTATTCATATAGTTTTCCTCTTTTCTCATGTTTTTCAGACGACAAATCACAATTCGGCAGTTGCCAGCGTTCAGCACTCAACATCACTTTCGGAAGATCCATACATTGAGCGACGACAACGAACGCTGAGTTCGCCAGGAACTGCTCTAAGTGACTCCACGATGATGAGCGCAGGATCCTGGGAAGGAGGCGAGTCAAGGGAGGGACGAGTCGGATCATCAGGCCGATCCTTGTCACTAGGGGGCACCACTTCCACGTCGAGGGGATCAGTTGGGAACGGGGATATGCTGCAAGCATCGTCAACTTCACCAGCCGTCGCCACCAAGGTTCACTCCGAGCAACACCACCCGCTGACATACCGAGGTGTACGCAGCCTGAAACACAAGCATGATAAGTCGTACAACGATGGCCTTCGTAAGAGTAACAGCATGCACGATTTGAGTTCAAGTCCGAGTTCGCCAAACGACGGGTTTTCCGAACCTATCGGCGAATCTCGTTTTCGAAGTCGTTCCCGAGAGAGTTTATCAGGACAGTCGGTGAGTGATAGTTTTAGTGAGTTGCGCACCCGTTCCAAATCCACCGGTGACGTGAGTGACTTAGGCAGTGGGAGTGCCGATGAGAGACCCAAAACATTTTTCGAATTCTTAGTGACTGAAGGCTCAAAGCCGCAGCCAAAAGGCAGTAAATATAAACGTCTGGCTGGCATACCCCAGACAAAGCCCATTGAGGATTTCACGCCATGGCAGGATCCCAGAACGAGACGAAAGTCTGTCCCCACCACGGATATTGAACGTATGGCAGCGAGTAACGTCGTGGGCAATGCTGCCAAATTCTGGGAGGCCAAGTCCTCCGAAGCTAACATGGATAAATCAAAATCTCCACCGAACACTGGAAAACTTGGAGGCAATAATAAAAGTCCCGAGTTGAGAACTAAATCTGCCCCGACCAGGGCCAAAAGTACTCCCTCTCTGCCATCTGCCGACACGGCTAGTCCAAAACTGTCATCTAGCCAGAACCGTAGTTCTAGCAATCTCACAAAAACTCCTAACAATAAATCTGCAGCATCTGTGAAAGTATCGTCTAATGTAGCTTCAGTTTCACCTGCGCGTAATCTCATAAAAAAGCGTCAGCCTATCCACTCGCCTAAAACCTCTATGACCTCTGCCGTAACAAACTTGCGCTCCACTGCAAAACCTGGTGCTAAACTTACTCAAACCAGTAACACGCCCGCTTCTAAACTGTCACCTAACACCTCAAAAAGTCCATCTCTTGTGACTCCCGCTAACTCACAACCGGCCCCTGCCCCCACCTCTCGGGTACCTCTCCCGAGAAACCGGTCCCACTCGCCATACTACAATCACCGCAAACCGCCTTCCACTCCGCCCCAGGACAAGGAAGCCAGCCGCCAGGAGCTTGCCAATGGTACACCAACCCACCCCTGGGCCTCCCCTCGTAGTCATGGCGACAGTGGAGCGATGTTCCGGAGCCACAGTCCTACGACGTCCCTGGTCTTCAACGGGCATAACAAAAACCAGACTGACGAGCGAAAGGTGAGGCTGTCACAGCAAATATATCTGTAGAAGTATAAAAAGTAGCTCTAATATACATGTATGTGTACAAACAAAAATATGTCAACTACACATGTAAGAAAAACAAAATATATTTACAGCATTAGAAAATCTAGCTTCGGCAAGATACAAATTCAATTACCTTGTGCATTAAGTGGTAACTGGTAATCAACTATGGTAGCTGGTGGTGGTAATCACCCAAAATCCTTCAGGCATGTAGAGTTAAGTGTGTTGAAAAGAAATTACTGAATTCACTCAATTTAGTGTATGAGGAAATCAGTCTTGAACACATAATCATGCATTATAATCATGCCTGAGCCTAGCATGATGAACCGCAAGACGTATATATCTTACCCCACAGGCAAACATCAAGGTCTAGATAAAGACCATTGTTATCATGTTTCATAATATTAGCAGGTAATATTCACAAGCATGTGCCCCTTAGCATCCTAAAGATCTAAATCAAATACTAGCTGTAAAACTAACCGGGTTGTCTCTACATACGATGTAGGATTTTTTTCATGGTTGTATATAAATCAGTTCATCATTTGCTTGTGAACAAGGGATGTTATGTATAGATAGGTACATGTAACTCTCGTGTGATGTATGTATACGTATGACTTGTTGGATACCTATTAAAAATGTGTGATATGATTCAGATGATATATATTATGTGTACCAAATGTATACATTTCATAGAACCAATCTTCATAAAAGGAATACACCACAGACATGATAGAGGAAGCTAGATTCTATAGATATAGGCTAAATTAAACAAACTTGAAATCGCCTTCTATATCATGTATATGATCTAGGAAGATCATTGATGCAAATATTTATTCAACATGTATTTGCATATTCATGAATTTGTGCGGAAAGGTAAATCCATGCTATCTATTCACGCTTATAGTTCATTGGATTTTGTCGTAGATGGCGCAGTCAGAACTGAATAACTCTCACATATCTGAAGATACCCAACACATGGACAGCTCTCGGGTTTCCATGACAACTGGAGACAGCAGTCGGATACCAGGTCATTCACAGCAGGTAAAGTGTCTGCTTGTAAACATTGGAACATGTGAATGAACGGTTATATTATCTTTCGGATGGGAGATTTAGCAAAAGTTATATGCATGATAAATCAAGCAGTGTTGTGTAAAATCACGAGACCATATACTAATCAATATATCCTGTAATAGCATTGACATACAACTTCGTCACTTTTCAACATGACTTTTTCACTTCACCACTACCAGGACATGGAGTACATGAAGAAGGGCTGGCTTGTCAAGCAAGGCGGGACAGAACGGGTAAGTTTTTGGCTCTCAAGCTTCCTATGTTTGGAGAGAACCAGTCTGTGTTGACAGTTATTATGTCATAGTACACCACTTCACAACCAGATGTTGTCTCAGCAAACATGGTAAAGGGAGCTATTGTATCTTCCCATCGTGTCGTAAAAAGTAACAAAACAATTTGGCTAATAACATTTGCTTGTTTAGTTTAAGACATTTGTTTTCTAATGGTTTTGTGTTTACCACTGTTGATTCATTGTCTAGCAAAGATTTTGTGTTTCTGATGCAATTTGCAACATGGTAGCAAAACATCTTTTATTGACTTGCAAGACATTTTGTTTTTTTCCTCCCCCAGGACTGGAAAAAATACTGGTTTGTGCTGAGTGGCTCGACGCTCAAGTATTTCGAGGATATGGAGGCAGAGAGGATCGGGACCGCAGACGGTGCGGTCAATCTGTCCCAGTGCTTCGACTTGTCTGAGGTGTCAGTCTCCAGGAAATACGGCTTCAGATTGAAGGTAAACTAAGTACATTTATATGTTTATTGGAAGTGAGTATGTCTGGTACTTAATGTGTGTGTCATAATTATGATAAATAAGATTATATCAACAGCATTAGATCTAAGTATCGAATGAGAGCAAATCAGTGTACATACAGTATAAACTTACGAAATATGTGTACATGTACATGATTGATACCTTTGGACTGTTGTTTTCAGACCAGACACGGGGACCACACCCTCTCAGCGCTTACACTTGGTATTCGCAACAGCTGGATGCAAGCAATCAGCCAGTGTATCCAGGCTAATGGAGGTTCCCTCCGGTCGGGAAGTAACTCACCTCGAGAGGTGTCCCCTCAGAATCCTCGCCGCACCAGTGAGCGATACCACACACACAGCTGCACGTTTTCTAGTCCAGTTAGAGACAGTCCAGACTCTACGCAAGCCGCATCACCTCAAATACAGCGCGGGACCTCAGAGACTAATACAAGCAAGATGAGCAATGGCTCTCTCAACAAGAGCCGATTTGAACTAAGAAACAGTGAGCCTCCAAGGTTTATCGTCAGGCGCTCAGGTTCAGAAGATACTTCGATGTCGATGCCCGGAAGTTCGACTGATAGTGGACGAACGAGAAGTCGGCGCCGAACCACAGACAACGTAACCAGACAACCAGACAATGCAGCTGTGTTGAGTCCGACCAAACCTGCCCCTCGACAGGGCTGCACATGGCCCTTTGTCAGTCCAGATCCCGTGGCTCAAAGTCCAAGATCCGCTAACAGTTCAAGAAGTCACAGCCCACGTTCTACGCAGGAACAACCGGTTCAAAGGAACTTATCGCAATACCTCGACGAAAACGATGAACTGAAAACCCTGAGTAAACAAGAAGAAGATGAACTTGACAATGTCCAGCGCAACATCCGCAACATCCATCGAAAATCTCTAACGGATACCAATCACACCAGCAGACCCAAACACTTTGACAAATTTGAGACAGGATCAGTGTTTAGTAGCTCTTCCGATCGACACAACTCCGTTGAGAAACTGACCTCGTCACGAGAGAGCAGCCCCAGTCCAGCAAGACTCAGCAGCAGTCAGAGCTCCTCTCTCCACAACTCCCCGAACAGAAGTCGGGTCGCCTCTTTCGACAGATCGTTGAACAACACCAGTCCGCTGCTGTCACCGTCCACTCACCGTGCTCCTTCGGCCAAGATCAGGGAGAAAACTAAAGCCAAGCCGAGTCGGGCCAAGTCCCCACCCCCCGACAAAATGGATGCGGACGATGACTACCTCGATACCTTTGTCAGGGTCAATCTGGAGCAGAGTCAGAATGATTCCTTGATGAAGACTCCTACAAGTCCTGCCATAGACGCCAGATGGAGAGAGGTATGTTATTCGTCTTTTCGTTCCAATGTTCGCTATACTCTTTGATGTGAATTGATTCATTCCATGAATAGCTGTTTCTTGAGTGCAGTGAATGAGGAACTGTATCTGATCTGACATGTGCAATAATTGGTCGTTTTTGTAGGTGGAGAAATCATCCGAGAAGAAACTCACAGGAAGTGACAATGCACTTGTCGACCTCTTGGAAACTGAGGTATCTTTACCGGATCAGCTGGTCATTTCAATGTTTACAATTTCTTTCAAACACTTTGGAGCAATGCATGTGGTAATGTTATGAAGACATACACGTAAAATTTAATGTGTGTTCCAATATCAACTCCCAGGTTGAGTCGCTGAAAGCCCAGTTGGAGCAGACCAAGATCCAGAACATCAACCTCCAGAACCTTAACTCGGAGATGAAGATGGAGCTGCATATGAAGAGACGCCACAACTCTGAGTACATGCATGATGTGGAGCTCGACCAGTCTAGGTTCATGTCACAGGTATGTAACCGTAGGTCCTCTCCGTACATAGCCCTGCTTAACACCATCTTTTGGAGAAATTAACTAAAAGTCTTTATTCTGATAAATTCTGTGCATATTCTCCTTTCAGTTGGAAGACTACCAGCTGGAGATGCAGAAGGCTAACGAAGTGATGCAGAACCGATATGCAGAGACACAACTCACAGAGCAACAGGTCTGTCCTAATGTTGCCTTCTGGAAGAAGTTTCTTGACAGAAATTCTCCTTTAATGTGCTTAAATGAGAGGCTTTGTCTGAAATCTTTGAACATCTGTAAAAATTTTGAATACTTTGTGGTGGTTTCTGATCCCTAGTTATCAATTTCCATCGTAGGTTGAGGAACTCCAAGTCCAGCTGAGAGACTCCAACACCAAGACGCAAGTCCAGGAGGAAGAACTGAAGTCCCTCCAAGCCAAGCTCAGTGTGTCCATGGCAGAGCTGTCCAACCTTGAGCAGTGTCTGACGGAGTCGGCGCAAGATCTCCGCGATGAACAGGAAGCTTCACAAAGGATCATCGATGATCTTGAGAGGAAACTCCAGGAGCTCCAGAAGAGCCTTGAGGACCGGGAGTCTAGGATCCAGAACCAGGATCGAGAGATAGACCTGCACCTGGAGAAGATTCATCTACTGGAGTTGGACCTGAAAGAAAAACACCGTCAGTTGGAAAGTACGGCGCAGGAGATTCGAAATATTGATATGCTCAAAAAAGATCTCATGGAAAAAGGAAACCTGGCAGCAGCGATGACACAAGAAGCAGACCTGCTCAGGAAACAACTTCGAGAGCAGGATGAAATTCTCCAGAAGACACAGCGCAACAACATTGACAAGGTCAAATCCATGGAGTCTGAGTTCTACAGAGAGAAGGAACGATTGCAGAGAAGAGTCGACCAACTGCAGCAGCATATAGAGCAGATATCCAAGCAGACAAGCATTGCTGACTCGCTTAATACAAACATGGCCGACATCCTCAAAGAGAAGGATGAGACAATCGCTCAGCTGGAAGAGAAACTCATCGAGAACGAGATGAAGCTGGAGGAGATGACTGAGGAGATGAACTTGGAGGTCGATGACAACAATAAACTGCAGAAGAATGTCCGTGACATGAATGATGAGAATGAACATCTTCACAAGCAGGTGATCCATCTCCAAGCAGAGTTCAATGAACTTGAACAAGCTTACAACGGAGCTGTAGAAGAGGTTAGGGATATGGGCCGCAAGCTCGGAGAAAAAGACACAGAGAAAGAGCTATTAAGGATGGACTTGGAACGAGTTGAGAAGATGTGCAAGGAACTCGAGTCAAAAGACAAACAGCTGAAAAGTACAGTTGATAAGAGTCAGGAAGAACTGGACAAACATAGCTCATCACTTTCGACATACAAATCAGAACTTGCAGACAAAAATCTTACTCTAGAACAACTACGGGAGGACTATCGGAGTGTCTGTGATGAACTTGAGAGTTCTCGTGATGAGGTGTTGCGTCTCACGGAAGAAAATCAAAGACAGAATGGTGACATTGAGTCCATGGAGAAACTCAACAACACTAGCCTCGCTGAACTGGAAGAAGTTCGCTGCCTGTATAAGGGTGTGTTAAACGAACTTGGAGAGAGCGAAAACAGAGTTGCTGACCTGGAACTTGCTCGTAAATCTGATGACAATGATGTTGCCAAGACTAGGAGGGATTTAGAAGATGCACTACATCAGATTTCTTCTTACAAAATGCAGATTGAAAGACAGTCACAGGAAATCAGACAAATCCTGGTGGAAAAAGATCACCTGGCGCAGCAGAATGTCCAGTATCAATCTGAACTGGAATCAAAGTGTCAAGAACTGTCTGAGAGTCAAAAGCTGGTCAATGAACTCCAGGAGAAATTGTCTGAACCTCAGAAGTCCACTGAGCCAGAAATATCACAAGTTGTATTGTCTCCACTGAGGGCTTCTTTGTTTGATCGAAATGATTCTGCTCGGTCTTCACAATGTAGCATTGCTTCTTCGCAGAGTGATACCCCACAGACCTTGGAAGAACTTCAGCAAGCATACAAGAAACTTAAAACAGATCATCGGGCATTGCAGAAAGAACAACAGGAAGTCACTGTCAGAAAGGATGAGCAGGAATCCGCTAATTTGTCTCTTAAACAGGAACTGAAAAATATTCAAGAAGGTTACCAAAGTCAGGTTGACTCACAAGGTGCTAAAATCCAGGAGCTCCTTGCAGAAATAGCAAACATGGAGAAGAGGAACAAGAAACTTGAAAGGCGCTCAAGAACGCAGGAAATCCATAACCTCGTTCACATTGAAACCCAAACTGATCGGAGTCCTGAGCCAGCCTCCACTGACAATGCTTATGAGTTGTCAGATAGAGTCCAAGAATTGCAGAGTGAACTTGATCTGTCAGATTCGAAGGTCAACCAGTTGATGAAGCGACTGCTACAACAGCGAAGCTTTGAAGTTGAGCTAAACCTACTACACCAACAACTGGAAACCTTGGAGGCAGAAAACAAAGCCATTCGTGAGTCACTGAGCAAGGAAGGAGCCAGCAATGGAGTTCATAAAGACAATGACTCTGTTGGCCAACTGCAAGAGTTGAAGGTCAAGATTCAGCAAAGCGTTGGACTTCTTGAGGACTGCCTGGGGAAGTTATCCAACACGATAATTGATATGGATGACAGCGTCATGCAGGAGACTCTGGCATCCAGTAATCCACCATCATCAGCAAAACATAACTTGCAGTCTGTGCTGGTGACACTGAAGGATGCCAAGGCACTTCTCCCGCACGAGGCAGGTGGGAACCAGGAGAGCGAAGTCAGCAATGATGTCAAAATGCAACTGTTTGCTGAGCGTCTTGCCATGGAAGCTGTCGTCCTGGGAGAAATGTCCTACCTTGTGCGGTCAGGACGCAGTGCAGATGACAACGGCCTGAGTGATCTCTTCACAGCTAAGGCAAAGGTTGAGGAAGTCTCGCAGTTTTTGCTTGAACGCTACTGCAAAGATGAAACATCATCGCTGACGTCCAGTAGTGAGGAGGAATCCTTGACAACGTATGCGACACTACTGTCAGACAAAATGACCTTACAGAGTCAGTTGCTAGTTGCCATGGACGACATCCGATCGTTAGCTGATGGCAATGTTGATGTTTTCGTGACGGACGACAAGAGCATGCAAGACATTGCCCAGACAAGTCTAGCCAAGGCAGCTCTCAGCTCCAAGCTTCCACTCCTGCCGGGACCTGCAGATGCCTTACATTCGTCAGCCTGTCACTCCCTTGCTAGGTCAGACCTGGAGTGTGTCCTGAACAAGCTCAAGGCAGCCCAGAGTGGCAGGAGGAGTTCACTATCCATTCCAAGCACCCACAGTCAAGAGGCCTCCAGGCTGTGCCAGGGGATGTCTGTCAAAGCCACCAGCATGGAACACAAACTTGTGCCTGTTATCGAAGGAAAAGTCAAAGACATTGCGAGGGTATTAATTCAATGCGACAAGTGTGGCTCAGCATGCTCAGACAGTGTGCAAGATTCCTCCTACCTACAGTTCTTCGCCAAGGAGTTGCATCATATCACACACCGATACCTGAGCACCAGAGGTCCAAACCTGGGTGCTGGGGATGCCGATTCCCCAACAGACTTCCTATACAGCCAGCAGTTCAGTGAACATTTGTGTGGTGTAGCTGAGCGCGAAATCAACAAAGTACTGCAGGATATTGAGTTCAGTTGTGAGCATTTCTCCGACCAATTATCAATATCCAACCAGGGCGATATTAAGGACTGTGAAAATGAAAGGACTTCATCAACTCTAGAGCTGGGCTTCATTATTGCTCAGAAGTCTCTCGTTCAGAGCCTGTCTAGTTATCACTCCATCGATCAGTCAACTGATGCCAATGCTACCTCCATTTCTACTGGTGCTAAACCCAAAGGCCTTCAGTCACTAGGCTCAACCACTTCATTGCCTGAGCTATTTTCATCATCAACAGAACAGCAGGAATTCATGGCTACCATGCTTGCACGGGGGGCAGCTTCCCGCAACTCACTTGCATCATTCTTCCTCAACAACACAGCACGCAGTGACAATCATGTACCTGATGCAGAGACATGGCAGGAACAGCTTACATCCTTAGCCACACAGCTTGTCAATACGGACCTCAAGATCTCAAAGCATAGCTACACTTCTCCTGACTATGACAGTCTTGTGACACAAGAGGCCATCTCACAGGCACAGCTCTCCTACCTGCACTACTGCCTGAAGGTCAAGCATAGGGATGCACTGGAGCAGCTTCACGTCAAGCTGGAGAGCTCCAAGATCCAGTGCCAAGCTGAACAGGAGCGTGAAGTTGATGATATGAAAGATGAACTTGACCACCTGGAGGAACAGCTGGAAGAGGCACACAAGCAGCTGGAAACAGCTGAACAAAGTGCACAAGTGGAAATTGCAGATTTACGGTCAGACATGGAACGAAAGGAAAACGGCTTCAGACAGGAAGTGCAGGCGTTGAAGGATGGATACGAGATCCGGATCCGTTCGCTTCAGAGTGACCTTGACGTGGCCAAGAGAGACCTCGACAAGATCCAACAGGAACGAGAACACGAAGGTCACCAGTTCGAGGAGTCCATGATGATGTCAGTGCAAGATTACGAAGCTAAAATTGAGAAGCTTTGTTCTGAAAAAGATCATGAGCATGTTGAGGCTCAGAGGAGGATTGTAGAGCTTAATGATGAGATTCAGCAGCTCAAGGTTCACCATAGAAAGGCAGTTGAGGAGCTGAACCAGAGCAAGATGAATGCAAGTCTTGTGAACGGTGCAGAGGGTGACATCAGTCCTGAGAATGCTGAACTCATTCGGGAAAAGACGGAAGAAGTCCAGATGCTTAGAGTCCAGATGGAAGATGGCAGAAAGCGCCATGTGGTGAGGCTCTTTCATCAATATGACTTGTGAGAGTGGATATACAATAAGAACCATATTATCGTAGTCACAGTTACGAATCATGTTATTCACTTTGTGAGTATTGCTGTTTCAGGAGGAGTTGGAACGTCTGCGAGAGGCCATGGAGGGAGATGACAACACTGCGGCCCACGCTCTCCTCACCTCCAAGATACAGCAGCTAGAGGAGCAAATCAGTAACATGCAGGTCTGTATTGATGTACAGTATATACACCTGGTGATTCAATGAGTATCGTGGGATTGTAACCATAGTAATGTAGTATGGTTCTTCCCCCAGCATGACTATGAGCAGGAGTTGTCCATCCAGAAGGCAGCCCACCGTCGGGAGATGGCTCGCAGTGTGGATGACATGATGCAACTTATGGCATCCGCAGACATCAAGAATATCCACATCGACGAGGAAGGAATACGCAAGAAATATGTCAAGGAGCTAGACAGGATTAAGGTTGTTGTGCAGGCTAGAGTGTGGAACATACATGTGTATATCCTCCATCTTAGAGATTTTGGTGCAGTACTCATGTAGTTTAAATAGAAAAGTAAAGTGGACAGAAAAGATAAGACTTCACTTTTGGCAGAGAAAATACATGTACTATCTGAATCCTGTCATACCCTTTGATTGCAATATCTGCTCCTCCTCGCAGGCGATGTACGACCGAAGTTTCGGGGCCATGGAGAAGTCTCATCAGAAGGTGCTGATGCAGATGCGGAAGGCTCACAAGCGGGAGCTGGACAGTCTCAGGGCGGAGAAGGACCAGGTACTCAGCGAGGAGACCAAGGCCACGCAGGCCGCACTCGACGCCATGCGCAAGGCCCACGAGAGCGAGCTACAGCGCGAGAGAAACAAGTTCCTGGACGCCATCGCCAAGACGTTCTCACAGCGCGATGTCGAGAGTCTGCAGCGGCAACACGAGTAAGTTTTCTGTCTGCCATTGGCTTGGACTGATCCAAATGTTGATGGCAATTTGTTTCATAGGCTGTATTATCATGACTGTTTCTCGTTACAGAGCGGACCTGGATCTGATCCAGGGGGAGCTGAAGCAGCTGTCGGAGCAGTACTCCCTGCGCTGTCTGGAGAAGGCGGCCCTGGAGGAACGGCTGGAGGCCCAGGCCAAAACCCTGCACCAGAGCCGCAAGCGCATACAGGACCTCATGGCCAGGTAGCTGGACTTGTGTAGTAACAGAAACCCATGGTGGACACTATCAGTCTTCATATTCTGGTGTGATGTGAATATTGATTGATTAAACAGTAGAAATGTTTGCAAATGCAAAATGTTTTGATTCTCTCTATAAATTTCTGTAAACAGTCGAGACGAGCTGAACACTCGGATCAAGCATGAAATCGAGAAGTTGAAACGTCAGGTGTTTTCGGGTTCCTCAACAGGAACGGCCATTGATGGTCGTGAGGCACAGGTGAGGTGACTTAAAGTGTGGCTATTGCTGCAACATCATTTGCAATCATAGTTACTAGTACTTTACATGATATGTGCCTTTTATCAAACCAAATTTACTTCCTACAGTTGCAGCTGAAAGTGAAGGAAGCAGAAATCAACCAGTTGAATGATGAGTTGAATATCTTGAAAGATCAGCTCACCAGCACTGCTGAGGTTTGTTGGCATGCAATTATGACAGATTCCAGTTTATTTGAAGCATGACACGAATGGACTGTACCCTAAACTCACCCCTCACTTTGTCACTTGGCCTCATCACCAAATACATTTACCAGCAATTGTATCCCTCTATCTACCTGTAGGAACTTGAGGAGAGCTCGAACAAGTTCCAGGACCTGCAGGCGATCCACTCGGTTGCAGAGCAGCGCCATCGCAGGGACCTGGAAGAACTAAGGCGCCAGACAGCCAACCAGTCTAGTCTAGAGGGCTTTGTGGATGATGACTCCGCCAGTGTAGAGTCCTCAGGCCGCAGCACTCCAGGTCTGCATAGGGATGGGGGGGGGGGGGGGGGGGGGGGGTTGGAAGAGGGCAGTTGTTCTTTTGAGAGCAGTATACTACATGCACAAATTTATGGTATTTTAGTTCCCACGTTTTCTACCAGTAAACCGGTAGGTACATTGAGTTCTCCAAATCGCAGTTGGATGTGATCAGAGTTTGTTCATGACAGGTGATATTGAAACTTGTGGTTTGTGCTGTTTCAGATGTACAAGAAGGCCTGGGCAATTCGTCCAATTGGATGGTCATAAACAGTGACATTATGACCTCGACACCATTCCGAGAGGCTGACAATCTTTCCTTGAAGAAACACCGCACTGACTTCAGCCGACCATCAACACTCAACACCGTGCAGGCCGCAACTCTAGCTGAAGCCTCGTCCGGACGAAAACTTCCAAACATCACACCAGAACGCCGGACGGCCAAAAAGGCCCTCTGGAGGCAAAGACGTGAGTAGTATGAGGGTTTGATTGTGTGGCTTGTCAGGCTGTAAGGGCTGTAGTGGATTTGCCGTGGTCTGATCTTGTGAAAATGTCTTTCACATTGTAAATATGTTTGGCAAATAATTATGTGGACCAGGTACATTTCATTGAGGTGTGTGTGATCTATTCACCAGTAATTGAGACATTTTTCCCTTTACACATACAAACTTTGTCTAAAAATCTTAATTAACTATTATATTGTACGATCATTCGAATCTCAGTGAACTTATCGTGAGTGATTCAAATATTCTCTGTTTTTGCTCTATTTCTGTTAACAAAAACTGCAAATTTGAAACTGTTTAAACATAGTTTCAAATGTGGGCAATATAACTTTACTCGAGGTAGGTACCATACAATGTTTGCATCAAGTTGTGGAGTGATGTTTAACCAAAATCACTTTCAAATATTTCTTATCGTGTGTGTTCAAATTTGGGTGCTTGCATTGCTGACAGATTTCCTGGTGTGTTACACTTTGATGCATTATTCCTGTTTATTGGCTTCTATCACTGCAGAAAGTTTAATGCCCGTTGGACCATTAAACATGAAAGATGTAAGCTAATATTTGCAGATAACTGTACGAAATACAAACTGATCAGTTGCCATCATAACTTCAGTTACAAGTTCTGATTTCTAATGGATTGCACATATTTATGTCCACACTTTGACCTCTATAATAAACACTTTGGGTAATCTTACCTGGCTTTCAAATAAGAGGGTAATCGTGCCATTAAGAATTTTTTAATGGCAAACTCTCTAAAACTGGTCGTTCTATGCCCCTCAGATCTCAGTCGTTCATAACGGTTTCTTGACGAAACCGGACTGAGTCAGTGGTCACTTTGAGACATTTCTTGACGAAACTGTTCCACCGGAACCGCCATTACCTTTGTCCCTGGTTTTGGCGCCAGTTCAAAGGATCTTACTTCTAGGCTTTCTTTGGGAGTTTATCATCGTTTCCTTGGATTACGATCGTTTTCCTACGGATTTTCTTCACTATTTTAGCGTACATTGTACAGCTACAGTAGTTTAGAGTACTTTTAGTCTAGTTTTTTGTGAGGAGGTGGTAAAATCCTCATAGGATAGTTAGCTTCCTCCATTATCGCCCGTTGCTTTGTTCATGTTGGAATTTTCCAGATGAAGTGCGTCGGGTGTAAACAGTTTCTTCCGAAGTGGGAGCTGCACCATAATTGTTGGGCGTGTCGCTCCCTGTGTCGACCTACGGCCTGTTGTGGGATGTGTGCGTCATGGTCGGTAGATGACTGGTCTGACTACTTGCGTGGTCTTCGCGCGGTGCAACAGGACAGGTTGGCTAAGCCCCTCCTTCCCGCTCCCAGCCCCTCTGCTAGTTCAAGCAGCAAGTCTCGATACAAGCAGGCCGCGCAGAAGCGGGAAGAGCAGGATGTACTTTTGCTTCGTCTTATCTCTGCTGTAAGTTCTGACTTGTCATTGTCTTTCAGCGATCCCCGGTTCCCGGGAACCGGTCCGCCGGTTCCCGGGAACCAGTACTATGCCTTTAGTACCACGAGTTCTTCGTGCCTAGCCTTGTGCTTGGCTTCGGTTAGCTCTTACCCAGTTCCGCCATTGGAGACCCGGGCGAGGGGCCGAGACATGCCCATTGACCCCGGTTATCCGGCATTGAGCTCCGTTCAGAGGCGTCTCACGGTGTCCACTACCCGTGAGTTCAACTCTGTTAACGTCTCAATTTGTGGACTGTGGACCGTCGGCGCCGGGGGGTCGCAAGCCCCCCCGGGCCGCACTGTTCACGCGGGTTTGGCCCTCGGAGGGCAGGCGTCCGTGGCTACGGCTGCGGGGCCTGCGCCTGCCAAGGTTTCTGGGCCTTGTGTCCCGGTTCCCGGGAGCCGTGCTGCGGCTCCTAGGGACCTAGGGTCGGGTCCCGGGACCCGGGTCTCGGCTCCCGGGAGCCGGGATTCGGTTCCCGGGAGCCGGGCCTCGGTTCCTGAGAGCCAGTTTTCGGCCTTCCTTTCGCCTCGGATTTTTACCGCGGGGTTTGGATGCCGTGGCCCGCCTCCTGTTCGGAGCTCTGTGCCGGATGCGCCCGTGTATCCGTTGTCTCCTCGGGTTTTAGTTAACCGGCCTCCGGTGTGCATGGCACCAAGGAGTCGTGTTGCTACTTCTCAGTCTATGCTACGTAAGAAGTTGGTGACTTTCGATTCTAATGTGGTTTATTTTCCACAGGTCGCAGAGGATTTCGAGGGGGGCGAGGTCCCGCCTGTCCCTCTCCAGCCGGCTGTTTCGTCCGTCACGGATTCTGTTCCCCGGTCGGACTCGGTAGCTCAGGCGTCTCCAGCTCCACCGTCTGTTTCGGCTTCTGCCTCTGGCTCGCCGGTGTCTACGGCATTCAAGACTCCGTTGTCCACGATACCGGGAGTTTCCTCTCATTTCCTTTCCCGTGGGGAGTTTCACGCGGAGATGCTGGCAATGAAGAACGATTTCTTGGCCCGTCAGGAGAACCTTCTTCCTCAGAGGTCTCCTAGGGTTCCGGACATCCAGCGTGTCCAGCCTCCGTCCGTGGCCTCTTCCGTGGGGGATTCTGACGAGGTCCCGTATCTACCTCGAGAGGAGGGCATTGTTCCGTTGCCTGGTCCGTCAGGGCTCGTTCGTCCCAAGCGCCAGCGTCAGGATGATGTTGCTTCTCAGGAGGGCGAGGACTCCGGGAATGCCTACGATATGCCCTGGGCCGACAAGTTGGACTTTGTGCGCAGAATCACTGGCGAGGAATGGCCGGATGTTCATGCGGATTCTCCTCCGCCAGCGAAGCGCGCCTGGTCTTTCACGGAGCGTGATCTCCATCAGCCTAAGGTGCCTAGGGATGTCTTACGTTTCCCGTTGGCCCCAGGGGTTAGAAACTCAGCGGCGGCCAGGGTTGAGGAGGCTTCCAAGCGCGGTCGTCCTCAACTAGGAGCGGTTCCGGCGAGGCCCAAGATTGCGGATTTTTACTCCTCGTCCATGTTGGAGGCCGAGCCGTCCAAGCTTCAGGACCATGATTCTTTCCCGCAGCCCAAGTCATTGTCTGTGCCATGGAATCAGCTGTCTGACTGGCAATCGTCCGTACGGCTTGGGGTGGCAGTGGATTCCTCCATGGATTGGCTTGTCCATGCTCTGACCGTTTCCATGAAGGCTTGTCATGAGCAGGTTATGGAAAACGAGGATTTGGACAGGTCCGAGTTAGCAGACGTTATCCATGGGTCCGTCAGCCTTCTACAGTCCTTGGGGAGGGCCGTGGCGGATAAGGTGTCTTTGGACACGTACCTCTGGTGGGCTTCAGAGCTGTGGCGCAGGGACGCGGTCCTTCAGCGGCTCGATGTCAAGTTGCCGGAGCAGCTGTTGGCCAGGCTACGTCACCACCCCGTCTTATCGGAGGAGGGTCCTGCTTCCCCTTTCCTTTTCCCGGCGGACGTGCACCGGGAGTTGGATGAGTTGAAGACCCGTAAGGAGGAGCGGGAGCGTACGAAGGCCTCTATGGATGCTTCTCTCCAACAGTCCAAAGCTATGGAGCGTTGGTCTAAAATGCTTTTACAGCAGCAGCAGCAGCGCAAGCGTCCCCAGCAGCAGCAGCAGCCGCAGGGGGCCTCAGACTCCTCGTCGACAGCCCGCGGTAGGGGTCGAGCCCTTGACCGGCCCTTTCGCAAGGCCCCTGCAGGCACGCAACGAGGGGGGCAGAGTGGACGTGGTCGCGGCCGTGGACGTCCAACCAGCCCATCCAAGTCCGCAGGGGCGAAGAAATCAGGTAATTCCCTCGTCTCGGGATCCGGCTCCGTCACGTACGGCCGTGTCTCCAAGTCAACTCGGCTCCGTCAATATCTTAGATATAAGCGAGCCCGTAGGTGCGCGTCTAAACGGTTTTTGGACTCGCTGGCGCGATCTAGGAGCCAGTCCTTGGATTGTCGCGACCTTACGTCGCGGGTTCGGTCTGAAATTTGTTCAGTTCCCGCCCTTGACGCTCACTCCAAGGGTTTTTTCCCTTCCTCACGACCCCGAAAGGCGTCAAGCCTTGGTAGACGAAATTTCGGCCATGATTCAAAAGCGAGCGGTAGAACCGGTGCGGGGCAACTCTCCCGGGTTTTACAGTATTCTCTTCGTGGTTCCGAAGGCCTCAGGCGGGTGGAGACCGGTCATAGACTTGTCCGCCCTCAATCGCTACCTCCATATACCGACTTTCACCATGGAGACTCCAGAAGTGGTTCGGTCGGCCATGCCTCTGGGGGCATGGGTCGTGACGATCGACCTGAAGGATGCGTACTTTCACGTTCCCATGAGAAGATCGATCAGGAAGTACCTCAGGTTCTTCTACCAGGGGCAAGTGTGGCAGTTCAGGGCTCTGCCGTTCGGCCTGTCCACAGCCCCATGGATTTTCACCATGTGCGTCAGGGAACTTCAGGTGCTGGCCCATCGCAATGGCATTGTGCTGTACCAGTATCTGGACGACTGGTTGATAAGACACGAGTGTCCCGAAACCTTGATTCGTCAAGCCCAGTGGGTGGTGGATCTTTGCCAGTCTATGGGCTTCAAGATCAACCAAAAAAAGTCAGACTTATCTCCTCGGCGAGACTTCGTCTTTCTGGGCTATCGATTTCGGACTATCTCCGGATCTGTTATCCCAACCGAGGAGCGTCAGTCAAAATTATCAGAGCAGTCCCGCGGCTTCTTAGACCGGATTCCGCAGCCCGCCTCGCGCTGGCAGTCTCTCATCGGCACCCTGGCCTCGACGGAGAAGATGGTTCCGTTAGGCCGTCTTCACATGAGATCTCTCCAGTTGCATCTGCATGCCAATTGGTCGCAGGCATCCGGGGACATGTCTCAGCTAGTGTCGGTGTCCGACCAGGTGGTCCGCGATCTTCGATGGTGGTTGGACCCCAGCAATCTGTTTCGCGGGGCGCCGTTCCGGCTGCCTCCTCCCTCCAGGCATCTCTTTACGGATGCCAGTATGGAGGGATGGGGGGCTCATTGGGACTCGCAGGAGATTTCCGGACTATGGTCTCTTTCACAGCGGGACGAGCATATCAACGTCCTGGAGATGCGAGCTGTGTTCCTAGCGTTACGGCACTGGGAACGCCAGTTTTCCGATCAGGTAGTTCTGTTGGCCTCGGACAATTCTACTGTCGTGGCCTACGTGAACAAGCAGGGAGGTACCAAGTCAGCGTCCCTGTGTCTGCTCACGGTAGAACTCCTTTCATGGTGTTCCGCTCGTCGCATTTCCCTCAGGGCTCGTCACATTCCGGGTCATATGAATGTGTGGGCCGACCGCCTGTCTCGACGGGGCCAAATTCAGCCCACGGAGTGGTCTTTGGCTCCCGAGGTTTTCCAGGGTCTTTGCAACCTTTGGGGCAGGCCGTCAGTAGACTTGTTCGCGACCAGGTGGAATGCCAAGCTTCCCACGTTCGTTTCGCCGATTCCGGATGAGCAGGCGTGGGAAGTCGATGCGATGTCGGTGGATTGGAACGGGTGGTTTGTGTATGCCTACCCTCCAACAGTGCTTCTGGACAGAGTCTTGGTCAAGCTCAAGTCTCATCACGCCAGGATGATTCTCATCGCACCCTTCCTTCCTCAGAAGCCGTGGTTTCCGGATCTGTTGGATTTGTTAGTAGACAATCCGGTGCCTCTTCCGGATCGGGCGGACCTTCTGAAGCAGCCCAGGTCGGACGTATTTCATCAGGCTCCGAGCGCTCTAAAGCTTCACGCGTGGCCCTTGTCGAGCGATGTTATCGAAAGAAGGGCTTTTCACGAGAAGTGTCAGCCAGGATCGCCCGAACTAATAGACGGTCTTCTCTGGCAGTCTATGAATCCAAGTGGACTAGATTCTGTGCTTGGTGTCGTGGCCGGAAAGTTAGTCCGTTCGCAGTCTCGGCTCCTTTGATTTCGGAGTTTCTCCTCGAGAAGTTTAAGGAGGGTAGAGCTCCTTCTACGCTGGCGGGTTATCGGACCGCTATTGCTAAGACAATTAAGCCCAAAACCGGAGTCGATTTTGGGCAGGATGCCAGCCTTTCGGCGTTGCTGAATAGCTTCGCGGTGGAAAGGCCGAAAACGAGGAACCCGGTTCCCGCTTGGGATCTATCGCTCGTTCTAAATTGCCTTTTGTCCGGTCCTTTCGAGCCCTTGGAGAGAGCGTCACTTAAGTTTTTAACTCTTAAGACCGTTTTCCTCCTCGCCCTTGCTTCGGGGAAGAGGCGTAGTGAGCTGCACGCTCTCGATTTTTCCAAAGTCCAGTGGAAGGAAGATGGCTCCGCGGTCAGACTCGGGGTTATCCCTTCTTTTTTGGCTAAGACGCAATTGGCTCACACCCCGTCTCTTGCCTTCTCGATCCCGTCCCTAACCTCTTCGCTGGGGCCGGGCTTGGAGGAGGATGCTAAGCTATGTCCCGTTAGAGCTCTTCGCATCTACGTCAATCGCACGAGGGAGCTTCATGTTGGGAAACGCTTGCTGTTCGTTGCCTTTAAGAAGGGTTTTCAGAATGATATTAGGGCGGCGACCATCTCTTCTTGGGTTAAGAAATGCGTGCTGTTCTGCTACGAGAAATCTCAGACTAAAACGTCGGGCTCCTTTCGTGTTAAGGCGCATGATGTAAGAGCACTAGCGTCGTCTCTTGCGTTCATGAATAATGTTGCCTTGTCCGATGTCATGCAGGCCTGTACATGGGCCTCTAACAATACCTTTGTTTCCTTCTACTGTAGGGAACTGACGTGGCAGGACGACGCCGGCTATCACTTGGGACCCGTGATAGCCGCGCAGCATGAGGTCCATCTGTAAATGATGTATATAGGAGCAGCACTTGTACATACGCACCAGTTGGACTATTCGTTTCGGAGGCCGGTTGTCCCTCTTATTTGGGTGGAAATTTTAAGTTGTCCCGCCGCCAGCAGGACAACTGCGGGGGAGCCTCCTCAACGACTACACTCTCTTAACCAGGTACCATTCAGTTTAAGTTATTGATTCTTCTCGCACGCTTAAATAAACCTAATTTATATTACTAGTCGGTCTTAAACAACCCTCCTGGGTTTCTCGCGTGTGGGAGTTTCTCGCATTCTTAATTAATAAACTCTCGAATCCATAAACCACTGAATAAGTGCGTTCTATGCCTCCATGATGACTCAGTGAGGGAGTATGGTTAGCCCACCTCCTTTGGGTATTCTGTATTTACCCAAAGTGTTTATTATAGAGGTCAAAGTGTGGACATAAATAGGAAGTTTTAACCTGTTAAAACCAGTATTTATTACACACTTACCTCTATAATAAACACGGCGAGTTTCCCTCCCGCCTCCCCTGCCTAACTAGTAGGGGACAAAGTAATGGCGGTTCCGGTGGAACAGTTTCGTCAAGAAATGTCTCAAAGTGACCACTGACTCAGTCCGGTTTCGTCAAGAAACCGTTATGAACGACTGAGATCTGAGGGGCATAGAACGACCAGTTTTAGAGAGTTTGCCATTAAAAAATTCTTAATGGCACGATTACCCTCTTATTTGAAAGCCAGGTAAGATTACCCAAAGTGTTTATTATAGAGGTAAGTGTGTAATAAATACTGGTTTTAACAGGTTAAAACTTCCTGTTTGAGTTCTGTTGATACTTATTGAAATCTACCTACCACGATTCTATTATTACCCAGGTTGTAATTCAGTATAGCTCAGAATGAGTTGATCAGGTAAAAAGATGCATGGCACTTGGAACAGATTTAGATGTAGCACTACTAGATCACTTGTTTTCACTGAAATAAATTGTACAGAAATTCTAGAGCACATGGGAAATTGTACATGATGTATACACTTCTACACTAGTTTCGAAGATATTGTAGACAATACTTTTGTTGAATTCATGATTTTGAAATAGTTGGTGTGAATGATGAACTTCAGAATGCTTCCATATTGTTTATATTTATACTATCACTGTTGTACAGAAATGTTCCTGAAGTAGTTTATGTATGTAGTTCAAAATTTAAGTACATGTATTGGTTAAGAACTGGACTTCCACTTCCAAATTCCCAGGATAGTACAAAATTGTCACAACTCAAAACAGATAGACATTATCATCCTTCCATTGCATTTGTATGGACTACAAATTGGACAATGACTATGAATTCTATTCATATTTTATCTGATCACTGTGTATCTCACATTTCAGAACCCGAACGAGCTCGAAGCAATCCAGGGATGACTGGAAGTGTGACCTTGACCTTACAGAAACAGCTTTCGTGCAGTGTGGTGCCCACGCCGGTGACCTTTGACCCGACCCAGAGACCTCCAAGGATCATGAAGTCCTCGCTCAGCGTCGATCTGAGTCAGAGTGGAAGATCCGACGAGAAATTGTGAAGCGCAAGTGTAGCTTGCAAAGATTTACACCTACCATAGACAAAATGCATTTATTTATTTCGCAAAGTCGTTGTATTATAGTAATGTGATCTACATTTTCAGAGCCTTTTGAACATTCATGCTTGACTACTATGACTATGCAGTTTTTGCGGCCAAATTTTGTAACATTTATATTTGTAGCTATTTATGGTGTTTCTGTTTTTTTGTGCAACTATGATCAAAGTCTGATCAACTGCCGATAATGATCAAACCCAGTTTTAATTTGTACACTGTAGACATAGTTTGTAGTTACTTTGGATGGCAATCACTATAAGTGCAAGACTTGTTTATTATAAAACTGGAAAACGAGATTACAGAAATGTGACCAAATGTGCATATATATTTTTTTTGCATGTTATACATTGCTGACAATGATTTTGTAAATAGTTACATGTATTTGTATAAGGTAATGTCATTGCCAGTAATGATCATAGTGATGTTGCTTTGTGTTGTATTTTTGGACACGTTCACAGTTGTCTCTCAGGAAAATAGAGATGTACTCATACAAAAAAACTATATACCACTCAATAAATTGAAGTTTCTTTACACATATAAGTATATTATAATGATGTACATTCCCTACCAAATTCCATGTTTAGTCGCTGCACAATTCCTACCATTTGGGTTTGCATGTGACATGTTGAGTTACTAATCATGTTCATACTGTAGTTTCCATAAGCAATGACAAAGGTTGTTTATCTGCCTGTTAGTTTACATCATGTGCAATATGTAAATCATGATATTCCATGTTATTGAATGAAAGTTTGCTTTTCATTATCATGCTGTTCAGTAGAAGACTTGGTGCATTTCATGTTTGGAAATCTCATGCGAGAAAACTGAAGGTTGGTCAATATCCTGGCAAGATATCAGGATATCAGATGCTTCTAATAGTGCTGTGGACATGTGACAACCAGATATATGTATCGGTAAAACCAAAATTGAAATTATGCATACTTGCCATTATGACAACAGAACAATTGGTAACACAAAATGATTGGGGACGTGTTGAAGTCGTGTTCACCTACAATGTAATGTGATGAATGTATGTGAAAAAGAAAGAAGTGTTATTCAGATTTATCAATACTACCATAATAGTAAATGCATGTCCATGCTTTTGATTTGAATTGGTTGATAGAATGGGAACAAATCATTGTCATTCTGTTTTGTAAAGTTATACAATATTAAACATATTACATGAACATCATGTGTTCAATGATTGTGCATCATCAAGTGCATTGCAGCATTGATTAATGTAATTGAAGACAAACTTTGAAAATTTCATACTTCATTAAAAGATATTGGACACTCCAGAAGAAAATACTCTATCTCGAATGACTCAAAAAAATGTAAACCAAGCTTCCATCATAATTATGGCTTATTCCTGTCATATCATATACTTTAGTTTCGTTATTTAGCACGCACATGTGTGCATGTAAATAAAATCTTTGGTATTTACAATTTTCCAGCAAAATCATTTGTAAAATGAAGCTTTTGCTATCTGTAAAATGGTGCTCAGTTGGGAGATTTTCCCTCGGAGTGTCTAGTATGATCCAAAAATAAATAGTGTTAATGATGTGAACGTTAAACCACACAATTTTAGTTCAATCCCATGACAAAACAAGAATATTGACATTTTGTTTAATTTCCGTTTATTAATGCACTTTATAATCTGATGGATGCGATCACTGTGATATGTTGTGACATGATCTAAACAATTTAATATTCATGAAAAGAACCTGCAGGAAAAAGATGCAATCTTGATCAATGCATATCTGAAGAATCAAGTCCTTGACGAATCTCCACACGACCACAGATGTATACCTACGGTAGGTGGCAGCATCCACAGATTCTAAGCACCGCAATTTTGCGAGGCTAGTTTCAATAAATAATTTCGGGTCCGAAATTTATGGCACATTATTGTTGCAGCTCGTATCCGCGTCTACTGGTACTGGTTTATTGTTCCCTGCGTCTTGTGAGTTATACAGGTTGGTGAACACGAGTTAACTGTCTGTGAAGTTTGGCGGGCGTTTTTCAACAAAGGCAGTCATTCCTTCTCTTCGGTCATTCTGTGGAAGAACAAAATACAAATGTGACAATTGGAACCAGACCTATAACTAAATACAGCTTCAATAATAATAGTATGCATCTAAAGTCCAAACAGGAAAAGGATCAAACAAGGTGATTTATACATTGCCACACTTCACAAAATTTTACGAATATGACAGAACTGGTATTCCAAATTTATGTCCAATATATGCTATTCCATGTTTGTGGATCATTAAATAAAAGTCTATGCAAAAACAAGATCATAAAACTTGCTGTAGCAAATGTTTGGTGGAAGAGCCTCTTTTCAAAATGAAGTCCCTCAGACATCGGGGTTTCAAAAGCTGGAAAACATGAACATAAATTTTTATCACACATACTTTTTTACATTACAAAATACAAATCATTCTATCATGTTAAGTTGAATTTGAGATACTCACACAAGTTTACTGCCTCCTTTGCCATTTTCACAATAATTGGTGAGTGGCTGGAGATTTTCTCTGCAGTTTTGATGGCCTCATCTAAAACTTGGTCAGGTGGGAACACTTTGCTGACCAATCCTGGTACATAGGATCATGAATATGCCATGATAATTCACTTCTGAAGATTTTGTATCAATTTTCAATCAACTTAATCATGTCGATTTTCACAAGTACAACGGTGAGAAGTGGCTTCGCCCTCGGAACACCAGGAACGCTTACCAGCTTTTTCTGCATCCTGAGCTGATATCATGTTGCCAGTGAGAACCATCTCCATGGTCTTTGATTTACCAATAGCTCGGGTCAGTCTCTGGGTTCCCCCAGCACCTGACAGAGTGAGTATACATGTATGAACAATACAGGACTACATAAAACGTTGTATATATTGTGTGAAAACCGAGATGCTTTCAGTATTTAAACAGGAACATCATGTGACAGTTAGCCAGTGCCGTAACAATTCAACATCCGACAAGTAGAGTATTTCTGTCCTGCAATGCTAGATTTTTTAATCGCTGAATGCCGCCTTGGTCACAATATAATTAGGCATCCCGATTGAAAATCGGGAGGCCTTATGTTTTTGTCTGTTTTTTTTTTTTTTTTTTTCTTTTTTTTTTTTTTTTTTTTCTTCCGCCGTTCGGTTTCCGGATCATAACTCTTGAACGCCTTAATCTATCTTTCCGAAATTTTCACAGCTCATCCGAAATACTTTGCTCCTAACCCCTATTGTTTTTCGTCGAGACCCGAAATCCAAGATGGCCGCCAGCGGCCATTTTGGAAAAAAAAATCGGGCGATTCCTGTCAATGTCATAATTTGATTCAGGCAATTTCCAGGGGGAAAAAATTTTTTGGGTGTATTTTTTTTTGGACTTAGAATTTTTCCCTCACCTGCCCCCATGCAGATGTAATACTGTGACTGAGCCATGCTACTGTATTCACTGACTGCAGCCTGCATGTCCAGCATGAGGCTAGGCTCTGCCCTCTCAGCCAGTGCAGTATATGAGAGCCCTGCTCAGTAATGCCTGTGATAAGGCAATACCCCCCCCCCCCCTCTCCCTCCCCCACCTCCACTGTCAGCCAGTCTAATCTGTGAATGAGCCATGCTACTGTATTCACTGACTGCAGCCTGCATGTCCAGCATGAGGCTAGGCTCTGCCCTCTCAGCCAGTGCAGTATATGAGAGCCCTGCTCAGTAATGCCTGTGATAAGGCAATACCCCCCCCCCCCTCTCCCTCCCCCACCTCCACTGTCAGCCAGTCTAATCTGCATATGAATGTAGCAATGTATCAGTGACTTGTATGCACTGCCCCTCTTCCCCCCCCCCCTCTCCTGTCCCCTCACCCCAGTTTACTATACTAACACCAACAAGTTGGAACAATGCCCTCCTTCCCTTTCTAAAGAAAACAATAGGTGGTTATATAATGATGACCCAAACTGAAGATAACAGCTTTGAAGGTCTGCCTGGGCCTTGGTTGCCGGTCAATTGTTCATTGTATTCAGTTAAAACAGCACTGTGTTTATCTGGATGAAACTACATGCATTGTTTTGTTTTCTAGCTGTATTTCACATGCAGTGACCAAATTATCATTGTTTTACTTAGTCAGAACCCAGAATAATTTCCTTTTTGCTTGTATTATGAATGTCTGTCATGTCTGTACATTTAATACCTATTGAGATTAAAACAAATATCTGATGGACATTTGTCTAGTGAGCAACTGCTATAATTTGAACTCTCACTCCCACCTGTGTTCAATAATCCTGGTATATGTATTATAATAACAGTCAAGTTTCACCATTAGAAAAGAAAAGAAAAATTGGGGGATGCCACAAAGCCTATAGGCTTTTATGTCTAGTTCGTTCTGTTCTTTATTAACAAACCTGGAATCGTTCCGATCGCAATCTCTGGTTGTCCAAACTTCGCCTTTTCTCCAGCATAGATGATATCACACATCATAGTGAGTTCGCATCCGCCACCCAGCTAGAATTTAAGCAACATTCAGTATACTATTTTTCCGAATTAAATCTTCCATGTTTAATCGGTAACATTGACCAAGTGAAACATCTTCACAGCCATCTTGTTCATGCAAATTACCAGCCTTTGATCTGGTCTGGAGTCAAAGATTTTTTAAGCTATCGATCAGTCATAGCTCCCGAAATAATATGCCCCACTCCCAAGAGCCAGAGAGCAAGAACTCACAGCAAATCCATTGACAACAGCAATGACAGGCTTCTTAGTGAATGACAGACGATTCCAATGGTTCAGGAAGTTGCTGTTGTACACATTGGCAAAATCTTTGTTCTGCATTTCTTTAATATCTGCTCCGGCTATAAAAAAAACAAGTACTATGTTATATAGTTATATTATATAATCACACATGGTCCTCATCCAAACTGTATGAATATTTAAATAATGAGAGGCTGAATAAATAGATGTTGATCTAACAAAAATTCAACAACAAAAATGCACGACGATTATTGTGTATTCAGTTCACCTGCAAACGCTTTCTCACTTCCCGTCAAAATTATGCAACCAATGTTATTGTCAGCCTCAAATTCATCCAATGCCTCTGCAAGCTCCAACATGAGGCCATTACACAGAGCATTGAGAGCTTTGGGTCGGTCCAGCTGAATCAAACCAACATCCTGCTTCTCTCCTCTCTTTTCTGTTCTCAGAAATTCCTTCTGGACTGTACAAAAGAGAAATTATGACGGTACAGGACTAAATGACATGAGATGCAAAAATAAAAGAATTATTTTTGTGCTTTGAGTGGCAACATAATTTATTATAGGATACAGCATGATGTACAGTCCAGTGGGTAATTTGTTAATATCTTAAAATATTGACTTGAAATCATCACAATGTTCAAAATAAGGCACACCATGTTATAACACACAAGTCAACAGAAATTCACCATGTAAGGCAAATTCAAGCATTTGTTACAATTTATAAGCCAGGCTCTGTAGACAAGTGACAAGTAGGGCTAATAGTAATACGAGTAGAGATTTTCGTAACTGAGTACTCAGCAGTGTGTAACCCATTACTAACCGGTTACTCGTTATAGACTTGAAGTCATAGTAGCAAGGTTGGTTCTATTCCTGTTCAGATAAAGCTATTGTGGACATTTGGTGATAAAATAGATGTTTGCGTCAATTGGTAATTAACAGTTACATTTAATCGAGTACATTGAGCCAGTATTGCAATCGCCTTCTCATGCCGATGACAAAAATAGCTTCGGCAATTTCCGTAATCGTGACGTCAGTTGAGGCCGAATGTGCTTTGATCATGTTGATGCTGGCCAAAACATTTAAATACGTAAATTGGGCGGTCAGCTCAAAGATAGAAAACCATTCCAAAACGCATAAGATTCAAAAGAAAACACGCTAAAACCAGCATATATTGGACATCCTGCAGTTCAACAAACCTCCATTCCTGTGAATAAATAGTACTGAATCTAAACATCAAGGCAAGAAATGCCATATTTCCGCCATCTCACCTGTTCACTTAAATTGTCAACCTTGCACCAGGAGAATTAATATGCGACATGCAGTTTACCTTGCTGGCTACATGTAATTTCAGTTCTACCTCAATCGACGTCACCCACCACATGACCCATACTAAAATCGTGATCAAAATCTTCGGTAATTTATGGAAGGAGTGCCTATTTGATTCAATATCTCGACACTCATTGATTGTATTTGAAAATTCGTTTGAATTCACTGAAAACTATCATAATAGACTAAATGAAAAGCACTTTCACCAGCATGCTACTAGGTCTTTAAGTTTGGAAAGATTTCAATGTAGTAGTCGTATACTTCAACATGTTTATCATGGGTCTGATTTCACCGATACTATTGCCGGGACATCGAAAATTCGAAATAAGCACACGTCTGATCGTCTGGCAGCAGACAATTACATTAAATGTTGCACACAGTCTCGTTATCAATTGAAAACATAACCACGAAAGTTGACAAAAGAATGGAACTCGCACATGCTGAACCGATGTAGAGGCACAATGACGGCATGAAAAACAACATTACACGCCCAAGAATGAGAACAAAAAGCTCAGAATTACTAGAGAATGTCTTGCTTTTTTATCACTTCTTGAAATTCACGAGTAAATGGTTCTAAAGCCAGTTCCGAACCCGGTAGAAGCCTTTTTGTAACTGTCAACGAGTACTCGCCTACTCGTCTAAGGCTAAGCCCTGGTGACAAGAGAAGAGTTCAATACACATCCAGTACAAGGATCGATCCTCGACAATGGCTGAACAAGTTCCAGAAACCTGAATGTTCGCAAAAATGCCATGCTACGAAAATGCCACTTGAAAAAATTAGCCCAATGGGCTAGTAAGGTTACCGCAGAAATATACAGAGTTAAGCTGAGAAAGTTGAAAGTCAAATTCAAGGTGACCACTGAAATCGCCATATCTCTAACCTTGAAAATGGGATCAAAGGTTAAATTCTAGATCACCAAACTATTCAGCATACATCATTTCCTATATGTTCACTATGGACCCCTAAGCTGTAAATTTGATAATAAGCGAGATATAAGCCATTTTGTAATCTGACTTTGAAAATAAAATGACTGACCTTGAAATTTAGGTCAAAGGTCAAATTCAATATCATTAAAATATTCAGAATATATCATTTCCTATATGTTCACAATTGATTCCTAAGCTGTAAAGTCGATAATAAGCAAGATATTAGCCATTTTGTCCTGTTGACCTTGAAAATGAGGTCAAAGGTCAAATTCAAGGTCATGAGAATTCTCAGCATATATCATTTCCTATATGTTCACAATTAATCCCTAAGCTGTAAAGTTGCTAATAAGCAAGATATTGGCCATTTTGTTCTGTGACCTTGAAAATAGGTCAAAGGTCAAATTCAAGGTCACGAGCATTTTCAGCATATATCATTTCCTATATGTTCACAATTGATTCCTAAGCTGTAAAGTCGCTAATAAGCAAGATATTGGCCATTTTGTCCTGTGACCTTGAAAATAGGTCAAAGGTCAAATTCAAGGTCACGAGCATTTTCAGCATATATCATTTCCTATATGTTCACAATTGATTCCTAAGCTGTAAAGTCGCTAATAAGCAAGATATTGGCCATTTTGTCCTGTGACCTTGAAAATAGGTCAAAGGTCAAATTCAAGGTCATGAGCATTTTCAGCATATATCATTTCCTATATGTTCACAATTGATTCCTAAGCTGTAAAGTCGGTAATAAGCAAGATATTGGCCATTTTGTCCTGTGACCTTGAAAAAGAGGTCAAAGGTCAAATTCAAGGTCACGAGAATATTCAGCATATATCATTTCCCATATGTTCACAATTGATTCCTAAGCTGTAAAGTCGATAATAAGCGAGATATCAGCAATTTTGTCCTGTGACATTGGAAATGAGGTCAAAGGTCAAATTCAAGGTCATGAGAATATTCTGCGTATATCATTTCCTATATGTTCACAATTGATTCCTAAGCTGTAAAGTCGATAATAAGCGAGATCTTAGCCATTTTGTCATGTGACCTTCAAAATGAGGTCAAAGGTCAAATTCAAGGTCATGAGAATTTTCAGCATATATCATTTCCTATATGTTCACAATTGATTTCTAAGCTGATAAGTCGCTGATAAGCAAGATATTGGCCATTTTGTCCTGTGACCTTGAAAATGAGGTCAAAGATCAAATTCAAGGTCACGAGAATTTTCAGCATATATCATTTCCTATATGTTCACAATTGATTCCTAAGCTGTAAAGTCGCTAATAAGCAAGATATTGGCCAATTTGTCCTGTGACCTTGAAAATGAGGTCAAAGGTCAAATTCAAGGTCATGAGAATATTCAGCATATATCATTTCCTATACAGTGTATGTCCACAATTCATTCCTAGTCTCTAATTTCAATATTAAGTGAGATATTAGGCTTAATGTGTCCCATTATAAAGCATAGGAAAATTTAACATGGGAAAGTCACATTTGAGCCGAGTTTGGGCCCAAAATGGCCCACTTCAAGCGATTCAAGGGAAACGAAATTTATACATGTCACAGGGGTACATATGAGGAGTGTTTTTCATCAATGAAAAAAAAAGGTACTGAACAGATTTTGAGAAAACGACCGTCAAAGTCCAAAATTGGCCATTTTTCGACGAAAACGGCCGCTCTGACTTTGAAACCAAGGTCAGAGGTCAAATTCAAGGTCACGAGAATATTCAGCATATATCATTTCCTATATGTGCACAATTGATTCCTAGTCTCTAATCTCAATATTAAGTGAGATATTAGGCTTTAATGTGTCCCATTATAAAGCATAGGAGAATTTAACGTGGGAAAGTCCCATTTGGGCCGAGTTTGGGCCCAAAATGGCCCACTTCGAGCGATTCAAGGGGAACGACATTTATACATGTCGCAGGGGTACATATGAGGAGTGTTATGCATCAATAAAACAAAAAGTTACTGAACAGATTTTGAGAAAACGACCGCCAAAGTCCAAAATTGGCCATTTTTCGACGAAAACGGCCGCCATTTTGAAAAAAATGCGAAAATAAAAAAACTAATTCAAAATACCTCCCTCTCGAAATATTTTTAGGTATTTTTGTGCAAAATTTCAGAAAATTTTGATCTTAAACTTTAAAGATAAAATTGTTGACGGACGACGACGACGGACGACGCCGCCGGACGCCTCGCCATGCCAATAGGTTACGGACCAAAGGTCCGGTAACCTAAAATTCACTTTTACACCATACATAGCTATGAACAGGGCAGATGCTCAATTTATCAAATACAGGTCAACTAGTATACAGTATTTGCTTTTATTGTTCGGTTATCACTTTGTATTATCACTATGTACTTGAATTGTATATTAACTAGTCATTCATTAAAGCTGCTGCCTTTGAATGTATGCAATATTTTTAACAAAACCAATTTTTTTGTTAAACACATCTAATGCAATATAATGAAAGGTGTGCTCAATGATTTTGACGATTACAGTCCGTCCGGGTTGTCTTTTCATCCGTTTTAATGCCCATCTTGCACCAAATTTGTAAGTAAACAAATTCTATGCATTGTATGCATTGTTTACATCTGCATGTGATGGATGCAGTTCCTGTATTTACGCGAGAACTGCCTGTTCAAGTGAGGAAAATTGTCCCTGAGGAATTATTTTCATTACATTTGATGTGAATACCGGGTATGTTCATTCAGTTAGTTTAACATGTTTAATATGAAATATAGTTTTAAAGAAAATATGACTGTTTCGAAGGCAGCTGCTTTAACATTCCCATTACAAGATTTTTCCACATTTTTTCTACACTCCAAATGGATCACCCTGGAAACAAGTTCTTAAAGGGCCACTGTATGGGATTCGGCTTTTAGGGGATTTCCAAGATTTTTCTCCCGACGCTTCTATTTATAGAACAAAACGTCAGATGACGTTTTTGGCCTAGGATCTCTGCCGAGCCGACCTGGGCTGATCTGACAATTGGCTCGGCAGTGATTCTGGGTCAAAAACGTAATCTGACCTTTTGTTCTATAAATAGAAGCGTCGGGAGAAAAATCTTGGAAATCCCCTAAAAGCCGAATCCCATACAGTGGCCCTTTAACAGCCATCCATAGTGTTCATTCATTTCATTATATCACAATTATATATCTCTGTATATTACTATGTATATCGTAATGTTATGTGCATTGAATAAATCAAATAAAAAATCTAAAAATAGATAGATTATATGCGGATCTCCAGCAGTACATAACCATGACCTGCATGATTGACTGTGATTGACATGACACATGACTAGTTCAGCCCAATAACAGCCCGTGAATAGTGCTAACACATGACAGGAGTCAGGACCGACCTGTTGACATCAATTTTATGTTGCTTGTCAGTGGGGTTTTGATGCATTGTTTTGTAAAAACTGTGCGTTTGACTCCAAAGAGTGCACTTCTTCCTAATTTAAACGCAGCCATTGTTCACCTGGGGCGAAATATGATAAATGACTTTGCCCCCGTTTTTGTCTAGTTTTGTTTCTGGCGAGTCGCGACCTTCACCTTGGCTCGATGTCGACCGCACAACTATTACGTGAGTCCATCGAGTCGAGTAAGTGATCGGTGCTTATCATGATTACTATGGAAGACCGGTGACGAAACGATTATTGCTAATGCCGATTCCCAATGCTAATGCGAATGTCAATATTGTGGTGATTTCGCCCACAGATCACAGCAGGAGATTCTTTGTAAACACTTCTCTTGTTTCTGGCCGCTTCGTGTTCGAAGCACGTGCGCTGCAGAGCAAAATTAACGCCCACTAATCCTTTCGCCCGTTTGTACTGTAACAATGGTGTTACATCACTTCCCTCGTTTCTCGTGCTTTGGGGTTATAAATACTAGTACTCTGAAGCCGCGTTGTTCAGTGGAGTTGTCTCAGAGCTGAGCAAGGTGAGAGGACGACGGAGGGCTCGGCCATGAGCTCTACGTCCTCACTCACCGGCTAAGGCCCGCGGGGGCCCTGAGGACAATTCTCATACGGGGCCCAGGAGGGGGACCTTGATGATTCGGAGCTCGTCCCTGTGATCACAGGTCTCTCGCCCTGGAATGTACGGGGGTTCCGTCCCCCGGGCGGACCGTCGGCGAGCCGGCCACAGTTAACAACATGATGATGATCCAGTTCCGTATCAAATCAGCAACTGGCACCAGTAGTGTCTGTGGTGTCCATACGTCTGGGCTTGCTGGGCGGGCCGCTACCTGGTTAATGTTTGAAAGTAAATACTGCGCCCTCCGTGACCCACGGTGACGGCTTATTCGCGAGGATCCAGGATAGCAGATGACGTCAAAACTTTACAATATTATGATGGCCCCATATAAGCCAATGATTGGGAATTACTGGTGCCAATTGCTGATTTGATACCCCATCAGTATTGGGCGCGTTTCTTTATGCCAGTAGAACTTCTACCAGTAGAACTTCTACTAGTAGATCTATACAGATTTTGTGCGTTTCATTATGCCAGTAGGAGTTCTACTAGTAGAACAATTCTTTCTACTAGTAGAACAATTCTTTCTATTAGTAGAACTTTTCTTTCTACTGGTAGACATAAAAGTTACCATAAATCAATTAAAAAGTTAGTGGTGTAAATTGCGTCATATGTGAAAATACAGAACATAATAAATACCAATGCATTTTGTTACATCATAATGAGACACATGTATGCAAACGTCATGACGACGATATGTAAACAAAAACCGGTGAAGAATCACAGATTCGTGCTGAATAACATTGCCATTTTGACCCCTTATGCAACCCCTAATTGATTTGGTATAACTTTTACTGTGCGTTTCTTTATGTCAGTAGAATTTCTACTGGTAGAAGTCCTACCAATGCGTTTCTTCATGCAATTCCCAGTAGAAGTTCTACTAGATCTAGTAGAACATTTGTTCTACCAGCAAAATCTCAAAATTTATACTTTCTACTAGTAGAAGTTCTACTGGAATAAAGAAACGCGCCCATTATGTTCAACTGTATGTAAACAAACACCCATGTAGTTTCGCTGGTATACTGCAGTAGACCCATATGCTTTTGAATATCAGGTCCGCCCAAAACCGGATCACAGGGGAAAGCTGCCCAGCCAAAGGTGCGATTCAACGAGCGGCCCAAGTATCATATCTTGCGCCTTCCTCTATTTTCAACAAGGATTAAAAAGGTGTGAGACGGATTAAATGGTATGTTTTCAGTGGACGAGTAGTATTAAGGAGCAGTGTACGGTACTTGGGCCCAACGAGCATTGAAGAGTGACATTTCTGAAGCACTTTGCTAATTGATATGAGGCATTCGCAATTAATACAAGGTGAAAGGCCGTGGGATTAGCACCAATTAAGGTCCACTGACGCGCAATGCAGAGTACTTGACCTTCAAGCTCGATGGTTGGGCCTAAACTCACTTCAGAAGCTTTTGTTTTTGCCCAATATCCCATATATGGTGCATACGAGCAGTGCACCAGCACATGCCCGACCCCAGTGTGGTTCGACCGGACCTCTACATGCAGTCTGCATTCGAGCAGTCACTGACCAAATGGCAGCAGTTTGAATTGGGCCCCAAGCTTCCGGGTGTGTGGAAGGTTAGAGTGCGTATGGGGTGGCTCGCCATATGGCAGAAGCCGGGATTACGACTTATATTCCATTCATCTGACAGGAACCTGACATCTCAGAGGTGTAGGTGAGCATGCTGCCACCCCTCATGAGCGAGGCTATATGTGCCCGTTTTATCTCCAGTCCCTCAGAGTATGTGGACCCGCACAGGGCACTACGTCATGACCGTTTGGTAGCCAACCGCGGTACACCTGAATCGTCACATTGTAGGATACCACCAAACCTTCATTGAACTGTTTCAATGCCAGAAGTGCTACATGCTAGCACCTGCAAAGTTTTATGATTCAGCTGCTCTGAAAGATCACCGGTCAACAACCCACAGAGGGCTTCGTATGTGTACCGGATAGGGCAGAAATTTTACAAAGCCTACCTTTAATTATGTGTATCCTTGTGGCGCAATACCCGCTGGGTTTACAAACCATAGTGCTTTGCTCAGTGCTGTATGGACAACTGCTGAAAAGAATCTGGCATGCTGGTGACGGCAGGCTCGAGTTTTGGAGTTCGCTTGTCGACCACTATGGACCAGACCCTGCGTCAGTATTCCATCATGGCAGAGAACATGCAGCATGTTGGTCTGGCCTAGCAGCCCCACCCAAATAAGAGGATGTTCGTCGTGGTGTCCGAGACACTGAATATAGTATCCCGAACCCGTATAGTTCTCCCACAGCGCTCTGGCAATGCTGAGGCTGAGGCCGACCCAAGTGATCGCAACGACCTCTGGCCCGACTGCTAAGACGCTGGCGGGCTGTCATCCTGCCTTCCAGCACCAACAACGTTGATGGTGGAGGCGTCCGTGGTGCAAGCTGAGACCACGACGTCCCCAGCCCCAGCCATCACTCCCACAGTAGCCCTTGTACTCGTCAGTGGTGAGCCATGTCAGCCTCACCACTGTTCGTGAGCAGGAATTATTTTGCAAGGGAATGGCCACTGCATACGACTAACACATCGCCCATTACGCCTCAGACGCAGGAGGATCTCTGTCATTTGTGCATAGAAGTTGCTGAGCTGCAGCTCAAGGGCCAGCTCCTCAAGGAATATGACGACTGACGTCAGCGCATTCAAGGCCAATCTGGAACATGCCATTTACTCCCTTCATGCGAAGATGGTGGAAGGAGCATGCTGGATCATGCCAAAAAGACGATTTCATCTTCCATGATCGTCTGTCCATGGATGCATTTGCAATGACTACTTATCTGTGGACCTGCTGGCACCCGCCAGGAGGGCAGCCGGAATACTTTTAGAAGTACTACCACTTCTGATCACTGGTATGTCATTTTACAACATCTAAACCTTCCAAGGTCATCAGCCTTTCCGAAATACCTTGTTCAAAATTTTAGCTTCTTCATTAGTACTTTCCAAATTGTTGGGAGGTAGTGTCACCCAGTTAAGCACATGGATACTTTGACCCATTCTTTCGAAACAGACCCTTATGGTCTGACTTTTGTGTCTTAGTTTGTGATACTTGGGATGTGTTTACCAGTTTTGGGCTAAGATGGAACATGGTGGAGACCAACGTTTTATGGGGAGTTCCGGTATAAAGGCAGAAGGCAGTAGTGTGCACTCAGTGGCTCAGAGATGCAGTGAACAGGCAGAACAATGTTTGGCAAATAACTCTTTCCATAGTTCATATTCATGGGTATCTCATTTTAGGTGAACAATTTCAATTTTTTCAGAAAATCCACTGTATTTGTGAGGAAAATAGACCATAAAAATTTTAAGTCTGCATTTAATTCAAACCCGGTACCTGATGATGTTTATAAACGCTCCACCAATCAGATTGCTACAAGGCATCAGTCAGCCCAGTCGAAACTTGTTTGTGAACAGAACCACATGCTATGAATGCAATCGGTGCTGGCTGTATTTCGACTAGTATGTGAGAGGGAGAATACACACTGTATAAGCTGCCAGGCAGTAGCAGATCCAGCTGTGGGCAGAGCTGCCTTGTTCACTATCAGCCTGGCTGCTGGGTTATTTTGAAATCCCACTCCAGTCACTCAAATCTCCAGCCAGCAACATGCCATTAATTAGTCTCCACCCACTAAACCACCCGGTTTCAAATCTCCCGTTAAAGTTATTTCATGCTGATACAGTTTTTTATTCCAAAAAACTCTTTGACCCCCTCCCCTCACTGTTTGGAGCGGACTACCTTAAGAAGGGTAATGTGACGATTATGCCTTTAGATCAGTGTGGCGATTTTGCCCAAAGATCGCGGCACTACTCTTGTTCTGGCCACTTCGTGTTCTAATCCTCTCGCTCCACTATACTGAAACAATGGTCTCACGCCATCCCTTGTCTCTCGTGCTTTGGGGGTTATAAATACTCCCAAGCTGCTTTGTATGTTCGGAGTTGTCTCAGAGCTAGCAAAGCAAGAGGAAGACGGTTGAGCTCAGCCATGAGCTCCTTGTCCCTTTTTCGGCTAGGGGGCCCATAAGGCCCCAGAGACGATTTCCAATCGGGGGCCCAGGAGGAGGACCGTGCTGATTCGGGGCTAGTCCCTGTGATCACCGGTCTCTCGCCCTGGGATGCGACACAGGCTCTGGCAGAATGTCGGGCTGTCCAGGGTTCTATTCCTGCGGCAGTGCCGACGGCGAGGCCGGCCAGCAATATGCCCACGTGCACGTGCTCTGGGGTGCCGCTGCCATGGCATCTCAGGCTCTGCATACGGCTACATTACCATAACTGATGTATAATGTATTTTGTATGTCTATGATGTGTTATGATGTGATGTGTGACGGCCGGATTCGTCCGGACGGAGTGTTACCTGGCTGTAGTTTTAGTAATCACGATGCCCTAGGTAGCGGGCGTCAAACGTTGCATCAGGATAACCATTTCAGCTAGAATTCTTTTCAATATTTTGGCCCTTTCACGTTCGAAACAAACGTTTCCTGAGACACTTTTCTATTTGTCAATCAGTCACACTGTTAGCATGTTTATGACGTTTCAATCATTCTAAAAATAAGATGGCTCACCAACCGGCCCCATAATCTTGGCAGTCTGGATTTGGTTGAGAACGACGGGAATGGGAGTGGGAATATGCTCTTCCTGTCCCGTTCTGGGCGTCAGAGTACCTAATCATCGACCCTGTCCTTAATCATCGACCCTGTCCTTAATCATCGACCCCTGCAAACACTGCCAAACAGCTGTGCAAAACAGACATCTGACAATAACCACATTGAAAGTACTTCTAATACACATTTCAGCACGTTTCACATTTTACAATGTAGTTTATTGAAGTTTTGCCCAGCCGTTTGCAGGGGTCGAAGATTAGGGAGAGGGTCGATGATTAGGTACTCTGACGCTATGCCAGTGGATGTCGGCCGTCGGGGGACATTATGTTTCAAATGACCGAATCACATTCGATTTGAAAGAAATATGCGTCGATGATTAAGGACAGGGTCGATGATTAGGTACCCTGACGATATATGATTAACGTGTTATTATTGCACAATATGGGTTTTCATGCCCTCGGGCCAAGTCTTCAAGAAGCCCCCCGCTTCGCGTCGGGCTTCTCAAAGACTTGGCCCTCGGGCATAAAATCCCATATTGTGCAATAACCCTATAATACGCAGTACAAGAAACCGTGGCCTTGAGTACTAACTCGATATGCAACACTCAATTCTCTTCATTGCACAGATAGCAGATTTCCACATCACGGAGGTTTAGGGTTTCGTACTAAAAATTGAAGAAAAAAAACAATCAGATAAAATTACGAGAGCAGAGAAAGGAAACAAATAAAACATAGGCTATCAGTAATATCAATTGTAAGTAGAGTAGCTCTAGATCTAGTATCTACACTACAGTCGTAACAATTACTGGATCAGTGGCTGTATCACCACATACTGAGTAACTGACAGTCACAGTCACGGTCACAATGACAGTGACTTGACTTGAGTAAGACAGGCACAGGCATCAACTCAACTGATCAATTCTATAATTGACCTATCCCGAATGCCCCCAAAAGTTGTCCGAGTTTCACAAAATACGTCAGAAAGCTTCTCTTTAGTCTTTAGTTTGGCCAAAAATGACGTAAATGAAGTAAAAAGACTCGGACAAACTGGATTTGGGATAGACTCCTCTAGGTCAATTATATACATTATTATATGCCTACGAAAATGCTACAATGGATTACACAGAGTACAATCGGTCCGATATATTGCGGTATTGACCTCCTTCATATCGACCTGCGTTGCGCTTAGCAACTGGCGGTCTTTTGAAGTTTACGTATTCATGTGCTGGTGAAATGACGTTTTTGGTTTTGTAGTACACGAAAAGGTTCATAAAGTTCTTTGCTTTCAGGGTCTAAATTGGGTAGAAAATGTCAGCAATTGTGATCATATCTCATCCGATGGGTATGCATATCTTGATGCGGCATATAATAACAAGTTAATCGACTGGATACAGTGTTTGAGGCCCCCGGTCGTGTCTGGGTCGCGGACGCACTCGCAAGCTCGTGCGTGCTACGACCCAGACACGACCTCGGGCCTCAAACACTGTATCCAGTCAATTACCTATAATTATAGAAAGCGGTATACAATATGTTGATGATCGGACATCGCGTGCAACTCTCAGTGTACTGCTTAAATCTGAGTAATATTATACAAATATTGGATGTTGAGGAGTCCAATATACAGTTTACGGGATGAAGAAATGTTATATTGATCGAGGCGTCAGCCGAGGTCAATATGACATTTCTAAATCCCGTAAACTTTATATTGGACGACTCTCAACATCCAACATTTGCTATATTATTTACCAATGAATGTAGGAGAAACCCCGAGTGGGGAAAAAGCACATGTAACACGCGCTCTGATTGGCTGACAAGCACTGGATCGTCCAATATACATTTTTGCCGTCCAATATGGACTATGCCATCCAACATTGAGTATGAAGGATTGTCACGTGGTACAAATTGTCTAATCAGGAATGTCCTTACAATGAGAATACCACCGAGTGAATAATATACCGTATTGGTCCTAATAGTAGCACGGCGAGCAAAAGCAAGACCAAATGCAGCAGCGCGCGCAAAACTGGCGCCAAACTTGAGGTCAAATTAATGAAAATCACTGAATGATATACCTATAGCCTTTAATCTCCTTTATTATGATTCAAATAACATGAATGTATGGATTGGAACATTCCAAGATCTTATTAGAAAGATATGAAGGGAATTATTTGGTTACAAACATCAAACATTTTTGGGCAAAAGAGTTGGCCACTATTAGGACCAATACGGTATATATTTCTAATCTTGTCCTCCGCTGCTGCAGGAGGTCTTGCTTTGGCTCGCCGTGCTACTATTAGGACCAATACGGTACATGTAAAATATTAGGATCAAATTGAATTTTATCACAAATTAACAACTACCTCATGCAGCATCCAAAATGACAAGATATTGGTTCTTATCGCTCATCAATCGTTCTTTTATCTGCATTTATCATTTATGTTGTTGCTCTTATCATAATGATCATTGATCATCAAATCACAAAAATAACTTCTGTTCTAGATTTGACAGGTGGTCTGCCACCTCAATTAAACCCACGCCTAAATAACGATTCATTCAAATTAATATGAATTTGCTCATATCTACAGTGGCTGATAAGTGACGTCGTGAAAAAAACTTATTTATTTCTCGAAGTAATCCTGACTGATACATAATCAACATAATTTGCGCGTAAATAATGTTATTTCTGCATAAATAATGTTATTTATGCGTAAATAAAATTATTTACACATAACATTTTTTCTGCGTAAAAGAAGTTTTTTACGCGGAAATAATATTATTTACACGGAAAAAACATTATTTACTTTTGCCGTGTGTGAGATCAAATACTGCCTACACGTGCTTTTATCTCTTTTTTGGTCAGGGTAAATAACATTAATTCAGCATAAATAATGTTATTTATGCATAAATAATGTTATTTATGCGTAAATAAAGTTATTACGAGTAAGTAATGTTTTTTTCACGTAAATAAAGTTTTTTTATGCTGAAATAAAGTTTTTCATGGGGAAATAATGTTATTTACACATAAATAATGTTATTCACACAGAAAAAAACATTTACTTCTGCCGTATGTGAGATACTAACCAAATACTGCATGTGCTTTTATGTTTCCCTTGGTCGATGAGGTAAATAACGTTATTTCCGCATATTATATATGCGTTAATAACATTATTTACGTGGAAATAACATTATTTCTTCACAAATTATGTCAAATATGAACGAGTCAAGATTACCACTGTACATATCAGAACATGGTATGGCACAAATTTTCCCCCGTTTTACTGTATTTACAGGGAAATTGGTGGTGGTTAGACCTATATTTTGTAAGGTAGTCTAGTACCGCACGCAAAATTAATCAATACTGAAATTTTGTAAAGGATGATGGCTGTAATCGATGACTTTGTTTGAAATGATTCAAATACATCTTTGAATCTTTAGTAACTAGGATAACTGTTGGTATGTTAACCTAGTTAGAGTCATATCTTCCTCAGGAATTAGACTGAAGTGACATCTCTGACATGTATTTACTGTTAATAGTCTTCTGATATGTTGTACATACTACTTTTGTAGTATAGGTTCTGACCAGGAACCTATACTGACCAGTAACCAATACCATACATGTATAGGTTTTTTTTTCAACTGAATAATTCAAAACATTATTGTTATTTAATATACAGTGATTAAAGCATTAATATACCCCTGCATACTTCTACTTTTATATAAACACTTTGGATAAACTTACGTTGACATATTTGTTGTGTGGGGAAGACAAAATTGTTTGTCATAAAAGGAGTATTCATTATATAGTCTATACAAATAGTAAATAGCCTACTCAATGTGATATTTATTAATGTTATGTCGTATATGCACTAAAACAAATATGCACTAAAACATGTATATGTGAAATAACTTCAAATAAGCACTAAAACTGATTTGGAATTGTATTGTACCAATGTCCAAATAGCAATATCATCCAATGTGGACATATTGGAGTTGCATATTTCTGTCAATATCATTAGGCCATTCCAAGGATATCTTTGTTTGCACTGTCATTTGGTTGTAGTCTGTAAACATTAGTAACCATGGCAACTGTATGACAAGAATGTTGCCCTGTCAACGAGCAGACTGGGGAGTTTGTGACATGGTACCCGTGGCATTTCGGCTTTTACATACCGGTATACATACATGTATGCCTGTAATTCAATGTCAATAATGCTTATGAATAGTTCATATAGTCATATTCAACGTATATGTGCATGTAATTGTGGCATAATCTTGGTGTTTACGTACCACAATGTTATACGGTACATGTATCTATATGTATTGGACAGTCCATGTAGTTGTACTAGTGGGATATTATATGCAGCTTATCTAGTAGTAGTATACAGTATTACAATTTTGCTGTAGGTTTATGTGGGTGTAGGAGGAATTTATTTTAAAGGAATAATATACTCCTCAATATATTAGGTATACTCTGATTTTTTTTAGTTCGTTTACACAGTTTTTTGCCTTTGTTTCAGCAATAAATTCACACCTACCTGGCTTCCGAAAGGCTATCTGTTTTTTTCAAAACACAAAATTTCAATTTAAACGAGGATTTTCACTGCTGTAGGGCGCTGCCATTATATTGCCTTGTTCATTACGTAATTCAAGTGGACAAATTCAAGTTAGGTACTATGGGGGCGTACTCTGGAGTATGTACCAATTACATGCTAGGACGGTCCCGTTCCTAACACGAAAAGATTTCAGGAGGAATTTATCATTGCAGTAGATTGCCAACTTTTTCGGTTTCAAGGGCAGAAATCTGAAAGTTTGCAGAAAAATGCCGTTTGGTCCCCAGGTGAGGTATGCCAAGTTATAACAGAATACCATTTAGCATTGCAAAAATATCAGCAAAAAGCAGTGTAAACAAGTTAGAAAAATCAGAGTCGTGTGCTGAATATTAGTCAAATTATCTGCAACGGGTCTGCAAGTCTTACATTTACGTTTCGTGACATACATGTACAATGTACACAAGTCACGATTTTTGTGATCCTCATATGTCATAACATAGATATGTATGTATGAATGTACATACCGGTATATATAATAATGTACTACCAATACAACTAAGACAGGTACATATATATATAAAAAATTTGTTTGCAGAGGTGACAATCGGTGATGGTAGCTATTACCGGTACTAGGAATAGTTAGTGATGTCATAAATACTGATAAAATGTTACACTTGACTTCCTGGTTCTTTACTATTCTTCATGTCAAAGTGAAGTGCCTTCAATAATTATCAGGCTGATGTTTGGTCATGTTAGATCGGGTTGGGGTGAAACTGTTTACCGGTATATTAGCTTCTGTCCTGGAATAAAATGTGCATATACAACGAATACAATAATTTTAATGTATTTATGCAGGTGGATTGTCAGTCAGTAATGAATGCCGGTATAATGCTTGCGAGACATTCAACAGCAGTGACATATACGTGTATATATGGTGAAAGAGCAACCAGCATCCACGGAACCACATAGATGTGCTTGTGAATACTGATTCCATGCCAGGGCATAATTGATTATTGCCCCTGTGTGTTAATGTCAAAGACTTGTGGTATTTACCTCAGGTAAAGTGGCTTATATCATCATCATCTTCATTACATGTTACCGTTAGATGTTGATTGAGGATACAGCTGTCTATATATACTTGTAAGTATTACACTTGTCACTCAAATACATGACACTGCTTACTAGTGTACTTCTTAAAATCAATGTTTTGCAGTTTTGCTTGTTTGGTTGAGAACCTTGTCAGATGGCACATCAGAGTATTAATATTAAATGGATGTTCTGGTACAACCGTGTGGGTGTAATATTTGGCTGGGTAGTGGTCACAGTTTTATGGAAAGCCGGCTTTCCATACAATAGGTTCTCAACAATAGGTTCTTCTTTTACAGGTCTGAAATGCAAAAACAGTGTACTGTATTGTTTTCAAGGTCTACCGGATAATTTAATGCCAGTAACTCTATGTATATTTACTAATTACCGCCAGTGTATCAAAATTGTCATTTCACATCATCATATTGAAGATCTGTGTTGTTTTACGGCAGGTTTGGCCGGGCGTTGCTGATGGTGTAACATGGTGATAGTCCTATGGACTGACTACGATGACAGTCAGTCACCATGTCTGGTGCAATAAGAAACTCCGAGATTGAAGCTTTAAGGTACGTGAGATACACGTTGAGTACAATCTATAAGTACCCTCCCCCACCCACCCCTACCCCCATACTCTTCTGTGATTCATGAAAACTGCTTTGTACAGTACTCTTTAGTGTAATATACAGGAATTTTAGCAGTCAGTCTTTCGTGACCATAATCACAATGCTCAGAATGGATGATGACATATATCAGCCATAGCAAAATAAGAATAGCCGGCAGTGTGTGGCAAACATCACTGTTGGGCATCTATTGTATTTCCATGTAGCTGGTACCACCCGAATGCCGATCGTCACATAGCGGAGAGCTTGTTGATCCAGAACGGACAGGATGGTGCGTACCTGATGCGGCCCAGCTCCAAACAGGGCGAGTTCGCACTCTCAATCAGGTCTGTAACCATGGCACGATATATGGTGACTGGTGGGTGGATACTGAAATGTGTTCGGAATCTTGCAATCTATGTGTATGAATTTAACAATTTTAGTTGAAAACTCACCGTAGAACCATGCTGTTTGATGAGTGTTCGTAAAACAAAACCATGAAAATTGGGTCGGAAGTGATTATGAAAATGAACTGCCTCAAAATGTTCATCTTTACGCAGGTGTAAGGATGCAGTAAAGCACTACAACATTCAATGGGATACTCATCATTACATGTTCGGCAAGGCAACATTCAAGAACCTGAGGGAATTCACAGAACACTTTGAGAATCGACCACTTGTGGCAGGGGAGTCAGGTGGGTGCAAATGTGGTCTATTCCAATGTAATGGTAGTGACAGGGAAGTCAGGTAGGTACAGTAGAGGACTAGCCTTAATTGGGATTTGTTTTCGCAGCCCTCATTAGTTCCCATAACAGTGCACACCAGCTCAACATATGATAATCAGTATGAAATAAAGTTACTTACTCGTTCTAGACTAAACTGAAACTTCCCATGCCATTTCTAGTTGAAAGTCATCTGCTTCTTTGACTCCAGGGGTATTAACAGTATTGAAGTTTCCATATCCTCGACATGTCAAGGAACATGGGCATTATGACCATGTGAAAATACATCAGGAGTTTGGCAAAGACACTCACAGTGAAGAGGGATCTCCACATTTAGAGGTGAGATTTTAGACATTTGGTTGACTCAAAAATTGATATCACTGATTTGACAGTCACTGTCATTTCACATATCATAACCTAGTTTTAGGTTGTAAATTTTCTCAATTTTCAGGTTGGATCCAAATCTGGCTACTTGACCAAACAAGGAGGGAAAATTAAGGTCAATATCATATGAATTTGAACCTGTATTTTTTACTGACTTGCTAGTCATCACAATGATATCTATATGGTCTGCAAACATTTCATCTGATTACATGTACTGATTATGTTTAGCAGTCGTGGAAGACGCGATGGTTCGTCCTAGTCAAGAATGAGTTGAAGTATTTCCGGGACCAGAGTGCCAACGATCCGATTCGTATCTTGGACTTGCGGGAGTGTAAGGAGTGTACACCCTGCGAGGAGAACGACCGGGACAACTGCTTCAAGTCAGCAGCCATGTCTATAATTATGTACTTGACGTAAATTCAGGTTTTTCAAACATTTATAATCCCGTGCAGTACTGTAAAGCCACGAATTATTCACGACCTTTTATTTTCGCGAATTTCGCAAATCAAAAAATTAGCCCAAGGGCTAAGAAAGGTTACCGGACAATATATATTTTAGATATTAGTATTTTTTCCCGTGACCTTTAAAAAACGTCATTGGTCAATTCAAGGACACGATAATATTCGGCATATGTCATTTCTAGTATGTCCACAATTAATTCCTAAGCTGTGAAGTCAATAATAAGCGAGATATTAGCCATTATGTCCTGTGACCTTGAAAATGACGTCAAAGGTCGAATTCAAGGTCATAGCAATATTCAGCATATATCATTTCCTATATGTTCATAATTGATTCCTAAGCTGTAAAGTCCATAATGAGCAAGCCATTAGCCATTTTGTCCTGTGACCTTGGAAATTAGGTCAAAGGTGAAGTTCAAGGTCATGACAATGTTCAGAATATATCATTTTCTATATGTCCCCAATTGATTGCTAAGCTGTAAAGTCGATAAAAAGCGAGATATTACCCATTTCGTTCTCTGACCTTGAAAATGAGGTCAAAGGTCAAATTCAAGGTCATAGCAATATTCAGCATATATCATTTCCTATATGTTCATAATTGATTCCTAAGCTGTAAAATCGATAATAAGCGAGATATTAGCTATTTTGTCCTGCGACCTTGAAAAGGAGGTCAAAGGTCAAATTCAAGGTCATGACAATAATCTGCATATATCATTTCCTATAAGTTCATAATTGATTCCTACACTGTAAAGTCAATAATAAGCAAGATATTAGCCATTTTGTGCTCTGACCTTGAAACTGAGGTCAGAAGTCAAATTCAAGGTCACATGAATATTCAGCATATATCATTTCCTATATGTCCACAATTGATCCCTAAGCTGTAAAATCGATAATAAGGTAGATATTAGCCATTCTGTGGTGTGACCTTGAAAATGAGGTCAAAGGTCAAATTCAAGGTCATCAGAATATTCGGCATATATCATTTCCTATATGTCCACAATTGGTTCCTAAGCTGTAAAGTCGTTAATAAGCAAGATATTAGACATTTTGTGCTCTGACCTTGAAACCGAGGTCAGAGGTCAAATTCAAGACCCTGAGAATATTCAGCATATATCATTTACTATATGTGCACAATTGATTCTTAGTCTCTAATCTCAATATTAAGTGAGATATTAGGCTTAATGTGTCCCATTGTAAAGCATAGGAGAATTTAACATGGGAAAGTCCCATTTGGGCCGAGTTTGGGCCCAAAATGGCCTACTTCGAGCGATTCAAGGGCAACGAAATTTATACGTGTCACAGTGGTACATATGAGGAGTGTTATGCATTGATAAGAAAAATAGTTACTGAACGGATTCTGAGAAAACGACCGTCAAAGTCCAAAATTGGCCATTTTTCGACGAAAATGGCCCTCTGACCTTGAAACCGAGGTCAGAGGTCAAATTCAAGGTCACCAGAATATTCAGGATATATCATTTCCTATATGTGCACAAGTGATTCCTAGTCTCTAATCTCAATATTAAGTGAGATATTAGGCTTAATTTTGTCCCATTATAAAGCATAGGAGAATTTAACATGGGAGAGTCCCATTTGGGCCGAGTTTGGGCCCAAAATGGCCCACTTCGAGCGATTCAAGGGCAACAAAATTTATACATGTCACAGGGGCACATAAGAGGAGTGTTATGCATCAATAAGAAAAAAAGTTACTGATAAGATTTTGAGAAAATGACTGTCAAACTCCAAAATTGGCCATTTTTCGACGAAAACGGCCGCCATTTTGAAAAAAATTGGAAAATCAGAAAACTAAAAAAAACCTTCCCTGGAAATATTTTTAGGTATTTTTGTGCAAAATTTCAGAAATATTCCATCATAAACTTTAAAGATAAAAATTAGCCCAAAGGCTAAGATAGGTTACCGGACAATTTTGGTTTGGCCATGGCAGCATTGGCAGGTAACAGACCTTGAGATTTACCAATCAAGGTTCGCAGTGTAAACATATGACCTTGGGATTTACCAATCAAGGTCATCCGTATGAACTTCGATGTAACCATTACATGTATGTGTGCGGCATTTGATATTCTATATGTTGGGTGGAACCGTTTAGGCCGCTCAGGTCAATTTACACATTCCAAGTCAGACATTTGGCACTCAAGGTCATCTGACGTCAAGTTCAAGGTCATCATTAGTTGTGCCATATATGTCTTCCTATATGTTCATAATGCAAACATGAGCTCTATCTGCAAGCATTTCATCTACAAAGGCAAATCTGGGCATTTTTTGACCCCAAAATGGCTGTTTTGACCTTTCAAGGTCATCCAAGGTCAAATTCAAGGTCACCACACAAGTCGCCATATATGACTTCCCATTTGAAAGTGCCAATTTCTAAGCTCCATCTTCAAGCGTTCTATGAGTACAGTCCTGACAGCTCCCATTATGAAGGAAAAAAGTGCCGAAAATTTTCCAAGTCCAAAATTTTTTTCAAAGGGTGAACATTTTTTTTTGCCTAGAAATGGCCCAAAATGGATAGTGATGTTATTTGGGGCGAAAAAATTTTTTTTCGCCGACTCATCAAAAATTGAAAATGGCCGCCACACTGAGATCGGCGATTCAAGGGCAACAAAACTTATACACGTCACAGAGGTATATAAGAGGAATCTTTCTAAGCAAAAATCTCAAAACTGATCAGAGAGTTTTTGAGAAAATACAGACCAGGTGCAAATTTGAGCGTTTTTCGACCCAAAAATGGCTGTTTTGACCTTTCAAGGTCATCCAAGGTCAAATTCAAGGTCACCACACAAGTCGCCATATATGACTTCCCATTTGAAAGTGCCAATTTCTAAGCTCTATCTTCAAGCGTTCTATGAGTACAGTCCGGACAGCTCCCATTATGAAGGGAAAAAGTGCCGAAAATTTTCTAAGTGTAAAATTTTTTTCAAAGGGTGAAAAATTTTTTTTGCCCTAGAAATGGCCCAAAATGGATAGTAATGCGATTTGGGGCGAAAAATTTTTTTTTCGCCGACCCGCCAAAAATTCAAAATGGCCGCCACACGGAAACCGGCAGATTTAGGGCAACCAAACTTATACATATCACAGAGGTATATGAGGGGAATCTTTTGAAACCAAAAACTCAAAACTGATCAGACAGTTTTTGAGAAAATGGCCGTCAAAGTCCAAAATTGAGCGTTTTTCGACAAAAACGGCCGCCATTTTGAAAAAAATGCGAAAATCAAAAAACAAAAAAATACCTCCTTCTCAAAATATTTTTAGGCATTTTTGTGCAAAATTTCAGAAAGATTCGATCGTTAACTTTAAAGATAAAAATGTTAACGCCGGACGGACGGACGGACGGACGGACGGACGGACGGACGGACGGACGGACGGACGGACGGACGGACGACGGACGCAACGCCATGCCAATAGGTTATCGGACCAAAGGTCCGGTAACCTAAAATGTGAACGGACGGACGGACGACGGACGCCGGACGCAACGCCATGGCAATAGGTTATCGGACCAAAGGTCCGGTAACCTAAAAATCGCGAAATTAAATGGACGCGAAACATTTCTGATGACAACCCACATTGCTATGAAGAAATTGTTCAAGACGGAAATTAAACGACCGCGAACATGGCCTAATCGCAAAAAACACGAAAATTTGTGCCAGCGAACTTAAATGGCTTTACAGTATGGGTTATGGAGAACTGTGACTGGGATTATAAATTTTTCTAGCCACTAGTATTTGGCATCTTTATTCCAGGTTGGTATTTCCCTGGCGGACTTTCCTGATTTATGCTGCCACAGATGATGAAACTCGACACTGGGTCCGTCTCATCCGCTGGAAAATGGTATGAAGGAATATCACTGTTCTAACATATGTAGGGATTTGCAAGGACAATCGGAACATATTTATGGGTTCTTGTGTGGCTTCATTGATCCAAATTTCCTTTTGTCTGTTTCAGGCACAGTTGCAAAAAGAAAGACCTCTCTCTGTTGCAAAATGACATCAACGTCTGGCAGCCCTCCTCATTTGTTTGACATCGATCTTGAGTTAGTTATACGAGGAACTTGATGATATGCTGTACAGCTTGTGTTTTACATGTCATGTGATTCTTGCTGGCAGAGCGTCAGCGTATCCTTATGTTTTGTTATGTCTTGTTGGCTCTCAATGTTCCGTTAAGTCAATATTGTTGAAAATATTTCAAAATTTTGTTTTATATTTGAATTGTTACTGGGATGGAATGTTTAGTTTTGTTGAGTATTACAATTTGTTACTGTTGAAACTTGATAAAGAAATATTAGGTATGCATATATTATAATTTATAATACCTGTGTCAAACTACAGGTGTTTTACCCATAGAATTCCCTTAATTAGGACTTTGCTGAATATCAACAGCACACTTTTTTCCCAGTTTTCGAATCATGTATCAATTTTACTGTACATTCTCTGAATAAATTTACATAAATGTAATTGAAACCCGACTGTCAAATACTACAGCGTGTCTATTTATGTCCTTGGCGAATCTCATGTTTACTGTAAGATACTTGTGTAACCATTGTAATTACCGTTGTATGGGGAGTTGAGATTTCAAACTATAATCTGGATATATGTTACGATTGAACGATGTGACAAGAATGTATGTTACACCAAGTATTTGAATGTTTGGTTTGTATCATATCAAGGAATTGAGTTAGCGATGATACAGAATATATGCCATTATGAATATGACTAATATTATACCCTCAAAAAAAAAACCTACCTGAGGTCGTCTCTGTTCATGCCTCAATACTTCATCACATCTGACATTCTGTAATGTAACCCATCTTGCCCAAAGTAATTCATGGTTCAGTATTATCACTATTGATTACATTACTCAAATTAGCGGTCTCCAAAACCTAATCAACGGTCTCCAACAACAGTTGCCAATGTCCACTGTATTCTTGCCACTTTTCGGTTCACTTGTGTTGATGTAAGTACATTGGTCCCTGTAAGATAAGACCCCTCGGAAATAAGACTTCCCTGTCTGTAGACTTTTTTGTATTCCCCAAAGATCAATTTAACATGTAAATGAACCTGTGAAATAAGACCCTGTAAGATAAGACCTCATTTTTCCTGCAAAAGGTGAGGTCTTATCTTACAGGAACCACTGTAATACCATCCTGGTTTTGTGTCTCAATATCTTGAGAATCCATGCAGAAGCACGATGATAAGGTCCCTTCAACCAGGTTTCTTAGCACAAAGTAGCATCACGGTGTTAAATATAGTGCCATGTTTTGAATGCTCATGGTATCTAGTATTGAAATGATGTCGGCACTCCCTGCTATAGTCAGATTGGTAGAGCAATCGTAGATGCTATTTTTGTGGGCGAGTTACATATGGAATATATTTTTCTATATATCAGACCATTCACTGCTAGTGGTAATTCGTTATTGCACAACATTATGCATGACAGCACAACTCGTGCCCTGTTGTCGTCAGCACATTGGGTTCTTCGAATGGGTATTGTCTTAGGTTTTGTGGCATTTAAAAACTCGGAGACTCCACACAAGTGCTTGTAAGCCACAGGGTAAAAGTTTAAGCTCATTGGAAAACTATCGATATTCTGGGAAGTCTCAACAAAATGCCTCAGTTGCCTGAATATATATTTGTTGTTTATATCTCCAGGGAGAAAGGTATTTCTTAGCGATGTATGTAAAATATGGATGTACAGTCTTTACAGTATTTTAGTAAAGGGGTTCCTATTTACCGATGTAATTTGAAGAAACCTATTAGTGGATTTGATTTACTTTTCTTACCACCAGTAGGAGCATAAATTTCCACTGCACTGGCAGTAAATGGTGCTGGTCTATTTCTTCCCCCCCGACAGATTTACTCAGCCTGAATGATGTTTGTTATAATTGACCTCATTTTGTTGTAGATTTGTATGAAAATGTTATTTTTCATAAACTCTCTGTGTTGTTTATGTCCTGGCTGTCAATATGTGAAGTGTATAAATGTGAATAGAACTTGCTTATCTAGTCATTGTGTACATAGAAATTTGGTGGAACGAGTGTGTATTACTGATACCAATGAGCAAATTTTAATTTTGTCAATTGAACAAGATCATAACTTAAATGGTTGTAACTTTGTCAGTTGAACAAAAATTTAATTGTATCACCCCAGGCCACTATGGAAAGTCGGTGCGACATGTGGGAAGTGACAAGTCACAAGCGAGAAATATTGCTTATACGGACATGAGAACTGCGAGCTAGCTATAAACTGCGAAATGCGGGTTAATGTTTAAAACTGCAACCTGCGTGCAACAAAATACAATTTGAATATTTGGTAAATACATTTTCCATACTAAACCATGGTTTACTATGGATTAAGTCATTGCTCGCAGGTCGCATCTCACTTGGCACTTCTCGCATGTCGCTTGTCATTTCTCGCATGTTTCACGAATGTCGCACTGGCTTTCCACAGACCTCATTTGTCGTCTGCTGTTGTTTTCATCTTGGTTGCATTGGTCTGCTGTTGCTTTCATCTTGGTTCTGATGCTCTGTATTTTTGTACTTTTGAGAAACAACAAATAATCTACAAGTATTGAATGGACTAGGATTACGGTACCAGCAAGTGAAGATATCCGCGATCAAAAAAATTTGTTTTTACTCAGATGCCTAATTGACCTTACGACTGTCATGGTTGAACACCTTTTCTGTGAAGCGTACGCCTCGGACAAATATTGCCGAACAACAGCAATCCCATCGGACAAACAACTCAAAGCATACATCATTGTAAGGTCAATTCTGGCATGTACACGATGGGATCAACAGACAGGATCAACAATTTAGTCATTGTACATTGTTTATAGTCGGCTATCCTTTGGGGCTTTTGCTTGGTCTTTCATTACGTAGCAACTGTCAAGTATATTCCTGTACAGGTTACTTTTGCACTTGATTCTTTTGTCTGTGTATTTTCACTGAAATATTGTAGATCACCAAATAAAACCTATTTCCATAATTGTTGCTTTCTTGCACTATGTTATATAACCACATAATGATAACCCCAATACGTTTAGAAGTTCTGCACGCAAGTCAAAGGAATCTGGGGGTTGCTTTGAGTCAAACATTTTTGTAATTCAGCTCTTTTAATGAATTAATGAACACTATGATGAAGTACAACACAACAACAGAGGTTTTCAATACCCCTTTGTTTACTGACTACAGTAACATGCAGACATGTCATACACTTGCCAATGTATGGGTACAAGCAAAATCTCCAAAAGTCTTAACCTAAGCACCAACAATGGGTTACGCATCGAGTAGGACATGCATCTAGCAATGAACAGAAAATCTTGAGCAAAGTGATGCATGCAAATATTTGAGCTTTTTCTAAGCAACTGATTAATTGTCTCAGCCCAAGTAATTTGTACTGCTCCCCTATACTACCCATCCACTGATAATATACCATTCAATGCATCTTGCACTTTTTTAATCCTTATTGAGTATAGAACAAGCAGCACAAATCACTTGGGCCAATGCCCCTCTATGAAGCACTTGTATATTACCCTGGCTTTTAAACAATTTCAAACTGAGTGAAATTCACGAAGCTCTGGACAAACAGTTGAAATTTACTGTTACATCCTCCATACTGTTGGGAGGAAACCCGTTATTTCATAGGCCTGGAATGTACATTTTATAGATGATCTAAAGGTACTATGCATTCAAAACAAGCACTAACATTGTACATACGATAGATACACCAGTATGAAAGACGATACTATATAACTTCTCTGACAGTTATTTCTGTTTCTCCAAAGACTTGATGAAGTTATCCATGTTGTATTCTGACTCGTATTGTTGGTCGTCCCAGAGTTCCTCCAGGTTATCAACGATAGATTTCATTGTTTGTTTCTGTGGGGAGCCGGACTCCGACGGTCCACCTTTAGCCTCGACCGCCTTTCCTTTGGTGGATTCCTCCAGGGAGAAGAGGTCTAGGAGCTGGTCAGTGCCCATGGACGAGAGACTTGAGTTGTCTTGAGTGATGATAGTGTTGGCAATCTTCAGCTTGAACTTCTGCAGTCTGCAAGGATAGAGCAGGGTATTTTGATACAGTTTAACTGATCGCATTGTCAGGCAGGTAGCTATTTCTAACATAAGTCAACTATGTGCATTTCGTTCACTAACCCCATGATTTTCTCCTCCAAAGTTCCTCTCGTGACCAGTCGATATACGTTGACTACTTTCTTCTGTCCAATGCGATGAGCACGGTCCATAGCCTGCGTAACCATGAAAGATAAAATTTAGTATGTTTAAAGCATTTGATTATATCAGTATAATACATCCACAGGTTTCCAACTCGCTCCCAACCTGAAGGTCTTTCATGGGATTCCAGTCATGCTCCACAAAGATGACCGTGTCAGCCCCGGCTAAATTCAGCCCGAGACCTCCGACGTGTGTCGTCAGCAACAGGACGTCTATGGAGGGGTCGTTGTTGAACCTGCAGTACATGATATACATTCGTCTTACATGAAGGGTTCTAACAGACATGTGCCTGACTTCCATATAAACACTGTTGATGACTATCGAAGCTATTCAAGACCAATGATATCGGACCTGTTGACTATGGAATGCCTATTCCCTGGTGGTACACTCCCGTCTAGACGCATGTACGTCACCGACGGCATCTGGGCTCTGCAACGTGAATCCGGACATGTTTATGAAGAGGGCAGTAATCTGAGAAAGGATTGCATTACAATAGCAAATTACCGTACACTATAAACTGTTTCAGCCTAATTGTTCTGCAGGAGCGTGCACATACTTGAGTATATCCTTCTCAACAATGTCTAACATGCTCTTGAGCTGACAGAAGAGGAGAACTCGGTGCTGGTTGACAACTGGCACGTTGAGAGAGTCACTGGCTGAAACGCCTATTCCACAGTCCAACAGCAGTTGCCTACAAGTATACAGGAAATATTGATATACATTGTTATCAAAATGTGACACGTTAGGGGTTGAAAGCAGTCTAACAAAAATGCTACAATATTTGCTCTGGTCAACTAGTATACATAAGTTACATGTTCCTCACTTCAATGCCATGAGTTTGGGAGCGTGGTGTATATCCCTGAGCGAGGTGCCATCTTTCTTGAGGTCCCCCATGATTTCCTCGTACTGAGGGTGTTGAGCAGTCAGCACCAACGCTGGATGATCACAGACCTTGCGCAGGTACTGAAGCGCCTACAGATGGGAGATACAGCCAGGGTTTCATGATTCAACATCCTTTGATAACACAGCAAAGATTTCAACTGAAACTTTTGACCAAAACTCTTTGGACTACTTGATCCTCTGCAGTGATAAGATTCAGTAGTCTGGTTGTGACATCAGGTTACTAGGTGAGGTCAAGTGTACCTGGAAGATGTGACTGGTTCCAGCAGGTGCCACTTTCTTCTCATGTTTCTCAGCGTCATGCACGGTGTCATCCAGGGATTTCTTGGCACGAGACTTGGCAAAATCTTCATAGAGCTTGACCTGCAAAACAGTCAAGTATTACCCTTTGGACCTGCTATTGAATACTAGTTGATAACCAAGCCATTACATCATACTGATCTAAGTACATGTATAATCTTGAGCCAACATTCTCTTGTGTGTATACCTGTAGAGGGCTGAGATCACAGTAGTAGTCCTGAATGATCTTAGGTGGTAGATCCTTGAGAACGTCTTCTTTTAGCCGACGTAATAGGAAAGGCAGAACCTGTCTGTGGAGGGCTTCCATCGCCAGTGCCCCTGCAAGAAGTATCGATATAGGCCTACACTTCGAGTTGCTGATGACCATAACATGGCAATCATATACTGTATTCTGTCTTCAAAGCATTATTTTTGCAAAAACCTAATTGTCGAGGGGACAATCGTTACCTAAAAAGGTTAGCTTTTAGACAAACAGTATTTGAAATCTCCAACTCTCTCTACTGACCTGCCTCCTGTTCCTTGGACGAACTCTTGGCATCCCGACTCTGGAGAATGGGTTTGCCGAACCTCGCCTGGAACTGCTTCTCTGAGCCGAGGAACCCCGGAATCAGGAAGTCAAAGAGTGACCACAGCTCCAGCACGTTGTTCTGGATCGGCGTTCCAGACAGGATCAGGCGGTGTCGGCAGTTCAGCTGCTTGACAGCCTTCGAGATCTTGTGTGATGATGGAAATTGTGTGCATTAAATGATTTGATGGATAGAGATTGACAGAAGAAGAAGAATTTTATGACAAACTGACAATTTTTGCTCAACTCAAACCTTTGTTTTGCTGTTTTTGATGATATGTCCTTCATCGAGAATGCAGTAATTCCATGCAATCTCCCTGTAAGAAAATGGGACATGGAATATTCCGACGTATGCCTGATTCAGCTACAAGTAATATATAAAATATATACTCACCCGAAGAAGTCGAGGTCATTGCGCACAACATCGTAGGATGCGACAACTAGATTGTGTTTGCTTGCTTGTCGTTGTAACCTATCAATTTACGAAGAGAGATTCCTGATAATATTCATTCTATCCACAACCAATCGCACTAGCGGTCTATACGAGAAATACCACATCTATATTTGCATTCTAGCTTGTGATATTAACCGTTGTCGCTCGGAGGGAGTGCCGTGGTAGTGCAGGGGGTTCAGGTACTTCTTGCTGATGAACTTCTCCACCTCGTAGACCCAGTGGCCAGTCAGTGTAGGTGGACAGACCACGATCGATGGTAGCGGGGCGTAGCTTGCATGACTGGTCTCCTGTCAACACCAGTCTCAATATTGTTCATTTTATGTATATTTTCATGAATAATTTTCGAATTCTGAGAACCAGGAGACAAATACTGGTATATCAGTATACTTGCTTTGTATTTCTCCTGCCTGTCTTGATGGTCACTGGCAAGGATACAGATGGATTGAAGAGTTTTGCCCAGTCCCATATCGTCACACAAGATGCCGTGCAAGTTGTACTTGTTCAAGAACTTAAGCCAATTCACACCATCCTGGGAGAAAAACACACTGTAATGTCTGGTGCCTTGATGGCACTCTTTATTGACATAATTATTGAGAATGGACCATATTTCACAATGCACCATTTGATCATGCACACAGCTAGATAGCTATGCCCATACTAGATTCTAACCTACCGGTATGTTAACTATGTCTATACGAATGGGAAAGCATGATAGTATGTGCACTCATTGAGAGCCATACCAAACAATTCCAGCCACACACACCTGCTGGTATTTCCTGAGCTCTGCATCGATGGGTACAGAAATCTTGTAGTTGTTGACCTTGGTGCCATCTAGCAGCTGTTCTAGGAACTGTCGTTCTTCTTCCTTTTTCTTTACGAGTTCTGGCTTCATCAGCGGTGGATCAGGAATTGTGGCCTGAAACGGAAATTATAAACCATTGCGTAACAATTATTTTCACATTTTTAATTTCTGGTCTAACTGCATTCTGGTAAAAGAGATGTGTTTAGGTCTAGAAGTATCATACCTCCAATGGCATGAGCCGTACAAGTGAAGCAAATGAGTTGGTAGCCATCAGGCGCACAGACATACAGAGGTCACTCATCCTGCCCATGATTGGGACCACAAGCAAGACAATGTATGCTATGACATTGACACCCAACTGTTCTATGATATCTGGCACGCAGGATAAGGAAAGTGCTTAGGTTAGTGGTATGAATGAGAATAAACTCTGCAGACATGGTGATAACTTTGTCAAAACCAAAATATGTTTGAATTGTCTTCCGAAGATACCATAATTTGACATATCGAATCTTCAAAGGTTTTGAATGCATTCTCAACATGAAACACTCAAATACCAATCCAGTCAAAATAGTTATTATCTTCAGCACCAAGGATACTTGTAAGAGCTTCAATGGAACCCTCTCGTTTTCGGACATTTTCCGTGGCGTTGAGGTTTGGCAGCACGTGTTCCAACACATAGTTCATGGTGTCTTCCATGAGAACCTTACTGAGCATGCCCAGACATCGTGACGCCAGGTGCCGAACTGATGTGAACGGGTGCTCCAGGCATCTACACAGCATCTCAAGTTTGTGATGAAGCTGAAAAATATCAAAGTGACCTGTGAAAATTTTTGACATCAACAACAATTTCAAATAGTCAGCATAAACATTTACATGTATGACTATTTCTCATACATTACCTGTTCTTGAACTGCTTCATGCAATGAAGGCCCCACAATTTCAAGAATTTGCAAGGAATGAACCAAAGATTGGGCACCATCGACATCATCCTTAACTTCTTGGCCTTCCAAATCTGTGAGCAAATTTGAGCAACATACCATTCAAAATCAGCATGATTTTTTGGAAGCCGTGTAAAACATGTGGACAAACAGTCACCTAGGTCTCCAACTTTTGCGACGTTTTCAGACATGGACTCCCAGAGATGAGGCAGGTTCTCCAGCAGTGAAGCTCCACTCTCCTTCACCATCGTCTTCAGTGCCAAGGTCGCACCACGACGCTGTACCAACAACTGCTTCTTCGTCTGCATATTTATGAAAATATATTTACATATGGAACTAATATTTTCCTGGAAAATTGAAAGATATGAAGGAGAAAATGTCGTACCTCATCTCCTTCTGTCGCTATGTTTTCTACTGAGATTTCTTTGACTAAACCGTGAGGTTTCTTTATCACAGCTGACTTTCGTCCTCGACTTGCTTCCAGAGTCTGTAGGGTTGAATGGATTCATTGATATTCATTGATTCATTGAAACAAGATTTGTACACCTGCCTCAGAGATTTACTTACAACATGTTGAGCATATAACGTGAGTATTCCTGAGTGTTTATCACAGTTTGCTTCCGGTGGCAAGTCTGAAAATGAACATGCAGCTCTTAGACTGGGAACACTTGGAATGATAATTCAGCGCTCATAATTTTACCGAAAAACTGACCAATGGAAAGTGACAAACCTGAGTTACTGAATACTTGTGACTCCTGACCAACGACTGGGGTGAAGCTGGGGTCTGAACACAAAAATGAACACAGGTTTTTGATGATTTTCGGGGCCGGGTTTGGAGTGCGATCGACGCAGATGTGTACAAGGTGTGATATGTCCTCTGCCGCTTGTTGCTGCAAACATAGGGATGCAACATCAAACCCAAGACAAGTTGATAAAATATTGTTATTTATTTACATGCCAAAATCTGTACCTGTAACTGTAGATTTTGTTCCTTTTTCAGAACATCCATCAACGGTCGAACAACAGGATTCATTTTTTCAGGTAAAATTTTCAACCAGGTGGCAGCACCGGCAAGTCCTGATTGTACCCTGGAAAATGAAAACATGAGAATTCTAAACTTTGTAAACACCTATTCATATTTTATATATTTCTATGTACTTGAAACATTGCTCAAATTAAATTTATAAAGCACAGAAGCGTAATTCTCTGAAACTGCCAAACCATTGAGTTATTAGAAGTACAATTCTCAGAAGTTCCTACATCCTGATCACCTTGTGCTCAGAAGCAGCTGTTCCTGGTTGGTTTGCTCCACTATTGAGAGTAGCTGTGACTTTCTTTCATCGAACTGTTTGAGGAACTTTGGCTTCAGTTTGGAGCTGACTGACTCAAAGAATGTGGTGCACAGAGCCTGGGCTTGATCCAGTGTTAGTATGCTCCTGTAAATTGACAACTGATGTGCTTTAGTAAATGCCACAATATACAAGGAAAAATCAAAGAGAAAAATCTAGACTGTATCAAGTTTGTCACATGTATCATAATTTGCTTATGAATGTCCTTTTCTCCACATACCCAGGCTGAAAAACGCTGTCAACTTCGATATTCTGTTGCTTGAGGCTCGCCAGAAAATCCTTGCATTCAGTCTGCAGCTTTGTGAATGATATGGCTATTTCATCAAAGTAGATGGGTTCAGACAGTGACTGGTGAAGCCTCTCAAGAATGTTACTGGGGCAGTTGCAACTCTGTGAGAGAAAATTCTACGATGTGAATCCAGTGTTAAACTTTCTATGCATTGGATTGACACTAGTTCCCAGTAGCGTTCCGTGTTTGTGTGGTCTGTGTACTGTTTTGTCAGAATTTATACAGTGGTCTGAAGCAGATCAGGGTACATTAGCTTCGACCTTTATCCTCATCTGGCACTGAGTAGAATGTCCTTCCGAGGTCAAAGAGCGACACATTATATCAGGTGTGAAATTAATCAATGAGGGAGACGAGATCAAACCCGATACCTCATTTGCTCAACCACAGAGCCAAGTACTCTGTGGCTTGACTATATATCAATTTGATTACATATCAATTTACATCAAGAAGAAATTTTGATGTTTGTAGTCTAAAGTCTCTCACCTGAGTAGCCTTTGCCCATTCTGTGATGATCAATGCGATGCAGATCCTTTGGATGGCTGAGTTTGAACTCAGATGGAAGATGAGAAGTTTAGCGAGAGCCTCGGCTGGAGTCTCCATACCCGCAGGCGTGGCAGGGGGTGGACTCGTGATGTGACAGCAAAGTTTGCCTAGCAACCTGACAAATCACAAGTTTCAACCATTATTTATCACATACCTACCTCTATAATAAACATATTTCTAGTAATCTCACCCTGATATTCAAAAGTGGATTACTGGTGTACTAAAATATTCAAACTTTTGGAGCTTAAGAAATGTATGCTATAGTGAAATCTTACTAGAAGGATTACTAGAAGAAATTTGTAGCTAAATCAACTATTTCCCACCTTCCAGCGACTTTTCTGGCCCGAATGATTGCCGAATCCCTGGAGCTGGACGACTGACTCATGCAGCCAGCTCCGGCCAGGTAGAGACGCTCATCCTTGGCAGGGCCCTGGTTCTGTGGGTCAGCCGCATGGCGCTGTCTCGATGGTGTCAGCTCCTGAAGAAGAATGGCGAGGGAAAATATAAGCAAACTACAAGCACATTATTGATTAGTGGGCTCAATTGCCACACTGTATGGAACATACATGCAAATTGAATGTATAAACTGGTCTGTTGCCTCCCAAAAAAGTGTCCAATATTTGAACTTTTCGCACAAGTCAAAACATGTATGTACTAGAATAACGGAAACGTCAAACTTCAGGAGATGTTGAGTGTTACCTTGGGTGAATGTTTGGCTTGGATGAGCAGGCTCTGGTCGAAGGGGACGGTGGGGGGCTGCATCATCAGACAGACCCATACACTGGCCCAGGGGGTGGCAGAGGCTACCAGGGGCTCTGTGGGGCAACAGGACAGCAGCATGGACCACACCTGGGGGCAGAAAAATAGTGAGTGCATTTATAAATACATTGTTTCAAATGTATGTACATTGTACATGTAAATCTTGTACATACATTGTAGAGAAGCTCCAATATCTCTTCTTTTTGCTCAAGTAGAGCTCGCTGGTACAGATGACGGAAAGCGTCCTGTAGAATAGGATATAACCAAACCGGCCCTTCTGTCTGTAAATGAAACATGTGCATATTCAGCAATCAGCATCACTCTTGATGAAATTTTCATCAGTCACACAATATTTGAAGACCATTTCAACTTACACCGGAGTGACACCTGGTGAGTAGAGCTTGAACGGTTTCTAATGCGGCTTTCCGGACGGACGGAATGTTGTGACTAAGAAAAGGCCACAGTCTTGGCACAAATTCAGTCAGTGACTGAGTAATAACACTGCAAGAGCAATACGATTGAGGCATTACATTCAATCAAAGATTTCACCATATAATCAATGTGAAATCAAAGAAATAATGGCACATAGAAACAGCACATGAGCCTGTTGTCATACCTGTTACTTGCTACACTGGGGTGGGATAGAAGGGAAGACAACAGAGTCATGATGCTATTGGTGGACGCAGTCAGGTCGTCTAAATCCAGTAACGTGTGCCACAGACACAGCGTAATCTGTGGAACCTGGAAAACATCATAATGTTATAAACTTTACTCATTATATAATGCTCCGTGATACATATTGCAGACATAGAAATCCCAACTACGAAGGTGTTACAATCCTGATACTGACGAGCAGTGGCTGGGAGGTGATGAGTTCCTCAGTAACCGGTAGCAACGCCGCGGCTGCCACGGCCCTCACATCATCGTCTCTATCCTGGAGACCACTGAACACCACAGGTAAAACCACCGGCAACAATCGTACTGTCTGGTCCTTGAAAACAAGGTTTACAATGAAATATACTGGAGGTGTATAATTAAAATTTTTCAGTAAGAAACTAGACAAAAGCTTCAATTCTCAAACATCGAACTGCTCCCAAGTACACCCCACCTTTCTGACTGCTAAGAGGTACTTGAGCCCAAGCAGGCCTCCGTGTCGGACCTCCCACTGGGGCTGACTTAGCAGTTGTATTAGCACCTGTACTGAAGTAGCGACCCCATGACTCATCATGTGTTGTACAGTGACACCAAGTGTCTGCGCACACGACTCCCGAACTGGTGCTACTACCTGATGTAGAATAAATATTGACACAGAAATGTGAATTTCGAGTTAACGTTTTTGCCATTGTTTTTAATTGTGTAGTATTCTCTGAAAACTGGGTGTATTTATTTGAACAAAACACACCTCATCAGAAACATAGTCTCCGAATCGATCAAGAGCCAGGACTGAGATCAGACGGACTGCCAAATCTTCCAGGTACAGCTGATGAACCGCATTCATCTGGAAAAGCAAGAATTGATAGTGACTCCCAGTTACTGCAGTGCTACTGCATTGAATTTAGTTACATCCATACTAGATCCTTGCTCGTACACTCCCCATGCTGTTTGAGGACCTCTCCATACCTGGTCGACGCTGTAGTCGAGAGCCTTTCCCGTCCCGTCCCCATGCTGTTTCAAGAACTCTCCATACCTGGTCGACGCTTTAGTCAAGAGCCTTGCCCGCCCCGTCCCCATGCTGTTTGAGGACCTCTCCATACCTGGTCGACGCTGTAGTCTAGAGCCTCGCCCGCCCCGTCCCCATGCTGTTTCAAGAACTCTCCATACCTGGTCGACGCTTTAGTCAAGCGCCTTGCCCACCCCGTCCCCATGCTGTTTGAGGACCTCTCCATACCTGGTCGACGCTGTAGTCGAGAGCCTTTCACGTCCCGTCCCCATGCTGTTTCAAGAACTCTCCATACCTGGTCAACGCTTTGGTCAAGAGCCTTGCCCGCCCCGTCCCCATGCTGTTTTAGGACCTCTCCATACCTGGTCGACGCTGTAGTCGAGAGCCCCACCCGCCCCTGTCCCCATGCTGTCAAAGGTCCACGCCATACCTGGTCGACCCTGTAGTCTAGAGCCTTGCCCGCCCGTCCCCATGCTGTTTTAGGACCTCTCCATACCTGGTCAACGCTGTAGTCTAGAGCCTTGCCCGCCCCGCCCCATGCTGTTTTAGGACCTCTCCATACCTGGTCGACGCTGTAGTCAAGAGCCTTGCCCGCCCCGTCCCCATGCTGTTTTAGGACCTCTCCATACCTGGTCAACGCTTTAGTCAAGAGCCTTGCCCGCCCCGTCCCCATGCTGTTTAGGACCTCTCCATACCTGGTCGACGCTGTAGTCAGGAGCCTTGCCCGCCCCGTCCCCATGCTGTTTAGGACCTCTCCATACCTGGTCGACGCTGTAGTCAGGAGCCTTGCCCGCCGCATACCCATGCTGTTTGAGGACCTCTCCATACCTGGTCGACGCTGTAGTCAAGAGCCTTGCCCGCCCCGTCCCCATGCTGTTTGAGGACCTCTCCATACCTGGTCGACGCTGTAGTCAAGAGCCTTGCCCGCCCCGTACCCATGCTGTTTGAGGACCTCTCCATACCTGGTCGACGCTGTAGTCTAGAGCCTTGCCCGCCCCGTCCCCATGCTGTTTAGGACCTCTCCATACCTGGTCGACGCTGTAGTCAGGAGCCTTGCCCGCCCCGTACCCATGCTGTTTGAGGACCTCTCCATACCTGGTCGACGCTGTAGTCAAGAGCCTTGCCCGCCCCGTCCCCATGCTGTTTAGGACCTCTCCATACCTGGTCGACGCTGTAGTCAAGAGCCTTGCCCGCCCCGTCCCCATGCTGTTTGAGGACCTCTCCATACCTGGTCAACGCTGTAGTCGAGAGCCTTGCCTGCCCCGTCCCCATGCTGTTTCAGGACCTCACGCAGACCGACTGCCGCCCCGTGACGTCTCTCCCATGACGAGTGGAACAGGTCATTCATCAGGACCTCACAGAAGCTTTCAAATGGCCACTCGTCCAACTGTCAAAATATATGTCATGTCAACGAATCTATCAGTGATAATAGGACGAATATTGGCTGAGTTTCTTCAGTAGCACTTTATCACATCATCAATATCAATGCTACACTTACTTCTTCCATATTCAATGCCTGATCAGGCACACTGTCCAGAACAATTTTGTTATCATTTGGCTGCTCAACGACTACACTCGATGTTTTCCGAAGCTTTGGGACAGTCTCACCTTCACTGTCTCTGGAAATATATATTTGGAAAAAGACTGATTATCCCACAAGTTCAGGAAATTATAGGCCAATACAAATATCATAACAACTGTAGTACTAGTGAATAATCTATTACTACATGGGATACTACATGTATTTGTCTTCACAAACCCATTTCGTTGTTCTCCATCCTTCGATGTCTGCTTGGCGAGCATCTTGGCTTTCCGCTTGGCCCTATTTCTCTCTCTGGCACTGAGCTGATTAGTCCCTGACTGTACTTGTTGGTGAAGGATGTCATGAACAGAACTCTGTCAGGGGAAAGCAAACACTTGCCACTTGTGAAGGCCATACAAAACAGTTTTGTAGTCTTATAAACCCCACAGATTCACAGAACAGCTGTGTACCTGGTGATCCATGGGGGTGACTCCAGACCTCTGAGTAAGTAGATCCTCCTCCTTAAAGAGATCATCTGTATTGATGCCCATACCCCCAGCAACATCCAGTCCCAGACGCTTGTTCAACTGCTGCTTTTGTCGAGTCAGCTTCTCACGGTCTTCCAGGCCTAGGATAAATCGATCCAACAGCAAGAGTTCTCATTTGGTGTTTATCTGAAATAACCTGGATTCCACTGGGATTGGAAAGTAAACATTTGCTACATTATTCCTGCTATAATGGTGGATAATTTTGGTGAATACCAATTTCTTCCTCCTCAAATTCTCTGCCCTCTGATGCCAAGAGAGAGGCTCCATTTGTCAGCACTCGTCGGATGTCAAACTGTGACAGGAACAACTGTCCGCCTATTGGCAGAGGCGAGTCATCTACAAAAATAAATCCCAACCATAGGCTCATTATCAACTATAATCATAGCCATAAACATGATAAACATAAATCCTTTATGACAATCATGTAAACAGTTCATGCATTTCACTAATTAATCTCCACGAATTTTGAGTGTAATATTGTATATATTCATACATATTAGTAGTCAGCATATTCGTTCAACTGGTAGCATAGTAGTACAAAAGCTAAAAAGGATACATCTTCCCAGCACTTCATTAACAAGGCTATATGTCAAACGATTTCAGTGATAAAACTGAACCTTTTTTGAGAACAGGTTTCGGGTCCCAGACGGGAACATTTCTGCAGATTGCATCCACGGCCTGTCCGGCTGCTATTCGCGTCTCCCAGGTGTTACTGCACAGGTATGTGTGCACCTGAGAAAACAAGCTTATCATACAGTAAATAAAGATACTAAGTAAGGATAGAATGCACTGCGTGTGTCTTTTTCTGAGCAAAAATTTAATCTATAATTAAATAATTGCTTATATACACAACTCAATGATGACATGCACGACAATTTTCATGGTATTTGCCCTTTTTGCATACATCAAATGCATTATTTTTAAAACCTTAGAGAGCAGATTATTGAGTTCATGTGGGTGGAGCTTTTGCACATCTCCGAGTTGTTCTGCTGCAGACTTGCGGATGAATGGTGTGGATCCTGTGTCCAGGAGAAGGAAAAGGCGATCCAGTCTGGAAGTAAAGAATTCAAGTGAACATACTATATTCTGACCTCACATTTGGATGAAATAATACTTCTACAAATAGTCTAAAAATATATGTTCACTTCGTTAGTTTTAGGAAACTGCCTGAATCATGACATGCGTTGACGCATAAAAGTACATGTACAATTTCTCTAGCAATATCTAGCTTCCACTGTATGCATGTTTCACCAGATATATCAGGATCAGAAAGATGATACTATATTGCCAGGGTTTACTATCCGAAATATGGATTAATTATGCTGTATTCATCGTTCTGACGATTTGTAATATCCGGACACTTCCATATTTTTAGCCAATCAAAGGTTTGTTTGTTTTTTCTCCTTTTTTCCGCGGTTATCGTAATTATAAATAGCTCGTAGATGCAACAAGATTGGTCATGTTTATGGATTCCTATCTAAACAGAAATCTAGATGATAGATTTACCTAAATTATACATATATATTTCAATTTTTTTCAATTTATTTTAGCACAATGACGAAACTTGTATACCACTGCAATATATTTACAAAGGCATCACTGAAATTCTACAAACAAATAGTTGAACAACACAAATTTAATCTCTTGTACGCAAGAGCATGTATACCAAATATGTATTGTAATTCTGAATACCATGTACATGTAGACATTTTTTTCAATATTGTTACATGTATAATATTGTTTGGAGATTTGACATCAAATTTGGATCAGCGCTCGATGAGATATTTAACCTTTTGAATGTAAATGACTTGGCCATCTTGCATTGTTGTGGGAGTGAATTCCATGTTCTGGGGCCAGCAGACTCAGCAGTTTTAAGGAAAATTGAGCATACCTTATTAGTCCTAATAGTTGCACGACGTGCCAAAGCAAGACATCCTGCAGTAGGGCTCGCAAAAATGAGGTCAAACTTTAGGTCAAATTTAAGAAACTCACTGAATAATATACCTATACCCTTCAATCCCCTTGATTATGATTCAAATAGCATACCGTATTGGTCCTAATAGTAGCACGGGGAACCAAAGCAAGACCTCCTGCAGCAGTGCGTGCAAAAATAAAGTTAAACTTTAAGTCAAATTTAAGAAAATCAATTAATAATATACCTTATTATACCTATAGTCTTAATTCAGTCCCCTTTGTTATGATTCAAATAACATAAATATGTGGATTGAACACTCCAAAATTTTATTAGAAAGATATGAAGTGAATTACAAGGTACAAAAATCGAACATTTTGGGGGAAAAAGAGGGGATCGAGCGCTCTACTATTAGGGCGCGTGCCACTATTAGAGCCAATACCGAATGTATTTGAATTGAATTTCAATCCACATATCTTCCTGATAAACTCTTGTGTGTTTCAATTTGAAACACTCCAAAAGTTTATTAGAAAGATATGAAGTGAAATAGATTTTCGAAGAAAAGAGGGGGGCATGCTACTATTAGGATCAATACTGTACGGTATACTGTACGGAGTAGGATAGTCTAACTACAGCTGTAAAATACTGTATGATGGATCATTATTTTAGGATTAATCATAAAATACTAGATCTAGCACATTCGGCTTAATAATGTATATGAATCAATACCGAGTGGCCATTGATGATTCCTCATCTGGATAGAGCCCACTGAGTAACAGCGATGAGTACAATGGTCAAGGCGGGAGGCCAACCACCATCAATAACAGGGTGCCTTGTCGTTCGTTCACTCGGCTCTAGAGTGCGAGTTTACTGAAAAAAATCCAGTCAGAACTCCACCATCGGACAAAAAGTCCTCGTGAACAGGAAACTGGCACGCTTCGTTGTCGGGGACACTCCGTTTTGCACGTCAAGCGCTTTCTAATATCACTGAAATTTGTGAGAAACCATTCCACAAAATTAGTGAATATCGTTCGCGAAGTGCCCCCGACGACTGCAGTATTTATAATGACAGCCATGCCGTCGTCTTCGCAAGGAAATACAAGGCATTCGCATTCTGATTGGTCCGTTGTGAACTTTCATCCAATCAGCGACCTCGCCGGAAAAAGACGAACAATTTCAGAAAAATGTTGTACGACTAACTGGCGGAAGTGTACCATTAACCTGACCAGTATGCTCGAGATTCCGACATTCCAGACGTCTCGATCCTCATCACACACCGCGGTGAAACGGCTCGTCGTAGGCCTATATCTATTTATCTATAGCTTCAGGTTGTCAATATTTAACTGATAGATCTACGTCGATCCAATTATGTCCTGCAAACTGAACATATGCACCCACTTCCCCCGAAATTGTGTATATCATTTGCTCAAGAGCCTGGCTATATGTTGGGGTTATGGCTTAAACAGTAGCCCTATATGAATACTTGTACGTACCATAGGCCTATATATTTAAATATGCTACATCTCATGGCATTATTCAACTTGGCAATTAGGCCTATAAGCAGCATATCCTGTAGACAGACCCATATATGCCTATACATAATGTCGTAAACCGTATAGAATTTAATGAAAGATGAACCATTATCAGTAACATATATATTGGATGATGAAACGACAGTTATTGACGTTTAAATGCAAGACATCAACCTTGCATATAACCACATAACCGTTCGTGACTTTAGCGCACAAAGTGGGGATGTAGCTCAGCGGTAGAGCGTTCGCTTTGCATGTGAAAGGTCCCGGGTTCGATCCCCGGCATCTCCACATTAATTTTTATTACTTTATATATGCTATTTGTTCTTCTATAGCCTGCTGTGTCAGACAGAGATGGATTAAATGGTATGCCATACTCTATGGACGAATAATTCCGCAGTAGGGCCTATACATAGTATTGATAGTAGGCATATATAAATACGTACGTGAACAATATGGGCATATATCTAGGCCCAATGATTAGTAGGCCTAATCATAGGAATTGCCTGGTTTATGGCGGGTGTAGTGAGAAGCTGTTTGATTCCGTATGTCCAAGCTGTCGAGGGGAGAAAGAGAGTTGATCGGTGGAAACTGCATGCATCATGATGCTACATAATCCAGCAGCCAAACGGATCGGCAATAAATAATATCAGCATCAGAAAGTCATTAGAGTTATTAATTTATGATATATACTATTTATTTCTGATATATAATAATAGGTTTAATCCCCGGTAAATTCCCAGAGTGCCGGGCTCGAGTAATAGGCCTACAACTAGATAACTAGTCTCATATATATGCCTAATTATAGAAACTCTGTAAAATTGATGAACAATCATGCCAATCAGCGTATTTCAATCCCCTCAAATTGAGAAAATGAGAATGGCCAATCAGAATTCAGAGAACTGGTTTTTTTTTAGCTCACCGACCAGAGGCCGTTCGTCTTTATGCTTGTTCTTATATCTTCGCGCGTTCTTCTCTGAGCATAGCTACGAGACCGCTTCTTTGATGGAAACTGTTGAAACTACTATAAGAGTAGCGGATTTAGATGGATCCTGGGCGTTCCGGACCATGCATCCCTGATGACACTGTAATGTTGGATCCGAGGTGGTCCAAGCTGATCCGTGGAGTTGCCGTGTTTGGATCCGTGTTCATCCGTACGTACAGTATAGGCTACTCCCGCGTTGGGTCTGGGATGATCGATGTGATCAATGCAGGGTCAGGGGTCGTCGACCCCTTTTGCACCCACCCCTGACCACGCCGCAGATTTAGACATATCTTAGTCCTGGATGATCCTGCATAGGTGGTGCGGGTAATCCGTATAGGATCCGGCTTTGGTGTGACTGTAGCTAATTCATGAACAACATGGCGTAAAGGAAGCCATATTAAGACATATATATTATAATCGGGTTCATATGCACATAAGGAGTAACAATTAGGCCTACATTGAGAACTCAACTTCATATATCCACCTCAAAATATGTGAGACGAAAGTCTTGAATATACGTTGGTGTTAGGTAAGCTGTATGTTGAATATACAGCTTACCTAAAGCTGAACAGCTATAGGCATAGGCATAATTAGGCCTATATGTTAGGCCTAATTATGTATTTGGTGATCTTGAATTTGACACAATAATATGTGGGACCTTGACTGGCTTTAAGTGATCAAATTCAAATTATTATACCCGTCAAAAAATGTGTAAATTAGTTTCTGGGATAGAATTAAATAGGAATAGGCTATAGGGGTTTATTGGACCTTTATATACAAGTACAATTTGCTCAACAATTAATATATGTAGCCTACGCTTATTATACTTGTAATTTATTATCTTATTCATGACACACTCATTATTGGCTTATGCCGCTATACATTATTGGTAGATCTACATGTATATATAGGCATATACCTTATGCCAGGGCGTATAGGCCGGCCTATAGCCCAGTAGGGTTAGGCCCCCTCTAAACTCAATTGCTCATTGTCAGTAGGCTTGACAATTTTCTTGTGAAGCTTGTTCGCGATTGCAGTTGGTGATAGAAGCATGCATGAAAACTATTTGCATAATTAATGAACATTTAACTGCCGGTCATATGCCTAATTTGGGTATTCTGTGGAAAATCAACGCATATTCAACATACAGCTTAAGCCCTTAGGCCTACACTAAATACAGCAATGCTGCAGGTTTACACAAAACAGTTGTTTAGCAATTAATTATATCTTGTAAAGGAAATATGGTAGATCTAATCCTTATTTATATATATATATATATATGCTTTTAAAAAAATGCGTGTGTAGCATTCAGAAAAAAAATTGAAAAAAAAATAATTTGGAGAATCCGGGTATCGATCCCGGTGCCTCTCGCATGCTAAGCGAGCGCTCTACCATTTGAGCTAATCCCCCTTGTGCACATGTGGTGGTGAAAACTTCAAGTAGATCTACCAGAATGTCAGCACTCCTGCCCAATGATATAAGCTGACCATATCATGAATTCGGCTTATTTAGATTCTCTCGACACTTTGATAACCCGAAATATAATAAAACTTTCCCAAACAACGAACAATATCAAAAACACATAGGCCTACCAAACACTTCACTGCGCCTCTACTGGCAGAATACCATATTGAAATTTTGGCGGGAAACTTGAGACGCGCATTGTGACCGCCAGGAATGTGTGACGATTCGCTGAATGCAAGACGTCTAATGTGATTTGTGTGTTCAGTTGTCAGTTGGGTTGTTAAATATTGAACATTTAGGAAAATATGTTCGCTGCATATAATCTAACTATAGGCCTAGACATTGAAGCTTATCTAGAGGTTTGTGGCTTCCCCCAGGACCTAGCCTAACTGTAAAATTCCACCAAATTAGATCTATGACCACACGAGAAGAAAGGGTGTTATTCTCGGAATCATCACCCTAGACTCACCCTAGAATTACCCTGTCTTGACACTTGGGATAGGCCGCTTCTTGAGTATTGGGGAATTGTTTGCTGTGGCGTAAGCATCGAGAGTCTGTCAGCCGGACCCGGCGCCATAAAAAGGTAATAATTATTTCAAACCAACTTGATAATCAGGGGCAAGCATCTTGCGAGTCGGTTGAAGGCTCATTTCATCCTCAGTGTAAGAAAAAACACACATCTTATTTGATGTTCTGAAATGTTCTCAACCCCCCCCCCCCCCCCCCCCGCAAATCCTGGATTCGCCCCAGAAAGTTCAAGCCAAGGGAAATATGGTTCAAGCGGTATGCCTACGCGATATACACAGAGCAACATTGCATGTCGTACTCCGCTTTCCATACTTAAGGTAGTCCGTTCCAAACAGTGAGGGGAGGGGGTCAAAGAGTTTTTTAAAATAAATAACTGTGTCAACATAATCTAGAGCTTCAAAATGATATATGTTGTAGAGTAACTGTTCAGCATCCTAAAACTGAAAAGAAAATAGGGGGTCACCGTATCCGTTCTCATGGAAAACACGATGCAAGATGTGAATATGGATGAAAAAATGTGCAAAAATACCAGAATTTATGTCATTTTAGGTAAATATGTGTGATTTTGATCGAATATGTAGAAGAAACGAGCACGGTGACCCCCTGTTTTCTTTTCAGTATTAGGATGCTCATCATTTACTCTATAAAATATGTCATTTTGAAGAGATAATATTCAAGAAATGACTTTTAAATTTTGACTCTCCGTTACCTCCATGTTTGTAGCGGACTACGTTAAATGCCCACAGCCACCAGACCAGGGCCCGGCCACCAGACATTCGCCCCATCAAAATTTGAAGAATGGCCCCGAGAATTTCATTCAGAGTATACTTATTCATGGTAATGGGCCTAATCAATAATATTTCCGGATGCAAATGGTCAGATGTAAGATAATATGCCTGTAAATAAAAGAATAGGAGAATTATTATGATCGTGAATTGTCTCACGGATACAAATCAGGAAATCTTAATAGCTGAAGTAGGCTAGCTCATTCATATTTCAAGGCACATCTCATTAAGTACAATGCATACCGGTATTTTCTCATAGCAATAGGCCTGCTTTTATCCTAACAAACATGGCATTTTGGAGACAAATGCAATGGGTCATTTAATTGACAATCCAATCAAATCATGCATTCTTTCTCCCAGACTTCCAATCTGGTGTATGCATTCTGTGGGATTTATGCAAGAATGGTGAAGACAAACCGAAAGTTAATTAAGGCCTCCCGCTATCTCAACCATCCATCTTTAAATACTGGATCCGCCCCGAAATGCACAGGTGGGCCTACCTCAGTACCCATAGGCGGATCCAGGGGGGCACCCGACTCCCCCCACCCCCTAAAAAAAAAATCCGGTGTAGAAGAAATTTACGTCCTAAGTAAAATAGGTCCTACAGACAAATATTCCTAGGAAATGTTGTCCAATAGGACAATATTCTCAGTAATATATATATGTCCCACGGATCTAATTCCCTGGGAAAACATGTACGGGGACATATTTCCCTGGCACTCATGTCCAGGCAGACTATTCCCCTAGGAATATGTGTCCGGAGGGCCTAAAAAACATGGGACATAGATCTATATTCCATTTACACTGATCCCTTCTAAAATCGGCGAGAGAGACAGAGGGGCGTAATGGCCCGACGCTCAATTGTAGGCCTACACCTGAAAAGTGCTCGATCTGAGACCTCAATTTTGCTGATTTGACCAGCCATGCTCATCTACAATTTCAATGATGTGCTCTGTCTGTGCAAATATTTTCATGAAGTATCGTACTGCTTTCGTCACGGTAAATTGAGATGAGTTAACAAAGTTATCCCTCAAAATATACAATTAAGTGTACGTAAAAGTGTCTCCTGGTACACCTCAGAAGTGATCTGAAAGACTTCAATTTTCACAATTTCCTTCCGAGGTTTGCGGCGCCCAACCCGCCCCCTCCACCCCGGGACCGTCCATGCTCGACTTGCTTCGCTCTACTCAAGTCACACTTAGCAAAATTTTGCGCCCAACTGACCCCCGCCCCCCCCCCCCCCCCCTAACACAAAATATCCTGGATCCGCCCTACATGTACGCACAGGTATACAGATAGATTTAGTCTATTTATCTAGCCACTGGACAACTTCGGCACTCTATGTTTCATAATGTTTTCGCTTAGAGTAAAACTAGTCGAATGTTCACCACCTGCAGGAAGTCACAAGATGATCCTCATATGAATTTCTGTATTGAAACACCATATGCTTAGCCTATATAACATACATGTATGCTCCAAATAGCAAACGAAACCAATTTTTGTCTCCACGCCATTTGCATCAAGGCGAATCAGTGCATTTTGAGATAAACCTATAGCCCTATATGTTTACCAATTTATATCAAGGTCATATTCACGCGCAAATCAAAGTCACCATTTGATATATTTGACAATATCCACCAGATCCAGGAAAAATTTCCATCTGCCAATTCAGACATGTAGATCTGAGATATATTGAAGTAAAAATGAAATGTCAAGTCCAACTGTCCGAAGACATCTTGGAACTCATAGACTTACTTTTGGAGATGCAGTTCAACTTCACCAATATCCAAATAATTTGCCAATTCTTACGACAAGATGCCAAGCTCACCAAATCTTCTGTATACTACACGTACAGTACAGTGATAATCAGCATGTATTCAACGAAACAGGCTAAGATTATTGAAAGCTTATTTTTAAGCGATAATTACATTAATTGGTGATACTAGGCTATATCTACTAAGCTATATCATTAAACGTATCCATGATGAAAGATCGGGTGTGAATTTCCGAGAACCTCGGGGGTATATATTCTTCCCTGGAGTGTCACGGGTACGATAGCGTATTAGGTCCATGTCGTAAAAGGGTATCGTGATGAGGTACAGAAACCCTGGAGTGTCGAGAGTGTGGTGATGGGGTACAGGAAAATTAGCCCCAGGATGAAGGTAGGATATCGGACAATTTTGATTTTAAGCATTGTAGGTGACATAGGACTTTGAGACTTACCAGTCAAGGTAATCTTTGTGAACTTCAATGTCCCCACTAGGTGTGCTGTATATGACTTCATATATGTTCATAATACATACATAAGTTCTATCAACAAGTATTTTGTCAGTAGAGTCCAATTTACACATGTCAGGCCAGGCAAGATTTTGAGATTTGGCCTTCAAGGTCGTTTATGGTCATGTTCAAGGCCACCAAAAGATGTGCCATATACTCATGACTTTTTAAAGGCTTATACACAATCCTAACCTGTATGTGCAAGAGTTTAAGCCTCAGAGGCCACTTTACAGATTTCACGTCCGTCACTTAGCACTCAAGGTCATCCGATGTCAAGTTCAAGGTCATCATTAGTTGTTTCATATATACGACTTCCTGTATGTTCATAATGTTAACTTAGGCTCTATCTACGTGCATTTCATCTGTAGAGGCAAATTTGGGCATTTTTTAAACCCAAAAATGGCTATTTTGACCTTTCAAGGTCATCAAAGGTAAAATTCAAGGTCACCTCACAAATCGCCATATATGACTTCCTATTTGAAAGTGTCAATATTTAGGCTCTATCTTCAAGCGTTTTATGATTACAGTCCTGGCAGCTTACATTATGAAGGAAAAAAATGCCGAAATTATTTTTTCAAAGGGTGAAATATTTCTTTGGCCTAGAAATGGCCCAAAATGGACTGTAATGTGATTTGGGGCAAAAAAAATTCAAAACGGCTGCCACACAGAGACCGGCGATTCAAGGGCAACAAAACTCACAAAGGTATATAAAGAAAACCTGGAGTGTCAAAACTGTGGTGATGAGATAGAGGAAACCTGGTGTGTCAAGGGTGTGGTGATGAGGTACAGAAACCTGGAGTGTCAAGGCTGTGGTGATGAGGTACAGGACACCTGGTGTGTCAAGCGTGTGGTGATGAGGTACAGAAAACCTAGTGTCAAGGGTGTGGTGATGAGGCACAGGAAACCTGGAGTGTCAAGGCTGTGGTGATGAGGTACAGGAAACTTGGAGTGTCAAGGGTGTGGTGATGAGGTACAGGACACCTGGTGTGTCAAAGGTGTGGTGATGAGGTACAGAAAACCTGGAGTGTCAAGGGTGTGGTGATCAGGTACAGAAAACCTAGTGTCAAGGGTGTGGTGATGAGGTACAGGAAACCTGGAGTGTCAAGGTTGTGGTGATGAGGTACAGGAAACCTGGAGTGTCAAGGGTGTGGTGATGAGGCACAGGAAACCTGGAGTGTCAAGGCTGTGGTGATGAGGTACAGGAAACCTGGAGTGTCAAGGGTGTGGTGATGAGGTACAGGGAACCTGGAGTGTCAATGGTGTGGTGATGAGGTACAGGACACCTGATGTGTCAAGGGTGTGGTGATGAGGTACAGAAAACATAGTGTCAAGGGTGTAGTGATGAGGCACAGGAAACCTGGAGTGTCAAGGCTCTGGTGATAAGGTACAGGAAACCTGGAGTGTCAAGAGTGTGGTGATGAGGTACAGGGAACCTGGAGTGTCAAGGGTGTGGTGATGAGGTACAGGAAACCTGGAATGTCAAGGGTGTGGTGATGAGGTACAGCAAACCTGGAGTGTCAAGGCTGTGGTGACGAGGTACAGGAAAACATGGAGTGTCAAGGCTGTGGTGATGAGGTACAGAAACCTGGAGTGTCAAGGCTGTGGTGATGAGGTACAGGACACCTGGTGTGTCAAGCGTGTGGGGATGAGGTACAGAAAACCTAGTGTCAAGGGTGTGGTGATGAGGCACAGGAAACCTGGAGTGTCAAGGCTGTGGTGATGAGGTACAGGAAACCTGGAGTGTCAAGGGTGTGGTGATGAGGCACAGGAAACCTGGAGTGTCAAGGCTGTGGTGATGAGGTACAGGAAACCTGAAGTGTCAAGGGTGTGGTGATGAGGTACAGGAAACCTGGAGTGTCAAGGGTGTGGTGATGAGGTACAGGGAACCTGGAGTGTCAATGGTGTGGTGATGAGGTACAGGACACCTGATGTGTCAAGGGTGTGGTGATGAGGTACAGAAAACATAGTGTCAAGGGTGTAGTGATGAGGCACAGGAAACCTGGAGTGTCAAGGCTCTGGTGATAAGGTACAGGAAACCTGGAGTGTCAAGAGTGTGGTGATGAGGTACAGGGAACCTGGAGTGTCAAGGGTGTGGTGATGAGGTACAGGAAACCTGGAATGTCAAGGGTGTGGTGATGAGGTACAGCAAACCTGGAGTGTCAAGGCTGTGGTGACGAGGTACAGGAAAACATGGAGTGTCAAGGCTGTGGTGATGAGGTACAGAAACCTGGAGTGTCAAGGCTGTGGTGATGAGGTACAGGACACCTGGTGTGTCAAGCGTGTGGGGATGAGGTACAGAAAACCTAGTGTCAAGGGTGTGGTGATGAGGCACAGGAAACCTGGAGTGTCAAGGCTGTGGTGATGAGGTACAGGAAACCTGGAGTGTCAAGGGTGTGGTGATGAGGCACAGGAAACCTGGAGTGTCAAGGCTGTGGTGATGAGGTACAGGAAACCTGAAGTGTCAAGGGTGTGGTGATGAGGTACAGGAAACCTGGAGTGTCAAGGGTGTGGTGATGAGGTACAGGAAACCTGGTGTGTCAAGCGTGTGGTGATGAGGTACAGAAAACATAGTGTCAAGGGTGTGGTGATGAGGCACAGGAAACCTGGAGTGTCAAGGCTGTGGTGATGAGGTACAGGAAACCTGGAGTGTCAAGGGTGTGGTGATGAGGTACAGGAAACATGGAGTGTCAAGGCTGTGGTGATGAGGTACAGGAAACCTGGAGTGTCAAGGCTGTGGTGATGAGGTACAGGACACCTGGTGTGTCAAGCGTGTGGTGATGAGGTACAGAAAACCTAGTGTCAAGGGTGTGGTGATGAGGCACAGGAAACCTGGAGTGTCAAGGCTGTGGTGATGAGGTACAGGAAACCTGGAGTGTCAAGGGTGTGGTGATGAGGTAGAGCAAACCTGGAGTGTCAAGGGTGTGGTGATGAGGTACAGCAAACCTGGAGTGTCAAGGGTGTGGTGATGAGGTACAGCAAACCTGGAGTGTCAAGGCTGTGGTGATGAGGTACAGGAAACATGGAGTGTCAAGGCTGTGGTGATGAGGTACAGAAACCTGGAGTGTCAAGGCTGTGGTGATGAGGTACAGGACACCTGGTGTGTCAAGCGTGTGGTGATGAGGTACAGAAAACCTAGTGTCAAGGGTGTGGTGATGAGGCACAGGAAACCTGGAGTGTCAACGCTGTGGTGATGAGGTACAGGAAACCTGGAGTGTCAAGGGTGTGGTGATGAGGCACAGGAAACCTGGAGTGTCAAGGCTGTGGTGATGAGGTACAGGAAACCTGGAGTGTCAAGGGTGTGGTGATGAGGCACAGGAAACCTGGAGTGTCAAGGCTGTGGTGATGAGGTACAAGGAACCTGGAGTGTCAAGGGTGTGGTGATGAGGCACAGGAAACCTGGAGTGACAAGGCTGTGGTGATGAGGTGCAGGAAACCTGAAGTGTCAAGGGTGTGGTGATGAGGTACAGAAAACATAGTGTCAAGGGTGTGGTGATGAGGCACAGGAAACCTGGAGTGTCAAGGCTGTGGTGATGAGGTACAGGAAACCTGGAGTGTCAAGGGTGTGGTGATGAGGTACAGGGAACCTTGAGTGTCAAGGGTGTGGTGATGAGGTACAGGAAACCTGGAGTGTCAAAGGTGTGGTGATGAGGTACAGCAAACCTGGAGTGTCAAGGCTGTAGTGATGAGGTACAGGAAACATGGAGTGTCAAGGCTGTGGTGATGAGGTACAGGAAACCTGGAGTGTCAAGGCTGTGGTGATGAGGTACAGGACACCTGGTGTGTCAAGCGTGTGGTGATGAGGTACAGAAAACCTAGTGTCAAGGGTGTGGTGATGAGGCGCAGGAAACCTGGAGTGTCAAGGCTGTGGTGATGAGGTACAGGAAACCTGGAGTGTCAAGGGTGTGGTGATGAGGTACAGGAAACCTGGAGTGTCAAGGGTGTGGTGATGAGGTACAGGGAACCTGGAGTGTCAAGGGTGTGGTGATGAGGTACAGCAAACCTGGAGTGTCAAGGGTGTGGTGATGAGGTACAGGAAACCTGGAGTGTCAAGGCTGTGGTGATGAGGTACAGGAAACCTGGAGTGTCAAGGCTGTGGTGACGAGGTACAGGAAATCTGGAGTGTCAAGGGTGTGGTGATGAGGTACAGAAACCTGGAGTGTCAAGGGTGTGGTGATGAGGTACAGCAAACCTGGAGTGTCAAGGATGTGGTGATGAGGTACAGCAAACCTGGAGTGCCAAAGCTGTGGTGATGAGGTACAGGAAACCTGGAGTGTCAAGGCTGTGGTGATGAGGTACAGGAAACCTGGAGTGTCAAGGCTGTGGTGATGAGGTACAGGAAACCTGGAGTGTCAAGGCTGTGGTGATGAGGTACGGAAACCTGGTGTCAAGGGTGTGGTGATGAGGTAAAGAAACCTGGAGTGTCAAGGGTGTGGTGATGAGGTACAGGAAACCTGGAGTATCAAGGGTGTGGTGATGAGGTACAGGAAACCTGGAGTGTCAAGGGTGTGATGAGGTACAGGAAACCTGGAGTGTCAAGAGTGTGGTGATGAGGTACAGGAAACCTTGAGTGTCAAGGGTGTGGTGATGAGGTATAGGAACACTAGTGTCAAGGGTGTGGTGATGAGGTGCAGGAAACCTGGAGTGTCAAGGGTGTGGTGATGAGGTACAGGAAACCTGGTGTGTCAAGCGTGTGGTGATGAGGTACAGAAAACATAGTGTCAAGGGTGTGGTGATGAGGTACAGCAAACCTGGAGTGTCAAGGGTGTGGTGATGAGGTACAGGAAACCTGGAGTGTCAAGGCTGTGGTGATGAGGTACAGGAAACCTGGAGTGTCAAGGCTGTGGTGACGAGGTACAGGAAATCTGGAGTGTCAAGGGTGTGGTGATGAGGTACAGAAACCTGGAGTGTCAAGGGTGTGGTGATGAGGTACAGCAAACCTGGAGTGTCAAGGATGTGGTGATGAGGTACAGCAAACCTGGAGTGCCAAGGCTGTGGTGATGAGGTACAGGAAACCTGGAGTGTCAAGGCTGTGGTGATGAGGTACAGGAAACCTGGAGTGTCAAGGCTGTGGTGATGAGGTACAGGAAACCTGGAGTGTCAAGGCTGTGGTGATGAGGTACGGAAACCTGGTGTCAAGGGTGTGGTGATGAGGTAAAGAAACCTGGAGTGTCAAGGGTGTGGTGATGAGGTACAGGAAACCTGGAGTATCAAGGGTGTGGTGATGAGGTACAGGAAACCTGGAGTGTCAAGGGTGTGATGAGGTACAGGAAACCTGGAGTGTCAAGAGTGTGGTGATGAGGTACAGGAAACCTTGAGTGTCAAGGGTTTGGTGATGAGGTATAGGAACACTAGTGTCAAGGGTGTGGTGATGAGGTGCAGGAAACCTGGAGTGTCAAGGGTGTGGTGATGAGGTACAGGGAACCTGGAGTGTCAGATGTGTGGTGATGAGGTACAGGAAACCTGGAGTATCAAGGCTGTGGTGATGAGGTACAGGAAACCTTGAATGTCAAGGGTGTGGTGATGAGGTACAGGAAACCTGGTGTGTCAAGGGTGTGGGATGAGGTACAGGAAACCTGGTGTGTCAAGCGTGTGGTGATGAGGTACAGAAAACATAGTGTCAAGGGTGTGGTGATGAGGCACAGGAAACCTGGAGTGTCAAGGCTGTGGTGATGAGGTACAGGAAACCTGGAGTGTCAAGGGTGTGGTGATGAGGTACAGGAAACATGGAGTGTCAAGGCTGTGGTGATGAGGTACAGGAAACCTGGAGTGTCAAGGCTGTGGTGATGAGGTACAGGACACCTGGTGTGTCAAGCGTGTGGTGATGAGGTACAGAAAACCTAGTGTCAAGGGTGTGGTGATGAGGCACAGGAAACCTGGAGTGTCAAGGCTGTGGTGATGAGGTACAGGAAACCTGGAGTGTCAAGGGTGTGGTGATGAGGTAGAGCAAACCTGGAGTGTCAAGGGTGTGGTGATGAGGTACAGCAAACCTGGAGTGTCAAGGGTGTGGTGATGAGGTACAGCAAACCTGGAGTGTCAAGGCTGTGGTGATGAGGTACAGGAAACATGGAGTGTCAAGGCTGTGGTGATGAGGTACAGAAACCTGGAGTGTCAAGGCTGTGGTGATGAGGTACAGGACACCTGGCGTGTCAAGCGTGTGGTGATGAGGTACAGAAAACCTAGTGTCAAGGGTGTGGTGATGAGGCACAGGAAACCTGGAGTGTCAACGCTGTGGTGATGAGGTACAGGAAACCTGGAGTGTCAAGGGTGTGGTGATGAGGCACAGGAAACCTGGAGTGTCAAGGCTGTGGTGATGAGGTACAGGAAACCTGGAGTGTCAAGGGTGTGGTGATGAGGCACAGGAAACCTGGAGTGTCAAGGCTGTGGTGATGAGGTACAAGGAACCTGGAGTGTCAAGGGTGTGGTGATGAGGCACAGGAAACCTGGAGTGACAAGGCTGTGGTGATGAGGTGCAGGAAACCTGAAGTGTCAAGGGTGTGGTGATGAGGTACAGAAAACATAGTGTCAAGGGTGTGGTGATGAGGCACAGGAAACCTGGAGTGTCAAGGCTGTGGTGATGAGGTACAGGAAACCTGGAGTGTCAAGGGTGTGGTGATGAGGTACAGGGAACCTTGAGTGTCAAGGGTGTGGTGATGAGGTACAGGAAACCTGGAGTGTCAAGGGTGTGGTGATGAGGTACAGCAAACCTGGAGTGTCAAGGCTGTAGTGATGAGGTACAGGAAACATGGAGTGTCAAGGCTGTGGTGATGAGGTACAGGAAACCTGGAGTGTCAAGGCTGTGGTGATGAGGTACAGGACACCTGGTGTGTCAAGCGTGTGGTGATGAGGTACAGAAAACCTAGTGTCAAGGGTGTGGTGATGAGGCGCAGGAAACCTGGAGTGTCAAGGCTGTGGTGATGAGGTACAGGAAACCTGGAGTGTCAAGGGTGTGGTGATGAGGTACAGGAAACCTGGAGTGTCAAGGGTGTGGTGATGAGGTACAGGGAACCTGGAGTGTCAAGGGTGTGGTGATGAGGTACAGCAAACCTGGAGTGTCAAGGGTGTGGTGATGAGGTACAGGAAACCTGGAGTGTCAAGGGTGTGGTGATGAGGTACAGCAAACCTGGAGTGTCAAGGGTGTGGTGATGAGGTACAGCAAACCTGGAGTGTCAAGGATGTGGTGATGAGGTACAGCAAACCTGGAGTGCCAAGGCTGTGGTGATGAGGTACAGGAAACCTGGAGTGTCAAGGCTGTGGTGATGAGGTACAGGAAACCTGGAGTGTCAAGGCTGTGGTGATGAGGTACAGGAAACCTGGAGTGTCAAGGCTGTGGTGATGAGGTACGGAAACCTGGTGTCAAGGGTGTGGTGATGAGGTAAAGAAACCTGGAGTGTCAAGGGTGTGGTGATGAGGTACAGGAAACCTGGAGTGTCAAGGCTGTGGTGATGAGGTACAGGAAACCTGGAGTGTCAAGGCTGTGGTGATGAGGTACAGGAAACCTTGAGTGTCAAGGGTGTGGTGATGAGGTATAGGAACACTAGTGTCAAGGGTGTGGTGATGAGGTGCAGGAAACCTGGAGTGTCAAGGGTGTGGTGATGAGGTACAGGAAACCTGGTGTGTCAAGCGTGTGGTGATGAGGTACAGAAAACATAGTGTCAAGGGTGTGGTGATGAGGTACAGCAAACCTGGAGTGTCAAGGGTGTGGTGATGAGGTACAGGAAACCTGGAGTGTCAAGGCTGTGGTGATGAGGTACAGGAAACCTGGAGTGTCAAGGCTGTGGTGATGAGGTACAGGAAACCTGGAGTGTCAAGGGTGTGGTGATGAGGCACAGGAAACCTGGAGTGTCAAGGCTGTGGTGATGAGGTACAGGAAACCAGGAGTGTCAAGGCTGTGGTGATGAGGTACAGGAAACCTGGAGTGTCAAGGCTGTGGTGATGAGGTACGGAAACCTGGTGTCAAGGGTGTGGTGATGAGGTAAAGAAACCTGGTGTGTCAAGGGTGTGGTGATGAGGTACAGGAAACCTGGAGTATCAAGGGTGTGGTGATGAGGTACAGGAAACCTGGAGTGTCAAGGGTGTGATGAGGTACAGGAAACCTGGAGTGTCAAGAGTGTGGTGATGAGGTACAGGAAACCTTGAGTGTCAAGGGTGTGGTGATGAGGTATAGGAACACTAGTGTCAAGGGTGTGGTGATGAGGTGCAGGAAACCTGGAGTGTCAAGGGTGTGGTGATGAGGTACAGGAAACCTGGTGTGTCAAGCGTGTGGTGATGAGGTACAGAAAACATAGTGTCAAGGGTGTGGTGATGAGGTACAGGACACCTGGTGTGTCAAGCGTGTGGTGATGAGGTACAGAAAACAGTGTCAAGGGTGTGGTGATGAGGCACAGGAAACCTGGAGTGTCAAGGCTCTGGTGATGAGGTACAGGAAACCTGGAGTGTCAAGGGTGTGGTGATGAGGTACAGGAAACATGGAGTGTCAAGGCTGTGGTGATGAGGTACAGGAAACCTGGAGTGTCAAGGCTGTGGTGATGAGGTACAGGACACCTGGTGTGTCAAGCGTGTGGTGATGAGGTACAGAAAACCTAGTGTCAAGGGTGTGGTGATGAGGCACAGGAAACCTGGAGTGTCAAGGCTGTGGTGATGAGGTACAGGAAACCTGGAGTGTCAAGGGTGTGGTGATGAGGTAGAGCAAACCTGGAGTGTCAAGGGTGTGGTGATGAGGTACAGCAAACCTGGAGTGTCAAGGGTGTGGTGATGAGGTACAGCAAACCTGGAGTGTCAAGGCTGTGGTGATGAGGTACAGGAAACATGGAGTGTCAAGGCTGTGGTGATGAGGTACAGAAACCTGGAGTGTCAAGGCTGTGGTGATGAGGTACAGGACACCTGGTGTGTCAAGCGTGTGGTGATGAGGTACAGAAAACCTAGTGTCAAGGGTGTGGTGATGAGGCACAGGAAACCTGGAGTGTCAACGCTGTGGTGATGAGGTACAGGAAACCTGGAGTGTCAAGGGTGTGGTGATGAGGCACAGGAAACCTGGAGTGTCAAGGCTGTGGTGATGAGGTACAGGAAACCTGGAGTGTCAAGGGTGTGGTGATGAGGCACAGGAAACCTGGAGTGTCAAGGCTGTGGTGATGAGGTACAAGGAACCTGGAGTGTCAAGGGTGTGGTGATGAGGCACAGGAAACCTGGAGTGACAAGGCTGTGGTGATGAGGTGCAGGAAACCTGAAGTGTCAAGGGTGTGGTGATGAGGTACAGAAAACATAGTGTCAAGGGTGTGGTGATGAGGCACAGGAAACCTGGAGTGTCAAGGCTGTGGTGATGAGGTACAGGAAACCTGGAGTGTCAAGGGTGTGGTGATGAGGTACAGGGAACCTTGAGTGTCAAGGGTGTGGTGATGAGGTACAGGAAACCTGGAGTGTCAAGGGTGTGGTGATGAGGTACAGCAAACCTGGAGTGTCAAGGCTGTAGTGATGAGGTACAGGAAACATGGAGTGTCAAGGCTGTGGTGATGAGGTACAGGAAACCTGGAGTGTCAAGGCTGTGGTGATGAGGTACAGGACACCTGGTGTGTCAAGCGTGTGGTGATGAGGTACAGAAAACCTAGTGTCAAGGGTGTGGTGATGAGGCGCAGGAAACCTGGAGTGTCAAGGCTGTGGTGATGAGGTACAGGAAACCTGGAGTGTCAAGGGTGTGGTGATGAGGTACAGGAAACCTGGAGTGTCAAGGGTGTGGTGATGAGGTACAGGGAACCTGGAGTGTCAAGGGTGTGGTGATGAGGTACAGCAAACCTGGAGTGTCAAGGGTGTGGTGATGAGGTACAGGAAACCTGGAGTGTCAAGGCTGTGGTGATGAGGTACAGGAAACCTGGAGTGTCAAGACTGTGGTGACGAGGTACAGGAAATCTGGAGTGTCAAGGGTGTGGTGATGAGGTACAGAAACCTGGAGTGTCAAGGGTGTGGTGATGAGGTACAGCAAACCTGGAGTGTCAAGGATGTGGTGATGAGGTACAGCAAACCTGGAGTGCCAAGGCTGTGGTGATGAGGTACAGGAAACCTGGTGTCAAGGCTGTGGTGATGAGGTACAGGAAACCTGGAGTGTCAAGGCTGTGGTGATGAGGTACAGGAAACCTGGAGTGTCAAGGCTGTGGTGATGAGGTACGGAAACCTGGTGTCAAGGGTGTGGTGATGAGGTAAAGAAACCTGGAGTGTCAAGGGTGTGGTGATGAGGTACAGGAAACCTGGAGTGTCAAGGGTGTGGTGATGAGGTACAGGAAACCTGGAGTGTCAAGGGTGTGATGAGGTACAGGAAACCTGGAGTGTCAAGGCTGTGGTGATGAGGTATAGGAACACTAGTGTCAAGGGTGTGGTGATGAGGTGCAGGAAACCTGGAGTGTCAAGGGTGTGGTGATGAGGTAAAGAAACCTGGAGTGTCAAGGGTGTGGTGATGAGGTATAGGAACACTAGTGTCAAGGCTGTGGTGATGAGGTACAGGAAACCTGGAGTGTCAAGGCTGTGGTGATGAGGTACAGGACACCTGGTGTGTCAAGCGTGTGGTGATGAGGTACAGAAAACCTAGTGTCAAGGGTGTGGTGATGAGGCGCAGGAAACCTGGAGTGTCAAGGCTGTGGTGATGAGGTACAGGAAACCTGGAGTGTCAAGGGTGTGGTGATGAGGTACAGGAAACCTGGAGTGTCAAGGGTGTGGTGATGAGGTACAGGGAACCTGGAGTGTCAAGGGTGTGGTGATGAGGTACAGCAAACCTGGAGTGTCAAGGGTGTGGTGATGAGGTACAGGAAACCTGGAGTGTCAAGGCTGTGGTGATGAGGTACAGGAAACCTGGAGTGTCAAGGCTGTGGTGACGAGGTACAGGAAATCTGGAGTGTCAAGGGTGTGGTGATGAGGTACAGAAACCTGGAGTGTCAAGGGTGTGGTGATGAGGTACAGCAAACCTGGAGTGTCAAGGATGTGGTGATGAGGTACAGCAAACCTGGAGTGCCAAGGCTGTGGTGATGAGGTACAGGAAACCTGGTGTCAAGGCTGTGGTGATGAGGTACAGGAAACCTGGAGTGTCAAGGCTGTGGTGATGAGGTACAGGAAACCTGGAGTGTCAAGGCTGTGGTGATGAGGTACGGAAACCTGGTGTCAAGGGTGTGGTGATGAGGTAAAGAAACCTGGAGTGTCAAGGGTGTGGTGATGAGGTACAGCAAACCTGGAGTGTCAAGGGTGTGGTGATGAGGTACAGCAAACCTGGAGTGTCAAGGGTGTGGTGATGAGGTACAGCAAACCTGGAGTGTCAAGGCTGTGGTGATGAGGTACAGGGAACATGGAGTGTCAAGGCTGTGGTGATGAGGTACAGAAACCTGGAGTGTCAAGGCTGTGGTGATGAGGTACAGGACACCTGGCGTGTCAAGCGTGTGGTGATGAGGTACAGAAAACCTAGTGTCAAGGGTGTGGTGATGAGGCACAGGAAACCTGGAGTGTCAACGCTGTGGTGATGAGGTACAGGAAACCTGGAGTGTCAAGGGTGTGGTGATGAGGCACAGGAAACCTGGAGTGTCAAGGCTGTGGTGATGAGGTACAGGAAACCTGGAGTGTCAAGGGTGTGGTGATGAGGCACAGGAAACCTGGAGTGTCAAGGCTGTGGTGATGAGGTACAAGGAACCTGGAGTGTCAAGGGTGTGGTGATGAGGCACAGGAAACCTGGAGTGACAAGGCTGTGGTGATGAGGTGCAGGAAACCTGAAGTGTCAAGGGTGTGGTGATGAGGTACAGAAAACATAGTGTCAAGGGTGTGGTGATGAGGCACAGGAAACCTGGAGTGTCAAGGCTGTGGTGATGAGGTACAGGAAACCTGGAGTGTCAAGGGTGTGGTGATGAGGTACAGGGAACCTTGAGTGTCAAGGGTGTGGTGATGAGGTACAAGAAACCTGGAGTGTCAAGGGTGTGGTGATGAGGTACAGCAAACCTGGAGTGTCAAGGCTGTAGTGATGAGGTACAGGAAACATGGAGTGTCAAGGCTGTGGTGATGAGGTACAGGAAACCTGGAGTGTCAAGGCTGTGGTGATGAGGTACAGGACACCTGGTGTGTCAAGCGTGTGGTGATGAGGTACAGAAAACCTAGTGTCAAGGGTGTGGTGATGAGGCGCAGGAAACCTGGAGTGTCAAGGCTGTGGTGATGAGGTACAGGAAACCTGGAGTGTCAAGGGTGTGGTGATGAGGTACAGGAAACCTGGAGTGTCAAGGGTGTGGTGATGAGGTACAGGGAACCTGGAGTGTCAAGGGTGTGGTGATGAGGTACAGGGAACCTGGAGTGTCAAGGGTGTGGTGATGAGGTACAGCAAACCTGGAGTGTCAAGGGTGTGGTGATGAGGTACAGGAAACCTGGAGTGCCAAGGGTGTGGTGATGAGGTACAGCAAACCTGGAGTGTCAAGGGTGTGGTGATGAGGTACAGCAAACCTGGAGTGTCAAGGATGTGGTGATGAGGTACAGCAAACCTGGAGTGCCAAGGCTGTGGTGATGAGGTACAGGAAACCTGGAGTGTCAAGGCTGTGGTGATGAGGTACAGGAAACCTGGAGTGTCAAGGTTGTGGTGATGAGGTACAGGAAACCTGGAGTGTCAAGGCTGTGGTGATGAGGTACGGAAACCTGGTGTCAAGGGTGTGGTGATGAGGTAAAGAAACCTGGAGTGTCAAGGGTGTGGTGATGAGGTACAGGAAACCTGGAGTATCAAGGGTGTGGTGATGAGGTACAGGAAACCTGGAGTGTCAAGGGTGTGATGAGGTACAGGAAACCTGGAGTGTCAAGAGTGTGGTGATGAGGTACAGGAAACCTTGAGTGTCAAGGGTGTGGTGATGAGGTATAGGAACACTAGTGTCAAGGGTGTGGTGATGAGGTGCAGGAAACCTGGAGTGTCAAGGGTGTGGTGATGAGGTACAGGAAACCTGGTGTGTCAAGCGTGTGGTGATGAGGTACAGAAAACATAGTGTCAAGGGTGTGGTGATGAGGTACAGCAAACCTGGAGTGTCAAGGGTGTGGTGATGAGGTACAGGAAACCTGGAGTGTCAAGGCTGTGGTGATGAGGTACAGGAAACCTGGAGTGTCAAGGCTGTGGTGATGAGGTACAGGAAACCTGGAGTGTCAAGGGTGTGGTGATGAGGCACAGGAAACCTGGAGTGTCAAGGCTGTGGTGATGAGGTACAGGAAACCTGGAGTGTCAAGGCTGTGGTGATGAGGTACAGGAAACCTGGAGTGTCAAGGCTGTGGTGATGAGGTACGGAAACCTGGTGTCAAGGGTGTGGTGATGAGGTAAAGAAACCTGGAGTGTCAAGGGTGTGGTGATGAGGTACAGGAAACCTGGAGTATCAAGGGTGTGGTGATGAGGTACAGGAAACCTGGAGTGTCAAGGGTGTGATGAGGTACAGGAAACCTGGAGTGTCAAGAGTGTGGTGATGAGGTACAGGAAACCTTGAGTGTCAAGGGTGTGGTGATGAGGTATAGGAACACTAGTGTCAACGGTGTGGTGATGAGGTGCAGGAAACCTGGAGTGTCAAGGGTGTGGTGATGAGGTACAGGAAACCTGGTGTGTCAAGCGTGTGGTGATGAGGTACAGAAAACATAGTGTCAAGGGTGTGGTGATGAGGTACAGGAAACCTGGTGTGTCAAGCGTGTGGTGATGAGGTACAGAAAACAGTGTCAAGGGTGTGGTGATGAGGCACAGGAAACCTGGAGTGTCAAGGCTCTGGTGATGAGGTACAGGAAACCTGGAGTGTCAAGGGTGTGGTGATGAGGTACAGGAAACATGGAGTGGCAAGGCTGTGGTGATGAGGTACAGGAAACCTGGAGTGTCAAGGCTGTGGTGATGAGGTACAGGACACCTGGTGTGTCAAGCGTGTGGTGATGAGGTACAGAAAACCTAGTGTCAAGGGTGTGGTGATGAGGCACAGGAAACCTGGAGTGTCAAGGCTGTGGTGATGAGGTACAGGAAACCTGGAGTGTCAAGGGTGTGGTGATGAGGTAGAGCAAACCTGGAGTGTCAAGGGTGTGGTGATGAGGTACAGCAAACCTGGAGTGTCAAGGGTGTGGTGATGAGGTACAGAAAACCTAGTGTCAAGGGTGTGGTGATGAGGCACAGGAAACCTGGAGTGTCAAGGCTGTGGTGATGAGGTACAGGAAACCTGGAGTGTCAAGGGTGTGGTGATGAGGTAGAGCAAACCTGGAGTGTCAAGGGTGTGGTGATGAGGTACAGCAAACCTGGAGTGTCAAGGGTGTGGTGATGAGGTACAGCAAACCTGGAGTGTCAAGGGTGTGGTGATGAGGTACAGGAAACCTGGAGTGTCAAGGCTGTGGTGATGAGGTACAGGAAACCTGGAGTGTCAAGGCTGTGGTGACGAGGTACAGGAAATCTGGAGTGTCAAGGGTGTGGTGATGAGGTACAGGAAACCTGGAGTGTCAAGGCTGTGGTGATGAGGTACAGGACACCTGGTGTGTCAAGCGTGTGGTGATGAGGTACAGAAAACCTAGTGTCAAGGGTGTGGTGATGAGGCGCAGGAAACCTGGAGTGTCAAGGCTGTGGTGATGAGGTACAGGAAACCTGGAGTGTCAAGGGTGTGGTGATGAGGTACAGGAAACCTGGAGTGTCAAGGGTGTGGTGATGAGGTACAGGGAACCTGGAGTGTCAAGGGTGTGGTGATGAGGTACAGCAAACCTGGAGTGTCAAGGGTGTGGTGATGAGGTACAGGAAACCTGGAGTGTCAAGGCTGTGGTGATGAGGTACAGGAAACCTGGAGTGTCAAGGCTGTGGTGACGAGGTACAGGAAATCTGGAGTGTCAAGGGTGTGGTGATGAGGTACAGAAACCTGGAGTGTCAAGGGTGTGGTGATGAGGTACAGCAAACCTGGAGTGTCAAGGATGTGGTGATGAGGTACAGCAAACCTGGAGTGCCAAGGCTGTGGTGATGAGGTACAGGAAACCTGGAGTGTCAAGGCTGTGGTGATGAGGTACAGGAAATCTGGAGTGTCAAGGGTGTGGTGATGAGGTACAGAAACCTGGAGTGTCAAGGGTGTGGTGATGAGGTACAGCAAACCTGGAGTGTCAAGGGTGTGGTGATGAGGCGCAGGAAACCTGGAGTGTCAAGGCTGTGGTGATGAGGTACAGGAAACCTGGAGTGTCAAGGGTGTGGTGATGAGGTACAGGAAACCTGGAGTGTCAAGGGTGTGGTGATGAGGTACAGGGAACCTGGAGTGTCAAGGGTGTGGTGATGAGGTACAGCAAACCTGGAGTGTCAAGGGTGTGGTGATGAGGTACAGGAAACCTGGAGTGTCAAGGCTGTGGTGATGAGGTACAGGAAACCTGGAGTGTCAAGGCTGTGGTGACGAGGTACAGGAAATCTGGAGTGTCAAGGGTGTGGTGATGAGGTACAGAAACCTGGAGTGTCAAGGGTGTGGTGATGAGGTACAGCAAACCTGGAGTGTCAAGGATGTGGTGATGAGGTACAGCAAACCTGGAGTGCCAAGGCTGTGGTGATGAGGTACAGGAAACCTGGTGTCAAGGCTGTGGTGATGAGGTACAGGAAACCTGGAGTGTCAAGGCTGTGGTGATGAGGTACAGGAAACCTGGAGTGTCAAGGCTGTGGTGATGAGGTACGGAAACCTGGTGTCAAGGGTGTGGTGATGAGGTAAAGAAACCTGGAGTGTCAAGGGTGTGGTGATGAGGTACAGCAAACCTGGAGTGTCAAGGGTGTGGTGATGAGGTACAGCAAACCTGGAGTGTCAAGGGTGTGGTGATGAGGTACAGCAAACCTGGAGTGTCAAGGCTGTGGTGATGAGGTACAGGAAACATGGAGTGTCAAGGCTGTGGTGATGAGGTACAGAAACCTGGAGTGTCAAGGCTGTGGTGATGAGGTACAGGACACCTGGCGTGTCAAGCGTGTGGTGATGAGGTACAGAAAACCTAGTGTCAAGGGTGTGGTGATGAGGCACAGGAAACCTGGAGTGTCAACGCTGTGGTGATGAGGTACAGGAAACCTGGAGTGTCAAGGGTGTGGTGATGAGGCACAGGAAACCTGGAGTGTCAAGGCTGTGGTGATGAGGTACAGGAAACCTGGAGTGTCAAGGGTGTGGTGATGAGGCACAGGAAACCTGGAGTGTCAAGGCTGTGGTGATGAGGTACAAGGAACCTGGAGTGTCAAGGGTGTGGTGATGAGGCACAGGAAACCTGGAGTGACAAGGCTGTGGTGATGAGGTGCAGGAAACCTGAAGTGTCAAGGGTGTGGTGATGAGGTACAGAAAACATAGTGTCAAGGGTGTGGTGATGAGGCACAGGAAACCTGGAGTGTCAAGGCTGTGGTGATGAGGTACAGGAAACCTGGAGTGTCAAGGGTGTGGTGATGAGGTACAGGGAACCTTGAGTGTCAAGGGTGTGGTGATGAGGTACAAGAAACCTGGAGTGTCAAGGGTGTGGTGATGAGGTACAGCAAACCTGGAGTGTCAAGGCTGTAGTGATGAGGTACAGGAAACATGGAGTGTCAAGGCTGTGGTGATGAGGTACAGGAAACCTGGAGTGTCAAGGCTGTGGTGATGAGGTACAGGACACCTGGTGTGTCAAGCGTGTGGTGATGAGGTACAGAAAACCTAGTGTCAAGGGTGTGGTGATGAGGCGCAGGAAACCTGGAGTGTCAAGGCTGTGGTGATGAGGTACAGGAAACCTGGAGTGTCAAGGGTGTGGTGATGAGGTACAGGAAACCTGGAGTGTCAAGGGTGTGGTGATGAGGTACAGGGAACCTGGAGTGTCAAGGGTGTGGTGATGAGGTACAGGGAACCTGGAGTGTCAAGGGTGTGGTGATGAGGTACAGCAAACCTGGAGTGTCAAGGGTGTGGTGATGAGGTACAGGAAACCTGGAGTGCCAAGGGTGTGGTGATGAGGTACAGCAAACCTGGAGTGTCAAGGGTGTGGTGATGAGGTACAGCAAACCTGGAGTGTCAAGGATGTGGTGATGAGGTACAGCAAACCTGGAGTGCCAAGGCTGTGGTGATGAGGTACAGGAAACCTGGAGTGTCAAGGCTGTGGTGATGAGGTACAGGAAACCTGGAGTGTCAAGGTTGTGGTGATGAGGTACAGGAAACCTGGAGTGTCAAGGCTGTGGTGATGAGGTACGGAAACCTGGTGTCAAGGGTGTGGTGATGAGGTAAAGAAACCTGGAGTGTCAAGGGTGTGGTGATGAGGTACAGGAAACCTGGAGTATCAAGGGTGTGGTGATGAGGTACAGGAAACCTGGAGTGTCAAGGGTGTGATGAGGTACAGGAAACCTGGAGTGTCAAGAGTGTGGTGATGAGGTACAGGAAACCTTGAGTGTCAAGGGTGTGGTGATGAGGTATAGGAACACTAGTGTCAAGGGTGTGGTGATGAGGTGCAGGAAACCTGGAGTGTCAAGGGTGTGGTGATGAGGTACAGGAAACCTGGTGTGTCAAGCGTGTGGTGATGAGGTACAGAAAACATAGTGTCAAGGGTGTGGTGATGAGGTACAGCAAACCTGGAGTGTCAAGGGTGTGGTGATGAGGTACAGGAAACCTGGAGTGTCAAGGCTGTGGTGATGAGGTACAGGAAACCTGGAGTGTCAAGGCTGTGGTGATGAGGTACAGGAAACCTGGAGTGTCAAGGGTGTGGTGATGAGGCACAGGAAACCTGGAGTGTCAAGGCTGTGGTGATGAGGTACAGGAAACCTGGAGTGTCAAGGCTGTGGTGATGAGGTACAGGAAACCTGGAGTGTCAAGGCTGTGGTGATGAGGTACGGAAACCTGGTGTCAAGGGTGTGGTGATGAGGTAAAGAAACCTGGAGTGTCAAGGGTGTGGTGATGAGGTACAGGAAACCTGGAGTATCAAGGGTGTGGTGATGAGGTACAGGAAACCTGGAGTGTCAAGGGTGTGATGAGGTACAGGAAACCTGGAGTGTCAAGAGTGTGGTGATGAGGTACAGGAAACCTTGAGTGTCAAGGGTGTGGTGATGAGGTATAGGAACACTAGTGTCAACGGTGTGGTGATGAGGTGCAGGAAACCTGGAGTGTCAAGGGTGTGGTGATGAGGTACAGGAAACCTGGTGTGTCAAGCGTGTGGTGATGAGGTACAGAAAACATAGTGTCAAGGGTGTGGTGATGAGGTACAGGAAACCTGGTGTGTCAAGCGTGTGGTGATGAGGTACAGAAAACAGTGTCAAGGGTGTGGTGATGAGGCACAGGAAACCTGGAGTGTCAAGGCTCTGGTGATGAGGTACAGGAAACCTGGAGTGTCAAGGGTGTGGTGATGAGGTACAGGAAACATGGAGTGGCAAGGCTGTGGTGATGAGGTACAGGAAACCTGGAGTGTCAAGGCTGTGGTGATGAGGTACAGGACACCTGGTGTGTCAAGCGTGTGGTGATGAGGTACAGAAAACCTAGTGTCAAGGGTGTGGTGATGAGGCACAGGAAACCTGGAGTGTCAAGGCTGTGGTGATGAGGTACAGGAAACCTGGAGTGTCAAGGGTGTGGTGATGAGGTAGAGCAAACCTGGAGTGTCAAGGGTGTGGTGATGAGGTACAGCAAACCTGGAGTGTCAAGGGTGTGGTGATGAGGTACAGAAAACCTAGTGTCAAGGGTGTGGTGATGAGGCACAGGAAACCTGGAGTGTCAAGGCTGTGGTGATGAGGTACAGGAAACCTGGAGTGTCAAGGCTGTGGTGATGAGGTACAGGAAACCTGGAGTGTCAAGGGTGTGGTGATGAGGTACAGCAAACCTGGAGTGTCAAGGGTGTGGTGATGAGGTACAGCAAACCTGGAGTGTCAAGGGTGTGGTGATGAGGTACAGCAAACCTGGAGTGTCAAGGGTGTGGTGATGAGGTACAGGAAACCTGGAGTGTCAAGGCTGTGGTGACGAGGTACAGGAAATCTGGAGTGTCAAGGGTGTGGTGATGAGGTACAGGAAACCTGGAGTGTCAAGGCTGTGGTGATGAGGTACAGGACACCTGGTGTGTCAAGCGTGTGGTGATGAGGTACAGAAAACCTAGTGTCAAGGGTGTGGTGATGAGGCGCAGGAAACCTGGAGTGTCAAGGCTGTGGTGATGAGGTACAGGAAACCTGGAGTGTCAAGGGTGTGGTGATGAGGTACAGGAAACCTGGAGTGTCAAGGGTGTGGTGATGAGGTACAGGGAACCTGGAGTGTCAAGGGTGTGGTGATGAGGTACAGCAAACCTGGAGTGTCAAGGGTGTGGTGATGAGGTACAGGAAACCTGGAGTGTCAAGGCTGTGGTGATGAGGTACAGGAAACCTGGAGTGTCAAGGCTGTGGTGACGAGGTACAGGAAATCTGGAGTGTCAAGGGTGTGGTGATGAGGTACAGAAACCTGGAGTGTCAAGGGTGTGGTGATGAGGTACAGCAAACCTGGAGTGTCAAGGATGTGGTGATGAGGTACAGCAAACCTGGAGTGCCAAGGCTGTGGTGATGAGGTACAGGAAACCTGGAGTGTCAAGGCTGTGGTGATGAGGTACAGGAAACCTGGAGTGTCAAGGCTGTGGTGATGAGGTACAGGAAACCTGGAGTGTCAAGGCTGTGGTGATGAGGTACGGAAACCTGGTGTCAAGGGTGTGGTGATGAGGTAAAGAAACCTGGAGTGTCAAGGGTGTGGTGATGAGGTACAGGAAACCTGGAGTATCAAGGGTGTGGTGATGAGGTACAGGAAACCTGGAGTGTCAAGGGTGTGATGAGGTACAGGAAACCTGGAGTGTCAAGAGTGTGGTGATGAGGTACAGGAAACCTTGAGTGTCAAGGGTGTGGTGATGAGGTATAGGAACACTAGTGTCAAGGGTGTGGTGATGAGGTGCAGGAAACCTGGAGTGTCAAGGGTGTGGTGATGAGGTACAGGAAACCTGGTGTGTCAAGCGTGTGGTGATGAGGTACAGAAAACATAGTGTCAAGGGTGTGGTGATGAGGTACAGCAAACCTGGAGTGTCAAGGGTGTGGTGATGAGGTACAGGAAACCTGGAGTGTCAAGGCTGTGGTGATGAGGTACAGGAAACCTGGAGTGTCAAGGCTGTGGTGACGAGGTACAGGAAATCTGGAGTGTCAAGGGTGTGGTGATGAGGTACAGAAACCTGGAGTGTCAAGGGTGTGGTGATGAGGTACAGCAAACCTGGAGTGTCAAGGATGTGGTGATGAGGTACAGCAAACCTGGAGTGCCAAGGCTGTGGTGATGAGGTACAGGAAACCTGGAGTGTCAAGGCTGTGGTGATGAGGTACAGGAAACCTGGAGTGTCAAGGCTGTGGTGATGAGGTACAGGAAACCTGGAGTGTCAAGGCTGTGGTGATGAGGTACGGAAACCTGGTGTCAAGGGTGTGGTGATGAGGTAAAGAAACCTGGAGTGTCAAGGGTGTGGTGATGAGGTACAGGAAACCTGGAGTATCAAGGGTGTGGTGATGAGGTACAGGAAACCTGGAGTGTCAAGGGTGTGATGAGGTACAGGAAACCTGGAGTGTCAAGAGTGTGGTGATGAGGTACAGGAAACCTTGAGTGTCAAGGGTTTGGTGATGAGGTATAGGAACACTAGTGTCAAGGGTGTGGTGATGAGGTGCAGGAAACCTGGAGTGTCAAGGGTGTGGTGATGAGGTACAGGGAACCTGGAGTGTCAGATGTGTGGTGATGAGGTACAGGAAACCTGGAGTATCAAGGCTGTGGTGATGAGGTACAGGAAACCTTGAATGTCAAGGGTGTGGTGATGAGGTACAGGAAACCTGGTGTGTCAAGGGTGTGGGATGAGGTACAGGAAACCTGGTGTGTCAAGCGTGTGGTGATGAGGTACAGAAAACATAGTGTCAAGGGTGTGGTGATGAGGCACAGGAAACCTGGAGTGTCAAGGCTGTGGTGATGAGGTACAGGAAACCTGGAGTGTCAAGGGTGTGGTGATGAGGTACAGGAAACATGGAGTGTCAAGGCTGTGGTGATGAGGTACAGGAAACCTGGAGTGTCAAGGCTGTGGTGATGAGGTACAGGACACCTGGTGTGTCAAGCGTGTGGTGATGAGGTACAGAAAACCTAGTGTCAAGGGTGTGGTGATGAGGCACAGGAAACCTGGAGTGTCAAGGCTGTGGTGATGAGGTACAGGAAACCTGGAGTGTCAAGGGTGTGGTGATGAGGTAGAGCAAACCTGGAGTGTCAAGGGTGTGGTGATGAGGTACAGCAAACCTGGAGTGTCAAGGGTGTGGTGTTGAGGTACAGCAAACCTGGAGTGTCAAGGCTGTGGTGATGAGGTACAGGAAACATGGAGTGTCAAGGCTGTGGTGATGAGGTACAGAAACCTGGAGTGTCAAGGCTGTGGTGATGAGGTACAGGACACCTGGCGTGTCAAGCGTGTGGTGATGAGGTACAGAAAACCTAGTGTCAAGGGTGTGGTGATGAGGCACAGGAAACCTGGAGTGTCAACGCTGTGGTGATGAGGTACAGGAAACCTGGAGTGTCAAGGGTGTGATGATGAGGCACAGGAAACCTGGAGTGTCAAGGCTGTGGTGATGAGGTACAGGAAACCTGGAGTGTCAAGGGTGTGGTGATGAGGCACAGGAAACCTGGAGTGTCAAGGCTGTGGTGATGAGGTACAAGGAACCTGGAGTGTCAAGGGTGTGGTGATGAGGCACAGGAAACCTGGAGTGACAAGGCTGTGGTGATGAGGTGCAGGAAACCTGAAGTGTCAAGGGTGTGGTGATGAGGTACAGAAAACATAGTGTCAAGGGTGTGGTGATGAGGCACAGGAAACCTGGAGTGTCAAGGCTGTGGTGATGAGGTACAGGAAACCTGGAGTGTCAAGGGTGTGGTGATGAGGTACAGGGAACCTTGAGTGTCAAGGGTGTGGTGATGAGGTACAGGAAACCTGGAGTGTCAAGGGTGTGGTGATGAGGTACAGCAAACCTGGAGTGTCAAGGCTGTAGTGATGAGGTACAGGAAACATGGAGTGTCAAGGCTGTGGTGATGAGGTACAGGAAACCTGGAGTGTCAAGGCTGTGGTGATGAGGTACAGGACACCTGGTGTGTCAAGCGTGTGGTGATGAGGTACAGAAAACCTAGTGTCAAGGGTGTGGTGATGAGGCGCAGGAAACCTGGAGTGTCAAGGCTGTGGTGATGAGGTACAGGAAACCTGGAGTGTCAAGGGTGTGGTGATGAGGTACAGGAAACCTGGAGTGTCAAGGGTGTGGTGATGAGGTACAGGGAACCTGGAGTGTCAAGGGTGTGGTGATGAGGTACAGCAAACCTGGAGTGTCAAGGGTGTGGTGATGAGGTACAGGAAACCTGGAGTGTCAAGGGTGTGGTGATGAGGTACAGCAAACCTGGAGTGTCAAGGGTGTGGTGATGAGGTACAGCAAACCTGGAGTGTCAAGGATGTGGTGATGAGGTACAGCAAACCTGGAGTGCCAAGGCTGTGGTGATGAGGTACAGGAAACCTGGAGTGTCAAGGCTGTGGTGATGAGGTACAGGAAACCTGGAGTGTCAAGGCTGTGGTGATGAGGTACAGGAAACCTGGAGTGTCAAGGCTGTGGTGATGAGGTACGGAAACCTGGTGTCAAGGGTGTGGTGATGAGGTAAAGAAACCTGGAGTGTCAAGGGTGTGGTGATGAGGTACAGGAAACCTGGAGTATCAAGGGTGTGGTGATGAGGTACAGGAAACCTGGAGTGTCAAGGGTGTGATGAGGTACAGGAAACCTGGAGTGTCAAGAGTGTGGTGATGAGGTACAGGAAACCTTGAGTGTCAAGGGTGTGGTGATGAGGTATAGGAACACTAGTGTCAAGGGTGTGGTGATGAGGTGCAGGAAACCTGGAGTGTCAAGGGTGTGGTGATGAGGTACAGGAAACCTGGTGTGTCAAGCGTGTGGTGATGAGGTACAGAAAACATAGTGTCAAGGGTGTGGTGATGAGGTACAGCAAACCTGGAGTGTCAAGGGTGTGGTGATGAGGTACAGGAAACCTGGAGTGTCAAGGCTGTGGTGATGAGGTACAGGAAACCTGGAGTGTCAAGGCTGTGGTGATGAGGTACAGGAAACCTGGAGTGTCAAGGGTGTGGTGATGAGGCACAGGAAACCTGGAGTGTCAAGGCTGTGGTGATGAGGTACAGGAAACCTGGAGTGTCAAGGCTGTGGTGATGAGGTACAGGAAACCTGGAGTGTCAAGGCTGTGGTGATGAGGTACGGAAACCTGGTGTCAAGGGTGTGGTGATGAGGTAAAGAAACCTGGTGTGTCAAGGGTGTGGTGATGAGGTACAGGAAACCTGGAGTATCAAGGGTGTGGTGATGAGGTACAGGAAACCTGGAGTGTCAAGGGTGTGATGAGGTACAGGAAACCTGGAGTGTCAAGAGTGTGGTGATGAGGTACAGGAAACCTTGAGTGTCAAGGGTGTGGTGATGAGGTATAGGAACACTAGTGTCAAGGGTGTGGTGATGAGGTGCAGGAAACCTGGAGTGTCAAGGGTGTGGTGATGAGGTACAGGAAACCTGGTGTGTCAAGCGTGTGGTGATGAGGTACAGAAAACATAGTGTCAAGGGTGTGGTGATGAGGTACAGGACACCTGGTGTGTCAAGCGTGTGGTGATGAGGTACAGAAAACAGTGTCAAGGGTGTGGTGATGAGGCACAGGAAACCTGGAGTGTCAAGGCTCTGGTGATGAGGTACAGGAAACCTGGAGTGTCAAGGGTGTGGTGATGAGGTACAGGAAACATGGAGTGTCAAGGCTGTGGTGATGAGGTACAGGAAACCTGGAGTGTCAAGGCTGTGGTGATGAGGTACAGGACACCTGGTGTGTCAAGCGTGTGGTGATGAGGTACAGAAAACCTAGTGTCAAGGGTGTGGTGATGAGGCACAGGAAACCTGGAGTGTCAAGGCTGTGGTGATGAGGTACAGGAAACCTGGAGTGTCAAGGGTGTGGTGATGAGGTAGAGCAAACCTGGAGTGTCAAGGGTGTGGTGATGAGGTACAGCAAACCTGGAGTGTCAAGGGTGTGGTGATGAGGTACAGCAAACCTGGAGTGTCAAGGCTGTGGTGATGAGGTACAGGAAACATGGAGTGTCAAGGCTGTGGTGATGAGGTACAGAAACCTGGAGTGTCAAGGCTGTGGTGATGAGGTACAGGACACCTGGTGTGTCAAGCGTGTGGTGATGAGGTACAGAAAACCTAGTGTCAAGGGTGTGGTGATGAGGCACAGGAAACCTGGAGTGTCAACGCTGTGGTGATGAGGTACAGGAAACCTGGAGTGTCAAGGGTGTGGTGATGAGGCACAGGAAACCTGGAGTGTCAAGGCTGTGGTGATGAGGTACAGGAAACCTGGAGTGTCAAGGGTGTGGTGATGAGGCACAGGAAACCTGGAGTGTCAAGGCTGTGGTGATGAGGTACAAGGAACCTGGAGTGTCAAGGGTGTGGTGATGAGGCACAGGAAACCTGGAGTGACAAGGCTGTGGTGATGAGGTGCAGGAAACCTGAAGTGTCAAGGGTGTGGTGATGAGGTACAGAAAACATAGTGTCAAGGGTGTGGTGATGAGGCACAGGAAACCTGGAGTGTCAAGGCTGTGGTGATGAGGTACAGGAAACCTGGAGTGTCAAGGGTGTGGTGATGAGGTACAGGGAACCTTGAGTGTCAAGGGTGTGGTGATGAGGTACAGGAAACCTGGAGTGTCAAGGGTGTGGTGATGAGGTACAGCAAACCTGGAGTGTCAAGGCTGTAGTGATGAGGTACAGGAAACATGGAGTGTCAAGGCTGTGGTGATGAGGTACAGGAAACCTGGAGTGTCAAGGCTGTGGTGATGAGGTACAGGACACCTGGTGTGTCAAGCGTGTGGTGATGAGGTACAGAAAACCTAGTGTCAAGGGTGTGGTGATGAGGCGCAGGAAACCTGGAGTGTCAAGGCTGTGGTGATGAGGTACAGGAAACCTGGAGTGTCAAGGGTGTGGTGATGAGGTACAGGAAACCTGGAGTGTCAAGGGTGTGGTGATGAGGTACAGGGAACCTGGAGTGTCAAGGGTGTGGTGATGAGGTACAGCAAACCTGGAGTGTCAAGGGTGTGGTGATGAGGTACAGGAAACCTGGAGTGTCAAGGCTGTGGTGATGAGGTACAGGAAACCTGGAGTGTCAAGACTGTGGTGACGAGGTACAGGAAATCTGGAGTGTCAAGGGTGTGGTGATGAGGTACAGAAACCTGGAGTGTCAAGGGTGTGGTGATGAGGTACAGCAAACCTGGAGTGTCAAGGATGTGGTGATGAGGTACAGCAAACCTGGAGTGCCAAGGCTGTGGTGATGAGGTACAGGAAACCTGGTGTCAAGGCTGTGGTGATGAGGTACAGGAAACCTGGAGTGTCAAGGCTGTGGTGATGAGGTACAGGAAACCTGGAGTGTCAAGGCTGTGGTGATGAGGTACGGAAACCTGGTGTCAAGGGTGTGGTGATGAGGTAAAGAAACCTGGAGTGTCAAGGGTGTGGTGATGAGGTACAGGAAACCTGGAGTGTCAAGGGTGTGGTGATGAGGTACAGGAAACCTGGAGTGTCAAGGGTGTGATGAGGTACAGGAAACCTGGAGTGTCAAGGCTGTGGTGATGAGGTATAGGAACACTAGTGTCAAGGGTGTGGTGATGAGGTGCAGGAAACCTGGAGTGTCAAGGGTGTGGTGATGAGGTAAAGAAACCTGGAGTGTCAAGGGTGTGGTGATGAGGTATAGGAACACTAGTGTCAAGGCTGTGGTGATGAGGTACAGGAAACCTGGAGTGTCAAGGCTGTGGTGATGAGGTACAGGACACCTGGTGTGTCAAGCGTGTGGTGATGAGGTACAGAAAACCTAGTGTCAAGGGTGTGGTGATGAGGCGCAGGAAACCTGGAGTGTCAAGGCTGTGGTGATGAGGTACAGGAAACCTGGAGTGTCAAGGGTGTGGTGATGAGGTACAGGAAACCTGGAGTGTCAAGGGTGTGGTGATGAGGTACAGGGAACCTGGAGTGTCAAGGGTGCGGTGATGAGGTACAGCAAACCTGGAGTGTCAAGGGTGTGGTGATGAGGTACAGGAAACCTGGAGTGTCAAGGCTGTGGTGATGAGGTACAGGAAACCTGGAGTGTCAAGGCTGTGGTGACGAGGTACAGGAAATCTGGAGTGTCAAGGGTGTGGTGATGAGGTACAGAAACCTGGAGTGTCAAGGGTGTGGTGATGAGGTACAGCAAACCTGGAGTGTCAAGGATGTGGTGATGAGGTACAGCAAACCTGGAGTGCCAAGGCTGTGGTGATGAGGTACAGGAAACCTGGTGTCAAGGCTGTGGTGATGAGGTACAGGAAACCTGGAGTGTCAAGGCTGTGGTGATGAGGTACAGGAAACCTGGAGTGTCAAGGCTGTGGTGATGAGGTACGGAAACCTGGTGTCAAGGGTGTGGTGATGAGGTAAAGAAACCTGGAGTGTCAAGGGTGTGGTGATGAGGTACAGCAAACCTGGAGTGTCAAGGGTGTGGTGATGAGGTACAGCAAACCTGGAGTGTCAAGGGTGTGGTGATGAGGTACAGCAAACCTGGAGTGTCAAGGCTGTGGTGATGAGGTACAGGAAACATGGAGTGTCAAGGCTGTGGTGATGAGGTACAGAAACCTGGAGTGTCAAGGCTGTGGTGATGAGGTACAGGACACCTGGCGTGTCAAGCGTGTGGTGATGAGGTACAGAAAACCTAGTGTCAAGGGTGTGGTGATGAGGCACAGGAAACCTGGAGTGTCAACGCTGTGGTGATGAGGTACAGGAAACCTGGAGTGTCAAGGGTGTGGTGATGAGGCACAGGAAACCTGGAGTGTCAAGGCTGTGGTGATGAGGTACAGGAAACCTGGAGTGTCAAGGGTGTGGTGATGAGGCACAGGAAACCTGGAGTGTCAAGGCTGTGGTGATGAGGTACAAGGAACCTGGAGTGTCAAGGGTGTGGTGATGAGGCACAGGAAACCTGGAGTGACAAGGCTGTGGTGATGAGGTGCAGGAAACCTGAAGTGTCAAGGGTGTGGTGATGAGGTACAGAAAACATAGTGTCAAGGGTGTGGTGATGAGGCACAGGAAACCTGGAGTGTCAAGGCTGTGGTGATGAGGTACAGGAAACCTGGAGTGTCAAGGGTGTGGTGATGAGGTACAGGGAACCTTGAGTGTCAAGGGTGTGGTGATGAGGTACAAGAAACCTGGAGTGTCAAGGGTGTGGTGATGAGGTACAGCAAACCTGGAGTGTCAAGGCTGTAGTGATGAGGTACAGGAAACATGGAGTGTCAAGGCTGTGGTGATGAGGTACATGAAACCTGGAGTGTCAAGGCTGTGGTGATGAGGTACAGGACACCTGGTGTGTCAAGCGTGTGGTGATGAGGTACAGAAAACCTAGTGTCAAGGGTGTGGTGATGAGGCGCAGGAAACCTGGAGTGTCAAGGCTGTGGTGATGAGGTACAGGAAACCTGGAGTGTCAAGGGTGTGGTGATGAGGTACAGGAAACCTGGAGTGTCAAGGGTGTGGTGATGAGGTACAGGGAACCTGGAGTGTCAAGGGTGTGGTGATGAGGTACAGGGAACCTGGAGTGTCAAGGGTGTGGTGATGAGGTACAGCAAACCTGGAGTGTCAAGGGTGTGGTGATGAGGTACAGGAAACCTGGAGTGCCAAGGGTGTGGTGATGAGGTACAGCAAACCTGGAGTGTCAAGGGTGTGGTGATGAGGTACAGCAAACCTGGAGTGTCAAGGATGTGGTGATGAGGTACAGCAAACCTGGAGTGCCAAGGCTGTGGTGATGAGGTACAGGAAACCTGGAGTGTCAAGGCTGTGGTGATGAGGTACAGGAAACCTGGAGTGTCAAGGTTGTGGTGATGAGGTACAGGAAACCTGGAGTGTCAAGGCTGTGGTGATGAGGTACGGAAACCTGGTGTCAAGGGTGTGGTGATGAGGTAAAGAAACCTGGAGTGTCAAGGGTGTGGTGATGAGGTACAGGAAACCTGGAGTATCAAGGGTGTGGTGATGAGGTACAGGAAACCTGGAGTGTCAAGGGTGTGATGAGGTACAGGAAACCTGGAGTGTCAAGAGTGTGGTGATGAGGTACAGGAAACCTTGAGTGTCAAGGGTGTGGTGATGAGGTATAGGAACACTAGTGTCAAGGGTGTGGTGATGAGGTGCAGGAAACCTGGAGTGTCAAGGGTGTGGTGATGAGGTACAGGAAACCTGGTGTGTCAAGCGTGTGGTGATGAGGTACAGAAAACATAGTGTCAAGGGTGTGGTGATGAGGTACAGCAAACCTGGAGTGTCAAGGGTGTGGTGATGAGGTACAGGAAACCTGGAGTGTCAAGGCTGTGGTGATGAGGTACAGGAAACCTGGAGTGTCAAGGCTGTGGTGATGAGGTACAGGAAACCTGGAGTGTCAAGGGTGTGGTGATGAGGCACAGGAAACCTGGAGTGTCAAGGCTGTGGTGATGAGGTACAGGAAACCTGGAGTGTCAAGGCTGTGGTGATGAGGTACAGGAAACCTGGAGTGTCAAGGCTGTGGTGATGAGGTACGGAAACCTGGTGTCAAGGGTGTGGTGATGAGGTAAAGAAACCTGGAGTGTCAAGGGTGTGGTGATGAGGTACAGGAAACCTGGAGTATCAAGGGTGTGGTGATGAGGTACAGGAAACCTGGAGTGTCAAGGGTGTGATGAGGTACAGGAAACCTGGAGTGTCAAGAGTGTGGTGATGAGGTACAGGAAACCTTGAGTGTCAAGGGTGTGGTGATGAGGTATAGGAACACTAGTGTCAACGGTGTGGTGATGAGGTGCAGGAAACCTGGAGTGTCAAGGGTGTGGTGATGAGGTACAGGAAACCTGGTGTGTCAAGCGTGTGGTGATGAGGTACAGAAAACATAGTGTCAAGGGTGTGGTGATGAGGTACAGGAAACCTGGTGTGTCAAGCGTGTGGTGATGAGGTACAGAAAACAGTGTCAAGGGTGTGGTGATGAGGCACAGGAAACCTGGAGTGTCAAGGCTCTGGTGATGAGGTACAGGAAACCTGGAGTGTCAAGGGTGTGGTGATGAGGTACAGGAAACATGGAGTGGCAAGGCTGTGGTGATGAGGTACAGGAAACCTGGAGTGTCAAGGCTGTGGTGATGAGGTACAGGACACCTGGTGTGTCAAGCGTGTGGTGATGAGGTACAGAAAACCTAGTGTCAAGGGTGTGGTGATGAGGCACAGGAAACCTGGAGTGTCAAGGCTGTGGTGATGAGGTACAGGAAACCTGGAGTGTCAAGGGTGTGGTGATGAGGTAGAGCAAACCTGGAGTGTCAAGGGTGTGGTGATGAGGTACAGCAAACCTGGAGTGTCAAGGGTGTGGTGATGAGGTACAGAAAACCTAGTGTCAAGGGTGTGGTGATGAGGCACAGGAAACCTGGAGTGTCAAGGCTGTGGTGATGAGGTACAGGAAACCTGGAGTGTCAAGGGTGTGGTGATGAGGTAGAGCAAACCTGGAGTGTCAAGGGTGTGGTGATGAGGTACAGCAAACCTGGAGTGTCAAGGGTGTGGTGATGAGGTACAGAAAACCTAGTGTCAAGGGTGTGGTGATGAGGCACAGGAAACCTGGAGTGTCAACGCTGTGGTGATGAGGTACAGGAAACCTGGAGTGTCAAGGGTGTGGTGATGAGGCACAGGAAACCTGGAGTGTCAAGGCTGTGGTGATGAGGTACAGGAAACCTGGAGTGTCAAGGGTGTGGTGATGAGGCACAGGAAACCTGGAGTGTCAAGGCTGTGGTGATGAGGTACAAGGAACCTGGAGTGTCAAGGGTGTGGTGATGAGGCACAGGAAACCTGGAGTGACAAGGCTGTGGTGATGAGGTGCAGGAAACCTGAAGTGTCAAGGGTGTGGTGATGAGGTACAGAAAACATAGTGTCAAGGGTGTGGTGATGAGGCACAGGAAACCTGGAGTGTCAAGGCTGTGGTGATGAGGTACAGGAAACCTGGAGTGTCAAGGGTGTGGTGATGAGGTACAGGGAACCTTGAGTGTCAAGGGTGTGGTGATGAGGTACAGGAAACCTGGAGTGTCAAGGGTGTGGTGATGAGGTACAGCAAACCTGGAGTGTCAAGGCTGTAGTGATGAGGTACAGGAAACATGGAGTGTCAAGGCTGTGGTGATGAGGTACAGGAAACCTGGAGTGTCAAGGCTGTGGTGATGAGGTACAGGACACCTGGTGTGTCAAGCGTGTGGTGATGAGGTACAGAAAACCTAGTGTCAAGGGTGTGGTGATGAGGCGCAGGAAACCTGGAGTGTCAAGGCTGTGGTGATGAGGTACAGGAAACCTGGAGTGTCAAGGGTGTGGTGATGAGGTACAGGAAACCTGGAGTGTCAAGGGTGTGGTGATGAGGTACAGGGAACCTGGAGTGTCAAGGGTGTGGTGATGAGGTACAGCAAACCTGGAGTGTCAAGGGTGTGGTGATGAGGTACAGGAAACCTGGAGTGTCAAGGCTGTGGTGATGAGGTACAGGAAACCTGGAGTGTCAAGGCTGTGGTGACGAGGTACAGGAAATCTGGAGTGTCAAGGGTGTGGTGATGAGGTACAGAAACCTGGAGTGTCAAGGGTGTGGTGATGAGGTACAGCAAACCTGGAGTGTCAAGGATGTGGTGATGAGGTACAGCAAACCTGGAGTGCCAAGGCTGTGGTGATGAGGTACAGGAAACCTGGTGTCAAGGCTGTGGTGATGAGGTACAGGAAACCTGGAGTGTCAAGGCTGTGGTGATGAGGTACAGGAAACCTGGAATGTCAAGGCTGTGGTGATGAGGTACGGAAACCTGGTGTCAAGGGTGTGGTGATGAGGTAAAGAAACCTGGAGTGTCAAGGGTGTGGTGATGAGGTACAGGAAACCTGGAGTGTCAAGGGTGTGGTGATGAGGTACAGGAAACCTGGAGTGTCAAGGGTGTGATGAGGTACAGGAAACCTGGAGTGTCAAGAGTGTGGTGATGAGGTACAGGAAACCTTGAGTGTCAAGGGTGTGGTGATGAGGTATAGGAACACTAGTGTCAAGGGTGTGGTGATGAGGTGCAGGAAACCTGGAGTGTCAAGGGTGTGGTGATGAGGTACAGGGAACCTGGAGTGTCAGATGTGTGGTGATGAGGTACAGGAAACCTGGAGTATCAAGGCTGTGGTGATGAGGTACAGGAAACCTTGAATGTCAAGGGTGTGGTGATGAGGTACAGGAAACCTGGTGTGTCAAGGCTGTGGTGATGAGGTACAGGAAACCTGGAGTGTCAAGGCTGTGGTGATGAGGTACGGAAACCTGGAGTGTCAAGGGTGTGGTGATGAGGTAAAGAAACCTGGAGTGTCAAGGGTGTGGTGATGAGGTACAGGAAACCTGGAGTGTCAAGGGTGTGGTGATGAGGTACAGGAAACCTGGAGTGTCAAGGGTGTGATGAGGTACAGGAAACCTGGAGTGTCAAGAGTGTGGTGATGAGGTACAGGAAACCTTGAGTGTCAAGGGTGTGGTGATGAGGTATAGGAACACTAGTGTCAAGGCTGTGGTGATGAGGTACAGGAAACCTGGAGTGTCAAGGGTGTGGTGATGAGGTACAGGAAACCGGGAGTATCAAGGATGTGGTGATGAGGTACAGGAAACCTGGAGTGTCAAGGGTGTGGTGATGAGGTACAGGAAACCTGGAGTATCAAGGGTGTGGTGATGAGGTACAGGAAACCTGGAGTGTCAAGGGTGTGGTGATGAGGTACAGGAAACCTGGAGTGTCAAGGGTGTGGTGATGAGGTACAGCAAACCTGGAGTGTCAAGGCTGTAGTGATGAGGTACAGGAAACATGGAGTGTCAAGGCTGTGGTGATGAGGTACAGGAAACCTGGAGTGTCAAGGCTGTGGTGATGAGGTACAGGACACCTGGTGTGTCAAGCGTGTGGTGATGAGGTACAGAAAACCTAGTGTCAAGGGTGTGGTGATGAGGCGCAGGAAACCTGGAGTGTCAAGGCTGTGGTGATGAGGTACAGGAAACCTGGAGTGTCAAGGGTGTGGTGATGAGGTACAGGAAACCTGGAGTGTCAAGGGTGTGGTGATGAGGTACAGGGAACCTGGAGTGTCAAGGGTGTGGTGATGAGGTACAGCAAACCTGGAGTGTCAAGGGTGTGGTGATGAGGTACAGGAAACCTGGAGTGTCAAGGCTGTGGTGATGAGGTACAGGAAACCTGGAGTGTCAAGGCTGTGGTGACGAGGTACAGGAAATCTGGAGTGTCAAGGGTGTGGTGATGAGGTACAGAAACCTGGAGTGTCAAGGGTGTGGTGATGAGGTACAGCAAACCTGGAGTGTCAAGGATGTGGTGATGAGGTACAGCAAACCTGGAGTGCCAAGGCTGTGGTGATGAGGTACAGGAAACCTGGTGTCAAGGCTGTGGTGATGAGGTACAGGAAACCTGGAGTGTCAAGGCTGTGGTGATGAGGTACAGGAAACCTGGAGTGTCAAGGCTGTGGTGATGAGGTACGGAAACCTGGTGTCAAGGGTGTGGTGATGAGGTAAAGAAACCTGGAGTGTCAAGGGTGTGGTGATGAGGTACAGGAAACCTGGAGTGTCAAGGGTGTGGTGATGAGGTACAGGAAACCTGGAGTGTCAAGGGTGTGATGAGGTACAGGAAACCTGGAGTGTCAAGAGTGTGGTGATGAGGTACAGGAAACCTTGAGTGTCAAGGGTGTGGTGATGAGGTATAGGAACACTAGTGTCAAGGGTGTGGTGATGAGGTGCAGGAAACCTGGAGTGTCAAGGGTGTGGTGATGAGGTACAGGGAACCTGGAGTGTCAGATGTGTGGTGATGAGGTACAGGAAACCTGGAGTATCAAGGCTGTGGTGATGAGGTACAGGAAACCTTGAATGTCAAGGGTGTGGTGATGAGGTACAGGAAACCTGGTGTGTCAAGGCTGTGGTGATGAGGTACAGGAAACCTGGAGTGTCAAGGCTGTGGTGATGAGGTACGGAAACCTGGAGTGTCAAGGGTGTGGTGATGAGGTAAAGAAACCTGGAGTGTCAAGGGTGTGGTGATGAGGTACAGGAAACCTGGAGTGTCAAGGGTGTGGTGATGAGGTACAGGAAACCTGGAGTGTCAAGGGTGTGATGAGGTACAGGAAACCTGGAGTGTCAAGAGTGTGGTGATGAGGTACAGGAAACCTTGAGTGTCAAGGGTGTGGTGATGAGGTATAGGAACACTAGTGTCAAGGCTGTGGTGATGAGGTACAGGAAACCTGGAGTGTCAAGGGTGTGGTGATGAGGTACAGGAAACCGGGAGTATCAAGGATGTGGTGATGAGGTACAGGAAACCTGGAGTGTCAAGGGTGTGGTGATGAGGTACAGGAAACCTGGAGTGTCAAGGGTGTGGTGATGAGGTACAGGAAACCGGGAGTATCAAGGATGTGGTGATGAGGTACAGGAAACCTGGAGTGTCAAGGGTGTGGTGATGAGGTACAGGAAACCTGGAGTATCAAGGGTGTGGTGATGAGGTACAGGAAACCTGGAGTGTCAAGGGTGTGGTGATGAGGTACAGGAAACCTGGAGTGTCAAGGGTGTGGTGATGAGGTACAGGAAACCTGGTGTGTGGTGATGAGGTACAGGAAACATGGAGTGTCAATGGTGTGGTGATCAGGTGCAGAAAACTGGAATGAGCGGAATGTCTATGTATCAATTGCACCTTCTCTGTTCAGTATGGAGTTGGCAAAGATTTATACAGAAAGAAAAGGCAAAACACCAAACTAGAGTAGTTTCCTCTGGGAGTTTAATAATTTTAAAAACTACAAACACATCCATACATTATACAAAATTATCTTTGATTGATGAAAATACATGGTATAAAACATGTAATATTGTACAGCTACTTCAACTATAAGATATTAGTATCAAAGGCACCAAGAATCATTGTATTCATGAAGAAAATGTATGATTTCAATCATTATGTACACGGATGCAAAAACAAAAGTTATAATCACAAACAGTCTCATTTTTTTTTCACTTTTGAATCAGGAGATTAAGAACAACAACATGATCAGTTTCGTTGAATTTCACATGCATAATTTTATCAGCAATCAATCAACAACGATCACATGTTTTACATAATTGTACACTCGGCGAATATGCACCTTCAACACAACCCTTGCATTTAGCATGACACACTCAACTGTGCGAAGAAAGCATTACACAGCATACACGTATGTACAAAACATATGTATGTAACTTCTAATACAACAGATGTGACGTAGGGACTCCTTTATATCAGTGCTTGCAACCGCTGAACACATGTTACCAGTTACAAGCTGACTAGTTAAAATAAAGCAAGTATTCCACAATCCACAGTAGATATCCACTTGATAGTATTTTCATAGTACTTATATCTGTATATCTGGTGAATAACTATATATTTCAGAGATATATTCAACTGGATTTCACAACTTGAATCTTCAATGCACATTTCGTGAATAACACTGTGAATAACACTGAGTAAACTATGTGCATAGACCAAAGTCTTGACAATATACCTAATACTGAACCAACAATAAAGCACTAAAATTTTCTTACCAATTGGTGCTAGAGGCTACAGCAAAGTTATTTTCAATTTATATGTCAGCATTTGAAGACACACAAATATTGGAAATGTGCATAACATTTTTGAAACCATGAAACTCTCATTGCTTCGATACATTCCATCAACATCTACCTATGATGAATTTAGTAGAACTTCCGAGTCCCTCTAAACCTGTCTGACGATGATAAATATTTATAACATACACACCTCCCTCATACCGATACATTTGACACACAATTCAAATGCATATAAATTAACAAGACAAGCAACTAACATATACATATGCTCTGCTGGTATTCATTCTGTGTAAAATTGGTACATCGTAGCTATTAACATCTACAAATGTGACACATAACACCTAATTTTGCAAATACGCACTACACAATTCATTACAAGCAGTGAGAAAAAACATGGTCCCTTCAGTGTTGAAAGCTATAATTATACAACATTTATAGCGTGTTTTTTCAAGTGATCAAAAGCTTGGAAAATTGAAATGCCGTTCTGGAAATCACAATGCCTTTCACTTGGTGACTATCTGGTCTTTACATTTGGGGAGGGTCAACACGAAATACAACACGATTTGTACATCGAGGCACTCAGGACAATTAGCACATCCCTGATTTTGGGTTTGCCTTCTACTTATTTCACTATATCACAATAATGCTAAACAACACACCTCTAACAATTTCTAGTTTCATGTTGTGTATATGATTACATGTTCATTACCTAGGAACTTTCAAAGGGAAACATCTTGGTTTATGCCTGTGCTGCCTACAACAAATAACCTGCATGTGCCCCTTGCATGTACAAGTAAGGCCTATTAAGCATATGATACAAGAAGTTGTACCCTGTATCAAGCTTTCACCAATGTGTTACTCAACTAAAGCCATAAATAAAGCATTAGTTTTGAATCATGCAGTGCTATATAACAGCATGCAAAGCAAGGTTTCGGCAATATACAAAGTCAAAGGAGAGCAAATAACTTGTTACAATTATTAACGAATGCCGCAAAATGGCAGTAAGATCTTCCATACTAGCAACATTTGCTGCCTAATGAGTTCTGCTCAAAGAAATGGCAAATACTCGCAGAATGTTGCAGTGATATATGTGTGTAATAGGTATGATAACAATAGCAAGACTGGTCTGCAATAATTATACATGTACATATCACAAAAGAGATATTTTCTTATGTTCTTATCGTCTTCCTCTCAAATGAGCACAAACATGAGCAATTTGCTACCCACTATATTTAATATAAGATGGGAAAAATAGTATGAATGGCTAATTTGGATTGGAAGACTGATTTTATAAATAACAAAATACTAAAAAAAACTCCTTGCAAATTGATTGCTTCCTGCAGCATTGTTCTTTTGATTTACTTGGTATAATAACATGGCACTTCCTTGTCATTTTTTTGCATTAACAGATTCCCAAACCATTCCTTATACTTAGGCTATACTGTCCTTGGGCTTGGGACTGGTGGGAGTCTCCGGTTTTCTGGGCGGTTCTGGTGGAGGGGTGGTGGGCGGTCCAGAAGGTAGCGGGGGTGTTGGGCTGGGCGTCTCCACCGTGGATCCGGGGGTGTCAGGTTGTGGGGCGCTGATTGGGTTGAGGTACTCTGCCGAGTCAAACTCGTTGAAGTTGACGTACATGGGTTCGGAGGACGGAGCCGCAGACTCCCGCTTCTTGGGCGGGTTGAGGAGCAGCTCCAAGCGGTTGACGAGGTCGGCGAAGGTCGGTCGGTACTCGGGGTACTTGTTCCAACAATCAGTCATTATTGTGTACCTGATGAGGATGAAAGGAGAAGGTAGTTTGTTATTTGTTGTTGGTACATGCACATGTGGTTTGTTCTTGTGCAAGAAGGACTCAAATTGACAGGTAATGTCTTCGAGCTGAGTGAGATGAAATCTGGACATACACATGGTCAGGGCAGTATTTGGGTTTGGGTAGGCGCCTGCCCTCTTGCAAGAACGTTCTCAGGTCGAAGATATCCACATCAGGGTATGGTGTGGTTCCTCGAGTCATCAGCTCCCACATCAGTACTCCAAATGACCACTGGAGACAACAGTTCAATGTTCAGTATTTTATAAATGTGCAACATGACTTGCATTATCTATACTGTTTAAACTGTTGGATCACTCGAATTTCCCCATATTTTTTCTACATTAATACCAAGAGTCCTACTTTATTGAGGCACCATCTACTGTGACTCTTAATGTTTTGTACATACAATATCAGACTTGATGGTAAAGCGGAACTCCTCCAGACTCTCGAGTGCCATCCACTTGACCGGTAGCTTGGTCTTCCTGTCCCGCGTGCTGCTGTAATAATCCTTCTCGAACAGGTTTTTCGACAGGCCAAAGTCAGCCACCTTCACAACGTTCTCCTCATCAATCCTGCACATACAAGTCGATCATTGAGTATTTCATACTTATAGGGAAAGCCCGCAACTACAGTGCTCATAAAACCAAGCTATGGTATTAAATGTTGATGTTTAAATGTTTCACTTACATGCAGTTTCTAGCAGCGAGATCGCGGTGCACAAAGTTGAGACTAGCGAGATAAGCCATTCCCTTAGCGACCTGCTGAGCGAGCTGTAATAGCTGTCTCGCTGTGAAACTCTGCAATACAGTATACGGCTTTGTTAAAGTCTATAATCATTAATTGGAAATCTTGTTTGGTTTTTGGCAGTAGGATGGCACAGTATGGGTTGGTGGATTATTTGTGAGGTCAAAATTTCCAAAGGTACTTTCCACATGAACCACCAACCTTTTCCTTGTTGCGGACGTAGGTTCGAAGGTCTCCCTGGGCCATGAAGGGGATGATGACCATAGGTTCCTCGTTGTCGCCGACACCCACCCCCAGCAGCCGCAGCACGTGGGGATGATCAAACTTCTTCATGACCACCCCTTCCTCCAGGAACGCACTCACCATATTGGGAGGGAAGTCATCGCCTGCTCACAGTGAGAATTCATACAAGTTCCACTATCGAGTATAGTTTGTACGAACAAATCAAGTTTGAATCGAGACTTTCGTAAGATTTTGAACACATCTTTTGAACAGATCATGATCAAGAAGTGGAACAGATCAAGAAGTGAGATAGTCCATTGGTGTCAATTCAAGACACAAAATTCTCCTGTACCTTGCAATGTTTTCACTGCTACTTTAGAAGCATTCGTCAAATTTTCATTCTTTAGAGATGCAGAGTAAACACACCCAAAATGTCCTGGAAAATATGAAATGTGATAAATTATATACCTATCATATTCATTACTTCATCACTAAATTCATTTCTTTGTTCTACTTGTAAAACATGAAATTACTGAACACATGCAGAGTAATGTTGAAAACAATTATTGAGAAAGTACATGAAATGAAATAGCTAGATCTAGTGATGATAACCTGATGAAACAAACAATATGTTTTCGAAATTCAAATTGAATTTGCCTCCATTTCTGGATCATTGAGCTACTGGTAGTCGACAATACATGCACGAAATACAACATAAAATAACGCCCTTTTATCTTTTTTTCTCTACTACAACAAACAAAATTTCAAATACAAAATGAGAACATCTGGAATGAAGAAAAAACACAAACAAAAACCTAACAAAACGAACAAATACCGGTACTTGAATATGGTTTTACATCAATGTAACACTTACTGTATATATAAAAATAAATTTGTTTGAAAAATCTGGCTAGATACAATCAAACCAGGCTGTCTTCAGTCAAGGCACTGTCTGTGTGATGAAAATGTCACGATGTTTATGTTTGTTCGACAATTTCCAAGTGTGATATTTACGTTTGAAGATGGAGCTTAAAATGTGCGAAACTATATTTTTTTTATCTTGGATATTGTGTGGTACACAATTATAGCAATATTACGCAATTTCATTTGTCTTTCTTTCCAAATAACAAAACATGCAAAGATAGGACAAGATCAAACAGAAGTAATACTTATGTTGGATCCAGCTGAGGAATATCATGTTTGCGGATAACAAACGATAAAAGCAACAACAACCGATAAATAAATCATGTAAGGGGAAAGCCTTCGGATCAGATGGTAATGCAAGAAATGTCACCACAGTCTACCATGAGAATCTTATTGTATTAGCACAGAAATCAAGTGGGTGATTATGTGTTTCTATTGTAAGGATTAAACAACCAAAGATTGATTGAACAGTTCCATAAGTAGCAAATAATTTGAAACACTTCCAGACTTGGGAATCAGCTGAATTAATCAACGAGGTGAAGGTTGTATTGCTTATTTCAGGTCCTAACACAACAGAAGCCTTGACATGAAACATTAAAAGCTTGGCCGTAAATTGTAGCAATATCGTCCAAGTCATTGTGTGTTTATGACTGTCACCGTACCATGAATTGAGACAATAACTCACCATTTCCAATCACGTCTCCGATGTTCAGTCGTTCACGACTGATGATGATTTCAGAAACTTCTTTGCGTAGCTTCTTGTCAAGAATCTTGTTTAGCAATCGTTCCACATAATCAGGCTCTGGGAATGATAAACAGAGACAAATTTACATCACCTGCACTACGCTTAATACCCCAATGAACGAACCCTTCATGAAAGTCAGGACTTCAATAGTACGCGTCCTTTTGCTTAAAACATACTTGGAGTGGCGTTCTCTGTGTCTCCCTCATCTGGGGAAGCTGGTGACTCTGTAATCAGTCCCTGTTCCTCATCATTTGCTGTCGGTACGTCGGCTGCATGCATCTCAGTAGGGGGCGGTAGCATGGATGCCGGATGATAATTCCCGCGGTTGTCAGTGAGCAAGGCTCGGCGCTTCTTGTGGCTGTTTTTGAGTGACTGTCGCTTCAAGCAGACAACAATCAGGAGAATGGCAAGAATTATAGGCACAACAAGGCCGAAGACAAGGCCAAGGATGAGCGGAAGTTTGTCTTCACTGGGAACTGCATACTGTATGTCGCCTGGGTGATCCGAGTAGTGGCCTAGTGACACCTGCAATGAATATGGCCAATGATGTAGAAATTTCATACATACAGCAAACCAGCAAAGTTCCCGTAGCCATCACAAAGTTGCAGTACAGCTTTTTATCGTCAGATCCAGAGATACCAAACAAGTTTCCAAACCCCTCTCACCTCAATGGCAGCTAGACCCTTGGACGAGAGCTGTTCTGGTTCATCCGGGGCTTGGAACTCGACTGTGTCATCATTGTTACCAATACAAAAGCCAGGACAGACTGTGCCACCAACCAAAACCTTCCAATCTGGGAACTTCCTCAGTACTTGGACGTTGGTGCCCTGAGATGGAAAGCAATCAGTCCAGCTCTTTACATAGGTGTAACAGATTAAATCGGACATATTTTGCACCTTGACTGGTTGTTGCATAACATGACCCACTCTGCATTCATCTCAGAAATTCAGAAATTACAGCTTAAGCAATCCATCATAATCATTCTCCACTCCCACTACACACCGTGAGTACATAGATTTCGCCCGCCTCATAATTTAAGACCCCTGTCAAGGCCTCGATGATCGGGTCGCCCCACAGGGTCAGGGGCTTGTACCCGCCCTCCATTGTCTGGTGGAGTTTCTCCTGCGTTATGATCAGCTCGTCGAGGTAAAACTCGTAGTTCAGTGGCAGTCCAGTCTCAGGGATATTGAGGTTCAAGTCGGTGGCACTCGGTGTCATGCAAGTGAATGTTGATGCGTCCACTATTGAGCAGTCCTGCAATGATTGTAAAAATCACAGATATCAAAAGTGAGATCTCACATGGCTAGCTATATATAATGCACGAGCATGGCAGTCTTTAATAGTTGTTCACCCAAACACTTACCACAGCCAAGTTTTCCAGAGATTCCAGGATGGTGACTCTAGCTCTCTGCACGCCATCAATGTTCGTCCCCGTCACGTTTATCAAGTTTCCGCCACTGCAACCACAGAGTTAAGAAGTTGTCTAACATATGATACCTTCTCAAACTTCTCAGTATCCTGTCACCTATCAATACTAATATCTATGAATTTTCGCAGTACATGTATGAGGCAAATCAGAGAGTGAAGATGTTAAGTTACATTTACCTGACAATGGCATGCAGTGGATTGATATTCAGGATTTCTGGGTTCGGTACGTAGTTGAAAGTTAGGTCGAGGTCGTAGTCGGTGGCATCTATTTCCAGTCGTACGCGGGCCACCATGGGCTGAGCTACCTTTGGCGTCTCAAATTGCAGGTTGGTGTCATTGCGCCTGGGAAAAGTCAAGGAATTCTAACATGTGGGCCTAACAGAACAAAACATTTTCCGAACCATACCATGTGTACTGCTGATGTGTTCTTTGTGGCAGCAACTGACCATTTGATGTCACACTTTCGGTCGTTGACGTAGACGGTGGCCTCACTGCCCAAGCCAAGGTTTTCCCCATACAAAGACACCAGAGTCTTGCCCGTTATCAGCCCCTTGTTGGGCATCAGGGAGTGGAAAATCGGCTCCTAGATTGGGGTGGGGGTGATATTTTAGCATGTTCTGAGTGCCAATTGGCAAGGTAACTGTACCAAATTTCAGGAGGTTGATATGGTGTATATATAACTCACTGTGTAGTCGTAGACGGACTGGGTGATGTGGTCGTACTTTCCAATGACCGACACGCTGACCGGACCAGACTTGGCCTGTCCTGCAGCTCGAGTCACACAAATAAACATGGTGGACGGCACATAGCCCTCTACTTGTACATCACATGGTATATCCGCGACCTTGACATGACCAATGAGGTCATCTGGCTCTCGTCCAAGGTTGATACCGTGTACGGTGACCGACGTACCACCATTGACAGGGCCAGCACTCGGCTCAAACTGGAAAGAAAACACATCAATTTTGTGTTTTGATAAATTGTGATGAATTGCAATCACAGACAGAAGTCAGACATAAGTGATACACCTGATAATGATGCCTGTCATCCATTTCAATGAGGCACTTATTCTGGACATCAGTTTATTAGATTTCTGAGTATATTTACCCTCAATATGTTTGGGTTGGCGCACACGGAGCCCTGGTCCAGCCAGTTCGGACAGCCTTCCTCTAGGGTACAGACTGACTGACACCAGCCACACTGGTAAGAGGGGTCAAGAGATAGACACGCCCCGCAGTTACTGACCATTGCCTGGCACTTGTACACACTCACTGGAAGATATGTGTGAACAAGTTGTGGATAACTGAATTGATATGAAACGCAGTCACACAAATTTTTGATTCACATGTAAAATATCGCCATGGCGGGCAGGTAATCGAAGAGTTTCCAACCTTGAATGTTGTTTGGATTCTCAAGTGCAGGACCAAACTCCCACTCCACGTCCACCGGATAGTCAACCATCCCTATGTCTTCTACGTAGCTGAACTGAGGACACAAGAATAACCACTTAATGCAGCTAAATTTTATAAACTGACGCGCGAGTAGCGGCCCATCTATTGCCACTATGAGCACACACCTCAGTAGAGCCGCAGGTGACAAGCGCCTCATCTTGATTCCTGTCCTCCGCAACTACAGCGTCCACACGTACAATCTCCGTCGCCATCTCGAATACACATCGCATCGGCAGTGTGTGGTACTGGAGAGCAGAGATTCACATATATTAGCAGTCCTGAACACAGGATCGATCAAAAAGGAAGTTTTAACTTGTTTAAAACCAGTATTTATTACATACCTACCTCTATAATAAACTCTTTGGGTAATCTTACCTTGGCATTCAAAGAAGAGGAGAGAGAAATGAATGTCACAAGAATTTTCTTAAAATTCCTGACATCCATCTCGAACTCGAAATTGAAGGAAATTACTCTCACACATCTCAGATTCCCCGCGGTGTAGATGTGACGTCACACCGGTCATATGATTGACCTTAGCCGCCATTAATTTGCCCACCTGGTTAAGGCAGGGGAGGCGGGAGGGAGAATAATCGTGTTTATTATAGAGGTAGGTATGTAATAAATACTGGTTTTAAACAAGTTAAAACTTCCTATTTATTGCCATACCACTACCTCTATAATAAACTCTTTGGGTTATATCAGAATAACCAAAGGAGGTGGGTTTAACCCTCTCCCGGGAATTTCATCACCGATGTGTGAGAGTAGGAAATATCCATTGAAAGTAGTAAATATTGTGTTTTACTTTTAAATTATAATTTTAAGTCGAAAATACATATTTACAGGATATTTACAACTAAACCATAATACACGCCTGAATTACCTTCAGATGCATGGAGACGAGCAGGGGCTCTGCAGAGGTGACTTTCCTCTTGCAGAAGAACAAAAATTTCCCTCGCCAAAGAAGAGGAGCAACTCCCCTGGGAGTCGACCTCAGGTGCATCTGTACAGAGGCGTGTTGATCTATTTACAGGTATCTACAGCTGGACTACACGCTCCGCCGCCACCAGTCGTCCAAGCTGGAGGCCGGAGTCATCCTCCCAAGCTAACTCCCTGAGATAGAAAGAAGTGAATGTGTTATGAGATTTCCAGGTACAGGCAGACATGACATCATTCAGAGACACTTTATTTGTAAAGGCAAGTGAAGCCGCGAGAGCCCTCACATCATGCGCTTTGACTCTGAAACCTGTGGATTTTTTCGCCTGTGACTTTTCATAGCAAAATCTAACACACTTCTTGATCCAAGATGAGATCGTAGCAGGACGGATATCATTTGGAAAATCCTTAAGATAGGACACGAAAAGCAAACGCTTGCCGAGATGCAGCTCACGCGTACGATTAACGTAGATGCGGAGGGCTCGCACGGGACAAAGCTTCGCGTCTTCCTCCAGGCCCGGCCCCAGAGAAGGAGTCAGGGCGGGAATGGAAAAGCTCAATAATGGCGTACCTGCTAATTGAGTTTTGGCCAGAAAGGAGGGAATGACTCCGAGGAGAACCGAGGAGCCATCCGACTTCCACTTAACTTTGGAAAAGGACAGAGCGTGGAGCTCACTCCGTCGCTTCCCGGAAGCCAGAGCCAAAAGGAAGACCGTCTTAAACGTCAGCAACTTTAGTGAGGCCCGCTCAAGGGGTTCGAACGGATCTTTTCTTAAGACGTTGAGAACAAGCGATAGATCCCACTCAGGAACCGGGTTCCTAGCTTTCGGTCTTTCGATCTCGAAACTATTAATCAACGCAGTCAAACCTTGATCATGACCAAAATCGATCCCAAGTTTGGGTTTTAGAGTCTTCGCGATAGCCGTACGGTAACCCGCGATCGTGGATGGAGCTCGCCCTTCATTGAACTTTTCGAGAAGAAATTCGGAAATTAGGGGAGCATCGACTCTGAAAGGACTAACCTTCCGGCGACGACACCAAGCACAGAAGGAAGTCCACTTCGATTGGTAGACTGCCAAAGAAGATTTTCGATTTGATCGGGCGATCCTAGCGGACACCTCCCTTGAAAATCCCTTCTTTCGGAAACATCGCTCGACAATATCCAGGCATGAAGCTTCAGACTTGCGGGAGCCTGATGAAACATGCTGGAGCGAGGTTGTTTGAGGAGGTCCCACTGATCCGGAAGCTGACGAGGGAAGTCTACTATCAACTCCAGAAGGTCCGGGAACCACGACCTCTGCGGTAGACACGGAGCAATCAGCAGGAGGCGACACTGGTGAGTCCGAAACTTGGCGATCACCTTGTCCAACAACACCGCTGGGGGGTAAGCATACGCGTACATGCCCTCCCAGGACGTCGACATCGCATCCACTGACATGGCCGTGGGATCGGGAATGGGAGACACAAACGAAGGAAGTTTGTGGTTCCAACGGGTCGCAAACAAATCGACCATCGGCGTGCCCCATAGGCCGCAGAGAGATTGGAATACCCTGGGGGCAAGACTCCACTCCATGGCCTGGACCTGGCCCCTCCGGGAGAGGCGGTCCGCCCAAACATTCATATGACCAGGGATATGCCTCGCGAAAAGCGAAATACCCCGGTCGTGACACCAGAGCAGGAGGTCGATAGCGGCTTGGCACAGCGACTGGGACTTCGTACCGCCCTGCTTGTTGATGTAAGCGACAACGGTGGAGTTGTCGGTGGCCACCAACACAGCCTGATTGAGGAAATGTGTTTCCCAATGCCTGAGAGCCAAGAACACGGCCTCCAGTTCCAACAGGTTTATGTGCCATTCCTGCTGAGACGAAGACCAGGTGCCCGAGACCTCGCTGTCGTCCCAGTGAGCGCCCCAGCCGTCCATACTGGCATCCGTAAATACGTGCCTGGATGGAAGCGGCCGGCGGAATGACGACCCTCGGAGCAGATTGACGGGATCCAGCCACCATTGCAGATGGGAAACGACTTCCGGAGAGACCTGCACGAGCTGGGATCTGTCTCCCGTGACCTGGGACCATTGAGAGTGTAGATGCCGCTGAATAGGCCGCATGTGCAAGCGGCCCAACGGAACTAACTTTTCCGTGGACGCTAGCATCCCGAGAAGGGACTGCCAGCGTCTGGCCGTCTGTGGAATGCGACGAAGGAAGCCTTCTGACAGCACGGATAATTTTGACTGACGATCCAGCGTCGGCAAAACAGTCTCTGAGGTAGTCTGATAACGATACCCCAAGAAGACGAAGTCTCGACGCGGTGACAAGTCGGACTTTTTTTGGTTGATTTTGAACCCCATCCGTGAGCATAGATTTACCACAAACTGTGCTTGGACGATCAGCGTTTCGCGACAATGGTGCCGGATTAGCCAATCGTCGAGATATTGGTGGATAAAAATCCCCCGCTTGTGGGCGAGAATCTGGACTTCCCGAGCCACCATGGTGAAAATCCACGGCGCTGTCGATAATCCGAACGGGAGCGCCCGAAACTGCCATACGCGGCCGAGATAGAGAAATCTCAGGTATTTGCGAACTGCAGGTTTCATTGGAATATGGAAATAGGCATTTGAGATCGATCGTTACCACCCACGAATCGCGAGGCATGACTGAACGAACTTGCTCCGGCGTTTCCATGGAAAACGTCGGCACGATTAAGAACTTGTTCAACGGAGAAAGATCTATCACTGGTCTCCAACCCCCCGACGCTTTGGGAACCACAAACAACACGCTGTAGAACCCGGGAGTGTCCCCGGGAGCAGGTTCTATCGCTTGTTTCTCGATCATCGCCGTTATCTCCTCGTGGAGAACACGGCGGCGTTCTGGATCGTTTGGAAGAGTGAAACCCCTTGGGACGGGCGATAACGGTGGCAATTTCTCGAATTTCAGGCCGAATCCTCGACGGAGCGTCGAGACGACCCAGGGGCAAGCCCCGAGCCGCTCCCACTCTTTCCAAAACAGAATTAAACGAGCTCCTACGGGCTCGTCTGAGGAAGGAATATCGACCGAAACGAGCTGACCATGCAGCTCTTCTCGACACTCGAGCAAAGGATCCGGCCCGGAATCCGAAGCTATACGTACCCAGTTTCTTTTCCCCTGCGGGCTTGGGAGCCTCTCCGCGTCCTCGGCCTCGGCCACGACCACGGTCTCCTCGGGTGCTGCCGGCAGGGGCGCCGCGAAAGGGCAACCCTGAGGCCCTGCCTCTAGCTCTACCACGGCCACGAGTCGGCTGTTGCTGAGGCTGAGACTGCTGAACTGCAGACTGGGGCTTCTTAAAGGCCGAAACCATCTGTTGCGTGAGGCGTTCCAGAGACTTCGACTGGCTCAGGAGGGCATTGGAAGTAGAGGACTTCGCGGCCTTCTCGTCGGCCTCCTTCTTCACCTCCCGCAACTCCGCAGAACGGTCAGGGAGTAGAAGTGAAGTAGGGGCTCCGGAAGAGGGGATAACGGGGTGGAGAACTCTCATGTCTGTCATGAGCTGGTCCGGAACCTCGAACTTGAGGGATGAGAGGAAGGCGTCACGCCGCCACAACTCGGACACCCAGAGTGAGTGGGAGTCCAGGGCCACCTTGTCACCCACACCTTTGCCAATGGAGGTGACCAATGAAGCGCAGCTCAATAAGGCTTCTGCCAAATCATCCCGGTCGACGTCAGGGTTGTCCAGGACCTGGTCACGGCACTGAAGAATGGCCCGTCTCGTAGCCATCGACAGCCAGTCCATGGCCGAATCCGTGGCCAGCCCCACTCGAAACGTGTGCTGCAGCTCCGCCAAGGCCGCCCATGGGATCTCCACGGCCTTAGGCTCCTTGAAAAAGGCGTAATGGGGGTGATGCCTCCTCAAAGCTGTAGGCTTGTCGTCCAACTCCGACGACGTATAGTAGTCGTTGACAGACGGGCGAGCAGGATACGCGCCAATCGCCGACTTGTTGGACCTGATGGTCTCGTCCATGCGCTCCTGCATGGAGCCGCGAACTCCCTGCGACAGAGGGAACCGTAAGGCGTCCTTCGACGGCCGGGGGTGCTCCATCTCAGAAGAAATCATCGAACGAGCCACCTTCTTGACTGGGGCCGGAGCATGCTCTTCGGGCCACAAACCCGGGAGGACCCTCTTCACAAAATCCAACTTCTCCCCCCAAGAGAGAGGGTCGTCGGACTCGGGCTGGTCCGCCTCCTGGTCCGGGTCCGCCTTACGCTTTCGCGGAAGCGTGAGGCCTGACGGGCCAGGTAACGGCTGGTCAGCCGACTGAGAGACCTGTAGGGAAGGTTCCTCATCTGAAGACGGCTCTTCCCTAGGCAGAGGGGAAGACGGGGGCGGTGGCGGCTGTGGAGGCGTGAACCTCGCCAGAAACTGCTGCCACTGGCCTAACATCTCTTCCCGAAAAGACTGAAGCTCGCCCCTAAGGCGCTGCTCTGACGTCGTGGAAGAGCTTCCCTGGACAGGAACACCGGACGGCTCGGACGCACGGGAAGACCCTTGGTCCGCCAACTGGGCGAAGGACAACATACCCTGGCTGGAGGCGACGAAACCGGAGGGCAGGGCCGTAAGAGGGGAATCGTCCTTGATATCCTCGGCGATCTGAAACACACAGGGCGAATCAGAAAAAGGAAACTGTGGAAACCGTGGAGACATGGAAACTCCAGGAACCCATGGGTTTGGACGGCTCATGGCCCTTGGCTCCCGGCCCCTACTGGCCACGGCTCCGGTAGCCACGGCCTGGGGTCCAGTAACCGACGGGAAATCGGGTGCCGGCGGCCGTATCACTGGCGACACGGGCCCGGACCGAAATCCGCCCTGGCTATGGGGTTGAAACCCAGCTCCGGGGGCAGGTGCCCGACCCGGAGGGGGAAACAACACTCTCTGTCCAGAGGGATCCCGGGCGCAGGGAACCGTCGTGAGCCCGACGGAACCGGCAGACCCCGAAACCACACTCGGACACTGAAACCCAGGTCGTTCAGCCAGAGAAGCATGAGAACGAGGGGCCAGTAGAGAGGGAGCCAAAAGTGAGCCACACAAACCCGTAGGTTGTGGGGAAGTTAGGGTGCCGAGAGCCGAACGCGCGGCTCCCGGGACCCGTACCTGGCTGAAAGAAAATGACAATGATAAATCAAAACTTACAGCACAAACAGCATTGGATAACTGCAAATCTAAACGCCGCTTGCGTTCCTCAGACGCCTTGGGACGCGGCCTGGCGCTATCAGAATCTGACGGGGAAGGGGGAGTAGGGCAACCAGCAAACCTGCGGGCCTGAATCTCCCGTAAGCCTTGAAGACAAAGTTTCCACTCGTCGACGGACCAATCCGCGCATAACTCACAGGTGGCTGAAGGACGGCAATAAACAGTGTCCCTACACTGCCAGCAGGCGTTATGAGCCTCCCACTTAGGAAGGTAGTGTTTGCAAACGATGCACTTCATATCTGAAACATATCAAACATCGAAGTACAAACGGGCGATAATGGGGGAAGGAAAGGGGCCTGGGGAGGCTTTACCATTTCCTCCCAAAAAAATCGCAAATCACTAACTCTAAGCTAGTCTAACAACGAAAGAACGATCTACTGAAGAAAAAGCTGTGCAAAGAACAGCCTAAAGACGATCGTAGACGTGAAGAAATTCGACTTTGAATGCCGAAAGCAAGACTTGCTGCACATCCAACAATGGAGGAGCAAATTAATGGCGGCTAAGGTCAATCATATGACCGGTGTGACGTCACATCTACACCGCGGGGAATCTGAGATGTGTGAGAGTAATTTCCTTCAATTTCGAGTTCGAGATGGATGTCAGGAATTTTAAGAAAATTCTTGTGACATTCATTTCTCTCTCCTCTTCTTTGAATGCCAAGGTAAGATTACCCAAAGAGTTTATTATAGAGGTAGTGGTATGGCAATAAATATATTTAGTTTCTGATTTTGCAGAAAATTTTGATCAGAATATTTGTTATCGTTTTTTTTCCCAGCGACTGACCACATCGTTGATGCCCTTCCAAAGTTTGACGTTTTTAGATCCAACTTCAATCTGGATCTCGTTTCCAGAATGAACGATGTATGGAGGGTTTATTGGCTCAATGTATGGACACTCTGTGAATGCTGTGCTCTGTCCACTACCGGTTATAATGGCTGGAGATGACACAACCTGTTAGAGCAAGTCAACGATCAAAATTAACGGCAGTTCACAAGATCCACATATTGGTATCAAAATAGTATTCATTCAGAAAAATGATAGTCAATCTCCATATTGCTTGGTTGATAATCTGATAATTTCTAAGAGCAAGCTTTGGAACTTACATCAACGGCCTCTGAGATGATGATTGGGCCTTGTGTGGCACATGAACTGCCCTCATCTACGCATTCCCCGTCCATGACGCACCAACCACAGGGAAACGGCCCCTTCGTACAGCGGTCACACCTGTTGGCAAATCACTATGTAAAGCTGTTCAATTTTTAATGTTCAACTAGTTATAGAGTTACCACTTTATGTGAACTTTTCTGAACAAATGCAAATAATAAGAGATTTCAATGGCACAAGGCCAGACATAGATTCATACAACCGTCATACAGTAAACAGGATAATCATTGTTTCAACTTCATGTGCATTACGTTTACAATGTAATATTCACCCTCTAGACTTTGTACAATCGTATATGGCGATGTTCTGCTTTAGCCACTGTCTGTTGTCAAGAACAACCAGCAATGAGGCATTGACGTGGCCTGCAAATATGAAAGGGAGAATCACCGAGTATGAATTCATATTCGTTTAAACATATATGTCACACAAAAACCACGCTGTAATTGTTCTTCGATTTCAGTTTTAGTCGTTTACCTAAATCGTTGTTGACCTCCGGGAGACCATCAAATCCCTGACACGTCAGTGTGCGATCAAACGTGTTGGAGAACACTCGGCTTCTGTAGACCGGTGAATTGTCAGTTTTGATGTGGCAGCGCATTTTGTCATCATCAACACCAGGCAGCTCCATCATACGCAGTCGTACCTGTCACAGTGTGATTCTTGTTGTAATTATCAAAATATAATATGCGTACGGAATGGAGAAAGTCATCATCATTATCCTGACAGTATCCTTACAATGAATTTCCAGTTAAAATTTTGATAATGAAGTTTTATCAAAGGTATACTTGGGTCTACCAGGATTGCGAAAGTTTCTCGTGAAACACATGCCAACAAACATTTATATGCATGTGTAGAAGTAATACTTTTACTGGTACTGCTTAATTTTATCATGAAAGTTGACAATTTGTTTGCAGATCATACGGTAGCAGAGTTGGCGTCGGTGTAAGGCAGATGACTGGGCTGCATGGACAATATATTCGGACACTTCTGAGTGATGTCTATCCACACATACTCCGCATCAGCGCACTCATCCACAGTGGTGCACCTACCGGTCAACGACACACGTGATCATTACTACAAACTGAACATAAAATCTTGTTTCCTTTATGAACTGTTTACATTATCTACATAAAATTTCAGTTTGTTAGTACTTTCTATTTTCATTTCAAAATCATTGGTGGCGGTTGTCAAATCATTGTGGAAATTACTGGACATGCCAATTAAATTTACAATACTTTGCCAGTGTGTCTGTTATAATTTCTGAAAGATAATCCACTTGGAATACAGCCAGTTTTATGTTTGTCATGTAGTTCATAAATCACAAATGACCATCAGCATCATGATGATATCTAATTGCACACCCCATAAACTAGTACATGGTCCCTAATTAAAGCATTGGTTCAGGAGGTGTGGATTATAATCTGGTCTTTTGAACATGGCAGACACCCGACTATAAACCAGGGAAATATTTCTAAAGCATGCAATTTCTCGAAAGGAATACCTGGTTGCATAATTATCATGACTGTATGATATAAATGCAACATTGAGAAATACATCAACAAACATTTGGGAATTTTTTGATAACTTTTGACAGCACAAATGATGCATGCAACATTTAAATGTCACTCACTTCAGTTATACCATGGTAATACATACTTGTAATCAGATCTGTTATAGGGTAACAAAACATAATTTAAAATAATTTTTTAAAAAATATTTCAACCACTCGACCCACGAATACACTAGCTGCATGGAACACAATCACCAAAAATAAAAGACTGTACACTGTACAAATACTTATACAGAGATGACAACACATATTTCCTCTAGGACTATGCATTTTTACAGGTGAGTAGGACTGTTTCTTACCTATCAATGCTGGCACACCAGCCACAGACTGGGTCACCAGAGCCGCGACACATGTTACAAGTGCTGTACTGGGCACAGTCTGACAGCTGTACCTTGTATACCTGTCAAATAGAGAGTAAATATCATTGTACATGTTGTAATTATTGTACATGTACACATGCAAACTGAGTGGAACTTAACAACTCTTTACAACAAAAAGCAAAAAGAATATGCACAAAATACAGCTCTAAAGATTCAGTTGGAGTCCTTATAAGCTATATTCAAAACTTGTTTGAAAACAAAACGAAGATTTCGGAAAGATGCATTTGATACAGCTATATCGATTATCAACTATGACTGTCTACCTGCAGACTTACCTTGCTCTCACTCATCATGTAGATGTGTTCCTTGGCCTCGTCTAGAGCGACGTCCTTCAGGATGGCCTTGTGATCAGAGTCGATGGACGTGTTAGAGAACATAGCTCCTCGAGTCACCCCAGACACATGGTGTAGCAGCATCTGTCGTAGATCAAAACACGTATTCGACATTAACAATCTTGAAACAAAAATAATGTAACACAATGTCTCCTGAAATATAAGGCAATAAATTGTGCTATGCAAACCTTAACAAGATGTCCCCGGTTGTCACCAACGTAAACGACGGTGAAGTCGCCGACTGCCTTCGCCACGATGCTTGTCCCCACAATGTTGCCTATTCTCGCCGATACTGATTGGACAACATTACCGAATTTCCCTTGGATCGGGTGATTGGCACTGTGCTGACCACACTCAAACTCCTCAAAAGACTGCAATAAATATGAATTACATGGTTTGGTTATATCTGTACAAACCGTACATGTATATGCATCAATACAGTAGAGGGAGTTTACTCTTGGTAGATGATACACAACCACCAAGTACTATTGCCATATACATGATATATAACACGGGATAAATTCACTCACTGTAGTTATGCATCTCTTTGGAGAGGTTATGTGTTTTGGTCCAGTCTGCCCATAGCCATCGAAGCAGTACTTCTGGTTCTGCTTGAAGATATCGGCGATATTTTTCAGCATGTACACACACACTGCCGAGGGTGAACGTGGCACATATGAGAAATCCTCGCTTGATGAGAACAGTACAAACAGTGCCTCCTCTTCATTTCTAAGGTTAAACTCCTGAGCAATAATCCTTCCTGGTCTCGCAATGTACGCAGACTGCACCAAATTGAATGTATCTTCGTTGATTCCATCCACCTCACACCTCATAGGAATCTCAACATACGAATAGAATTTAGGGTCCCCCTGACAAACCCTGATTATTCGACTGACATAGGGTATATTGGCATCGAGGGGGTCACCGGAGTCGGACTTCTGTAAGGCTAGAAAGTATGTGAAACCACTATAGGAGAAACCAAACTTGTAATACACCTTGAATGTGTCTTTATATCGGTGGAGTGGCTGGACAGAACTGGACGTCCCTGTCTCAAAGTGTGCCAGCTCGAAGTCAGAGAGCCTCCTGCTAGCGATGAGAGGAACTGAGTCGGTGAACTGGGCATAGCCTATGGAACTCCTTGTACTGGCTATGTAGAGGTTACCATTCTCCTCGTCGATGCCTGGAGCCACGAGAGCCACCACGGAAGAGTCCTCCATGGAGATGTCATTGGACATGATTGGTTTGTAGCTCTGGAGCTGCTCGGTGAAGCTGCTCAACTCTATGATCGAACAGGATCCATAGTAGAGGTTGCTGCAAGCGTAGAGGATGTCCCCCGCGATGTTGAGGGCAAGGGCTTGGTTGTAGCTGTCAGTGGGAACCTTGCCGCAGTTAGCTGGGGACATGCAGTAGCAGTGACCTCCGGGTCTGGGCTGACAGTTCAAGTGATCATCCTTAGGTCCGGTCTCGACAGGCGAGTGAATAGACTCCAGATCAGCATTGAGGTCATATACCCTGTTCTTGGATCCGACATATACATGGCCTGTGACATCATGGAGTACCAGATGGCGGAACTGTGTGATCATTCTTGGGTCCGTAAATTGCTGCACTATTTTAGCAGCATTTGTCTGAGACACGACCAGCAGCACCAGTAGTGCCAAATCTGTCCACCTCGGGAACTTCATGCTTTTGCCAGCCGCGGGACACTGTTCAAATCATAAATGTTGAAGTTTATCGTGAGGTGAAATAGCAGAAAAAAAATGTTTGAGGCTATAAAATGTTTGGTACATAATATGTTCATCATTTCTATGAATGGTTATATCTATGACAAGTAATTTAGAAGGTCTGACTCCTGTCAATTAAACCACCGAGTCCTGTGCATGACTAATGTGACAAGCTACAGGAACTGTGGTTTTGAAAATGACTAATGGCATAACACTGTGAGATGTGCCAACTTGTACCAATCACAAATTCAATCATGACATTATCCTGATTACATTCTAAACATAGAAATTAGAAAAGCCATTAATATATACTTAAATATTTTTTCCTCATTAATATCCAGCTTGTACAAAATTGTAAAGTTTTCAAATTGAGTAAAACTGCACTACTGGATGAATTTGACAATTTGCATGTTGCCATGATTAATATGGTCAGACGCATTAATTTGTTATAGATAAGCTATAGCATGGGAAACAAAAATTCTAACATCACACGACTAGTCGACTACGATGTATCTTTATATGTTTCAATTCGAAGAATACTGGTTTGGTAAAACTATTTCAAAAGCACATGTACTAGTGTATCAAAATTAATTGCCAAAAAGAAAATCAAATGCCACCAATAAAAAAGTATCATGACATATAGAACGATTTTTGTTACTCAAAAACTTTTCTGGATTTCAATTTACGATAGGATCTCATGAGTAGTTGTACACCCTTTCATCAAAGGGACACTCTGGTCCATCAGGATTTCGAAAGTTTTTGGTCAAGCATGTAGCATTATGATGTGATGTGCGCGAGAAGTGACACCACAGTTATGGTGCTGCATTGCAGGCAGGTTTATACAGTTATAAGACATTCGGTGACACTCCAGTAATGAGGTATACCGGTACCTCTTTTTCGTGCGGTCACCAAACTTTACATTAGTGCCATACTTTCTGAACCACTGTGGCTTGTCTCGGCGTCGGTCCCTACTGTTGATTCATACCACATGCAAACATCTGGTTACTGCTCCTTGACCGCAGACAGGTATAGCACTTGTCTGGGGCACCCATATCATGCATATGGGTGATTAACTTGACCAGGGTGATGTGGCTCAACAGTGGGATACAGCTGACCTCAGTGCCGAAGTCTTTCCGAAAGAGGGAAGCACTGTAGCATTATTAAACCCAAGTTCGTCCATCACTGAAACACGTTTTTTAACCGTAGTTTTGTTTTGGATACTCGGATCAACTTGAAAATTTGTGTTTCTCAATTGGGTATCATGCCGTAATTTTTCACCAAATTTCAGAATTCTATCTCAAAAATTGAAAAAGTTAGCAATCTAACCCAATGTTAAATTTCATTCTGAAATGAGATCAAGTAAATTCTAGCGAATTCAGGGCTTTTATCATGTTTATGCCCATACAGAATGAACCTATTGGGTTGATTTGGAGTCGGAAGGCATAATCGGCGTATATTAAAGTAAATATTTTTATTCTGAAGCAATATATAACTTGTACATCAAAGTTCTTAATTTTGCGCAGACTCTGAAATTCCATGTTGGGGCTGAAATTTAACATTGAGTGAGATTGTGAATTTTTGAGATAGAACGCTGCAATTTGGTGAAAATTTACGGCATGAAGCCCTATTAATACACACAAAATTTCAAATTGATCTGATTATTCAAAACAAAACTATGGCCAAAAAGCGGGTTTCACTGATGGATGAACTTGAGTTTATGACGTGGTGTGCGCGAGTAGTGACACCACGATTATGGTGCTGCAGTACGGGCAGGTTTATAGAACATTCGGTGACACTCCAGTAATGGGGTATACCTCTTTATCGTGGGGTCACCAAACTTCACGAATGATTGCAAACATATAATGTATATAGTTATATACTGAAATGAAAATATACAGTTTGGGAGAACATGCAGAATATAGAAGGCAATATTTCTTTGCCATGTAAATGGCCACATCAAATTTGTACAAAAAGAACACATCGTGTAACTGAAGTCAACAAATATTTACCACTTTATTCTACATGTACGCTAATGTTGTGATCATTGTAAAATTGATTATCGCACTGGCCAAATCAGCGCATCCCCAAATTCACTCTGTGATCACTCACCATGGGTTGTGGCTGCCACCGGGCAATGTTCGCCTATTAGAAATGATGATTATATGAACGGTTAAACAAGCCACATCTAATTGCAATCAGCGGGTGGCCATTGTCCGGCTCACGGGAATTCAAGCAAATTTGTGGATTTCATGATCTTCATTCCGCTAAGAAATGTAATATGAGGAAAGTTTTTTTTGAGTTGGAGGAATCAGACAGGTGTATTCTAATAAAATATCATTCTTTCAAAGAACTGTGCAATGCGAACATCAAACAACATGCCAAATTCTGTTCAGACTCGCAAATTTCATGTTTGAAGTGAAATTTAACATTGGAGTAGATTGCCAACTTTTTCAATTTTCAAGATAGAGTCTAGGAATTTGAAATTTGGTGAAAAAATACGGTTTTATGCGAAAATGGAAAGAAACAAAATTTCAAATTGATGCGACCATCCTGAGGAAAGTTATGGTCAAAAATCATAGGAGGTTTTGTGTTGAACTTGACTTTAAGAGTCTAGACCTCTAAAGCTCTATGACTATACTATAACTATGTCTGTCACTCTGTGATTGTGAATAGATCTAGGCCTACCAATCCAATGACAATGTCACTTGAATATCGCTTTAATCTTGGGGCTTTCAGTGATCCTGACAATGCCCAAATACTCTATTGGTATTACCTGCTATAACACTGCCATGTTAATATGCCCGTGAATCAGTATTTCTCGAGGTTTTCAAGATTTTCCTGTTCATAAATCCGTTTTTGCACTGAAGGTATGGAACCATTTCCTGCTCCATTGCGCATGCGCACGACATTCCCGGTCATAACGCGAGCACCGCTCGCAAATGTTCGAAAGAACCTGTCGGATACACAACGCAAAACGGTGGGTGCCCACTTCAAAAGTTGTTTTTTGCTCGTAAACATTCGAGGATTGTTTATTTCAAATATACAGTCGTGTGTATGAAGAACCGATGCATTTCGTAACATCAAATTCGTCGTCAGTTATTAGTTATGTGACGGGGTAGCATTGTTTTAAGTGGAGGTGACAGGCGATGTTTCGGCTTTGGACTGAAACAGGTGCCCGTTCCCTGGTTCCCCCGTCGAGTCGCCGTGGTCCAGCGCGCCTGCCAACGGCACGGCATGACTGCTGTCTTGGGTCTGTCCGCGGCTTAGCTGGAACTTCGGTTCTGCAGTTTATTTTGTTGCATTTCAGATTGACCTTCATTTTGTCATCGGGTGACATCAGATCATCAAATTAGCTACTTGAACTGAATAGCCTAAAGGCGTACACCTGTAGCCTACTTGTCTGAACATTTACAAATATTATATCACAATCCTGATGAGGGGTTTTATTTGGTGGAGATGAGGAGTTTCTATCCTCAAGATTTCCCCAGATCCATACACTGATACAGACCCGAATACAGGAGGATGATATATCCCAAGTATTTACCGTATTAGAAAAATTGTTAGATCCAGATACTATCAACATGACCTTCTGCTGAAATAATCACCCCTAGAGGTTTCACTATCCCGGTTTCGGGTTTCACTTTCCTGTCATTCGAAACTCATAAGGCCTACATTACTACTATGAAGTTCATCAGAATCCCTACATCAGGCTACATATATGTACTTGTAAACATGTATAGAGATTTATGTTGTCATATCATTACTGCAGTTGTGCAACAATCTTGAAGTACATGTACACAATACACAATAGTGGTGGAATATTATCATTGACATCCAACTTAGGAGTGTGAACATAATCTTTGTTGAAATAAGCGTAATCATAGTACTGATGTAGGAACCTGCCTTTGAACCAGCGATCTGGTAACATAAGTGTCCAGATGTACACAGTGTTGATTGGAAATATATTGATTCAGATTAACATGAAATGTGTAACTAATTACCCCCATGACAGCTGGTATATTTTAATACCAATGTAAAGTTTATCATCAATAATGTCAATCATCACTGTAATGTTTCAAATTCTTTACTATATGCCTCGAAAATGATCAATATTGGGAATTTGATAATTGAATAGTTGGTCAGTCGACTTCAGCTGGTGTCAACGATTACATGTAGCTTGAAATGTCAAATCCATAGATCCATGTTGTTAATGTGTTTGAATATATCATGCACTAATTACCGGGTAGGCCTACTACTTAGCTCATGACTTAGGTCATTGGATTATAACCATGTATGAAATTGCGTTTGAATATTTTATCTGTAGGAAGCTGCACATAATCAGTTCATGAAGGGGTTTTTCCTGTTTTACTGAGCACCAGTACACGTAATATTTTTTTGACAATATTTTTTCCTGATGTTTTTGGCAAAGTTATCTCTGTTTTGAATAGGGATACACTTTGTCCATTAGTTTGTAAATAGTATGTCAAACTCAGGGCTCGCTATCTAAAACCGGGCTTCCTGGAAGTGGTTTAATCACAGTTCTTCTATCGGACTGTCACATATGCTAACCCGGAAATATTATCTAAGGCATGTCATATTTGGTCTTTGTGTCCGACTGTCTGTACTCTATTTGTCATTCGCAATTGGCTGGAAATGTATGCATTTTTAATTTAATTTTATTATTAACCGCCGCTGTGTATCTTATGGGTTTCTGATATTACATAAAAATATGATATTCATTTAGAAACTGAATGTGACAGCAGTTGTTATTTCTAACTTGTATACATATTGGTTTTAACATATAGTCCAGCATTTGTGTTTATATATATATATATATATATATATATATATATATATATATATATATATATATATATATATATATATATAGTGACATTTACAAATTCTAAAAAAAATAATGAAGACATAGAATGATATCATTCTTGTTGGCCCACTAAATATTTTCTGAACAGTGGAGATGAAATTTTGTGGCGGAAATGAGAACAATAACTGGGCAAACCTCAACATGAATGGGCATAAATTGTGTTTAGAGAACCTTGAAGACACCCACCGAAAGTAAACAAGTTATGGGTAAGTGTTTTCTTGTAACATGATACTGTGTCTGTGAGAAAACTTAGGGAGGAATTTGGCCAAAAAAAGGTTGGTCAAATATACATGCATCCGGGAGTACATGTACATGTAATCTTTTGCACAATCAGAGATATGTGAGTAAAAATAATGTCTATTCAATATGGATTTTATCGAGGTACAATGTATGTACCACATGTATGTACCGGTATTCAATATGATGGGAGTAGATTGTGAAATTTAAATTTGATTGTCAGCGATGAACTCACAGCAGGACATTACAAAATAGCGAAATAGGTGGGTGGTTAAACAAGTATGAGTGTCTATTCAACGTAAATTGACCAGGAATAAAAACATTATGAGAGGCCAGATAATTCCAAACAAATGCATCATATACATACTTGAATGTTTTGATATCAGGCCAACACGGAAATTGTGTATGTTGGTTTGAAATGTTGCATGGCACATTTCTACCTTTCATGGAAAATAGTTGAGAATACTGAATGAAAGCCTCTCTATGTGGCTTGATGCTTGACTGCTCAAGTGAAGAAGAATAAACTTCTTCAACGTATATGTCGATAGAGAACCGCTCAGAGAAGAAAAGCTCAATGACTGGGAGATGCATCTAGATACACGGGACCCATCCGTCGAGAAACGCATGTGTCACAAATTTTTGTCTTGTCTTGATTTCCGAGAGATATGTATGAAACGTACTGTGGCTGCTTTCTCGCGGTATTTAGATAGTAAGCACTTATCAGCCGATTGACCTCCTACTCCCCAGCACGGGCATTTGTTGACCTTGTTGATTACGATTTGTGGACTGTTCCTCGTATTGACAAATCTTGACAGTTATCTGTCATGATAGCTCTCGAGCATTCCTTTCAGCGACCAGTGAAATTATTTTCATCCTGTCTGAGATGTTAGTATATCATATTTATATCACTTGAATGAACGCAGCTAACCACACACGACATGCCGGACTCGGACTCGAACCACTGAAGTTCTGCGCTTCGAGCGACATCAGTCAAAATATACTTATACCCATAAAAGGAATCGGTGGTTGCCGAGAAAAAATTCAATTACTTCACGCTGTGTAAAGGATATCAACTGAGGGACTGATTTATAAGGTGAATTTATAGCTGACCTGCTACACTTTGGACCCTCGGGTATCCAGTCCAATTTGGAAATCATTTCAACTGCTTTAACAGTTCATCGCCAGCTATTGATCATGTTGCTTGGTAACAGTGTTTTCAGGGGGGGTTAGAATGAGGTGGAGGGTGACACAGTCCAAAATTGAAAACACACCGATAACATGGAAAATGTGGGATATTTGTGATAACATACAGTAGGTTTGCAGCGTAATCGGGAATGTTTAGGTGTCAGGTTCTGGAATGTTACTGTTTTTAAATCTGACTTCCTGTCGGCGTCGAAGTGTACGTTGTACATGTACAAGCGATAGAGATAAATCAGCATGTCGAATTAACTTTGCCTAGTATATTACCTTAGAATGATTGTGTACATGTACATCCACAAATAATACATGTATGTGGGTAAATTTCATTACAGGTCAACAGGTATATTTCTAAATTTGGAAAGGCTCTGGTTTGCAATGTTTTCTACACGTAAATGGGCAATATGAGCAAACTGTTCATTCTGATGGTCATTGAAGATGCACGTACAAACATGTCTAGTATCAGTAGTTGGATATATACCAGTACATGTACTCTGGTTGGCTGATAGCAGGTACCATCATGATAACAGCTTCTGCCTATCAGATAAGAAGCAGGTTCAGGTGATGTAATCAAACATAGCTTTGATAACACGGCCCTGTGTTGTGCTAATGTTCAAGCAGAAATACATAACGAGAGATGTATTTCTGGTTTAAGGTAATGAGAGATTTTAATACATGTCATAAATTCTTTAGTGAATACTCATTTATCAGTACTGCGTTTTCAATATAAAGTGTATCTTCAGTTTCATTGTAGGAATCTTCAGTAGGATTGTATTGCATTTATTGTCTTCGAAACTAACGAGTACAGCAGATGTCACAAAGTATTTATGGATTTTCGCCAGTGTTGCCACTTTGTAAATCAAACGGAACTGCTGTTGAATAGCTTCTTCACACAGTGTGCTTTGTGGTAATGGCTAAAACAACACGGAACAAGTATCTTTACCTGCGGACGTGAAAACTTGGCAAATAAATTATACAAACAGGACAGATTTGTCTGCTTCTGTCTGTAACAACAATGATGATACAGGGAAAAAGTAATGACTCTTTGTTACAAATTTTTCGCATCTAACTGACCAATTAATTACTGTAGACGTGGTATCACGTTAACATTATGCTTTATTCTGAATACAAATGTTGGTTGGTTTTTCGCTCGTAAATGCTATGCAGTGATGCACTGATATCGCAGCCACTCGAACTCAGGAATGCTGTGGAGAGTCTTGAAAAACATCGAGTGGCCTGTATAACTGTCCGTTGTATGCAAATTAAATAGTGTGTGCTCAGTTATCTCCTTCATTGTGTATTAACGGGGTGGAAACTTCCGGCGAGCAAGGCTATTAGGTATGATTAATGTCGTTCTTTGATGAATTGGATGTTGCTGCTTGTATGTTGTATTCTCTTGCTTAATTTGTCATTGTAAATAATTGATGTAGACATTATGGTATGTCTTTGATTTAGTATTGATGATTTCCTATGAATACTCCCCACTATTTTGGGTAACGATTTTGATATGTACATATGTATATTTCACATGCACATGGATGTTCAAGGCATGATGACATTGTTTTGACAGACGTGCAAATGCATAAATTAGTATCGTACAAAGAAAAGCGCAGAGCTCTGTTTATATAATGTATGTATACTGGAAATTGTTATTGACATCAAAGGATTGGAAGCTAAACAAAATATGTAAGCATTGCATGATAACCTGTCTTCAATATTGGGTATTGGCGAAAGCAACAAAATGCCATGTCATGTAAAAGAATGTTATTAGGGTGTAAATTATGTAAAATGGGTTGACAGCAAGTTACTTTTTGGCACGAATATGAACACTCAATATAAGCACTATCTTTCCCAAAATGTGAAAGGGTCGGACATCAGCCTGACATTTCAGTGAATGCGCACTACAAATTGTCTCTTGGTATGCGCACAAAAACCAACTGGAAATCTTCTGCTTGGAATGTGGTTGGCAGGATCTTAATCTGGCAGTCGTTGCTAAAAACATGCCTTTTCTCTGCACTTTCCTTCTAGGAAGTTTGAAATATGACAATGAAAACTTGCTGGGCAGCAAGAAAGCACAATGGTGTTGATCATAGAAGTAGAGCTACAGTTGATAATGCTGTTGGATACTTTCCAAACTGTTCTTTCTTTTTCTTTCTGTGTCCATCACTCAAGTGTCTTTTACAGAAATGTCTGCCTGCTTATAACGACCCAGTATCTGATATACTTATTACAGAGAATGTGTTGGAAGCAAGCTTTGGCCCGTTGCTTGTTTCGCTCGATAGCAGAGTGTGTGCTGGCCTAAAAATACCTCGCACAGTGTTCTGTTTTAGCTACTTGTGCCCAAAGAAAGAATGCTTGGCTTGATCCCTGATGGATATCCTGCCGAGTCTGTTGTGTATTTTCAAGTCGGTAAAACACTGTAGCTTGTGTGGATGTTTTTTGTGCGTATCGGTGATGTGACCCTGTTCCCAGGTTTACCCATCCAATCTCTCCTGGGTATTGGCTGGATTTGCTGTGATTGTACTGGGTGGGTGGGGAAAAGTTTTGGCTGGGTGGGTGGAGTAAATCTGGTGTGTTGTGTACGTGTATATGGTATATGCAATGCTGTTGTACTATTGGAGCAGGGCTATGCGTAGGGACTGTTTGCTCCATGGATAGATATTGTTGTGGGTGTCTGGGGGGTACTGCTCTGTAGTACAAAATAATATTTTCAGTGCGTTAATGTAGGTCAGAGTTTAGGGTGCCCCTGTCGCCAGTGATAAAGCCTGCCACAGATGTCAGGGACGGTTCATTGCATCGCTTCGGGGCCCAAGCGCAGGCCCAGATTTCTTTCTGCAGGCCTGGGTTATTAGGAGTGCAGTGGGACTGTGTGTACTGATATATCTCTGCCGTTTCTACTTCTAGCCCTCGTGTTTGTGTAGGAACCAGAAGTACCACGGCAACTTTCTCCATCATCGATTCACTTGGATTATATCAACCACAGCGCAAACACAAGTGGGAGAAAAAACGTCCGCCACTAGCTGTTTACACAGGAAACTGGACTTGAAACTTGGCGCCTTTGGATTAAAAAAAAAATAGCCCAGAAAAGAAGTGAGGAAAAATTTTGAACTTGCAAGATTTAACTCTCGTTCCTGGATTATTGACTGAATTTTAATGCTCCGTTTCTGTGGATTTTATCTTCCACGATCATGAGGTGAATGCCTGACTCCACGGTAGGTATATTTAGACATTTGTAGTGGCTTGGCAGCTTGGAACCAATATGTTCATGGCAGCTCAATAGATGTCAGTTTTGTCCATTGAAACTTGTCTCCTATGTCATTTTTAGCACCTCTAGAAAGAGCTGAACAGTACTCTGAGAAATTAGGGCAATATGGATTATCTAACTGGGAGCACTTTTTCTGTTGTCCGTGTCGAGAAGAAAATGGAACCGGTTGGAGAAATGTTTGGAAAATTGATTATCCTGTTGGGTGTCATTCTCAATTTACCAAAAAAACATTCAATCGCATTCATTCATGTACAACTTGACATAAATCGAATGTGTAGTATTCCATAGGGCGTCCACAAAGGCATGCTATGTACTTCGATCAAGGCTCGATCTTTTGGAAGTCTCATTTTCATGTGTTCCTGTTATTTTTCGTTGATGCGTATTGAGTTGTGTATTGATGCTAGGGTATTTCTTTGATGAAATATAATGCATAAACATGCCCAGGTGCCATTCATGCACATTTGATCCATCATTCATACCACTAATGAATCGAAAATCTGTGTGTTTTAGTACTTGCAACTGCCATGCAGATTCATTAAATTTCAGAAGTAAAGATGATTTGCCTACTGTACATGAATGTGACAGTCGCACTACAAATTTTGTTTCCTCTAAAACTAATCAAAACACCATTAGTGCAGATTGGTTTTATTGTTGTAAAAGATTCCATTGCGAGTGAGACACGTGTCATGTTACTCCAATGTATGCAGAAATGCCGCATCTACACAATGTATTGTGGTAATCATGACACTTTGACACTGGAAAGATGTTACATCATCAGAACTCTAAACACACCCTAGCATTTATTCCAAGTACTCTGTACATGATTTATCAACAGATATGATAATTGAGTACCTTTCACCCCATTTGGGCTATCCTCTACAGGTGGTCATATCTAAAGCTATACCCCTCCCCCTTCCCACCCATGTCTAGATTGCTTACATATCCCCCCTCCTCATCTCACCCCATGCAGTAGATTCACACAGGAACTACAAATTTGCATGTGTCAGCCCCTAGCTTGTTTCCGTCATTACCCTATCTACAACACTTGCCCCTGCCTGGGTATTGCATAACCCACCCCCTGGGGATATCAATGGGCAGAGGCTGTGCTTTGATGTAGCTGGCAGGGTGCCACCATTGGGCCTCGGTATCTCGCATACACTGGCAGATAACAACACTTCTGGTGCTTGGAAGGTGCAGGACAGTTGTTGGATGAGCTGACGGTGTCACGACTTGAAGGTCCTAGACGCCTGGAAGAATGTGATAACTGGATAAAGTTCATGGCTTTAGTCGGAAGCTGGACGTGTACCCACACAATTACAGGCATCTTTGTATAAACATGTTGGGATTATTTTGGATTATAGTTTTGTTACAATAACAGGCTACGTTTTGTATTCTAGCAAGTTGCAGGTGACTTAATTGTATATACAAGAACTTGTATCTCGCGAAGGTGATCATCTTCTCCATCATCAATATATGACTTATAGACAGGTGTAATAACAACTTGCCATGTTTACTAACACTACTGAAAAATAGCATGCAATACTATAGCAGAGCAAAATATTGGGCTTGGAATTGGAACCGGCCAGAGTGTGATACCAGTCAAACAAGTTTTCAGTTTGAATACACTGTGGCACATGTACAGTGGATCTGCTGATTCAAGGAGGGTGTACATGTAGATGTTGCCTCCACTCCAGATGAGTTACCATTAACACCAGGACCCAGTGGGGCCTCCAGTTTCTCTCTGTTTGTTGTCCTATCAAGACACCAAAGAATTCCAGCTGCCCGCCTAGAATTTCACTCCAGGACAGCCCTGGAAACATGATCTATTTTTGTTTGGCCTATTTCTGCCAGCTAACCCGTCCAATATGGACAACACCTGTGACTGGAGGGCATCATCCGCATGAGTCTAGTGCTGCAACACTGAAGGAATTTGACTTGAGTTTGGTTCCATTTCTTGCGCTTCTTCTCGGAGTTGGGATACTCATTCCGTTTACCCACCTGCACCCAAGTAGAGCTTAACACCCCTCCCCCCCCATACACATACATGTACTGAATTGTTGTGAGTATCCTGTTTATATTTCGATGAAGTGGTGGCCAGTATATGCGGCAGTACAATACTTGAGTCCATCAACAATAGTTTCTGGAACTGGCCGGCTCCTTACGTGCATGGCGGCAACAGGCAGCCAAATTCCAGGGGGGAGGGGGGGGGGGGTGTAGGAAAAAATAAAACATTTGTCTGCTCCTGAATCGCACGTAGAATCGGAGTACTGGCACCTAGACTACTGTAAATATGCCATCACCTCCAATCAAGTAGTAGTTTGATAGCTGGGAGGCGTTTGTTTTTGCCCTCTGGTACGGGTACGGCCTATGCTCATGATCCTAACCGTGTCTGACTGTAATTGGGTGCATTTGGTGTACGAAGGTGTTCCCGAAATGTCAACCAGTTGTGTTCTCTACATTGTGATTATGCGCAGGAATTTTCAGGTTGATAGGTGAGCTTTCATCTTATGATTATATCCACATGGACAGCAGAGTGGCGTAGGAATACTCCCTGTAGATTGCCATGAAATTGACGTAATGACATTGTCCATGCAGATGTGTTTCTGATGAATAGGGTGATGGGAAAATCAAATGTACATGTACGACTATGCCATGAGCTTATATTCATCTGTTGTATGATAATAAGTTGCAGATGGTTCCTTATGAACACTGACCGGCATGATGATGGTTGCATGTTGATCTACTGTTAAGATACTCAATAAAATCATATAATATAGACATAATACCAGTACTCCAGAAAAGAAAATTTGCTTTTCCAATCATGTACTGACATGGATATGGAACTGTGTTCAATTTACACTGATTTTGCTTGAAAATGAAACCTCAGTAGGAGCATGAAAAAATCTATGTATGTTGTGGCTTCTTGTGTATTGATGCTGTCTGGAGAGTCTATTTAATTGTTACTCCAGTAAGGCTTCTAATATCAGTATAATGTGATACAGGCTTCTGAAGTTTGATTCTGGCTCATGCAATATCGTGAATCCAGATCATACACTGATTAAAACTTCTACTAATGTTTCTTTCATCACGCCACATGATGTTCAATTTGTATGTATTAAATACTTTGTAACCTTATATTTTGTACCTGGTTGCTCCCTAGCGTGTAAATAGCCTTGAAGGATACAGAATTTCCATTCGTAAAGAACTGGGAAGAAAACTGATCCCGTTTTGGGAGAAATTCTGCTTGTGGTGATGTTGGGGGAGGAGGGGGGGGGGGGATAGACTTGTTTATATATTGCATAGAATGATTATTGGGACTGTTTACACCTTGGCCAAGCTTGTTTATTGGGGTGAAAGCAGCACATTATCCTCTGTGCCAAGTTCACACCCCCCCCACCCCTCCAATACTTACAGTGAAAATAAACAAGTGCCTAAATTAACACTATCAAGAACACTGAGGCTGGGGGATATTTGAGGGTTGAAAGATCGTCTGGTCAGGGGAGTGTGGCTAAACAGTCTCAGGCCTGGTAATTACTAGGTGTCTGAGATGGGACATCATATCCCATGTTACCTAAATGTTACGTATTTGGCCAACACCCTATTTGCCTCTACAAAGTGATAGAACACACACATGGGACTAAATGTAATGGCTACTTTGCCGACCTATTTTCGATATTTATCTGTCGTTAGAGCAAGATTAAAAGAAGCTGCCCTTTAATATTAGATGTTAGACTGCCTGGTGGTCTATAAGACTGCACAGGTCTATCATTTAAAATAGCTGCCAGTACATCCATGTATATGTAGAATACATGTAATGGTATTATGCTACTGTATATTCAAGTATGTGGAAAATTTATCATTCTCTCACACATGAATGACAATACTGCATGTACTATTGGTACTGATCATAGAACTAATGGTATAATTAAATCGTAGATCGTATGATGATAGATGATAGTATGATGATAGGTACCGGGTATTGCAAATAAAAACATGTATTTAAACTTAATCACATATATGGTAGAACACAACTATGCTTGACGTGGGCGACTCAGATGCGTTATCCTACATGAAGGTAGACATGGATGTGAATGAATGAATTTATGGCCTCAATATACATAGTATACCAGTATGTAGGTGTACTGTCCATGAAAACATCATGTACAGAAATGTGACAATACGTACATGCAGATCATTTCATGAATGTGTACACAGGTATAAATTATTAAGTAGCATGACTCCCGATAAATATGGATAGGTGCTTAGAAATACAGAACATCACAACTTTACATGAACATGAACATTCATGTGTATTGCCCTGTTCGTTCACCACAAGGTCAGCTTGGGATCATGTGCACTCCGTGACCTCATGGCGTCCTTGGCTTCTGTTGCCTTTCTTCCAATCATTTATTAAACACAAATAGGAAAGTTGCTTTTTTTCATTTCCAAGAACATGTTTTATTTATTTCCATCATGCCCTGATCGGCTTGTGTAAATATGGCTATCAAATCATTTCTGTGAATCACCACCGCCGCATGCAGAAGATGCAACAGTTGTGTCGTCTCCTTTGCCACCGCCGGCGTTATTTACAACGTCTAGGGTTACTAGTGAAATGATATACTAACACAATTTTTGTCGCATATAAGCTCAGAAGTTTTTGTCTTGCCTGTATGTTGTGATCCTGTCTGTTCTAGGTTTTGTCCACCCTCCACGTTATCCATGTAAGCCGCGCACTTATCACTGTGTGTGTGTTTTTTTCCGTCCCCTGCACCCCACACACGTAATACTGGAATGATTTCATCGAGAGACATAATGCATCCAGCCGAACAAATCCCAGTCCAGTGTCACTTGATAGAATTAGCTAATGCATGGTTGATGTCTGTATTGTCTGGACAACTGCTAAAAGAAGCGCGGCTGATATGTAAGTACCTCTCTTCTTCGTGTGATCCCCCTCCCTCCTTTTTACCGCTCCTTGTCATCTTTTTCTACCGTCTTGCCGAGAACGCTTCGAATAATTCCACTGCCGACTTCGCTGTCACATCGATTCGCCACCGCTGTTCATCATGAGCCCATGCACACAATACTAACGAAGTAATTACCAATCAATTATCTTTCATCAGCAGCTAAATTGAAGCGATGAACCGTCCCAGACAGTTTTGGGGGGTACTTGTTCATCGCTGAGTATTGTTCTTTGCTTGCTGTACATCTCTCTGCAAGTGGCCGTCGCAATAATGTAATACCTTAAAATAATATTTTAGTTGTGTCTGCTGCTAAGAGAAACAAAGTTTTGGCACTGGCATTCCCAGTCAGCTTACTCGTATCATGGTGACATGTATAAAGTATGTGTTATTTCAAGGTATTTCGTCATAGACACTTATATCAGAATGGCATCCACGTGGGAATTTCTCTGGGTAAAAAACTTCAATCATGTCAATCAACATTAAATAAACATGCACTGATTTTGATACAGGGAGAAATATTTCTGAGGTTAAAAATGAATAAAGAAAGCTAGTTTTCTCAGAAGATGTCTCGAATACTTTCCCAGCAAAGGAAGATGGTCTCACGCTGTTGGCATGTGGGAAGAGCGAGTTGTTCCATGTGTGCTCGGTGACAGCGGTGAACCAACCTGGCATTCCTGTGGAATTATTGCACTTCATCTGGTGCCTGCCAATTAAAACTCTACCCAGGCTGTTCTCCCCGGGCTCCCAGCTTCTCCCAAGTGACCGCCCCCCTTCCCACTAATCTCCAGTCCCTGTAAATACATGAACCAGGACACAATTCATGTATCGTTGATTTTCTGAAATTTTATACCAAACCAAACGTTCTCATAGAATACAGGTGGGAAAGATTTCTGGAGGTTTGCGCAAGGAATGCAACAGGTCCCTGCATGCTCCTGCAGACTTTCCCCACTGTACAGCACAGGCATGTATCTGGATCAGGCAGTTGTACCCAGTCGGGGGCCATGCGCCTGCGTTTGTATCACTTGTATCGCTTTGCTGCAGAAGCTGTAACTACTGGCAACCAGCATGTGATAGAATGCATGCTGTGCCTCTACGATTCACATGGGCTATGCATATTTTATTGCTTCCGTGGGTTGTGTTCAGTTATTTTTTTCTGGGTGGACTTTGTTCAAAAATACTGTTTTGTTTCCTCCAGAGTATGAAAGTTTTTTTTTATCATTTCCATTTCCGTAGCATGCTGCCTGGTGAAATAAGATAGGACCTTGGTAATTTATAAATTTTTTAAGGGGTATATATCAGATTGCATCTTGATGTTTGTTTGACTTTGAATGCATAAATCATTGTATACTGTGTTTCATAGACATGATAAGAGCCTTTTCTTGTGGTTACATTTATAATTTGTATCAAGCACAAGAATTTTGCTGTGCTTGTTTAATGCATTACGACATATGGACAAATCACATACATTACATGAATATATTACCACCAAATTTACCTGTATATTACTTGTGTACATGTATGGTGAAATCTGTTTGAGCATCTTCTTTAGACATCTGTTATCATTAATTGGCTGTGAGTGCAAACAGGTCAGTTTTTATCCGCCTGTGTAGCTACATTGTACCTATCGGCTCAACATCTGTACATGGACATACATGTAACTGTTGAAGTCTTACATCAGCCCAAAAGAAAGTTATTTATATATAAAGAGCTAGGGAGGTCTGCAAAACAAGGAGTTAACGCTGCGAACTGCACATATAGTGAAGTGTCCAGATATTGTGTCAATTGGGTGGGATGGGTCGGTAAGCAACAGGGCAGAGGTTAGGGAGAGCCTGCTCCATTCAGACTCACATAGGACAGTTTGAAGATTAATGATGTACGTAAAAGATGGTAAAACTCAAATGATAACACCCCCATGCACATCTAAGTATCACTAACCATATTAACTGATGCTGACATCATTGTTTACCCTCCATACCTTGGTCAGCCAATCACGACTGTCGATAGGTTGTCTGTGGTGTTTTACGGTGGCCCAGCGTCTGAGGCCTGCAGTGGCCGACTACTGATAAACTCCTCGCCTGGCAGTCAGTCGTTGAGGGGTGTTGGGGCTATAGGAGTGGTTACGTGGGCCAGAGCCACTGCGTTCCTGTCTGGTCGGTCGCTGTCAAAACCTCCAAGACTCCTCCAGTGTGGGGTGCTCTGCTCCAACGGCCACTGATAGGTGTAAAAGTAGACCCCCCCCCCCCCCCCCCATCTCAGCCGCCACCACAGGATCTCAGCTTTGCATAACCGTTCATTCATCATAACTCTCAGCGAGCCAGCAGGACGCAGCAGTTTACTTTAGCGCTCAGCGAGTGAGGCTCTGAGACATGTGCTTTTAGTATACGATCTCCCGCTGATCACGCCTGATAGAGACATACCGAACATAACTTGTTTGTATGGACTTGGATATTTGTCACTTGGATATTGTGTGTGATCTGCCGTGTTTTGGTTTATTGATAGTGGAGAGATATACACTGTACTGTTACTGACTAATTCCAGAAGTCACCTCTGACTGTGGCGTGACATGACTTTACAAGTTGATTCACAGACTATTTGTTGTGTTTTGCAGGAGATGCCAGACGAGATAGGTGGATACTAGACGATACTCGCGATGGATCCTGTTTGGACACTGGGACCCATGTGTCCCATGAACTCGCTCAAGCTATGGAATTTGCTCAAGTGTATGATTCTCTGTTGCTGGGCGTCCATAGCCCACTCTTCGTACATATTGGAGAATTTCTCAGACTCATTAAACACAGGGAACTTCAACAACCTTGTCATACACCAGAGTACTGGCAAAATATATATTGGTGCTGTCAATAAGTTGTACTTACTCTCGGAAACACTCGGGTTGGAGAAAACTGAAAATACAGGACCCCGATATGATGTAGTCAACTGCCTTCCACCATTCGAGAACTGTCCCTGCATCGGCACAGACTGTGACAACGAGAAACTGACGGATAGCATCAATAAAGCGTTGTTGATAGACTACGACAGCGGCTCGCTGATCATGTGCTCCAACCTGTTCCAGGGCCACTGCGAGCAGCGAAGTCTCACGGACCTCGGGGCAAAGGAGCCCCAGAAGTGGGTCCCTGTGGTGCCCAATGATGCCACATCACCTGTTGTGATGTTTATCGGCCCCGGCCCCGGGGAGGAGACGCCCACCAAACCCAGACCCAAGGCCCTCTACATCGCGGCTACACGTAGTCTGGCCGAGTCCATATACAAGGACATGGTGCCGACGATCTGCAGTCGGAACTTGACGACTTATGACCTTGTGTACGATGACACGTTCACGGCGACGAGGGTGGAAATTGACACGCAGCAGCGTCAAACGTTCCGGATACGTTACATCTACGGGTTCTCCTCCGGTGGCTTTAGTTACTTTCTCACCGTGCAAGGAAAATCTGTCACGGAAACTGACAATTACGTTAGCAGGATTGTACGTGTCTGCCAGAATGACACACGGTTCTACTCGTACGCTGAAGTGCCGTTTTCCTGTATACACAACAACACAGAGTACAAGATCGTACAAGCAGCGTACTTGGGTTACGCGGGGAAAGAGCTGGCCACAAGTCTCCGCCTGCCTGACCTGGAAAATCTCCGGACTTCTGAGGCGGTTCTCTACGCGATATTCTCCAACCAAAACCCGGACGAGCCGCCGACCAGTGTTGGGGGCTCTGTGGTGTGTGTTTATCCTCTGCGAGACATCCGCTGGGTGTTCACAACCAACATACAGGAATGCTTCAAGGGGATGGGTAACACCGGCCCGGCACACATTTCACGACCCCTGCCTTGTACTCACTACGATGACGTAAGTACTCTTACTGCTCTATCATGTTTAACTTTGATAAAATAGCTTGCCCGGAATCGACCATTACACCCGCCTTCAATAAGCCCCAAATAAGGTCAAAGTATGAAGTGTTTCGTTCACGGTAATTGATTGATGCGTGTCACAGGCGTAAACCTGCAAAGGCCAACTGATAGCGGTCGAAAGTAGCCAGCCATCTGTAGCACGTGGTGGCAACATGTTTGATTTTACAACTGGCACACGTAATAAAGGGATCATTACATGATCAGAGCGCTGCAGTGTGACGGCAGAGATAGTGTGAGCGGTAGAAATAACCCAGTGTGGGCCATGTAAGGCTGGAGCCATGAGGCTCGGCGGGGGACCCCAGCTGATTGTGATGAGTTATGTTCGAGGAGGACTTGATTGGCAAAAAATGATTGCGTCTAGCATAAACACAATAGCGAATATTGTTGATAGAGAAAACATGGCCCTGCTTGCTGCATATCATTTGGAACTGTTCCAGGGAACTAATTTGTCACAAGTAGCAATCCTGCATGTTTAGTGAAGTATGAATAACAGAAAAATAGTTGCACACAATGTCTCATACTCATGAAGACATTTCTATGTCGATACTCGATAGCAACTGCTTTGAATCACACCAGTGCTGTCATGATCGTGAATACATGTACAAACTGAAAAAACAAAACATATAAACCAAAATAAACATGACAAAGGCCTGAGATTTAGTGTGAATCGAATATGAACCAAATATTCTGTTGGAATATCTCAAATCACAATCATCATACTGGTTTTTTTATGAAAACAAAATGATTGATTTTGTTCCTCAGGTGGAGAATGTCCTCAATGATGACTACTGTGGTCGCTATGAGTTCAACCACCCGATATCGGGATCCATGCCAGTCGAGGCCAACGCCGTCATGTACTTCCCGAACGAGTCTGCCACTGCGATTGCCGTCACGGAAACCCACGACTACACTGTGGCCTTCGTCGGCATGAAGTCTGGAAGTGTACACAAGGTACAGGTCAATGGTATTATATTCAATTAGCCTGTGTTACACCAAAAATTACCCCTAAACAAAATAAAAACATTTGGTTTGCAAATACATGTATATTCCAGCCTCTGATTCGTCAGCTCTATCGTCAATTTCCATGCTTGCCTCATCAAAACTTTTGAAACATTTCACTTCAAACTTTTAGTTATATCAATTATAAATTGCAATTAAATGGCCATTATAATATTACAGTCAGTGTAAGATAACACGGCTCGCACAGTGAAAGGCAATCTGAAAAAGTCATGCTACTCGACGTATGAATCGTGCGCAATATTAGATTTATAATTTAGAATGACCAAGTGATATTTGATGCTCAGTCATTTCCAGTAGCTATCACATTTTACATATGGTTTAATGTGTCTCTCGTATATTACACTTGATTGGCTGGTTCCCATGTCAACAAACACTTATCAGATTCTCCGATATTGAGTGGTCTATATCACATTTCAAATGAATTTTCTTAATTCTCTCTACATGTAAGTGATATTGTATTGAGTAATTAGTCGCTGGCTGTTACTCAGAAACTACACCAGGTTTCATTTGCAGTTTATGAATGCTTTCATCAGATGGTTGCTGATTGGATGACAAAGTTTTGTTGACATTTCAGTTCTTGAAAACTTTACATTATTCAAACTTTGTTAACTTTATCATGTTTGTTTTGAGCAGACTCGGCATGTCTTCGCGATGTAAATTATATGCAAAAGAAAGATCCATTGAAATATGTAGGAAATAATCAAAGTCGTAAAACCAGCATCCAATCAGCATTCAGCCATCGTGAATGACTTTCATACACCAATCTTGAAGAATGCGTTGATATTTTGATACCTTCATAGTTCTACAAGTACAAGAACAACTGAGTGACTGGTCATCATGTGGTGGACCACTTATCAATGTCTAGGACGCATATATCAGCAGATTGCTAAATGTAGACTCCTCTTTCCTGTGACCATTCGCAATTTTCGTCATCCCCCAGAAATTATATTTCTTTTCCCGCTGATGAGACTCGGCGAAAATAAATGTGTTGCATTATGTGTTGAAAGGCCAGACACCACGTGCCATTGCCAATGACCTTGTTTCGATGTAATCGCTGTCAGAAAATTACGCTAGGGATTAGAGCAAGCGACAGTCACTGGGATTTTCCTCCCTCATTTGTAAGTGGTGAAAATATTGACGGGAAACGGTGAGCTGGCCTGCATTCGATGTTTTCACATCCAGGATTTTGATTCGTAGTTCCCAGTCATTGATTAAGCTTGAAGATTCGGAGATTGAATGAACCATAAGAGCAGTGGTGTCAGTCAAGGATATTAGGTTAACACAAGATGGATAGAGTGTTTCTCCCCCTGCCCTCCGTGCACTAGAGATAATATATATACCGTATTGGCCCTAATAGTAGCACGGCGGGCCAAAGCAAGACCTACAGCAACGCGCGCAAAAATGAGGTCAAACTTTAGGTTAAATTTAAGAAAATCACTGATAATATACCTATAGCCTTCAATCTCCTTTATTATCATTCAAATAAAATGAATGGGTGGACTGGACCACTCCAAGATCTCATTAGAAAGATATGAAGAGAAATACAAAGTTATGAAAATTGAACATTTCCTTGGAAAAGATGGGAGCGCTTTATTATTAGGGTGCGTGCTACTATTAGGACCAATACGGTAGGCTATTATGAGTTGCCCTTTGCAGTGATAGGGATGGACATTTCCACTGATGGGACAATGGCCACATGAATTGGAAATCAATGGGACATTTAGAAAACTAATGGGATATCAGGAAATATCAATGCGTCATAATCATTGTGTCATTGTCAAGATGCGCTCACGAACACAAATTTTTTGCTGCTCCTACTTACTTTCATAATGTCAACATGATCATTGTTTCAGGATCGTTTCACAATTTTTTTGGAGGCATTCTCGATGTTGGTCACAGGGCACATGGTCATGCACCTGCGCAAAAACACAGAAATATCACTGCAACCAATCAGAGAGCGTGGAACATAGGCGCATGTTGTGAGTGAGGAAGAAGTAAACATTGGATGGCTTTGAGTGTCAGTGAAATTTGGTGATTATCGCAACCCGGCAGTGGCAGGCTACGATCATTTTAGTTTGTGATTTAGCCTAAATCTGTGCTCTCGATTGGTTGCACAGGATGAAAAATGAATGGGCCGTTTAGAGATTGAATGTGACTATGGCGCAGGGCGCAGCGCCATCCCTATCATTGCCTTTGCTTCAAACAGTAATTTGACATGCTGAATACCGGTGAGAGCCACACTTTCTGTCTGGTACATGTATAGATGTACATGTCACAACTTACATGATATAGATCATGACATGTCACGAGTGAATCAAGTATACTCGGATTTTTCTAACTCGTTTACACTGTTTTTCGCTAATATTTTTGTGATGCTAAACGCTATCGTTCTATAACTTGGCATACTCCACCTGGGAGTCAAACGGCAATTTTCTACCAAATTTCAGACAGCTAACCCGAAAATTGAAAAAGTTGGCAATCTACCTCAGTGTTAATTTTCAGCCCAAAACGGAATCTCGAGAATCTGAGCATATTCGAGGAATTGGTCCTGTTTACATCCATCATAAATCGAAAAATTATTGTAACTTTGAACCAGAAGATACACTGGGGTGTATTCTACACAAACATGTTGATTTTGAAACATTACTCCGATACAAAACCGAGCAAATGCACAAAATTGTGTCCGGGCCCAGAAATTAAATAATAGGGCTAAATTTAACATTGGGGTAGATTGCCAACTTTTTCAATTTTCACGATAGCTGTATGAAATTTGGTTGAAAATTGCCGTTTGACTCCCTGGTGAGGTATGCCAAGTTATAGAACGATAGCGTTTAGCATCACAAAAATATTAGCGAAAAACAGTGTAAACGAGTTAGAAAAATCCCAGTATAGTTCAGTATGCTGTCTATGTCATGCTCTAGAAAATATTTCAAGCATTATGCGCATGCTACTTCTACTCAAATTATCAGTCGATATGTGAACGAAGCTATAGTGTAAACTTGGCAGCTGGAAACCCCAATTCTCTATTCACCTTTCATATTCAAAATTGTTTCTGTGCTTTTACTGATTTGCATATTTGACAGCAATAGCTGGAGCCAAAATGCAGATATGCTGTTCCTCGATGTTTTTGCAATCGGCCCATATGATTTTGCAAGCCTGGATAAATTCCGATTGGGTCTTGATCAATGCTGATTGTGATCACATTGCAATGACAAATCTGTGCCGAAGTTATCGCATGCATCAGCCTGGAATACAAAGCCAGGGAATCTGTTAGCATACTGACATGACGCCCTTCCAAAAGCCATTGATTGATTGGGGGACGTAATGGCCGACAGATAAGAGATTCATTGGCAGTACTGGAAAAAAAAATTGCACGAGATATGCAAAGAAGGCAAACCCAAGAGATCGTAACCAATTCGCGGCAGTGATCACCGTGAGCAAGGATGCAGCCTTCGAGATATATGCCGCGATCCCAGCCACTTCGCACTGTTATGTGACTCTTGTATTGGGAAATATGCACGCTTTGGAAAGTAGTTCCGGTGGTGATGGTCGCGTAATGGCCTCGTCTCAGGACTGATGAGAGTTGACACGCGAGCACATGCCATTACACAAGCTGTGAGCAGACCCCCTGCTCCCCGACTCTCGCTGGCCCTGGGTACACCGTACACTGTTTGGTCTGCCGTAGGCTGTAATGACACTCTTCAATGATTACATCGGTCACGGAATCCAGTAAATTGCTGGATTTGTCACCATTCGCCATAGCCCCCCACATAATTGACCGGCTTACTTAGAATAAACAGCGAGACATTTACTGAACTGTCGTCCATTTCTCTGACATTACTGGGGAAGGGTACTACTTTCTCCACGCGTCTAGCTACTACCAAATCCCCATGATATTCCCCCGACAGAGTACAGTGACATTCCTCAGCATCAGATCAGCCTCTACACTGATCTAGGGTTGAGATGACATCGTATCGACCGTCGCTCGCTCGCCCGTCTGTTGCTGCCCTGTTTTAATGCTATGATTGTCGCCGTCAAGCTATTGATCTGCCTGTCATCACCTGGGTCTGCGAGATCGGCCACAAAGCCGCTGCACTTTTCTCGACAATCATGATAGATTGGTCTTGATTTCCTAATGTCTACCGAATTGTTCCCAGGTCTATTGCTCAATGTATCGTTCTATTGTTAGCTGCAAACTATTTAAGTCGGGGTTCGGGATTTATTGTTGTTCTCGGAGGGGCGTGGGCAGACTGAGCCGTGTCTGGAATCTGACGGCGATATATCTGTACACCAGCGCAACTCAGCTCATTCCCTCTAAGTGCTTATCGTGGAGCGCTAATATTGTATGATGTATATCATTGCAGAATCGTTATCGGCACCCATTGTAGAAGGTTATTCACCATTGAGTTGGGCCATGTGTACTGCTAGTAAGAGACGGGCCACCTAAGTAGATACAGATCACCAATTAGGCTCCCTATACAGAGCCATGTCAACACAACCTCACACAGTGATCTCTGTGATATTGGTCTGATTAGCTGCTTTGAAATGCCAAGTAGAACCTTTCTACCTTGATCAATTTAAATGCCAGAAGCAGACAGGCAATTATAAGATGTATTATTTACAATCTAGCCATCTGTATAGCAGGCAAACATCCGCATGCTGCATGACAATGCCCGAGTGTATCTCCTAGACCTCAAGTGATACACCTCTAAGGCCATGAGAGGCATTAATAGATGACCCTTGGATGTCCTTACCTGGGACGACCCTCGTCCAGGCTACCTTTGTGGGCTGGTCAGACTTGTCTCGCCTGTCCAAATCAAGAACATTGTCGAAAGATAATTAAATGGCCAGCCTTTGTTGCTCTGGGCCTGAACCTATTTGGCAGTCTTGTTAAGACCAGCTGAGGGGTTGTCCAATTTCACAGATACCTAAATGTTTATTGGGCACCGGGCGATGCCAATGGCCACTGTTTGCCATGTTTATGACCTGGGTTAGCACCACAGAGTATTCATAAGTAGTGACAATGATGTTGTATGATGATGCATGGGGCCCAGATTTCTTTTCATCTGCTAAATTTGAAAAAAAAAAATCTTTGCAAATTCAGCTATATCGACCAAAATCTTGATACCCTCTCCAGAAAGATATAGAACGACTGGTAGCCATGGTACTTGGTCAGTTACTAAAGTGACATACTGGTTTGTGAAATTAGTTCGGAACCTTCTGACAGATAATAATTGTTGTGTCAGAGTTTGAATAACTATGGTGAGTTGATTAATGAGTGAATCATGGATAGTGTGAGCGAACTGCCAAAGTCAAGGACAGACATGATGATTTCAGGAGTGAAAGACTAGAAGGCAATGAGAACATGCCTATGTATTGTACAGAGCTACATCGTAAACAAATATTACACACTTTACATGTGGAGAACATTATTGCACCATATTCAAGTTGTATGTGCACTGTGAAATTGGCAATACAAATATGAATACATGTATATTAGATTGATATAAAATGTGTATGGTCCAGATATTAATGTTCAACGTCCTAATGCGAAAACTCTCCTTTATTGGTTGACCTTTCCCAAATTTGCCCCAGATACTGTCTGCAATGACCACGATGCTTGTAGTTTAGACATTGTAAGATAGCATCTGTAGGTATTTGGTCTGCTCCCATGCTCCAATAATTCCGTGATATACCCATCGAGACAATTATGAAGAAGGTGTCTCCAGGCAGCTCAAGCATCGTGACGTGAGCCAGAGTTGCGTCCGCTGGTGGCATGGCTATGGCGTCGGGTACAGGTTTTGAAGGCATTGCTCCTTGCATGGACAAAAGGCCATTGGTGCAGATGCCTGTAATAAATCAGACTATCAAAAGCTTGTTTTCCCGGGGGGGAAAAATGATGTACCTTTCCATTTTGCATTACAAAAACTCGACAGGGATTCAGTTTGTGCCAGCGTCTCTTTTGCTGGTTGTGGTGGCTGGCTGACCTGGTGAAGAATGCGGTGACAAATTGGACCAGACTTGTAACCTTGGTGGTCTTTTTTTGCGGTGTCCAGAAGTACTCCGGGTAGGTGCAAGGCTGTGTGAGGGTGGGCAGACACTCTTTAAAGACATATCAGAGTCGTCAGAAAGGGCAGCATCTTTCCGTGCAGTACTTCAAGGACAATTCAATAACTTTGATCCCTCCTTTTCACAGTTTTTATTGGCGCCAGGCCCCTATAATCATGGCCGTCTTATTTATAAATCACATCAGTATGTGGGCATTGAGCCCAGGATGATATGATTTCAACCACAAAAGGTCAAAATCTCCTCGACCACAAGCCATGAAATTATGCCAACTGTCAGGTGAAGCCGTTTATATGTTTACGTGTGGTCATGTGACCTAGGCTGACACTATACAACTAAAGACCTGGGTGTTTTATGGGTATTTAATGACCATACCAGTCTGAATATTTTCTATTTCATCTGTGTTCAGTTGGTGACATTTCCAGTACATTCAGTGAATTGTGTTCTTGTAATAGGCATGCAGGTCTTTATTTTGACATTTACTTGGAACATGTGGTAGGGGAAAAAGAAATAGCTGGTGCTTGAATGCCTTGAGGTGTTGCTCTTTTGGGGGAAGATCAAGATCGTGCAATATTGTTCAGATTTTCTCACCCAAGTGTGGCTCATATTGGCTGATACTACTGGTAGTACATGTATCACGAGTGATGATGTTGGTGAAATCGCAGCAAATCACATATATATATATTGTATTCTCATCTTGCACTAGAGCAAGTTACGTGTTCTCGTATACACCCATTTGGGAGTTTCCAGTGAAGTCTACTTGTCAAAATCATTGTCCCTTCCTGAAACATGTCCCTGCATATGTGTCTTGTGTGTTTGTGTCTGTAATTAAGGAAATCTCGCCACTTGAGAACGTATGCAAATTTGTGGCCGCTCCTTCAGTTATTCGAGCTCTTCCCTTAGAGGTTGGAATGTGTCACTGATCACATTCATTATGTTCCCATCACAATATTGACTTGCTCCAAATGATATCGGACATCTGAAAAATGAAAGAACGAAAGAAAAATAAAACCGTTTCCAATTCTAATGCCTGGTAACCGCAACCAAAAATTAATTAAGTGGGAAGAAAGAAAGAAAACCTAACCGAAGGTATTACAAACATACTTTTGCTAGATCTCTCTGGCCGTTGCTGACTTGACCGCGAAAAGGCATGATCCTTACAGAGAGTAATTCCGCTTTGTGAAAACTCGCAAGCACTACCCGCGTCGACCTTCTGTCGGAGAAGAAACACCGGTCAACAAACGGAAATACGCCAAGCTGCCCACCTCACAACCAGTCACGTACTTCTGTTTGATCTTGGTGATATCTCGGTACATCGGCAGCCTCGCAGACCCTGCGTACTTACTGCCTTAATAAATATCTAACACCTTACCAGGCTAACAGTGTCAGCAAATATCGGTGCATAATTTGTTGCGCTGGACTGGTACATGACATTCTGTATTAGCTGTGCAGTGCAGTGTCCAATGTTGCATGGTGCAATTTGCACCAGTTCAGAATGGTTGTTCGTTCTCGATGTCTCTTCGCCATGTTTGCCATGTCACATACATATATATTGAATTTCGTAGATTTACAATGTAAGACATGATGAATTGAATGAACGACCACTGTCGGGAAAACATGCACCAATGATTCAATTACTTGCTGATTTATATATGTCAACTTGTGGCATTTGTCATATATGAAACTGTCCATGCGACCAGTGCCATGTACAGCAAGATAAAACATGGCATAACCATGTACATGTACACACGTAACTTTCCATCGGTCGGCCACTTGTTGGTGCTTTGTCTGCCCATGTAAAGTCTAGAAAACGTGGGCAGCGCACCACAGAAAGAGATAAATTGCAGCTCATTTATTCCTTTTTCATGACATATGTTGCTGCAGGGAACACGAATTAAACATTCATGGATTGCCCGATTTGGCCGCAGCGAATGACCGATCGGCCCCGACGGAAATCCCTCTGCCGTCACCGTAGGGCAGATGTTTTCTTCTGAAGTTTTTTCCACAAAGAAAAAAGCATAATCCCTCACCTTTTCATGGTGTATGTTCATGGCAATTTATCTACCGTTGGACTTTGTGGTCAGCTTGGCCAAAGGTGGCGCGTATACATTATATAGTCATACATTACATAGGGTACATACAGCTACCCTTTGTGCATGTTGTCGTGCATGGTTGTAGTTAGCAGCAGTTACATAATTTGATCAAAGCCTAGTACAGCTGAATAGTTCAGCAATAATTGCATGCTGTATAAATAAAATATACTGAGTTGGCTTATGTTTGATTTTGAAAATATTTAAGTTGAAGGAACATCATTTAGACCAACATGACTCAGAAGTAGACACAAAAAACGTTAACCGTACATGTAAGTGACGAAAGAACTTGCGATCTGCATTCGTAGTTTGGGAAAGGAATCAGAGATAACAAATTCATGACCTTGGAACAATGATAGAAGAACATTTGAATATATTTCTATATTTCTGTGAATCTTCCAGTACCGTGAGTTTTATATATCATGAAAGAACTGGGGCAAAGATTTTGTTCGCTATATGGTGACTCTTGACTTCAGGCACATCCATCGCTCTAGCTTTGAATGTAGCTCTCTGCATATCTTTACATCTTGGATAATATCTTTCATTACATTGACAAAGAACATCCCACACATGACAGCTTCACAGTCAGAGGTCAGCCATCCTATTATATCAGAGAAATTGCCCCCAAAAAGCTATATATTGGTGACAAATAAGGTACCCACTCCAAGCTTGCCTTCCATTGCTCAGTCGTTACCAACCCAAGTCATGCACTATGAGTCTCCCACTTTGGGCAGTTAAATTTATTTGCCTAGTGCAGGCAAACGATGCAATATGCAGAATATCGCAGGCTGCAATCGTAGAGGGTTTTTTTAAAGGGAGATTCAGGGGGAAAAAAGGACTTGAACTGCTTCCGATGGCCGGGGATCTACCGCCCAATAAGTCTCCTGCTCAATCTCTGTCTCGCTGACTTCTCGCATTGATTGTTTCCCTTCTTCCAGTCAATTGCGTAAATTCCTTGAGCCTTTCTAGCTTGAACTACCTTGCTATCCACCGCTTCCCGTGGTCTGCCCTGTGGTTTCCCGCGAGGACTCAAATTGTCATGCGGGGCACAAAAAGTGCCGTTTTCTCCACGACTTACTTCATGCTGAGTGTCCCAAGAAACGGTGCGGGAAATCATCGATCAAAGTGCGCTGACCAGAGAGGTCTGCCACTACAGTCATTATTTGGGGCTTTAAGTGAAAGGACTTTAGATGTATTGTGTGTTTTCCACTAAAGAGCATTGAATTGTTCTTTGGCCATTGCTTGATGAACTACTTTATTGCAAGTTGGTGCAAGTCAACGAAACATGACTGTGTAGTTTTGGTATCATACGAGATAACATTGGGAGATAAATCTGTTGGTTTGGTTCTGATCACCGTGATAAATGCACCACATGCCTATGTCGGACATATTTGGTCGGCATGCCAATGATTGCAGTAATCTCTTGAGACTTTCATTAATTATTTATGCCCACAATGGGACACACTTTTCAGGTCACCTAGCTCTCCAGAAAGATGAAACCAAGGAAGGTGCTAGAAAACTCTTCTGACCCCTGTATCCCAGAATTTCTTGGGTAAGCTGCTTCAGTCATTGTATATTCCCCTTGGGTTTGTGATGTCTACAGTGTTTAGATCTGCCAGCTATGATCTGATTTTGCTGATATACAGATGTGAATGCCTCCAATACAACGTGAACTCCAGTAGAGATCAGGTTAACATGTTTGTTGAGATTTGGCCATGCCATTAGACTACAACCAAACCAGTTCAGGAAAAGTATTGGGTTGATTTGAGGAAAGGGTCGTCCATGCCTCTCTTGAAGTATTCCAAATTGGCAAAAGTCTGCCGGCTTAGTAGAAGATGATGGTGAAATATGCCGAGACCTAACGTAGTTTGGAGCCATGTGATTGAGACATATTAGGGCTATTACTAGGCCGAGCTAACCTCTCTATTGTTCAAAGGAAGACTTTCGTGTTCCAGAGGAATCAGACCAACTTAATAAGTGTTGTAGTGATGTATGTGCCAAAGTGCTAAAGTCTCTTGCAAATGCTACCGTAAAACATCTTTATCCATTTCCGTGAGGAATCTTGAAAGCGGTGGTCTTTGCTGTGTGGAGAGCGAACACTAATGTGTCTCCAAGTTGTGCAATTTTCTTGGTTTTTTATCGCTTGCCCATTTCCTTTGGACTTTTATGTTGTTCGCTGTTTGCTTCTTGGGTATTGTAATGATATCTGAATGGAATGATGGATGCGCTTAGTCAAATACGGCAAGTGCTGCATCAGAGATCAGTCGGATTCTCCACCAGATATAGACATGCTGTAGGTACACGGTCTCCCTAGTGGTGGCGGGCAATTAGAATCCACAGGAAATACAAAGTTCTGATTCTGTGCTACAAGAGTTCTACAAGTATACAGGAATTATACACAGTTTTCTTTCTGCAAAGTCTGCATTTCTCTGATATGTAAGTGTATTGAATTGAACAAAAAAACCAACTTGTTTGGAAAACATTAGGTGAGCTGTAATGTAAAATACATACGATAATGGGATAGAATATTCTAAATTTGGGCATTAGATTTTATAGTTTATCGAAATAAAATTGAAGTTATGATAATTTGGTGATGATTGATTTATTTATGCCCTTTGTATTAAATGTTTTAATCAGATGTTGTTTGTTTTCTGTTCAACTTGTATTTACAACATATTCTGGGTGAAATTTTGGCATTCTGCCAATCAATTCCATTTCTACAGCTTCCTCAACGATCCAATAATACTGCACTTTCTGTTGACCACAGATTGTATTCCTTCTGGTGACCTGAATCCCTCCCCGATAGAAATGATCCAGCCCCACTCACAGAACTATTTAGCAGATATCTTATAACATAAACAGAGTTCAATTTACTCGGGCGGTTTCGCGATTCCTATGATCAAATTTATACCGGCGGCCATATCTAGCTGCGAACCCACGGAATCTATGTAGCGTCCTTTAAGAGATTTCTCCCGGGAATCAACACGTTGGGTCAGGCTCCCGTATTGGATATGCGACTGCAATAATGAAAGAAGCCCCCGGGCGGCCTCGCGACTGGTTAAGGAAGAAAAACGTCGGGAAATCTACCATTTCCAGAAAGGAAATTTGCTCGCGAGAAGTGGCTGAGAGTTGCAAGCATGTTGACATAAGTCACAAGGTTTCTGTGGCTGGGTGACAAGGGGACAAGAGGCTGGGGATAAGGGCTTGGGATGGGAGGAAGGGGGGTCCAGCATCTGGTACTATTGGTGAATGATTGTCCATGCCTGGAGCTAGCTACAGTCTGGAGCTGTCCTGAAATGAGCAGTGGCAACAGATTCCTCACGTCTTTGGTGAATGGTGGAAAATTTGTGTCCACAATTGATCACTTTTGGTCAATGGCCGCTTTTTCTCGCATTCGTCTCTGGAGGATGCCATCAATCATGACTCTGACATTTGGCTCTGGCCTAAATGAAGCAGTACAATGATGTTTGCTTGGGAGATTAACAAGCTTCCAGAAAGTATTTTACTGTTATTAGTTGCAACACATGGTCTAACTGAGTTATACCTCACACAGAACGAAAATATAAACATGATAAACTTTCTGCGGAACACTTTTGTAGAACTTTTTGTGGAAAATATAAATAGGATCAATGTTATGTGGCGGCTACCGCAATATTACTCATGGTACGTCATGCAATACAAACTTTATAAAACTCGGACACAGTCAACCAATTAATTTGAGTGGAGACCTTGGAAGCGGAGAGCGGGCCAAGGCCTGACATCCCATTGTACAAGTCGGCTAGAATGCCTCTGTGTACAGCAACAGACCCTCCCTAGAGGCCTGCATGATTGGACTACTTCTTGTGCCCCCCAACTGTTCCTGTTTGTATGGATAGAAAGTAATTGGTCGGATTGTCGACAGCTTTGTCATTCAGCTGCATTGATACCCTATTTGAAACTAAGTCTGAGTGTGAGGGATTGTCAGGTTGTAAGTAGGCATTGTTTGTCCAAACTGGAAATCAGACTGGGTATGACGTGAAGGACGTTCATGGTTTTAGTTGGTAGAAAAGCATAGCAAATGTTACAGTGATAAATTTCACCCCCAAAAACTGTCACCATACAGGAAAGCTTGGCTGTCACCAGTTTGCCATCAACGACAGCGTATGGTGGGGTGCAGTAGAGTGGAAAAAATCCACTGGCGTGATGTACGATAGCACGTTGTCAGGCTCTGGAAAATAAAACATCTCGCTTCCATCTCTTCTAACGAATATTTGCATCATTAGGCAATAAAAAACCCAAAAACTTCAGTCGACTGTTTTCGTCAGCTTTTTTGCACAAGTGAATGAAAATGACCTATTGTTGTTGGGATGGTATGTGTTTTGTTGTTATATCAGATGACGGAGAGAGGAAACATTTGATATGTACCTCATTGGTCATGAATAATGCAAATATCACTACAATTGTATAAGGGTCCTTCAAAGCATGAAAGTAAAACTCAATTATTGCCGTCCATTAATTGTTACAAAATATGCATAGGTATGTCACTTTTTGACCTATGGAGAGTGAAGGATATGTTTTCTCGAAAAATTCAGGATAACATAAAATTGGTGAATCGATATTATATCCGCATGAGCAGAACCTGAATCATGGAAAAACTAACATCATTTTAATAACACAGAAAAAAAAGCACAAATGAAAAATTTCCGGTTACGTCTGTACAAGTAATGATGCACACTGACTGCCAAATTCACATGCACACTTCTTAGAGCAGCAATTGATTCAACAGCACTACAGACACCAGTGAACACATACACAGATACCTGCATGTTGCTGTAATGTGTGACTTTTGACTTTTCCATGAATCCCCAGGGTTATAACAGCAAAACTGCACGTGCATTGCAGATATACCGTACACAGCAAGCAAATAAAAAAATTAGTTTGTTTTCCTTGAATGAGTCACGCATTTAATTGAACTTACTCCAATCTTCCGAGTTGTACTTTAAAAAGTTGCGGTGATTCAATGAGGCACAAAGGCATAGGTTGTTTGATTTGTTGTACTTCATTGGAGAATTTTTTAGCATTACCAGGTACATGTATACATGATGTACCTTTCGCGAAAAAAATTTGATTTATCCTTCTCAATGTTCCTTTTAGTCTTCAGACATGTTAAAGATCCAGGGTTGTTTTTGTGAGCTGGGAAACTGTGTAGTATCTTCATTACCAGTCCATCTTCTAAACTTGCTTTCAGAGTATTTGACCCCAAAACATTTTGATTTTGGAATTTTGAACATTGTTTGTTTGATGGCAAAACAGAACATCGGCATTATGTGTTTAAAAAAAAACTTAATACACATGAATAAACTGGGGAAAAAATTAATCTCTTAAAAAACAAAATAATCTGTTGCAATGTTTACTCACCTCACAATAAATTGTATTTTGCAGATTGCCGTTGAGTCATCCGAGAGTGCGTTTGAGTATGAGTCCGTGGTGGTACAGGAGGGATCCCCAGTCAATCCGGACCTGGCCTTCGACCGGAGCAGGGAACACCTCTACGTCATGACTGAGAAAAAGGTAAGTCACAATGAAAAAGCATGAGCCGATCAGGATTCTGCATTTGCACTGATTGCCTTGGCTTTTTGTCTCACTCACTCTTCATAAAGGCTGTCAGCGTACAGTTCAGTTGTTCGTTCATCACTGGTCAGCTGAACTGTTGAATGTTCAGGGAACTCAGTTGATGAATGGCATCAGCTGGTAGATCAGTTCTATATACAGGGAGATTTATTGTTTCGCACTCGTAGTTGTGGTTCATTTAGCATATTGATCCTATCCAGTTGTTGCTTTTGTGGTGCAACACACAGTGTGAGAGATTGATTAGATGAAACATTCTTTGAAGAGAATTTATTTTCATACTTCAATTTGGTCAAATGTGAATCTTTAGCAATGGGTGTCCGTATTAAATTCTTTGGAATCTATGGATGTTTTGCTGTCAAACTGGTCAGAATTCGTCACCCGGGCAGCCTTGCACCAAGTCCCCGGGGCACCCGTATCACCAAGTATAGTGCTTTTGACAACGACCGGAGAAAAAGTCATCAGACGCGGAGTTTTCAGATGTGATCCCTCGACTCATTATGAATGCAAAACAAAGCAATTGTACGTAGATGCCTCACATATAAGCACATCCCCTGTTGATCCATTCTGCTTCTTGACGCATAAAATATTGATGTCTGTCAGCCAAAAAGAGATACCCCAGGTCGCGTTTGGAAGTCCCTCAGTGCCGAAGAGGTGACTTTCTTTGTGGAGGGAGAAAAAGATCGGCCGATAATGTGGGATTCGGCTTCTAAGGGGTGTTCGCGGCGGTATGTTTTCCCTGCGCAAAATGTGAAAATCGTATTTACGTTTTATGGCGGGATGAAAATTGCTCGGGTCATTTGGCATCTTTGCTGCTTAATCCGGTAATGCTTTCATAAATACGCAATGCCTTTTGGAGGGATCTCATGCATTCAAATTGTGAGGCATGGCTTTGGCTTCTCGGCAGGACAGGATTGTCGGTGGCAGGTTTTGATGCATTGTGTTTTGTGGTATGACCGTACCAGGTTAGAAGACATGCACAGACTAAAACACACTTGCGTGTTGCAAGGAGAGGTGTACTTCTGCAGGGATTTATATTCTAAGCAATGCACGTAATATATTGTTTCATGTTTTTTGCAGGACTTCAATTCTAAAAAGCTGTTTTTCTTTGCACAAATGGCATGCTGTGATGGAAGAATCAGGAAGATATATCATCATGCAGGGTTCTGTGAATTTCTGTTGGAAAATCTTCACACATCTTGCAGCCAACGCAATCAAACCTTCCATACATGTACTCAAAAACTACACAATAAAGGAGACTATACCCATGTGCGACAAGCTCAAGGGGTAAATGAACGACATGCACTCGACAGCATCGCACTTTTTTCTCGGCACTCTCTCTCTCTGCGTGTGTTTCCCAGTTTGCCCTAAATACATCTAATTGGCTCTGATTTATGTGCGATCATTCTCCCCCAGAGGATGAGTTTTCAGTTTGTCACGGGGACTGCGCCTCTCTGTGGGGTGTCGTGGAGGAGAAGTGGAGATCCAGTGGCATTATTCCACTTCATCGATTGTGTATTTTGAAGGTTACGACCGGGGTATTTGTTACGCTATCTTTCTGGCAGCTATTGATTTTCACGGCAGGATTCTGTGCAATTAGACAAAGAATCGGCGACAAAAGCTTTTAAACGTGATGGGTCATATTAAAATCTGTCCAGGGGCTTAGACCTGAGAATATCATGTATATATATATATATATATATATATATATATATATATATATATATATAGGTGTTCCCCAATGCTGAAGGAAGTAGACCGAAGGACTTAGTGAAGATCAGAGACGGTCTTTGCAAGTGTCAGTCCATACTTTGTGCCGTGGAAAAAATATCGGGGAAGGTTGCGGAAAAAGGAACAATTCTTTCCATTATAATATTGTGGCAAATCATGAATTGGCCACTATTAAACAATATATGACCAGCTATATTTGTTCATACTCATAACACTGTGCCTGGGTACGAAGTACCGGTAACCCCAGTTTGAGCAATGTCTTACTCCCCCGATCTAGCAATGACATGCCATAGCCAGCATCTCCCATATTGCATGTCTGTCACCAATATGTGTTCTAATGGCATCATTTCGCACATTGTCACAAACTGTATGCGCCAAACTACTAGCGGAAACCCAATCCAGCGGCATTTGACTTCAGCATGTCCGTAAAACGGATGACATCGTGAATAGTGGGAAATCTAATGCGTTTAGGGCTAATTGGATTTTTCATGCACAACGGCATGCACAATACCTTGATACCTCGACCTCGTATATCTACAGTCTCTTCAAGGCACAGTTCGGAGGAATGCCTGAGGATGATCATGCAGATTTACTGCAGTGAAGAACTGTCAGCAGTTTTATGGTTCTGGGAAAATAGGTACAGCGTTGTGACATAATAAACTTCGCTGTTTGCTCCCGTCACAGTCACTATACTGATGTTCTTAGCATTTTTTCTCCCGCATCGTCGGTTTCGCACGCACGATTGCCACCGTTGCTAACATGATACTCATGTAGTTAGGCGTGATCCCTGCCAGCCTAATAAACATCAGACATTCCCTGAGTGCTCCCTGGCTGTGGTGGTGAGCAGTTGGACGGATGACCTCTGACCTCGTGCCAGGAAGTGAGAGCCCAGGTCATGTGATCTGACTGCTCCAAGGAAGGAATTACATCCAGTTGATCCTGCACGCATGGCGCCATGACATGGTACACATTGCCTGGGTATCATCGCAGGAGACACAGCAGGGATCACATTTCCTTGTTCCCTGGAGCATGTGCTGGAGAGCATGATGTGTCAAGGGTGATAGAGCATGCATGATTATGCCAGGTTGATAAACTGTTACAAGGAATCAAACTTCACTACTTTTCAAGTAACTATTTAACTTGATATTGCTTTGGAAGAAAAACTTAGTCAAATTATGATGTAATGCCTCTTTATCTCCAACTGTTTTGCATGCTTCATTTTCATTCAGTATGGGCAGTGTGATGGCAAAACAAAGCATGACAACACAGAAGTCCTATTGCTCTCCCCTTTATCTTGTTGAGTTCACCCCTCCCAAAAAAATGTAGCTTTCCCTGTTCCGTCAGACTCCCAATGGACCGAGGAAAAACTTAATTTTGCAAATTTCAATGTTGATGGCTGACAGTTGTGCTGGGAGAGAGATCGAGCATGCGGACGGACGGTCGGTTGTTGGTATGGTCCAGTCTCCGGCCTGAACCACGTGCCACCCGAGCCAGACGGTAATCTCTATCAGATGCCACACGCTAAAAGTCGAGCAGATGTTTTTCATAATTTTGGACACAGACACTACTAGAAAACATTCTTGGCCTGTTGGCATGAATCATCCTCACATCTTTGTCTGCACACTTCGAGATTTAATGGTTGGAAGTATCCTCAGAAATGTTAAATAAAAAAAGTTTTTAAAAATGGCAAACCAATTTCCATGATGAAGTTTTATGCATCGATATTTTTTTGGCTGAAAGCAATGTCCCGGAAAGTTCCAGAAATATCTTTATGGTTTCTTTATTTGTCTCTGAAAAGAGTAGTTCTAATTGAGAATCCTTGTAAATATAAGCCATTAAATCAATACTGCTTCTCAAATTTCAATCTGATAATGTAAAATTCTTGTTTTGTCATAAATTGAGAATTATTCTGTCTGGGCTGATAACTGTTTGGCTCGTATGATATCCAAGTATATTAAACGGTAAATATTTATTCAACATATTAAACAGCAAGGAAAGCTAGCATTTGGTTTACGAGTCCAAGAAGGTCATTCGGACATTGTTTGCTGACCCATACTTTTCGAGATTGCCGGCTATTTGAAGACAAATATAAACACGTACCAATCTCCACCCACGGAAGCTCTAACTCTCTAACATGGAGACTGTTTTGTGGGTTTTTGATTTTCAACTTCCCGTTTGCTATAAAGTTGATAACAACAGTTTATTGGAAATAATCCAGTGTCCTGGTTAGCATTAGCATCTATATTTAACTCGTTCTGCACATTATCGAGCAGTGATACCCATCAACACGACAGAAACCTTTCATTTGTCGCAATTGTTTTGTCACGTCCACACAAAGGAACCAATTAGGCTACTAAATTAATAACATGCCCATGGGCGCTAACGAGAAATATGATCATACCACATTATTCCAGTGGGGGATTGAACCCATATATTCCAATTTGGTAAACTGTGTCAAAATATTGACCGAGCCAAATTGGACGACAAAGGAGGTTTTTGCTTTCTCGTTTTGCCAAAATGGGCTTCGGTGTATATGGTGTAATTATTCGCAGGGCCATGCAGACAACTGGTGGTCACCCGTAGGTAAATGCGACATGCTGGTATGTCAAGAAACATGCTGCTTTGGGCATGCCATGCATGCGTCCAGCTTCGGTAGTGTACCTTAGCTAAATTGTGGCCCATTGTGTTTGTGAATTGGTTTATAATAAGTAGATGTTTGAACGTTAATGGGCCATGTATTTAATGTGCACTAGAGTTAATGGCTGTTTTGTTGAATGTGTGGGTATATCGTGTATACAAATAAATGTGGTATATTTTGTGTGTAACACATATGACAATGATATTCGGTGTTGTGTTGGGGGGTGGGGGTGGTTTGAGGTCCTGCTTTGCCAATGGCAGAACTAGTAATGACAGGGTGTGGGTTTGTACTGGGGCAATGTTGCACCATGTGCACTGTGTGTGGTCTGCTCACTACATGAATATATGGCTACATGTAATTTGTTGGCAATGGAGATAAAATTTTACTGGGTTTACTTAATAATAAGTTACAGCCTCCATTTGGTCAGGTTGATTGTCTCTAAATTGTACAATGTAGAGATTTGTCAAGCTCTTCTGGGATTCAGAGATTTCTGTTTAATGTGGGCAATAACATGAAAGAAGGTTTACTAAACAGTGTCATGTACCTTATCATGTGGCCATTACTTTTAAATATAGAAGCTTTACAAGAAGTTTGTACAATAACTAAACCGTGCTGGTACAAATTTGTAGATTTATGGGACTGGCTGGCTTTCTTTTCCTGTTCATTGTTGGCTACAATATGGGGACTTTTAGTATTCCCGATAAAAACTGCACCTAATTCCTGTCATCAATCGACACCAGCGGGACAATATCAGCCACTTTCTGCGTCATGTGCCTGGGTAAAACTAAATAAAATTAATCATGTGCGAAATTGATTGAAGAGTTTGCTCGAATCGTGCAAGTGCAGATTTCTTCCAAGAATGGCTTCTTTCAGCAAGTTCAATGTATTAGACACATTGTGATACTGGTCTGGTAGCAAGCCTTTTTGGGATCAGTTTTTGACTTTTTATCTTCTATTATATCATAATCTTTCATTGAGCATGTACATGCATGTATGATGTTATACATGTAGTCTCGCTAGTCAAGTTGATGCGTTCTGAATAATCCTGAATATTGAAGGGCATTTTAGTTTGTTGCCATGGTAATACTGACCCACTGCCGCAGGTGAGCTAAGTGAATAAGTGCAGGATAGCAAAATAGACAGCAAGAACAAAGATAACAAAAACTCGTGAGTGCTCACTCATCGGTTCCCAGCAGCTGATGGCTAATGGAGCAACTATTGCGCAATAATCTGCATGCACATCCAACATGGACTTGTCATAGATGCACGCATGAAGGTTCATGTTGAATTGTGGAATAAAACGCAAACAACACTCACTCATAGCTCACTCATAGCACCTTTTTATATAACACACTTCCAGGCAGCTATCTCCAGATAATAATACCTCCCACTGCTCCTTTCATTCAAGGTCTCCACATTTCCTCATCTTTTTTTTTTTTTTGCCGCAAAAATGCCAATATTTGCCTGCTGGGTGATTGTCTTTTACTTTGGTGTTGCGATACTGTCAGCGATGGAGCCCAAGCCCTAGAAGAGTATACACTATTAAAAGCAGGGAAGGTTGAGTGTGGGCATCGATGCCTTCCTGCAGGGACGGAAGTGGCCGTATAAGATCATTGATTATCACTATTGTGTGTGTTTTCTGTATTGAGAATGCGCTCTACACTGAGAACTGTTTGGGGTTTGTCGAAATGTTTCTGAAATCATACCCATTGCTGTAGTAGAGGTTTACTTCTATATTTATTGCAAGGTTAGAAAATGTGTTACTCAGTAGCATGAGTTTCAATTTGTGTGGCAGTTGTTGAAACTGTCCTATATATCCCGTATATAAAATATTTATATGACTAGACAAGTTACATATGTGAGATATTTTCGTTCCATAAAAGGCACCCATTTATTCATTAGTGATATGTGAGGTCAGCAGCATAAAAGTGAACAGGATATATTAACTTCCATGTATATATGGTGCATTCTGACAGCCTATGAGAACTGCACTTTCAGCTGGAGTGGCCGGCAATGTTATTTCCAGGATTTTAGTGTTCATAGGGAAATTGTATATTGTTTCTGTCCAAGAATGTAACATAATATTTTATACACTGTGCATTATCAAACATTTATATACTGGTTTAGTATTACCAATATGTTTTGCTTTTCGAACGGCCTTTATGGTTTACCATTTCAATTTTGAGATGAATACAGGAGCCCAAGTGTGTGATAAACATGTATGTTTTCATGGTAATGACATGGAATTAACTACTAACTGAGGAACATGTTTTGGTTCTATCTATCTGTAGTATTGTTATTTCTTCCCTTTTGTATTGTCAAAATTCATACAAATACATGGTATTAATGATCATGTTTTTCTAGCAGCTGGACATAATTCCGAAAAACAAGTGCTCTTGATGAATCATGATGAAGTTGACTTGGAGCGAACTCATCGTTCATCAGAAGAGCAAATGTTTTCCCATTGAATAGATAATGGAGATGGAGCTTGAGAAGTTTAGAGTACTTTGTAAATTTCATGGAAGGGCCCCGCTGAAAATTGATTGATAATACTAGTAATAATTACTGCTTTTAGTAATTGTAAGTCTCGGTCTTGTCTCAATACATGAATTATTATAATAGACGCGTGAGTCAGATTTTGTTAATTGTTTGGACTATATTGCCATGATTTGTAATTTCTGTTCAAATCTTCCCAAATTATGTGAACACAACTAGTCTTGTTCCGACACAAGATGAAAACCACGTTATAGCTTTAATAAATTATTCAGGAAGAATTAGACGGTGGGTAAATGTTAGGTTTTTCTGCCCGAGTGAGCATTGCTCAATAAATCATTTCTCGTCTGTTTGCCTGCGGCCTTGTTCGTGTTGTCTTGAGTGATAGCGATATCGTCTAAGGTTATTCGGTGTATATCTTGTACTTGTCTTCAGAGATTTCTCTTGATTGACCACAGTGCGAATAGATTGTGGATAATAAGCTAGTTTCCCACACTGCTATTTCCTTGAAAACTTCTTTCACTAGTTATACTCAGACACAGCCCATCTACATTCAATATTGATTTCGAAATATGGGGCACGGGCGGTGTACTGATAGCACCTAATTTACGAGCAATTGTCCTGTTATGCAATCGACTATTTACTGACAACCTGCTAGATATGATGTGCTGTTCAATGAATTCCTCATTACTGCTCTATGCTATAAGACATTACATCACCGCATACAAGTCTTGTCATGATGGTAGAGATAATGGGCTGATGTCAATGAAAATGTTCAAATGACACAAGGTTAGAAGTGGCACTCTGGAGTTTATAGTATTTTCCTGTGCACGCGATTTATGAACACTTCATGTGTGACGTTATGTGTATTCAACAAGCTTGAGAAAATTTCATCCTTCTGTATTTTTCACCCCAGGAAGATAGTTTGGAGGTGGGGGAGGGGGGGGGTATGCATTGGGGGCATCAGAAATCATAATTACCACCCAATACTTTGTTTTCTGTTCTTCTGTTTTGTTTCTATTCAAATTTATGCAAAAATTACAGCACTCTCTCTGATGTGTACATTCACTCGCCTGCATGCTGGGTCCATGATGACTGCCGTGATGTGAGTGTAACCTCTTGAGTCCGAAATAATTTGTTATGACAGACACTGTGCAGGGGTTCCCATCTGCTGAATATGATATTAAATACAAACAGTGTTTAATATTTATAGCTGTTGCATGCCAAGCTATAATGCTCTTCAGGCTTTCTAAACATTTCATCATCAGTTTTATCAGTGTCCATAGTCTGCTCGAGTCTCGTATTCCCCCAAAATAACCTGTTTTAATAGAAATGACAAAACTCCTTAATTTCTTCTAGCACGTTAAGTGGGCATTCTAAATTGGATGGCTGTTCTGATTTCAAGACTGTCAAAGAAATGCAGTGTTTTTTTTTAAAGCACATTTTGATAATACATATTCATGATACATTGTATGGGTATACAACTATACATTGTAACACATTCAGCTTATCCCATTCTCCATCCAGAATAGAGCCTCCATAATGATCAAACCATGTTCCACAAAAATCAGAAACATACACAAAGTTTCAACAATCGAGAAGCCCACATATCCCCCTTTGGAATATTGGCATGATTCAGACGTCTGGGAGTCACAGTGTTGCCATTCTGTGCAGAAACATGGCTAGAGTGGTCCTAGTTCATCAAATTTGCATGAACGTCGGGGCCAAAGAGGAGTCAAGAGATGACCAGAAGCCAAAGAATGCACTGTATAGACTTGCAAACATTTCACCCATAAACTCCGAGTAACTTTCCCCGAAGCCTTGTCCTGGCCAGCAGGTTGTCAGAGAGAGTCAGACTGAGAGAGATTTGACATGGTGACCTAGGCCCCCAGTCATCGATATGTGACTTCCGATGATGAGAGGGAAGAGAAAGAATCAAGACTCACACTCTCACTGTGAAGTATAAGTCCCTGTCTTCTCTATGGCTAGGGACACATGATAATCTCGGAAGCTGTACCGCCGATCCTCGATCCTCGCGAGGGTCTTGTTCACCTCCCAGCCGTGGACTTTTGAAGGTAGCGATATTTCTTCCCAAGCCGAAATTAATCTCTAGGCTGTCATATTGTCTCTGGACGGATGCCGGAGATTACCGTGGTGACAGGGTCCAGAGTCGAGCCGCGTGATTAATTGCTCACGACGGGCCGCCAAACTCCGGAAGCTGCCCGGTATAATTTCGTCGTCCTTAAAGGGTAATATGTTTTAGGGAACCTTTGAGGAACAAGGTATTTTTCGGCACAATGCAACAATGAAGGCTGACCTGGGATACGAAATGTGGCCTCCCCATCTTGTGTAAACCAAAACCGAGGGTGTCGCTCGCCATCACAACACCATCTGTGAAATGTTTCGGAGCAGAGCGTGTCGGTGGCTGTTCCAGTCTGTGGCCTGACTCCCCCTGGATTGACCTTCTCCGAGGTGACGGTGGTTAGCCTCTGAGAGGAAACCGGAACATAATGGAGGGAAATGTCGCGGCGACACCGGCTCTTAGTCTCACATTCATCATAATGGTGTCCCTCGATCATTGGTCTGGGAACACGTCTCCAGGATGGAGACACATGTGGTACCCCCCCCCCTATCAACTTCCCTTCTTTCTTCCTGACACTATGTTTCCTATCACACAAAACTGTTGACACGTCTGCAAAGACCTGGTGATTGAAGATGAATCCAGCCGGGTGACACAAAAGCCAAGCATCCATGCTGCAGATATAAATGTCCATTTTCTGTGCATGACATATGTTTATAGATGGGTGCCCTGAGAATGCTGGCCCATCTTCTGCAGTGGCATTATCATGCAGCAAGGAGAGCAATATGCGACGAGCGGAACCAAGCCGAGCAGATCGAGCCAGTACGCTACATACACAGCCATTGTAATGGGGATTGGAGAAACATTGCAATTGATCAGTGGAATTATTCCCTTCGGGGTCACAGAGAGAAAGTCTTATTTAATCCGGGGGCCCTATACCATCAGAGGATTACAGGGCTTTCTGCTGATGGTTACTGCGTGCGTCCGAGACATAGTAGCTTCTGGGTTTGATGGATTGCGGTGATTCATTCACGTCATTCCGTACTCGGACAGTTGGGTCTGAAACTGCCTGCATGGTCATTTCATGTTTCGTGAACATCTGATTCTGCTCGTTGTGTTACTGATTTATGTTATTGCTGTATAATGGGTTCAGAAGGTCTGATAAACTTGATTGAGTATGATCCTCAATATATTAGTATATGACAAAAAGACCACCACTGAGCAGGGAAAATACGAAAACAATTGCTCTTCAACATGTTAAGAGCCACTGTTATTACCAAGGTGATTGTGGTTGTGGCTTTGACCCAAACGAGGCAGTAGCTGCAGGTGTATCGAGCTTGTTTCTCTGACGAGCAAGGAATTCCCTCCCAGTGCGGCACCCAGCAGGGCCAGTAACCCTCAGACCCTCCCAAACGAGCAACTGGAATGCCGCTCTCCAATAAAAGCCAGCCCCGGACCTGGGATGATTGTCCATTACCCCAGCATCCTGTTGATCCTGTGATGTCTCGCTCACCCGCCAGGCTAAGTGATTTACCGACTGTGTTTAGTGGGATAGGGATCCGCTAAGGAACAGTAGAAGAGGCCATCAGTGGCCCAGGGAGGCGCCATCGGCCCACACCAAAACATTGATAAACGTTTAATATAGCGCAGTAATTGACTGGAGTTTGGGCTCCCTGGCACAGGCCAAGCCGAGACAAATTAATTGTCGATATATTTCATATCTGCTTGCTCACGATTAGAAAATTTCACAAAAGGGATGATCAACGTATGGGGTTGTGAGAAACCTGATATGAAGTGTGAGGTACGTGTTAGGTGAACGATAGTAATGATATTGTATATGTGATAGGTGGGATGTGTGGTGGGAGGGGTGTGGATATCCAGGGAAAAATTAATTAGTTTCCGATCGTGTTTCTCGTGTTATATTTGTAGATCAAGAATCAGTGCCCGCTGTTGACACAGAGAGGAGATTCAGTTACAGTGTGAAGGGAGTAAGTGGGCTCCTCCCTGTGGCTATCCGGTTACCACAAATAGATGACTCGTAGGAACTGTTTCATGTAACAATACAGACATATCATCCCTCCCCTAGCTGTATTGTCCCTGCCAGGCCCCGCAATAAATATTGTATGGGCCAGACTGCAATAATCAAATTCTGTACACCCTCAGCAACTTGTTGATACATGTAGATGGTGTGGGATTGGAGGGAGTATACTTTTTCAAGCAGACAGTTAAAAACTGGAGCGGAGAACCTATAAGTGGATCAGATCGGCTTTCTGATTAGAGTGGCGCCTACAGTAAAACTACTGTTTACATTTGCATATGGAAGAGATGGTAATAAAAACAGAACTTACTTCCCCATTTGCTTGATTGATAAAAGTTTTATATATTGGAACTTCATGTTTACTGTCAGATTGGCGAGTTTTTTTTTTCAAAGTGAATATACTCTGAACAAAATTCAGCAGCAGCTGTTGAGTCGTGGGTTTTATCAAATGGAGTACCTCATGGCCTGTCACATCGAATGCGTATTGGAATTGAGAGAAGTCATCGTCTGAGTGCTGAAGCAACTGATTACATTGTTCAACATGCTCCAGCCAAAACTGTGCATTGTTGAGCATGTGCAGCATCTGAAAATTGTTTGAATTACTGGGCTGTCTGATTTGCACGAATTTAGACCTGCCACAAGCAGGAGCAATTATCGATTCATGTCATCACAAAATTGTTACCCTTAACACTTCCTATCGTGTTAACGCAACGGTAAATGGGGAAAACCATAGAAGTAATCGTCTGATCTGTTGGAAAGTGCCCAGCATAGACCGACAAAAAAGGATTAATTAGGGAACACAAGTCGCTGAACAATGCCACCCACTAACAACAAAAATTGTCAAACTGTTGAGCACCAAAGCCCCGACCATTATTACTTTGATGAATAAATGGATTTGCAATGAAAATGTTAATCCATCGCCTTCATCCATTGTGCTGTCTCAAGTGTCAGAGCCATCTGGTCGTTGATATTTTGATAACGATGAGACATTGTAGAGCACAAAACAATGCCTGGAGAACACCCACCCACCCTCGGACCACGTGGCCACCCTCAGGGAATAGACCTCACTCTCTCTTCATCCCAAGCAAGAGTGACTTTTGCACGGAACACCCTGTCATATTTTGTGCATTGACCCATCATCCTGCGACCCGACCATTAGTGGTTCTTGTTGCCAGCTTGCTTGCGGCCAGTATCATTCGTGTTTGTGTGTGAGACATTCCACATCTTATTTTCATGCTTGGACTCTGTCCTCCAGGGACCCGACAAGATGGCAGTCTGCGACCGACAATCTCCCGTTACTGTCCTTCCCCTTGATCATTTATGAACTTTGTTTCATGCCATGTTCCTCTCTGCATAATTCGACCTCGAGGTGTGTGTGACGAAGGGATGAGCCTTTTCATTACCGCACAACCCGGCAATTTATAGTGGCGGAAAGTACCCATAATTCCATGCAAGGACACACCAAAAATATGCATATCTCATCGAATTTCCTCTTAGAAATAATCTGTTGTGTCAGTCGTAACATTACGACATGCCCCAGGAAATGGAAGAAGGGAAATGCCAGAATTTTGCCTCATTCAATTTTTCAGTGGCTTTTAATGTGGCGGAGAGCAGTGCATGAGGTGGGCTGAATGTGTCATCACGGTCATCGCGGATTCACATTCCAGTCGTCTCTGACCCATCTTCCTCCTCCCATTCACCGGCCATTTGGGTTTCCAATATATCACGGAAATGAAACCCAAAAATGATCTGTGGGTTGTTTATGCCTTCCCTGTTTCTGTTTCTGGACATGAGTTTTGTGTAATGCAGACGGATCAAAAAGTGCACGTGGCTTTGAAATTATGCACATTGCTACTCTTTTGCACGGAGCCTTCTCCATTTCTTACTGTGTTTCTCTATGATTTTTTTTGGACATTTGAAATCAGACAGCATGCATAAAACAATGTTTTTCTGAGCTTCTGAGAGGCTTATGTGTCTGGCGTTGTTGTACCACCAATACTGACATGGTGCTGACTTGGTGCCAGAGCATCAGGTGGCAGCAGTTTTCATGAGTAGATCCATCACAATTGCTCCAAGCGAAACTCTCCCCCTGTAACATGGCCACACACTCCTACAACTTTCTCCTTCCGGAAGATTCATAGTATTCAAATGAGTCACCTCTGCAGTGGACAGCCTCGTATTGTCTCAGTTTCAAGCTTGCCTGCCTCAATCGCCCCAGAATATCGATATAACAGACCCCACAACCCTCTACTATTGAATAGTGAAACCACCCCCTCCCCTTAATTCATTCGAGCCTCAAACTCTTGAAGACCTTGTCTAAAGTACCAACCCTTGGCATCGTTGAGGGCCTTGGAAACTTCTGTGATACGTGAAGATTTTTCCCCGGCTCTTCGCCTATTGCATTAGGGGCACCCTCTGGTGAGAATAAGGGGCACTAAACATCAGCCTAACAGGACAATAGAGAAGATCTTGATGGGTAAAATTTGATAGAAGTGAAGCCAGCCTCGCCTGCGGCAGTGTCCTGTTCCTGGCGAGGCCGTGGCCGGGATGTCTCCTACACTGCTGCCACTCACCATTTGTGAGACGTCTGCCGTCCCTCATGTTCTCTGGGCCATAGTTCCACAAACTCGGTCACCCTGTCCCATTCAGCACTTGACCCTTGTTCTTTTGGGAGCGTCACTTATGCTCCTTGACATTTACGTGTAGTAGGAAGACAATGGTGATGCTTTGAACTCCGGGATTCAGTTTGAGTTTTCAGTTTGACTAGACCCAAATATACATAATCAATAAGTTGAACAAAACAAATTTACATTGAAACATTGTGGTGCCGTCACATGTCTGACTGGTCTGGCATTTAGACTGGTTTGAATTGTGCTATTTTCATTGCGTGGGTCGACCACTGACGAACATCCTCTGATACGTTTTTTTTTCCGCACTTGCCCAGACACACCAGAGCACTTGACCATCACACCATTCAAGTGTTAATGTTTTATCCATCTCTGGGATGCGCTGACTGATTGTCCTTGCTTGTTTTGCTGACTTGTCTACGATGTAGACTGGCTGTATCCAGCGGTGGGAGATGTGGCGCCGCGGCCTGCACCTACATAAATTGTCAACCTCGTCTGACTGGGCTCTAATCAAGTGGTGTGGCTTCCCCACACAGGAATCTCCTTGACGTGACATGTCAATCGATATGCGACGACGGTCTTAACTCGTTTGCAAGTCCCTGTGATTATCCCATCTCATGCATCCGCTTGTTTGGCGGCTCCTAGAATCCACAGGCTACTGCCCAATATCACCCACCACTACCGTCCCATACAGCTTTTGTACTGGGTTGCCATGGAAACTAGGCATTGACACTAGTGGGACGTTTGGGTTTTATAGTTTGATACATCTTGAACATCATCCTAACTACCACTTGTATTATATGTACAATGTGTGGAGGTTTATAATGAAGGGAATGTGGAAACTAATTCCACAAAGTTTGACCCATTGTGGACTTTGCTTGTAGCTCCCTAAATGTGTAACTGCCTAGCAACAGGCAAACTCGCCACTACTCGGCCAAGCTGATGAAGAGCTTCACAGCCGCTCAACATGAGCCATGTTCGTGTCTGGGAAACATTCCATCTACGACTGATTAGGATCAGCATCCCGAACCCCACACCCTGAACCACAATAAATAGTGTAAAGTGCATAATTGGGGCCACAGATTCATCCGAGCTGAAAACAAATCTTCTCTTTGAGGAACCGGTTTGTAGCTGCAGACTTGCTGCGGCACTTGCAGCGTATTCCATCTCGCGCTTGTGGGATGTTGCGGCAATCTAGCTCGGGTGACTGGAATACAAATGTGGTTCGACCTGTGAGTCGCGACTGAGGTACAGTTTCCTTTGGGACCTCCAGGGTGGCAGTGCATTTTGATCCCAGCGTGGCACCTTGTGAGCGTGGGTAGTTACTGGTTTGTGCGTCTTCATTTGTTGTTATGAAATGGGCTTGCAAGGAATATGATTGTAGTCTTTAGGATACAGGAGGATCAGGCTCACTATGATGACTGAACACTGAACACTGACAGATTTTGGATGTCAGTGAGAGAACTGCTCTGTCCCTGACCTTACACAGTGGTCACTACATGTATATGGACAGAGTTGGTCACTTCTCGACCAGAATGTCACTGGGTCACCACCCCTGCCATCCAGAAGCCAGCCAATAAACCTCAACCTGCAATACAATATCCTCTCCCTGCCCTCCCATCGGTGCCAAAATACCCACGATCACCGTGACAACAGACACCTGATTGTGATCTTGACCACATCTTGTTCCCGGCCGTCAATCAGCGTGATTGGTTTTTGCCGGATCAAAGTGTCCCCACAGTGGAGTTCCTGCAGAGTTGTCGGGAATTATCGGCGAGATCGGTCACAGGCCTCTCGTCCACGAAGCCTACTTCTGTCACAGCCAATCACAGCTTGTCGATCACTCGGTCATCTCAGGCTTAGACCATAATAATTTTCCCACTCGAAGATATTTTCCAGTTGGTCAGTAATATTATACTACCGGGTAATATACATAATTTGGCATGGAAATTTCCAGCCTGATTAAGGCCATCAATAATATATATATGCACATGATGCAGGGGCATTCATAGTTGAACATGTCTGAGCTCTAAGAGGAAAGTCAACAATTCACATGCATTGTCAAGTATAAATTTAATTCAAAATATCACATTTTTCATTTCGATACAAATTGATATTCTTTATTAAAATATTTTGTCCATACCAATTATGTTCCAGGGATATGACAGATAGGTAACTGTTGTTGATTCTACTAATCATACCAATGACTTGATAATCAAATAGAGCATCATATGAGTTATTATTCAATCAGGATCTATGATATTAATCACTTTCCCATGAAATTATTGTTAATGTCATGGACGTAAATGAACCATGCTAATGTAAAATATGACCTAGATCTATCTTATTTTGTAACCTATAAATGACATCATGTTTGAGGAGCTCGATTATTATGGTTTTTGCATGAACAACACTAATCACAAATATATTTTCCGTATTCAAAATATTAGTACATGTGTTTACCACAATAGAGTATCCCATAATCAAAACACTTCGATTATTTTCAACGCGTGACATTCAGCCTATCATCTTTCAAAGTTGATAATGATATGTCATGTTACTTGCATACAACTATATTATCGATCCACAAAATTCCACATGTCCAACTTGATATTGAAGATCGCAGAATATTTTGGAGGATTGATCATATTTTTTAAAGGTTATTCTGAGAGAGCACATTTAAATGTGCTCTCTCAGAATATCTTCAAACTTGGTAGATTCACCTGAGTGTATGAGAACCAGCAGCTGTATGTTCTATGTACAGTCTACCTGCGATTCATCTGTCAATGAAAGTATTGCGTAATACATGTACCAGAAATACTCTCAGGCCTTTGAAAGCTTGCACAAACAAATGGCACAAAACTATGCTCACGTATGATGGCCCGCAATGTAAACGTAAATGGACTTGCATCACTCAGGGCAGAGCAGCTGCTGTCATGTCTTCGTTTTCACACACTGATTTTCAGAAGTTTGTTAGTGTTTCTGCGTAGCTGAGTTTTTACTTGATGCATTGCAAAATGCAGCCCTTTGGCATTCCCCGCTAATTGCTGAAGGAAATGAAAATATCAGGCGATACTGTCCAGAACAATTTCCCGAGGAATCGTCATCATTGCTCCTCCGTTGAAGACAGGGGCAAAAATGCATGGGCAAGCAATGAGGTATTCTGAGCCGTTATTTCACCATCCTGGGGCCCAGTTGCTGGCCTTGAGAGCCTAGTTAGCAGCCCCAAGTGGCACACAGTCTCGTCAAAACGTTTGACAGCAGACGAAACCCCTGACACCGACATACACTGCACCTGCATGCACAGTCACACAACTCTCACGGTCAACGAGAGAGAGGCAAGGGAGAAAAACCTGACGCAAAATCAAAACACATAGGCCTTTGCTACTCTCAAGTACGAAAAAGTCGAGACTCGATAGACGGAAAAAATGGCGAGGTGTTTCCTGCGGATCTCTCACACATACTTGTGTGCTCCCTGTCGACTTACAGTCGTTACACAAACATGCTCTGTGCTATTTTACCCAACCAAATTGCCTGTGGATGTTTGCGAGTCTGTCCAGTTATCTGACTGAACTTGTAACGTGTATCAAAGGTGTCCATTGCATGATAAATGTGTTCTTTTCAGGGATGTCATCTTCATTTCTTTTGTGGAATGTTTGATACTTTCTTTTTCATATTGTATTGTAAGAACCAACATAAAATCACCTTTCCAGGTGCATTGAGTAACCCAACAAAAATTATGATCTAACGACTTTTCTCAGGAAGGATGTGGAACGGAAAACATATATCTGAATCACTTCTCAGATCAGTGATCCGAAATCTCTAAAGAACAAGTTGCTGGAATGAGTTTATTAAAGTATGTGCAATATCCTTGCACTACGTCAACTTCGCTGCTATATTTCATCGAGTGACCTGTGTATGTCCACGATGTTTGCTAGAACTCTACACTGCAGTCACTCGAGGCTTTTATTAAGTTCACTGTTTGCTCAAGTTGCAAAGGGAACGAGTCTGGACATGAACCAGCGGTAAGCACAGGAAAATGTAATATGCCTGATTAAGTTTCCGTGACGAATAGTGGTCATGTGACCCAATTTGTCGCAGATTCCCAGCGAGAAAGAAGTATAGATCTTAATGTGTCTGACAGAATCATTTTGTCGGCGACAACCACAAAATTTGTTAAATCCGCAAAATCTGACAGGCTGTTCATCATCTGGAAGGAAGGAAAAGACAAGAAGCCGGACACGACTTGATACCTTCCTTCCAGAAAATTTCCCCAAACCCACTCATTATATTTTCACCTTATTTCTTGCATTCTCATCTGGCCTGAAACAACTTCTGCAAAGGAACTAACTCTGGTTCATATATGAATTACCAAGGTGACCAGTCATGTATCAAACATGATCCAATTTGTGGCACAAGTGAGAATGTCGTTTTCCACGTCTTACGTCTTTCTGACACTGCAAGGGTGACACTCGTTCAGTCTGACTAAAATCATTCATTTTTCACTACCACTCAAATTACACACCAGTCAACAGATCCCTCGATGAAGTGAACATAAAATGTTGCCACAAAGAAAGGTCATAGGTCGTATGCACCTCCTATAAGCCATAAGAAGTCCTGCAATCAGGAAAAAATTGATGTCCTGGTTGAAGAGATCTATGCTCTCTCCCTTGCTGAAAACGTCCAAAGCGGCCTTTAAAAAGACTAAATTGACCTTGAGACTTGTTTAAGTTCAATGAAGTCCTGTTTTGAAGCCAGGACAATAGCCGAAATCATCAGAGGAGGTCGATGTCGGGTAAAGGGCTGAGTGGTCAACAATGGGACCTAGTTATTGGTCAGACTCAATCAACTCGCTTTATCGCTAGCTAGTCCCAATCTACCAGAGATTTGTTAGTCTTCTTCAAATGTTCAATACTTTTGTCTGACGATGTCTCTTGTTGATTAGGTTGGTGGCCCAGTTAACAATGGTCAGATTAGTTTCAGCGATTTTAAATAAAATGTTTGACTGTTGACCATTCTGCATAATGTAGACCTTTTTGATAGATGATAAACGCAATAGATGATTCCAATGAACAAACTGGGTCTGTCTAACTGATTGGAGTTCAAAATCTAGCATGCTCTGTTCTAAACACGAGGATAATCTCATGAGAGGAAATGAAACAAGGGAAAAATGCTGTTAGGGTCTCCAGCACCTGATCACTGCACATTGTCAGGCCCAGTATTGCATTATTAGGGCGAGAATGGGGGGTGTGGGGGGGGGGGGGCAGGAGGGGTGATTCTTGTATGCAGTGGCAGAAGCTGTTGCAAGTGGGAGATTAAAGGAGTGAAGCTGACTAGTTACATGTACTGTGTGATGCCACATCCTGAGGCAGTCAGAGCAGATGGTAGTAAATATTGGTGAGGAATCCGGACCGGGCCGACCTGTCAAGGTCCTAGCTGGCATTACACGGATGGAGATACACATTAGTGCTTTCTTCTAAGATGTAGATGAAAGGGACTGAGGAGCCAAGAGCAATACCCAGATGATAATACCGAGGTATTGTGTGAGGGAAGTGTGGTCATCAACGTACGTTCTCACAATAATAAAAGAAACATTAGAGCGGTGCCCCATGTTCTGCTCATTTTCTGGGCACTCCTCAACGACTGTGATAGTCAGCCGTGCTAAAATCTCCCATCATGATGGGACACTAAAAACTGCCTCCGTCCATTGCAGAATGGGCCGCAAGGTCTCTGAGAAAATGGCCCGAGGACCCATTCTTAGGATCAGCGTAAAAATAAATGACGGAGGTAGCGAAGGTCAAAGGTTGCAGATTGTGGGTTGAGATTCTGAGCACGTTGAATATGCGCGACACAAAACAGACTGCATGTGTCTTGAAATGAATAACCATCTGTGAGGCCAGCATACTTATTGCTTCCGATGGGAACGTTGTTTGGTGTGTGTAGTGATGGATTTGACCAGAAGTCAGGGTCACATCTTATGCGCGTGTGAGGTTTTATACCTTTACATTGTTATAAACACCAGGGTTCTCAATAACAAAATGAAAATGAGCCATTTCTCTTGGTGACACAACTGGAGGGACCTGCTTTTTGCTCGGTTTGTTTGGTTTCCTGGGAAGCGTCCTCCGTTATTACACGATCAGTATTCTCGTCCAGACTCGGCAGTCAGCGCTGATGTCAGTGACGATGGTTTAATGGAAGATCTGGTTTCGTTCTCTACCATTTGTAATCACAACACAATTAGGAGCACAATGAAATTTGGGTGTTGACATTTTTCTTTAGAACAAGACCATATTGTCTTGGTTCTTCCTATGACGCAATTGTAAAGTAGCCCCCACCATGCAGTCACTCAATCACCACAGCCAATCGGGTGCTGTGACCCATTTCGTTACGATTTAGCTTTCGAAGAGCCATACATTTATGACCGTCTCTTTCAGACAGTGGACACTGTTGTTCCAATAAACATCCCCAAAAATACATTTTAAAAAGACTTTTATACATGGAGCAGACGTCCATGATGGCGATGTTTGACATTTTATGGGGCGACGGACGGAGGGACGGCGTACCTGTTGCGAGCTACCTGTTCAAAGTCGGTGGCCGGGGCCATCCATTATTGAGCGCGTTAGTGAGTGGCGACAGGGGAGTCTCTGACTTGCGGCCACCTCTCCGGGGGACGTCTGATCCGGGGCTTTTAATGGAAACTAGCACACGGTCGCTTGCACTGGATTTCCAACCCGTTTTTGAACCCACCCTGTCTACCCCACAACAAAACTGATCGTCTCCTGGGGCTTAATGCTGATGTTATTGTTTTTGACGGGGAAAAAGTCGTGATCGTGGTCAATGCCGCTACTTGCAACAGGATGCAGGCTATGAATCGCAAATAGAGGGTTTAAACGGCAGGGCAGGATCCTCGGGTTATAGTGAGTGGAGTATATCCTGGCTTTGCAGTATCACATTGTATGTGATTGGGCAATGAACTTTAATTTTAAGTTTTATATACATTTAATCATTGTGTCTGATGGGTGGATCACTATATCAAACATATACATTCAGTACACTACATGTGTCTGAAACCATTCAACAATACTATTGTATTTTCCCAGACAGTATTGTTCCCATTATTTTGCTGTTGACTCAATCTTCATTTCTGTGTTTGAAGTGTCCACGAATATACTGCGGATGTTATTTCAACCATTTTACATTGTACATGTTTTATGGGAATTGTCTTCTCTGACAATGCTTTTACCTCATATAGTGCTACCACATCAACTACATTGTTCTATGTAAATATACTATGTAGACACATAAAAAATCTGTGATCTTTCCTGTTATTTATAGAACGTCGGGATATTTTGGGACTGATGACATGGTGTAATGACCAAATGGCCTGTCAGAAGACCTGCGCTGTCAGCGCGGAGGGAGACGAACGGTGCAAGTGATAGGTCAATCATAAATGCAGACACCTATTGACACCATTTAACCCATGTCTGAAAATTTATTCATTGATTTGTCTTGAAAATTGTCAGCCAATACCACAAGAATCCTTTATAAATCCTGTCTACATGGGTTATGGAAATTAATTTGTGACAGAGATGACTGCAACTTGCATTATTGTTGACAAAAATCGAATGGTCTTAAAATGACCTATTTGAGCATTATATGTCACGAAGTGATGGAATGTGATATTGGCACCAATTATAAAATTATGAATCCACCTATCATATGGGATACTATTAGGATGAACATGGGGAGAGTGTGGTACTGTGGTAGCCATCGTTTATGTTAAAATTACGTCCTTCCAATTTACCATCGTCTGGGGTGCACTGAGAAGACCTCCACGGAGACAGTCGGACATAGGATATATTGCGGTGGTGTTCACCCCGGTTATTGTTCCGCAATCAGTCTCCACCACACTGACAGTGACAAGTGGTTAGATGTTTGACTTTGGCTGATTATTCCCTGGTGACTGCTGGCTCCGGATCTATATATAACGGCTCAAGGGACAGCCCAGGAATCTTCCATTCCTCGTCGTTTGCAAAGTGTTTATGAGTTTTGAAGTGGAAGTCATAATTCCAGGCGCGATTGTCGGTGATGTTGTAGTTTTTCCCGAATGAAATTCTGTTGAAGACTGGCGCTTTTCAAAACTGACGAGGGTTTTCTAAATGAGCTCCAATGATCCTGATGAATGAGAATAATTGTCATTCGTCAAAGTAATTATAACGAAAAAACGGTTTCTCTCTGAAGAATTAATGAGAGACATTTCATGACACTCACTGAGAAACATTTCACAACTTCATCTTACTAGATGACTGATATTTATCAGACATTTTCCACCAAAATATCTTCTCATCGTTTATTCTCCCACCCCCCCCCCCCCTTCCCCATACATCTAAACACCAGTAGTGACAAGTTAGGTTCACATTGAACACTGAGTGATATTTTCCGTGACCGCGGATGACGGACCTGGTGATGTTTGATAAGTGAGTACACTGTAATTGGACAGGTTCTGCCAAACACGTCGTCATCAATATTTCATCCTTCCCCATCCAGCCATGACCCTCACTCCAAGGAACAAATGACTCCCTGTTGTAGATATTAACGGGACAGAAATATACAGAATTCATACTATTGGAAGTGCATCGTGGACAATACTCAAATACACTGAAACGTTTTGCTCAGCATTTATAATGGCACCACATTTAGGCACCTCACAGCTGTAACGTTCTTGCAAGGTGCACCGGCCCCACGGTTTTCCAGTACAAAAAGGTCTTGGCATATTATGGACTGGAAAATCAACAACACACAAAATTGGAACCATTCGTGACTTGCAGAGTAGCACTTCACTGGTGAAAGGGACAGGGCGGGATGTGAGGATGAGGGGTGAAAGTAGCAGGAAACAAAAGTTCTATCCATCATTTCTGGCATTTTCTGATCCGCGGTTGGTGGTCACACGGCTAATATAGAATAAATACTTGGCTGGTGACATTGTCAACGAGCAGGTATATCTCCCGGGCAGGGACTGACTGAGGTCCATTCTGCTGTCTGCAGGTGACCGGCATATATGTGGTCAGGAGGCCAGAGAACGATATCCGTCATCTACTTCTGATCCAGTGTCCGACCATACAGTGTGTTTGGGGGAGAGGGGAAGAGGATATTGGGAGGACTTCAGATCTAGGATGTTGTAATAGTGTTATGTGACCCATCCACCAAAGATGAGTTCTTGCAATATTCATATTCAAGTGGAACTCGCCATGTGTGGTCATCTGATAACTTCATCTCAAACAGATTTCATTATGACACATAATAATCATGTGGATAATGAAATCACCTCACTTGAACCGAACGGCAGGAAATAATTAAGTCACCTGTTACACTATCTTATAATTGCACATTATGTCACAGTTCCTTCCCTGACGTGATGACCCAACATGTGGCAGGTTCTTCTGACAGCCAATATTGCGTAACATCTCTAACCCGGACTGCGTCTGAAGTCCCTGTATTTACACGCGACATGATCCAAGAGTCTCATCTCCCAAAGTCCCCGACAAGTCCGGTCGTAGTGGCGAGTGTGGCAAGGCCTCCCACACTGAGCGATCACCTTGCAGCCAAGGGAGAGACGCATCTCAATCTTCCCGCGGTCCCAGCCATGCAATGGCTTCCGTCCCAGAGGTAATCGTACGTAAGAGTCGGGCACCGGGACAAATTGGCCCGCGAGTGCCTCAGAGCAATGCTTGGGTAACCGGCGGGACACCTCCTGAACGTCAGTGGATGAAGCCAACGGGAGATGCTGTGCTTTGAACAACTACAAGGATAAGATAGAACCAATTAGTGAGCAGGCTTGATATGTAATTATTTGCTGGTATACATGGTGTATACACATGATACAGGTATTGAGCTGAGCACATTGTTGAGAAGGAGACCCTTGGGGTTGATGGACACTGGATAAAGGTCAGGGAATAATTGTTAGTCACTTGTGGGATTTTGTAAGAAATATTTCATTACAGATAATGGCATTTATGAAAACTGACTTGCCAACTTAGAAACTATATTTGCCAATTTGTTTTCCAGTTAAGAAACTTGGCATTTGCTGAGACTCTTTGACCCTGTCCAGTCCAGTACGTTGATTTATTGGTATCTGGCTGTTAATCTCCAAAGATAGAACCTTCTGTCTGAAACATCAATTTTGGGCTGAAGAGGTTTTTTTTCCCGAGTAGAGGCGGAACCTTCTCAACATATCCAAGGGGAGTATTCCGAACAGGCAGCATCTTCTTTTTTGTGGCATTCCGCAAATTTGTCTTTTCTGTCTCGGCTCCCTTCCAGAGAGGTCAGAGTTGACTTCCTCGGGACAAATCACGAAGATGACACTTGTAGACATTGATGGATTAGCAAGCGGTCCAGTCAGAAAGTTAGTGTATGGACACTTAGTCTATTGCAGTCTATTACACTGTATGTTCTTTGTTTGGAGGAATCTGCTTACAGATTGTTAATTTTGCCGTTAAAAACAAATTCATTTTCTGTAACATAAATATATATATATGGAGGAAAATAAGTATAAAGATTCGTAATATTGAAGTGGCGCAATTTTTGGGAGTAAACTTTGAATTGGCAACAAGCATAATACAAACATGTACATACATTGAATTCTTATATACATGACTCTTCTGAAATAATATTACAAACTCCAGTACCCAATCATTTAGTAACTCAGGGAAATGGAAACAGTAGCTTATGGAAGCATGCATGTAACATCAGAGTTCTGTGTGATGGAATGTCATGGGTTCAAGGTAAAGGCAACATTAATCTTCTTTCTCAAGACCTTTCGACCCATGCGTGATTTACAGAAAAAAACAAACTTTTCATCACTTCTGAGACATATGTGTCCCATGTTTGCTTTATATCGTGCAATAATAATAAAATAAACATTAAAGGAGACAAGTTTATGTCTACCGGTATATCCAATGTTCAGAGCCAGTTGAAGTTACATGTAGCTTTTCTACAAAAAAAGCCAAAATAAACATATACAAGTTGTGATTTTCACTGGCTGAGTATTACAAATTTATTCAAACATTTCCAAAGAAAGCAATTGGACTTTACCAGGGAATATTTTCCCTGTTATTGCAAGTTGCATTGAGTACATGTATGTGGGCTGCCAGTTAAAGCAAAATATAACTGTTTGAAATTTACGTACATCAGCTTTTTTTCCCCTTAAAACTTTGTGACTCTTGCGATAGTTATCTGTGCAGGGGTTTCCGTATTGCTTACGAATAGAGAGTGGAAAAGCCGGCAAGGACCAAAAACGTCCCTTAATTGCATTAGGCTGAGTAAATGCCAAGCAGGAGACACTGTGGAATGTATGTAGATGTCGCTTCTTTTGCCGCAGTTGCCAGTAAACATGGGCAAAAGGAGAAAAAGACGTATTTTTTTTCCCAATTTACTTGACAAGGCAGACATGTATGTCTACACTACCAGTAACTGGAAGATTGATCATCCTGATGTAGGATAATTGTGCATGTACAGTAGAAGTTGAACTCACATTCAGTTCAGCCCGATTGAATTTGAACAAAATCAGTTTCGTTTAATATACTTATACATTAGGTAAATATACTGTAGAGGAAATTTTAGAAATTTGGGCCATAGTAGTTTATTAAGCTGCAATTCATCAGTAGGATTGTACCAGTAGATGTGCAATACTTCCAGTAATATATAAATGGAATGTTGTGTCATTTTATTAGAACAGAAAATAGGAATGATAAGATGCTACACAGCTTTTCTTTGCAAGATGTTTTTTGTACAGCCTGATGTCCGCGGTGCTGTTTCCATTCTTCTAGATTCTTCCCTTGACGCATACTGCATACCACATTCCGACCCAACTCTACCCTGACAAAATCCTCTCATGTTTTGACATATTGACGAATGAAAATATACCATTACGGAGGTATACAGTTCCGGTTAAGTAGGTGTTACATGTTGCCAAGGCTTCCCCTTCTCCCCCTCGGTGAACTTTTGCACAACAATAACTCGCGCTGGCCGCCCCTGGGGGGAAAAACGGCACCTGTGCAACATCGTGGGAAGTCTGGGAATCGACCGGGTTCTTTGTCCGAGGACCTCACCTGAACTGCTTCTCTCCAAGGTGTAACACAGATGTAAACAATATCAGCAAACAATATGCATCATTTTGTAAATATTCCTATTAATCTTTGCAATTTAGTGTTCCACTCATATTGAGAGTAATCGTGGTCCGATAAATGATGATGAATTGTAAAATGTTGTATTAGCTGAGCTGTCAGTTTCAGTTGCTGTCAGTTTCAGTAATATTCATTTGTTTGCACTCCGTGACATTGTTCTGGAGTTGCTAAAATTAGCGAACAATCTACGCAAGTAGAGATGGACAACCAGAAGATATATGACAGAATCTGTGGCGGGCTTACAAGAGTATCCCATCGAAATACCAGACAGGGAAAACCTTCCAGCTTTGGCCGTTCCCGAAATGTGTAGTGGTTGGATTTTCACTGGAAATGCCTGAGATTGCTTTTCTTTTGTACTCCAAGTGCAGAGTACTTCTGGATGCACTAAGCCTTTTGAATTTGACCCTCTCGGAAGAAATGTTCTGCTTTTTGCTGAACTATGCAAGTTGTTGATAGCTTTTGTCTTACTGATTGGGAATGTCTGCCGAGTAACATGCCTCATTGTCTGGTGTTATCTTGGACAAGGTATTTTAGGGATTTTTGTTATTGCCTGTTTGTTTTCAGATATTGGGGAATTCTTTGCAAACTTTCCATTTTCATGGTTGATCGAAGAAATTAATTTTGATTTGATGAAGAATTTTGTGATCCGCTTGAACTGTGACGAAGATAAGAGTCTCAGCACTTGTTAATTCTTTTCACTAAAGAAATGGTTGTTGATGAATTATGAACCAATAAAAATTCACTGATTGAAGATCACTGAAACTCCTTTATCAAATTAACAAGCTGTGCACAATTACATGCAGATCTCAATTTGCATATATTACATTGTTGTTTAATGTGTCTGTTGTTTGCTGTATTTGCAGGTGACACGTCTGCGTACTGAGGAGTGCTCGCGATACACCAACTGCTCCCAGTGTCTCGGCGCCGAGGACCCGTTCTGTGGATGGTGTTCCCTTGACAACAGGTTTGTCATTCGTTGCATAAATCCTTCGAAGTATCTTCACCACTACCATGCGAATAAACAAAATTACTAACAGTCATTGTAAGATCTTGGCGTGCTGTAAAGTCTTGCAGTACTAGTGTGGCCAAATGTTTGTGGTCAACATATATCATTCGTTTCCGACTGCTGTTCTTAATCCGTGCTTGTAAGGCAGAAGAACGGGCATAAAAGCGAGAGTTACCGGGTCATTTCACTCGGACGCTTTGCTCCGTGTTCGCAGTCATCGGTGCCACATCCAAATGGCAGATTTGTCATGGGTTTACAGCCCCACAATTTGAGACGTAAGTTCAGGTTACGGAATGGTCGCCCTAGACTTGTCTACTGCCTTTGTCCTCTCTACAAGCAGAAGACTCATCAGAATGTCTTCAGTGGTCCACAGCGTCGCCGGTGCCCCTTCTCTCCATACACCCCCAAGTCCAACACATTTTACGAATGTTTTCGTGGTTTTCCATCGATGCATGGGAGGAATTTATTCCACCTCCAGTCTTAGTAGATGGGTATCTCCGTGGTGTATCACCCTCGAGGGAACATCTGAGGAGGGATAGCTGGGGAGGTGATGCGCATAAACGCATCGCGAGACACCGCCACTTGCAGGGTCAGGGGATGTGACTGGAATGGGGTAGTTGGGGTTCAGGTGGTCAAATGGAGACAATAGTTGCTACTCGACTGCTTTGATTTAACTGCATGAATATATATATCAGTGATTCTATTGTGTCTTGTACTGCATTGGTTCAATGCAAACTGTATTACATGTATATTTATCTGATCAGTGTTACTTCAATAATACCGCTAGGCAATGAATATATGCAAGAACATATCTTGAACAAAAATTACGCGAATTTTGTCTAAAAAATATACATGTAGCCTGAACAAAAACAAAAATTCTACTGGAACGACACGTGCATGTAGTTAAGCTGGTATATTGGGGGACTAATTCAGCAAAAAAAGTATAATCAGACAAAGGCAGGAAAAACAATACATAACCCAATCTCCATGTTAACATTAAGAGAACCAACCCATTTATTTCTTTGCGTAAACACGGAAAAACGTGTCCAGCACATCGATCATGCTGATTTGGGCAGTGGTATTTCCATAGCAACATCCTGCTTCTGCCCACGTGCGTCGGCAGTCGCCCATCAGATCCAGATGGGCCTGGATGTGACCCCAGACCTCCGGAAACAGATCCCAAGTGATGAAAACACAATGCGGCTTTGATGAGCCACCTTCATGATCGGTTACCATGGCTACCTGTGTTTCACACTGGTGAACACCTGTCCCAAGTTTTGAGTCATCTATAGGGGAATCCTGTAGGTTTTCAAACTCTGATAGATATGTTATTGCTGGATTTGTTTGTATGATTACAAAATATTGCTACTGCACACATGTTGTTCTAAGGCTTCATGGAAGTAGTTGTTTGGAATAACAGGACATGTTATCATGATCCTAAATATGATGATCCACGTGTGACAGTGTGTGTTTTGACTGTAGGAGTTTAATCTGTTGACCCCAGTATACCTCTCACTGTCAGGCTTTTCCAGGCTGTACCATCTCATGAAATACTCATATATTTACCATAGCACATAGCTGAAAATCTTTTCAATCTTGTCAGCTCTGTAATGGCACCAATCCTCACAAACACTTGTAGTTGTGTTTGACTTCCCCTCACTACTCGTATCCTCCCCGGCCACCACACCCAGCACCACTAGACCTTGATTATTTTCAACCGGGCCTTCAATGATTTTGTTATTACAAACAATCATGTGGAGAAAGCATGTAGCTTTAGGGCTTCCATCCACTAGAGGAATGATAACAGACTTCTATTTCCCCGTCCGTCAGTCCGTCCCAACAAGAGCCAGATCCCTGTTGCGCCAGTCCACGCGGTGACCCATATGGACCGCTCATAACGCAAGCGAAGCCCACTCAGCCATAGAGATATACTGCGCTCCAATATATGGCGCCAACAAGTACGCAAACGTCTATCACAGCTGAGTCATCGTCGCAATCGCATCTGGACTTATACAATGTGCGTCTTTGCGTGGGTCTCTGACCCAATCAAACGGGGATCACTCGACCTGCCAGATTCAGCCCATAACCACCCTCACGAGAGCCTGTCCGCTATTGTCGGACCCATTTATTGAAATCCCTGGTCTCCAGTTGACCACACTCAATCAGTAGTCGCGTTTAATTTGCTCGGCGACATGGAGAGCACAGACGTCTTGTGGCAATGCAATGGACGTGCACGTCTATAAAATTTACGGGTCTAGACGCTTGAAGGAGTGGCCAGAGGTCGTCCCCGTGGTGATGCCAGGTTCCCGAGAAGTCTCGACACTTTAGCATTGTTCACGGAGTTTTCACTTCAGTGAACACAAATCAATTGGCACAGAGGGAACCGGCCCTGCACATATCTGACCACTCTAGTCTGAGTGCCCGGCTAAAAACGTAGTAAAGCTAACAAACAGGAATGTGTCCTGATGCAATAAATGCATTCCATGTGGGACTCTATGGGGAGCGGGAGACTAGCCTTCTGTGATTCCACAATGAACACATCGGGCGCATGCAGTGTGTGCCCTGCAATCTGGACACAATAAGTCGCGGCTTTTTCCAGCAAATTCTTGCTCCGTGTGACACATAGTTTCCAATTTGTAAGCCCACGTTGAAGTGACTTTTATTCTGTTTATTTGCCATTGTGTCCAGCGTTATAATGAAAGCTTGACTCTAGCTCCTGCCTGGGTTCCCTTTCTACCGCGATCCCTGATACATGCAAATAAGCCCATTCATCAACAATGTTTCCCATTAGTGCGTTCCAACATCTGAGAGGTGGCGGGAAATCTCCCATAGATTTTGCAGATGGGACACAGTTCTGTAAACTTTGCCCATTGTCTCCATGCTATTGGTCTTAACTCTTATACCATTGTATCTTTTTTGCATTCTGGAGAAATACATTTAACCAAACAAACAAGCACATGTACAAGTGTTTTTCTCATATTTTTCTCCAAGACGTGAGTGTGATTTGATGGACTCCTATATATATATATATATATATATATATATATATATATATATATATATATATATATATATATATATATATATATATATATATACATTGAGGAATAAGCTTACCGATAGAGAGGTTATAGTTATGAAGCTTTTCATGCACATGGAATTCCTTCATGCAAATACCCACCACCTGAGAACATACAGTATGTATTCATCCAGCTAAAAAACTGCAGCCTGGATTGTCCCCATAGAAATCCCTTCAGCCACCAGCCAGTCTATACGGCACACTGTCAGACGCTTGCGGCTCCTGACAAAACCCACGATGCCCTCATGCCAGCGGCTCCTGACAAAACCCACGATGCCCTCATGCCGAGGACAAAAGTCTGACACAGTAATGGCTGACAATGGCCGCGTGGTCTTTACGACGACCGAACTAATCATTGCGGGCAATCGCCGCTGGGAAATCCGATTAGCCGATGATTTCTTCCTGCGACAAACCTTCCGCAGCGCCGCGGCATAATTAAATATATCTTAGCAATATAAGGGAGCATAACATTTACACAAAGACTGGAGCGGATCAGAGACTGGCGGCGAGCTTTATCTCCCCCTCAAAACTATGAAAATAAATCGACTGGAATGGCGTTTGAATGGTCGTCTCCATCCCTTGCTGATTTGTGGACACCATCCACCACCTCCCGTTGTGTGCCATGCCAGGTCTTATTTATTGCCACGATATATGGCTTATGATATATATATGAGAGCATTATGAGTGCAATCGAGACTGCTATAATATCCCATAATATTGCACTTCAGACTTTCTATACAGGTCCATACGGATGATTGGATGTGTATTCGTATGGACAGTGTTCGTGTGTTGGCCCATTATGTGCAATTTATAACACCAAATTTGTGACTGGAATTCAGAAGGACGTAAATATTTCCTCCCTAATGTAGTATCAATAGTAGAGTTGTGGACACAATAATGTAATTCTCTTGTTCTAAATGACCCACAGTACTGTCTGGTTTCTGATGAACACCCACAACTAGTTTGAACTATACCAGGCAGTGCACATTACAGATTAGTTTTCTGTGTGATTAGGCAGTATTTTATGTATAGGACAATATTGTCAGTACCCCTATTAACATGATGAATATGATTATTTCCAGGTTTCTGATTATGTCCCAAATCTGGCACAAGGATCGTTCATGATTATGCAATATTCACAATAACGAATGTATTTCTTTCATTGGCGTATACATGTAATTGTACACAAAGAATGTTCGTCATTATTATTGTCATTCATCAGAGTAGATGTATATGTACCCTGTATCAAAATGTCAGGTCACTCGATGATCATATTACATAAATTTTGTGCCCTTTTTGTTGACAGGTGCTCACTGCGAAAGGACTGTGATAATGCCGACGACCCGATGCGATGGCTACCGTACACCGGCAGTCAGTGTACCAAGATCGTACAGGTCCAGCCAGAGAACGTACAGATCCAGGAGCGCAATTCCACCAGGGTGCGTACCACACCAGCACAGAGACTTTTGTGTTCTCTGCTCCTAGATATATGGGTTAGATGATGGGTAAATGATTCTCTTTGAGCATCAGCAATGGAAATTGGATTATGCTTATCTGCACATTGTTGAAAGCCAAAGTTGGGAGCCTCATGACTGATCCCAAGTAAAAGAAACATTTCATAAACCCAAGTTCAAGGTCGTCCCATTCATCAAAGTTTGATTTGTCGGCTTCATTAAAACCACTTTGGATTCCGGAGGCACGCAACAAGCCGCCACGATGCTGCCGCTGTTTGGAAGGAAAGCAGCTCTGATAAAGGGTCCAAAGGGACCCAAGGAACCGCAAAGAGAGGATAACATTGCAAGCCATCCGTCACATTATCGGAGCATACCATCAAATCAGTAACAGTCCAGTACTTCTGCACTGCCGGAACAGCGGCCAATCACAATTCGGCAGCGGTGTCATGAAAAATTGCCAATTTTGGGGTGATTAGCCCATGAGGAAGACTGTTCCGTTATCTCGCTGTTATTGACCAGCCCAGCTAATTTGCGCTTTCAAGTCATGCATTGACTGTGCACTGAAAAAAATCTATTTGGGGTGCTAAATGTTTTTCTCATGCTCCTAGTTGTCGTGGTAATCAGAATTATCTGATATTGATTAATATGATGACCAAGAGAAAGTTGCTAATGCACGAGTAATCCCCCCAAGCATGCCATGGTCAGGTCGCAGGGACACTTGTGTAGGGTGACAGAGATATTGAACATTATGGCCTTGTATAGTGACCAGCACATGGCACATCACGCTGTGGGTGTGGCGAGGACCCAATAATCCCATCTGCTAATCTTCTCCCGTTAATGGAGCGAACAGGTTTCGGTAGGCTGGTGGGTATGCCTTGTCCATTCTGATCGCCCTACTTGTGGGTGGTTCAGTCAGCCCAGGGCTCTGGATGGGTGGATGGGTGGATGGGTGGACAGTAGCCAAAGGGCAGGCGGGCTGTCGGTCACGGCGGTCCTGGGAGTTATCAAGACGGATCAGACCATGGACCGACGACGACCAGTCTCAGGGAGAACACGGCCGTCTGACAGAAGACCGTATGACCTGCCAGGATGGATCAGTCGCACAAGAACGTTGCGTGCCTGTCTAAGAGATGTGCATTGTGATATCTGTCCACATTCTGATCTTTCTTGGTAACTTTTTGTCAACCTTGGTGTTATTTCTTCTCAATGATTCATTTACACCACAATTGGTTTCTAAAATCAAAATAGAATCCAAATTGAATTAAAATGTTGACCTCCTAAGAATATGGTAACTGACATTCACCAGCATCTTGTCAGACCAGAGAATTAATTGCGTAGATGGTGTGTCCAGACCTCCCTTACTACTCATTCACCTTCGCAGCCTCTACGATCTTCGACGACGAGCCCCTTTCCTACCCAAGCGGCCGGATAACGACCTGTAAATGAGACGGTTCATGGACGAGATTCAAATATTTCCGGTGCCGCCTGACCCGCTGTCGCGTTACGCTCGTCGCCAGATTAGCTCGCTCCGTCAGCAGCCGTTGTACGTGTTACGTGCCTGTGCATATCGTTACGGGCCCGGTATTGGCTTCATCATGCGGACAGTTTTCCTGCGTCCTAATTACCGGTGACTCCTTGAGCCCCAGTGCCAGACGGCTTAATTCAGCATACATATGTCAGTGGAAAATTTTACTTGAAGTTCATACCGACTCATAAAAAGTGCCTCTTGTACAACAATTCTTTGAATGGATGTCATTGAACTCGATTTGAATCGACCAGTGATGTTTATTGTGTATCCCAATTTTTACTGAAATAAATTACTAGATTCCAGAAAAAAAAATATTCATTTGGTGGAGAATCCAACTGTTTAATTTCAACGTACACGGCATGCAGATTGAGTGCACTGATCGAATGATTGAGTTATATTTTCTCCGTCCAAAATATTTAATGCAATTTCAAAAATTATGACGATTTCTGAATATATATTGAACTTGTGAGTTACGTCTCGAACCACATAGAGTTTTTCTGTGACATTTGCACAAGACGCACTGTAGCTGAGCAGTTGTTGTCTGGTTCATGTCCGTCCCCTGACACTGTCGACAAGGGGTCAGAGGACCAACTACAAACTCCTGACGTGCGGTTCAATTGTTCTTGACTATCAACAACAAAGTCCAGGAGAAATTGTCATTGTTGATTGCAACAAACAGACGAAGGGCTGACGAAGATAAATAAGTTCTTTGTGGACTCCTGTGTCGGAAGAGAATGCGACAGTCGCTTTTCATCAAGTTCCTGCTTTTTCGACCAACGACTCAAGTTTCAAGCCGTCTTGTCCCTGACTCGATAACTTTTTGAAGGGATTGAAAGTTGCATGTGACAAATAATATCCCCAGATGAAGATGTATTTAACTGGGAGCACACATGATGCACTAAGAAAAAGCTGTGTCATCAGAGAATTAATTCATCATCAGCCACCTGAACACTCCTACATATGCAAATCTTTGTCATTTTTACTGAACACTAAAGTACAGCTTCTAGAGATGCGTGTTTAATGAGAGGATTTTTGCAACTGTAAATCTTCATTTGGAACACTCTGAATTATTTCCAAGCCTCTTCCTAATTTGTTTCCCGGTCCCACAAATTCCCAGGTGGGATTGTTTGAAACAAGAATCCGGCACGACTTGGCAGGCACGCCAAGTGAACTTAAACGTAATTAAAACACTGTTCGCATCGGAGGCATCTGCGGAATCAAGCTGCCTTGGCTTGGCTGCTCGACGGCAGCATGTAGACCAGAAACATGCACATAAATGGATTTTCTGCGCATTAACTTGATGACTCGGCAAGTTTTCCTTGTAGCTTCGAGAGTAACATATTACTCCCTTTGTGGGTTTGAGACTAAGACATAACGATGTCCATGAGAAATGTTATTAATACGAACAATGAGGCAGCCGGAGACAATAATAGGATTAGACGGATCTTTTTCAGCTTGTCGTAGTGAGAGGATTGGGGAAAGGTTTTTTTTTTCGCTGATTAATTTCCTGGGAGGGCTATGATACATTGGGGATGAAGGGATCATGTACCAATGTGGCAGCCCTGGTGGGCAGCTATCAATCCTCTCACAAGTGTCAGTGCTTTAATCATTCCGCCGAATATCAACTGCCAGAAGTCTGGAGACTATACATTTCAAATAACTGTAATCTGCAACTCTCCAAGGTGAATACTAATGCCTTTTGGACTATTTTCTCTGTATAGTGTATTTCCCTGGACATTGATGCAATAATCAAATGAGCTTGTGTCGGTCCCTGTAGGTGTATCATAATACATACAATTCATGGAGATGATATACAGTAAACTCCATGGTAATAAAACTTAAATCTGTGATGTATCGCAAAGTCATTTACTTGTTTCTTTTCTGTCATGAGATTTTCTTGATGCTATTGAAGATGATGTGCAGTGAATATATTGACTTCTATATATATTTAAAATTTATCTGTGGTATTTTAGCTCTCTTTTAATATAACATAAGAATGATAATAAAAAATTAAATGTTGTACTTTACTCTTGATTCATTCTACTCCTTACAGTTGACTGTGATAGTCCAGAACTTGCCAACGTTGACCAACGGCCAGTATGAATGTGCCTTCCGGATGGGGAATGAATCGCCGCGCTTTACCCGTGCCTCGCTCATCGGAAACCCAACCCAGGAGTCGACCAATCGCACCCTGCAGTGTGACACACCAATGCCCAACCGCCTACCCCCCATACCAACGGGCAAAGGTAGTGCGCCAGGTTATAACACTTTTTGATGTTCAGTTTTTTTCTCAATTTCAAAGTTTGCATCTGGCTACTTTATTTTTTGCATGCGCAATTTCTCATGCTTCAGGCCAATCATGCAGATGCTTTCACTTGTTTTCCTCTTTTCTAAAACTTGAGTGAGATGGTCAAAATTTTGCCTTGGAAAGAATACAATGGCCTAGGGAGTTCAATATAATAATGAAAACTTATATTTTCTGAAGATTATTTTTTCTGAAGATCGGTTTCAGATTCACAAAACAAAAATGCTATGCGTGTAAGAATATGACACCGTAGAATTTCCCATATTCTTCCATATCGGTTGAGCAACATGTTCTAGTGACATGAGATGAGGTATACAAGTGAAACAACAGAAGAGGATTACTTTCGGAGAAACTTGCAGGACCTGTCAATTCTGGGTGTCATATTTTAGTTTTCTCGGATGACGTTCTGTCAAATTTTTGATAGAATGGGGCTCAGATTCGCAGATCTTGATTGTCAGATATAAACGAATTGTGTGTCTGTCTCGGTAAATTGTACATTTGCATGCAGAGACCGAGAAAATAATACACAATTAGTTCTATGTCATGCGACCAGCTTGTAGCAACATTTACGGAGAATGGAGAAACATGAAAAGTAACCTAGGTACATGTCTATTTTGAGATTTCATTACCATAGTTTCTTCGAGTGTGCTTCGCCATTCATCTTAGTAACAAAACTGGACATCACTCACCTCGATACTTGTGTGTAACCCACACGTTTGGGCACTCGAGTGGTCGAGATTTCCTGATATCACTGACCAAGGGAACAGTGCCAAAACTTTTGATATTTCACACCACACTGCACAAGAAAGGCCGTCTATGACAACGGTCTATAACCAGTGTTGCTCGCTCCCTCGTGAGCCATTGCAGCAGCTAGGAACTCCGTGATTTATGTTTGACATGACCGGGCACACTTAGTCTCCATCGACTGTCGTCCAACGATTATGTCGATGGGAGGTAAGACGCAATCTGACGCTTACGTTACGACTAACAATATTCATTAAGTCGGCTATAACGAGCCTGTTTACGTGTCTAAGAGCACCGTATATTCCCCCAAGCGACAACACATTAAAGCGTTGTGTATCCCCCATCGTCAGGCAGTAAACCACTGTAAATTACTTAAGCAATATTGCACCAAATTTGGATGTCGACTTCAGGATCTACATCAGCGGAAGTGGTTAAATGCAACACTGCTACCGTTGTGTCTGTTCAATGGTGTGTTTTCACTTAATTGCAGTGCATAAAGTGGACCGATGTAATCAAAATATTACATTGCATTTAAATGAGGCTGTGGTGACTTTGCTGCATGTTATCAGAAATTGCCAGAATGCTGGGGGCCTCAGTCGTTGAAAGATAAAGAAATAATTTCACAAGATTAGTGCGAGGTCCCTTGTCTTGTTAAAAACTTTTCGGCAAAGACGGAGTTCTGCTACAGGGACCATTGTGGAATGAGCTAGACAGCAATTTACGAGCGGCTGATGTCGCCTGAAAACTTGTAAATGTGAAGCAGAATGTAATTTGCTTGAGACGCCCAAAAGTTATTGATATGGCTCCTGGGTTTCGCCGGGGTCTCGGACTTGGTTTGCTGTCTCATTTCAGTTAGAGTTACTTCTTTGTCTGGTCTCTGTCGCTAAAAGTTTTACAATGTGACGGTGGACATTTGTCAGAAGTTTACTTTGAAATTTATTTTAAAATATCTCTAGATTTAAACTTGAATCAGTTGGCGTTGACTCACTTGCAATTGTGGGTGCAGTACATGTATGTTGTATTTTCTTATGTAACTTGATGGGTCTTCATCATCAAAATGTTGTAAAACAACATCTTTTATGTAGACAATTCCCTTCCGGGTAATTAATTGTTCCCTTACCACTACGAATAGAAGTCATGTAGCTTGGCTAACAACTGAAACTACTGGTTTTCGAAATGATACAAACTCTTGTGTTGGTGGATTGCCATATATGTGGCAATTTTGTTCAACATGAGGATCACAAGGCAGTACATGTTGTACATCAACTGTCTTGTCTCATGTGTCTAGATACATATACAAGTAATGTTATGAAAAGTGTGACCCCCCCTCCCCCCTATCATGTATTATTTTCTCCCGTGCTCTTCTATCTAACCTTTCTTGTAATTCGTGCTGCTTATCAGGATAATGAGATTTAAAAATTATTCTGCAATTATAAAAATTCGCTGGCCATGGCATCATATTTGCTGACACAATCGGCTCCTTTGTCTTTATGGGGCTTCATGTAGTTTGTCAACACTAATAACCGCAGATCTGTAACTTTAATGAGCTTTGCCATGTTTTCCCTAAGCCCTAATGTCACTGGTTTTGTCGCTTTCCTGCTTCTCCACCACAAAAGTACGCGGTTGTTCTGGCTTTGGGATGTTCCAACCTTTTTCGCAATCTCCAACCCGAGAGAGTTCAAGTTTTGATGAATGAGATCAGGGTTTTTCCGACGTTTATCAACATTCACGCCTCCGTTGGTGTGCGGCGCATGTGGTCTCGTGGATGCGCGCTGACATTAAAACGCATCGCCTACGAGGCAGATGGTAATCAGGTATCGTTGATTGCTACAACGTTTGTTCATTTGCCGTCCTGCACGTCGCATTCTGGCTGTTTTTCCCCTGACTTTTTCTTGTCATCGTTCTGAAGTGGAAGCGTGCACAAAAGATATAATTGCGTGCAATCCAGGGCTGCTTGTGGTCGGCAGATATTGCTCTGTCATCATTCATGACCATCCCAAGAGGCAGCGCGGAATGCAGTCGTGTCTCCTCGCAAAGACTGGCAATAGAAATTCAGAGGAGCCATCTGATATTTCAACTAAGAATAAACTAGATACCGAAAGAAAGTGACAAAACTCAATTTCACTGCCACTGTTGTTATTCCTAGCTGAGTGGATTACCCTGCACTGGAAGAGTTTTTACTTTTAATGATAAATTGGTGCATCGGGGAGACTTAATTCATGATTAACATGATTAGAATCCTTGTGATGTCTCATTTGGAACTTCTTCGTTGTCTGACAGTTAAGTGTTCATACAGCGCACCCGCAAATGAAATCATGTATCCTGTTACAGTGTCTTAATCACGTTAATGATATCTAGGAATGATGTTTTATTCAACTTCAAATTTTCCGTGCTTGCAAAGTGATTTCCCTTGGTGCATTAAAGTTATTAGCAGAGAAAAACCCAGACAAATTCAGTGGTAAAAAGATACCAGACTGATATAACATAAGATTTTCGTTGTGATATTGTTGAATACAATGTTCACGACATAAAAGTAGTCAAAACAAATTAATTGTCATGTACGACATCTCCAATGACATGGCTTTCAACGCTTGTCGAAATGACTGATGATGATGATAGCTTAGTCATTGTGTAACACTCGTATTGTTGCCAGGTGTTGCAAAATGTACAGGCCTGAAAGTAACATGCATGGTGCTGAAATAAATCTCATAAAATTACCTACATGCAGTGACACATTCGAGTTGACAGGTCCCACAAGAGAAAAGACCAGTATATCTTTCTGCCAGAACACTTCTCTGCTTTTGATTGATTGATAAAATGGCATGCATGCAATTTTTCGTTTTTCACAGACATGTTTGACAGTGCAAAGTAGGAGTGAAATTTCATGTTGTGTCATTGCAGACCATATGGTGATGACATTATCGATACGCATGGATGACCGTGACTTCGTGGAAAAAGACATCACGTTCTTCAACTGTGTAGTCCACACTTCGTAAGTCAGTCAGCAGACGTATCATAGCTGTCGAGATTCTGAAAAATCTGTTTAGTTAAAACTGAAAAGACATGTTGATTCCATGTACTCCAAACGAAAGAATACGTGCATATGACAAACGAAAATTAGCGTTTATCATGAAATTTCTTATTCTCAGAAATATACTGAATTTAAATGTCAAAACAGTTTTGCACAAAATTAATATCCTTGTGTATATATACATGTGTACCCTCCTACATCGGCAGGTGTACGAGCTGTACTAGCAGTGAGTTCCCGTGCTCCTGGTGTGTACACGCTCACAGCTGTACGTACTATAGGGAGCAGTGTACCACCGACAGGATGATCATCACCGGCAAAAACGTGAGATGAGTCAAGCAGATAAGTCAAATCTCCAGTAGTGAAACAATGATCACATTAAATGGTTATATGATATGACACAAATTAGACAATAATCCGATCATACAGATAATGTACAATGCACCAGGTGTTTTCATCCTCCGAGAAATGCTTTCACTGACCTCCCTCTCTCCGCCCTTAGTTGCCTGGTAACACTGACACCCCTGGTCCGGAGTTCTGTCCGAGGATAGAGAACCACGTCACAGAGATCCTAGTCGCTTCCGACACAACGTATAATGTCCAGATCATAGCCATGCACCTACAGGTATGTTTACAACGGCCCAAGTATCATATCCTGCGCCTTCCTCTATATTCAATAAGGATTAAAAAGGTGCGAGACGGATTAAATGGTATGTTCTAAGTGGACGAGTAGTATTAAGGAGCAGTGTACGGTACTTGGGCCTTTACAACCATGGTAATCAGACACAAGTCAACAGTTAAAACTGCCACTTCTTATCACTGTTTTAAATTGGTGACAGTGTTTTGGCTACACTGTATTTGTATTTACATATTTTTCAGCTCTATGGTAACTCAGGAAGTTTTGTAAATTGACTTACCAGTACATGTATAATTGATATTTCCTTCTGAATTCCACAGTCTTTCCAAGACAATTTCTACTGCAAGTTTAACTTGGCTGAGCCCAAAGTTGTTGGTGCAAGAAAACAGAGGAATCTAGACAACATTGACCTAATACAGTGCGATGAAGTCCAGGTAAATGATTGAACCTAAATAAAACCTGACATTTTCTTTCAATCAATTCATTAACATCACTAAAAAATTGCCTTCACAAAGTTTGTATGTTGGACAATATTCTACATCTTGCTTTTTATTTTGCATGAACAGTTTCGATATGCCGGTTCGTCCCATTCGAGAGCAGTGCCCTTCCAGATCTTGTGGGGTACAAGCAAGCAACCCCTGGACAATCCTGATACAATACAAGGTATGCTAGGGGACCTACCTCTTTTGACTGTGATGATATTTATGACAGATTCAATGCAAATACAAGCTCAAGTAAACTAATAACTTCGCATGTCAGTGCATGAGAAATTTCTCCACATTCACTTACCGGTATATGATGTTCATGATATTGCATAGACACAGGCAAATCGCTGGGAGCTGACTGCGTTCTTTTGTTTGTTGTGTACTATTTTACTGTTCTCCACACGAGTCTTTGTTGTTAAGAAAGTAGACCGACAGTTTCAATCCATTTTGAGACTAATAAGTACGTCACAAAAGCCACAGCAGGATAATCAGAATGATGTCTAGCCAGGAAATAGCGGGTGAAAAAAGCAAAGAGCTTCGGGCATATGGAATCCTATTTCTCTTGATAGTTCCTTCTACATTTCATATCATTGTAATTAAGATGGAAATTTCTCAGGAGGCTCCATAAATATGCTAAGTCTCTTGTGGATTTTTGTGCCACAGTCCTCTCTCAGCCCCATGGGGAGTTGTCATGTGTTGTTTTTGGACGGGTTTCCACTATGATATAATGATTCTTGTGTGGCGCCTGATGAGAAAATCCTGCCTACTTAATGAGAACATTCGTATTACCCGCAGTCACACAATTATTGTCCACTCGGCTTGTCGCGCAAAATTTATCAGAACAGACGGAGGGAAAACTGAACTTGGATTTTTGCATTTCTTGCGCGGTTTTCCAGCATATTTGCGGTGATTATGGCAGACCTTGTTGGTGCCATGGCAGCCTTTTAGACACCCGTGGAGTCGATTTTCATCCAATTAAACGTGCTGGAAAAGCCTGGGTATGTGCGTGCATTTTGTATGGCAGTCTGGCAGTCGGTTCACATGTGCTGAACTGTTGAGAACTGAATCCACTATCTGGATATGGCTATTATATTTGGGAGGGGGTGGGGAGGGGGAGAAGAAATAGCATCATGTTGCAGAAAAATATTTCATCGAATCTATACCTGCGTATATCCTGTATGTGTGTAACACGATCCTAGGCGGTTACAATTCCAGTTAATGAGAAGATGATATCGAGGGAATATTCGGTTGTCAAACCTTCTCGCATGATTCAGGTCCTGTCACGCAGTGCCAATTCAGTTTTGTTTGCGTGTTTTCCTTGATGCTCTGTTGAGAGGGGGTTAGAGTTGGGATCTATGGAACGTCATGTGGGAATCGAGGCAATCTATGGAAGGCCACTTGCTTGATTGAGATAAGACCATCACCAAATCAACAAGTGGAAGGTTGGATCACTGGCATTGCTCTTATCAATGCGACATGTGGCAGTGAATATTACAACATCTGAGGATCCACGAATTGTTGGAAATGGGGGAATTACCTTCACTTCACAAGTTCACCATATTATTTACAGGGCAGGAATGCATTGTTACTTCACAATTTAATTGGCTGCCAGTTGGAAGGCGGGTTGGCATCATGGTGGTCCAATCAACTAACGATATCTGGTTTCTGCTGATAACACTTTTAAAGCCATTAGTTTGTAAAACTGTCATAATTCTGGCTCAACAAGACATGCGATTCTTATCAATAGGCTCTGAGGCAGACTCACTGGAGCCGTTTAGAAACCCTTGATCATAACTCTGCAATTCCAGTATTCGTTCATAATGGATTACTTGGTTAAGCTGTTATTGCCAATTATTTATTGGCAAATTATTCAGAAGCAACAGAAACTTTGCAAAAACTCCACAAACCGTTGTTGATATATCTAGTTTTCATCAGTGGAAGCATACGGCGATTTGCTGATCATAGCTGGCTTCCTCGACTGGACCCCGAGTCAATCATCCTTCTTTCCCTTGTTGCCAACTCCCCACAAGGCTTACTTCATGAATATATTCATGAGATCACACACCAGTCACAATAATAATGGCCATAGGTTCGTGGTTCTTGAGATATCACAATATGTATGTGGCATCTTGATCCCAGGATAATGGCATTTACCAATATGGAATATACAACAGATTTGTACATTATGTACATTGCATGCTGCTATCATTGTGTTCCATTTGCCTACATTGACATCCCCGGATCCAAGGTCCTTTGACTGGTCAAGCACTTCAGAACGTGTGCATACTTGTAATGATGTTGATGAGCATTTAATCACTGGAGATTAGGCTCCGATATGTGTCATTTATTTCATGTGTATAACTTAAGTGATGGATGAGTACTATTATGGAACAATGCTGTTAATCTGACCTATGATTGGAAGTGTTCATTCCTTTGCTCGTACTTACTCCTTATTTGGACTCCCGATGTTGTCTATAGTCCTTCTTTCCTCCTGCCACCCCCCACACCACAACCCTGGATCACAGGTCAATTCCTTCATAAAAAATGTGGAACAATCAAAATGATTATTGGCCAATTTCCTTGGACTCTTGGCGTCATAAAACCACTTAGTTTCCGTGGATTATGGCGGAGTTTACAGCCACACCCGCCGTGACTTCACTGATAGCTTCCACCATATCTTCCATCACCATACCCAACCTCACGTGGTACTGTTTTAGCCCCTTTCCCTGTCACCCAATTTACTCTCGCATGCACGGATGATTCCGGGGCAGGGCTGTATTTTTTATGGACTTCCTCCTGCTGTTAATTCTGTCCTGTTCTGGCACTTTGCTCGGGGCATGGGTTGCTCTAAAAATCACGGGTCTTATGTCATTAAAACTGGTGACAGGAACAAATTTCTGCATTGCCAAAGTGTAACATTATCGGGCGGCAAGGACTGCCGAGCAGCCTTGATTCTGAGATCACTGAAATAATCATTTGTTATCGGCCCTGAGTCATTGTTCTCCTTTGGTTTTACTGTGGCATTTCAAATAAAGATTGATGTATTTGGGAAACACTGGCAGGCTTCTCATTGGGTTTGCTGTACGTTTTGTTCCATTGAAAAATTTTCTGCAGTGTGTTGTCAAGGGTTATGTTTTTTCAATGAATTTGCCTGACACACTTTCCCTGGGACATATTAACATGATTAAGCGCTCAGAATCATGAATAAACAGTGATCAAACAATCGTGCATTGTATACTGCTGCTATGTATATTTGCCTTGCAATGCTGCACTTTTCCATTCTTTCACCATTCACCCTTAAACTCTTCTTTTGCTCCCCCTCCAGTGATGATGTACAAGTGTACGGCGATGGCGACCAACTGCGGCGAGTGTCTGACAACGGACTCCAAGTTCGGCTGTGGCTGGTGTAGTGACAGTGGACAGTGTACAACGAGTACAGAGTGTGCTGCCGACTGGCTCGACCAGAACGCCGACTGCCCCAACCCCTCTATCACAAGGGTAAGCCATTCGATTTTGAAAGATGCTATTCCTAAATATGTGTTTGTTGTTTGTGTATTTGTGATATTATAATTCTGTAACCAACACCAACTGGAGGTAACCGGCCGCTCTATTGGTTTCAGTTCACTCCGTTCCAAGGCCCAACTCAGGGAGGCACCCTTCTAACAATTCACGGCGAAAATCTCGGCAAGCGATTCTCCGACATCGAGTATGGGGTCCTAGTAGCCAACATCATCTGCGACACCATCGCCTCTGAGTACAGAGCTGCCACCACGTGAGTGAAGCTGAAATTTCAACCAAATTTTTGTGTCGCTACCAAACACCAGAAATTGGAATTGTAATTTACGAAGGCTCTGTAATTAATTTTCCACGTAAGCGGACACCGAATCTTGTGGAACATGCTGGCGAAATTGTAATTGGACACAGCATTTCCATATGAAGTTTTTCTTTAGTTAATCAGTGGACAATGTTAAATTGTACACTATTGATTCATGGCTTGCGCTAATTGAAAATTTTCCTAGTTGCGTCTCGGAGCTGCATGCTCAAGTTGAATATTAAATTTATAATATTTGTTATGACAGGATTGTTTGTAGAACTGGTCCCAGCACTTCAGTGACTTACGGTCCCATTGAGATAGACATCAATGGCCTACAGACTGGACCTTCCTCTGGGATTTTCCGCTATGTGGTCAGTTATGCTGAATGTGTGGGGAAAAATACAAATTAATAACCTTGGAAGGAATAATGGCTTTGTTACAAATGAAACTTGACAGGCTCCAGCCACATTGCAATACGCATATGAAATGAGAACAAATTAATATCCTAGATGAATGCATTGCTAAAAATTGGAACTGGGAAAAATATATAGCAAAACATGCCAAATATTAGCATAATCTTAATGCATTTCATTATGTTTTCACTGACAAATTTTACAGTGCTTAAAGTGGGACTAGTATGAAAGACAATGCAGAATATTACCATAATGCTAATGCATTTCATTACGAGTTTTACACCGACATATTTCCCCATGTTCAGGAGCCATACCTAATGGGCCTGACTCCAGGACGTGGTCCGCAGGCCGGAGGCACCCGGGTCACCATCACCGGCGAGTACATGGACGCAGGCACCGACATCTCTGTAACCATTGGCAACAACCGCTGCACCGACCAGAGGTATGGGTCAGAGCACCCATCACAAACTTGGAGAGGATTGATTGAAATTACATGACCACGAGGGTTGCAAATTTTGTTGTGGTGAAAAGTAGTAGTGAATCTTCAATAAAGATAATTAATCTATTTCTACATCTTTTTCCAGAACCTACCCCTCAGAAATCACCTGCACAGTGCCCCCGATGCAGCCCGAGACAGACGAGGTTACACGGGTGGTGGTGCGATTTGATCATGCTGAGATGGTCGCAGAAACCTTCCACTACATTCAGGATCCACACATCGCAGAGGTCAACCCACAGAAAGGCATCTACAGGTCAGTAGAGAACCAGATCACAGTGTGAGTAACTCGACAATCACAGGCATTACATTCTGATCAAGTTCCCATTTGTAACGGTTTTCACACTTTCGCACTTGTTGCAGCGGTGGCACTCAGCTAGAAGTCACTGGAGAACGACTGGATGTCATTCAGAAACCACAGATCATTGTCTACTACAAGGGAGAAACATTCACAAGCGTAAGATGCCATTTCGTCCATAACTCATGTCTCCAATTAACTTATTCCTTTCAGTTTGTATCCTTCTACGTCAAAATTGTTCTATCTCTGTCGCACCAACAGGACTGCAGCGATGTCACCAGCACATCCATGAAGTGTACCTCTCCGTCGTTTACGGCATCCAGCTTCCTGTCGCCCAACATTTCCAGTGAGGAGCCAATCATGATGTCGTACGGGTTCATCATGGACCAAGTGAGCAGTCTCCAGAACCTGACTGCTCTAGATGAGACCAAGTTGTTCCAAGTCTTTGGAAATCCAGAGTTCCTGAAGTTTGACGACGGAGTCCGCAGCATGTTCCAGCTCAAGAAACACGATGATCTTCTGACAATAAATGTGAGGCTACAGTGAATGCTAATGCAGAAACAAAAGGATGTAGTTAAAATTATTACCGGTACAGAAGATTACAGTAGATATCATTTACAAGTATCTGTTATAATGTATATGAAAATGTCATGATTTGTATACATGTACATGTATAGATAAACAAAAGTATATAAGTTGTACAAACATTTCATCTGTCATTTTGCAGGGTGTGAACATGAACCATGCACTGAGTGAGGAGGATGTGCGTGTGATGGTCGGCACTGCCGAGTGTGAGGTCACCTCGCTGTCCGCCACCGTCCTTACGTGTACGCCCCCTGACTTCCAGAAGCTGAAAATCGGCGATAAGCCAGAGGTCTATGTCTACGTCGGTCAGAACCTGAGCTTTCACATCGGTCAGCTGCAGATTGAGACGCCAGATCCGTCCTTTACGCTGCCGATTTTCATCGCTATTGGCGTAGCAGCAGGCGTCTTCATCCTGATTATCATCATCGTGGTCTTCGTGCTGAGGAGACGGACGAAGGAGAGTGATCGACAGATCAAACGGATGCAGAACCAGATGGACGTGCTCGAGGCTAGGGTCGCCAAGGAGTGCAAGGAAGGTAATTGCATTTCTGCTTTCTAGGATGATTTCCACTATATATTACAAATTACATTACATCTCCTTTGAAAGGACAGCTTTATACTGATATACCGTGAAATAGGTGGGAATGGAATTTATGGTTTTCTCCTTTATTCCCTAGCCTTTGCCGAGCTGCAGACTGACATGACAGAGCTGACTGGAGATATCTGCGGACTGGCAGGAATTCCGTTCCGGGATTACCGTAGTTTCTGTATGAGAGTTCTCTTCCCTAACGTACCAGAAGATGAGCATCCCGTGACTAAAGCCACTCCTCCTCAGGAAGTGAGTAAAGTAGTCGTGACAACAACTCACTTACCTGTATATGCCAGATTCTTAGTCAATTTCTCATACCGGTACATTTTTCACCACACATGTCTTTAACTTTTCCCTGACAGTTTTACCCACTACACGGCCACAATGTGGACAAAGGACTCTTCCAGTTCAACCAGCTGATCCAGCACAAGCTCTTCTTGTTGATCTTCATCCGTACCTTGGAGCAGGACAAGAGCTTCACAGCGAAGGACAAAGTCAACGTGGCCTCGCTGATCTCCTGCGCCCTGCAGAACCGCATGGAGTACCACACTGAGTGAGTACTAGTGGAAATGAAAACTGCTCAAAATTTACCAAAATAATCATAATGTTTGGAGGAAACGTGGAATTCTTCTCATGTCTCTGAATGGCTTTTCTACTGCAGAATTTTGAAGACACTGCTCGCAGAACTGATTGAGAAGTCGATGGACAGCAATGAACATCCAAGGCTGCTACTCAGGAGAACAAACTCTGTCGCCGAGAAAATGCTCACAAACTGGTTCACCTTCCTGCTTTACAAGTTCCTGAAGGTAAGATTTGTATTAAAACTCTATTCAATGCTATGTCATCTCCAATACTTCCGCAAGGCAAGTCATACTATATACAGAAGAGCTAATTGACGAATTTGACAACTCATCTGTTACAGGAGTGTGTTGGGGAGCCCCTGTACATGTTGTTTCGCGCCATGAAGCAGCAGGTTGACAAGGGACCTGTGGATGCTCTGACCAGTGAAGCTCGGTACTCACTCAGTGAAGACAAACTGATACGCGACAGGGTCGACTATAAGCAACTGGTATGTTCTGGTTCCACTCGAACAATATGACTATACTAGTTCTATAGCTGTAAATTGCTCATAAGCAAAGCTAACCTAAGGCCTCCTATATGCCCATATATAATGGTACATACAGGGTACACAATACAACACAAAGTCATACTTTCAAGAGTTTTTACAAGTACAATGCTGACTCTGACACACCCTCCTCCACTGCGCACAGATGATTTACGTGGCAGACACTGCGTACCCGACGAGGGATCACCAGGTGCGGGTCCTGGACTGTGACACCATCTCCCAGGTCAAGGAGAAGGCACTCGACGGTATCTACAAAAACAGTCCGTTCTCTTCCCGGCCTGACAAGGAAGACCTCGAACTGGGTCAGTGTGCCAACTTTCACAGTGTGCAATGTATTTCATGCCAAGGTTCCAAAGAATGGAGATAAATGAAAGATGTAAAAATTTGCTGACCCAATGTTGCTGATGTTGTGGCTTACAGAATGGCGTACAGGAGAGACGGGACGCCTGATTCTCCAAGACGAGGACGCGACCACGAAAAACGAAAGCGAGTACAGGAAACTGAACACGCTAGGACACTACCACGTGCGAGACAACTCGAGGATGGCTCTAGTCCGCAAACAGACCTCCATGTACAACCTGTCACTGGCCTCAGACAGGTCACATGCTCACCTCAACAACTACAGTAAGTCATTTTCTACCAGCCTTGGAATTCCTACATCCATGGAATGTTTTGATTGTTCGACTGATAAGTTCTAATGTGCATCGAGATTAATTGCTTAACGGTAGTAATCTTGTTCCTTCAATTCATTAATACATCTATTTACCAGTAGCTACTAAATTGACAATACTGAACAATAACCTCTGTTATCTCTGCTATCTACAGGTGTAAATTTCTCGGGAAGTCCATCGTTGAGTCGTTCTGTCAGCCCTCACACAATGATCCACCACATGGAGAATGGCGGCACCAAGTACTGCCATCTGGTGAATACTGTGGAAAACATAATATATCTTGTGTTTTCTCAAGCGGAAATCATGACAAATCTGGTGTTATCTGGAGCCAGATTTAAGAGTTAGGGATGAAAAAAGGTCTCATCTGTTATATTTTCAGGTAAAGCATGACACGGATAACCAGAAAGGAGACGACCGAGGGAACAAGATGGTTTCTGAGATCTACCTTACGAGACTTCTCGCCACCAAGGTAAATCTCCTATAGGATTCATTCTCTTGTATCAGAAGTATATGCAGTTGCATTGAACCTTCGGTTGATACTTTCTGCAAGTGATTTTAAAAGCATATTGTGTAGTTTGGATGTGATCACTGATGTAGTGCATGTTATTCAGTAATGACAACTGTATGAGGAAAGAATCATGTATCTATCAGTGAGTACTTTAGTCAAGATTTGTTTCCCAGTGTTGCTTAGAATAATGTAGTTCAACTTTCCATTTATTAAGTTTGGTTTTTTGGGAAATCAGTGTTGGTGTCAACTGTTTCTTGATGCATTGGATTGTTTTATGATTCATTGTCAAATGTATTCATCAAAACACATTGTATCGATTTTTCATTAAATTCCCTTCCATTTATGTATTTGAAGAATTCTGATGATATAATATTTTTTTAAAAATACCCATAATCATGAAGCATTGAACGATGCTGTTTGTTGTTTTTAGGGCACACTACAGCAATTCGTTGACGACCTTCTTGAGACGATATTCAGCACAGCCACGCGTCGCTGTGCCCTTCCCCTCGCAATCAAGTACATGTTCGACTTCTTGGATGACCAGGCTCTACAACACTGCATCACCAACCCAGAGGTCGTACACACTTGGAAATCCAATAGGTCAGTATCTTCAAGCTTGGATCACTTCCGTCTCTCACTCTCTCTAGACCTCGTTATCATGATTCTGTTGTTGATTATCATCTTAATTGACCTTTCTCAAGTGCCCCCAAAAGTTGTCCGAGTTTCATAAATTACGTCAGAAAACTTCTCTTTGGCCAATAATCACAATTTGCAGAATACGTGAAAAGACTTGGACAAACTGGATTCGAGAAAGGTCAATTACTAGCAATTCCCTATCATAACTTGTTCCCTCACTGGCCTCCAGGCTCCCACAGTCTCGAGATAAAAGTTTCTCTGGGTCTATTCCAGTCTTCCGCTGAGGTTCTGGATCAACGTGGTCAAGAACCCAGACTTCGTCTTTGACACCCACAAGTCTAACATTGTGGACGCTTGTCTGTCTGTGGTGGCCCAGACATTCATGGACAGCTGTTCGATGAGCGAACTCCGTCTCAGCAAGGACTCACCCTCCAGCAAACTACTCTACGCCAAGGACATTCCCAAGTACAAGAAATGGGTTGAAAGGTCAGGAATAGTATTTTGTATTCATATTAATCTATAGCGTCTTTCTTTCCCCCTTGATTGTGCCTGGTTATTTCAGTGGCAGGAATGATTTCAATGTTTGGTTGTTGTCGACAGGTATTACCAGGATATCAAACAAATGCCGGCAATCAGCGATCAGGATATGAACGCGATGTTGGCTGAGGAGTCTCGGGTATGTCATTGATATACCCTTAAACCTGAAGAGTTTGTAACCTTTCTAAGGTCTGATATTCAGTAGATTTCAGTGCTATACTATTGAGTTTCGCATGCACTCATGGTATTTTGTTTGCTTCTCCACCATAGCTACACCAGGATGAGTTCAACCTGAACGCTGCGCTGTACGAGCTGTACCAGTATGTTGCCAAGTACAAGGATGATGTGAGTACACTCAATCAAATTTGAAAAAATTACTATAATTCAACAAATGCGTATTTTCATATTGATGTCAAATTAATATGTTGCCATACTGCAATGAAGTAAATTATTCCCATCCTTGCAGCTAATCACAAACCTGCAGGAGGATGAATTCGCTCGCAACTACCACCTGGTGGACCGTTTGATCCGCTTGACGGAGATGATCGAGAGCGAAGTCTGAACCCCTGCTGCCCCCTGGTGCTGAACGTGTACACTCACTGCCACGTGTCCACAGTGGAGAATACACATGTCACTACAGGCCTTCCATACTCCAGTGTGATTTATCTAGGTTGTAACTGTTTAGCAATGACCAGAGTACTAAAGGCTTATAGATGCCAATAGTAGGAGGCGGGAGAAACAATCAAGTGTGTGCTTGATTTTCTCTGAGCAGTCATTGTTGGAATGTGGACATATCCACACTTGGTGAAACTTGGTATCATTGTAATTGTAATTTAGTGCTATTAGAGATAGTTTGTGTCGGAGCAAGATAATCAAAATGATTAGCATGTTTAGCGCATGTGTTGATACTTAATATTGTACATTATTATACTCAGGCCAATGTGTTCTGCTATTTAGGTCAGGTCAAGCCATGCAAATGCAGTGATCTGACCTATATAGGTCAAGGTCGACACTCGATATTTAGTCTGCTCAATATATAAAGCATTAGGGAATAATTTCAGTGGATGTGTGTAAAGCAATTTTCATGCCGTACCTACCTGTGTTTCTGCTGACTTGATTTTGTTGTTGACTGTATTTTGAAGCATACAGAGCCTCGTGATTGTTTGAATGCACCTGCTCAAGAGCTTTTATTCATAATTGTGAACCTACCGAGCAATGTAATCATTAATTTTGACAAACGTGTTGGTAATATGACATACATGTTGAGTAAACCAAAATGCCTGAAAAACAAACTAATGTGATTGTGCACGTAGCAAGCTAAACATTAAACATTAAAAGCAAGAAAAAAACTATAATTCATGCATATGTTTAACATTGTATTACCATAGTAGACCTTGGGATACTGTGCCTTAGCCCAGCTTTGTAAATGACCTAGTCACGGGGGTCATGTTGTAACAGTTATGTGAGGCGTTGGGTACATGACAAATTAATTTGCAGTTTAGCAGGAAAGTTTTCACTAGTCATTAATGTCAAACTCTCAAAACACTAATTTTCCTGGAGCTTGTAGTTCAGACTTGTTTAAATTGGTATGAAAATTGCAGCAATGGATGTGATTGGCATAAAATGTCGTGCATAATTTGTAAATAGGTAAATTATCACTGAAATTGTGACCTTAGCGGAAGATGTGTTCAATTGTAGCTTAGTCGTGGAACGCTTGTGGTTCATACTTTTCTTTTCATTATTATGCTATCTGTTGTTCATGTGAAAATTTTAAATGTTTCATTTTTGACTCCCAAGCGTTGATGATTTTAGGATTTTAGATGGATATCTTTCTTGCATTCTTTGTGTCTTGATAAAGTACACAACTCTTACTTACTTGCCTTTTTCTCTGGCAAATTTCAAGTGGTCTGCCGTTTTCATGGCAACTCGTTCAACTGTGATAAAATGTACTGTAATGTATGTTGTTAGTTGATTCTGAACAAAGTGTTGTTGTACAGTGTGTGTGCTTCATAGGTTATGACCTATATACACATGGATATGCTTGTGGTTTGTAGCATGTGCCTATATTCTGGTATGCAGGTATGTATAAGTGTATAATGTTTATCATAAGGCATAATAGAGAGTGAGGATAAAGTCGTGTGGTGTATAGTTAGCATCTGTCTTTTAGCGAGTCTGTTGTCAGACTTGGGGGTATGTGCACTCGGTTCCTGAAAGTGTAACTAAAAAATACTGTTCAATATGATAGTCGCCAACCCTAGATTGAACATTTTGTTATCGGTTATCTGCACCAGAGATTTTATGTCACACGATCTGGGTTAATTCTAGATCCGACTGGTTGTACAACTAAGCATTTATATCTGGCTGCTGACTAGCAATGCGGCAAGGAAAGTTCTGATGCCAAATAGTTATCATAAACACTGTATACCTGCTTTGTTAGACACTGGCATAATAATATACAAGATTGTTTGTACATAGAATGTGTATAAATGTATTGCATGCCCACCGATCACGAAGGTTCCAATAGTTCATGTCCTGTCCATGTTACCACATTTACATGTATATGACCTGATGATGTAGTGGTGTTGCAGACATGGTTTGCCATAATGTCCTTGGTAAATTGAATCAGTGATAGGCCATTTCATCAGAAATATTTTGAGTATCTTTACGTTGACCTTAATGGATAAAAATAGCTACATTTATTTGAAGACGAGGAAATATTTTCCAAAATTTGAATAACCTGAACATTCCATGTTTTCTGCTGGGTTATCATTTGTAAACAGATCAAGCATTACATACGTTGTTTGCCTTTTTATAAAAATTTTGTTTTTGCCATATAATATCAAGTCATTTTTGGCATTTCATATTTATTTTGATAAAAAATCATAAAAGATCACAGATAAATTCTGTCATCATGTTTTTTTTTTTTTGACACAAACAAAACACTTCACAATTTGCATTAGTTATTTATTGTAACTTGTTAAAGACAGGAATCTTCACAGGATAGTTACATGGATGATTTTTTTTCAGTCAGATTTTCGTTCGGATTGTTTACATTTACGTCACTAAAATACACTGTATTTACATGTTCGCATTTTGGTGCAAATGTTGAGCTGCTTAGTGATCAATAACTTGGGTATTATTAATATTATCGCATTTGTATATAAGTTACCATCTCTCATTGAAGTGTGTACATCTCAGCATGTGCTTCAAAAAAATTATTTGTTTGACGCCACATATCATATCAAAAATAAATCTTGTTACTTTTGTACAAACAATACTGGATTAATTTTTTTTTTTATTTATTTTCGCACATCCACAAACATCATACAGACTACAGAGATTGTAGTAAATCAGGTTTCGAATAGCAGTATTCAAGACCATTATCTCATGATGTATATCACTGTGTGATGATCTATGGCTATTTCACAAGTAAAACCTCAAAACTTTGTTCCTTCATAACAATGATGACTTGTTCGCAGTCAACATCAAATTTACGTGCAATATTTCTTATAGATTATGAACTGGACAGGTTCATCGATATTGATGATTTTGTCTGTCTTCTATTATGAAACTACATGGTTTTACATCTAAACCTTTTTCCAAGCATTATATGGTTTTGCTTTATGGGAGATAATTTTGTGAGCAGGACACCTCACACAGATAATATTGTCTGGGCTATCTTGGAATTGGAGTCTTTGACATTGTGTATAAAGATAGACTGCCTTGAATTGCCCCCAAAGGCTCAAAAGGCCCAAAATTCCGTTTTTGGTTGTTTTCTCAAGAACTTTATGATCAGTTTTGTTTCAAAACATGCTAATTGGGTTCCTTGACATTTTGTATAAAGATGGTGTGCCTTGAATCGATTGATAGGCCCAAAATCTGGGGTCAAACGAAACAAAACTCAGTTTTTAGCTGTTTCCTCGAAAAATATCCGATTAGTTTTGAGATTTTTGTTTCAAAGCAAGATCATTTGTACATAGGGCTTAGGTATATATGGCGCATTGACCATGAGGTTGCCCTCAGACGACCGTGAAAGTTAAGGTCAAAGGGACATGAAATGTGTGCATTGGCCTCTACAGACAAAATGCTTGTAGATGGAGCTTATGTTTATATTATAAGCGTATAGGAAGTCGTGTATACCACATCTTTTGGTGACCTTGTCTTTGACCTCAGATGACGTTGAGTGCTAAATCTCAATGTTACGTATGACACAAAATATGTAAATCGGCAATTTGGGGGCTAAAACACTTGCACATACAGCTTTGCAATGTAAACATATAGGAAGTCATATATGGTGCATCTTTTGATGATCTCGATGGTTGACCTCAGACGAGCTTGAAACTAAATCTCAAAGTCACGCCTGACCTGAAATGTGAAATTAGCCTCTACAGACAAAATACTTGCAGAAAGAGCTAAATATATTTGTATTATGAACACATCGAAAGTCATACGCAGCACACCTAATGACATTGAAGTTCACAAAGACTACCTCGACTGGTAAACCTCAAGGTCCTATATCATCTGTGGTGCTTAAACATATTAAACCCAAACTGCTCGGTAATCTATCTTAGTCCTTGGGCTAATTTTTTTCTACTTTAATGGAAATTTTCTCAAAAATTGTTCAGAGAGTTTCGAGATTTTTGTTTCAAAAGATTCCTCTTATGTACATCTGCGATATGTATAAGTTTGGTTCCACTTGAATCGCCACTCTGTGTGGCGGCCTTTTTAGGTTACCGAACCTTTGGTCCGATAACCTATTGGCATGGCGTTGCGTCCGTCGTCCGTCCGTCTAGCCGTCTAGCCGTCCGTCCGTCCGGCGTTAACATTTTTATCTTTAAAGTTAATGATCGAATCTTTCTGAAATTTTGCACAAAAATGCCTAAAAATATTTTGAGAAGGAGGTATTTTTTTGTTTTTTGATTTTCGCATTTTTTTCAAAATGGCGGCCGTTTTTGTCGAAAAACGCTCAATTTTGGACTTTGACGGCCATTTTCTCAAAAACTGTCTGATCAGTTTTGAGTTTTTGGTTTCAAAAGATTCCCCTCATATACCTCTGTGATATGTATAAGTTTGGTTGTCCTAAATTCGCCGGTTTCCGTGTGGCGGCCATTTTGAATTTTTGGCGGGTCGGCGAAAAAAAAATTTTTCGCCCCAAATCGCATTACTATCCATTTTGGGCCATTTCTAGGCAAAAAAAAATTTTCACCCTTTGAAAAAAATTTTGGACTTGAAAAAAATTTTCGGCACTTTTTTCCTTCAAAAAGGGAGCTGTCCGGACTGTACTGATAGAACACTTGAAGATAGAGCTTAGAAATTGGCACTTTCAAATGGGAAGTCATATATGGCGACTTGTGTGGTGACCTTGAATTTGACCTTCGATGACCTTGAAAGGTCAAAACAGCCATTTTGGGGTCAAAAAATGCCCAGATTTGCCTCTGTAGATGAAATGCTTGCAGATAGAGCTCATGTTTGCATTATGAACATATAGGAAGACATATATGGCACAACTAATGATGACCTTGAACTTGACGTCAGATGACCTTGAGTGCCAAATGTCTGACTTGGAATGTGTAAATTGACCTGAGCGGCCTAAACGATTCCACCCAGATATATCTTTGTATTATGAACATGTAATGGTGACATCGAAGTTCACACGGATGACCTTGATTGGTAAATCTCAAGGTCATTTGTTCACACTGCGAACCTTGATTGGTAAATCTCAAGGTCTGTTACCTGCCAATGCTGCCATGGCCAAACCAAAATTGTCCGGTAACCTGTCTTAGCCTTTGGGCTAATTTTTTTATTTTTTGACAAGTCGGTAAGAAAATTTTCTTGGTCCAGCATCACATTACATGTACTATACATTTTGGGCCATTTTATCTAGCCCAAAAAAAAATTTAAAAACTGTTTGCCACTTATTTCTTTCATAATAGGAGCTGCCACCCCTGTACTCATAGAATGCCTGGAGATAGAGATCGGATATTGGCACTTGGCACTAAATGGGAAATCATATATGGCGATTTGTGTGGTGACCTTGAATTTGACCTTCGATGACGTTGAAAACGCAAAATAGCCATTTTTGAGTTTGAAAAAGGTCAATTTTGTCTGTACAGACGAAATGCTTGTAGATAGAGTTTATGTTTGCATTATGGGCATTCAGGAAGTCTTATATGGAAGAGCTAATAATGACCTTGACCTCTGATGACCTTGAGAGATAAATATCTGACGTGGATTGTAAGAGTCTGAGCTGGACGGGGTCGGAATCCATGAGGAGAACACTTCGTCCGTGGAAGTCCCACTCCAGCTGTGTCGCATCCCCGTGTGGAACGGTGGACAGTTCCATCAGTACCGTCGCAGTCGAGCCAAGGGGTGGACACCTGGTGGCTGGGTTTTCCACAGTGGTCTTGGTAGCAATCTTGGTAGTCTCTCGGAAAGATCCCTGAGAGAATCTGAGGAAGAATCCTTGTTGTGCCGGACGGAAAAGGTACCAGCGCAATTCAGATTCTTGCGTTTATGACAATGTGATAGGCCCTCAGCATTATCATGGTGCTTTCTGGCATGGTGTTCAATCTGCATGTCATACTCCTGGAGTTTGACAAGCCATCATGTCACCAAGCCGCCGGCCTCACTGTAGTTCGGCAACCACCGGAGCGAACTGTGGTCACTTCAAAGCTGGAGGTGCTGACCCAATAGGCAATGCCGGAAGCACTTGGTCATGGTCACCATCACGAGAAGCTCACGGTGGGTCATGCAGTAGTTCATCTGCGAGCGGCTTAGAGCAACACTCGCATAGGCCACTACATGTTCCACACCATCCACGACCTGCGAAAGGTGACCACCGAGTTGGAGGTTACTCGCATCCGTGTCCAATTACTCCAGTATGAACTTGAGGTCATTGAGGGGTGCTGAAGCACCAGAGCAGACGTCAAGACCTTATGGAGGTCAGCGAAAGCTACCTCCTGCACTCCTCATTTTTCCTTGAGTATGGTCAAATGATGCGCGATCAAGCCCAAGAAGGACCTTACGTCTCTCACGTTACATGGCCGAGTCCCCTTCTGCAGAGCTTCCATCTTCGCAGGGTCCGGACGGATGCCTGTTCCCATCACCATGAAGCCCAAGTATAGGATCTCTTTGGCGAAAAGATCACACTTGGAAGGCTTTAGTTTGGCCCTGCCTGCCAAATACGATGGAGCACCATCTGGAAACTGATCAGGGTCTCTTCAAAGGAACAGCCGTACACGACGACATCGTCTTAACTTTATCACTCTTCTCCTTCTGGACTTGCCATTACTCAGAGATCAAGCGTATCAAATGTGTCCTCGATGTGCGGGAAAGGATATTCCACACGAAATTGTTGAGTATTCAATAGTCAATGCAGCATCTGCACGAGCCATCCATCTTCTTCATCATAACCACTTGACTGGGCCAAGGGATCACTGGGTTCGACAATATCCAGCTTGAGCGTCTTCTGCACCTCATGGTCAATGACAACTTGGTGTACGATAGCTGCCCGTGGTAGACGTTGTTTGAGTGGATGATCATCTGGGAGGTCGATGTGGTGTTTGGCTACGTCTGTCTTGCCCACCGCACCGTCAGCACTCATGAAAACATGGCGGAGTGCAACTTGCTGATCATCACTCAACTGGTCCTTCAGGATGCGAAATTCCAAATGGTCCAGCAGAGTGACAGGATCGTTCCCAGCGGCCGCGCGAGTGCACACAGCGCCACACAGTGGATCATCAGTGAACACCTGGTAGGGCTAGTTGTTGCAGCAACTATCCCACGTGACAATACAACTGGAGCATTCGTGGGATTCACCACGAGAATAGGGATTCCGCTAGGCTCGGACTTGACCAGAGCCTCGCCCAGTGCGAGTCACATATCCTGGGCGAAATTGCTTGCTAGTTGTACTAAACAAGCTCGACCAAGGAAAGCCATATATGCCTGACGTGGGCGTGTGGCAGCAATGGTCTCGCTGAAGGGTGGAATCACTATGGTGCATGCCACCCTAAGTTGGAATGAACGAAATGGACCCGTTCGAAAGAGGAATTTTACTTCATCCTCCAAGTGGAGTTCTCCAGAGCTGAAGTCCACCTGATGGGTGCGAAAGGAGTTCATTCCAATTACAATGTATCCCCACAGCGCCAATATCAACCACGATTGCCTCGGTCAAATACGCTTTGCCCCCAAGTATAATTGGCAGATGAATAGTCCTTTGATAAGGATGCAGTCATAACCCACTCCATAAAGTTAGTAAATGCCGGGGTCACGCAGTTCAATGTTGCGGAGTGCGGGATGCCCCCGGTATGTGCTGGTTGCTACGAGGGTGACTTTCAAATGGGAGTCAATCAGGAAGCAGACCAGCTCGTCTCCGAAGACCAGAAGCAGATGCCAGCAAGTGTCTCAGACCTATGCACAGACTGTCACACCCCCGGAAGAGCCGTCAGTCGCATGTACCTAAATGGTCGAGTCCTCGTTGTCTGCTTCAGCAGCGAAAGGGCTCGACAGTTCTTCGGGGACCACTCCCAAAGAAGTTATACCAACTCGAAGGGTGTCGGACCTGTCTGTGGGCGAATTAGATTCGGTGGGCATGTAGGGACTATCCCCAGATGTAGTGTTGGTCGCCTATACGTCCAGAGCTAGTTTCCCTGAGAAGAAAGAAGTTTCCCTGAGAAGAAAGGCTGTCGACGAGGACCAGGCCTAGATGAAAGACGACGGAAATTTCGACAAGGTTCTGGCAGGCTGCCACGATATCCGCTGGCCCGCGAATGACATCATAGTCTTCATCATCACAAGCCTTCTCAGAGCAGTCGTACGAAATTGCAAGTGGAGCTGAATGCACTGGCACCAGAGCGGGGTGCCATAGCCAGCAGGGACTGTGGTCCCACAGCAAACTTCCTGGAAGCCAGAGCTTCCCTATTGGTCCTTCTCGAGGCAGATGCTTCTACCAGTTGGGCTGGAGCGCTAGGTCCCAGTTTCGTTCGAACCAGATCGGGTAGTGGCATACTCGCCACAGCTTCTATGACTAGAGTTGCTTCAATGGCTTCCTCCATCGTCCCCTTCTCATGTCCGGCCAGCCCATACCAAACATGGTACGGCTGTCTGTCGATGATAATGATCGCGTCGGATGTTGCCAGACTCAAGTCTGGGAAGGCCTCCCGGCCTAGAACCCGAAGTTCGAAGGCGAATTTCGTGGATGTCTCTTGAGCGACTTGGACGTGGGCCCTAAACTCTTTGGCATAAGCCTGCGTATTCGCCGTATGAATGAACAGCAACCAGAGCTGCTCATGACTCGTTGAGATGCTGGACATAACTTGGAGAGCTTTGCCGTTCAAACTACCGGCGAGGACGTACTTGCTCTGTTCCTTGGTCACCCCTCATAAGAGGCGACCAGCCAGATCTGACGTTCTTGTCGTTGAACTTCTTGCACCACTCTGACTGGTCTGGTCGCTAATAGAATGTAGTATGTGAGCTCTTTCCCTGGTTCATAGAGTGGTCGGCAGCATGCCACCGGTCATCCCCACTGCCGGACAGACCAACCGGGGTAGGTCCAGGTCTGGCGGGCGGGCTATGATACTGGCTGGAGACCATTGCCAATACCGGAAGTGTCACAGAGTCTTAACTGGGGCTGGTGGTCTAGGACGGCTGGAGGGGTTGGTGTACCCAGTAGCTGGAGCTGCGGGTTGCCGCCATACCCAGGCACGCCATACATCCCAGTCGGTCCTGACACCTGGCATTGGTGCAGGGCCAGGAGTAGCCGACAAGTGTGGTCATTTGGAGGTCCGGCCAGAGGGGTTTCCACAGGGGTAGAGACAACATATCCCGTCGCCTATGATAGCTAGGCGACCGGCCACGTTCATAACGGCGAACGGAGCAAACTGCCCAGAGTGTTGCTTAGGTGGTCAACTTCGTTAGTGGTGAAGAGAGGGCCACGGCTGTAGTCATGGTCCTGCAAGGGAGACACACACGACTATGTGGGATGACCCGAAGCCACGGTTATGGGTACAGTGCTCTGAAGCGGCACAGACGGAATCTTGGACTGCACCCCCACAGAGGTGCCAGTCGTGGACCCCAGTAGCGGTGCTAGCATCCAGAGCAAGGTTGAACCGTTTAGTCTGTCGCCAGAGCCTACAATGGCACTTAGACTCCCATGTCTTTGGCGTTTAACCTGGTGGGCAGTGGAATCTGTGGAGCCGTGATGTGTCCATGGACACAGAGGGCTTCCATGACTCTCCTCGTTGGAGTCTAGGCCCTTGTGGGCCAACTCCTTCTTGGTTTGTGAGCGTGTATGCTGCAACACAGAGTCTGTCTCATTCTACGCCATCACAAGAGCTGTTTTAGCTGAGAGAGAACACCCAGAGACGAGGGAAATATTGGCTGGTTTGCAGTAGCCTGCAATGGGTTGGTTGTCAGATTTATCCTGGTCACGACACCAATGTAAAGTTTGACGCCGGCTCTCTAGGACGCATGCTCCCGGCCATTCAGCACGGTCATGTCTGTCGCCCATAACCCAGGTAACTAGTCTGGTGGACGAGATCCGACTGATACATAACTACGATACATGATTCAGAAGAGCTACATCACCGTCATGTAGCGCGTGTGCCTGGGAACGACGGTCATGGTTGCGGCACAACGAACAGGGGTATGTGGGCACTTTGCTGGCCGGACTAGCCGACAGTCCACCATGGAGATAAAACCCCAAGTAGCCCAACGGACTGCCAGAGCCTGTACACACCACCTCAGGGTAAAGCCTTCAGCTCAACATGCAAGTATGGGTCACAATGGCCTTAACTTCCCCTGAGGCTGCCTACACTTTCGTTGTACCCGTGAGTATGTTCGTCCCGAGCTTGAACGCGAACAGGAGCTGCAAGTGGCGCTCACCGCCATGCTCTCTGGCAACCAGGAAGACCAAATTCCCAGATTCACAGTCGCTGGCAGTAATGCATGGAAATGATATAAAATCAGTATCAGAGCACGCCATTATTATGGTAAAAATTATTTCTATATGAATCTATCATAAAAACATTGGTAGTTTATCAATATATCTAGAAAACAGTCCAAACAGGTCTACACAACACGGGAGCATTATGACGATGTCATAACGGCCATTATGATTGACAAATTGACAAATCCGGACCCATTCAGGCTGCGCTGGGATCTCGTGTCCCGAGTTTGATAACAATCAAAATTAATGTTTCCGAAGAAAATATCCAAATGTGGCATAACTTGGTTTCTCATTAATTTGATACTAATGGTGTCTTTCAGATCAGTCACTACCTAGCACGTAGGGATCTGTATTGTGATTTTTCCGGCCCATGCAGTTGTGGGTGAGCCTGCATGATGCAGTCATCACCAACATGACCAAAGATATCGTGATCATCCACAGTCACCAAAAGATCTGCTATATGACATCCATCATTGCCCACCCGATGTTATATACTCTGCCACAACCTGACAACCGACCCATCTGCCTCTGGGCCGAGTGTTTAAAGTCCCTAGCGTGATATGAGAGACCCGTGAGTTATTAGCACGTATTACGCGCCAGTTTCCACCAAGATGGACTGTATCTGAGACCTCCGAGATGGGGACAGATTATGAGCCCGGTGTAAAAGGATTGGTAGTCCTCTAGGTTAAAAAGTCCTTTATATATGTGACGTTTGGTAATGACTTGTTTTCGGTGTGGCCCAAAAAACCTGGTTTCTCTGATCGTATAGACTTTATGTAACTCCCGCTCGTTGTGATTCGAGAGCCGTCACTAAATTGGTGTCCCCCAACGCTGGTGTATCATCACTCCGTAGCTTACCGGCTTCACTTAGGCAAGAAGCAACTCAGATGTAAATAAATTGAAGATTTATATACATCAAATCAACTTACAATTGTATGGCTGGTCACCCACGTGACGTACAAATATGAAGTTCAGACATGGAGCACTGTATGATCACATTTCAAAAATAAATAGTGCACGAGGGCACAACTAAAAAGAGTTCTTAGCCGGCGGCGTCTCTCTGTCCCTTCCCGTTGAAGTTTCCCGTCCCGTTTAGTCGAATGGTTTCTCCAGGTAGTCGGTCTAATCCCGGTTGACTCTAAGGCCCTGAAGAAGGAGTCGTCCGCACGGAGTTCGTCGAGTCCCTTGGCTGTGGCGGTGACGATCTCCCCACGGTCGATGTCGCTGTTGCAGTGCTCTCAGAGCGGCCGTCCGCTCTCCCTTATATAGCCAGGGTGGCTGCGCGCGCATCTTCGTCCGCGAACGTATCTTCCGCACTCTTCTCCACGTGGTGAAGACTGCGTCCGCGAACGGTTCTTCCGCGAAGGCTCCTCTTCCGCGAACGGTGCTTCCGCGACTGATGCTTCCGCTGATGATGCTTCCGCAATCGTGCTTCCGCGAACGGTTCTTCCGCGAACGATGCTCCCGCTGATGATGCTTCCGCAATCGTGCTTCCGCGAACGGTTCTTCCGCGAACGGTGTCTTCGCAAGTGGACTTTGTAGATCACGTGACCGTTCCTAACGAACGTTTCAGCGCGGCAGTTGCATGGTTTTGTTACAACTCCACCCTTTCTGGAGATCAACGTCCCCGTTGATCCTTTCTCTCTCTTCTTTTCTCTTCTTCCTCCTTCTTCGTCTTTTCCTGCCTGTCTGATGTTTACAGGGCTCTCTCCCTCCACTTCACTGGCGATCCACCTCGCTTTCGGACGTTTCCGCCAGCCTGTCCCGAGTGTCTGTATATGCTCGGAGCTGTTCCCGGAGCAGCTTGGTCTCTCGGACGTGGGCTCGCAGCTCCTTCCGGTGGCTCTTCTCTCGTTGAGAGGCCTCCCCTCGCAGCTGCAGCACCTCGGCCTCGAGCTGTCTCTGCTCCTCCTTGGCTTGGAGCCGAGCCTCCGCTTGGGTGAGGTGGCGTCGTCCCATGGCTATCGTGGACGCCAGGTCCTCCAGGGCCTTCTCTCCGGCAGTGACCGCTCTGCCCAGGCCCTCCACATACGGTCGCAGTTGGTCCTCCTCCTCCGGAACGGGCTTGAGGTACCAACTCAGGTCTAGGGGCTTGTAGGTAGGGGCCGAGTCTCTGGGAACGGGGGGTCCGTCGTCCTCGGGGGTGGGGGCCTCCGGGGATTCCGCCTCTCTCCGCTCCTGCTGAGACTCCGGTTCCTCTTCGCTATTCGGGGGGTCGTCCTCGGGGTCTGGGGCGTCCTCTGACCTGGGGGCGTCCTCCCGGGGGCTTGACGGCGTGGAGCTGGTCGTCCCGCTGGCCGCAAAGCTGACAGTCTTCAGCTCAGGGGCAGACACAGTAGTCGGACCATCTCGGGGGTCGGACACGGGCGTGTCGGTCGTCGTCCTCCTCCGTCCTGGCTTGAGGGTGTTGCCGCTGGCATGCGACGTCTCATGCCGGTCTCTGTCAGCTCGGCGGGCGAATCGCTGGCTGCACATCTTGCAGAGGTGCCGCCCCTCCTTCTGCGTGTGTTTGGTCGCCACGTGTCGGCTAAAGTTGGATGCCGTCACGTGGATCCGGCAGGGGCTGCACCAGCGTCGCCCTCTCTCGGTGGACAACTTCCGGGCAGGGGACCGTCGACCTCCTCGGGGCTCCTCACGACGCTCCCGGCTCCTCGAGCGCTCCCGCTTTCGGTCAGGCTTGGTAGGTGGGTCGCTCATCTTGTCGACTTCAAGGGGCAGAAAGTCAGCCAAGTCGAAATCTGGAACGTCCCCGAAATCTTCGTCTGCAAATGCGGGTATCTCAATGATCTGCAGAGTTGGTGTGTTCATGGTTGAAGTGATGACGGAACCGTAGGCCGGCCTGCTTATATAGAAAAGGCGCGGACCAGGGATCTGGGGGAAAAAGCATTGTCGTGGAACGAAATAACGTTTTTCGCTTGCTTCCGCGAACGGTTCTTCCGCGAACGCTGCTTCCGCGAACGTGCTTCCGCGAACGGTACTTCCGCGAACGCTGCTTCCGCGAACGGTTCTTCCGCGAACGCTCCCGTCATCGTTTACATCGTTTGGACTGCATTCCCGCTGTTTTCCACTCGTCCCTCGTCATCACTGGGGGTCCGGACTGGGGTCACATCGTCCGGATTGGGTATCCAGGCGTCGGTTTCAGGGGTGAACCAGCACCTTTTTATATTGTCAATGTGGACATCTTTAATCTTGCCACCGGGTCGATCTTGTATGGACACCATCCATCCGAGATGAGACTTCACAACGAGATAAGGTCCCGTCCACCCTAGTCCTAGTTTTGGTCTAGCCTTTGGAGGGTACCAATACATCACCCAGGTGCCCACCGGAAAATGTCGAGCGGCTGATTTTACGTCATGATGGCGCTTTTGTCGCACCGTAGCCGTCTTCAGGCACTCTCGGGCAGTCTCGTGAGCTTGTATGGTGGCTTCCTTCACCCATTCGACGTATTCGGACGCACACTCGGGGACTGGTCCTCCCAAATCGTCCGGTTTCGTCCGGTACCTCAGGTCCAATGGGGTGGTTGCCTCCCGTCCCATCATCATTCGAAATGGTGTACACCCGGTGCTTTCGTGTACTGAGGTTCTATAAGTCGCCATCACGTAGGGCAGATGGTCGTCCCAGTCGTCATGGTTCTCGTCCACGACCACGGCCAGAAGGTTCAGCAGGGTCCGGTTGAATCGCTCGACCATCCCGTCTGATTTGGCGTGATAAGGGGTCGTCCGAGTCTTCTCCCCTCCTAGGATCTTGATCATCTCAAGGAAAAGCTTACTCTCGAACTCTCGTCCCTGGTCGGTGTGTATCTTGGCTGGCATTCCCAGGCGGCACACGAACTCAGTCACAAAGACGTCCGCCACCGTCTGAGCCTCATGGTTGGGTAGAGCGTAGGCCTCAGTCCACTTGGTGAAATAATCACCCACGACCAGTATATACCGGTTCCCAGAATTGGTGATCGTTCCAGGCTCCAAAATGTCCATGGCCACCCTTTCTAGCCGATCGCCTACCGGTAGATTTCCCATGGGGTGGTACTTGGGCCCCGGTCGCGGCTTTCTCCCACTACACTTCAGGCACTCCCGGCACCAACGCTCCACGTCCTTCGTCATACCCGGCCAGTACATCCTCGCTTTTAGTCGGTGGACTGTTTTGGTGACTCCCTGGTGACTCATCAGCTTGCCGGTGTGGACCTCCTTCATGACGGCGCGTCTCAGGACCTGTGGAACGACCAGTTGATGGATTGGTGCGTTCTGGCAAGCCGCTTGGTACCGCCGGTACAGAAGCCCATCACGTAGCTCCAGCTGGTCCCACTGTTGCCACAGAGTCTTCATTTGCTGACTTTTTGTTCTGACTTCGGGCCATGCAGGTCTCTCAGTGAAAATATTCTTCCACCCGAGGATGCCTCCAACTTCAGGGTCGGCTCGTTGAAGGGTCACTAGGTCCTCCTGGGAATAACCATTCAGGACCTGGGCCTCCGGGGCTCCCTCCATCGGATTCCGGCGTCCTCTCGTAGCCATAGCCCGCGTGACAGCTAGCATTTGTTTGTCTGGATCTCGGAGCACAGGGTTGGGGCATGGGTCCAGGAAGGGCTCCTCTCGGCAGCGCATCCACACGTCGGCCGTCGCGCCGATCGCTGCTCCGGCCACAACCTCCGGTCCCAAACCATGCAGTGCGAGGAGCATCATCAGGAGAAACCAAACCCAGGCAGAGGGGCGGAGCTGATGCAGGGTTCTGCAGACGCTCCTGGCTCCTTCCTCCGTCTGTGGGGGGCTCCGGTCAGGCAGGCATTCCTCGGTCGGCTGGGTAGTCGTCCTCGGGTCCTCCTGGCAGCGCACCTCCCAGATCTGGAATATCCCGACTCCATCTCCGCAATAGTAGTCCTCCGTCCAGGGCTCCACAGGGACCTCCCGCAAGATGTTAACTTGAGGTCCTCCGGGGCTCCATCCTTCTCCGCTGATCGGTGGAAGCAGATCCTCGTCAGAGAGGTCCTCCAGGGGTAGGGGACACTCCTCCTGAGTCGGACAGGCCTCCTCTTCTCCTTCGGGTCTTGTGGTGTGGCGAGGGGCGGGACAATCCGGTCTCCGGCACTGTCGGCATCTGGACATCCCGTCTGCATTCCCGTGTTGTACTCCCGGTCGGACCTCACACCTGAAGGCGTAGCTGGCGATGCGAGCTGCCCATCTAGCGATCATTCCTTCCGCATCCCGAAAGTTCAGTAGCCACTTGAGAGAGGCGTGGTCGGTTCGTAGTAAGAACGCTCTCCCCCACAAGAAATGTCTGAAATGGTGTATCATACTGACGACGGCCAGGAGCTCCCGCTTGGTGGTGCAGTAATTCCGCTGGGTGTCCCTCAGGGTTCTGGAAGCATAGGCGATCACCCGCTCTCGTCCGTCCTGCACTTGGGATAAGACGCCTCCCACTCCGTAGCCGCTAGCATCAGTATCTAAAATAAATTCTTGGTCCATGTCAGGGTACACCAGCAGGGGGTGCTCGGTCAGGGGTTGACGCAGCGCCTCGAACGCCTGCTGATGAGCCTCGCTCCAATGGTAGTTGACTTCCTTCTTTAACAGGTGGTTGAGGGGTCCCGCTCGGGTGGCAAAGTCAGGGATGAATCTGCGGTAGTACCCCACGAACCCAAGGAAGCTCCTTAGTTCTGTCAAGGTGGTCGGAGGAACCATTTTTGTTACAGCTTCGACCTTGGCAGGGTCGCACTGGATGCCTCGGTCGGACACGACATGGCCCAGGAAGTTGACCTGTTGTCGAAACAGCTCACACTTGGCGGGTTTCAGCTTCAGCCCGGCAGCCTGCAGTCTCCGGAACACGTCCTCGAGGTTGTCCACGGCTTCTTGGAAAGTCTTTCCAAGACAGACGACATCGTCCAAATAAATTAGACAACGCTTCCATTGGAGTCCCCTCAGTGCCAGCTCCATTAGACGTTCAAAAGTAGCCGGGGCCGTCGCCAATCCAAACGGCATCACTTTAAATTGATAGAGTCCACTACGGGTAGTGAACGCCGTCTTCTCCTTGTCCCTGTCGTCCATCTCGACCTGCCAGTAACCACTAGCCAAGTCTAGCGTCGAAAAATATCGTCCTCCTGACAAGGTATCAAAACTCTCGTCGACTCGAGGCAGGGGGTACGCATCCTTCCGGGTGACATCATTTAGACGGCGGTAGTCGACGCAAAATCTCAGTGCACCATCCTTCTTTTTCACTAGCACGATGGGAGACGACCATGGACTGTCGCTTGGCTCCACAACGTCAGCTTTCAACATCTTGTCGACCTCGTCCTCGATCAGCTCTTGTTGGTAGTACGGGGCTCTCCTCAGAGGCTGCTTGATCGGGGGGTGATCTCCCGTGTCGATGACGTGTTTCGCCAGGGACGTCCGGCCCAACCTCCCATCTGGTCCCATAAAGACCTGCTGGTGGCGTCGAAGGAGATCGCTGACGACCTCCACCTCCTTTTCCGTCAAGTTCGGATGCATTCCCTCCAGGAGCGGTTCTAAATGCTCCGGGCACTCTGGTGTCTTCGTCGACGATTCTGCGTGCATGGCGTGCACTCTGGTTTCGGGCTGCTCAGGCGTCCGGTTCCGCCACTTGGTGGAGTTTGGTGTAAGGGGCTCATGCTCCCTCCCGCTCTCCTCCCGGTACCACTGTTCCCTTTTAGGTTCATTCTGGGTTGTTTTCCCTCCATCGGGACGAAATCCCAGGTCGATCACGGCCTCTATTCCGTGAAGCTCGGCTAGGATGGTCCCCATCAGCACAGTGCAAGCTCCAGCGCCGGCGTTCAGAAGTACCACCGGTACCAGGCGTCCTCGGGGTCGTACCAGGGCTCGTCCCACTACGAGGGGGTCGTCCTCCAACGGCTCTCTTGCGGACTGCACGAGGCCGGCCTTCGGAACTCCTCCCTCACTTCCTGTCAGCTTGAGGTCCACCATCATCTCTGAAAAGGGTGGCAAGACGACCGTCTCCTCCGTCACCAGTGTGTAGACGGCGTCCTCGTGGCCCGAGCTCATCACTACGGTAGTGTCGCCCACCTGCCACTCGCCCTTACGCAGATCCAGCTGTCCCCCAATCTGTTGAAGTACATCAAGCCCCAACACTCCCGGGATCCCTAGTTTGGCTACCAGTACATCTGCCGACACGAGTCGTGTGCCCAGTAGAAGTTGAACTGTCATCTCTCCTTGAACCTGTAAGTAGTCTCCGGTTGCTGCCCGTAACCTTATTCTCGTCTGCCTTATCATTGCTTTATGTTCGTCATCCATTTGGTCGAAGAGACACTCGTCCAGAACGGTGGAAGAGGCACCCGTGTCCACCAACATACGAGTCGCCTTCCCCATAACGTGGCACGCCGCATACCACGCCAATGTGCCTCGGGCACCGGCTGACAGCGACACCACCTGGCCATTTCTGTCAATCTTAAGAGAGCTGCCACTCTCCTCAGGGACGCCGCCCTGGATAAGTACTGAGTCGTCCACCCACAGTGATGCACCACCCTGGTCCTCTCTGTCAGTCTTAAGGGAATCACTCCCCTCGGAACCGCCGCTCCGGATAAGTAATGAGTCGTCCACCAGCAATAGCTGCTGCGCTGGCCCCTTGGTCATTCCGCTCCACCGGCCCTCCGTCTCCTCTTTCACGGCCGCTTGTGGTTCAGTTGCATAGGGGGGTCCCTGCTGTTTCGCAGCCTCCAGCCTCAAGGTTGTAACCTGTTGGTTCTCCTTGCTGCTAGCAGAAACCTCGTTGATGTCTCCGTGGGTCCCCAGACGCTCCACGGCTCCATCGGTCTGCATTTCGTCGACGTCTCCGCGGGTCATTAGACGCTCCACGGCTCCATCGGTTTGCTGTACATTGGCACTCCCGTCTGTGTTGACAGGCTTGCCCTCCAAATAGTCGAGAATTCGATCCTCAAGCTCCTCCTGCGCCCATCCAGTCACTTCGGATGCACACCGGAAAAACCTATTAAAAATCTGTGAAACTAAAAATTCCCCCCTGGCAATGTGTTCTTCACGTCGTCGTCGAGCTTCTCGCCTGTGAAGCCGTGCACACACCTGCCAATGGCCCATACGGTTGGGGGCTGGTATGAGCCCTACTGGTTTTCCGACACCTCGTCTGTCAAACTGTTCCGCTCACCAATCTCCTCGATTAGTCGACTCAAGCGCTCCTCCTTGGTCCGAGGTGGCGGCCGATCTGGACACTGGTACTTCCGATGACCCGGCTTCCCACAGTACCAACAGTCATCTGGTCCCGGCCTAGCGCTTGGTCCCTTGTTCTCAGCAGTGGCGGCCCTCGGCTTGATGGATAGCACCTGCTCACACAGCTCGATTAGTCGATCCAGCTTCCTGTCTTGGCTCTCAAAGAGCCCCTTGAAGTAGGGAAGTCTGGGTAGACCCGCTACGTTCGGCTGGTTGCTCTGCTGCCCACTGGTGGTAATCTCGCCTCCCTGCTGGTTCTTCAACAGCTGTAGGACCCGTCCTAGAGCTGGCTCGGAGTCCTCCGACTCTATGGACATCACCGGCTTCCCAGGCTTGGGTTTGACACATTCGTACTGGGTCACGAACGCTATGGCCTCCTCCATGGTCTTCATCTTCCTCATGAGCGCCATCACCTTCATGTCCCCATCTGGATGGCCCTTCCAGAAGTGGTCTAAGGCGATAGCCTCCTGAGCTGCGGAGTTCAGATCCGGATAACCACGGCCGGCCAGTCGCTGCAACTCATAGCCGTACTGCTGGGGTGTCTCTGCCTTCCTGCGGGTTCTCTGTCCCAAGGTCGCCTTGTAGGACTCCTCCTGACAGTCAGGGTCGAATCGTAGGGTCAGCTTGTCGGTCAGAACGTCGATGTCCCTCCGGTCTGCAGGACTCAGGCTGGTCAGCATTCGTCGCGCCTCTCCTGTCAAGCTCCCGGCTAAGTAGACGCCCTGTTCCCGCTTGCTCCATCCGTTGACCTCTGCGATGACGTCAAAGTGGGCCCGGTACACCGGCCACTCTATGGAAGTCCCATCGAACTTGTCAGGGGTCAGCATCTTCCGGTTCCTTCTGCCGTTCTGATTCCAGGCTGTGCTGTCCTCGGACGACGAGTCCTCCTGCCTCCGTCTCGGCCTAGGGCTTCGTCGGTGCAGCGGCGGTCCCCGCCTCGGTGGTCTCCTCCCCCGTCCTGGGTAACCATGGCTGCTGTCGGTCCCTCCATCAGATGAAGGCCCCTCATCGCCCGATGATGAGAAAGGGTGCTGTCTCCGGCCTCCCTGGGTGACTGAAATAGAAGCTGGATTTCTCCAGGAGGCTGGCTGTCTCGGTTGTCGACTGGGTGAAGACCTCCCTCTTCCGCGAACGCTGTCTTCCGCGAACCCTCCGCGAACACTGTCTTCCGCGAACCTTCCGCGAACGGACTCCTCCGCCAACAGCTCCCGAAGAAGTTCTTCCGCGAACAGGCCTCTTCCGCGAACGCCGTCTTCCGCGAGTCTTCCGCGAACGGGCTCGTCCGCCAAGATGTCTCGGAGACGTCCCTCCACAAAAGATGCACGTCCGCGAACGCCATCTTCCGCGAGTCTTCCGCGAACCGGCTCATCCGCGAATGGTCTTCCCCGTCTATTCTGAAAAACTGGAAAGGAAGATTGGTCGCCTGGATCACTCCTTTCGTCGAGCCGCCGTCTGGGTGAAGACTCCTCTCTTCCGCGAACACTCTCTTCCGCGAGTCGTCCTCGTCCGCGAACGTGGTCGTCCGCGAAGGGCCCTCCCCGGTCACAAGCGTCCTCGTCACCAAAGACTCCCCCTCGCCCACGAGCCCGTTCATCCACGAAGGATCCCCGGCTGCAAGCGTCCCTGTCGCCGAAGAATGCCTCTCGTCCGCGAATGTTCTCTTCCACGAAAAGTCCTCTCCCTCTCGAGCTGCTCTCTTGGGTCGGAGCCCAAGTAACCCGTCCTCCAGTCACTCCCGTTTGTCGACTCGTCACACCAGACCGCTGCCCTGTTGCACCAGACTGCTGCTCTGTTGCACCAGACTGCTGCTGGGACTGGTCCCAAAGCCGTCTCAATGCTGCATTCTCTGGAGGTGCCACACTTGGACTCTGCTCCGGTAGCTGTAGCCGATCCCTCCTCGCCCAGATTTCGCCGTCCTCCCCGTCCAGATTGACGTACTCCGGTCCCAGCACTCGTCGGAACTCGGGGCCCCTCCTAACGCTCTCAAGGTAGGTTGACCTCTCCCTGTCTCGATCGTGCTGCCACCCAGAGTCGTGTCTGAAAAGAAAACGGTTGTCGGGTGTCTGGCTCCGGGGTCTCTGTTGACTCGTCGACTGGCCCATGGAAGGTCTCGACCTCCCTGGTTGCTCCTCACTCGTCGAAACGTCCCGTCTACCCCTGGCTGTGAAGCTGCTCTTCCGCGAACGGTCGTCTTCCGCGAACGTTGTCTTCCGCGAACGGTCGTCGGCCTCTTCCGCCAAGGTCGTCTTCCGCGAACGGTTGTCGTCCGCGAACGTCTTCCGCGAACGGTCGTCTTCCGCGAACGTCTTCCGCGAACGGTCGTCTCCCTCTTCCGCAAAGGTCGGCTTCCGCGAACCGCTGTCTTCCTCGTCCGCAAGTGAGGCCGTCCGCGAAGAGTCTTCCTCTTCACCTCCTGTCTTCCCTGGGGCAGTTTCGTCGTTTTCGCCGGACATGAGTGATGCTGAGGTTCGTTCCCTGGCAGTAGACCCTCGGGGATCCTGGTCACGTGCGCCAAGTTGTGACGTTTGGTAATGACTTGTTTTCGGTGTGGCCCAAAAAACCTGGTTTCTCTGATCGTATAGACTTTATGTAACTCCCGCTCGTTGTGATTCGAGAGCCGTCACTAAATTGGTGTCCCCCAACGCTGGTGTATCATCACTCCGTAGCTTACCGGCTTCACTTAGGCAAGAAGCAACTCAGATGTAAATAAATTGAAGATTTATATACATCAAATCAACTTACAATTGTATGGCTGGTCACCCACGTGACGTACAAATATGAAGTTCAGACATGGAGCACTGTATGATCACATTTCAAAAATAAATAGTGCACGAGGGCACAACTAAAAAGAGTTCTTAGCCGGCGGCGTCTCTCTGTCCCTTCCCGTTGAAGTTTCCCGTCCCGTTTAGTCGAATGGTTTCTCCAGGTAGTCGGTCTAATCCCGGTTGACTCTAAGGCCCTGAAGAAGGAGTCGTCCGCACGGAGTTCGTCGAGTCCCTTGGCTGTGGCGGTGACGATCTCCCCACGGTCGATGTCGCTGTTGCAGTGCTCTCAGAGCGGCCGTCCGCTCTCCCTTATATAGCCAGGGTGGCTGCGCGCGCATCTTCGTCCGCGAACGTATCTTCCGCACTCTTCTCCACGTGGTGAAGACTGCGTCCGCGAACGGTTCTTCCGCGAAGGCTCCTCTTCCGCGAACGGTGCTTCCGCGACTGATGCTTCCGCTGATGATGCTTCCGCAATCGTGCTTCCGCGAACGGTTCTTCCGCGAACGATGCTCCCGCTGATGATGCTTCCGCAATCGTGCTTCCGCGAACGGTTCTTCCGCGAACGGTGTCTTCGCAAGTGGACTTTGTAGATCACGTGACCGTTCCTAACGAACGTTTCAGCGCGGCAGTTGCATGGTTTTGTTACATATATAATTAATAATGAAGGATATGGACTACAATTACCATGATTGTGTGTCCTAGGCCCGGGATTCTTAGGACAACCATAACTCGGATGATAGGTCCTAGGATAACCAATACTAGGACTATAAGTCCGAAACAACCAATCCTACGATTGCAGGTCCTAGGAATCTAGATCCTAGTAGGATTACTTAGTACCAATCCTAGGAATGCCTGTCCGTTGGACCTGCATGCCTAGGACCGCAGATCCAAGTAGCTCCCCGGACTACTATTCCTGCAGACTACCAGTCCTTTTACCAAAATTGCACATGGTATGGAACCATTGATATTACAAGAATCCTAGCCGATATGCAAATTTAAGTTCATTTGTGAACGATTCGTATGCTACGGCGAAACGCGCATCATCTACAGGTGGGATCCAAGCTATTCGTATACTGACGTCAATCTACACATTTCAGTTTGAATATGACCTGAAAAATTACCACTCAAGGTCATCTTGTGTCAAGTTCAAGGCCACCAAAAGACCCGCTATATGCAATTTGAATGATATGAAAATTTACAACTCAAGGTCATCTTGTGTCAAGTTCAAGGTAACCAAAAGACCTGCTATATGCAATTTGAATGACATGAAAATTTACCACTCAAGGTCATCTCGTTTAAAGTTCAAGGTCACCAAAAGATCTGCTATATCATTGTTATGTATGATCACAAAACTAACTTAAGCGCCAGTCGTTTCATAGGCGGAGGTCAATTTACTCACTTCAGTTTGAACGCGAGCTCAACATTTTCCACTCTCGGTCATCTTCAATGTGAGTTTCGATGTGACCTGATTATGAAATATTCAGAAGTCATATGATGTCGAGTTCAGGTCACCAAAAAATCCACCGCATCTTAGTTCCTACTCTGAACCCTATCCTAGAGCGTTTTGTCTGCAGCAGCCAATTCTAACATGTTCCAGGTCATACACGACCTTGACAACTGTCAATGTCATCTTAGGTCAAACTGTCGCCAAAAGATCTGCCATAGGATTTCATATAGGCTCATAATACAAAGCTTTATCTACAGCCGTTTCGAATGAAGTCCAGTTTACATAGTTCAGACAAGATGCGACTTTCAGATCAACCACACAAGGTCATCCGAGGTCAACTTCATGACCACCAAACGATCCACCGTATATGTGACTCCCTATATGTTTGTAACGCAAAACCTAAGATGGAGTCATTTCGTATGTAGTTAAATACACATTCCAATTTTAATGTGTCTTTTAAATTCACTATTCAAGGTCATGCGAGGTCAAGTTGACCAAAAGATGCCATGTATGACGGTCTATATGATCATAATACATACTAAAACTGTATCTATAACCCGTTTTGTCTCCAGGGGCAATTTATGCAGGTCTGCCGTTTTTGGCAAACTTTTCAAGTGCTGGTGACGTCACGCTATCTTTTACTTGCTCCAATAAATCCAGGTATTGAAGGTTCTCCCAATTTTCCTTGTTAAGTTTTAATATTATATATATCCAGAACACAAGACGGATACCATGTACCATGGTTTAGGTCATGTTACTGTCACACCAGTTTTTCCCTAGTCGCACTACAGTTCAAGAATTCGCATGAATTGTTATGTTGAGTTAAGTTCGCAATGCCTATTGATTTTATTTCCATGGGTCAGTAATTGTTACGACAGTATTGCGCACTTATTGGTCACATACAACCTTCAAAATGGTGAGCTTGAGTTTGACCTTGGATAACCTTTAGAGGTGGCACATTACCTGAAATCAGTGGATTTTTATTGAATACCATGCCACAGGGAATGTTTGATGCTTGACTGACTTGAACTAATGTTCAATCGTTATTTTGTCAGAGTTAACAAACATAGCACCAAGGGTGCTGTAGCTTACTGGCAATCATGAGAAACGCAGAGTATTGATTTTCCAACATATAAGTTGTGACACTGATCTTGAACTCTAATTGTCAAAACATGTTCGTAAATGTTGCTGGAAACACATTTTCTGCATGGACTATAATACGAAATCAAATTACACATCACAAAGGTAGATAAAGAGAATCTTATACATTATATTGAGAAAAACTGTCTGAATAGATTTTGACAAAATGGCCACCAAAGACAAAATTCATCGTTTTTGACCTTTCAAGGTCATTGAAGGTCAAATTCAAGGTCATCACTCAAACCGCAATATATGATTTCCCATTTGAATGTGCCAATACTTAGGCTCTATTTTGAAGTCTTCTATGAGTTTACTCCGCACAGCTCCCATTATGAAGGAAAATTGGGTGAAAAAAAAAAAATTTCAATGGCCAAAAAAATTTTTTTTTTTTTTTTTTTTGCTGGAAATGGCTCAAAATGAATAGTGACTTGATTTGGGACAAAAAAAATTTTTTTTGCCGACCCGTCAAAAAATCAAAATGGCCGCCACACGCAGACCGGCGATTCAAGGGCAAGGAAACTCATACACATCATAGAGGTACATGAGGGGAATGTTTTAAAACAAAAATCTCAAAACTGATCATACTGTTTTTGAGAAAATGGCCTCCAAAGTCTAAAATTGGCAATTTTTCATCAAAAATGGCCGCCAAATAGGCAAAAACGATTCAATCAAAAAAATTAAAAAAACGTCTTTAGATACTGGCCCAAGGTATGTTCTGACAAATTTATGGGGGAATTCATCATGTCAAAAAAAAGTTACAGACTACAGACCCGGACGGACGACGGACGCCGGACGGACGCCGGACGAAATACCACGACAATAGCTTATCGGCCCAAAGGGCCGGTAAGCTAAAAAAGAAGGTATGACAAGGGATGTGATAAGGGAAATCTGGTTATTATTTGCATCAGAACCTTTAAATGCCCATCTGGTCAATATAAAGAACCAACCCTGGTCAACAATAATGAGAAACTCCAAACAATTTGCATGCACCATTTACTACAAATACTATCCCTAATAAATTCACATTACATCATTTTTTGTTCGCAATCAAATAACACTTCACAAGATGCATTCTTTTACACAATATTTGTTAAAGAACTGTCACATCAATATGGTAGTCATTCTCATCGAAATATATTTTTTTTCCAGACAGGAAAGTTAATCGACATTCATCAAGCATTAATTGTTCATTATGTCAGACACATTTCAATGTATGAACATGATACAAGTATTTGTAGAATTATCACTGACCAAAATGCTTGATATTTTTCACTGGTCATCTCACAAATTTCACCATAACTTGTTCTGTACAATTTTAGCAGTTACAAGATTTTATTCAGAATCTGCTCAAATATCGGCAGAAAATTACCACTCACATTTACGACAGAAAGCACAGATAAGACCAGTTCTCTGAAATGCTGAATGTCTTATACAATTCTCACTAATTGTTCATCAATGCTCAACAGAAGAGAACAATTTTGGTTAAGAGGGGGGTAAAACAAGGTAAAGTACAATACTCGTGAATGTATGTACAAAACCAAACAACAGGCAGTTATGAAACCAAAAAGTGAAGAAACATCAATTTTAACAAAATATACAAACAAGACATTGGATGTGCAACGTCACGGTCACCAGGTGGTCAAACAGTACAAAACATGAAATTTGTTTGTTTGAATTTATGGGTTTTTCTTAAAATGGTTCTCCTAGAAGCCATTACCATCGTGTAAATATCTTTCAACAACCCGAGAACAGCAACCCTGTTCATCTACACAAATGTATATTATCAAAATTGAAGCAAGAAAACATGTTGATTGGCTTTCTGATTATCAGATATATGGCTATCTGCCTCACTTATGTTTTTGACAATTTGTTCACATGAACAGGGAAAACAAATTCAAGCTCAAACTTACAAACTTGTGTGGCAATGTGGCACAAAAACTTTGATACCTCAATTCACCAGTTCAACAAATCTGGATTTAAACCCTAAAGCAGTGATGATTGAGTAGTCTAGGAGTTGTAGTTGCTGGTCAGTCTGGGGTAAATCAGGGAGATCTGCCAACTGCCAGGAATGTCGGTCCATCGGTGGCATCCTTCAGAATAACACATCTAGCTCCACCAGGTCCCCATGCTAGTCTGCAAACATAAATTGTCAGTTTGATACAATTCATCAATACTGGTATGTAAATAGACAGAAGGTATATCATTAAAACAAACTGCATCATTTCTGATTCCAATTTTCCTGTAATTGTCATGAACCAGATCATACCAAGATTCTAAAGCTGACAACATCTATACACACCATACCGCAAGCTGTTCCATCCAACATGGTCTCTTCCACCTTCAGCCCTCGGCATGGTAAGACCCTGCTGCCCAGCTCACCAGACTCGGACGATCGCCCCCGGAGATGATCTATTTGATGTCAAATCCCTCGAAGCACAGCTTGATCCCACGATGTAACACTTGACGGAATGCGATGGATCTTCACAACAAAACTTTCCGCAAATGATGACAACATGCGACTTCCTCAACACCAAACACTGACTCCAGATTTGCGGGCATGCAAACTTGCTGCACAGAATCAAATTTCTTGATTCAGAACACTGCCACATGCACAAGAACTGGCGATTTCCAACAAAACGAACCATGAACCACAACTTGGGAATTTCCGAGGCCACATTGCCCTAAATTTGAAATTGCACTTTGAAACCAACACAAATGATCGGCCGAAACCACACAGAACGCTGATCCTGATGGGAAGATCCTTTGCTGCAGTGTCACTGGTGATGGATGATCTCTCAACCTTTCACTTCCTTCCACACTCACAGTGTAAGAGACTGCCACTCCAGAAAAAGCGGGACACTGGCTTAGAGATGGCTTTTTTCGAAGAACTGTTCACAACGGCGTATTTTCTATATCACCGAGGTGCCGAGAGAATTTGCGGAGAACACAGAGCACTGTATGTTTTGTGTAGCGAAAACATACAGCCTCACAGATGACTTGAATCCAGAACTGATTTTGAACTTGCACACTACAGATACATACAGCCATTTTGTTATATAATGAAACACAACATGTGCCCAATCAGCAGGTGTATTCTTTCCAGGCTGTTCAACATGGATATGAATATTCAATGGTGTTGTTTTAGCTTCACATGAATTGGTGTCAATCTTCACTACCTAGTTGAATAAGAACTCTCAGTTTTTCCTGACAGTTTCATTCACAGAATACACTGCTGAATATATCAGGAGACAAAGGTAGACTGTATGAAAATGGACATAGCTTGAAAATGAATAGTCTTATACAGTACAAAACTCAAAAGTAAAACTCTATTGGCATATCCATCAATATATTTTTCTTTCGAAATTTATATGCAGCAACTAGCAAGAATGTTGTCTTAATTACCATAATTAGCACAAGGCTCATTCAAGGCTGAATGACTTGGCATCAAACGAAGTCTGTTCTTTGGTAAAATAAATATGTAGTAATTTTAATAAATACAAGTACCAGCTTTTTGACACACAATTGAACAACAGCAGCTTTGAGCTGCTGGCAACATAAAATATTTAAAACTAAACATGAACATCCAATATAACGCATTTGGATTGTCTAGCACAACTACATTAGTTTATCTCACTCAGTCATCAGGTGACTTATATAAATGAAATTAAAAATTCACAGCAGAAATGCTTGGTATTCACTAAGTTGCAACAGTTAAAACAAGATCGTGGCCTGGGATTTATGGAGTGTGATCCAGTTGGCTTGGAGAACCTTGGTCCACATGGATCCAGACCTACCCTGGTCCATAGTAAGCACCAAATATAATGTTGATCAAAATTCCTGTCAATTATCAGTAACATACAAGAACACAGTTGCTGCAGAGATCAATTTCTATTAACTTGCACTTGGTTCAGTATCCACGTTCACCAATAAATACTTTGTGGCAATGGTTATTCTCCTTGGTGTTATTCGTTCCATGGAATAAATAAACACATGAACTGTACATAGATGCAACACCGTTGTACTTCACAAGGAATCAGAATCTTGATTTGGACTCCCATCATAAAACCAATGGGGTTTGTAAAACTGTCGGCAAATCACAATAAAATCACTGCTTCATAACATATCCAGTATTATATATATAACAGCTGCCTTTGGTGCTGAGTGATCGACTGTTGCATGTCATAATTTAGCCTGAATCCTGGAAAGAAACACTCAAAGTAACGCTTCCGAATGAAGGAACACACATCAGTAAAACATGACGAGACCATTCCACACTCATGCTAGGTGCCCCTGCGTTTCAACTGAACAGTATCAAGGGTATTTTTCCAAAGTGACACAAAACCAGATGAACTGTTGCCTTCGTATCAGGTGAATTGCTGTTGGCTGTTGTTTGTACATTGCACACACAATGTAATCCAAATAAGAGACAATAATAACACACCAAGTAATATTAAACAACAACAACGTAGAATATATAACAACTCCTGCTAGTAGTAGCAAGCCAAAATCATTTACTTGGCCAAAAACTTCCCGTGAATTCAACGACAATCTGAACTAAGCTGAGCCGCCGACCACAATGATAACAAGATGATCTTCTTTGGAGGGTTCTGAACCCAGTTTTGGGGCTCTACGCTGCAGATATTCTTGTCCGAATTGGCATGGCGGGAAAGCGTGAAGGACTCCGAGCTCCTGATCCTTCCCAGTGTTTGGAGGGAGGGAGATGACACCGGCAGCTTCCTTTTGCTTCAGGTATGACACCAGATTCCTGAGTGGCCGGTGCTGAACCTTGGCATTAGCATCTTCCAGAGACGACTCGGAGCCCGGCATGGCCAGCAGGATGCTGTAGCCGTTGGGGCCTGAGGCAGCCACGCGGTTCCCCATGTCATCCAGTTTGGGCTGGTCCAAACGCAGACGCTGAGTGATCTTCAACATCGACATCTCGGTGGTTGTGTGATCACGCATCAATGTATCGACCAGCCGAACATTGCCATCCACGAGGTGCATACGTGTGGGAAATGCACTGGTTTTCAACACAAGAGCTCCACTCCAAACAACTGGCAAGCTGTTGGCCATATCAACTACACTCAATGCACTAGTCAAGGGCTCGGAATCAAAGAGTGCATTCTCATTTTGCTGTGCTCGGTCACTGTAATTGCCATTGGAGCTGTGGTGCCTGTTGTAGTTGTTGTCATTGTAAGGATCACTACTTCCAGACAGCCTCGGTCGCTTGGAGGTTGGCGAAGTCCGTCCGTCATGCCTGTCTCTGGAAGGAGAGTAGCCACGTGGGTAGTCAGAAGACTGTCGAGTCCGATAAGATGGATCATCATCATAACGACCACGAGTTTGCTTCCACTTATCCATTGTAGTTGCACTGCTTGGATCCTCACGGCGTGATTTGTATGGATCATCGTCAGGATGATCTCTGGCACCTGTCCGGCTGTAGTATGCTTTGTTCTGATATTGATCCTGGCTCGTGTCCAATGCTGGGCCTGCTGCTGCACGACCATCACCTCTCTCTGGCTGTTCGCTTTGACCACCAAGCAATGCTGGGTCTGTGAAGTCGACACGCAGTCGGCGATCGGATCCACCAAGAGGGATTCCTCTCATTGCCTTACATGCTGCCTGTGCAGCATCCTGGCTGTCATACAAGAAGTAAGCATAGTTCTTCCCTTCAGGCCAGTAGGCTCGATGAATGACACCGAATCGATCAAACTCGGCCTCCAAATTTGCCAGGCTGATCCATGGTCCGAGGCCTCCAACCCAAACACATGTGGTTGGATTCACTTTTCCATAACCAATCTTACACTGAAGCTTGCCAATGTACCTTCCAGACATGTCAACTTTAGCTCTGTGGGCCATGTCTAAGTTGGCAAACTTCACAAATGCATAATTTGCATAGGTATTTCCCTGACTTTTGCTCGGTCGCTTGATGTCAATGTCCTGAACTTCACCATATCTCTCAAAGACAGACCTCAAATCTGCATCCGAAACTCCAAGGTCAAGATTCCCAACAAACAACGTCCGTGTGGCATTTTCGTCATCTTCTGGTTGAATGTGGTGAAGATGATGTGGGAATTTGTGTTCTCGATACCTTGGACCATCCTGTGACTTGTTTTCATATCCACGTCTGTTGTAATCTCGAGTCCTGGAATCAATCTCAGCTTCTTCGTGTCGTCCACTCATTCGTCCCTGAGGTGATAAACTCTTCACACTGCTTCCATATGCCTCACGCCCATAAGTGCTGCTCGACGTAAATTCTGGGCTATCTCCACGGCGGTTCTTGGGGTACACAGCATCAATTCGTGTGGGCATATCAAACAAAAACAACTTGTTACTTCTTGCGTATTTTGCATCACGTGCATCTTCTGCATATCTGAAGTTCACATACGCAATCCTGTGTTCACCCGCACGCACAATCTTCACTTTAAATTCACCGAACTTCCGGAATTCCTGGTTGATTGCTTCTTTTATCGTGGTATCCTGAATTCTGGGGTTCAAATTGCTCAAACACAGTGTTCTGTATTCTTCTGTCTGTTGTGTTGCCGAACTGGTACCGACACTTGGTCGCTCTGAACGACCAGAAGCATACGCATAATCATCATAGCCCCGATCATCCTTATAACGCTTTATTCCACGGTCGAACTCTTTCTCGTAAGTCGCTGAACTGACATACTCTCGCTCCCGTCCGCCCCCTCGCGTGTAACTGGCACTGCTCTTGGAGAGTGTTCGCGAGTCACCACGGTAGTAATCAGTGCTCATTCTGTCAGATTCTCTACCAATTTCATCTGCATAATAACTACGAGATCTTTTACTGTCGTATGATATGTCCATATCTTGCTTTCGTTTACAACAACACAACTTACAATATGTTTTATGGCAATATTTCAATACACATCACTGTTAGCACGCCATGTTGAATGTCAATACGTGATTTGGCTAGAAATTTATATTCATACGCGCCCACGGCAATCTTTTTGAAAGCTATTCCGACGCATTTCACACCACAGTATGATGTAAAATTGACGAAAATACTCAAATACATGAGATGTTGCTGTTTATTGCTTTTAGAAATTGCTACATAGTCCACGTGGTTGCAATACATCTGGAACTATTTTCTCTCTTAATTCAGACATTTTGGGCGTGCTGCAGGTGCTTGTTTTACGGAAACCCATATGAGCATTATTTTGATGTAAAAAAAAAAAGATGATGTAGAAAAAAAAAATCAAGAGTTTGAAAGGGAACTAATTTAAGGTAGATCTATGGATATTGATTAGCCTATGTCATTCCTATGAATATGTTTATGTTCTGATGTTTCTTTTACATGCAGTTCTGTTGCTGTAACATTACATTTCTGTCAAGACTTCTCACCAGTAGAAAAATTAAGTATACTTTGAGATTCTATCATTAGAACAAATGTTCTATCAGTAGAAATTCTACTGGAAGTTACATGTAGACACGTGTTAAACTTCATTCTACCAGTAGAAATTCTACTGACATAAAGAAACGCGCATTAGAGGTTCAACCGAATCATTTCAATTGGAAGTCAAAATCATGGCAAAATGATCTAATCCTATGATTATAGCACTAAACAATTGAATGCAGATGTTCACCAAGCTTGTCCAAAGTACAAACCATATATTGATTTATTACCTCTAATTTGCTCTACAGTGTAATTGATTCGTGGTCATGTTTTTTTTTTTCTGCCAGTAGAAAGGAAAGTTCTACCAGTAGAGAAAAAGTTCTATTATAGTCTGATTTTTCTCTCATGGAGTGGGTTTTCTGCAATAATAATCTTATGACTTTAAATTTGCAGAGTATTATTCATCAAAAAGATGGCAACTATGGTCAAAATTTGAAGATGCAAGACATAAACATGTTAGTATAATATACCGCCCATATATGTAAATGCCTTAGAAAATGTCATACTAGTATCCTTTTGGAATTGAAATTTTCAAACATTCCTGGCATATATATAACTACAGTGAACGGTAGAAATCAACTTTCTTCATTTTTCCCCAAATTTTCACCACAACTTCCATCATGTTAATGAATGACATTGCACAAGTTTTCAGGCAAAATTCGCATTTTTGTGGAATATCGCAGAAAATCACACTCCATGAGAGAAAAATCAGACTAGGCCTATAGTAGAAATAAATATTCTACTAGCTGGTGGAAATTCTACTGGCATAAAGAAACGCACAAACATGTTCTACTAGTAACATTTCTACTGGTAGAAGTTCTACTGTCATAAAGAAAAACGCGCCCAGTAAAATAGTTTTTCCTGTAAGTAAAATATAATAGCTCTTAATTCAGCAAATTTTGATCAGGGCTGGGACAATGACATGGGGACATCTCTCTATGAACAATTCCAGGCTGAAGTTTCGATGATCATTGAACTTCCATTCACAGTTGAGTTTTTCATCGCTACCGTACAATAGTTTGTTAATTGTGATCACATTCACATTGGTCACAATCGAGATCAATAAATACGCACCTGCGATGACGCATAATTAATAACGATTTAATAATGCAAGGTTTACGTAGGTCGAGATGGTAACGTCATTTTGCCATGGGCTTTCCATAATGAGTAATTCTACCATAGATATGTATTATGGGATATCTATGAATTCTACGACACATCCGGTTCCAAATAATTGCGCAAGCGCACTGGCGATGTCAGTGAACCACCAATGATAACGACACTGTCAGCAGGTGTTGTTACTAAAAACGGGTGATTTCATCAGTGAATACCATAAACACGTCGTGTAAAAACCACGAAGTGATTGCGCGCGAAATCAAGTCATATGATACACAATGATGGGACAAGAGCAGTCGGGCAGTAGAAATTTTCAGCCCAAGAAGAACCCAATCAGTGATGACTATCGGATCTCTTCAACGGTGCTTGGGCTTGGCATCAATGGAAAAGTGTTGCAATGTTTCTCCAAAACCACAGGAGAGAAATTCGCCATGAAGGTTCGTACTCCGTTTCCTTCACGTATTTGTTTTGCTGCGGCCGAATGTTAATAACAATTTATCTTACAAGTAGACTCCAGCTAGTTCATCCCAATAACAGAGTTAAGTGCTAGTCCCTTCCTGAGTTGACAACGGTTTTGCCTGACACCCTGTCACAGTGGGTCAGGATTTGTGAACTTATTTCAGAACAAAACATGTTTTGAATGCATGGAATACACACTGTGTATCATTTTCTTCCCCTCTCAGTTGTTTCCAACGATTTATGCCCCTCAATTTTAAGTTAATTCCATACTTTGTCACTTGACAGCTGTTTGTTTACATTGTCATCATGGTGCAGTTTTTTCATGCTACAAAGATGCCACTCAAATTAGCCAATCAGGGAGCATCATCCAATCAGCTGATGATGCGTGTGATGTCATAATCCGAGAGGGTGTTTCAGCGATGAAATGATGAAGACCCAATGACAACCAACAGGTCTCAGCTGGGTCTCTCGAAAAGACCCAACGGAGCACAGCCAGGAGCATTTGTTTTGTCATTATATGTGACCCAATGGGACACTCATCATTTCATCTTTTCAACTGACCCAGTGGGAACCTGACCCAGCCAGACATTCATCGCTTCATCATTTTACATGACCCAGTGGGACACTCATCATTTCATCCTTTCAACTGACCCAGTGGGAACCTGACCCAGCCAGACATTCATCGCTTCATTATTTAACATGACCCAGTGGGACACTCATCATTTCATCATTTCAATCGACCCAGTGGGAACCTGACCCAGTCAGACATTCATCATTTCATCATTTTACATGACCCAGTGGGACACTCATCATTTCATCCTTTCAACTGACCCAGTGGGAACCTCATCAATTCATCATTCCAACTGACCCAGTGGGAACCTGACCCAGCCAGACATTCATCGCTTCATCATTTCACATGACCCAGTGGGACACTCATCATTTCATCCTTTTAACTGACCCAGTGGGAACCTGACCCAGCCAGACATTCATCGCTTCATCATTTTACATGACCCAGTGGGACACTCATCATTTCATCCTTTCAAATGACTCATATTGGGAACCTGACCCAGTCAGAAATTCATCGCTTCATCATTTTACCACACCCAGTGCTGGGACACTCATCACTTCATCCTTTCAACTGACCCAGTGGGAACCTCACCCAGCCAGACATTCATTGCTTCATCATTTAACATGACCCAGTGGGACACTCATCATTTCATCATTTCAACTGACCCAGTAGGAACCTGACCCAGTGAAACATTCATGATTTCATCATTTTACATGACCCAGTGGGACATTCATCATTTCATCCTCTTAACTGACCCAGTGGGAACCTGACCCAGCCAGACATTCATCGCTTCATCATGTTACATGACCCAGTGGGACACTCATCATTTCATCCTTTCAAATGACTCATATTGGGAACCTGACCCAGTCAGAAATTCATCGCTTCATCATTTTACCTGACCCAGTGGGACACTCATCATTTCATCCTTTCAACTGACCCAGTGGGAACCTCATCATTTCATCATTCCAACTGACCCAGTGGGAACCTGACCCAGTCAGACATTCATCGCTTCATCATTTTACATGACCCAATAGGACATTCATCATTTCATCCTTTTAACTGACCCAGTGGGAACCTGACCCAGCCAGACATTCATCGCTTCATCATTTTACATGACCCAGTGGGACACTCATCATTTCGTCCTTTCAACTGACCCAGTGGGAACCTCATTAATTCATCATTCCAACTGACCCAGTGGGAACCTGACCCAGCCAGAAATTCATCGCTTCATCATTTTACATGACCCAGTGGGACACTCATCATTTCATCCTTTCAACTGACCCAGTAGGAACCTGACCAGCCAGACATTCATCGCTTCATCATTTAACATGACCCAGTGGGACACTCATCATTTCATCATTTCAACCGACCCAGTGGGAGCCTGACCCAGTCAGACATTCATCATTTCATCATTTTACATGACCCAGTGGGACATTCATCATTTCATCATTTTACATGACCCAGTGGGACACTCATCATTTCATTATTCCAACTGACCCAGTGGGAACCTGACCCAGTCAGACATTCATCGCTTCATCATTTCACATAACCAATGGGACACTCATCATTTCATCCTTTTAACTGACCTAGTGGGAACCTGACCCAGCCAGACATTCATCGCTTCATCATTTTACATGACCCAGTGGGACACTCATCATTTCATCCTTTCAAATGACTCATATTGGGAACCTGACCCAGTCAGAAATTCATCGCTTCATCATTTTACCACACCCAGTGCTGGGACACTCATCACTTCATCCTTTCAACTGACCCAGTGGGAACCTCACCCAGCCAGACACTCATTGCTTCATCATTTAACATGACCCAGTGGGACACTCATCATTTCATCATTTCAACTGACCCAGTAGGAACCTGACCCAGTGAAACATTCATGATTTCATCATTTTACATGACCCAGTGGGACATTCATCATTTCATCCTCTTAACTGACCCAGTGGGAACCTGACCCAGCCAGACATTCATCGCTTCATCATGTTACATGACCCAGTGGGACACTCATCATTTCATCCTTGGGTCATTCCATGCCATTTCAACCATTTTTCAACACTTCCCACGCACTTGGTCTCAGAAAATTCTGAAAATTGTACCAGATGCTCCCCTACTATTCTGGACACATCATGTAAAATTTCAGTGTGGTCATTCGCGAACCTTTCGAGATATGACCACTTTAGTAGGGGGGTATCCATCAATTTTGATGCAAAATTTGCGGACCCTTATTTCTCATCGATTTTCACAGATCAATTCCTCAGCAACTACTTCACATAGGCACCTGAAATTTCAAAATCTAGTACATATTTTTCTTGTCTTTCAGAATATACAAACACATTTGGAATACATCTAAGCAGTTGGGTATGCTGGCCCTCCAAAAATGGGAAAAATTGCATGGACGTTAGTGGCTGAACCATGTTTAGGCCATCAGATGTTGTCTTTCCAGATGCATTAGACAGCTATAACTTCTAGTATTTGTGAATATTTACATGTCCTTTGAGAAACAAAAGCCATTTGACATATACATGTTTTTGTGTCTGTGTAGCAGACCTCTAAATCTCCTGAAATCTGTTTCGGATCAATTTTTCAATCTGCCAAAACCCAATGTGGGAATGTATGAAAACCTCCAATTTTTTTTCATTCTGAAGCACAAAGAGTAGGCTTTTTGAGGATATAAAACTTTTTTTCTTTATGCAACTCCTTCATTTTTTACTTTCATGCTCAAAACGTGAATAATTCACCATTCTCACCATTTTCGAATGTTCAAATTCATTTACCTTAGATCATGTGAACAGTCAATTTTTTGTTGCTTGATGAGTGTAAATTCATGTATTGCTTGTTTCAAGAAAACAACATCTCAAAATATACTTCATTTATTATTGTACAGGCTGAACTTTTACAATGTTCTCTCGATGTGGTACCGTGTTAATCGTCATTGTCATTGCTGCTACTCACTAAGCCTTTGCTTATACTGCTTGAATTTTTGCCTCAGTCTCCTACAACTGGTGCACAAGAGTGACTCCTCTGATTCACATGGCTGAATGACATCTGCAGTTCCCTGGTACTGTGTGTCTTGTGGCTCATCGTCCGAGCAAAGTGCTGGACTTGTGTTTTCTTCGTCCCATGGTGATCCGAAGATATACTCACTTTCCTGAACAGAAATTCGCAAGAATTAGCATGCTCCTGTTGATCCTGCCAAGATGCATGTACATGTATGCTTGTGCTATGAAGCTTGTACTAAGTGACTTGTCTCATTACATGTACCTGATCTGGTGACCCCAACAACAATGGGAATCACATGTTCTTTCAAATTGTCACCTAGAGGTCCTGTACTGTTTGCTTCTTGGGCTTCTGTCGGTCGACCTTCAGATGTGATGCCATCCTTCATGTCTATCATGTTGTCAAGGTTCAAGTCAACTGTTTGGTCACTGTCATTTTCTGCATTTTGTACCCCCACATCTACTGTAACATCACTGCCATCAGAGGTTGATGAAATCTCAATGCATGTGGCATTTCCTTTTTCTGATTATGTATAGAGTGGTGAGCTCCCTGGTGCATATTTCCTTGCCATTTCCTTGCTCAACACAACATTCATGAGGAGATCTCAAGCAAAGGCTTCAGCCATATGAGGAAGTGAGCAGCAGTGATGACGATGACAATTAATACTGTACTGCATTGAGAGAATATGTGAAAGTTCAGCCTGTATAGTAATAAATGAAGTATATTTTGAGATGTTGTTTTCTTAAAACAAACAATACATGAATTTACACTCATGAAGAAACAAAAAATTGACTGTTCAGATGATCTAAGGTAAATGAATTTGAACATTCGAAAATGGTGAAAATGGTGAATTATTCACGTTTTGAGCATGAAAATAAAAAATGAAGGAGTTGCATAAAGAAAAAAAGTTTTATATCCTCAAAAAGCCTACTCTTTGTGCTTCAGAATGAAAAAAAAATTGGAGGTTTTCATACATTCCCACATTGGGTTTTGGCAGATTGAAAAATTGATCCGAAACAGATTTCAGGAGATTTAGAGGTCTGCTACACAGACACAAAAACATGTATATGTCAAATGGCTTTTGTTTCTCAAAGGACATGTAAATTTTCACAAATACTAGAAGTTATAGTTGTATAATGCATCTGGAAAGACAATATCTGATGGCCTAAACATGGTTCAGCCACTAATGTCCATGCAATTTTCCCCATTTTTGGAGGGCCAGCATACCCAACTGCTCAGATGTATTCCAAATGTGTTTGTATATTCTGAAAGACCAGAAAAATATGTACTGGATTTTAAAATTTCAGGTGCCTATGTGAAGTAGTTGATGAGAAATTGATCTGTGAAAATCGATGAGAAATAAGGGTCCGCAAATTTTGCATCAAAATTGATGGATACCCCCCCTACTAAAGTGGTCATATCTCGAAAGGTTCTCGACTGACCACACTGAAATTTTACATGGTGTGTCCAGAATAGTAGGGGAGCACCTGGTCAAATTTTCAGAATTTTCTGAGACCAAGTGCGTGGGGCCTCCGTTGAAATGGCATGGAATGACCCCCTTTCAAATGACTCATATTGGGAACCTGACCCAGTCAGAAATTCATCGCTTCATCATTTTACCTGACCCAGTGGGACACTCATCATTTCATCCTTTCAACTGACCCAGTGGGAACCTCATCATTTCATCATTCCAACTGACCCAGTGGGAACCTGACCCAGTCAGACATTCATCGCTTCATCATTTTACATGACCCAATAGGACATTCATCATTTCATCCTTTTAACTGACCCAGTGGGAACCTGACCCAGCCAGACATTCATCGCTTCATCATTTTACATGACCCAGTGGGACACTCATCATTTCGTCCTTTCAACTGACCCAGTGGGAACCTCATTAATTCATCATTCCAACTGACCCAGTGGGAACCTGACCCAGCCAGAAATTCATCGCTTCATCATTTTACATGACCCAGTGGGACACTCATCATTTCATCCTTTCAACTGACCCAGTGGGAACCTGACCAGCCAGACATTCATCGCTTCATCATTTAACATGACCCAGTGGGACACTCATCATTTCATCATTTCAACCGACCCAGTGGGAACCTGACCCAGTCAGACATTCATCATTTCATCATTTTACATGACCCAGTGGGACATTCATCATTTCATCATTTTACATGACCCAGTGGGACACTCATCATTTCATTATTCCAACTGACCCAGTGGGAACCTGACCCAGTCAGACATTCATCGCTTCATCATTTCACATGACCCAGTGGGACACTCATCATTTCATCCTTTTAACTGACCCAGTGGGAACCTGACCCAGCCAGACATTCATCGCTTCATCATTTTACATGACCCAGTGGGACACTCATCATTTCATCCTTTCAACTGACCCAGTAGGAACCTGACCCAGTGAAACATTCATCATTTCACATGACCCACTGGGACATTCATCATTTCATCCTTTCAAATGACCCAGTGGGAACCTGACCCAGTCAGATATTCATCGCTTCATCATTTCCCTTGACCTAGTGGGACACTGATCATTTCATCCTTCCATCTGACCCAGTGGGAACCTTAGCCAGTCAGACATTGATTGCTTCATCATTAAGGTATTTCAGCAGATACGCCTTTACGGTTTTGTCAAAAAATTTTTTTTTTTCGTTTTTTCTTCTTTCACAGCATTTTTGGTGAAAAATGCTGACACAGCATTTTTCCGACTGGACAAAAAAAAATTCAGGTCAAGGTCAAAGTTCATCCCCAGTACCCCTTAAATGTGTTTCACTAGCGCCACAAGTCCGAAAATAACGTCTGTTTCGCTCCACGACGCACCGCTTCCGAGATATGCATGAGAGCCTCAAGGATGACTCAGCTAAAATTATTTCGAGCCCTAGGTCAACCGTCATTCGACGGATCAGCCTCAAAATTAACAGTCTTCTTCCCTGGTGATATATGGACCTCCATGCAAAGTCCCACAGTCATTGCCATAATATTTCTTTAGTTATCATGTGGAACCAGAAACATTGATTTCATCCTCACGGACCTTACGGACCCCAAAGCCAGCTCAAAAACAATAAGCTTCTTCTACACCTCATTTCTGACCAGCTGTGGAAATTTGGCAGAGATATATTAGGGCAAACTGAAATTATTGTGCGGAAACCAGAAAATGAAAAAAAAGAAAATTTTTTCTTGACAAAAGCATAAAGGCATTACTGGTGTCTGCCTTAACGATGAAGCGATGAATGTCTGACCCAGTCAGGTTCCCACTGGGTCAGTTGAAATGATGAGTGTCCTACTAGGTCAAGTGAAATGATGAAGCAATGATTGTCTGGCTGGGTGAGTTTCCACTGGGTCAGTTGAAAGGATGAAAAAATGAATGTCCCACTGGGTCATGTAAAATGATGAAATGATGAAGGCCTCATTGGGTCAGGTTCCCACTGGGTCAGTTGAAAGGATGAAATGATGAATGTCCCACTGGGTCATGTAAAATGATGAAATGATGAATGTCTGACTGGGTCAGGTTCCCACTGGGTCAGTTCAAAGGATGAAATGATGAGTGTCCCACTGGGTCATGTAAAATGATGAAATGAATGTCTGGCTGGGTCAGGTTCCCACTGGGTCAGTTGAAAGGATGAAATGATGAGTGTCCCACTGGGTCATGTAAAATGATGAAGCGATGAATGTCTGGCTGGGTCAGGTTCCCACTGGGTCAGTTGAAAGGATGAAATGATGAGTGTCCCACTAGGTCAAGTCAGAAGTACATAAGATCAATGTATTTCTGGTCAAGTGAAATGTGAAGCGATGAATGTCTGACTGGGTCAGGTTCCCACTGGGTCAGTTGAAAAGATGAAATGATGAGTGTCCCACTGGGTCAGTGTCCCACTAGGTCAAGTGAAATGATGAAGCGATGAATGTCTGACTGGGTCAGATTCCCACTGGGTCAGTTGAAAGGATGAAATGATGAGTATCCCACTAGGTCAAGTGAAATGATGAAGTGATGAATGTCTGACTAGGTGAGGTTCCCACTGGGTCAGTTGAAAGGATGAAATGATGAGTGTCCCACTGGGTCAGATTCCCAGTAGGTATGTCAAATGATTAAGCGATGAATCTTTCCTTTTACCAATGGTCATTCCTTTAAATTTGAATTAGGGGGACGGGGGTAGGCCGTATAGAGTACTAGGGTTGGGTCAATTGATCACCACGGCACTGGCACTGCTGCTGACACACCATAGTAAACCGGAAATTACATTGTGAAAATGTATGATCCCGAAGGACAGTTTGCGGCCAAACCCAGTGGTAACCCCGTTCGACCCAGCTGGGACAATGGTTCTCATTGGGTCTTCATCATTTCATCGCTGAAAGCGCTTATGCATAATCCGGGAAATATCCCCTTTTGGGACTTTTGGCGCCAAATCTTAGATTGAAACATTTCAGCCTGTGGTTGAATAGGGCTCTGCCCGTGAATAGTGCTAGACTCCAGCAAAGTTTTATCTAGATATACTATGATAACTATATCAATACGATATAGTATGGTGACCAGTGCTCGTACTAGGAGTACTAGGACCAGTGTTCGTACACTCATTGAAATGTTTCAGACGAGCTGCTGACATGGTGTGAAATTGGATTTTTTGGCTTCCATGTAACTTTACCCTCATTCGTTCTTATGTCTTCAGAATCATAAAAATGTGTTTGCCGTAATTCGGTTATTTTATTGACTGTACGAGCACTGGTCCCAGTACGACTACTGGTCACTTCACGCTACAGCCGTAATCAATCAGTGTGACAATGTGGTCACAGTCCACCCAAGTTTCAACAGGGTATAGACCTAGAATGTATGCGACTCGGCTGCACGACCTGTCCACATGTTAATTGCAATTAGATCATGGCTTGCTTATTTTAGTTACCCCAGCCGGAGCGACGCGGAGCTGCCATAAAACGAAGGGACACTAGATCTGCTCATCATCTAAACATACTTGTACATTTAGACTATCATCTCAGTGGCACCTCCTTACAATAGACAAATCAATGTCTCTACATTATCTTGCAGGTGCTGAAATGTACAGCTAAAGCCAAAAGGGAAGTAGAGATACATTGGAAAGTTTCAAATTCCAATTGTGATCATCTTGTTCGAATTATTGACGTTTATGTCAACAACTTCAATGGCTTCGAATCTCTGCTCGTTGTTATGGAATGGTAAGTCCCATGATAAGTTACTATCATGTAGACTTCTAAATCAGCAATCAACGCAGAACCAGTATCATTGTAGAAATATAGACATTTGAGAATTTTTGATGAATTGAAGTAGTTGTGGTATAATGTTTGTTCTTAATTCAATAGAATTTTAATAGTCTGTGATGAACATGGTGTTGCTGACTGATTAAATAAATACATGTCATTAACTTGTATTATCTTAGCATGGAAGGCGGTGAACTATTCTCCAGAATCCAGGAACGTGCCGATACCGCTTTTACGGAAAGAGGTATGTATTAAGTCTGGACTTTGAAAACCACTATTTGTTGAATAACCAACTGATCAAAGGATTGGAAAATTGTAGTTCTTGACTCTTCTGGTGGGCAGCCATGCATGTAGGCAGTAATATTTTATTAATCAAGACAATCAGTACAATGTATATTTTCCGTGGCATTTTTCAGAGGCTGCAGGGATTATATATGACATCTGTAAAGCAATTAATTTCCTACATTCCCATGATATTGCTCACAGGGATTTGAAGGTAAGCTCATGAATGTGTATAAACTGTCGTGATTTCATCTGTATTCATACACATGACAAATTTTTGTGTTTGAACTGCCAGAAAAAATGTTATTTGAATATAAACTTGGTGTTTTTTTACAGCCGGAGAACTTGTTATATACAAAACCTGGACCGATGGGTGTACTGAAGCTCACAGATTTTGGCTTTGCCAAGGTCACTTCAACATCAGTGAAAGAATTACAAACTCCTTGCTACACACCATACTATGTTGGTAAGTCGCATTCTGTTTATAAGATTAAATGTGTGAGAAACATGCCTTAAAGGATGTGGGCATTACTATTGTATATGATTACATGATGATTACATGACGTAATGGTATAACTCCATACATGCATGCTATATCCCTCAGCACCTGAAGTTCTTGGACCAGAGAAATATGACAAGTCCTGTGATATGTGGTCACTGGGAGTGATCATGTACATCTTGTGAGTAATATGCTTGTGGATATTACGTACTTGCGAATACATCTCTGCGTGTTTTGATTATGGATGTGTACTGATTCTATGGACTGACTTGCAGGCTGTGTGGGTATCCCCCATTCTACAGTAACCATGGAGCTGCCATTTCCCCCGGCATGAAGAAACGAATCCGTAATGGACAGTACGAATTCCCAGCTCCGGAGTGGACAAAAGTCTCAAAAGATGGTTTGTATTGTAGCCGAATGGTTATGCACTCATTCGTACTTACCTAAGTGAAATGATGGCAGAAGGATTGAGCACAGCTCAGCAACTGAATGTTTTCTGAATTCAATAAACCTGAAAGCCTTTTGTTCATTTTCGTCACAGCAAAGGATTTGATTCGAGGACTGCTGAAGACTGATCCAGATGAGAGGCTGGTGATCACACAAGTCATGCAAAACAAGTGGATTGCGGTAAGTGAATATGTCTTCGAAGCATGTCAGTGTCAATGGTATATTGTATGTGTTAATGTGTAGTGTTGTGGTGCAGACTTAGGATATCGCCTCTTGACCATAAATTGCCTGATTTTACTGTGCAGGAGTACAATTTGGTACCACAAACACCGCTGACGACCGCTCACATACTGAAGGAAGACTCGGACAACTGGATGGATGTACAGGTAGGCTTGGAAAGCATACAACTTGCTCAATGATTGTTGTACCTGATCTATAGATTTTTAAAAGTTTGAATGATCAATATTTCATCCGTGTCTGACTGTGATGTCTGTTCTGAATGCAGGAAGAGATGACAAACGCTCTGGCCACGATGCGAGTGGACTACGACCAGGTCCAGATCAAAACCATCGAGGATTCTAATAACCCGATCCTCAACAAAAGGAAGAAGAAACGTAGTGGAGCAGCGGCCAAATCTTAGGGACTCACTGTCTGCTTTATAGGAATTCATTGGAATAGAGGCGGTGTACATCAAATGTTATTAGTAACCTTGTTTCTTGCTGCATTGAAGAGTCTATTTTCTATTGTTTTAGCTGATGTGCGTTCTAGAAATGTCACATTTGATTTTTAGCGTATTTTCGATTTGGTTACTTGTTATCGATGGGACCTAGTAATGAGACATTTTCTTACTGGAATCAAAAGTTTGTTTGCCTTTTATACAGTTCTATGTGTTTTGATGGCTTAGTGTGGTTTGTCCAAATATAAAGGAGATTAATCCAGTTCATATCTAGACATGTGATAGGATGTGGATTTTCTAGGATTCAGTAGGAAGTGTTTACTAATCTCTGTTGTACACTGTGTTGTAAATATTGACACTAATAATACCATATTGTTACTTGAAGTGCCATGATCAGGTTTTTTGTGGGTATCTGTATCAATGGTTGAACAACTGTTTAATCTGTTATAGTCTTTGCTGGTATTGGCAGTATTGTAAATAACAGCACGCCAGTGGGTAATGGCTGTCATGCAGTCAAGTGTTTTGTTTGTTTATATTCAAGCACGGTTTCAAGCATGTATTCAGATCATCTGTAATTTGAAAACAAGAAAAACATGGAAAAAAAATAAATTGTGAAATGTGGTTTCGCAGATGATCATGGACATTTTCTTATTGTCCAAAATTTTGTATATGATATTGTAAACAGGTATTTAAGTTTTAGTTTCTAGTGGGCGTTTTCTACATGCGACTTGTTGTTTGCGACTGTTTAAATGCTGACAGTAACTATACATACTTTATGTGAGCAGACACTACATGCATGGATGTTTTGCTTGGTATTCTGGTAAATATACATGTATTCCTTCTTTTTTTTTCGTTTCTGCAAATTTATATGTTATTGTTATTCTGTAAATATTGAACAATCTTGTTGATTACATTCATACATGTAATCTGTTATGGAGGCACATATGTACAACTGTATTTGTTACAAGCATTCATTTAGAGGTGTAAGTAGTCTTTCTTCTCTTAATCGTCAAGTACTCGAGCAAGTATTGTGACACTACAAAAAATAAACTCTAAATCAACTACAATTCTCTGTGAAAAAGGAATACTACCAAAATGACCAAACTAGTGTTCCGAATACACATGTAAAATCTCGCACTGTTAACATTTCTAGTGCATGGAAAATGTATAATTTGGGATCAGATGAAGACGTCTTTTTGACCCAAGGTTTGCTCCAATCTTGCTCCACATTGTAACGATGATGGGGCAGTTTCAAAGCAGAAAAGGCATTGTAGGAACATATCAGCAGTGTCACGACCACAGGCGTGTGTTTCTGATCAAGCATTCCTGGATTTTACTTTCGTTATTACGTTGTACTGTCAAAAGCTTTTGATGTATTTGTGACGAGAAACACTGTCAGCTGTACACTCATCGCTTATATGTAGCTTGGGACTTGTGTTCAACTAGAAATGCTTGGTAGTGGGCGATACTATGGAAGTCCTATCACGCCATCAACTTGTGACTTACGACTTGTGACTAGGGATTCCATATTAAACAGTAGTTTAATGTGGAAAAGCTTTTCACAAGACCCAAGCCACAAGTTTATGTCGTGACTGGAATGTCCATACATTTCTGAAAACCGTTATGGTACATATTGTCTACTGTATACCTGATAATAATAAATAAACACCATTGACAATATAATCATATTTTAATTATCCTAGTCAAGTTCTGAGAATGGGACTTGTGACGCAATTTATATTAGTTTGTGTATATTGTGTGTATATAAACCTTATTCACGTAAACAAGTATGGTGGCGCAGTGTCCAATCTTTCTTACAACTGTGGTGCATGCACAAAATATGTACTAGTATATGGTCTTGTACAGTTATTCGCATATCTCTACAACTGGTTGTAATCGGGTACTCTGTGCCAACTTCTTGATTTCGGATCTTCAATTCATTTGTATTGGAGGAATGGCATTGACGATTAATGTAAACAAAATGATTTCATATAGCCTCTGATATGCGGAACGAGTGTGCATCACCATGATTATTATGTTCTTAGACCGAATAAAGCGGACAGTAGAATATAGTAGTCTCATTTCTATCATCAAAACTAATAGTTGTGTAAATTCTCATTGTGAATTCAGTTCTGCATTAACAGCAAAATTAATATTCTCCCTTCTCCAATTGGAGACATTGGAGAATGGAATAGGTCTACAAATGTACATCAAACTTCCTGTTTGATTTGTAAACAAAATTTCGAAAATCAATAGCTTGTATAGGAAGTCTACCTTACAATTAGGATAGGTTGGGTAAGATGAACAAGGCACTACATTATGTTCAGTTGATTATAAGAACAAACATCTGCACTAGAAGTATTTCATCATTTTATTGTTTCCCCAATATGTACACAAAATATATAGCATATTGAAACAACTTTCATAACTGTACACAAATCATGGATCTATGTTCATTTTGTTCTTCAAAGAAGTTAAAATTAACAATCAAACATACAAAAAGATACAAAACCACTGGATTCCATTCACACTAATCTAGGCCACCTCTATATTTCTCTGGAATGCAATCTTTATAAATCAATGACTTTATGGACGCATTCATAGAACGCACAACTACATGGCATATGCACTTTCGGCAACACTATTCCAGTACAACTCAAAATTTCTGTCCCAGGTTAGACACACATGACAACCCCAGAAGCTATCCCAATAATTTATAAGACATTCATTCACTCTACAGAAATAATAGGCATGAAGCATCCTTGCGTGAATTTTACAAAATTTTCAGCAAAAGGGTACATTTTTAGTACGGTAATTAAAGAAATAGTCAATTAGGAAAACTGTTAATTAAGATAATTGTGTACTACCTACCTCAGAAAACAATTTTAGCCCATCACAGCATGTAAATACATAATAAGAAGAACTGAACACTACCGGTAACAATATTACACTACATTCAGAACCCACTCATATACATGTACCGATAGTCAACTGTAGATCCATGAAAACATTCGCATAAATAATCAGTACCATAATAAGGCTGATTAGTCACAAATGAAAGTTACCATAATTATATTAGTATTAGGCGTTCACAATATTGTATATACTGGTGACTACTGTACATGTTATCACAATGTCTTTTGTTCATGCAAATTTCAACAGCACATTTCTGTAATACACCAATGTTAAAAGAAACATGAATATTGAGGTTTTGTTTATTCATGAGTAATTGAGTATACACCAGTTGATTGGATCTATGAATATGTTTTTACGTGCTAGAAACTTGGCACTGACTGATTGTATTCAGTTTATTTACTGACAATCTGTAAAGATTCCACACACATTGACATATTATAACAAGGGTCTGATTTATGTCATTTTTTTTACAAAACAACCTTTGCGAACTACATTTGTCAACATCAGTGAAACCTCGATAGTCTGCATTTGATATGTGAAAGACAGGATTAGCTTTTGTTCTCAAAACATTCGCACCGTGTAAGCAACACAATAATGATTTAGATGGTGATATTTACAGATGAACGATGACAAACAAATGTGGCAAGTAGAGATCACTTTATGAACAGTACGTAGATCGCCATTATCACACACAACGCTGCGACAGCCATGTGTAGTCTTGTACCGATGACAGATGCTGAAAAATATCCAATACACAGTCACTTGTTAAAATGTGTCATAGTTTGATAGTAGGCTTACACCATTCACTGATGCAGAATTAAATGTATAACCAGTTATGGCTTTTTTTCAACATTGCACACAATGCAGGCATTGCATTGGTAATTGGGGTCTTACCTTTATAAAACACTCCTAGGAAACCTTTTTTCTCGGAGAGGAACCACTGTTTCAGTCGAGGAACTCGCCTCATGTACGCACACGTACATATCACTAGCAGGCCGAACACCACAAGACCATCGAAGGAATATACTGGAAATAGAAATCATAGCCTACTTGATCATTGTCTGACTCTGATCACGCAAAGCAAGTCAAAGCTGAGGAACCGTTTGCAGAGTTGTACATGTACCTTGATTACTTTGGAATACTTGTGATTAAGAAGGCCTGTAGTATTAGTACGTATCTTAAGAAGTAGTAACTCTTTATTCAACTACTACTTCGGATACTGTATTCAGAACAATTTGAATCTCATCTCAGACATGGACAAGGGATTTGAAAAAACCAGAACACAATCTGGGGGTCACTCATTGAATCTATCATTCAATTCCTTATAGATTTACATAGTTGGATTCCTTAATGACATTTCAATGCATCTGTCAAACTTTGTGGGAGATTCTGTGTTTAAGACTAGATCTATATGATTTGCCATTCTGTATCTGTGTTAATGATGAATTCATGTATCATAAAATCTAAAATTGTCATCATAAATTGTCATTCAGCATGTTCAACTTCATACACATTTATACACGTAGACAACAGTGGAGCATTCACAAATGTGTAACAGTGTTATGATATCTCTATATAGATGCTCCCAGGTCATGGGCATAAGCGGCAAATCATATTACCGGTTTTATTCACTGTGTGTAAAATGCTTGACTACTAGTTCAGCTACAAGTAGTAGTCTTTTTACAGTACGCTTACCAGAGTTACCTGTGATGTATGGTAGTTGATAGATAATACATCATTTAAATATATGGTAATATCACGTTCGTCACTTTTCGTGGACGAAGCACTACTAGATCTAGGTGTGAACGCTCCAAGTGGTGTCAAAGTGCTATGATAGTAGCATGTACGAGTCATATACCAGATTCATTGTCAGATACTCGAGTACAGCGTCAGTGATCCAATTAGATATTCAGATTCCATGGTGCCATGGTCACATTCACAGTCTGAGTCATTTACACCAGATGGTCACAGTCACTGATTGAGTCTGGACTGGAGTCTTAGTGATCAGTCTGAGCATTCACCACTGTCAGTGTCACTGCACTGCTGAGCACAATGAAACGTTTCCTATCCTCCCCATTGAATGAAGAAACTTCCTCGCGGCCGGCTCAACAGCACTGAGGAACCATCTGTAATCACTGCCAAAGCAAAGAAAATCCCCTCAGGGAACGATAAAAAAATATCACATCCATTGAGAAGAAATTTGAAGTAGCTTTATCACACTTTGAAAATTGGCGATTTGACAGCATGCTATCTCTTAACACTGTGGCAAGGGATAGGTAAATTCAATGGAACGTTTCATTGTGCTGAGTGAGTGAAACATGAGTCTGAAGACGCAAGTCTAAGAATAGATCCAGATGGTTATTCAGCAGATTCAATGGTCATGTTAGTTGTTATGATCGTTTATATGAACAAACTAACCATTTGTCATCTTTCCTGAAAGTTTATCACCCAAATTGCCATAAATCAATGTAGAAACGTCTGTTGATGTGGCCACTGAGGTGCATTTGACGTGTTTACAATTTCAATCGCCAGGGGAATCTAGTAGCGTGAGCTATATTCGGTAGATGGCGATAAACCTTGTTTTCCGGAAGACAAAAGAACCGAAACTGAAAGACCAGCTTTTTACATAATACCGACGTCTATTTTAAAATATTCCGCTTCAAAATGTACTGTACGTGTACCTGATGAAACTGTGACAGACGATACGTTATTTTTTCAATCAAACATTGATGAATTTGGCAAAAGACTAAAGATATTCGATCATGCAGTTTATATGCAAGACGTTTGTATCAGCATAGTCAAAGTTCAAACAAAACTTGACTTGAGGTTTTAGTTGAACTGGCAATGCTCTCTAATCCTCTCGCTCCACTATACTGTAACAATGGTCTTACGTCATCCATCGTGTCTCGTGCTTGGGGTTATAAATACTACCAAGCCGCTGTGTGTGTTCCGAGTTGTCTCAGAGCTAGCAAACCAACGGGTGAGTACGGCCATGAGCTCTACGTCCCTTTCGTCCGGCTAGGAGTGGGCTGTGAGGCCCCGGGGACGACTTCCAATCGGGGGCCCAGGACGGAGACCGTGCTGATGGTGCGACACAGGCTCTGGCAGACTGTCGGGCTGTCCAGGGTTCTATTCTCGTGGCAGATCGTTGGCGAGCCGGCCACAGCTAACACCACGGTGATGATCCTGTATCTGAGTGGTGTCCTTAATTATGTCCGGGCTTGCTCGGCGCACTGCATCTGGTTAACGTTCTAAAGTAAATACTACACCCGCAGTGACCCACGGTGAGCGGACTGTCCATGAGGATCCGGGATAGCGGACGGCGTCAAACTTTACGTTATATTCTGCCACTCGCCATACTATGTATGCAGTTTATAAACGAATGAATAAATTTTTTGGTACAAAATGAATTCATCATGATGTATTTTCACTGTTCAGTATGGTCAAATGATATTAGTATATGTGGTAGTGAAGAGTAATTGCTAATGTACATGGTGTTTATATTCCACATCATGACAAATGGATTCGTTTGTGATTTCCTTATATGCAGGGATATTCAAATTATTCTGGAGTCCTTCAGTCGAGATTATCGTAGAAAGAAACCTTCTTATCCACTTCGTCAACCTGATAACTTTGCGTAACACAAAAAATATGAAATCCTGACCACACAACTGCTCGAGATAAGGAGGTCTTGAGCAAGTATAACTTTCCAAACAAATACATCCTCATGTATGACTCACCAAGTAGAAGATAGAATGTAATTAGGCCTAGATACTGTAAAGTTCGGCGACCCCACGATAAAGAGGTATACCCCATTACTGGAGTGTCACCGAATGTCTTATAAATCCGCCCACACTGCAGCATCATAACCATGGTGTCACTACTCGCGCACACCACGTCATAACGCTACAGTGCTTTCCCCTTTCGGAGAGACCTCGTCCCCGAGGTCAGCTATATCCCACTGTTGAGCCACATCACCCTGGTCATCAGGGATCAGGAACCTGCTATTTACATACATGGCTGTGATGTGAGTCAACAGCGGGGGCCGACCCAGGAACGACGCCGAGAGAACCCAGTGATTCGAAAGGTACGGCACCAATGTAAAGTTCGGCGACCCCACGATAAAGAGGTATACCCCATTACTGGAGTGTCACCGAATGTCTTATAAATCCGCCCACACTGCAGCATCATAACCGTGGTGTCACTACACGCGCACACCACGTCATAACGCTACAATACGCTTTGATTATGTCGCTTTTGGTCAAATAAACTGAATACTGAGGCTTGAGACTTGTAGGTGTGTCTTATAACCACCCATAACCGAAACGTTGTTATGCAGGCTGGAATCAAGGTGAAGATCTTGGTAGGAAGGTACCATTTTCATTCAGATTACAATTAGTTCGAGTGGGAACCAACTTCGACTGTCAGCTATGTACGTTTTCGAGAGGAAGAGATTGAGATGTAGGCCGGCGTACGAGGTCCACTTCAGCCCGAGACATTTCTGTCCCTTCTACCAACTCTGGTGGAGGAAGCACAACTGCACGTCGACACATGAAGTAGTAGTAGTTTTATTTTGACACACAACAATCACACAAAATGAACATTTACAATACACATTTTGACATTATTTACAGTCGGCAATAAGTTATTTAATCAAGTTTATGGTACTTTAATATATGATTATATGACTTCCTATATGACTTCCATATATGACTTCCTATTTGAAAGTGCCAATATCCAAGCTCTATTTTCAGGCGTTCTATGAGCACAGTTGTGGCAGCTCCCATTATGAAGTGAAAAATTGGCAAAAATTCAAAAGTCCAAAAAAATTTTCGGAGAGTGAATTTTTTTTTTTTGCCTGGAAATGGCCCAAAATTTATAGTAATGCGATTTGCCGCAAAACATTTTTTTTTTACTGACCCATCAAAAAATCAAAATGGCAGTCACACGCAGACCGGCGATTCAAGGGTAACGAAACATATACACACAATAAGGGTACATATATTTTTCCGCCATTTTTGGAAAAATACAAAAATACAAAAAAATAAATCCCCTGAAATATTTTTTGTCATTTTTGTCCAAAATTTAAGAGACATTCGCCTGTAAATTTTGAAGATAAAATGTGGACAGACGACGAACGGACAACGAACGCAACGCCACGACAATGACAAAACTAGGTGAGTGTGTTTTCCAGCACACGGGAAAGATCGAGTTTGAACTGGCGGAAGAATACAAGAGAGCACGAGACCGAAGGTCGAGTGCTTTCTGATGTTCTTCCGCCAGTTCAAACGAGATCTTTCCCGTGTGCTGGAAAACACACGAAACAGGTTTTGTTTTTATCAGATGCTATGAATTTATGATTCTGAAATATTTGAGAACCCAAACCATGTACATTAGAGTGAAATTATACCAAAGATTGCAAGAACTTCCTACAATCCTTGATTGTACCCAAGGACCCTTGTACTGAGCAGATCGAAGACCCGTAAACATGTGCGTTGCTAGGAAACAGTATAAACAATGCAGATCATCTGGTCGTCAAATACTTTGTATTATGACGTCACGGTGGTTGTACGTTTTCTGCATGGTTATATGTTGCTAAGGTTGAATCGCGTGATGTTTCATTGTCACGTCATAGAACACTCGTGAATTCATTGTTCTTTCAAATCAAAACGCATTCAGACAAATGCATGTGAATATGTGAAATGTGAAGCAAAATGTGAAGAAAAAAATAGTGCAAACATGATGTTTCCGGCAAAGGTTATCACACTGTCGGAAATCACTGTGTGTTCCTACTGTTTGTAGTTTAAGATAAATTCATAGCATGTGATAAAATAGGTTATCGGACCTTATAGGTACAGACTACAGTAAAATAGACTTGCGTTCGCCTGAATCATGACGTCGGTGTTGATCATAATTTCAGATTTTCGCCGGCGAGGAAACTGTTGCGTGAGATTCACGTGTAAGTGTATTTGCTTGTAACCTCACACGATAAAATACAGCGTTCACGCTATAAATACAAAATTTGTATTTATGGAGAGCGGAGAAGCGTTCCAGGCCTCCCAGTGAAAGGAATTAAAGGATTAAGATTTTATATATCCGTATATCCGTATTAATGAAATATTGTACTGTCTAACTACCAACCTGTCTGATATTGCTACTTAGTATCACTGAATCTAGAATATCAAGTTGGAATGAAATTCTTAGGGCTTCAACGAGTACAAAATTTCCTGACCGGTTACTCGTTAGCTTGTAACCGAACCGTAACCGGTTACTCGTCCAAAAATATAGAGCTAAATATTGTCCAAAGTAACACCAATTTTTTTTGCAGTTCGCAGTTTATCAAATCTCCGTGTCGAAAACATGTCAAAATCTGGCCCGAAACTCAACATTAGACGTCATTTTCACGTGAAAATATGCAATATTATGATGAATAAACATTCTATTTGGATTGGAGAGTGATAAATCACTTCAATTTTTCGTGTTTGGGCGGAAATTTGACTGATGTGAAGTGTTTTAGGCTGAATTACGAGGGTGCAAAGTATGTTCACGATTAACCGGTCACAAAATTTGTAACCGGTTACACTCTGTAACCGAACCGTAACCGGTTAACCGAGTACTTGTTGAAGCCCTAGAAATTCTCTGCGAGATTGAACAGGTAATTTTTTCTACGACTGCAGACAAAGATATGTTCTGTCATGTTCACAATCAATATTGGCAATCCTAGAGATTTATTGTAAGTGATAAGTACTTAGAAAGTGTGTCATTGATTTGCGCTGGGATTTCAAAGTTCAAGTAGTTCATATTGGTTTGTGAAGAGTGCTTCTGACAGTGGTTTACAACCCCTATGAAATGAATTCATTTGAATAGTATTGGGTTTGAAAACTTATCCAGCCATACGTACATTACCTACTAGCATGCCTAGTTGCCTACTAGTACTCCCTACGAGTCCGTAGTGTTGCACCATATGTCATGATCTAACATGGTCATATATTTTCTGATGCAATCAAGTTGCCATCAATAGATACACTTGTATTTAAGAACATGCACACACCATGTCATGTACATATTGTGGCACTGAACATTTTATTTTACAGGATGGTGGCAAGCTAGAATCTCTTTTTATGATGGCACAACCGGTCCCTGAGAAAATCAGTTTTCCAGCAGAGGAAGAAAAAGTTTTGGAGCTTTGGAAAAAAATTGATGCTTTTCAGAGCTCCCTCAAACAGTCAAAAGGCAAACCCAAGTGAGTGTGTAATGATATTCTTAGTGATTTGCACACTTCATTTCATATTTTGCCATATCTGGAGTCCTGTGGTAAAGACCACCTGTCATGAGAGACCACCCTGGTTTGAGAGACAGCTTTCCTTCGTCCCAAATGACTTTTTATCATGTAAATGAACCTGCCAGGAGAGACCTGTCTTTTAAGACCACCTTTATGGGGTCCCTTTGGTGGTCTTAAAACACAGGATTCACGGTACCCGGTATATTATGAACTGTTGACATCTAGAGTAGTCAGTTTTGTATGTTTTCTTCACAACCCATGGTCTTGAATTATAAATGATTATTGATACCTATTGCACTGCACAGGTATGTATTCTATGATGGGCCACCATTTGCGACTGGACTACCTCACTATGGCCACATTCTTGCTGGTACTGTGAAGGACGTGGTGACGCGCTGGGCTCACCAGAATGGTTTCCATGTCGACAGACGCTTTGGCTGGGACTGTCATGGCTTGCCCGTAGTGAGTACAAGACATAATCTTCGTACATGAATTAGTATGTAGCATAATGTGGCCCTTTAAATACCTGTGTATACTCCTAAATTTGTAGGAATATGAGATCGACAAGACTCTCGGGATCAAGGGTCCTGATGATGTGGAGAAGATGGGGATCGCTAACTACAATGCAGAGTGTCGCAAGATCGTCAGTCGATATGCACATGAGTGGGAGGTTTGTATCACTTTGGGTATGGATGCCGCTTTAAGTTTTCATTACTTGAGATATGCACAATAAAATTGAAAAAAAAGAGATCATTATAGAAAAAATCTAGTCGAGAATAAGAGGAAGATCATTAGAGACAATATTCTCGGTCCATATCTCATTTGAAGTTATGCATTCCTTGGTTTTATTTCTGACAGACCATCATTGGCCGACTTGGTCGGTGGATTGACTTCAAGAACGACTACAAGACGATGTACCCTTGGTTCATGGAGAGTATCTGGTGGGTCTTCAAGCAGCTCTACAACAAGGGGCTTGTGTACAGGGGCTTCAAGGTAGGCTGGCTTGTAACTTAAACTGAAACTTTAGAAGAAATCATGTTTGGTGAATTTGCCAGCAAGTTTATTTATTTTAAAAAAATAAAAAAACATATATGACAAATATTATTGATGTAAAGACTGTGAAATATATACTTCAAATTGCTCTTCTTTAGGTGATGCCCTTTTCAACAGCATGCAACACCCCACTGTCAAATTTTGAATCTGGTCAAAACTACAAAGAAGTCCAAGATCCTGCAGGTATTGTTTGCTTTACGTATTCTATCACAAAATACAGCAGTAAAGAAAAATTCCAGATTGCATGTTGTGAATTACTTGACAACCCATGTTGTTTTTGCCACCAGTGACGGTAACATTTCCCCTGGAAGATGATCCTAATGTGTCTGTCATTGCCTGGACTACAACACCTTGGACACTGCCCAGCAATCTCACACTCTGCATGCATCCAGACCTTCCCTATGTCAAGCTCAAAGGTAGATATAGACCTGGAATACACGTGTTAGGCATATTATGATTTTCAAAGTCTGATTTGTATGCAAAACTGTGTCATTTTGTCATTTATATATCACAACATAAAAATGTTTGCAGACACAGCCAGAGGCAAGGTGTATATCATGATGGAAGCAAGAGTTGAGTCCCTCTTCAAAAATCCTGATGACTATGAGGTTCTTGACAGGTGAGCTTTCTATTCGCTCAATATTTGGACACTGCAATACACATATAAATGCACAAGATGTAATTTTGTCAAATAATTATGTATGCACAACAGTCTTGGGTTTGGTCAGACTCTGTGGACCTGAACCCTTAGTTCCCTGTGCAAGAGTAACGTTGATGTACCAGATGTGTTTGGTGTGCATGTCCTAGACACACTGATAGATCTGGTCATTGTATATGCATGTTTATAGCATTATGTGTTGGATGGATTGACAGTGAACTTTTCCGTTTAATTTTCTCACCATTCTTGCTGCAGATTCAAAGGAAAAGCCATGGAAGGAAAATCTTACAAACCGATATTCAACTACTTTCTTCATGTAAGTCCACTTTTCTTTATTTTGTTTTCATCACAAATGTACCAAATAATAAGGAAAGTTAATGTTCCATCTTTGAAAATTCACCTGCTCACATTCCTTGTCGACAGATGAAGGAGCGAGGAGCGTTCAAGATCTGCGTGGACACGTACGTGACAGAGGAGTCGGGCACCGGCGTCGTTCATCAGGCTCCGTATTTTGGCGAGGTCCGAACAGCTGTCTTAAACATAAAAATATAATAAAAGCAGGAAAGTCTCTTCAATGGTGACCCAAAAGGTTTGGTTTTGCCTGATTATTGCACCTGTGTGTTGTATAGGATGATTACCGAGTGAATATGAACTATGGGATCATCACCAAAGACATGAAGCCTCTCTGTCCTGTGGACTACTGCGGTCGCTTTACTGATCCCGTCACAGACTTCAAGGGACAGTATGTCAAGGTACTGTCTTGTCCTGTATTCATATAATACCTTTCATTATAGAGACTGTAGGCTTGATTCTGTTTTGCGTTTACATTGAATTGAATTACTTGTAGACCAATTAGTTTGATGTGTTATTCAGGATTCACTTTTGATGGTGTGTATATTTCTCTCGTTGTCTTACAGGATGCAGACAAAAATATCATCACCTGGCTCAAGGAACACGACAGACTGGTGCATCAGGCAACTTGTGTCCACAGCTACCCTTTCTGTTGGAGGTGTGTCACTCTGGCTAGTCCATAGAGAATACTGTTTGATGTCAGATATCTTCAGCTCAGCGAATCATTATTCTCAGTTTCTTAGAAGGTAGATGTATACTGTACAATAGATTTTTGTCAAATGTTTGACAAATCGTATGCCTGTTCTCATGTCATCAGGTCTGACACGCCCCTGATCTACCGAGCTGTCCCGAGCTGGTTCGTCCGAGTCGAGCACATGACAAACAAGCTCCTGGAGAGCAATGCCAAGTCTTACTGGTGAATACCTTATAAATTATACTAAATGGGCTTTACCTGAAGGCTTTACCTGAAGCCTGTCCATCCAAATACATGTATATGTATTGGTTCTTTGCTATGTAGGGTGCCCGAGTTTGTGAAGGAGAAACGGTTTGGTAACTGGCTGAGGGACGCTCGGGATTGGGCTATATCGCGGAATCGGTTCTGGGGAACGCCGATCCCACTGTGGATGAGCGAAGATGGGGAGGAGGTGAGATGATTTGGTGCTGCTCTGCCTGATTCTACCGATCATTGAAAATCAGTAGTGACATATGAAATGATATAGGAAATGATTGAGTGCCATCGTTTGTCATGTAGTGAAATATCAACATTTGTTGTTACATTGTAGGTTGTTTGTGTGGGATCCATTGAAGAACTGCAGGAGCTGACTGGCAAGAAGGACATCACTGATCTGCACAGGGAAAGGTGAAATCCCAGAATTGAATAGGAATAGAAAGTGGTAACTAATGTCTCCATGTCTGTTGGATATGTCTCGACAGTTTTTTGCTGGTTTTCCAGTGTGGATCAATTGACGATCCCGTCTCAGTGTGGCAAGGGGCCCCTCAAGCGTGTGTCGGAGGTGTTTGACTGCTGGTTCGAGAGCGGCAGTATGCCCTACGGTCAAGCTCACTACCCCTTCGAACGCAGGAAGGAATTCGAGGACACTTTCCCTGGGGATTTCATCGCTGAGGGCATCGACCAGACCAGAGGATGGTTAGACGATAAACACATGACTTACAGCATTCGGCTACTTGTATTGTATTGCTGAATCTGATTTGGCTCCACAATGCTGATACTTGCATGTGTTCCAGGTTCTACACACTCCTGGTTTTGTCCACTGCACTCTGGGGTAAACCTCCCTTCAAGAACCTTATCTGCCATGGACTTGTGCTGGCTGCGTAAGTGATCATTGTCATTAGTGGGTTAAATGCCAAATGCGTTAAACTTTGATATACAGTAACGTTTTGTTCATTATTTTCCAGAGATGGACAGAAGATGAGCAAAAGGAAGAAGAATTACCCAGATCCAATGGATGTGGTGAACAAGCATGGAGCTGATGCCATCAGGTAAGTTGTATCATCGAAAACTAGGAAACATTTTCTACTTCACTGACTGTTGATTCTGATGCTAACAATGATGACACGTATTGAGTTCTCGCTGTGAAGGTTGTACCTGGTAAACTCGCCGGTGGTACGAGCAGAGAACCTGCGTTTCAAGGAGGAGGGGGTCAGAGACATCACGAAAGACGTCTTCCTGCCGTGGTATAACGCCTACAGGTTCCTCATGCAGAATGTCGCCAGACTCGAAAGGGTACGGTCTGATTGCGTGATTTCTCCAATTAATGATTGGGGTAATGATTTGAGGTAAATCTGTGTTTTCTGTGTAACAACGGTATGGAGGATAAAGATTTTGTGATTCCAGGACTCACTACTGGTATGTATTGTGGGATCTGTATACTGGCATGTACTATGGACTGTCTCATCATTTCTGTGTTTCGTAGGAGGATGGGGTGAAGTTTCTGTACAACGAAACAACCGTCCAAGTACCGGAGAACTACAAGGACCGCTGGATCCTGTCCTTTTCGCAGTCTCTCGTCAAGTTTGTCAAGCAGGAAATGGCAGGTATGCCTTGGCAAAGTGGTTAACTTTGTAACGGTGGGAGAGGTGTCATTACTGTGTAGATTTTCCGGTCCTTTAGCTTACAGGTTGTACACGGTGCTCCCACGGCTTGTGAAATTTGTCGACCAGCTCACAAACTGGTACGTGCGAATGAACAGGAAGCGATTGAAAGGCGACGCTGGGGTGGCTGACTGCACGAAATCTCTCGAGACCTTGTTCGGAGTACTCTACACTATGTGTCGTATCATGGTCAGTCATCAACACAAGTACACACACATGGCTATTGAAGCTCTTTGGTGGTATGAAAGAAAAAAAAAACTGTTGAATTAGAGGATGTTCATATTGACTGCAGGCACCGTTCATCCCGTTTCTGACGGAGCACATGTATCAGAACCTGAAGCATTTGGTCGACCCAGCATCCACCAGGGGCCTGGATACAGGGAGCATCCATTACGTCATGGTCCCTGAGGCTCGGTGAGCAATACACAAAAGAATCCATCGTGTTTTCTGAAAACTCTTTCCTAAGTGTCCAAATGTATGTTCTCTTTTGTAACATTAACACAAACTTATAATGTAGCATGTTATCGATTCACTATCGTGAAAATGTCTATGTACTTCCCAGAGAGGAGCTGATCGATGTGACAATTGAGACGGCGGTGTCCAGGATGCAGTCTGTGATAGAACTCTGTCGCGTCATCAGGGACCGAAAAACGCTTCCAATGAAGGTATTGCAGTGTGTTGTGTTTCACAAGGTGATTGGCATGCACATGTCAGCAACTATGTTGATATACATCTACTAGCATTTAATGAAATGTTTTTGCTTTGGCAGTACCCACTGAAAGAGGTTGTTGTCATCCACAAAGATCCTGAAACATTGAGAGATATCAGAGCTCTGGAAAACTACATCATGGAGGTACTGTCCTGGAATAATGTTGAAGATTTTTGAAACCATTTTGTCATAGCTTAAAAGAATATATGGGTGAACTTGCAAAACAATTAAAAATGTGTCAATCTTCTGTACAGGAACTGAATGTTCGGAAAGTCACCACGACGTCGGACAAGCAGACGTACGGTGTACAGCTGAAAGCTCAGCCTGACCACAAGGTGCTGGGGCTTAGGCTCAAGGGTGCACTCAAACAGCTTGTGGCAGAGATTGCTAAACTGTCCGACGCTCAGCTGTCAGCCTTCCAGAAGTCCGGCGAGATCGTCGTCGGGGGTCACACGCTGAGTACAGAGGATCTTCGTGTCATGTATACCTTCGACACCAAGTCCAAAGACACGCCGAACTGTTACGAGGCTCACTCGGATAATGATGTGAGTCACACTTTAATATTTAGTGTTAACCTTTTCTTGCAATTCCAGTTTAGATCTCATTCATTATATCATCTTGTAATATGTACACTACAACATATTTCAGATCCTTGTGTTGCTAGATGTCACTCCAGATCAGTCAATGTTGGATGAAGGTCTTGCCAGGGAAGTCAATAACAGGATACAAAAACTACGCAAAAAGGTAATACAGTGGTCCTTCTCAGATATCAAGACCATTTCTCCACAAAATTGAGGTCTTAGCTGAGGCGTTCATTTACATGTTAAACTGATCAGAGTGCCGCTCAAAAGTGTCTTTATGGAGGGGGAGATTCAGAGTCTCTATTGGGGGGGGGGGGGGGGGGGGTTGTCTTATCGGAGTGGACCACTGAACAAAAACATAAAATTTAACCTTGCATTGGGATTTATAAATGTATCCTGAGCATTATGTGCATCATGTATTGTTTCTGTGTTTGAAGGGGAGCTTGCAGCCATCGGATGACATCACAGTGTTCTACAAGGCACAAGGTGGTCTCTCCAAAATCATCTCGGATTTCAATGAGTTCATATTTTCAACCATCAAACAGCCTGTGCGTCCATACCCAGTGGCATCTGGAGCAGAGGTCATCGTTACTGAGAGCACTAAGGTCGGTCCAACAGTTCTCAATCATCCGCTGTTGCTTAATTTTCAAATCTAGATCCATACAAACTTTCTGAAATAAGTTGTGATTTCCCCATGGTTTTCAGGTGAAAGCAGATGGCTTGGAGCTGACCATTGTGCGAGGCCACGTTGATGGCTCCTCGACTGCGTCAAGTAAGGACAGCTACTCCAGGACCACATCCAATGGGCCCGGTCCATTCTGTCGGTTTGTCAATGTGGAGCTGGTGGGGAGCAGTCCACAGGCTGGAGCGAAGGGAACACAAGGCACCGTCCTCTTGGAAAACCCATGTGGGGATTTTCCACTCAATTATGCAGAATTCGTTCATCAGGTCGGTGCAGGAGCTTACTGAAGAAAACATTTGCGTAAAGTAGCATTGATTTCTAAGTTTATAACTGTATGTGTAATATGAATGATGACCTTTCATATATATAATGCCGTCCTGCTGCATTTCTTCCAGGTTCAAGTGATATTTGGTTTGCAAAGTCGCCGAGTGACGTTGAGTAGGTCTCGGGATGGGAAATCCCCACTACCTGAGAGCACTGATGTCTCTACTCTACACACGTCAACAGTCTTTGCCTTTGCCAACTGACATGAAGCGTTGTAATATATGATACCAGTTTTAGTTCAGCTCATATTATTCACATGTGTAGGTGTTCATGTAGTGTACATGTATTTACACTAAGACTGTAGGCAATTGAATTAGTGGTGAAATAATGCCCAACAGATTTGACCATGTAAAGTGATCAGTTTTGGTATTTGGGTTTTTCGATATTCTTTTTGTGCCATATATATCTATGTAATCTCTGAAGGGTAGGCGATATATTTGTGATAAATACAGTATCATTGTTGAAAACAGGTTAAGTACTTGGTTTCAGGAATACTACTTCGTATCTCTTAATTAAAGCTGTTTCATTATCAGGAAAACTCAAGATTTATCAGATTATATGTATCTTCTTTTCCCGAGTTGATGCATTCAACTGTACAAATATTGAATCAAGATATATGACAAGTGAGTACTGGTAGGCATCAAATACATTTCTTGGATAGTGAGGCAAATAGGTGGCAATCAGAATGTACAGTGTATTACAATGTACAGGATATACATTACATGCTTAGGTTATGTAAAATGTATGATCAATGCATTCACCATGAGGCACTTGAGGGAAATGAACAGAATTACTGATAGTGTGACCGCATGTTCACAACATTGTGTTTGTTATTTATGGTATTTATGTTTGTTTTGTGTGGAAAAAAAAGCTTTTGCCTTGATAATAAATGATAGTGAAAATATCGGTATGATATTGTGATGCATTATACACCAACATTACACATCATGACTTTGTAGGCTGTTGTTGGTGAATTGGTCCCATTTGAATATTCTGCCACTATATACTTTCAAATATTAGTGATCATGAGACATAGGAAAAACTAAATACTTCATGGTTGTCGGAAATATAGTTGTTATTTATGAATATTCTTGAGGGTTCTAGTACACTAAATAAGGCTATTCCTTTCTAAATTTTCTGCTTCTTGTCACTGCGTGCCCAGCTTTTCACTTTCAACAGATTTTCAGCTTTTATTAGAAGCTTAGTCATACTTTACCCCAACACCGTTAGTGCATATCATGTTTTATTTGAGGGTCCATTTGTTTTTTCCACCCTCCCTCTTACCTTTTAAAACAAAAAAATTAGCCCAAGGGCTAAGAAAGGTTACCGGACAATATATATTTTAGATATTAGTATTTTGTCCCGTGACCTTTAAAAAACGTCCTTGGTCAATTCAAGGACACGATAATATTCGGCATATGTCATTTCTAGTATGTCCACAATTAATTCCTAAGCTGTGAAGTCAATAATAAGCGAGATATTAGCCATTATGTCCTGTGACCTTGAAAATGAGGTCAAAGGTCGAATTCAAGGTCATAGCAATATTCAGCATATATCATTTCCTATATGTTCATAATTGATTCCTAAGCTGTGAAGTCAATAATAAGCGAGATATTAGCCATTATGTCCTGTGACCTTGAAAATGAGGTCAAAGGTCGAATTCAAGGTCATAGCAATATTCAGCATATATCATTTCCTATATGTTCATAATTGATTCCTAAGCTGTAAAGTCCATAATGAGCTAGCTATTAGCCATTTTGTCCTGTGACCTTGGAAATTAGGTCAAAGGTGAAGTTCAAGGTCATGACAATGTTCAGAATATATCATTTTCTATATGTCCCCAATTGATTGCTAAGCTGTAAAGTCGATAAAAAGCGAGATATCACCCATTTCGTTCTCTGACCTTGAAAATGAGGTCAAAGGTCAAATTCAAGGTCATAGCAATATTCAGCATATATCATTTCCTATATGTTCATAATTGATTCCTAAGCTGTAAAATCGATAATAAGCGAGATATTAGCTATTTTGTCCTGCGACCTTGAAAAGGAGGTCAAAGGTCAAATTCAAGGTCATGACAATAATCTGCATATATCATTTCCTATAAGTTCATAATTGATTCCTACACTGTAAAGTCAATAATAAGCAAGATATTAGCCATTTTGTGCTCTGACCTTGAAACTGAGGTCAGAAGTCAAATTCAAGGTCACGAGAATATTCAGCATATATCATTTCCTATATGTCCACAATTGATCCCTAAGCTGTAAAATCGATAATAAGGGAGATATTAGCCATTCTGTGGTGTGACCTTGAAAATGAGGTCAAAGGTCAAATTCAAGGTCATCAGAATATTCGGCATATATCATTTCCTATATGTCCACAATTGGTTCCTAAGCTGTAAAGTCGTTAATAAGCAAGATATTAGACATTTTGTGCTCTGACCTTGAAACCGAGGTCAGAGGTCAAATTCAAGACCCTGAGAATATTCAGCATATATCATTTCCTATATGTGCACAATTGATTCCTAGTCTCTAATCTCAATATTAAGTGAGATATTAGGCTTAATGTGTCCCATTGTAAAGCATAGGAGAATTTACCAAGGGAAAGTCCCATTTGGGCCGAGTTTGGGCCCAAAATGGTCTACTTCGAGCGATTCAAGGGCAACGAAATTTATACGTGTCACAGGGGTACATATGAGGAGTGTTATGCATTGATAAGAAAAATAGTTACTGAACGGATTCTGAGAAAACGACCGTCAAAGTCCAAAATTGGCCATTTTTCGACGAAAATGGCCCTCTGACTTTGAAACCGAGGTCAGAGGTCAAATTCAAGGTCACCAGAATATTCAGGATATATCATTTCCTATATGTGCACAATTGATTCCTAGTCTCTAATCTCAATATTAAGTGAGATACTAGGCTTAATTTTGTCCCATTATAAAGGATAGGAGAATTTAACATGGGAGAGTCCCATTTGGGCCGAGTTTGGGCCCAAAATGGCCCACTTCGAGTGATTCAAGGGCAACGAAATTTATACATGTCACAGGGGCACATAAGAGGAGTGTTATGCATCAATAAGAAAAAAAGTTACTGATAAGATTTTGAGAAAATGACTGTCAAAGTCGAAAATTGGCCATTTTTCGACGAAAACGGCCGCCATTTTGAAAAAAATTGGAAAATCAGAAAACTAAAAAAAACCTTCCTTGGAAATATTTTTAGGTATTTTTGTGCAAAATTTCGGTGCAAAGGTGCAATTTTTGTGCAAAGGTCCGGTAACCTAAAAATTATTAGGAGTGGCCTAATGAGGACCGTGGTCCAAATCAAATACATGTGTGCATGTGCTCCTGCAGAGTACTATTTTTCCGGTCTGAACTGAATGGTTTTGATTTGAGTACTTAATTTGGACCACTACTATATTGAAAACGAATACATTGTAGACCATTGAAAAGAATCCAGTAAAGAATTCAAGAATGAGGCAGGATATTAGGAGGATTTGCAAAGGAAAGTAGACCTCATGCGTCGTTATATTGTATGTCCGTTTTACATTTCACGAAATTTCGGCAGCAAACAGATGGGATTTGCACTTAGTCCGGGTTTTCACAAATGTATCCGCGGTTTTTTAGTTGGTCCGAGTTTGTAATTTAACTGCCTTTTATGTCATTAATACGAAATGTCAATGTAAGCAAAATATCTTTGTAAAAATATTGATTTGCAGGTCGTACAGAAAGATGTCACTAGATGAAATATGGATATTTAGTTAATGCAGCGCATATTCTAATTACAGGCTAATGAATATACGGGTAGCTTACTTAATATATCTCAAATTTAACGAGTGATGACCGGCAGTTTGGTGCCGGAGACTGCTTGGCAACACTGTAAACAAACGCTTCAGTTCATTCTGCTCATCATCATGTCCCCGTGTCAGTGACACTGTCACGTGAGGCAAACTATTCATCATTTCATGTGTGATATTTCAGGACTTATATCCAGCAATTGGAAATAAACACTGATATTAACATTAAGACTCGCATGTAGGGTGCAATGGTTAATTTTTGTTAACAAATGTTATAGATTTAGCTTACTGTGTACAGCGCTGTATGGACTCAATACATGTATTGAGTCCATACAGCGCTGTACACAGTAAAGATTTAGCATGTACAGTACTGGTTCATTAAATTATGATTTGCATGGCTATGCTAGACCTAGATTTCTAACATGGGGATCAATATTGCCCACGTTATCCTACATGTGCTCGGAAATAAATAGGGATTGCAGTTGATGGCATTCTCGTGAAATGGCCAAGGTCCCGCTACATATAGACTCTCAGGCCAAATCCGAAGTGAACAATTCCACTGTTGGGCGGTCTCACGGTTGATTTAGGGGCCATTCAAAAATTTTGTGACGCTTTTTAAAGGGAAAATTCACGCCCACCCACCCCCTTTTAACGTTCCGTAATGCTAGGCCATATACCTCGCTCCGTTACGTAACGCTTGATGGCACCAACCCCCATGGTAGGTATGATAGGCTTCACACCGGTAATTGCATGATTGGGCACAATTATAACTCATGTTTGCGTTCGAATTAATGGTATCAAAATAGGCCTAATTATTTGCGATAAAGAGTTTATCATTATTTCAATCAAGTTTCTGATTACTTTGATTATATTAATCACATTGCATGAAAAATTGCCAAAGTAAATTGTCTGGTGTATATTCAGATGCATATTGTGATGTCCAAGATGGATCTGCTGAGAATCAATGAAAACCCAAGTGATAATTGATACAAGCTTCAGAAATGTAGAGAACTTCATTGGCTGCGATCGTCTTGTGAACAGTTTGTGTGAGCAACTGTACCATGTCAAGCAGTCGAACCTCTCAGAGTGAGGATCAGGTACGTGGAAATATTGTAGGTCTACCTTAATCCAATTGTTTTGCATATTTTGTATCAACCTGTCTGAAGTTTTATGCATATTTTTAGCTTACCGGCCCTTTGTTTCGTCCGTCGTCCGTCCGGCCGGCGTCCGTCGTCCGTCCGGATCTGTAACTTGTTTTTGGCATGATGAATTTCCCCATAAATTTGTCAGAATATACCTTAGGCCAATATCTAAAAACGGTTTTAAAATTTTTTTGATTGAATCGTTTTTGATGATTTGACGGCCATTTTTGACGAAAAATTGCCAATTTTGGACTTTGGTGGCCATTTTCTCAAAAACTGTCTGATCAGTTTTGAGATTTTTGTTTCAAAACATTCCTCTCATGTACCTCTATGACATGTATAGGTTTCGTTGCCCTTGAATCGCCGGTCTGTGTGTGGCGGCCATTTTGATTTTTTGACTGGTCGGCGAAAAAAAAATATTTTTGTCCCAAATCAAGTCACTATTCGTTTTGAGCCATTTCCAGCAAAAAAAAAAAAAAAATTTTTTTTTGACCATTGAAAATTTTTATGGACTTTGAAAATTTCACCCAATTTTTCCTTCATAATGGGAGATATGCAGAGTAATCTCATAGAACACTTCAAGATAGAGCCTAAGTATTGGCACATTCAAATGGGAAATCATATATTGCGGTTTGAGTGGTGACCTTGAATTTGACCTTCAATGACCTTGAAAGGTCAAAACGACCTTTTTTGTCGAAAAAAGGATGAATTTTGCCTTTGGTGGTCATTTCTCGAAATCTATTGAGACAGTTTTCCTCAAAATCATGTATAAGATTCTTCTTATGTACCTTTGTGATGTGTATAAATTTCATTGCCTTTGAAATGACGGTCTGCGTGGGGCGGCCATATTGATTTTTTTGACGAGTTGGCCAAAAAATTTTTTTTTGTCCCAAATCAAGTCACTATTCGTTTCGAGCCATTTCCAGCAAAAAAAAAAAAAAATTTTTTTTTACCATTGAAAATTCTTTTGGACTTTTTGGAATTTTTTCACCCACCTTTTTTGTCGAAAAAACGATGAATTTTGCTTTTGGTGGTCATTTTATCGAAATCTATTCAGTTTTCCTCAAAATCATGTATAAGATCATCCTTATGTACGTTTGTGATGTGTATAAGTTTTGTTGCCTTTGAATCAACTATCTGTGAAAATTTGTCATTAACAAAAAAAATCTTTCGAGATGTAACTTGATTTCGTATTATCATGATTATAGTTTATACAGAAAATGTGTTTCTATCAACATTTACGAAGATGTTTTAACATATTGATTTTAACATCAGTGTAACAATTTATATGTACATGTATTCAGTATTCTATGCAATTCATATGAATGCCGGTAAGCTACAGCACCCTTGGTGCTATGTTTTATTATCTTTACAGGTTCCTGGAACACCAGATATAAACTTGGACTTCCAAAGAGAAAAGAGCTCCATCGGTATAGAATTTATTAATCTTTTAACACATATACCACAGGCTTGCATCACACAGAGTCCACAGCTATAATGTTTAGATGCTCTCTCTAGTTTAGTCACATGTAAGTTCAACACAATTAACTGCACTTTCTTACAGCTGACCCATGGAACATCCGTGATCCAGCACTGAGGAGGCTTGTTGGGGTGAGTAAAACAGTTACATGTACTACTGTGTATTGCTTCTTGTCTTTCACCACTAGAGTAACAGTAAATGTCAGTGCTTTGATATTCATGGAAATTTATTGTGATTGAACTGGATGGTTGTCGAAAACTGATAAAACTAAATGTATGATAAAACTAAATGTATTGTGTCACTTCCATTGGCAGGTCACCAGAAGAGGCCTTCACAGTCAGCTCCCAGGGGGACTGCGGACTCGACAACTTGGAATCTTCCCCAAAGGCATCAGAGCTCAACCATTCAGACTTACATGGTAAGCAGAGAATCTACTGAATATAATTCTGATAAAAAATTGATTTGTTGAATTCATCTAAATCTATTTACGTGGTATTCTCTAAATCTAAATACCAAGCACTTGGTATTCTCTCCCCATTAATTATTATGTCAGTATGCTATGAGCTGCTGATCTTAATAAAAAAACATTGTTGACTTTAGCCTGCCACCTGATGGACCACGCCCTGAGCCTACAGTTTTAGACAGTCCATATCCAAGTTAGTATGTCAGCCTTTTTCCACTGTCACAATATTGTCGATGGACTAAGAATGCAAAATTTGGGACATCTTATTGCCTTGCTTTACAGTACTCCCGAGTATTGCAAGTTCAGTTAATGGTGACGACAACAGTCATGTGACTTCCGGCTCTGAGGACTCATCATCAGAGAGTGATGATGGTAGTAGTAGAACTAATATCAGTGATGCCAGCAGTGACAGCTCGCGACCTTCATCTGTGGCCTCTGCGGCCTCAAGTGAAACTCGGAGGATGCGTTCGGAAGTCAACGTGACAAAGGAACAGATTCACAAAGCTTTCGCCCACGTTCCGCATGCCATCCCCACCCTGTTACCCGACTCACACATGGCTCTCGGGAAGGACCTTGCCAGAGACGGCGACTGGAACGAGGAAGACGACAGGGACACCGAGCTTGACCTCGCCGAGTGGGAGCGAGAACGACAGGATGAGAGTCGAGTTCTCGAGAGTTCCCTCAGTGTCTTGAGCTGTGATACTGACGGTAAGTGTGGTGAATATGTATGTCCTATTGAGAGTCTGCTGAATGACCTACAACCTTTACATGTCGTTCATGGACGTTTCCTTGAATATTGTCAGGTGCTGATGATGACTTAACCAGAGTTCGTTCTAAGACTCCAAGGAGCAGTAGACACGGCCAATCACATGTGACTCATCAAGCTCCATTCTACAGGAAACTACACAAGAACCTTCTCTATGGCATGCCAGTAAAACTGTCAGAAAAGCCAATGTTTTCTTCCACTGTCCGAATTGTACTCTCTGCAAATTTCTCAGGTGATTATGAGCGTAATAATCCTGGAAAAAAGGTGAAACTGAGACTCTGACTAACAGGCAATTATTAATGGTTGGAAACTTTATTTTGCATACAAGTATAAGTTTTCATGATAAATTTACAAGCTTCCAGCCAGCATGTACCTTGCAATTTTTATCCATTCCACCAGATATGAAGGATGAGAGAGAAATACTGTACAAGAAAGCGTTTCCCCAGCTCAAGGAGTTTTGTCGTGCGAAGGATCTAGAGTTCCAGGTACTGGACTTTCGTCAAGATCTCGGGAGCGATGATGGCTTTGACTGGGACATACTGCAGCTGTCCCTAGCCGAGATCAGGAAGTCCCGCCGTCTGTCAGTCGGCCCTTACTTTGTGGTAAGAAACAACTAGACACGCAGTTCAATATATAGATCTGAAATAGCCATTGTGACTAGGCACTCATTCATTTATAACATAAATTGTATGAGGAATGCTCTCCAAGAGAATAATTTGTGTTGTTGAAACAGTGCCTGCTGGGTGACAAGTATGGCCAGCCACCACTGCCCAAAGAGATCCCATCTCGTGTGTTTATTCATCTTCTCAACTGGGCAAAAACATCTGGACATGATGAGCTCCTGACAAAATGGTACAAAGAGGATATCTACAGAACTGTGCCAGTCTATGTACTCCAGGTCAGTTTTGAGACTAGAATGCATGACCTACTCAGCATGTATTTTACATATATTTCACTACCGGTAGGTTAAGTTCCCTATATAGACTTATAATATATCCAGAGTGGTCCATCAAATGACCAGTCGGGAGCAGTCGAGGAATCAGATGCTACTGCCAGTGAAAAGAAATTGAGGTAGGTAAATAAATAACCCAGTGTATATAGATGTGATTTTAGAAATGTGATTCAATATGTTCTTGCGCCTGTTCTATAGCCAATTGATTATGGTATATTGCTGTCTACTAGACCATCCAAGTTAATACATGTAGTCGATGACTATCAGTACATCTATACCCCAAAACTACCCTGGTGCTTCCTGCAGTGTTTCTGCTGACTTGTTGGAGCGCCTAGAGCACAGCACCTGGACGGTGAGGAAAGCTGCTCTGGAGGAGATCCAGACACAGATCCAGGGTGGCTCAGAGCTATCCACACATCTGGGCCCACTGCTGGATGTCCTGGGCTGCATCATCCGCGATAGTAACAACAGCAAACTGGTAGGTGTACCTCAGGGTGGCATTTCATGATATTCGTTATTATTGCAAATCTATTGGGGCGTGATAAAAAGACTCAACCTTGTTGTCAGTAGTGATAATACATGATCCATGATGAAACCACGTATCATGCATGTGAAGATGATGACATGTGTTTTCTACATTATTCTAGGTACTGTTGGCTGCAGATGTCTGTCACCAGCTGGTCAGCAGACTTGGTTCCGGTGTAAAACAACACCTTTCTTTTGTCGTTCCACACCTACTTTGTTCTCTAAGTGACAAGGTAATGTATATCCCTCACATCCTTTTCAAATATTTTACATGTGTGGTGTATGTAACGTTATTTGCTTTTGACATTTTGTCCCTAATAGAAACAGGTGAATACTCAAGTGACGGCAACACTGAGCATGATTCTGAGGAATCTTGCGGGCTCAGGACTGCGGCACCTCATTGACAGAGATATCATCTCAGAGACACTGTCTGATATCAACATCGATCCCACAAAACAAGTGAAGGTAACCTTTATTTCTGGATATTCCAACAAACTGAAATACTATCTTATATTAGAATACAAACACTTGTCAACCAAACATTTCATTTAGATTCTGCACTGGGTGGTCATGAACGCAAAAAATGAGACAGTGTCTCCCAGTTCCATTTCAAAGTTGCTACCAGAGTTGTTTCAACGACTGCAAGATAATGAAGAAAATGTGTGCACAATGGCTGAGGAATGCATCACACCCTTCATGAGAGCCACGGGAGAAGAGGTCTTCCTCGAACATGTCAAAAAGCTTCCAGTAAGTAATTCATATTGGACACTGATACTGTATGGAACGTCTGAGGGTACTGCCGTGTTGGTGATAATAATGGAACTTGTTCCAATTTTTAAACAGGAATCTGAGAGGCCAGAAATAGAGAAATTAATTGAGAAAGCAAAAGCCTCGGTTGTTGACATGATAGGCGATGATTCATCGCAGGCAGCGGAGAAAGCAAGTCATGATGAAAGTGTGGATTCCAAGAAACATGATTCTGTTGTATGCACAGAAATACTTGCAATGCCAGAGCATGAGAGTGGCAATGAATTGAAGATCACTGATGTCTGTAAAGTCCCAGATAAAGATGATCAACAGAACAACACAAAACGTGAGGATCAGTGTAAACTTGGCAAAGAGGAAATTAAAGAAGTATACACTCAACTACGAGACATCATGACAAGAGCAGCGGAGGCTCTTCTCCCAGATGCAAAGGTTCAACCAGTGAAATCCACTTCCGAATCTCTCCCTACAAAGACAAGAAGCATTGAATATTTCACAGACGTGAAGACCAGCCTAACAAAGAACAACCAGGAGACAGATGGGAGCCGTACGGTAGACAACCAATTGTACAAGGAGGACCTGCTTTCACTTTTCATGTCAGGTAGGACTGAGTAAAGTTCATTCTGTAAATGGACATGGTATATATGATGCACACACACAGTGTTATTTTGCTTAGCTACAGTGGACACTTTGATCATATACTTTCAGTCATAGATCATGAAATCCACGAGGCCATCATCAACAGTTCGGATGCAAGAGACCGGTGTTTGTTGTACATCAGAGAACTAACTGGGTTACAGGACCACCATGAGAGTGAAGCTGCTAGGAACTATGTTGATGATCCACGACATCCAATCTTTGAATCGAAACTGAATCATCTCAAAGCCATGCTACCTTCTGTCATTGACGAAAATAATTTCGTGAAGAGAGAGGTCATATGGCACAGTGATGGCATGAGCACATCACCTTGCCACGCTCAGTACCTTGATGATTTCTCAGAACATTTTGTACTAAGTATGAAGAGACTGATATCACACGGGGAGAAGGTTACGAACTGCTCAGTCCCGAGAGAATTCAATACAAACCTCAACCAGGAGCTGCTGAATCATACGACTCTGTGGGAAAGGTTCTACAGAGACTCCATTCCACGTACACAAATTGAAAATCAAGTCAAGGAGTTCCTGCACGATCCAATACTTGCACAGAGACCATTGGTCATCTATGGAGGATGTGGCAGTGGCAGGTCCACAGTGCTTGCCAGAGTCTCTTCGTTAATCCCAACGTGGTTTCCAGTAGAGAAACCGAGGTCCCTCACTCGCGTGGTGCGATTTGTGGGCACATCCACAGAATCATGGACAGTCAAACCGTTGTTACTCAGTCTATGTGAGCAGATCTGCGAAGCATATGCCATCTCGGACGTTTTCTCAAGAGAAAGGCTTCAAGTTCTCTCTGAATATGAGCTTGGACAAACACTAAGTGGGATTCTAGAATTAGTCGAAACAATCAACGTGAAGTCACAAAGAAAACTGTTCATTTTATTGGATGGAGTATGCCACTTGGAAACGGAAGAGGATGACGAATTCAAAGGTTCGTGGTTGCCAATAGAATGCCCTTTCGGTGTCTACATCATCTTAACAACAATCCGAGGTTTGTTCAAAGATTATCTGGCGGATAGGATCGAAGACAAACGATGTTTCATCAAGCTGGATGGCTTGACAGTTACAGAGAGAGACCAGATGGTCTCCGCGCACATGGATAACACCGGCAGAAAACTTGACCCCGTCACAGATGAATTGATCAGAAGGTGCTTCAGGACAAGCAGAAATATCAGACCAGGGTGCGTCAAAATATTTCTCGACAACCACCTCAGGTGGGCGATCACATGTAAGACGCTGGCAGAAAATGCTCTCTATGACGCTTCGGATTCACACCAGAAAACCTTCACTTTATTAGTTGAGGATCTCCTTTCGAAATACAACCGTCACGCGGTGATGTATTTGTTGGCGTATCTGACTTTGGCCCAGGATGGTCTATCTGAGGTAGAACTCCAAGATCTACTGAAGAGGAGTGAGGACTTCACGTTGTCTTCTGATCAACCACTGCTGCCGATTGGGTCATCACTGGCTGTAGCCAAACTGATTAGTGAACTCTCAGGGTGTCTTTCAGAATTCCAGTCTTACCGAAAGACGATTATTTGGTGGTCACAGGTTGTATTCGCTGATTCTGTCCTAGATTTATTGAAAAAGCATGATGACCTGAAAAGTCTACATGAGTCGTGTCTTGAGAACCTAATTGCAGATGGATCTTCCACGGATATACGAGCTGTTGCTAGCTTTCTATACCAGGCTTGTGATTACTACAAGGCAAAGCCTGAGAGTTCATTGCTTGAACGGTTGAAAAAAGACATCTGCAATCTGACTTGGCTAAGCCAAGTGTATGCAAAACTTGGCTACACAGTTTTGCTTCAGAACTTCGTGTATGCCAAAGCTTTGAAAGACGAAGAGATTGATTTGCTAAGTCGACTATTCCAATCTGCTGCGAAGTCATTGGTAAAGCACAACGCTGTGGACATTCCGCTTGAAATACTGAAATGTCTACCACCTATGGATGAAGTGTACAAGTTCCTGGAGGTACTGAGGCTGGACTCTATAGCAACGGTTGGATCGTCGAAAGAGCTGCTCTTGTCTGCAATGTTTCCCTGTGTTCCACCTCCAGATGACCTGCTCTGTCTAGTACTGCCCGGAGTTCGAGCTATTCGCAGGGTATCTGCTGATAACCGATACATACTCTTCATGAACACACAATCAGAGTTCCTCATCTTTGACAAGCTCACTGATGAAGCTGGGAACATCATCGATGATCGTCTAGACATGGGCCAGATTACGTTAACAACCAAGGAGAAAATTGTATCCCTCCAAGGGCGCGAGTTTTACGAATGGGATATCAATACGCAGGTCAGGGTTTCATCCTACATACCCAAATGGAAGCTGAAAGAATCCAGCCAAGAGGCATCTGAGAAAGATCAGGAGACGAAAAAGAAAAGGAAGAAACAGAGGAGTCGAACTAGCAATATATTTCAACCGGAGACTGAAATATGCTGCTTTGCAGTAAACAACAGTTGTACAACTATCATTGCAGGCACCACAACGGGAACACTGCTGCAAATATCACACAAGGATGAGACAATAACAGCCGAGTACGTGCCTGTGATTGGATCATTTGAATCTAAAGAAGAAAGCAACACAGTCAATGCCGTCATCAAATGGCTGGAATTTACTCCAGACGACAGGTTCCTGTTGGTCCACAAAGGAGATTTTTTGAGCATCTGGAGCACGGGTAGTGAATACGAACAATGTGCTGTGGTCGATGAACTGATCGGGTGGTCGGAAATCACAGTGTCACCCAGAGGTACAGCTGTGGCTGGAGTTCTTGGATTGTTCGACATCAAAGTCATTGAAATGACTGGGAGAGTCACACACACATTCAGCGCCTCTCATGATATTTCTGATGGAACAGCTGGATGCCCACGGTTTTCCAACCATGGGCTGTATCTGGCAGTTGGTCTCGGCAAGCACAGGATAGCTGTTCAAGATCTCCAAAACAACAAAGAGGTATTCAGTGCTAACATCGAGTCATGGCATCATGCAGAATTCTTGGCTTTCGACGAAACTGACCAGTTCTTGATAGGGAATTGCACTGGTGGAACACTAAACGTTTGGCATATCCCGAGCGGTCAGTTGTACCATAGAATAGACTTGTCACGTGGTGACCTAACCTGGCCCCAGCTCGTGTCCACTGAAGACTCCTGTTATTTCTATTGCGTGGCAGAGAGAGATCTCAAAGTCTTGAATTTGACACCAATGCTGAGAACTGCAAGAAGACAGTATTCCAAGTTTCTCCCAGAAGAGATAGAGAAGTATGAAGTCGAGGCAGTCGCACGTCCCAAGACAAAAGATAAAGAGACAAAGAAAGATGACACGGTTGCACTCAGACCGTATGACTCTGGAATTGAACTTCTGTCACATTTCAATTTCGAAGCCTTTGTGGTTTCTCCAACACCAATGTACAGACGATATGAGATGTCACAGGCCAGACGATGTGTCACTTCTGAGGACTATCAGAAGTTCTCGTTCCCTCCGCTAGATATGAACGTGCTTGAAACTGTAATCTTGCCTGCCGATAGTGGCGAGCAGATTGTCACGTCATCAGAGAAGCACGGCGTCCACACATGGGACATCAACTCGGGCAGCCACATCAACACTGTCACGACAGATACTTGCATACATCTCGCCACGTGTGGGGAGAACTTGGTTGGTCTGACGACTACTGCTGCCGACAAACGAAAGAAGACATTGAAGGTGAGTTCTTATCGTCGCGATGTCAACACACACGACAGGGTTTTTCCTGCAATATCTGTTGCAGTAATTACATCTTTGAATGATTGTACAGGTGTGGGACACAAATGGACAAGAGAGGACAATATCCTCTGCAGTACAAGAACTTGACATCTCCCAGCTGTTGGTATCCAATGGCACAAATATTTTCTGCTTCACTCCGTCAATGGTTCTTGGTATGTGAACATTGCTACGTAGATCCAAATTTTAATGTTATTTTCTGACACAATATACATGAATAATTTTATCATTACTGTACACGTTATTGTTCATGGCAACTCTTGTTCACTTCAGTTGCAATTAATGCCAAGACACTGACAGCTGAAGAAATACTCAGCCTCGACGGGCTTTCTGGACATTTCACTGGTGCTGGAAAGCAAACAAAAACCTACCTGTCTTCTGATGACAGATATCTTGTCACAGCATACACGGATCAACTGCTTTCTAGGGTGATGTTCTTAGTTCATGACTTGAACGAAAGGAAAGCAATTATCAGTGACGAATCACGAGATTATACTGGGGTTCAAGTGTCGGACGTGAAAACAAGTGATCCCACTTGGACAACTCACAATGTCCCGACCGGTAAGAAGGTCGACCTCGGAGTTCAACTAAATCTGGATACCTTGAATATCCTGACGACTCATTCCGTGGTGGGATCACCCACTGGAAACATATACTTCTGGAATGTCTCCACTGGCACTGTAAGTCCACCCCGGTATTTGGATCAATATCACTCGAAGACATTTGTTGGTCTGTATCACCTCGTCTTGAGCTGTGGCCTTTTTTGACAGGTTGAAAAGACGTTCTCTAGCTCCGACTCAGTCACCTGTCTGAGGCTGTACCAAAACGACACAAGAGCTGTAGTGGGGAGCTCCTCTGGTAGTGTCTCCATCAATGATGTGGACAGCTGGAAATCAATTTCCTCTCTCAAGCCCCATACGGAAGAGGTATGATGACAATGTTTTTTAGTACCAGGACAATAGTCATTATTTGCTATTGAACTTTTTGCAATTGCAATTTCAATTTGCAATTGAAGAATATACACGATTACTTTCCTCCAATTAGTTTTTCATTTGAAAGCAATAATGAGTTTCATTTGTTGTACTGGGAAGGCAGGTTTTGAAGTGGAATTATTACCCATGTACAGTGTATGCATTATGCTTTGAAATCTTAGGTGTTATGCTGTGCCTTGTCCGTCGACAACAAACATCTTGTGACCGGTTCTCGGGATCAGACTGTTTGTCTGAGTGACGTTACACGTCAGATACTACTCGCCACGTTCTATGCCTACGCGCCAGTGACCAGTTTACACCTGGACACACGGAGAGGCGTCGTGGTCGCCACGGGAGACACGGGCGTGGGACATAAACTCATGTGCCTCAGAATACACAATCTACACAAGTGATGCTTTGTAGTATTACAATATATGATTGTAAGCCTCCTCGCTCGCTTGCTCAGGCCTACTTGCCTGGCATGTACCGTTATCATTTCCATGTTCAAGAGTGTATTTGATATCGATCTTGACTATATACTTTGGTGATGTTATATTTGTAATATCATGTAATGCTCCTGTTCTCTCCAGATTGTGATATGCAAATTTAAGTGCCTTTTGTGAATTTGTTTATAGAGCATGATGTATATATCTGATTTCTTTTGGCTTTGTGTACATTAATAACGCTATCATGACTTGTATTTCCGATAGGGTGCTATATCTATACATACTCCTTTGTGTATTTGATTTTTTAAAATTAAAGTTCTTATCCGTCCTCAGTAGTTCATTCACTCATACTTGTACCTACGATATTGTGAATAAATGTGGTATATTCCTGCAAAATATTTTTTTCACATACTATAGTGCATACAAAATGAAATAATGGCAAAACATTGTGTGTCTGTGTGAAAAACAAATTGCCCAAGCTTTATTGAGAATTTCTTGTTCTACAGAATGATTTACTTTCTGCGCTCATTTCAATGATTTATTCAACCCCAAAACAGGCGAAGTCATGGAGCTCTCAAACTTCACTTGTTTGCCAAGAATGTTGAGCCAATCCTGGCGATTCACTTGCAAGCGCATACAGATCTTTTACAATGCGGTCTTCCCCGTGTGTATCTAACAAGTGTGTATTCCTTCTAAATTATTCCGATAATAACAATATCAAAAATTATCATCTTCGATGGGCGAAGCTCCTCAAAGAAGATAATATTGTATGTTTATCAAAATCCCAACTTTACTCTCACAATACAACTACCAAAATGGCAGGCTTAGCACGTGTCGAGCTAGCAAGTTTGGGCGGTAGTCATGACGCGTGTTCTGATTGGCTGGAAGTGTGGTGCAGTGCAGTGACTTGGAGCTTGATGTAGGTGTATGCTGGCTTGTAGGCCCTATGTGTCGTGGAAGTCTGTATATTGGCGGTTATTTGTCTTGGTTGGGCTGTGTTCAGTGTGTAAGTCTATCTGTATGTCATGTATTATAAAGTCCGTGAGGGATGTCTTTGGGGTTTGCAATGTCATAAGGTATCAATTAAGGCGGGGTGGCATGGGTATTGGAGGCCTTCTTCGAAAACCGATGTAAACAAGTTAGAAAATTCAGAGTATAGTTTGGGTACAAACATGACTTTAAATTAGAACTTCCCCGTTCTTATAGATGTAATATCGTTTGCGAAAACTTTAATATTGTAGAACATATTGTTGGTTGTTTGGTAATGGTGTTTCGTTGTCCATTTGCTTTGCGAGAATGACCAGGGTGACACTTTATATGTCAAGTGTTACTTACTTACTTGTTATTACTTGTGGTGGGTTTAGGGACTATTCCCAGGGTGACCATGGTTGGCCGCCTCTGATGGCAGTCTCATCATTGACTTCCACTTTCCACATGGACCCATGTGAGGCACTTCAGAACTGGACCATATCCAGTATCATGTTGGTGTCAAGGTTCCTCCTCATGGACCTATATCCCGGTATCTGTGGCTCCTCAGGTACAGTTGTCAGGAATCTGTCCAGTGTCCTCTTGCAATAATCCAGTCTAGAGAGGACAAGTGACTTCCACAGTGTGAGAATGGGTTGGGCATCTCTGGTTCTGAACGTCTGAGAATCCATCCACATATGGAGATAGCAGTTTCAACAACATGGGCAATCTGTTTGTTGAACGTTCCATCACTGCTCATGATGACACCAAGGTCACGTACACTGTCCTTGACAGTGATAACACTGCCAGAGTCTGATGTGTATTCAGTGTGGGCTTGTATGTCCTTGTTCCAACCAAAGCGTAGACATTCAAATTGTCACTGTTGAACTTCATGTTGTTGTCTACAGCCCACAGGTAAATATCCAATTAGAGTTCATGAACATCTGATTCTGTCTGGATCCTTCTTCCTACTCAGGTATCATCCGCGAAGCTAGACATGAAGGATGTCATTACTTTGGAGTAAATGTCTCCTATCAAAACCAGGCAAAGGAGAGGCCCAAGCACCGATCCTTGAGGCACACCCGATTTCACTGTTGAGGGTTTTGACTTGGATTCGTTGACGAAGACTCGTTGGGTACGGTCTACTAGGAATGCATGAAGCCATCTTCCTAGGTTTCCTGAGATGATGAGGTTCTTGAGCTCTCTCAGTGTGATGAGGGAATCCCCTTTGTCGAAGGCCTGTGCAAAGTCCAGGAAGAGGATATCAACATTGTCATCATATTCCAGGATCTGGATTATGTTTTTGAAGTGCACAATAAGCGGACTTAAACAGGATCTACCACTACGAAAACGATGTTGTCCTGGGTTGAGTCATTCTCAACAAGGTGAGAAATCAGTTGGTTTCTTACCACTTTCTCGAAGATTTTGTTAAGGTGAGATGTGAGAGCAACAGGCCTGTAATTTTTTAGTAGGCCACGGTTTCTGCCTTTTTCGAATGTGAAAGATATTGGCTGTCTTCAACAGAGCAGGGATTATTCCTTGGTCGAGAGACTGTCGCCAGATAATGTACAATGGCTTGGCAAGTGAATTACAACACTTTTTGATGGGTATTGCAGGAAACCAGTGTTGAAGTGTGTCCAGTGTTGTCTGAGAAACAGGTCTATCGCTGCTTCCATGGACTCCATGGGATCACTGAAGACTGGCTCGTACTGGCATGCAAGTAGATCGGCCATTTCGAGTGGGTTTGTCACAGTGGTCCTACTCCAGACTGTACGTCGCTGAATTTCTTAGCATAGTTGAAGAAGTACTTGGAATTCTTCCTGATGGTAGAGACGGCTTTATGCTCGCTGGCATTCCTGTCATTGTCATTGGATTTTTTTTAGTCTCTTCTCAATGTCCTTGGGCTCTTTTCTAAGCTTTAGGCGTCAAGATTCTGTGGCTTTCTGTAGTTGTTTGTTGACGCGGGATCTTCTGCGCATAAAGTTTTTTATTTCTCGCAGTATTTTAGACTTTCCACCACGATTGTTGTCCCTTCTCTTGAAGGTACATTTTCCCTGGAATAGCACACTTGAAGAAATCGGTTGAGTATTTGTTATGCAGTGCAGAAACGAAATTCGCCAATCCAGTTGTAGCTGCTGAGCTTTTTTTCCAAATTGCCCCAGTCTGTTTCCTCACTGGAGAAATTCAGTACATCAAAGTCTGGACCAGCATGTTCTCTGTTCTCTTGCTGTGACTTTGATTGTCTATGAATGCCGGTTTTATATGTAGCACAGCACTCCACGAAGTAATGGTCCGAGTAGATTGTCTCATCACGTCGGAAACTATGTAACAGCTCCAAATTGTTTGTGAATGAGTCCAGAGTGTTCCCCTTCCTTCGGGTAGGCTGGTCCATGCATTGGGTAAGGTAGAACTCTTGTGATAGGTCCATGAGATCTGAGATCATAACCTGTTTTTCTATTGTGCTTCCACGTTTCACCAGTCCATGACGCATTTGGTAGGTTGAACTCACCACACAAAACTATGTCAGGAGTTGGTGTTGACAGAGAACAGATTGAGCAGGTGGACAGATGTCCACCACTGACATCATTGGGGCCGATCGGGCTGTCTGTAAATGTTTGAGACGATCAGGTCTTTTTCTTTAATATGCAATCTAAGGAGTTCTATGACACTGTTCGAGTATTCTAGAATGATTTCTGTGTCTGCAGCAATGTCATTTCGTATATAAAAGACAACTCCTCCGCTGACCCTGCCACGACGACTGGATTTCACTCGCTGGCGATCTTGTGAAAAAATTATCATCTTCGATGGGCGAAGCTCCTGAAAGAAGATAATATTGTATGTTTATCAAAATCCCAACTTTACTCTCACAATACAACTACCAAAATGGCAGGCTTAGCACGTGTCGAGCTAGCAAGTTTGGGCGGTAGTCATGACGCGTGTTCTGATTGGCTGGAAGTGTGGTGCAGTGCAGTGACTTGGAGCTTGATGTAGGTGTATGCTGGCTTGTAGGCCCTATGTGTCGTGGAAGTCTGTATATTGGCGGTTATTTGTCTTGGTTGGGCTGTGTTCAGTGTGTAAGTCTATCTGTATGTCATGTATTATAAAGTCCGTGAGGGATGTCTTTGGGGTTTGCAATGTCATAAGGTATCAATTAAGGCGGGGTGGCATGGGTATTGGAGGCCTTCTTCGAAAACCGATGTAAACAAGTTAGAAAATTCAGAGTATAGTTTGGGTACAAACATGACTTTAAATTAGAACTTCCCCGTTCTTATAGATGTAATATCGTTTGCGAAAACTTTAATATTGTAGAACATATTGTTGGTTGTTTGGTAATGGTGTTTCGTTGTCCATTTGCTTTGCGAGAATGACCAGGGTGACACTTTATATGTCAAGTGTTACTTACTTACTTGTTATTACTTGTGGTGGGTTTAGGGACTATTCCCAGGGTGACCATGGTTGGCCGCCTCTGATGGCAGTCTCATCATTGACTTCCACTTTCCACATGGACCCATGTGAGGCACTTCAGAACTGGACCATATCCAGTATCATGTTGGTGTCAAGGTTCCTCCTCATGGACCTATATCCCGGTATCTGTGGCTCCTCAGGTACAGTTGTCAGGAATCTGTCCAGTGTCCTCTTGCAATAATCCAGTCTAGAGAGGACAAGTGACTTCCACAGTGTGAGAATGGGTTGGGCATCTCTGGTTCTGAACGTCTGAGAATCCATCCACATATGGAGATAGCAGTTTCAACAACATGGGCAATCTGTTTGTTGAACGTTCCATCACTGCTCATGATGACACCAAGGTCACGTACACTGTCCTTGACAGTGATAACACTGCCAGAGTCTGATGTGTATTCAGTGTGGGCTTGTATGTCCTTGTTCCAACCAAAGCGTAGACATTCAAATTGTCACTGTTGAACTTCATGTTGTTGTCTACAGCCCACAGGTAAATATCCAATTAGAGTTCATGAACATCTGATTCTGTCTGGATCCTTCTTCCTACTCAGGTATCATCCGCGAAGCTAGACATGAAGGATGTCATTACTTTGGAGTAAATGTCTCCTATCAAAACCAGGCAAAGGAGAGGCCCAAGCACCGATCCTTGAGGCACACCCGATTTCACTATTGAGGGTTTTGACTTGGATTCGTTGACGAAGACTCGTTGGGTACGGTCTACTAGGAATGCATGAAGCCATCTTCCTAGGTTTCCTGAGATGATGAGGTTCTTGAGCTCTCTCAGTGTGATGAGGGAATCCCCTTTGTCGAAGGCCTGTGCAAAGTCCAGGAAGAGGATATCAACATTGTCATCATATTCCAGGATCTGGATTATGTTTTTGAAGTGCACAATAAGCGGACTTAAACAGGATCTACCACTACGAAAACGATGTTGTCCTGGGTTGAGTCATTCTCAACAAGGTGAGAAATCAGTTGGTTTCTTACCACTTTCTCGAAGATTTTGTTAAGGTGAGATGTGAGAGCAACAGGCCTGTAATTTTTTAGTAGGCCACGGTTTCTGCCTTTTTCGAATGTGAAAGATATTGGCTGTCTTCAACAGAGCAGGGATTATTCCTTGGTCGAGAGACTGTCGCCAGATAATGTACAATGGCTTGGCAAGTGAATTACAACACTTTTTGATGGGTATTGCAGGAAACCAGTGTTGAAGTGTGTCCAGTGTTGTCTGAGAAACAGGTCTATCGCTGCTTCCATGGACTCCATGGGATCACTGAAGACTGGCTCGTACTGGCATGCAAGTAGATCGGCCATTTCGAGTGGGTTTGTCACAGTGGTCCTACTCCAGACTGTACGTCGCTGAATTTCTTAGCATAGTTGAAGAAGTACTTGGAATTCTTCCTGATGGTAGAGACGGCTTTATGCTCGCTGGCATTCCTGTCATTGTCATTGGATTTTTTTTAGTCTCTTCTCAATGTCCTTGGGCTCTTTTCTAAGCTTTAGGCGTCAAGATTCTGTGGCTTTCTGTAGTTGTTTGTTGACGCGGGATCTTCTGCGCATAAAGTTTTTTATTTCTCGCAGTATTTTAGACTTTCCACCACGATTGTTGTCCCTTCTCTTGAAGGTACATTTTCCCTGGAATAGCACACTTGAAGAAATCGGTTGAGTATTTGTTATGCAGTGCAGAAACGAAATTCGCCAATCCAGTTGTAGCTGCTGAGCTTTTTTTCCAAATTGCCCCAGTCTGTTTCCTCACTGGAGAAATTCAGTACATCAAAGTCTGGACCAGCATGTTCTCTGTTCTCTTGCTGTGACTTTGATTGTCTATGAATGCCGGTTTTATATGTAGCACAGCACTCCACGAAGTAATGGTCCGAGTAGATTGTCTCATCACGTCGGAAACTATGTAACAGCTCCAAATTGTTTGTGAATAAGTCCAGAGTGTTCCCCTTCCTGTGGGTAGGCTGGTCCATGCATTGGGTAAGGTAGAACTCTTGTGATAGGTCCATGAGATCTGAGATCATAACCTGTTTTTCTATTGTGCTTCCACGTTTCACCAGTCCATGACGCATTTGGTAGGTTGAACTCACCACACAAAACTATGTCAGGAGTTGGTGTTGACAGAGAACAGATTGAGCAGGTGGACAGATGTCCACCACTGACATCATTGGGGCCGATCGGGCTGTCTGTAAATGTTTGAGACGATCAGGTCTTTTTCTTTAATATGCAATCTAAGGAGTTCTATGACACTGTTCGAGTATTCTAGAATGATTTCTGTGTCTGCAGCAATGTCATTTCGTATATAAAAGACAACTCCTCCGCTGACCCTGCCACGACGACTGGATTTCACTCGCTGGCGATCTTGTCGGAATAGAGTTCAGCAGCCTTATGTTCTCTGAGCCAAGTCTCTGTCAATACAATAAACAGCTGGTTGTTTGTTTGGAGAACATCTTGAATATAAGGAACCTTACTGGGGACTGTTCGAGGCTGCAGTCCCTGCACATTGAAAATGTTGAAGGTTGTTAGTGACTGGCTGGATTGGGCCCCATCTGAGTCATCGATGGAGGTGCTGCCGGTAATCTCTGTCCCATACTTGTGGACATCGTCTGGTACATCAGCATGTTGGGGTTCCACCATGTCATGGCTGGTGTGTTGTAGTTCCACATAGGCAGTGGACTGATTCCTGTACGTGGCTGACTGTACACTGCCTGAGGTGGGTTGTTGGCTTGTGGGCAGCAGACTGGCCAGCTTCCTTTCCATAGCCTCCATCACCTCCTCCTTGAGGACATGGAGTGCATCTAAAAAAGTGTCCGATCTTCTGGGATTCTCAGTCATACTTCTCTTCTGATAACCTCGAGGGTTCGGTTCATGCGCTGGCTGTATCTGGGCTGACTTTGTACTTTGAGGGTGTCGCTTGGTGGCGCTAACGTGATTGAGCTTACACTCACTCTTGTAACATATTCCCTTGGCCAATGTGCTGGGGCACATTTTGGGGTGAAAGGAGTCGCAGTTTTTACGACCCAGGGTGCATCCCTTTGTATCGTGCCTCATCAGTTTCGTGGCGTTGGTGTTCATGAGGGCATCCTTTTCCCGAAGTCCGTATCTGCATGTGCCTTTCCTGTAGAATGCACACATCTTGCCATTTACTGTTCTTACTTCTGGAGATTCCACAGCAGATTTGCTCATCAATCGAGTGGAGTCTTCTTCTGTTGTGTCATCCGCTACTTTTGTCTCATCAACTAGTTTCGTGGGATCCACTCTCTCTTTGCTCAGTAGGTGGATTCCATCTGATATTGAGACGGAAGGCCTGGATGTTGGGGCTGGTTTTTTTTTTAGTATTCTTGTCTCTTTGGCCGGCAGATAATGAAAACTTGGCATGTTTGTGGGATTATCCCTGGACAAGGCTTGGTCTGGAGTAAAGTCCCCTCATTCATCCATGTGTATGTTCAGTTTGTCAAGTATACATCTGTTGTGTGATCTTCGACCACAGATCTTACCTATGGGGGAGCAACATCTCCCAACTTGATACAGTAGTTTTCTCTGCAGAGTTGGCACTCATCAGGAAACAAGTTCTGTATTCTACACAGTAGTAAGTAAGTAAGTAAGTAAGTAAGTAAGTATAACTTTATTGATCCTTGCAAGGAAATTAAATGCCCGAATGTTACATTAGTATAACTGTTACAACAGACAATACACCGACATTAAACATATATACATGTACAAAACATGATATACATGAAACTAAACATATATATATATATATATATATATATATATATATATATATATATATATATATATATATATATATATATATATATATATATAAATATGTATATATACATGTACATGACATTGATCATGATATTGACCCTCGCCGGTAACTCGCGTTGAATGCTCGAATGGCTTGGGGAATGAAGGACCTGGGATGACGTGTTTTTGTGGAAAACTTGGGTAGTCTTAGTCTACCACTGCGCTGGATGATTTGATTCATCAACACTTTATTGAGTGGATGACTTCCATCCTCCCAAATGGCACCAAGTTTGGTTGTAATAAGGCTTTGATACACAGCTGATAATCCTTCTTGATCCTCGCCAATGAGCCTACTCGCTCGTCTTACTAATTGACCGACTCTGTTCTGGTCGGTTTTGGAAACATTTCCTCCCCATGCTACCAAACAGTATCTCCACACGCTTTGGATTACAGACTTATAGAATATACCAAGTACTGTATTGTCAACTTGGAAGGATTTCATTTTCCTCATGCAGTACATCCGTGTATTCATTTTTTTAATAATATAATCCGTATTACTGGACCATGTTAACTTGTCATCAATGACAACGCCTAGGTATTTATATGTACCGACCCTTTCAACTGTTGATCCGTTAATTAATACAGGATCTGGTGCCACACTTTCCCTACTGAAGTCAATTAACATTTCTTTAGTCTTACTGACATTCAATTGAAGGTAGTTATGTTCACAGTACAACACAAACGACTCGAGTACCCGATTATAATCGGTTTTGTTTTTACATAGTCCTAATAGTGCAGTATCGTCGGCAAACTTGACAAAAGTACAGGAAGCTTCAGAGGACCTACAATCAGACGTGTATACCGTAAATAGGAATGGCGCCAGTACCGTGCCCTGCGGGGCTCCGGTGTTGGACTTTATTGTACTAGAGAACACATCGTTAGTGATTCTGACAAACTGTGTGCGATTGGTGAGATACTCTAACACCCAGAGCACAAGACCTTTCGGGACATTCATTTCACGAAGTTTAGTGGCAAGAAGGTGAGGCTGAATTGTGTTGAACGCTGACGAAAAATCAAAGAACATTATGCGAGCAGTGCTACTAACTTCAAGGTGAGAGTACAGGCTATCTACAAAGACCAGTATGGCATCCTCGGTGCTCCTTTTGTTACTGTACGCAAATTGCAATGGGTCAAGACAGTCTGCTACCATCGACTTCAACTGTTTCAGAACTATCCGTTCACAAACCTTCATTGCGACAGATGTAAGTGCCACAGGCCTTAGATCATTCAAGCATGATACAGTAGATCTTTTGGGAACTGGAATTATACAGGACCTTTTCCACAATGAAGGAATTGACTGTGTTTGAAAGCTGATGTTGAAAATTTTACAGAAAATGTAACATAATTGATAGCTGCAGTTTTTGAACACTTTAGCTGATATGTTATCTGGACCTGGAGCTTTCGACGGATTCTGACCAGAGAAGTGCCGCTGTACATCCTCTACGGTCGCCTCCAGATTCCAGTCAACGCTGCCAGTCAGATCCTGCTTGAGCATGAGAATGTCAGTCGAGAAGTCTTGGTTGTCGAAGCGATTGTAAAAATTGTTCAGTTCAGCACTGTACTCCGTGGAACATTTGGGGATGGGAGTACCCTTGGCGCTACCATGTGAGAAGCCACTCATCAAACGTATTCCCCTCCAGACCTTTTTCATATTGTTTTGTCGGAAATGGTCTTCGATCTGGTCTTTGTATTTTATTTTTTCTCTGTCAATGGCTTTTTTCAGCACTTTCTGGATAGCTTTAAGTTCGTCTTTATTCCCTTGTCCAAAAATACGTTTTTTTCATGTTGATAATATCTTTAAGATAATGAACATAGACTGGTATGTTAATACATACCGGTTTTGTGTATTGTTCATACCCCCAACACGTCAAGGTACTCTAGAGCAGCCACAATCGTGTTTTTTTTACACTTGTTGAAGTGTGTCGTGAGTTGCTTGGTGCTATGACGGGGATTGTACATTCTCAGGCAATCTCTGACTTCAATGTTTGTTGTACTCGCACAGAGGCCTGCAACAACATCCTCCTGAGCTCCTATACTTGGTGTTCCTCCTCAGTCGCCATAATCAAAGGGTCAGCTGAGGTGATAATCCGTATCCAAGTGGAGGTAAACTTACAGAGTAATCTCATTCGGTTGGAACAACAGAAGTGGATTTCGCCACAGGATTATTTTGTGTTTGAATTCCAATTTCATGGATGGTTGAACACCAGATCAGTCTATGTGGGTAGGCTTTTCACAGATAACGTAAAATATCCAACTCACTGAGGGAAAGTGAGTGAACGACTGTAATCCTGATCTCCTTGTGAATCATATGGTACATAACTAGCCTATTTGGAATTCTTCAAACTATATTAGACCTATATTTCACAGTCTTTTAAACAAAATTTGTGCGAGTGCATTCGAATTTATTGATGAGAAGTGCATGACATAGCAGATCTTTACACAACCCTGAATGATACGATACTAGTCTAATATAACATTAGCGCTTACATACAACAAAATGCCTAAAACACAAGAATGGGTACATTATCGAAATGTACAAATTGTTTGGCCCACCTTGCCATATAAAGATATTCCAATTTTCACAGTTCAATCACGCATGACTCAAATTAATGGATACTCATAGGACATGGTCGGCGCTAACCAGTATAAGGCGACTGAAATTTGTCAGCAATACTTACTTCGCTCTGCATGGAAGGCTTCCTCAGAAGAGGGCATGAAATGCAAGGTGGGTCTTTACCGAATGACTTCAATGAATTCGTGATCAACAATGCCTAGTAGGTTATATCTGATATGCATATACGCTAATATTCTGTCTGTGTTCATTTCGTACCCGGGATTTTGGCCTGATTGTAGCAGTGACCACATTACATGCTTTGACAGACCATCCCCACCAGCCGATACATTGCTGCTGATATGTCATTTGAAATCAGAATGTACTCCAGCAGAAGATCATTGGTCGGAAGGGCGACGTTCGATGTTGCTGCATGTGACGATGTCACCAAATGCCGACTGTAGTAAATCTGCTAGTCCACGATCCACATCCTGCAGCCTGTCAGAAAATACTCGATATTTGTAGACGATGTCCTATCCATGCCATATATTTAGTACATAACGTTGCTTCAGTTTATCGGTTACCTTTTAATCCACTCGTGCCACGTGGACTTCTGGATCTGAGGGTATCTTTCCACCAAGTCGTCAAGTAGAAACCTGAAAATACCTACATGATACATATTTTTCTCTAAATTGGAGAGATTTGGAGTGTTGTAATTATCAAGAGTTGAATCATTGCAATTTAAACATATTGTGCCAGCTATGTCCATTGATAAAATCGGATATTAAATTAGAAATTATAGATATTAAATTGGAATGATACACATCGATATTGACCAATAATCTTCTCAATTCTCATTTTGAAAAAGACATTCTAGTATACTTACATCATATTCAACTTCCTGGAGGCGGGGATGTTCATTATTCTGCCCAATTGTAGGTGCCGGTCCGTGTTCGAGAGAATGGAACTGCAAACTTCGTCAACTGGTACACCTTCAAAAACAAAGTCCACATCCGGGACCTGTCTGGCCTGCTCACAGGCGCGTAGGAATATGGTGTGCAAATCTCGTGTGTTCGGGATTCTTTTCACACTGTGTCCAAATATAGTATCTGGAAAAGCCGGTTTAGGCATACATGTTACGAGAGAAAGTTTGTAAGAATTTCAGAAATCCGATTCGGAATTCCTGTCAGTACAGTCACTTAAATTTACACCATGAATACCTGGCCGGTAGATATTGACGGGTAAGTGACTCTTCATCGCTTGCTGCAGGATACACTCCGCCACATATTTGCTCTGCCCGTATCCGTTCGTCAGATGGGCCCACTGATCATCGAAACCAAGTGCTGGCCTGGGAACCGCAGACGCTGAACTGAACGTCCAAGTGGTCAAATAAATGAAGCCGTCATATTTATGATCACATATTGTGTAAGATTTATTTAGTCGTTAACACCGTCGCGTGATTTTCGTGTGATGGGCCCTTAGTTCACAGTGCAGACACGGACTAGGGTGAAGTGCTTTACCCTAGTCCAAGATGGCGAATCGTACATACGCGGCTCGATTTGTTTATGCTCCGTGTACACTGAAATGACAGTTATCATGAAAGATGTTCATGCAGGCTGATAGATTAAAACCACATAGACTTGCAACTCTAAGTATGACATTCTATATTACTGATAATTCACGTAATTTGAATGTTAAAATTCAACCTTGACCAGGGTAAAGTGAAAGCGAGACTAGGGTAAAGAGGAATGTAACGGTATTCGTGATTAGGGTAAAGTGTGTAGTTAAGATTCGGAGAACTCTTCGTGAATTATGTTCCACATAATATATACTGGTACCACAAATGTATACGACACATATGACATACATAGGTTACATAAAAAATGTTTTTGAAATGTCACATGAACTTGGCTTATTTTGCAACTTAGTTTGGTCATCCAATTTGGTTGGCGTGCTCGTTGTGTAGGCTAAAAAAACGACCAAAACTACCGTTCACGCCCTTGACAACCCGAGCTGTTAGAACTGACAACAATGTTTGAATATTCTACTTTTTTGTCGAAATGTGTAACCTTTTTTCACCACCTATCAAGATTTGTTGAGGAATTAAAACATGTATCACTGAGAAACAACAATTTGTTCAAAATAATAGAAGTTCCCAATAAATGGCAGCATCCTATGTACAATGATGTAAAAGTTAGATTTTCTCATTCACTGGCATAGCAATTGGACAATGATATTGGGAAAAGATAAACAAGGGGATTTGATGGGCAAAATGAATGAAAATCTCCTTGGCTTATAGTAAATGAACATCAAAATCGAACAATAAAACATTCTTCTGTAAAAAGGTCTCGCAAGTCGCGTGACGACATATGAATTGATATTGGTGACAAAAGTGCACACCTTTTTGTGTTACACGAGGACTCGGAATTATATATGGGATCATGACTGGTTCGATTTATATGGAATAACTTAATCACTAGAGCAAAGATAACCTATAAAATTATACCAGAGAATATTTGTCATGATGATCACTAGGTGTCGTTATGTGAGTACCGATACTTTCCTCAATACGATTATGATAATATGTGATAATTGGTTCATATGATTACTTTTAGTTATTATTTATTTATTTCTCCTATTCACGTTATATTGATGACTTATTCTTTGATATTGTTCACCTGTCCTGCTACCTCATTTATGCACGGCAATTCATCACCTGATAGGAAAAACATGTTTATTTATGAAGAATTGTGTGTAGTATTCTGTATGAATATACTACACAACACTTAGATCCAGACTTATATTTTACTGATACTTCCAGGTACAGAAATTCGGAAGAATAATAATGAAATATCTGTAATTTTGACATTAGTCATGAATTGCTAGTTCAGATTAGTGGAGCTATACGTAGAAACAACGTAGGTTACATAATGCAAATATTCCATGATGGGGAGTCCAATACAGACTTCACGGGATTAAAGATAATTCGGACAAAACAAAAATTTCGTCAAATTTTTTTTTAAAATTCGTCAGTTTATGCATGAAGTAGTACTGGGATAGTAGGTGAAAAAAAATATATATGTCACCGAACTAGTTTTCGAGTTATGATAGCGTTTTAAACATGAGTTTTGTATTAATTTTATAATGGGAGTGAATGGGAAAATGCAAATTTCGATCATTATTAATGCAATAGAAAAAAATCCAGTCGTCAGATTTCACTGATTTTTGTATATGATTTACATCTCTGAAAAATACTCGTGTAGAGAAAATAAAAAATATAGGTCACCGAATTAATTTCTGAGATATTGACAATTTATTGGTGAAAAATGAACCAATTAGCCCCATTTTGGCGGGAAATTTCTTGTGACCGCCAGGAATACGTCTTTACGTTTTTCCGCAATCATGGTCAGTAATCGATGTCCCGGAGGAGGACGATATCGGAAACAGTACATATTTGCATTGATTTCACGATATTATGGCAGCAGTGCACACCATTGTCAACTACTACAACAAAATACTACTAATTTTAATTCTAAACGAATCTCTGTGTCGTGTCATATTAATTAGCAATGCAAATTTCTGTGATAGTTAGAAACCAAGGTAGATTTTCATCTACAAGTGCAATTATTGACTTGAATTTCTGGAGTGTACATGTAAGCCTACATACACTTTTTCAGGCTCAGATGTCCGAACACGTGGATGTACTTTTTACACCCCTGGTTATGATAGTATGCGGGTATTGTTTGAATGCGAGCAGGGCCGTAGCCAGGCCAAGAAATCTACTGGGGCGAGAATGTTAAAAGTGGCAGTGACAAGCCCTAGCGGTCTGGGGGTTTTGGGGGCGCCGTAAGCCCCCAAGAAAATTTTTAATTTTATAGTTTTTAGGACCACTCTCAGAGTGTAGTTCGAGGGATTTAATGACACAATTTAGAACATACATTCAAACAAAAATACAGCTATATCAAAAGAACTGACGCACGAATTCAGACACAAACGACCTTCATTAGAAGTGACCATGAATTCAGATTTCAGACACAGACAAACTTTTTTGGGGGGGGGGGGGGGGGAGGAGAAATTCAGCGAGCAGAAAGTGACGTCCCGCGAGACGGACAGACAGACGGCTAGACAGACGGACAAGGGTAAAACAATATATCTCTCACCATATAGGGGGGGGGGGGACATAATTAATAGAATCTAGATCTAACCACAAGACATCCAGTCAGTTCCAGGGAATCACATTGTCTTTAATACATCACGGCACACCAGACTCACATTGGTCACATAGTAGGCCTACGTACCAATAACATGATCAATCGTGTAAAAGGCTTATAGGCTATATCCACCGAAACAAAATGAAACTGCCTGCTCGCAAGCAGTGTGTGCAGTCCGACAGTGATACTAGTAGCCTACATGTACACCGTTAAACGGATAAGCATAGAACTCTATGATGTAAGGAACCTGCAAGAGGTAACACTTGGTGACGTATGGGCACGCGCTGCCTTGACAACGGAAGTGTAACGATTCGCTGCATCATGACGCTTGTTTGGCCACATTGGGTGACAGTAACAGTTCACATATTAGCTACTATAATAGGGTGTTTATTCACTGACAGTCATCTACAAGCCAGGCAGCTGAGGGGCCAGGATACAGATTGAGAGTGCTATATTATACTAACAGTATAGCATGCACGATGAAACTGAATATGTGTGTGTATACAGTGTATTGTCACTCTTACTCAGTCACTTTTTGTCTCACTATGGTAAATTACACCAATCGGTCATGTCAACGTTGTCTGACCGGGGCTGTACGCTGTTGGTTCTGCTTTGCATTCATTTTATTAAAAAAAATCCCCGGGAAAAAACTACCGGGGCGAGTGCCCCGGTTGCCCCATAGCTGGCTACGGCCATGGCGAGCGTTACTTGCATAGATATACCGACGACAAAGTCACGTGCTCTCACACCAGCGTCACCGTGCTCCTACATGTTCACTCCGAGTCACCTGCTCATGAATGCACTGTTATTTTTTTTCAGGGTATTATTTATCAAACTTGAGATTCATACAGCTCAGCATAATCATGATAATAGTGGCAATCAAAAATGTACACGACAAAACTTATAGGCTTGTGGATTGTGTAATGCTTAAGTGAGTATGGTGACGCCGTTAACATGATGAAATGACTACGGCGACTACCGTCACCGTGCTCCTCATCACCGTCAATAGGCCTACACCACGCGGTATTATTCATTTAGAATAAATCCACTTAGAAGTAATTCATCTATAGAAGTAAATTTATTTTACTGCACAGCCTATATTAGGCCGGCTTGCGCAGTTTGTTAGAATACTGGTTACTATACGTGATCATTTTATGCCACTTTCTGACGTCATGACGTTTTGATATAGCCGTAATATCGTTCGCTGGGTGGCGCCTGTGGGCCCTGTCCGAATTATCTTTAAGAAAATCGTTCAATATAGGTTTTCTGAATCCCGCAAACTCTGTATTGGACGACCAGCATCCAATATTTGCTAGATATTATCAATAGCATTTTGTGTGCTCCTGAATAGTTTATGATGAACCCACTAAAAACGAAACTGACAGGATGACTTTGTTTGTAACGAGCACGTACCAGTCAATATACGGAATCCCAGTGTCTCGGATCCAGTATACTTTTTCTTAGGAACAGACATCACTGTCGTAACCCCGACTACCGTAACGTCACGTTACGGTAGTCAACAAGATGGCGGAAGCTCTGTCTATTCGTTTTGTTTCCTCTCAATTTTTCTTGACAAGTTGTACGATACACCTTAAGATCGGAACAATTTTGAAGCCACAAAATCTATGAAGTTATCAGGTACACTAGAGTAACCAGAGCAGTGAGTGTACGTGTGATATTCGTTCGATAAAAAAAAACAATGACGACTACCGTAACGTCAGTTGATATCAGAGTAGTGACTACCGTAACGCGAATGGCCGACTACCGTAACGTTTCAAACCACGCAGATCATTGATGTGCTAATAATACTCCACAACAAATATGGAGCGATGTGCAAGAGAAATAAATGTACATTGTATCTCACTTTCGTTTGTGGCTATACACCTGCCACGTTTTGTATCTATGGCCAGTACTATAATACATCGGGCCACGTAATAGTAGGCAGTCCGACTGTCGCGAATAATTATATGTATAAACATTTTTTATTTGAGGGATAAAACTGTGTATGGCTCGATGTCTGTGACGTGATAAATATCCAGAGGGATCTCTGTACAGTTGTGATTTGAGACACGAAAGGCGAATGTTATATAGCCCTTTATCAATAATTACATATACATTGTATATAGCAGCTCCTTGTTTGTCGTTGACTGATATGTTCATGGATTAGGAGCCTGGGTATCGGATTTGGACTTGATTGCCTGGAATTTATGCCTGCTTCATGTGTTGGCAGTTATCCGGTTATAGCTCCCGTATTTTAAAATGTTGTTGTCAACGTAATATTTTAGTGTGATGGATAGGAATTTTCAAGTTGTCACTCCAAAATAGGCATAGGTTTCATGTATGTCAATTTGATTTGTAGATCATCGCAGCAGCTTTCACAGCGGACGGTTTGAATATATTTTTTGTCATATGTTCTGCATCTGAATCCCATTTATGTAATGATGAAATGATTGCTGTTCAATTTCACGTGCGTGTTTGCCAAATCACAGTGACATTATAGTTGGGCCTAAACCGCAGATCTGTCACGTTACGGTAGTCGGACCGAAACGTTACGGTAGTCAATAGCAAATCTTATCAATAGCTTTTATCCCGAAAATGCCGATACAGCGTATTCTGCATGACAATTTGTGGATTCTAAATGTCTTATACTATATGTCTGTGAAATGGTTCGTGTCAGTATATTATTTTAGCGAGAAAACAACAGACAATTAAACGAATCGATTTATTTTGCGCCATCTTCATGACTACCGTAACGTGACGTTACGGTAGTCGGGTTCCGACAGTGGACATGTTGATTGGATGAGGCTGTCGCGCTGTCCGATACACGAATGCAATATACCATTTTGGGACCCAGCATACAGTGTTTGGGAGTGACAAATGGTACAAATAGACCAATCATGTAGAGGTATTCGAGCCGATTTATTAATATGTCTTGTTATTGCGTGGTTCTAAATTAAAGAATATCACCCACTTCCGATTTTAACGTAATTTACTTGTGCCATATATGATAAATATAAATATATAATTATGATATTTGCAGTTTTTCTTAAGTTATGTATTCCGCATCTACCACTCGTTTATGAACAAAAATGAAGGTAGCAGCATTCCTTTAACAGTCACTTTACCCTAGTAGTGAAAACACTTCACCCTAATCCTGGATTTTCCTTTGGAACACTTTACCGTAATCCGCCGGTAAAATTGAACGTCGTTTTTTAAATCAACGATGTGCAGTTTCCATCAAAATAGTATCGCATTTTATCAATACACCATTACCTAGTAGCTGAGTAGAATTGATACCGATAACCGCCGCGATTCTCCAAGCAAAAATCGAACCGCACGTACCTGTCGCCATCTTGGACTAGGGTAAAGCACTTTACCCTAGTCCGTGTCTGCACTGTGCTTAGTTTTTACCTCACGAAATGCAAATCTTTAAGTTTCTCTGTGCAACAGAATTCCAGCATGGTCTTCACTGCCACACAGTTTGGTTTTCGTAGCATCTGTAGAGGGCAGAACTGTGAACTTGAGTATTAGCCCTAAGGATTGTTTCAATTATTTTTATTGTATTCAAAATGTCAGTGAAAATCTTATTTGTGGCATCTTTTATCCACACAATCTAGTGGAAATATCTTACAATACAATGGTAGATTTGATCACCGACATATTGCACAACAATATACCCACATGGAAGGGAAATATCATATTGACGTTGGCAGCATTGTGGATAACCACATCAACAGTTCTCGCCAGATGGATAAAATCGTCGTAACTCAATCCACAGTATACCTCCGATATGTCACCTAGTGTCAGGAAAACAAGAACTAAGGTCTCAAATATATTTGGAGCCATGTGGAAATTACATACTGTAACGGTTTTGGGGCGTACCCAAAGGTTTCCCCTAGGTAATTATGTTAGTGTTTTGTGATATTATGGTTAAATAACCGTTTATTAGGGTGTATATGTGTTTAAAGGTTCATACGGTTCCGTATTGTTAATGTTTTAAAGGTTTTCCGTCTCGGAACTTGGTAATTTATGATGTCGGTAAAGCCGGAGACGGAGCCGGAACCGGAGACGGAACCGGACACGGAGCCGGAACAATGGAGTACAAAAACGTAATGACGTTATTTCCGGAAGGTCATGTGATCAGCCTCGCTTTCGGTTTAAAAGGTGACGTGTCAGCCACTGATTGGTTCTAGAGTGTTTTTAGAAATCCGGAAAATATCAGTGTTTTGGCGGACTATGACGTCACAATAGGTTGGTCACGTGACGTGGGTCTCAGGTCTATAAAAGCCCCCGCTTCACAGCGGACGGCGGAGTTGGTGTCCTGACGTCGACCTGTGCAGACCCCTTCTCCCATAGCAGAGTACTCCCTTGTTCCGGATAGAGTCATCCAGATGATAGCAGTTAAGTCTTCCGACTGTGAACTTGGAAAATAAACATGAAAACTTCAACCGAGTTGTTTTTCCGTGTTCGTTAGGGAACTGGAAGTTATAATAAAGTTAGTTTCCCGGAAAAGACAGTTATACGGAGTAAAGGGAGATAAGACTACAGTCGGTTAAGACCAAGTTGTAACGACGTCTTAGGGTGATCTAAGAACCCAGATCACCGAGGAAGGAGTCGGAGACGGAGACGGAGGTGGAATTCGACGGAGCAACTACGGAGGCGGTATCGGACGGAGCAGTTGCAGAGACGGGAACGACGAAGCAGTTGCAGAGGCGGTACCGGACGACGGAGTTGCAGAGGCAGTACCTGACGGAGCGGTTGCGGTAACCGGGAGTGGGAACACTTCCGAGATACTCCATTTCAGGTGCGGTACCAGGTTGCAGTGAGGCGGAGCCAACCGGAGCAGATTGCAGTGCGGCGGAACCTGGCAGAGCGGTTGCAGTATTCGGAAACGGCAACGTTCCCGGATTCTTTATTCCAGGCGCAGTCGCAGTTTGCAGTAAGACGGAAAACGACGGAGCTGTTGCAGTCAAGCGGTTTCCCGACGGAGCAGTTGCAGTACCCGGAGACGGAAACGCCTCCGGATCCTTACTTTACAGGTGCAGTTGCAGATTAGCAGTCGGACAACGGTTAAGAGGTCCATTCCAGACCACGCTACCAACCTTAGAGACTTCTAGCCGGAGTTCAACCGTACAGCAGTAGCAGTTTCCCGGAGTTTTACCGTTTCAGCTCCGGTTAAACAACAACTCACCCACTTCCCTAGAAAACCGGTTCATCAAGACGTCACAGAAGGGTGCAAACCCGTTACAACTTTCTGGTGGCAGCGGTGGGATCATCTGCAGTATGACTACTAGACGGGGCAAATTGGCGGAACAGCAGCTGAAGGCAGCCGTGTCGGACACGGAGCAGCCTGTAGGAGCAGTAGGAGCTGAGCCGTTGCAGATGCCGGTTGCGGAAAAGGAAGCGGTTCGTCCTGCCGAGCGGAAGCTGTTGCAGCCGGAAATGCAGAAAGCAGTTGCAGACGAGCCCCTCCGGGTTCCTCAAGGAGAACAGCCTGCAGAGCAGTTAGCAGAGGCGGAAGTTAACTTTCCGGACCAGGCTGGCGATCGGGAACCGGATGCGGACCCGGAAGGCGGAGAGAACTTAGTCGACAACCTGACCAGATTATTGGCGACCCAAATGGAGGTGTTTCAGCAGCACCTGGCAGTAACCGGAAAGCAGCAGCAGGCAGAAGCAGTACAACAGCCAGCACCAAGGGCAGGAGTAGCCAGATTAATGACATACGACGGAACTGATCCGTGGCCGGAATATGAGGCTCACCTCCTTGAATACGCTCGGTACTACCGTTGGACAGCAGAGGAAAAGGCGCTGAACTTATGTGTCAGTTTGAGGGGTAACGCCCGCAGCATACTACTGGATCTGTCCGCGGAGCAGAGACGCAGCTTTGATACGGTTGTGGCGGCATTAAAACAGCAGTTTTGTCCGGGGGAGAAAACATTTGTTTTCCAGGCAGAATTGCAGACACGGAAATTGCAGCCGGAGGAGGAGCTGTCCGAGCTGGCCAGAGACATACGGAGCAAGACGCGGCTAGCTTACCCAAAAGCAGATCCGGCAACAACAGAAGTGCTCATGAAGATGCATTTCTGCAACAGCCTGACTAACCGAGATATGCGGTTGTCGGTATTGAAAAGCCACCCGGAAACGCTGTCGCAGGCCCTGGCTTTCGCTACCGAGTATGAGAGTATCATGAAAACGGACAACAGCAGACCAGCGGAGCGACACCGGACGAGGCAGCTGAACACGGAGCCGGAGTGGAGCCAGCAGGTGAACGAATTGCGGAAGCAAGCCGAGCAGACTCAGCAGCAGATGGCGGATCTGATGACTCAGGTCAAGGAAGCGGTTAGCCGGCAGCAGCAGCAGCGCAGTTCCCGAGCGGATTTAGAATGTTTCAACTGTGGCCGGAAAGGGCATTTTGCCCGAGACTGTAGGCAGCCGAAGCAGCAGCAGCAGCGGCGTCAACCACAACAGCAGCAGTCGCCGCGACAACAGCAGCAGCAGCAGCAGCCGCAGCAGCAGCAGCAGCAACAATTGCAGCAGCCACGACAGCAGCAGCAGCAGCCGGAAAACTAGAGCGGGTCGCGGAAAAGGGGAAATCCGGGACCCGGAAGAGAGGACACCCCCATAACCGGCAGGTGGTTCACGGACCCGGTCCCAGGGGCGAGGTGGGCATGTGTGTGACAGCCAGAGTATGCGGAGAGCCAGTAACGCTGATAATCGACACCGGCAGCACTGTCACAATGCTCAACCTACAAACCTGGGAACGGATCCGGAAACCCGGAATGAAGCTGAAGCGGTCGCCGATTCGTCTTTCAATGGTTGACGGAAGTAACATACGGACACATGGCCGGAAAGAACTCCCACTCAACATCGCAGGAGTAGCTGAGACCGTGACGTTCGAGATTGCAGACTGCGAAGACGAAGGAATACTGGGGATGGATTTCATCCGTTCCCGAGTATCCGGCATAAACTTCGACCGGATGACCATGCAGATGGGCAGCCAGGAGGTGTTCCTCACCATGTTCGAGCAGACCAGGGAGCCGTTTCCGATCAACGCTGTAGCAGATTACCAAATTCCGCCGGAAACGGAACAGCTGATTATAGGACAAGCAGAGAGTGTCCGTGAAGCAGAAGGAGTACTAGAAATGCCGCAGGAGCCTACGGAGAAAAGACCTTGGCTGATCGGGAGAACTTTATCCCGGATAAAGCAAGGAACAGTCCCGGTTCGAGTGATCAACGTGATGGCAGAGCCGGTAATCATCAAGAAAGGAGCGCAGTTGGCGACGATGACCACCTTAGCAGCCGGTTGCAGTGTTGTGCCGTTGGCGGAGCGGAGCCGGAAGGTGCAGATTTCCACGGAGTCGGAGGCCGGGCGGAATTGGAGCGGGTACGAGAAGCTGCGGCAGTTAGCAGAGCAGACCCAGGATGCAGTGCCGAGTCATTTCCGCGAGAGAGTAACCGACCTCCTATTTCGGAATAAGCCGACCTTCAGTAATGATGCCGGAGAACTGGGGCAGACCAACGAGGTACAACATCAGATAAACACGGGCAGTCACCGGCCGATTAAGCAGCCAACCAGACGAATTCCGCCAGACAAGAGGGAGCTGGTGAGCAGTCTGATCCAGGAGATGAAAGACAAGAACGTCATTGAAGAAAGTAGCAGTCCGTGGGCTTCACCGATTGTCCTCGTGAAGAAAAAGGATGGAACCACCCGGTTCTGCGTCGATTACCGGCGGTTAAATGCAGTCACGGAGAAAGATGCTTATCCGTTGCCGAGAATAGACGACACCATAGCAGCCTGTGCAGACGCTAAATGGTTCTCCACTCTCGACCTGACCAGTGGCTACTGGCAGGTCGGGATGGATGAAGACGCCCGGAAAAAGTCGGCCTTCTGTGTTCCTGGCGGCCTTTACCAGTTCAAAGTGATGAGTTTCGGCTTGTGCAATGCTCCGGGTACGTTCGAGCGGTTGATGGAGAAGGTGCTAGGCGGTTTGTCCTGGAAGACCTGCCTCATATATCTGGACGACATCATAGTCTACAGCAAGACCCTGGAGGATCACATCCGTGATCTTCAGGAGGTGTTCAGCAAGCTGAGAGAGGCAGACCTAAAAGTCAAACCGTCAAAATGCAAGTTCTTCCAGCCGGAGGTGTCTTTCCTAGGTCACATAGTTGGCAGAGACGGTATCCGCACCGACCCGGCAAAAACGGAGGCAGTACGGAAGTGGCGGACACCCACCAACCTGACGGAGCTGCGCAGTTTTCTGGGACTTTGCTCCTATTACCGGAAGTTCGTGCCGAAGTTCTCCGAGATTGCAGCACCGCTGAATCACTTGACGGAAAAAGGGGTGCCGTTCCGGTGGCAGACGGAGCAAGAACAGGCATTTGCAGAGCTGAAGAACCGCCTAGTATCGGCACCGATACTCGGGTACCCTAGGGAGCAAGGCCGATATATCCTGGACACGGACGCCAGTGACACCGGGCTGGGAGCAGTACTGTCACAGAAGCAGGGTAACCAGGAGCGGGTGATAACCTACTTGAGCCGCAGCCTAACCAAAGAAGAACGGAGATACTGTGTCACCCGGAAGGAGCTCCTGGCGGTTGTGTTTGCGGTACAGAAGAATAAGCAGTACTTGCTGGGACGACACTTCCTTCTTCGCACGGATCATGGTAGTCTTACCTGGCTTATGAGTTTCAAGGAGCCCCAGGGGCAGGTAGCCCGGTGGATTGAGCTCCTGAGTGAGTTTCATTTCGACATCGAACATCGTCCGGGGCGAATCCATAATAATGCGGATGCCTTGTCCAGATCCCCATGCAGCCAATGCGGAAAAATCGACTGGAAACAAGCCAAGATAGACGCCTGGAACTACGGAGAAAGAATCCGGCAGACACGAAGTGAAGAAACTCCTCAGCCCAAGCCAAGGAAGGGGGGACGCCGGAAGCGGTCAAGGAGATCGGGCGGAGAAGCAGAACTGACGGAGGAAGCAGTCCCAAGGAAGGCAGTTGCGGTAACGGAGAAAGCAGCGTCCCGGAAGCCGGTTGCGGTTGCGGTGACGGAGAAAGCAGCGTCCCGGAAGCCGGTTGCGGTTGCGGTGACGGAAAAAGCAGTGTCCCGGAAGCCGGTTGCGGTTGCGGTGACGGAAAAAGCAGTGTCCCGGAAGCCGGTTGCGGTTGCGGTGACGGAGAAGGCAGTTCCAGGAAAAGCGGATGCGGTTGCAGAGCAGATTAGGCTGGCGGAGAATGCGGACCAGGATACTGTGCTGGGGCAGAAATATCGACCAGATGATTTGCGGAGAATGCAGCAAGCAGAACCATGGTACTCACTGGTGACGTCGCTGATCGACGGGAGCGGTACAGCTGGCAGTGCAGACTTTTCCAGCATGAGCAGCGAGGAGAAAGTGCTGTACGGGATGCGGAAGACCTTGCTGAAAGTCGACGGAGTAGTCTACCGGAAATGGAAAACGGCAGAAGGAACCAGCCGAATGCAGTTAATAACCCCGAAGGAGCTGAGACAGGAGATTTTCCGTCTGGCCCACCAGAGCCGGACGGGAGGACACCTCGGAAGCAGAAGGATGGCGGCTAGCATTCGGAGGCGGTATTTCTGGCCGGCTATGATGCGGGACATAAAGCAGTGGGTGCTGAGCTGTGACGAATGTGCGTCAAGAAGTATGCAGAACTTGAAACGATCTCCGATGCAGAAATACCGGGTTGGAGCGCCCATGGAAAGGGTGGCAATGGACGTGATGGGTCCGTTACCTAAATCCACCCGGGGGAACCGGTACATCTTAGTAATCGGCGATTACTTCACCAAGTGGGTAGAGGCTTACCCGATGCCGAATCAGGAAGCGGTGACGGTTGCGGACATATTCGTCAACCAGTTTGCAGCGCGGTACGGTATCCCGATGGAGATACACACCGACCAAGGCAGAAATTTCGAGTCCGACTTGCTGAGAAATGTTTGCAGAATCCTGGGGATTCACAAGACACGGACAACCGCTTTCCGACCTCAGTCGGACGGTTTCATCGAGCGATTCAACCGGACGCTGCAGCAGATCTTGAGCCTGTACGTAAGCGAGCGGCAGACCAACTGGGATCAGCTAGTTCCGTTGGCAATGGCAGCTTACCGGAGTACCCCGCAGGAGACAACCGGGCAGAGTCCCAACTTGCTGATGCTGGGCAGAGAAGTCAACACTCCGGTAGAGTTACTGATTGGCAGACCGCCGGGAGAATCAACGGCAGAAGTAACAGAGTATGGCAGTCAGCTCCGGGAGCGACTAGAGGCGGTATACAAGGCGGTTCGAGCGAAATCTGGCAGAGAAATGGAACGGCAGAAGAAGCTGTACGACCGGAGGAAGGTCGACAATCAGTTCCAGCCAGGAGACCGAGTGTGGATGGCGGTAAAAACACGGAAGAAGGGCAAAGCTCCCAAGTTGCAGAGGAAGTGGAGCGGTCCAAAGCTAGTGCTGAGCAGATTTACCGACGTGACCTACGAGATTGCAGAGAGTGAAACTCGACAGAAGGTGGTTCACTTCGATTTGCTGAAACCGTATAATGGTGTCAAGCATCCGAGATGGATGAAGCGGAGAATGGCGGATTCCTGGAGGCAGACGGAGCCGCCGAGGCAGAGTAGTGTTCCGGAGACGGAACCGACGGTCTCTGAGTCGGATACGGACTCGGAGTAAAGCCGCAGAGGACGCAGAAATATGAGAAGACGGAGTGAGCTGTAGAGCAGGAGAAGGAGATAGCTGAGACCCTGGTAAAACGTTGAGTTCCGGCAGAGAGCGACCGCAAGAAGTTGGAACAGTGAGCCAGTGCTGGTTCCGGAAACAGGGCGGAGAAAAGAAGCAGAGCGGAAAGCGGTGCAGAGACCGGATAGAGACATCCTAGAGGTTCTGACTGGTTTGAGCGCATAGTCAACCAGTCCAGGGTAGCGGCCAGGGGTCCAGAAGAACCTGGGTTAGCGGTCTAGTATCTCCAGAGAAGCAGCTACACGCCTTCCGTATTCAGAGAATTAAGACGGAAAAGTTTTCCGGCTGTAGACATCCAACCGGAGTTTCCACTTAGCAGAGACAGCAAACCGGCTGCAGATCGACAGAAGCGGTGAAACATCATTCCAGATAGGAAGGGCCCTCCTTCTGGACAAGAATGTATGCAGTTTCCAGTGTCGACAAGCAGTAATACCAATGAGCAGATATGCAGTTGACGAAGCAGTACAGATGGCGGAAACGCCCAACTTGCAGTCTAGATGTTCGTCTGAGAGGCAGATTCAACTGGCTGAGACTCTATTCAACCCTCCTGATGGCAGAGATACTTCAAAATTGCAGATACTTCGCTCGGAGAAGCAGTTGAAAGGGAGCCGGAAAAACCCGGAGAAGCCGGTTGAGCCGGAGACGGACACCTCTCGGTTAACGGTTGAGTTTTTGCATAATTGTGACGTCACTCCTGAGGCAGCCAATCAGCGTGGAGCTTTTCAAATCACGTGAGCAGAAAGGGTATAAAAGGGCCTTGAAATCGGGCTCTGACAGCAGTTGGAGAGCAGACCTCGAGCTGTGCACATCGCAGACAAAGTTTGGCGGAATCGAATCAAGTCCAGCATTTTCCGGCAGCGACAGATTTTGCAGTGAAAAACGACTAAGTGTTTCCCGGAAGACCACCAGTCCGGAGAGGCGGCGCAGAAGCGGTGCAGTAAAAGCGGTGCAGTAGATCGACAATTTCAGTTTCCCGGCCTTCCGGAATGGCCTACTCGGCGTTCCTTGATAGACAAGATCGCGGCCGGAGCAGAGATTGGGCAACCCCGCAGCCACTGGATTATAGCCGGCTGTGTAAGCGGTGTGACCGGATGTTTGAGAGTGCGAGGGACCGGAGACGGCATGTGTGCCCAGCCCAGAGATTTCATTGCTGTTTGTGTGCCTTCTATGGCAACCGGGCGAACGACCTTAGGAGGCATCTCCGGGAGATGCACGGGTGGAAGTACCCTTCCGGGAACCGTCCTCCTCAGGACGAGGCCACCCTCCACCATGTGGGAACCTTTGATTCGGCCTGGCGGGGAACAGCAACGCAGTCCCGGCATAGGCGCTTCCGGCGATTCTGCACCCGGTCACCAAGGGAGAATACAGTTCCGGAAACTTATGCGGACCAGCTTCCGTTTGGCCCTGACTGGGATGCCGGAGCAGCCGCCCCCATCGGACAACCGGAGCAGTTAGATCTCCCGGAATGGGTTCCGGATCCACAGGGCTGTCTCCGGGCAGCCGACGACGCTCCTCCGGAAAGCTGGGATCAGGAGATGGAGCTAATTGCAGAGGCAGTCAGAGCAGTTATGCCGGATCAAGCAGACGATTGGGAGAAACCCGAAGAGGAAGATCAGCCGGTGGAAGACTGGGAGGCAGAGATCCGGGTGTGGGAATATAGACCACCTTCTCCCACTTCGGAGCCGGAGACGGATGAGTCGGAGTATGAGACGGCAGATGAGGACTCCTGGACGGAAGCGAAGGCAGTGTGAAAGTAGACGGAGGCGGTTGGCAGTATAGCGGTTGACGGAGGCGGTTGGCAGTTTGGCGGAGACGGAAGAAGCGGTGGCAGTTAGCAGCAACAACACGGAAAAAAAAAAAAAAAAAAAAAAAAAAAAAAAAAAAAAATATATTATTTATCCAAGAAGACCACCAGGAGGAGTTGCAGTTTGCTGAGCAGCCAATCATCAAGCAGATAAGCCAGTCACGTGACTTCCAGAGACTATAAAAGGGGCAGTTAGCTGTTACCGGATGCAGAAGGCAGTTTGCTGTAGCTGAGTCAACATCGACACAAAGCAGAGAATCAGAATGCCGAAAGTAAAGACAACACCCCGCAAGCCCCGCCCTCACCGGTGTGGAGACTGCAACCTAGAGTTCAAGAGCAAGCACACGTTGCTCCGGCATGTCACGGAGCAGCACACAAGTGAAGTCACCGTCTTCGCCTGTCCGCAGTGTGACCATTGGAGCAGACGGAAAGAGGGAACACAGAAGCATCTGCAGTCCCGGCACGCAATGGATGCAAACCCGATTCGACTGAGGGTGGGCAGAGAGCAGTTTGAGGAGAAAAGCCTCCGGTCCAAGATGACCCCACGGAAAAGCAAGAAGCCGGTAACACGGCTTGACCAGTTGTCGGATACGGAGTCGGAGTCGGGAGGTTCGGTTTCGTCCCGGACCCGGTACCGTTCCGGTACCCAGTCGGTGGCCACACTAGCAGCCGACGTTTCGTCCACGGAGGCGGAGAGCAGTTCGGAAGAGGAAGCGGAGCTGAAAATCATGGCAAGTGAAGACGAGTTGCAGGAACCAGGAGACCCGAAGCCGGTTAAGCCGCCTGTGACCCGGAGTTCTTCCCGGAACACCTCCCGGAAAAACAGCCCTGACCCATCTCGAGGTACCGGAGCAGATCGAGACCGCGGAAAGAAGCGGAGTCGCAGCCGTTCGCCGGATAAATCCGGACGCCATCAACGCCGAGAATATAGGAAGGAGAGCCCGGAGCGAGCCAAGGACCGAGGCGGAGAACGTGGTCGAGAGGAGAAACGACACACCCCACCCAAGTCTTCCGGAGGCAGCGTCAAGGGAAAAGGCAAGGGGGTGTATGACTACAAGTTCCGGCTGTTGGAGGAAGGTTCCAGCGGAGCAACGGCAGAAGTGGGAGTGGCGGACATTGCGGAAATGCAGAGCCGAGACGATGAGGAAGACCTTTTCCGGAGTCCACCTCCGAGAACAACTAGCAGTGGCAGAGCAGTGAGCAGTGTGATTGTCCGGCCCGAAGGCGGAGCAGAAATCAGATCCAGCGGCCGAGCAGATAGCCGAGTCGATAGCAGAGCAGATAGAGCAGATAGCAGAGCAGATAGCCGAGCGGACAGCAGACCCATTGGCAGATCAGGAGGCAGACCGGAGACCAAAACGGAAGGCGGAAACCGGAGCAGAGCTGGCAGTGAGACGGAGACCCGAGGATCCACGGAGCGAACTTTGCCGGCAACCATTCAAGCAGTAGCCGGAAGCAGAACCAGTTCAGCGGCTAAGGATGACGGAATAGAGTCTTCCGCGTCTGAACGAAGCCATGCGGACGTGCAGAGAGCCCGGAGGAGTATCCTGGTAGATCAAGCCAGAGCTACACCCGGAATCCTGTCTCCGGTGGAAACCCGACCTCGACAGTCTTCCAGTGAGTGGTCCGGAAGGAGCCAAGTCCGAGCACCAACCCAGAGTCCACCCTACACATTCTACCCGTTTGGCGGTCCTTCAACTCAACCGTGTCCGTCACATTGTTTCCCGGTGAATATTGGGGGACGGAGCGCTTCCGTCTTTGCGCCCGCAGTCCCGGAGCACGCCAGATACTATGCAGTACGTTGGGGACCGGAGCAGTGGGGGCCAGCCGAGATGAGAGACTCCGGCGTCTACGTAGAGATCATGGAGCAGAGAGAGTCACCGTTTGGTCTCGTCCCGACCCGTCAGATCGTCCGGATTCCAGATTGGTCCATCCGAGACGAACGCCTCAGGAATGGGTTCTACGTCCCGCCCCAGTGGAGCCTCCATGATCCGGATCTTCTCCCGGTTGATGCCAGAGGGACAAGCTTCGGACGACCGTTGGTACCACAGACCTTTCCACCGCGTCCGCCGTCGGGGAGCAGTTCGCGCCGTGATACTGGTGGGCAGTAGTCGTCGCAAGTCGTCGCAAGTCGTCGCAAGTCAAGTCGGCGCAAGGAGAAGAAAGAAGAACCGTTTCCCGGATTCTAGTATAATTAAGAGTTAAAAAGTGGGAAACGGAACAAGCAAGATATCCGGGTACAGTGACGGTAAACTAGTTAAGAGATACCAGTACCCGGATCACGGAGACAAGTTGTGTTTGATTTTACGGACAGTTTAACGGTTGACAATTTGTATATATGTGATATTGTTCTGTTCGGGACGAACAGAGTCTAAGGAAGGGGGAGTGTAACGGTTTTGGGGCGTACCCAAAGGTTTCCCCTAGGTAATTATGTTAGTGTTTTGTGATATTATGGTTAAATAACCGTTTATTAGGGTGTATATGTGTTTAAAGGTTCATACGGTTCCGTATTGTTAATGTTTTAAAGGTTTTCCGTCTCGGAACTTGGTAATTTATGATGTCGGTAAAGCCGGAGACGGAGCCGGAACCGGAGACGGAACCGGACACGGAGCCGGAACAATGGAGTACAAAAACGTAATGACGTTATTTCCGGAAGGTCATGTGATCAGCCTCGCTTTCGGTTTAAAAGGTGACGTGTCAGCCACTGATTGGTTCTAGAGTGTTTTTAGAAATCCGGAAAATATCAGTGTTTTGGCGGACTATGACGTCACAATAGGTTGGTCACGTGACGTGGGTCTCAGGTCTATAAAAGCCCCCGCTTCACAGCGGACGGCGGAGTTGGTGTCCTGACGTCGACCTGTGCAGACCCCTTCTCCCATAGCAGAGTACTCCCTTGTTCCGGATAGAGTCATCCAGATGATAGCAGTTAAGTCTTCCGACTGTGAACTTGGAAAATAAACATGAAATCTTCAACCGAGTTGTTTTTCCGTGTTCGTTAGGGAACTGGAAGTTATAATAAAGTTAGTTTCCCGGAAAAGACAGTTATACGGAGTAAAGGGAGATAAGACTACAGTCGGTTAAGACCAAGTTGTAACGACGTCTTAGGGTGATCTAAGAACCCAGATCACCGAGGAAGGAGTCGGAGACGGAGACGGAGGTGGAATTCGACGGAGCAACTACGGAGGCGGTATCGGACGGAGCAGTTGCAGAGACGGGAACGACGAAGCAGTTGCAGAGGCGGTACCGGACGACGGAGTTGCAGAGGCAGTACCTGACGGAGCGGTTGCGGTAACCGGGAGTGGGAACACTTCCGAGATACTCCATTTCAGGTGCGGTACCAGGTTGCAGTGAGGCGGAGCCAACCGGAGCAGATTGCAGTGCGGCGGAACCTGGCAGAGCGGTTGCAGTATTCGGAAACGGCAACGTTCCCGGATTCTTTATTCCAGGCGCAGTCGCAGTTTGCAGTAAGACGGAAAACGACGGAGCTGTTGCAGTCAAGCGGTTTCCCGACGGAGCAGTTGCAGTACCCGGAGACGGAAACGCCTCCGGATCCTTACTTTACAGGTGCAGTTGCAGATTAGCAGTCGGACAACGGTTAAGAGGTCCATTCCAGACCACGCTACCAACCTTAGAGACTTCTAGCCGGAGTTCAACCGTACAGCAGTAGCAGTTTCCCGGAGTTTTACCGTTTCAGCTCCGGTTAAACAACAACTCACCCACTTCCCTAGAAAACCGGTTCATCAAGACGTCACAGAAGGGTGCAAACCCGTTACAATACTATATATTTCTTCTTTCCCTCACCAGCTACATACCAGTGACGATACTGACTCTGTTGACTCCATCTTGTGATAGCATACACTTGGTGTTGTCCCACTGTCGACCTGGCTCTTCTAGTAACGTGTAGTGCTCCATCGCAGAAAGCAGCTTGTTGTATGCTTCTCGTGGACTAGAGCCACGCAGCAAGCAAATTACGTGACACTGAAAGAAGAATATTGACTATGGAATCATTTGGGAATTCCGTGAGCGTTCAAAACCCAATACACCGGACACCAAATCTCACATCGGTGGTCAGGAGTAGGTCGTGTAAGAGGTGTACACCATGGAACCCTGAGGCACCAGTCAACAGGAGAACTCGGTTCGTTCCGTTGACGATGGAATTCTCGTACTCCGCCAGCAACTCGGGCAGACTGTGCCAATGAAAAAGAATCACTACTTTTAAATACAAGTATATGGTCGCTAACTCGCTATCGTGCTTTCGCTAATTGAAGAGGGTCTACATATGTGAGATGTTCTGTGATATTAATTGAAAACCATGGGCTACATGAAGTCAGACGTTTACCAGGAAAATCGAATTTCAGGAAGCTGCAAGCTTCGCGTTATTATTGATGATATCCATCGCATCTGAATTTACCGCGTTGTCATTGGACGAGGAATCATTCGAAGATGATGAAGATTCAAAATTTTTGTGTACATGCATAGGCGGATCCAGGGGGGGGGGGGGGCGCACCCGGCGCGCGCCCCCCCCCCCCCCCCTAAAATGAGAGAGAGAGAGAGAGAGAGAAAAAAAAAAAAGAGAGAGAGAGAAAAGAGAGAGAGAAATAGGCCCTGGATTTATTATAGATGATATAAACATAATATCTAAGGTAAAGAGCTGATATGAATAAATCGTGGGCGTAGATGGGGGGGGGGGGGGGGGGGGTTCGGAGGGTTTGGTCGAACCCCCCTTTTCACCTGGAATTCCAGGCTTAAACCCAACTGATCCAACAGCAAAAGAGTCCGTTTCAAGCATAAAATATCCCGTTATCTCCCCATCGATGGTCGGCCACAAGAGCGGATCTGGGGGGATCTGTCCAAGGGTTCTGGTTCTGCCTTTTTTTCCACTGGAACCCTCTCATTCAGCATGATTGACCGTTCCCATGCAAGTTCCAATTTTGGCCCAGGGATTTGACTTAAATTGGTGCTACTTCTCCTGTATCTACTGATGATAAAAAAGGTAACTACTATCAAAAATACATGTATTTCTGCTACTATAAGTGCCAAAGGCAGATCCATGGGGTGGGGACGGAAGGGGGCCTTGTCCACTCCTCCCGCTCCCCCCCCCCCCCACCCCACGCACAAAATTAATATCGAAAATGTAGGGGGTAGTGTCGGTACAGAAATGACAAAATACTTGATTGCGATATGGCGCACATGTATGGAGAATATAATATTAATTCTGATGCATTTTTGTCACCAAATGCTTTGAGATATAATAAATTTGGTATTGGCATTATTTGGTATTGATGGTGAAAAAAATAATATATATATTTGGATTTAATAACAATTGCTTGATTAAAAAAGGTGGTTTTAGTGAGTTTGAGTGAAATTTAAACTCAGGAGAGGCCAGGAAGCTACTACAGAACATGAAAAGGGCTCTGTCTTCTGGGGCCTTTCAGCGGTCACCAGACCCCCGGCCGCGAGGTGCTTGCCGGGCTCGTATTGGTCCACTCCCTTAAATCCTGGATCTTTCCCTGGATGCACTACTCTCTTCACTTAGTATGATATACATTCATACTACTTCAATTACTAAAGGGGGCTTACAGCGCACCCCCCCCCCTTCCCACACACACAACCTGGAACCAAGCACCTTGTACTCGTCCCTGATTAGTACACGAACTTGGCATCCAATAGTCCCAGAAACGTCTCCGGAAACCACCCCAAATGCTCTTATAAAACACCAAAATGCTATTTTTTTCGGGGGGCTTATGGCGCCCCCCGAACCCCCAGACCGAATTTACTTTGTTTGCGCCCCCCCCCCTAATCAAAATTCCTGGATCCGCCTCTGACATTCTCTGTTAGCTGTAGATGTAACGCTGGTACAACATACTTTTCAGGTAGTTCTGGAGTTAGAGACTCAACTTCCTCACGCAGATTTACACTCAGTCTAGCTGATGCTTGTTCGTCCTCTGTGTCGTCTCCGGGATGCTGCACCTTGTGAAATACTACTCCCGCCAGGGATGGAATTCTCGGGTCCGCTAGAAATTTACCAGCACTGATTGCAACGTCAAGTTGCTTGTCGACCACGTGCAATATCCGGGCTACTAACAAGGAGTGGCCAATTGGCAAGATAATAACTTGTTTGATCATAAATGAGGATAGTGTGCCCAACTGCAGATGAGTGGAAACAATGGACAAAACCTCAATTACCCGCCTGCCTTGATGAAATCATCGTTAATGCCAACGTCGTGATTCAGCAGGTGTATCCAGATGTCGTGAATTGCTTGTTGAATTGTTTTGTACTCAGACGGACACGGAGCTTTGTAACCGATGTCATCGTAATTTTTTGTCTGAGTCTTGATATTGTCGTTGGATTTTCGATTCTCGTTCGGGAGTATATACTGGGGAATGGCTTTTATGTCAACCTTTCCCGTTGTCGACGATACAGGTAGACTGCATTGTATAGAAAATTAGCCTGTTGAAAAATAGCATAGCAATAACGAGCGCAAGGAGGTGTGGAGTTTGTTGGGCTTACCTGCTGAGAAAGAAAAACTGACAAGGCACCATATGGCCCGGTAGGTGGAAGCCAGTGACTTTCGAACTGATGTCGCCGTCAGGTTCTGAGCTCTGGCCACAATGTAGGCATGCAGCTCGTGTGTGGCACCAACTGCCACAGGTATCACAATACATGCGTTCACCCCGGTAACGGACAATATGGCGTCCTCAACCTCCTACAATAATACATAACACCATAATCAACATATATACAGGAAGCTCACCAGTATTTTAAGAGTGGTCCATCATAAACGCAATATACGAACCCTCAGGTCGACAGAGAAGCCCCTGATTTTGGCCACCTGTCCCGTTCGGCCCGTGACCACGAGGCTACCGTCGTCTTGGATCAGACCTTTATCTCCAGTGCGGTACACCGTCTGAGGTGTTGGCGGTTCACCTCCCGGGTGGGGCAAACTCATCATCAGAAACGAACGCACATTGGCGTTCGGTCGGTTCACGTATCCCTTGGCTATTGTTGGGCCACCAATATACACCTGGAAGTAAACACGATCTGCAGCAAGTGTCGTTGGAATGTACTAAATTAACGTGCTAATTCGTTTAGGCGGTTTTTTTTTTACCTCCCCCAGCGTTCCCCGCAGGACCTCTGAGCCGTCGCCATTCAACACCAATAGACGAACTCCAGATAGTGCTGGGCCCACTGGGCATTGCTCATGAGGATAGTTCTCCTGGAAGATGGTTCTAATCTATGTACAAATAGTATTTGCGCATTAAATATAGGATGTGAATGCATAAAAATATATCGAAATGTACCAAGTTGTCCTTCATCCAATCAGAGAGATTTATTGCACAGACATCGACAGTCTCGGAAATCCCATACAGATTAATAATCCGTGTATCGGGCAGATATGTGGCCGTCCTTTGCAGAAGAGCTTTGCTGACAAGTTCGCCACAGAGGATGATTGTCCTGTTCCAGAGAACGCAGTGATGGAATGAGCTCGTAACGGAATATATATGCTTGTGGATGCCACGCTTATTCAGCTTCATCATCATTGGACCGTTACAAAAACTAGATTGTGAGGCGACAAACCTAAGCGTTTGGAGGTATTCTTCGACCAGTTCCTCCAGAAGATCGAGGACGAGTTCCAGAATTGATGACGTCAGGAATATTCGCGTGATCTGATTGGTGGAGATAAACGCTCCCAGTGCCTTTGGGTCGGCGATGACGTCATCGGGTATTATATACATGGTAGCACCTATCAGGGGTTTGCGCAAAAAATAATAGGCACAACCACTGGCGTTCATGGCAATACGTGGTGCCAATGTACGTACACATGTGTGTTGGGATCCATGTAGGTCTATTGCCTGCAGAATTGAGACCGGTCTTCTTATTACGAACCATATATTTCATGCATTCATAAAATCTGAACCATGACTGTGTGGGAATATTAGCCTCATTTTAAAAGAGGATTTAGCTCAATATGAAAAACATCATCTAGTTCTCATTGAAGTAATATTAATTGTGATATCAGCAACGAAGCAAGACTTGCAGTAAAAGAATCGTGTCTTGCATATATAGTATAGTCTAGCTAGATTACATTGTTATTAGAATTCATGCCCATGTAATAATCCAATCAGGTCACAGCTGGGACACTGTGGATTGTTGGTATCAGCGTAATACTCATATGATCGGACGATTCAATACAAGTAAGTTCTACAAAGTACCAAAAGTTTAAAACTTCACATCTTGTCATCTCGATGAATCAGTGTTCAATTGAAAATGTTCTTGCAGGATTACCACTTCTGAATGGATATTTTCTCTTGTAACAAACGAAATTACCAGCAAGAATAGGTCTCATGAACTCCCAGATAAAAGCAATATTGCAGGCCTCCCTCTCGTCAGGATAATATGGGTACAAGTTCTGCCAAGTCGTGAAACTGTGAATCACATTTGCGTGGGTTCCAAGAATGCCTGAGAATGACAATTCGAATGTTTTGTATTACAAGGAGGAAACGTCCGTTTTTGCATTCGTTCAGTCTTGAGATATCAAACTTGGCAATTACGGAATAATTTATCCACCCCATAAGGATTTCATTCACGTTAATATAGGTGTATGGAACACGTACACGACACGTTAGGGCGTGGTTTACGGACCTTTTGGTCTGCCCGTCGTTCCAGATGTGTACACAACATGTAAATCCTCTCCGATACTTTCAGTTGAGATGATCTCCGCAGTGTTCACACCCTCGTCGTTACCAACAGCTCCTACACTCACGAGTACCGTGGTAATTTGTACATCACCGACTGTATGACAGTACCTATGGCTTTCATTCCGACGTCTTCTGTCGCCGTTGGTTGATTGCTCTCTTTGCAGTTCTTTATCTTGCTTTTGTATTGACTTCTTGGGCACCACGTCGACTCGTAGGACTGCCAGGCTGTGTTCATCTGTGAAAATACCGTGTAATTGAATTGCCTCACTAGATTCCCCAACTAGCGACTCAGCGTTGAAAAGTTTAGCTCTACCTGCCAGTTTCCAAGTATGCTGTTGAGACAGAGTGTTGGTGAGACAGAGTGTAGGTGTCGAATCTTGGATGAGGCTGTGTAACAGGTCAGTTGGATACGTCACCTCCAGAGGCACGTACACTGCGCCTGGGCGATACCAGTGGGGACTTTAGATGTAATCACGAGCGGATAATTCAACAACTGTCTAGCAATTCATGTGAAAAATTATGAATTCTGTTCGCAGAGAAGACAACACCTCTACCTGTCAATAAATTCCACGTTGATCTGATTTTGGGGGTAGCTCAATGCAATTATTCAATGTACTTTTGCAGCTCTAAACCAGCATCCACTCAATACCAGGGACTTGTGTGTGACGCTCTACCTGCTTTAAGGGCTGCTATGTACGCCACTACGAGTTCGATGCACCTCTCGAATAGTAGGACCACTCGGCACCCCCTGGTGACCCCATGCCCCCGGAGAATCTCGGCCACGTGTTCGGCCGCCGAGTCCAACTCGTTGAACGTCATCGTCAGGCTGTTCGAGACCACGGCAATGTCCATGGGGTTTCCCCTCACCCCCCACTCGAACCATTCCGCCAAGTGCTTGAAATTGGCTATGTCCTCCATATCCACGTCCACAGACCACAGGGCGACGTATATATGTTATAGTGGCTATGTTGAGACGCTCCGATTTGCGAACCTGCAACCTGCATGGACAGCATGGTCATTTTTCATACATGGTTATATCATGTGCCTCCGCAATTTCTTCGTCATGGTATGATTCCGAGAAAAGCAATGCAATTGATATTAAACGACTTTACATGTGCAAACAAAAGAATTTATAAAGGATTAGCGTGCAATAAATATTTTTGATTGGTATCAATATCTCGTACGATTATTCACGAAGGAAACAAACATCCTCTTTATATTGTCCAGCTGCGTTTTATTGGTTTTATCATCAGAGAATTTTATCGTGGAACGAAACGTCAATAGTAGTGCATAGGGAGCAAAAGCCAGAAGCCTTATACAATGTAGGTCTATGCATGCATACAGTGGGATAATGATAAGCGTTGACTTGTGATGTGTACAACCATGGGCTGTACTGAATCATTGGGGGCATGAGCTATATCTTATTCAGAACATCATTCACAATGAATATGTATTGTATTGTTTCTTCGCCCTTATAATATTATCATACATATACAACATAACAGAAATGTACAATTACGAAAGGAAATTGCACAAATTGCAGGGAATCTTTCCGATCTCTTCTAAAGGGAAAATATGATCTGAAATAAATACATATGCATATAGGCGCAGCCACATATGCTACATATATCTAATGCAAACGTTATGTTATCGGAAGTCAGGAATGCACGAATCTAATGCAATCGATCATGGAGGACTAGACCAAGAAGACTGCCCCCTTCTCAAATGTTATTGAATTGGGAAATCACATCGAGGCTCATGTGATCAGAATCTCTGGTTGAGAAGTTAAGTTGTATTCTTCAATTCGTCGACTCATGTAATATCCCGGTGAATATAGACTTATTATATTGATGAATCGACTTAGGCCTACGTATATAGATTGCTCAATTGAGAGAGTACATCTAGATCAATCAATAATATAATATATTAGTGGTATGCTTAAATGTGTAGATACATATTTTCGTACAAATTATGGCATTATTTTCCAATGCCATATAAAAAACTATACGTTTTATCATTTATATGACATAGGTGACTACCCTGTTTCACAATGAATCCTGCGGGCATATGCAAACTCATTTTTTTATTGCACTGAGTCGAATCTTACAGTTCAAACTAAACAGTTGGTTATATTTTTTCCTGAGTCCATATCATTCCTACAAAAGTAAAGTATGTCCTGCCCGCATTATTTTTTTTATATATTATGTCAAGGTGAAGGTTAGGAAAACAATGTAGCAAGTACACTGAGTAAATGCTATCATCATGTACTGAAACTAGATTATATACCTATGTGATTATGTGTAAAACAGTCCATCAATATGTCATTTCATGTCCTAACGTGTTAATTGCGATGTCAAAAACTTGAATGATCATATATTAGTGTCAAATACCTTGATGTGATCTAAAAACTCATGTTATTGTGCTGGTTATTGTAGGATTGCGTTGAAAATGAGGGTAAGCTTATAGAGAGCAAAAATTTGTTCCATATCGTTAATTAACCGAGAGATAAGTAAATCAAAGAATAACACGATACTTTACAAATATATATACGTATCAGTTTAGATAAATCTAAGAGCAGTTCTATTCCAACATACTACTAATTGTACATTTTTAACTGTACTTTCGATATCACACTTTTACTGTGACACTTTTACTCTTGTCCAGAGTATTAGTGTAGCTGGGGCAGTCACAGGGAGAAATACTCGATATTATATCATGGAAGGTACAGGTTCAAATTGATGCGTGTGGTCTCTTCTCCAACAACTGCCAGAAGCTGATGTGTTTATATAATGGTACAAACGCTACACGTAACAGCAGTCATTTAGTGATTTACCATCCTATTTTCTCCGATGGGATATACGGGAGTGATTGATGTAGCGACTCGTTGGTTCTTATAATCGACTCGACACCCATGAATCCATAAACCCATAAAAACCAGCAACATAACAACTTCATTTGTTATAACGACAACATTTTTTAATATCGGCGATTAGATCTACATAATGAAATAATATTTCATAACATTTCATACAAACAGCCTTTCGTCAGGTTGACCTCACTCCGATCATGCAATGAACCCGCACGGTGCTCAAATTTTTTTTTTTTAGTTTTCAGATCATAATTTGATAAGAAAAAAAGTAGGAGAGACCCGGGCAAAGCAGAATTTTTCGCTTGACATTATCTGATAATGGACAACAAACAGTACACTTTATTATGGAATTCTCATTACGAACCGCGAGCTGCGACCTGCGTACTGCGAGCTGCGAGCTATAAACTGATACAGACATGTGACCTGCGAGCTAAAACTGCGACCTGCGAGGTGAAAACTGCGACCTGCGAGGTAAAACTGCGACCTGCGATGTTGAACTGCGACCTGCGAGGTTAAACTGCGACCTGCGAGCTCATGTTACCAAAGTGCTACCTGTGTGCAACAAAATACAACCTAAATATTTGGTAGGCCTATATACATTTTCCGTATTAAACCATGGTTTACTGCGGAATAAGCCATATCTAGCCTATATGTCATTTCTCGCTTCTATACTAGCTCGCAGGTCGCAGCTCGCAGTACGCAGGTCGCAGCTTGCAGGTCGCAGCTCGCGGTTCGTAATGGGAATTCCATACTATATGGAACACATTGTGGTGCAATCTAGTTCCGAGTGAAATAATTATACCCGGCTACTGTAGTTTACGGAGCCTCTGAGAGGACATGGAAGAAATATTTTTAGCACATTGTTATTGCGTTCCCTCGCAATATTATCGCGTTCCCTCGCAATAATATTGCGTTCCCTCGCAATATTATCGCGTTCCCTCGCATTCCGGATCGCGTTCCCTCGCGATCTTATTGCGTTCCCTCGCAATCCGGATCGCGTTCCCTCGCAATCCAGATCGCGTTCCCTCGCAATCCAGATCGCGTTCCCTCGTGATATTATCGCGTTCCCTCGCGATATTATCGCGTTCCCTCGCGATCTTATTGCGTTCCCTCGAAGTCATTGGCGTCAGCACAATGCGAGGGAACGCGATCCGGATTGCGAGGGAACGCGATAATATTGCGAGGGAACGCAATATTATTGCGAGGGAACGCAATAACCGTATGTCAAAAAATATTTCTTCCATGTCCTTTCACCGGCTCCGTAAGTTTTCGTATATCGCCAATATGTTCGAGCGCTGTTATTAAAAGATGGTTAAATATAGGGCTCCGTACGTGTACATCAACTGGATGGATGGCTATCTTGAGTTTATATCTGGTGCGTTCATCATGAACATTCTCCATCCAACGGCAATCAAATTGAAAAAAGAATTAAACTCCGGAGAAACCTGATAAAAAACCGGATTAACTTTAATTGTGGAAGACAAGGACCGACAAAATTAAAAGTTGAAACATAAATAAATAAATGCTTATGAACTCAAAGAACAGGAAAAATGAAAAAAAAAAACTCTGGACCCTAGTATATGCGTCATACCAAAATAAAACACTCAATGAATTTGAAACATAGGAATAATTTTGGTTGGTTGGCTTATGATATTCCATATCAGACTTTTTATGATCTACGTAACTATATTAATGATTCAAATAACGTAGTCAAAACTATTTGAGAATTTATCTTATATGGTGTTGTGGTGCATCGATGAAGATTATCTATGCTGCCCATGCATTAATGTAATCAATACCGAGTATGCAAGATTGTCGTTTCGGAGAGCTGTGATGTCGTTATAGCTGCCAGGCTGGTAGTTTTACATCCTGGTATAGGCCTAATTCCTATCAGGCGGTACAAGTGAATAAGATGAAGTGATAAACTGCTAAGTTCCAAGTAAACGAACATTAGACTCACGTTCACTGGATTGAACCTGTCTCAACATCGCCAGTGTCTGTTTTGAAGTAGTTCACTTTGCCTCTATTGGCTTTAGCTTATCACAGACATACATGCTATGTATGTTTATGAGCTTATCATACCATGTAAACATGTCTATATCTGAGAGAATGTAAAATGCCCGATTCCCATGTGATCAAACCAAGGATCGTCTATAGAAGATCCTTGATCAAACCTTTTCAGCATTATATATATATATTTTTTCCAAAACGGATTGATGTTTTAAAAATGGATGTTTAAAAATGGGCTGATGACACATGAAAAATACTGCACGTTTTAGCTTACCGCCGCACATGGGCTGCACATGGACCGCCGCACATGGGCTGTTGTCTTGGTTTTTCGTCCATCGTCTGTCGTCCGTTCGGCAAAAAACTTTTTTTGCTTTGATGATTTTTTCTCAGAATTTACCAAACGGTACCTTGGGCTACCCTGAGACGTTTTTAATGTTTTTTTTTATTGATTCGTGGATTCGAAAAATTTCATCCACTTTTTCTTTTATAATGGGAGCTGTATGGATGAAACTCTTAGAACACTTCCAGATAGGGCTTGAATGTTGGCGCATTCAAATGGGAAATCATGTATTGCAGTTTAGGTGCTGACCTTCAGTGACCGTTAAAGGTCAAAATGGCCTTTCCTTGTTGAAAAACCTTTCTCCAAAATCTGTTCAGACTATGTTTTTCAAAACCATGCATAAGATTTCCCTCAATATGCGCCTTTGTGATTTTGTATAAGACTTGGTGCCCTAATTTTTTTTTGTCCAAAATCAAATCTCTCTTTGTTTCGAGCCATTTTCAGGCAAGGAATGGAGTACACTCCTAGAATACTTCAATAGAGAGCTTAAATATTGGCACATTCAAATAGAAAGTCATATATGCCGAAATTACAGGTAACCTTAAATTTGACCTTCAGTAACCTTGAAAGGTGAAAACGACAATTTTGGTGAAAAAACGTTGTGGTTTAACATTGAACATTTCGCTTAACATACCGCACGTATGCACAAAGTGGCGTCTGGGGTCATGACATTTGTACATGGACTTCGGGTTGTAATATAATCTTATAGGCAGTCTCATTTGGAACACCTTTTGGTGACCTTGAACTTGACCTCGAGTATTATTTATATATAGCTCAATAACATGTTTGATCCAAGTCTGCCAGTAAGCTACCATACTCTTGGTGTTATGTTTTGTTTTGTTTGGACACACTTCAGTAAACGTCATGTGCCAATTAGTCAGTAATCTTGTCCATGAATGGACGTCATGGAAAGATTACGTCATCGGGCCAACGCTGCGTGAAGATCGGTCTGTCCTGGTGTTATTTATCGAACACTTATCTAGATCAATAAAGTACTGATAAAACGCACGGCCGCCCGAAAACGAGCGTGACCCTCCGAAGATAAGAACCATATATCTATCGGGGTGGGGTGGGGGGGATGGGGGCTTTAGCGGTGTTGGTAGGCCTAATATTGACTCTGAAGTCGGCACCGGGTCAGTATATTCAGACTATAAACACGTCTTTCTAATAACCAAAGGGCAGAGTTCAATGATTGACGGTATCAGCAGTTAATGTGCACGTAGACCGTGACGTTATGTACGTACATACAAGACAGGATACATTACAGTGAATATAACTGGCGATTTTATTTCCGAATTAGTACGCTGTTCGGACAACGATAGGTATGTAAAGAACATATGGTGTTGTCAACAATTGATATTTCTTTGCAGTGTGTATGCATATTTTCAGTATATAATATAACACAATTCTGATATCCACTTACCTGGTCCATGCAGTTTTCTAGATTTCTCAATGCATGCTCATCCCGAGAAATGAGATGAATTCGTTAATTAGGCATATATGTCAATGTCAAATTTATTTGGAAGATTGATAGGTCTACACGCTATACCGATGTATACTGAGAAGAAGCTTACCGACAGCAGTAATGTTGCTTATACTTTTGGTATTTGTGTGATACCATAGCGTGACGGACGTATCGTGTGTGAACTTCGGTGAATGTGAACGAATTTGTATACATGAACATTCCTTGATGTGACAAACACTAGTTAGACTTCATGTATACATGTATACTCTAATTTTTTTTTAAAAACTCGTGTACACCGTTTTTTGCTGATACTTCTGAAATGCTAAACGCTATCCTATTAAAACTGGGAATTTTATGTCAAGTTTCAAACTTCTATTACAAAAATTGAAAAAGTTGACAATCTACCCCAATTATGTTAAATTTAGCCCCATCATTGAATTTCTGGCTTCGCGTACGATTCTGTACATTTGCTTACTTTGTATATGACTGCGCGATCTTCTGAAGTCAGCATGCTTGTGTAGAAAAGACACCAGAGTGTTTTTTCTTCAAAATGACAATACTTCATTTCCTGGTGGAAATGACGACCAAATACCGGAATATGTCCAGATTCCTGAGATGCCGTTTTGGGGAGAAAATTGTCATTTGACTCCTAGGTGAAGTACGCCAAATTAGAACACGATGCCATTTAGCATCGCAGGAATATGAAGGAGAAACGGTGTAAACGAGGCTAAAAAATCAGAGTATACATGTATGGCTGCTTTTCACTTCTTTCAGACTTTGCCATCACATCTGTGTCACATAAGATGGCTGATTCCAAACGCAGAGGTGAGTAGATACTATCAATCTTGAATCGTCTCTTCGGCTTTGATACATTTGAGTAAAAGAATCATGCTCAGTTCAGAGTCAATATGGCAAATCGAAATAACACGTTGAGTCATCTATTGTTCAACATTTACTACATGTACCAACACAACAAGCTTCGATGTTACAAACAGAAAACCTGAAACGAAACTCCTAAGGGTTCGAAACAAAGCCCGTTCAAACATTCGTATCCAATGTTATACACAAGAAAGTGCATTCGTGTACTACGGAGCCGCTGAAAGGACATGGAAGAAATATTTTTTGACATATGGTTATTGCGTTCCCTCGCAATATTATCGCGTTCCCTCGCAATCCGGATCGCGTTCCCTCGCGATCTTATTGCGTTCCCTCGCAATCCGGATCGCGTTCCCTCGCGATCTTATTGCGTTCCCTCGCAATCCAGATCGCGTTCCCTCGCAATATTATTGCGTTCCCTCGCAATCCGGATCGCGTTCCCTCGCGATATTATCGCGTTCCCTCGCGATCTTATTGCGTTCCCTCGCATTCCGGATCGCGTTCCCTCGCGATCTTGTAGAATAACCTTCTCAGAAGTCATTGGCGTCAGCACAATGCGAGGGAACGCGATCCAGAATGCGAGGGAACGCAATAAGATCGCGAGGGAACGCGATCTGGATTGCGAGGGAACGCGATCCGGAATGCGAGGGAACGCGATAATAATGTGCTGAAAATATTTCTTCCATGTCCTCTCAGAGGCTCCGTAGTATTCAATGGTTTACACAAGAAAGTGCAAAATTTGATATTATCCAAGTTAATGGTCCCATAAATCTGTATCAAATGGGTTAGGCTGACGGGCAACTTGCTCTGGGAGTTGTTACTTTGTGTGCACGACAGGTCCCACTTCCGCATGGTGCACGAGATACTCACATTTGGTTGGATCCGATTGTTATTGAGTTGGTGATGTACTGACAAAGGATTTTTGTTTGTTTGAGAGCAAATGAAGGGCACACTTGATTTCATGCAAAGAATGCAGGTACGATATGTTGGATGTGGTCGACATGTTGTGTGTTGTTTTGGTTGATGGAGCTGTCCAACTAACGGATTAATGTTACTTCTGGGACTCCCAAGACGTGTGATATCGTAGCCAGAAGCCCACGTGCGCAAATCATAACACTAGACATTTTTGTACAGCAATACTATATTGTGCCAACTCGGCACACATGCGCAACACTTGGGTAAAAATTAATTCTCGAATGCTAAAGCTGGATTAGCCTAACAACTTTAGCACTCGGGTTCAAATCTTTTCAGTCGGTTGCAAACCTTTTTAGAAATCGAGGTGAACCCACAAATGACACCTTAAATAGAAAACATTGTGTCACAGTTTAAACTTAGCAAAATGGGTTAACCAACCCTCCAATGCTGAATGTCGTGCTGCTATCTTCAACTATCTGGCTTTGTTTGAATGCCATCAACTACATCAGGTGCTTGCTCGACATCTCTGTTTCTTACCCTTGTGTTGCAGACCGATGAGTAAAGAGAACTTGAGTATTCGTCAGAATCACGAATATTGGAAGTTTGTATACCATGATATTAGTTCAATGTTCTTATCAAACACTCCAATCTAATGTTTCCAATGATGTGATAAGAAACAGGTGCAGATTTTAAGATTTCAGGAAATCAGTCACATGTGTGACTCATTTCCACGTAAGAATCAAATGACTGTGCCCTAACAGAAAAAATAAACCATACACAAACGTAGAAAACTATTGGAAATGATGATTATCAGTGTCAAGAAGATTGTAGGCGGTAGGCCTAAATTAGTTTGCAGAACGTGTGAAGAAAGTTCCTACAGTGGCCGCATTGCCTACCTACATGTATAAAGGTTTGCACCCGGGTGAATACAGAGTAGTATAGAAACTGAACATACTAGTAGATGGCTGATTCAAGCCACCGTTTGAAAACATCTTACGATCTTGTGACTTAAGGGTCGCACTCGGATTCTGATTCGGACACTGAGAAGAAAGGTCATGTGACCGTACCGGCAGTCGCCGCCGCTCCCGTCACCTACCAACCAGGTAGGACCAATATACAGGGGATCGATGTATCCTTGATGTATTATGATATTAAGCGATTTTATTTTTTCACCTTTGTGACCTTCCCGTGATAACCACCTCTTACCCTCCTCTCCCCGCCTCCAAGGAGTGGCGAACGCGACGCAGACATGGATGGAGCGGCCCACGATACCAGGCTGTCCCCCGGGGCTCGAGTACCTTACCCAGATAGATCAACTCATCATCAAACAGGAGGTCGATTTGCTCGAAGGTACATATAATACATGTCAATCTGAGAATATGTACACATAATTGTACTGTAAACATTTGAGTTTTGATGGAAACCACGAAATGATCACTGAGATCATGTTTCAGCATTCACTGGCTGGGAACAAAACAACAAGTTCCGAGTTTTCAACAGCATGGGCCAACAAATCTACTACGTGCTCGAAGGTTATTGCATTTCATCACATTCTAACTTAACATACAAGTGATATTCAATAAATTCAGTAAACTTCGATTCACTTACCTACTAGCCAGAATATACTGTACATATGTAGATATTTTTTAGAATTTTGAATAGACCCTTCCCTTTCAAACCTGTAATTCTTACTTATACATCTCTCCATCGAGTTTATATCTAGAGATTTCATGAAAACAGCTAGGATATACACTTTTGGAAACATATCCATTCATGGCCTGGTATACAACAATGGTCGGGTTTCCTGCAGATTCCAGTTGTGCACAGAGACAGTTCTGTGGGCCTGCTCGTAGCTTCAACCTCGCCGTCCTAGACAATACCAACCAGGTCAGCCCTCTCCTCCATCTATCCCGTAGGACTTACTCTCATTTGGCACAAATGATTCATGTTTAAGAATGACGAGACTGTAATATAGCTTTCACTGTATTTCATCGCTAGTTTCTACCAGATTGAGGTAGATCACGCATTTATTCCCATGCATTATCATCACTAATCTATAACACGGCGTTGTGTAGGAGGTGTTGCGGTTCCGCCGGGAGTTCGTGTGTTGTGTCGGCTGTTGTTGGTGCGCTAACGGTGACCACTGTTCCTACCAGTTGGAGGTCGTCACCCCGACAGGGGAAAAACTCGGACACGTCAGACAAGAGTAAGTTCTCACAATCAACACCAACACCAAATCGTACTATAAAATTTGCATTGGTTCTTTGACTGCTATCGTGGGGCATCTACAATTGCTGACATATACATATATCTGTCATGGAAGAATATACATATTGCTGTCCATGATCACCCATGCGATCTTTACACGTAATTAGACAGTCGTGTTGGAAGCCGCGAATCTCTGCACAGACGTCGGAGAGGCAGACGATTGGCACGTTCTACGGCCCCTGCTGTGTGTGCAAGTGTCCCTGCTGCGGAGACGTCGAGTTCCCGGTCAGTTTGACACAACTCGCTACTGTGTAACATCAAAATAGATAAACATTGCTATCCTGATGTCAAATGATGCTAAGCTTGTGGTTTCTCTGAGGAAATCGATGACGCCTTCAGAAGCGTCACTAATCATGTCTGTAGCAGTGACGCTCACACACAAAATTCATCCAGAAAGGTTATTTTTATTTAAAAAGTGTTTGTAATGTAAACATATTTTTATTTTGACAAATCCATCAGCCGTTGCTTCAGTTACGCCAGAATGAATATGTTCAATAGATGATGGCCCCGGACGGAGAGACACAGATCGGCAAGATTTCTAAGCAGTGGACAGGCCTGGCCAAGGAATGGTTCACGGACGCCGACAACTTCTCCGTCACTTGTACGTCCAGTCATTCTGATAACAGATAGTTCAGTGAAATACAAACATATACACTAGTAGGCTGTTTGCACACATGTAGACTATTTATACGTTATCATATTTGCTGTGATGTGTTTGATTCACATATGGTACCCGTATTCCACAGTTCCTCAGGACATGGATGTGAAGGCGAAGGCCACCATATTTGGAACCGCATTTGCTGTTGTAAGTAACCTTCGACTTTCAGGGTCGAATTCTTGATAAAATTTCAACGTGCTATGCATAATTAAGTGATCGTTTCCTGAATACAAACATGGCATAGTATAATAAACAACACTTCATCGTTAATATGTGTGACGAATGTTCAGTCGGTGACAAATATTTGGGATAATTGTCACGATTGTTTGGGATGATCGTCGTTTGCTTGCTATGACAACATATAATGGCGGGGTATGCTTGTATTTCTGTGTGAAAAATTACTGTGGTTCAGGCATATGTGTGGTTCAGGCAACCCGACCGACCCTAGCAAATCAGAGCCGACCCTTTTTTTCCCCTACAAAGTATTTTTTTTTATTAAATAAAAAAAACAATAACAATCGATAACATTTTTAACTTTAGGCCTTTCAGATTCTTCACTATTTTACCCAATGTAGTTTCCGTAGTTTTTTTCCGATGCTCCGATGCTTGATTAACCCTTTCACTGCCAGAAACTGTTTCAGACCTTGTATTCCATTGCCGAGTTATTTTGAAAAAATTATGAAGTTTATAATAAAGTGAAACATTTATTGTGAAACAGTTTCCATTATAATAAAATATAAAGTGGGTTTGTTCTAAGTACAATGTATAGAATTTAAATTTTAAAATTTCACTATTGGGACAGTAGTTTAATGTTATTTTATCATGTTTCAAATTGCACTGATTTCCCCTAATTTTGGTCGACTAAAGTCGCCTCCGGCAGTGAAAGGGTTAATCGTGTATCTCCGTTATCAATATATTTTCTGGATATTGCGATACACGATATACACAACAAATATCGCGGCATCACAAATGTGGCATGTGACTCATGAGGAGGTCTGTTTGCTGCTCCATAACAAACTTCACCAACGGCAAACACAAAACTCAATATGTACAGTATTTGTTGATAAATCTTTCCTGTGGGCAACGGGCCAGACAATGAAAAGCACACTTGCTGGTATGACCAGATGATTGGTCCATGTAGTTTGCAGAATATACATATGTAATGAGTAAATATGTTATCAATCACCTGAAACCATGCATGGAATTTGCATGCCAATGTTGTTTTTATTGCAAATTGTCACGGTATACTTCCTCAAAATTCGTGCCCACTTAAAATATACAGAATTAGTAGGTTAATTTTGCATCATTTTTTCTCCACCATTTCGAAACATTTTGAACATGGCCATCTTGCCATCACTTTCTTTTGTTACCTGACAGATGGCAGCACTAATCGATGTAGTCATTATTTTCATTTATACATGACAGAGGGCAGCACTCAAGGATTTCTGATTATGAAGCAACATAGCTTGCAACTGTGTCCCAAGTAATGTAGAATGTTCTGCTGTGCAACAACTCAATACTCTGATAAAAAATATGTCCTTGACATTGATAAGAAGAATGATTACACTATACAACAACACAGAAATGTCTACAAATATCAAAGTGCATAGATCTCCACGTATATTTGATGGAAATCTAGTGACATAATATCTTAAGTACATTTCTGTGGGGAAAAAACCTACCTACCGACTACGACCCTAGAAATTATCAGGATGTTGCCTGAACCACACATTTTTTGTGTGGCCTTTTTAACGTAGTCCGCTACAAACATGGAGGTAACCGAGAGTCAAAATTTAAAAGTCATTTCTTGAATAATATCTCTTCAAAATGAGATTATTTTATAGAGTAAATGATCAGCATCCTAATACTGAAAAGAAGATAGGGGGTCACCGTGCTCGTTTCTTCTACATATTCGATCAAAATCACACATATTTACCTAAAATGACATAAATTCTGGCATTTTTGCACATTTTTTCGTCCATATTCACATCTTGCATCGTGTTTTCCATGAGAACGGATACGATGACACCCTATTTTCTTTTCAGTTTTAAGATGCTGAACAGTTACTCTATAACATATATCATTTTGAAGCTCTAGATTATGTTGACACAGTTATTTATTTTTAAAAACTCTTTGACCCCCTCCCCTCACTGTTTGGAGCGAACTACCTTTTAAATGGGGAATACAGTTCCCAAATAATTGTGAGCAAGAAATAAACTGCGGGAATCATGGCATTCACATTTATAAAAACATGTCATGTGTTTCATTGAAAAAAGGAAAAATTCAGAAACAGACATTCGAAAAACTTCAAATACAATCTTATTTATTTCTTTGAAATACTCAATTAATACATGTACATGTATGTCTGACACGAACATTCAGTGCTCGTGCGCTATTAGAAAATGACTTTTTCTCAATATTATTATCCATTGTTTAAAAAAATCTAATTATAATAATTATTGTGTATGTAAATATTCTTGTTAGTGTCATGATTTGCACATTTGATCTGAGTCTACTACTCAACCTCCAGTATATGGATGCATTTTAGCATTTCGTTTGATTCTAAACGCACACGTATAATACATATGAATTGTACTAATCGACGAAAATCTTCTACCAACAGGACATGCTGTTCTTCGAGGATAAAAACAACAACAACAACTGAGGTGACGCAACACGTTAGTAATGAAGCATCAGCATATATGGAACGTGTTTCCACCGTAGTTACGGTGAAAAAAGAAAGCTCGGTGGTTTCTGAGCACATATTACTGTAGTCTCTGTAGTGGGGGAGGGGGGGGGGGTGATTGTAAAGACACTCATCTTTTCTGAACTGATCTTATTTTACTTAAAGTTTCTTCATATTTTGTCTTTTATTAATACTGTTTCTTGTTTTCTCTCTGGTCTTCCTCCACTGTGGATGGGACAGTGTCATCGTATCTCATTAATATATATTTTCTTAAGGGTCAATACGATTAAAAAACTGCCCTACCAGTTGTGGTTTAGATGTAGAGGCATGCAACTTGCTGAACTAAATGTAGCATGGCTGCATTGGTGTTATTGTCCACATTCCTGGCTTGGCCCTCGGAACGCAGTCATCAACTGACTACTGGTCTGGAAGTCTGAGTTTTGCATGGAGTCATGCTTGGTTGTTTTGAGGTAAGGACCAAGTCTGCAACGTAGACCAGAAAATCAGTGCTGCCATGTGTTCTGTACGAAAGAGTATTAGGGCCACGCAGAAAAAATAATTTGGCCAGTATATCTCGACATACTATGACGTCTTATGTGAATATCCCGTCATAGTATCGCGTCTTAGGAAACTGTCACGTGATGTTTCACGTCTTAATCTAGTATCTCGTCTTATTATGTCGTCATATCCCCACATCACGTCATAACATCACATCTTACATCTCGTCTTGATATTACGACATAACATGTCGTCATACCATCATGTCATAGATCTCGTCCCTACAACTGATATCACGCCAAATATCTCGTATTAGGTCATGTCTTATTATATAGTCTACATATCACGTCATAACATCTAGTCTTATCCCCTATTGCTATAAGATCATACTCCCAAATCCTCAGTATGTGTTGCATATCGGGGCATGAGCATTTCAAAAACATTCATATTTGTCAAAAGGAGTGAATTGTAAGCTCAAATTAGAAATATCTTTATGATTCTCTACAAGTTTGATGCCGATAGGGGATAAGACGAGATGTTATGACGTGCTATGTCAACTCTATTTTATGACGTGATCTGATACCTCTAGATATCTCTAGATAAGACGAGATGTATGACATGATAGTATGACGATATAATACGACTGAATATCAAGACGAGATGTAGGATGTGGATTTATGACGTGATGTGGAGATATGACGACATAATAAGACGAGATAATGGAATAAGACGTGATAACATCCCGTGATATATCCAAAAGACGTCATACTATTACGAGATATTGAAGTAAGACGTCATATTATCTCGAGATATACTGGCCGAAATATTTTTTCTGTGTGACCCTAATACTCTTTCGTAGTTCTGGGATTTGGGCCAAAGCGCAAAACAGTGTCAACTTTGCACTGTAAATGTGCAACACTCACTCGGATATTGGGTAAAAAACAAAGACTCGGGCGCTATGGGAAGATACTCATTTTTTGCAGTGTACGTGGCTATATTTTTGGGATCGGATGTACCAGAAATATTGTTTTAATATTCATATTTTTGCAATATGAATATAAACTAGACGTCAAGGCCTAAAGATGCCTTGGAGGCATTTCGGTGTGATGATTAATTTATAATATATACTAAATATCGACGAAAATGAAAAATGTCGACTTCGCAAAAAAATTTACCGTTAAAATAATACCCCTTAGACATGTTTGTCTAGGGGGACGAGTCCGAAAAAAAAGTCTGTTTCGCTCTACGACTCAGTGTTTCCGAGATATCGACGAAAATGAAAAATGCCAACTCGGCAAAAAATTTTTTAGTCAAGGTCAAAGTTCATCCATAATACATATAAGATAAATGTTGTCTAGAGCGACAAGTCCGAAAACATCGTCCGTTTCGCTCTACGACACACCGTTCCCGAGATATCGACGAAAACGAAAAATGCCGACTCGGCAAAAAAATTTTGGGTCAAGGTCGAAGTTCATCCATAATACCCCTTAGACATGTTTGTCTAGGGCGACGAGTCCGAAAATAACGTCCGTTTCGCTCTACGACACACCGTTCCCGAGATATCGACGAAAACGAAAAATGCCGACTCGGCAAAAAAATTTCGTGTCAAGGTGAAAGTTCATCCATAATACCCTTAAGACATGTTTGTCTAGGGCGACAAGTCCGAAAATAACGTCCGTTTCGCTCTACGACGCACCGTTTCCGAGATATCGACGAAAACGAAAAATGCCGACTCGGCAAAAAAATTTCGGGTCAAGGTCAAAGTTCATCCATAATACCCCTTAAACATGTTTGCCTAGGGCGACGAGTCCGAAAATAACGTCCGTTTCGCTCTACGACGCACCGTTCCCGAGATATCGACGAAAACGAAAAATGCCGACTCGGCAAAAAAATTTCGGGTCAAGGTCAAAGTTCATCCATAATACCCTTTAGACATGTTTGTCTAGGATGACGAGTCCGAAAATAACGTCCGTTTCGCTCTACGAAGTACCGTTTCCGAGATATCGACGAAAACGAAAAATGCCGACTCGGCAAAAAAAATTCGGGTCAAGGTCAAAGTTCATCAATAATACCCCTCAGACATGTTTGTCTAGGGCGACGAGTCCGAAAATAACGTCCGTTTCGCTCTACGACGCACCGTTTCCGAGATATGCAGGATGCCTCAAGGATGACTCAGCAAAAAATTATTTCGACCCCTAGGTCAAAGGTCGTTTGACGTATCGATCCCAAAATCAATAGGGTTCTTCCCTGTTGATATATAAACCTCCGTGCAAAATTCTGCAACTATTGCCTGAATATTTTTCGAGTTATCGTCCGGAAACCAAGTTTCAAGATCAGCCTCGATTTCATCCTCAAGGACCTCACGGACCTCGGAGCCGGATCAAAAAAATAATACACCCTAGAGATGTTTGTCTAGGGCGACGAGTCCGAAAATAACGTCCGTTTCGCTCTACGATGCACGGTTTCTGAGATTTGCAGGAAGCCTCAAGGATGAATCAGCAAAAAATTATTTCGACCTCTAGGTCAAAGGTCGTTTGACGGATCGATCCCAAAATCAATAGGGTTCTTCCCTGGTGGCATATGAACCTCCATGCAGAGTTCTGCAACTATTGCGTAAATATTTTTCCAGTTATCGTCCGGAAACCAAGTCTCAAAATTAGCCTTGATTTCATCCTCACGGACCTCGGATCCGGCTCAAAAAGAATAGGGTTCTTCCACCTATCATTTCTGACTTGTGAAAATTTGACGAGGATCCGTCAAGGCAATCTAAAGTTATCGTCCGGAAACCAAAAGTGGCGGAAGAAGAAGAAGAAGAAGAAGAAAAAAAAAAAAAAAAAAAAAATCTGCTAAAACCATAAAGGCATTTCTGCCGAAATGCCTTAATTATATCACAATAGATTTAATCTTCAATAGGGCAAATAGAGATATTAGTAGTAATGGATTTTTCATGCATCTTCATTGGCTGGATACTCAGAAAACCACAACTGGCAGGGCGATTCTTCACTCGTATGCAACTGCCTCTTAACGATGAACGCTAATACTCTATTTTATAATACAATGTTTTAGATAACTGCCACAGGCATCTCCGATGTGTCGTTTCTAAATTTGCCTTTCAGCTGTGATGTCTGACCTATGTTGTGATATAGGCCTAGCATACGCATAATAAACCGCTAGACAGACAATAGCGTCTTCTCTGTGGTATCGTCTTCAGAGAAGTACGGTGGCTCATTACCGCCAGACAAAGAAATAGTTTCCCGCCGAATCCACTTTCCGCCACGTTCAATTTCCGCCTGGGCGAAAACCTTCCCGCCTGGGCTATATAACCTTCCTACCTGGGCGAAAACCTTCCCGCCTGAGCTATAACCTTCCCACCTGGGGGAAAACCTTCCCGCCTGGGCTTTAACCTTACTGCCTTCACGATAACCTTCCCGCCTGGGCGATAACCTTCCCGCCTGGGCGAAAACCTTCTCGACTGGGCGAAAACCTTCCCGCCTGGGGGATAACCTTCCCGCTTAGGCGAAAACCTTTGTGCCTAGGCGAAAACCTTCCCGCTTAGGCGAAAACCTTCCCGCCTGGGCGAAAAACCTTCCAGCCTGGGGATAACCTTCCCGCCTGGGCTAAAACATTCCCGCCAGGGTGATAACCTTCCCGCCTGGGGGATAACCTTCCCGCTTAGGCGAAAACCTTTGTGCCTGGGCGAAAACCTTCCCGCCTGGGCGAAAACATTCCAGCCTGGGGATAACCTTCCCGCCTAAGGGGTAACCTACCCGCCTAAGGGTAACCTTCCCTCCTGGACGAAAACCTTCCTGCTTCGGCGAAAACCTTCCCGCATAGATTATCTACAACTTAATCTATACCACGATTCTATCCCTTGCATAAGTTGTCAAATATAATGTTATCATCGTGGGATTGGACAGGCATGTTGTGAAATACTCGAAGCCTGGTATTTTTTTTAAAAAGATTTAACGAATATTTAAAAGTTTTTTTTAGTTAACTTACAATGATATTATCCAGTCTGCGATGACTCTAATAGTCTGTAATTTGAACACAAGAAGACGTTATTGTTTGCCTAATTCAACGCACCCTATTCTACGGCGGCTCATTACTGCCAAACAAAAAAAAAGTTTCCCACCACGTTCACTTTCCGCCACTTTCACTTTCCGCCTGGGCGATAACCTTTGTGCCTAGGCGATAACCTTTGTGCCTAGGCGAAAACCTTCCCGCCTGGGCGAAAACCTTCCCGCCTAGGCGAAAACCTTCCCGCCTAGGCGAAAACCTTCCCGCCTGGGCGAAAACCTTTGTGCCTAGGCGAAAACCTTCTCGCCTGGGCGATAATCTTTGTGCCTAGGCGAAAAATAAAAATTCTTAAAAAATTATCGCCCAGGCGGGAAGGTTTTCGCCTAGGTACAAAGGTTATCGCCCAGGCGGGAAAGTTTTCGCCTAGGCACAAAGGTTTTCGCCCAGGCGGGAAGGTTTTCGCCTAGGCACAAAGTTTATCGTCCAGGCGTGAAGGTTTTCGCCCAGGCGGGAAGGTTTTCTCCCAGGCGGGAAGGTTTTCGCCCAGGCGGGAAAATTATCGGTCAGGCGGGAAGGTTTTCGCCTAGGCACAAAGGTTATCGCCCAGGCGGGAAGGTTTTCGCCCAGGCGGGAAGGTTTTCGCCTAGGCACAAAAGTTTTCGCCCAGGCGGGAAGGTTTTCGCCTAGGCACAAAGGTTATCGCCCAGGCGGAAAGTGAACGTGGCATAAAGTGAACGTGGTGGGAAACTTTTTTTTTGTTTGGCAGTAATGAGCCGCCGTACTATTCAGTAATTTTAACTTTTACAATTCTCATGTTTCAGACCTGTACTACTCTTCATTTACCTACATGAGCTACTGTCCCTAATAATATTCCCTAGTATAGTCTGGCATGTTAACCTCGATATACTGCTTGATATGTTTGCTTTCATGTCCCACATACACATGTGGATATACATATGGCGAAATATGTATATATATGTCATTGTTTTTTTCTAACAACAGGACATGCTGTTCTTCGAACACAACAGCTAAAATGACGATCGAGGAGTGAGGGAGCGGGATATATTTTCTGAGTAGTCATATGGTATCGGACAGATGTCATAATGTTCTACACGACATTGTCAACGATGCATGTGGGAATCCTCAGGACCAGGGCTCAGGACCTTGCATGATGAGAGGGCGTAAACCTTCATGACACTTTCTGACTACCCCACAGGATATCACGTACTACCATGACTATTTGAAAGGTGTACATGTATTATGCAATGTACTTTCATGTATACTGTATTTACACTTTTCGGCTGACCGTACCTTTGGTATGGTCTGATTTATAACCTATTGGCATTGTGTTACGCGCAGAGTCCGCCGTCCACATTTTTATCTTTAAAGTTTACTGTCGAATCTTTCTGAAAAATTGCACAAAACTGCTCAAATAATGAAATAATTCAAGAGGGGTTATTTTTGTTTGCTTTTCAACTTCCGCATTAAAAAAAAAATGACGGCCATTTGCTTAACTTTGATGGTAGTTCCATCAAAATCTGTTCAGTGAAAACTTTTTCTCGTTATCCACACCTCCTCATGTGTACCCCTGTGATGTGTATTTCTCATGTGTACCCCTGTGATGTGTATTCCTTATGTGTACCCCTGTGATGTGTATTTCTCATGTGTACCTCTGTGATGTGTATTCCTCATGTGTACCCCTGTGATGTGTATTTCTCATGTGTACCTCTGTGATGTGTATTCCTCATGTGTACCCCTGTGATGTGTATTCCTCATGTGTACCTCTGTGATGTGTATTCCTCATGTGTACCCCTGTGATGTGTATTCCTTATGTGTACCCCTGTGATGTGTATTTCTCATGTGTACCCCTGTGATGTGTATTCCTTATGTGTACCCCTGTGATGTGTATTTCTCATGTGTACCCCTGTGATGTGTATTCCTCATGTGTACCCCTGTGATGTGTATTTCTCATGTGTACCCCTGTGATGTGTATTCCTTATGTGTACCCCTGTGATGTGTATTTCTCATGTGTACCCCTGTGATGTGTATTCCTCATGTGTACCCCTGTGATGTGTATTTCTCATGTGTACCCCTGTGATGTGTATTCCTTATGTGTACCCCTGTGATGTGTATTCCTTATGTGTACCCCTGTGATGTGTATTTCTCATGTGTACCTCTGTGATGTGTATTCCTCATGTGTACCCCTGTGATGTGTATTTCTCATGTGTACCCCTGTGATGTGTATTCCTTATGTGTACCCCTGTGATGTGTATTTCTCATGTGTACCCCTGTGATGTGTATTTCTCATGTGTACCCCTGTGATGTGTATTTCTCATGTGTACCTCTGTGATGTGTATTCCTCATGTGTACCTCTGTGATGTGTATTCCTTATGTGTACCCCTGTGATGTGTATTTCTCATGTGTACCCCTGTGATGTGTATTCCTTATGTGTACCCCTGTGATGTGTATTTTTCATGTGTACCCCTGTGATGTGTATTTCTCATGTGTACCTCTGTGATGTGTATTCCTCATGTGTACCTCTGTGATGTGTATTCCTCATGTGTACCCCTGTGATGTGTATTTCTCATGTGTACCCCTGTGATGTGTATTCCTCATGTGTACCCCTGTGATGTGTATTCCTTATGTGTACCCCTGTGATGTGTATTCCTCATGTGTACCCCTGTGATGTGTATTCCTTATGTGTACCCCTGTGATGTGTATTTCTCATGTGTACCCCTGTGATGTGTATTCCTTATGTGTACCCCTGTGATGTGTATTCCTCATGTGTACCCCTGTGATGTGTATTCCTCATGTGTACCCTTGTGATGTGTATTCCTTATGTGTACCCCTGTGATGTGTATTCCTTATGTGTACCCCTGTGATGTGTATTTCTCATGTGTACCCCTGTGATGTGTATTCCTTATGTGTACCCCTGTGATGTGTATTTCTCATGTGTACCCCTGTGATGTGTATTTCTCATGTGTACCTCTGTGATGTGTATTCCTCATGTGTACCCCTGTGATGTGTATTCCTCATGTGTACCCCTGTGATGTGTATTCCTCATGTGTACCCCTGTGATGTGTATTTCTCATGTGTACCTCTGTGATGTGTATTTCTCATGTGTACCTCTGTGATGTGTATTCCTCATGTGTACCCCTGTGATGTGTATTCCTCATGTGTACCCCTGTGATGTGTATTCCTCATGTGTACCCCTGTGATGTGTATTTCTCATGTGTACCTCTGTGATGTGTATTCCTCATGTGTACCCCTGTGATGTGTATTCCTCATGTGTACCCCTGTGATGTGTATTCCTCATGTGTACCCCTGTGGTATGTATTCCTCATGTGTACCCCTGTGGTATGTATTCCTCATGTGTACCCCTGTGATGTGTATTCCTCATGTGTACCTCTGTGATGTGTATTCCTCATGTGTACCCCTGTGATGTGTATTTCTCATGTGTACCCCTGTGATGTGTATTTCTCATGTGTACCTCTGTGATGTGTATTCCTCATGTGTACCTCTGTGATGTGTATTCCTCATGTGTACCTCTGTGATGTGTATTCCTCATGTGTACCCCTGTGATGTGTATTTCTCATGTGTACCCCTGTGGTATGTATTCCTCATGTGTACCCCTGTGGTATGTATTCCTCATGTGTACCCCTGTGATGTGTATTCCTCATGTGTACCTCTGTGATGTGTATTCCTCATGTGTACCCCTGTGATGTGTATTCCTTATGTGTACCCCTGTGATGTGTATTCCTCATGTGTACCTCTGTGATGTGTATTTCTCATGTGTACCCCTGTGATGTGTATTTCTCATGTGTACCTCTGTGATGTGTATTCCTCATGTGTACCTCTGTGATGTGTATTCCTCATGTGTACCCCTGTGATGTGTATTCCTCATGTGTACCCCTGTGATGTGTATTCCTCATGTGTACCCCTGTGATGTGTATTCCTCATGTGTACCTCTGTGATGTGTATTCCTCATGTGTACCCCTGTGATGTGTATTCCTCATGTGTACCCCTGTGATGTGTATTCCTCATGTGTACCTCTGTGATGTGTATTCCTCATGTGTACCTCTGTGATGTGTATTCCTCATGTGTACCCCTGTGATGTGTATTTCTCATGTGTACCCCTGTGATGTGTATTCCTCATGTGTACCCCTGTGATGTGTATTCCTCATGTGTACCCCTGTGATGTGTATTCCTCATGTGTACCCCTGTGATGTGTATTTCTCATGTGTACCCCTGTGATGTGTATTCCTTATGTGTACCCCTGTGATGTGTATTCCTCATGTGTACCCCTGTGATGTGTATTCCTTATGTGTACCCCTGTGATGTGTATTCCTCATGTGTACCCCTGTGATGTGTATAAGTTTCGTTGCTCTTGATTCGCCGGTCTGCACACAGCGGTCATTTTAATTTTTCTTTCAACATTGAAATTTTCCATTCTTCATCCACTTTTCCTTTCATAATATGAGCTGTGAGGAGTTATCTCCTAGAATACGCAAGATAAAATTTAAATATTGGAACATTCAAATGGGAAATCATATGACTTCAGTGGTGACCTTGAATTTGACCTTCTTACAGTGACCTTGAAAGATCAAAACTGCAATTTTCTTGGAAAAAAAGCAGTTGTAGGTCAACACTATATTATAATGTCTCCGGTAATCTTTACTAGCCCATGGGCTAATTTTTATTATTATTTATTATTATTTCATACTATATGTTATGGGACAAAAAGGAAATGTATTTTAGTAAGCGCATCGTAACAGATATATAATTGTGTCATGCTCATGTAATTGTGTTTGTATGATTTAACAAACTAAGCTTTGTACAGTGTGTGTGTGATAAAATTGATATACGTGATATACAATCTTATATAGTACTAAAGTCTGAAAAAAACCCACACGTTATCGAAATCTGCTACTTGTGCTTTTTTTGGATTGTTTACACACAGTCACACGAAAACGTACCATTCACCAGTATTTCATATAACTGTGAAATATTGTTTTGAACTTTGAATGTAGGCCTATCATTTATTTGATATAACTATTGCTAAATAATATTGTTCATCATGATACTGTTCGCTACACATTTCATAAATTGTCCACATGTACAAACTCAAAGTAAATAATTGTATTCAATAACATTGCATGGTCAATTTCGAGTTGTAGCGTCCACATACATGACTTGTGTATGGATTCGAATAGTGACAGGAGGACCACACCCAGTTCATTCCTCAGCAACTATAATTTGTCTTACTAAACTTACCAATGTTTTCTTGAGATCTAAAAGGCAAGGGTGTGACTTTGCAAATAAAATATATATGAAACCTGATTGCAACTCAATGAACACACTCAAGAAACCAGCGTAGGTTCAATTCTTCCTATATGGTCAGTCGCTGTCACTCGATGCATCGTGAGGAGCCAGAGCTCCAGGAAGAAACGTGCTCTTTGCCAGTGTGTCCAAGGTCGGTGTTGACTTTTTCTTCTTACTGAATAGGCCCTTAATATTGCACTTGGACTTGTGCTCGGGAGATTTTGTCGGTGCCTTGAAGTCGGTGCTCGGGTCGAGCGACATGCGAGCAACCGCAAGCACCCCATCATACGTGGGAGACGACAACGATGTGCGCCTTTTCCACTTCTTCCAGCTACCGCAGATCTCTTTGAGCTTGGTTAGAAACTCGTCTTCGTTCGTCTGGCGTTTCCGCAAATCTATAATGAAATTTAATTGGTGTTGTGATGTTAAATTAATGAGACTTCATCGGTGTTCTAGCTGTATATCTAAACGAGATCGACCTAAGGATACACCATGACCTCTGTTTGAGTGGGTTTGAATTGGTTACACCTGATTTGTAGCTCGGGAATGTCTCATGATATGTTCAACTTACTGGCCTCCATCGCGCACGTGACCATGAGGCTAGGGATGAGCACCTCACAGGATGACACCGTTGAGACTTCCGAGTCTCGTCGGGAGGAGGCGCCACTGTCGTTGGCATGGGGACGAATGTCTAGGTCGGAATGAGTTCCAGATTGCCTCCTGATATCTTCGGACCTACGTCTCGCATAGCATTCTAATTCGAAATGCACGGAACGCTCAATGTAATTTTGTTTGGATGAGGGACATTCGCCCATTTCATACCTGTACGTGGTCTTGGGTTTGCTGGGTGAGGCTAGAGCAACCACGTTTACGACTGGCTTCTCTCGAGGCTCCTGGCTGTAGATGAAACCATAGCATTGGGCGAGCACCACTGTTAACTTGGACGGCAATATGATCACTGTGTTATCCTCTTGGTGTTTTTGTTTGTGTTGATCCCACAAAGCGTGAACGTCTTTCAAGAACTTGGAGTTGGTTGGTGGACTTTGCTCATTCTCCAAATGTAAATGTCCTGTTGTCGTGCCGTGTCCGTTGTATACGATGGTAGCCATTTTAGCCTTGCAGGCCATGGCGCCTAAGAAGCACTCGATGCCTTGGCAAATGTCGTCATAATTGTCCGCAATGATCGGCATGGATGGGTACTTGTCCTTCTCTTCACTTCCGACCACCACCTTGTAGAATGTGTTGAGTTGGATGTCTCTGGCGTCTTTCTCGTGATGGTAAGGTAGTCCCTCCTGTGAGTTTCTCTCTTTCCCCTTGGGCGCATTCAGCAGAAGAAAGACTTCTTCATACAGCCCCTGGTAATCTTCGATGACATTTTGGACGGTCCTGTACGCCCTGGAGACTCCCTCACTGTCCAGGGAAGTGTCATGCAACTGTTCGAGAGTAGCTTTGCCAGTCAACAAGTCGTCAGCAAGCGTGTCCGGGTCCAATCGAACGGCTTCGGCGAACGCACTGGCCACTCGTATGGATGTGGACACCTTTCGGACAACCTCACTCCAGCTTATGCGCCGTTTCTCGTGCCCCGGGGAGCGGTGGTCGACTGACGCCAGCTGTATCAGTCCATCCTTCAGTGGACTCTCGTAGGCGGCCTTACAGACGACATCTGCCTCGTGGGTTCGCTGTTCTTTGAATGATAGAAACTCGAGCAGTGAGAGCTTTTCCGAGGGTACATTTGCGCGGTTTGTCTTGTCTTCTTCGTCCATATTTTTCGGCTATGCCTACACAGAGAAAACATAAGCTCCGCTGAAAAAGGAAATACCACTTTAGACCACATCTAGCTTGATTGCATTATGATTATAATATCATATGCACGGTGTGACAAAAAAAGGAATTTCCCACAATTAACTTTCAGAGTTTCAGTACATAGACTATGATGGCATGCTATCATACTATGGGCACTGCGGCCATTTTCTATGCCTTGACTTGAGGAATGGTGAGATGAATCCATAGGAGCATGACACGAAGTGAACATGTATTCGACGGTATAGCACACAGTATGGAGTAGATCAATATATATCTGTTTAATGCTTAGAACCTACCTGTGTTTGTTATCATATCGGCGTAGAGGTATCGGACTGTTAGTTGCGTTGTGCAACCCGGCTGTTGTTTGTTTGATGACCCAGTTTCATTCACAGCTCAGTGGCGCCGAGCATGAACGTGCGATGTACATGTATGTGTGTGAGATCCAACATTTAGCCCCTGGAGGCGAGGCGCGGCTATGTCCTACAGAGGTATATGTCCTACATGAAATACATATCAATACAATGTACACGTACCAGGCCGCACAAATGGTAATCCACACTACATTTTCCAGGAATCAGGAATTTCCAGGAAAAAATAGGGGATGGGTCGATTGAACTTCAGCACGACTGAAGTGGCCCTGTCAGTTGTGGTCCACTTCCACTTCGAAATGTAAATTTAAAGTAGTACGCGCCACAAGAAAGCGGCACCTTCGTTAGCACGGCTGGTCTTTACAGCGTGCTTATAGGAGCGGTCCTCATGTGTTTTACCAATCAACGCCCCAGGTGCCAATCGATATGCCCAAATATGGCACAACGCCACAATTGGGTTTTCCATAAGCGATCACTTTAGCCGTGTTTCACTTTTGATGCATGGATTCTATATGAAATGCGCGCATACTGAGTCGAATAAAGCCGAGTGCCGTATCAAAAGCGGATGCCTGTTTTTTTCTTGCAGAATAATCATGTGGGCCTACGTTTTGTGCAACATGTTATCTACAGTCATAATTCGCCATAATTCCACAATGACATTATCCATGCAGTTCACTGCCCTTCACAATAAGAACGCGCACTAATTACATCAATCTCCAAAAAGTAGCGAATATAGAAATTTTATTCTACATACACCAACAACAAAATCAAAGGAACATACATTGGACACCAGAGGAGACCATGGTGACCATGAAAGATACATATAATTACAGAACATAGATACCATTACAAACGATAAACCAAAATAAATGAAAACATGCAAAACGAGAAAAACTAGCGGCAATTTAAACATGCGATTTACATATTATTAAATTTGGTAGTCTAGGGATAGATATAGGTGGATCTAAAATAGTTTTAGATAAAATATAAATATAAGGGATTCGTCTGTAAGATAATGTTCTGGAAAAAAATTGCTGAACAAATTATTTCAATCGTCCATGGGTTTTGATACGATTTTGATCTGATATATATTTGACCGGTATGTACCCACTTTCGCGATATGCGCGGGTGCATACGCGCAAGTAACACTGCATGTATGGTGTAAATACATCAATGAGCCCTTACTAGCAATGTATCAGTGTCATGGACCGATCCTGAGCATAACACGATGTCCACACGGACCACCCCCGTCCACACAGGACATGAGTTATTGAGTGCCTCAGACACAACATGGACATTCCCATACCACCCATAACTGTAAAATAGCACTGTGCCATCCCAGATGACCCCGGCAAATGTCATTCCAAAACGTTTGTACGTGACTGTGTACTGAACCTTAGCCAGTCCATTCAGGAACATCATTTACAACCACGTATCATCAAATCACCTCGGAACAATCGCGGACCTATATCAGTTACATCGAGTCATCAGTTACATTCCTGGACTGTCATGCCGGAAAAGTATCGGACAGAACCCCCTTATACCCCCGTCACACTGAGCTTGGGTTCTTACTGCGTTCTGACGGCGATCAAGGACCCGATAGGGACGCCATAGGCGGCGTGAGGTCGTAGTGAGAATGCATAAATTCGCCATGGGGACCAATAGAATGCTGAAGGTCGCAGAGCAGAACGCAGAGCTAGCGATTGCCACAACTTTGAGCATTTTTCAAATGAGTTTTCCGTCAAACCGGACTGGCGTTCTTACTGCGTTCCTACGGCGACCCATGACGCGATCAGGGCACCATAGACACCCGGAAGTCGTGCTGAGAATTTAGGAAGTCGCCGTGGGGACGCACAGGATAACTAAGGTCGCAGAGAGATGGCGACTACTTTAAACATGTGTGGCGATTTTGCCCTAAGCACGCGGCAGGTGATTGTAAACATACATGCCATTTATGTGGCCTTTTCGTACTTGGCCTTGTTTTGACACGCTCCGTTCGAGCGTGCGTTGCCACGGCGACGCATTGTAATTTACGCTCCAGTAAACTATAACAATGGATCGATTAGACCTCGCTCGACTCGATCGAGGAGATTGTCCGAGAGAGAGGGTGCGTTTTTTGTGTACGGATCACAAACTTGATCCCGGATCAGGATCAGGTTTCTGATCCGTACGCGAAAAACACTTCTAACCCCAGAATGTGATCATTTGCACATGTATTATAGTTACTTGGTAAAAACATAGCAAATGCAATACAAATCATTTCCAAAATGGAGGGAACAGTGCAACAGCAAATGTTGAGAGAAGGTTTATTAGATCTCTTCGATCTTTATGGTGCTTCTGATCCCAGATCCGTACGCTTCTTGTTGGATCAGGTTTTGTGGTCCGGGATCAGGTTTGAGATCCGTACACAAAAAACGCACCCAGAGTGACTAGGACGCACACGAGGCTCGCCATGAGCTTTGTGTTCCCTGATCAAGAGTAGTGGGCTCTTAGAGCCCTGGGGACGATTTCCATGGGGAGGCCCGGGCTGGGAGAGACAAGTTGCTGACTCGGGGGCGCAAGCCCTGTGGATCGCCAGTTCTCTCCCCTCCCGGGACGTGTGACATAGGCTCTGGCAGACCGTCGGGCTGGTGCAGAGTTCCATCTCTGCGACAGTGCCGTCGGCGAGTCCGGAGAGCAATATGCCCACGTGTACGGGTTCCGTGGGGCCGCGCCCATGGCCTCTCGGGCTCTACACACGGCTACATTGCCATTATGATGTATAATGCATGTGATATGTGATGATGTTGATGATGATGGTGATGTGTTATACTATGTGGTGATGTATGAGATCCGGGCTCGTTCCGGACGGACTGGTACCTGGTCGTGATACCTGTATGGTATCTCCGGGCGCCCCGTACTGGGCGTCCGAACGTTACACATGTTAAAAGTAAATGCCAAGGCTCGGCGTCCTGGACCTCATTCTCAGGACGTAGTGAGGTCGTCATGGGTAGCTGTGTTTGCCATAGAAACGTGGTAGGAACTCGCAGTACGCCCTATTGTCGTCGTAGAGTCGCCATGAACATGGTAAGAACGTGAACTCATGATTGCACTCAAATAATTCCGCGTTCACCGGAAATCGTCATGTGGACGTCGTGCTGACTCAGTAGACAGTTCAGAGACGCAGTAAGGTCGTGGTGCTATGGGATGCCGTGGAGACGCCATGGGGACATTTGACGTCATCTAAACGAAAAATGTCGCAGACCACAGGACCCTGATATGACGGGTAACTGAAAAACTATTTGGGTTTTCGCGGCGACCCTCGGCGTCCTTCAAATTTTGACAGTTTAGGACACTGTAAAGACACAAGCTAGGTGTGACGGGGTAGACGTATTTTACGTCATGGCGTCAATTCCTTTCCCCAAATCTGGACGAAACTTGGAATGATAATGGCAGCATCTACCATCGTACCACATTTCAGAATGATTGATTCTATACTAAGTATTTGAGGGTGGTTTTTTCCCTTCAAAATGATGTATTACTGACGCCGATAAAATTAATGACTGTTGGGTAATACTGTACAGAAGTGCGATATCGTTTTCACCCCAAATCGTAGATTCCAGCCAATAAGAATGGCAATTAGCGCAACAATTCGGACTGTGACCCCGGATTTCTATGGTTTTATTTGTAAGGGTAGTTTTTCCCCTTAAAATGGTGTATTACTCACCCCGACAAAATTGATGATTGTTGGGTAATACTGTACAGAAATGCGATATATATACTCGTTTTCCCCCTGAATCGTAGGTTCCGGTAAATAAAAATGCCAATTAGCGCAACAATTCAGACCGTGAACCCATATTTTCTTGGTGTTATATGTAAGGGTAATTTTTCTCTTCAAAATGATGTATCACTCATCCTTATAAAACTGGTCGTTGTTGGGTGATACTGTACAGAAGTGCGATATATACTTGTACTTCCCCTAAATCATAGATTCCGGCAATTAAAATGGCAATTAGCGCAATAATTCGGGAGGTGACCCCATATTTTTTTGGTTTTATATGTAAGGGTGGTTTCTTCCCTTCCAAATGCTGTATTACTCATGCCGATAAAATTAATAACTGTCGGTAATACTGTACAGAAGTGCGATATATTCTCGTTTTTCCCCTAAATCGTAGATTTCGGCAAGTAAAAATGGCAATTAGCGCAACAATTCGGACGGTGACCCAATATTGTTTTGGTTTTATATGTAGGGGTAGTTTTCTACCTTCAAAATGATGTATTACTCATGCCGATAAAATTGATAACTGTTCGGTAATACTGCATGTATAGAAGTGGGATATATTCTCGTTTTTCCCCTAAATCGTAGATTTCTGCAAGTGAAAATGGCAATTAGCGCAACAATTCGGACGGTTACCCAATATTTTTTTGGTTTTATATGTAAGGGTAGTTTTCTACCTTCAAAATGATGTATTACTCATGGCGATAAAATTGATATCTGTTCGGTTATTCTGTACAGAAGTGCGATATATTTTCGCTTTTCCCGTAAATCGTAGATTTCTGCAAGTAAAAATGGCAATTAGCGCAACAATTCGGACGGTGACCCAAATTGTTTTTGGTTTTATATGTAAGGGTAGTTTTCTACCTTCAAAATGATGTATTACTCATGTCGATAAAATTGACGATTGTCCGGTAATACTGTATTTAAGTGCGATGTACTTTATTTTCCCTATACTCTCCATTATAAAACGGTACTCAAGGTTCGCAGCCTAAATTGTTCCATAACGGAAAAAAACGCACGGTGACCTATACTTTTCTCGGCAGTTTTGTGCTCAAATATACCAAATGTTGACATTTGATTAATTGTTTTGAGCAAATAAACCCTTTTGCCCTTTGGAGCGAGCCACCTTAATCGGAAATTTCTCTCAGAGAATTCTGAGAGAATCCGCTCATTGTGGCATGAAACTTCCCAAATGACCTCTATAGGCCTTATATGAGATTATTATGATATAAATGGCAGGTATAACTTTTGAATATTCATAAATATGAATATTAATATCGATATTTTTCCGGCCTATATCTTGCATACAATATTATATGACAAACTACTGATTCCAGATATTGTTATGTTGTTGTTTTGTTGATGGTATGTCGTTGTGTCGTAACTAGCTATCGTAAATAATTAAGAAGTTTCCTCTATCAGTCCTTTACTCAAAATACATCTTCACTGTATGGCGGCGGGATCTCAACTGATTACAAATTCAAAATTACACATGAAGCGGGAAACCGGCTTTTCGGGAACGATGTCTTCTAAACGCTGGTACGCTGGTTCACTGGTACGCTGGTACACTGGTACAGTAGCCTACAGACCAATATTTCCATAGTTTATCTTTGTGCGTCCGTTCCAAATATTTACGTGTCCAAACATTTTGAACACGTAAAATGCGCATGAATACGGTAGCCTGGTCGCTTTTCGTTCTATAGAGCTATTCCTCCCCCATCCGTGCGGAATGCCGCTCACTCGATTTGTGTACGAAATTGTTACAAAACGTTTTTAAAAGAAGGTTGGCGTGCATATTTGTGTGTGGGTGTTTGAGACAACATTTTGACCTAATATTCAAATGTTTCTATTTGATTGCACCCATATTTTATTGAGTCAATGTGATATATTTAAGTGAAATAGAACTCTATCTGTGACTCTTATGGGATATTATTTTCTTGTTTTTGTTTTTCACATTTGTTTCAAAATAATAATGTGTTTATTACCTCCACACGGGAGAGCACATGGTATCATATACAATCAATAATCAAGACATGAAATATCAAACATATGTACAATAATGGACATTATTATATGCCTACGAAAATCCTACAATGGATTACACAGAGTGCAATCGGTCCGATATTTAAGGAATAATGTATAGATTTGGAGTAATTGTCGTATAATTAACTTCGAGGGCAGGGTGATATGGTCCCGAGACGCCGAAGGCGTCGAGGGCTATATCACCTGTCCCGAGAAGTTTATTTTGCAGACAATTACGACAAATCTATACATTATTTCTATTCTAACAACATTTCTATTCCATAGCTACACATGTTTGTTGCGGTCATGACGTTTTTGTAGGCCGTTGCTCCTGGAAACGAAACCTGATATAGGCCCTAGGGCCGTATATCAACTGATATAAGGCTGCACACCTGGGTTAGAAGGCCCTATATAAATCAATGTAAATTTTCCCACTTCGGACCCTCTTATCTCTATCAAAGGGGAAGAAAATAAACTTATTGTTCATTTTTTCTGACATCTACATCACTGGGCTGTAATAAAAATGTCATTTCGTCATATGGTCACACGCTCGTTTTTTCGCTAAATCTAAATGAAAAAAATCACCAGTTTCCGCCCGATTTGCCGACGAGCATCTGACAGTCGAGGTCCCCTCGAAACATGTGTGTTCGGCGTAGGAATACCAGACATTTAATGTTTTGTCAAAACGACATGTAGTGCAATGTTCGAATCTTTTTAGCTGCAAAACACCACTAGTTATATATTCAATATCCACAAAGACTGCATACATGCCTGAAATCCAAGGTTTTTTTAGGCACTATTTGATTGGGTACACGGAAGTTCATCGGAGGAATCCCAGGTGTGATACCTTAAGAGAAACTTATCTTGTCCTGATTGTTATTTTTTTGCTACTACATAAAATATGTAGCATTTGTAGTTAAGAGAAAAAGTGGCTGGGTGGAATTAAGTATAATTCATTTCGAAATAGGTCCTCAGATATGGGGTCTTTTGTTGTACATGTCGTCTCAAGCGAGGTGAACGACACGTGATTTGCAACATAAATGCAAATATTGAGTAGAAGCGCTGCAATATTTATTTATTATTATTTCGTTCTAGGAGCTACTTTGAACAATATTATACATATATATGACAATTGTAAAACGCGCAATGAGATATTTTGCCAAAACCCATTATCCGTTGCCATGGAAACGGTTATCATCATGATATGTCTTACAAACTCTAAATATCCTCAAAACTCTGGTTTTTATGGTAAAATTTCGGATTATTTCATGTCCCATTGCCTATTTTACGACTTAATTACCCACTAGGAGGGTTTTCATTATTATTCATACTTATTCTGTTTGAGTGAAAGGAACTTGGGTCCTGCTGAACTGCATACCAAAACAGCCCAGTATGTAAAAATTATCTCGACTGCCCGGACTGCTTAAAGGGTTGGGCTACAGTTAACTTGTTCCTGCAGTACAAGCTAAATCCAACAAGTCGTGGTGAAAAATGATGTGCTGTGGTCCAAGTTCTCCCTCGGAAAAGTTCACTGAGCCAAAAAAATAATGGTTGCCATGGCAATTATGCTTGACTGCACCCGATTCAGTCATTTTTTACTTCAAATTAGAGCCGTTTTCGTTAATTTCGCCAGAAATATAATATTTTCGTGATTTTTTTGCCTATTCAGCTGGATAAGTGATGCAAACATAGTCTACAATAGTCAGGTGTCATGCAATGCATGAACTCAACATGCCAAAATATTAAATCGGGAGAAAAAATGATCAATTAGCATGAAAAAGGGGTTTTTCTTAAGAGAAACTTATCTTGTCCTGATTGTTATTTTTTTGCTACTACATAAAATATGTAGCATTTGTAGTTAAGAGAAAAAGTGGCTGGGTGGAATTAAGTATAATTCATTTCGAAATAGGTCCTCAGATATGGGGTCTTTTGTTGTACATGTCGTCTCAAGCGAGGTGAACGACACGTGATTTGCAACATAAATGCAAATATTGAGTAGAAGCGCTGCAATATTTTATTTATTATTATTTCGTTCTAGGAGCTACTTTGAACAATATTATACATATATATGACAATTGTAAAACGCGCAATGAGATATTTTGCCAAAACCCATTATCCGTTGCCATGGAAACGGTTATCATCATGATATGTCTTACAAACTCTAAATATCCTCAAAACTCTGGTTTTTATGGTAAAATTTCGGATTATTTCATGTCCCATTGCCTATTTTACGACTTAATTACCCACTAGGAGGGTTTTCATTATTATTCATACTTATTCTGTTTGAGTGAAAGGAACTTGGGTCCTGCTGAACTGCATACCAAGAACAGCCCAGTCTGTAAAAATTATCTCGACTGCCCGGACTGCTTAAAGGGTTGGGCTACAGTTAACTTGTTCCTGCAGTACAAGCTAAATCCAACAAGTCGTGGTGAAAAATGATGTGCTGTGGTCCAAGTTCTCCCTCGGAAAAGTTCACTGAGCCAAAAAAATAATGGTTGCCATGGCAATTATGCTTGACTGCACCCGATTCAGTCATTTTTTACTTCAAATTAGAGCCGTTTTCGTGAATTTCGCCAGAAATATAATATTTTCGTGATTTTTTTGCCTATTCAGCTGGATAAGTGATGCAAACATAGTCTACAATAGTCAGGTGTCATGCAATGCATGAACTCAACATGCCAAAATATTAAATCGGGAGAAAAAATGATCAATTAGCATGAAAAAGGGGTTTTTCTTAAGAGAAACTTATCGTGTCCTGATTGTTATTTTTTTGCTACTACATAAAATATGTAGCATTTGTAGTTAAGAGAAAAAGTGGCTGGGTGGAATTAAGTATAATTCATTTCGAAATAGGTCCTCAGATATGGGGTCTTTTGTTGTACATGTCGTCTCAAGCGAGGTGAACGACACGTGATTTGCAACATAAATGCAAATATTGAGTAGAAGCGCTGCAATATTTTATTTATTATTATTTCGTTCTAGGAGCTACTTTGAACAATATTATACATATATATGACAATTGTAAAACGCGCAATGAGATATTTTGCCAAAACCCATCATCAGTTGCCATGGAAACGGTTATCATCATGATATGTCTTACAAACTCTAAATATCCTCAAAACTCTGGTTTTTATGGTAAAATTTCGGATTATTTCATGTCCCATTGCCTATTTTACGACTTAATTACCCACTAGGAGGGTTTTCATTATTATTCATACTTATTCTGTTTGAGTGAAAGGAACTTGGGTCCTGCTGAACTGCATACCAAGAACAGCCCAGTCTGTAAAAATTATCTCGACTGCCCGGACTGCTTAAAGGGTTGGGCTACAGTTAACTTGTTCCTGCAGTACAAGCTAAATCCAACAAGTCGTGGTGAAAAATGATGTGCTGTGGTCCAAGTTCTCCCTCGGAAAAGTTCACTGAGCCAAAAAAATAATGGTTGCCATGGCAATTATGCTTGACTGCACCCGATTCAGTCATTTTTTACTTCAAATTAGAGCCGTTTTCGTGAATTTCGCCAGAAATATAATATTTTCGTGATTGTTTTGCCTATTCAGCTGGATAAGTGATGCAAACATAGTCTACAATAGTCAGGTGTCATGCAATGCATGAACTCAACATGCCAAAATATTAAATCGGGAGAAAAAATGATCAATTAGCATGAAAAAGGGGTTTTTCTTAAGGCTGCACACCTGGGTTAGAAGGCCCTATATAAATCAATGTAAATTTTCCCACTTCGGACCCTCTTATCTCTATCAAAGGGGAAGAAAATAAACTTATTGTTCATTTTTTCTGACAGCTACATCACTGGGCTGTAATAAAAATGTCATTTCGTCATATGGTCACACGCTCGTTTTTTCGCTAAATCTAAATGAAAAAAATCACCAGTTTCCGCCCGATTTGCCGACGAGCATCTGACAGTCGAGGTCCCCTCGAAACATGTGTGTTCGGCGTAGGAATACCAGACATTTAATGTTTTGTCAAAACGACATGTAGTGCAATGTTCGAATCTTTTTAGCTGCAAAACACCACTAGTTATATATTCAATATCCACAAATACTGCATACATGCCTGAAATCCAAGGTTTTTTTAGGCACTATTTGATTGGGTACACGGAAGTTCATCGGAGGAATCCCAGGTGTGATACCTTAAGAGAAACTTACCTTGTCCTGATTGTTATTTTTTTGCTACTACATAAAATATGTAGCATTTGTAGTTAAGAGAAAAAGTGGCTGGGTGAAATTAAGTATAATTCATTTCGAAATAGGTCCTCAGATATGGGGTCTTTTGTTGTACATGTCGTCTCAAGCGAGGTGAACGACACGTGATTTGCAACATAAATGCAAATATTGAGTAGAAGCGCTGCAATATTTTATTTATTATTATTTCGTTCTAGGAGCTACTTTGAACAATATTATACATATATATGACAATTGTAAAACGCGCAATGAGATATTTTGCCAAAACCCATTATCCGTTGCCATGGAAACGGTTATCATCATGATATGTCTTACAAACTCTAAATATCCTCAAAACTCTGGTTTTTATGGTAAAATTTCGGATTATTTCATGTCCCATTGCCTATTTTACGACTTAATTACCCACTAGGAGGGTTTTCATTATTATTCATACTTATTCTGTTTGAGTGAAAAGAACTTGGGTCCTGCTGAACTGCATACCAAGAACAGCCCAGTCTGTAAAAATTATCTCGACTGCCCGGACTGCTTAAAGGGTTGGGCTACAGTTAACTTGTTCCTGCAGTACAAGCTAAATCCAACAAGTCGTGGTGAAAAATGATGTGCTGTGGTCCAAGTTCTCCCTCGGAAAAGTTCACTGAGCCAAAAAAATAATGGTTGCCATGGCAATTATGCTTGACTGCACCCGATTCAGTCATTTTTTACTTCAAATTAGAGCCGTTTTCGTGAATTTCGCCAGAAATATAATATTTTCGTGATTTTTTTGCCTATTCAGCTGGATAAGTGATGCAAACATAGTCTACAATAGTCAGGTGTCATGCAATGCATGAACTCAACATGCCAAAATATTAAATGGGGAGAAAAAATGGTCAATTAGCATGAAAAAGGGGTTTTTCTTAAGGCTGCACACCTGGGTTGGAAGGCCCTATATAAATCAATGTAAATTTTCCCACTTCGGACCCTCTTATCTCTATCAAAGGGGAAGAAAATAAACTTATTGTTCATTTTTTTCTGACAGCTACATCACTGGGCTGTAATAAAAATGTCATTTCGTCATATGGTCACACGCTCGTTTTTTCGCTAAATCTAAATGAAAAAAATCACCAGTTTCCGCCCGATTTGCCGACCAGCATCTGACAGTCGAGGTCCCCTCGAAACATGTGTGTTCGGCGTAGGAATACCAGACATTTAATGTTTTGTCAAAACGACATGTAGTGCAATGTTCGAATCTTTTTAGCTGCAAAACACCACTAGTTATATATTCAATATCCACAAAGACTGCATACATGCCTGAAATCCAAGGTTTTTTTAGGCACTATTTGATTGGGTACACGGAAGTTCATCGGAGGAATCCCAGGTGTGATACCTTAAGAGAAACTTACCTTGTCCTGATTGTTATTTTTTTGCTACTACATAAAATATGTAGCATTTGTAGTTAAGAGAAAAAGTGGCTGGGTGAAATTAAGTATAATTCATTTCGAAATAGGTCCTCAGATATGGGGTCTTTTGTTGTACATGTCGTCTCAAGCGAGGTGAACGACACGTGATTTGCAACATAAATGCAAATATTGAGTAGAAGCGCTGCAATATTTTATTTATTATTATTTCGTTCTAGGAGCTACTTTGAACAATATTATACATATATATGACAATTGTAAAACGCGCAATGAGATATTTTGCCAAAACCCATTATCCGTTGCCATGGAAACGGTTATCATCATGATATGTCTTACAAACTCTAAATATCCTCAAAACTCTGGTTTTTATGGTAAAATTTCGGATTATTTCATGTCCCATTGCCTATTTTACGACTTAATTACCCACTAGGAGGGTTTTCATTATTATTCATACTTATTCTGTTTGAGTGAAAAGAACTTGGGTCCTGCTGAACTGCATACCAAGAACAGCCCAGTCTGTAAAAATTATCTCGACTGCCCGGACTGCTTAAAGGGTTGGGCTACAGTTAACTTGTTCCTGCAGTACAAGCTAAATCCAACAAGTCGTGGTGAAAAATGATGTGCTGTGGTCCAAGTTCTCCCTCGGAAAAGTTCACTGAGCCAAAAAAATAATGGTTGCCATGGCAATTATGCTTGACTGCACCCGATTCAGTCATTTTTTACTTCAAATTAGAGCCGTTTTCGTGAATTTCGCCAGAAATATAATATTTTCGTGATTTTTTTGCCTATTCAGCTGGATAAGTGATGCAAACATAGTCTACAATAGTCAGGTGTCATGCAATGCATGAACTCAACATGCCAAAATATTAAATGGGGAGAAAAAATGGTCAATTAGCATGAAAAAGGGGTTTTTCTTAAGGCTGCACACCTGGGTTGGAAGGCCCTATATAAATCAATGTAAATTTTCCCACTTCGGACCCTCTTATCTCTATCAAAGGGGAAGAAAATAAACTTATTGTTCATTTTTTTCTGACAGCTACATCACTGGGCTGTAATAAAAATGTCATTTCGTCATATGGTCACACGCTCGTTTTTTCGCTAAATCTAAATGAAAAAAATCACCAGTTTCCGCCCGATTTGCCGACCAGCATCTGACAGTCGAGGTCCCCTCGAAACATGTGTGTTCGGCGTAGGAATACCAGACATTTAATGTTTTGTCAAAACGACATGTAGTGCAATGTTCGAATCTTTTTAGCTGCAAAACACCACTAGTTATATATTCAATATCCACAAAGACTGCATACATGCCTGAAATCCAAGGTTTTTTTAGGCACTATTTGATTGGGTACACGGAAGTTCATCGGAGGAATCCCAGGTGTGATACCTTAAGAGAAACTTATCTTGTCCTGATTGTTATTTTTTTGCTACTACATAAAATATGTAGCATTTGTAGTTAAGAGAAAAAGTGGCTGGGTGGAATTAAGTATAATTCATTTCGAAATAGGTCCTCAGATATGGGGTCTTTTGTTGTACATGTCGTCTCAAGCGAGGTGAACGACACATGATTTGCAACATAAATGCAAATATTGAGTAGAAGCGCTGCAATATTTTATTTATTATTATTTCGTTCTAGGAGCTACTTTGAACAATATTATACATATATATGACAATTGTAAAACGCGCAATGAGATATTTTGCCAAAACCCATTATCCGTTGCCATGGAAACGGTTATCATCATGATATGTCTTACAAACTCTAAATATCCTCAAAACTCTGGTTTTTATGGTAAAATTTCGGATTATTTCATGTCCCATTGCCTATTTTACGACTTAATTACCCACTAGGAGGGTTTTCATTATTATTCATACTTATTCTGTTTGAGTGAAAGGAACTTGGGTCCTGCTGAACTGCATACCAAGAACAGCCCAGTCTGTAAAAATTATCTCGACTGCCCGGACTGCTTAAAGGGTTGGGCTACAGTTAACTTGTTCCTGCAGTACAAGCTAAATCCAACAAGTCGTGGTGAAAAATGATGTGCTGTGGTCCAAGTTCTCCCTCGGAAAAGTTCACTGAGCCATAAAAATAATGGTTGCCATGGCAATTATGCTTGACTGCACCCGATTTAGTCATTTTTTACTTCAAATTAGAGCCGTTTTCGTTAATTTCGCCAGAAATATAATATTTTCGTGATTTTTTTGCCTATTCAGCTGGATAAGTGATGCAAACATAGTCTACAATAGTCAGGTGTCATGCAATGCATGAACTCAACATGCCAAAATATTAAATCGGGAGGAAAAATGATCAATTAGCATGAAAAAGGGGTTTTTCTTAAGGCTGCACACCTGGGTTAGAAGGCCCTATATAAATCAATGTAAATTTTCCCACTTCGGACCCTCTTATCTCTATCAAAGGGGAAGAAAATAAACTTATTGTTCATTTTTTTCTGACAGCTACATCACTGGGCTGTAATAAAAATGTCATTTCGTCATATGGTCACACGCTCGTTTTTTCGCTAAATCTAAATGAAAAAAATCACCAGTTTCCGCCCGATTTGCCGACGAGCATCTGACAGTCGAGGTCCCCTCAAACATGTGTGTTCGGCGTAGGAATACCAGACATTTAATGTTTTGTCAAAACGACATGTAGTGCAATGTTCGAATCTTTTTAGCTGCAAAACACCACTAGTTATATATTCAATATCCACAAAGACTGCATACATGCCTGAAATCCAAGGTTTTTTTAGGCACTATTTGATTGGGTACACGGAAGTTCATCGGAGGAATCCCAGGTGTGATACCTTAAGAGAAACTTATCTTGTCCTGATTGTTATTTTTTTGCTACTACATAAAATATGTAGCATTTGTAGTTAAGAGAAAAAGTGGCTGGGTGGAATTAAGTATAATTCATTTCGAAATAGGTCCTCAGATATGGGGTCTTTTGTTGTACATGTCGTCTCAAGCGAGGTGAACGACACGTGATTTGCAACATAAATGCAAATATTGAGTAGAAGCGCTGCAATATTTTATTTATTATTATTTCGTTCTAGGAGCTACTTTGAACAATATTATACATATATATGACAATTGTAAAACGCGCAATGAGATATTTTGCCAAAACCCATTATCCGTTGCCATGGAAACGGTTATCATCATGATATGTCTTACAAACTCTAAATATCCTCAAAACTCTGGTTCTTATGGTAAAATTTCGGATTATTTCATGTCCCATTGCCTATTTTACGACTTAATTACCCACTAGGAGGGTTTTCATTATTATTCATACTTATTCTGTTTGAGTGAAAGGAACTTGGGTCCTGCTGAACTGCATACCAAGAACAGCCCAGTCTGTAAAAATTATCTCGACTGCCCGGACTGCTTAAAGGGTTGGGCTACAGTTAACTTGTTCCTGCAGTACAAGCTAAATCCAACAAGTCGTGGTGAAAAATGATGTGCTGTGGTCCAAGTTCTCCCTCGGAAAAGTTCACTGAGCCAAAAAAATAATGGTTGCCATGGCAATTATGCTTGACTGCACCCGATTCAGTCATTTTTTACTTCAAATTAGAGCCGTTTTCGTGAATTTCGCCAGAAATATAATATTTTCGTGATTTTTTTGCCTATTCAGCTGGATAAGTGATGCAAACATAGTCTACAATAGTCAGGTGTCATGCAATGCATGAACTCAACATGCCAAAATATTAAATCGGGAGAAAAAATGATCAATTAGCATGAAAAAGGGGTTTTTCTTAAGAGAAACTTATCTTGTCCTGATTGTTATTTTTTTGCTACTACATAAAATATGTAGCATTTGTAGTTAAGAGAAAAAGTGGCTGGGTGGAATTAAGTATAATTCATTTCGAAATAGGTCCTCAGATATGGGGTTTTTTGTTGTACATGTCGTCTCAAGCGAGGTGAACGACACGTGATTTGCAACATAAATGCAAATATTGAGTAGAAGCGCTGCAATATTTTATTTATTATTATTTCGTTCTAGGAGCTACTTTGAACAATATTATACATATATATGACAATTGTAAAACGCGCAATGAGATATTTTGCCAAAACCCATTATCCGTTGCCATGGAAACGGTTATCATCATGATATGTCTTACAAACTCTAAATATCCTCAAAACTCTGGTTTTTATGGTAAAATTTCGGATTATTTCATGTCCCATTGCCTATTTTACGACTTAATTACCCACTAGGAGGGTTTTCATTATTATTCATACTTATTCTGTTTGAGTGAAAGGAACTTGGGTCCTGCTGAACTGCATACCAAGAACAGCCCAGTCTGTAAAAATTATCTCGACTGCCCGGACTGCTTAAAGGGTTGGGCTACAGTTAACTTGTTCCTGCAGTACAAGCTAAATCCAACAAGTCGTGGTGAAAAATGATGTGCTGTGGTCCAAGTTCTCCCTCGGTAAAGTTCACTGAGCCAAAAAAATAATGGTTGCCATGGCAATTATGCTTGACTGCACCCGATTCAGTAATTTTTTACTTCAAATTAGAGCCGTTTTCGTGAATTTCGCCAGAAATATAATATTTTCGTGATTTTTTTGCCTATTCAGCTGGATAAGTGATGCAAACATAGTCTACAATAGTCAGGTGTCATGCAATGCATGAACTCAACATGCCAAAATATTAAATCGGGAGAAAAAATGATCAATTAGCATGAAAAAGGGGTTTTTCTTAAGTCTGCACACCTGGGTTAGAAGGCCCTATATAAATCAATGTAAATTTTCCCACTTCGGACCCTCTTATCTCTATCAAAGGGGAAGTAAATAAACTTATTGTTCATTTTTTCTGACAGCTACATCACTAGGCTGTAATAAAAATGTCATTTCGTCATATGGTCACACGCTCGTTTTTTCGCTAAATCTAAATGAAAAAAATCACCAGTTTCCGCCCGATTTGCCGACGAGCATCTGACAGTCGAGGTCCCCTCGAAACATGTGTGTTCGGCGTAGGAATACCAGACATTTAATGTTTTGTCAAAACGACATGTAGTGCAATGTTCGAATCTTTTTAGCTGCAAAACACCACTAGTTATATATTCAATATCCACAAAGACTGCATACATGCCTGAAATCCAAGGTTTTTTTAGGCACTATTTGATTGGGTACACGGAAGTTCATCGGAGGAATCCCAGGTGTGATACCTTAAGAGAAACTTATCTTGTCCTGATTGTTATTTTTTTGCTACTACATAAAATATGTAGCATTTGTAGTTAAGAGAAAAAGTGGCTGGGTGGAATTAAGTATAATTCATTTCGAAATAGGTCCTCATATATGGGGTCTTTTGTTGTACATGTCATCTCAAGCGAGGTGAACGACACGTGATTTGCAACATAAATGCAAATATTGAGTAGAAGTGCTGCAATATTTTATTTATTATTATTTCGTTCTAGGAGCTACTTTGAACAATATTATACATATATATGACAATTGTAAAACGCGCAATGAGATATTTTGCCAAAACCCATTATCCGTTGCCTTGGAAACGGTTATCATCATGATATGTCTTACAAACTCTAAATATCCTCAAAACTCTGGTTTTTATGGTAAAATTTCGGATTATTTCATGTCCCATTGCCTATTTTACGACTTAATTACCCACTAGGAGGGTTTTCATTATTATTCATACTTATTCTGTTTGAGTGAAAGGAACTTGGGTCCTGCTGAACTGCATACCAAGAACAGCCCAGTCTGTAAAAATTATCTCGACTGCCCGGACTGCTTAAAGGGTTGGGCTACAGTTAACTTGTTCCTGCAGTACAAGCTAAATCCAACAAGTCGTGGTGAAAAATGATGTGCTGTGGTCCAAGTTCTCCCTCGGAAAAGTTCACTGAGCCAAAAAAATAATGGTTGCCATGGCAATTATGCTTGACTGCACCCGATTCAGTCATTTTTTACTTCAAATTAGAGCCGTTTTCGTGAATTTCGCCAGAAATATAATATTTTTGTGATTTTTTTGCCTATTCAGCTGGATAAGTGATGCAAACATAGTCTACAATAGTCAGGTGTCATGCAATGCATGAACTCAACATGCCAAAATATTAAATCGGGAGAAAAAATGATCAATTAGCATGAAAAAGGGGTTTTTCTTAAGGTTGCACACCTGGGTTAGAAGGCCCTATATAAATCAATGTAAATTTTCCCACTTCGGACCCTCTTATCTCTATCAAAGGGGAAGAAAATAAACTTATTGTTCATTTTTTTCTGACAGCTACATCACTGGGCTGTAATAAAAATGTCATTTCGTCATATGGTCACACGCTCGTTTTTTAGCTAAATCTAAATGAAAAAAATCACCAGTTTCCGCCCGATTTGCCGACGAGCATCTGACAGTCGAGGTCCCCTCGAAACATGTGTGTTCGGCGTAGGAATACCAGACATTTAATGTTTTGTCAAAACGACATGTAGTGCAATGTTCGAATCTTTTTAGCTGCAAAACACCACTAGTTATATATTCAATATCCACAAAGACTGCATACATGCCTGAAATCCAAGGTTTTTTTAGGCACTATTTGATTGGGTACACGGAAGTTCATCGGAGGAATCCCAGGTGTGATACCTTAAGAGAAACTTATCTTGTCCTGATTATTATTTTTTTGCTACTACATAAAATATGTAGCATTTGTAGTTAAGAGAAAAAGTGGCTGGGTGGAATTAAGTATAATTCATTTCGAAATAGGTCCTCAGATATGGGGTCTTTTGTTGTACATGTCGTCTCAAGCGAGGTGAACGACACGTGATTTGCAACATAAATGCAAATATTGAGTAGAAGCGCTGCAATATTTTATTTATTATTATTTCGTTCTAGGAGCTACTTTGAACAATATTATACATATATATGACAATTGTAAAACGTGCAATGAGATATTTTGCCAAAACCCATTATCCGTTGCCATGGAAACGGTTATCATCATGATATGTCTTACAAACTCTAAATATCCTCAAAACTCTGGTTTTTATGGTAAAATTTCGGATTATTTCATGTCCCATTGCCTATTTTACGACTTAATTACCCACTAGGAGGGTTTTCATTATTATTCATACTTATTCTGTTTGAGTGAAAGGAACTTGGGTCCTGCTGAACTGCATACCAAGAACAGCCCAGTATGTAAAAATTATCTCGACTGCCCGGACTGCTTAAAGGGTTGGGCTACAGTTAACTTGTTCCTGCAGTACAAGCTAAATCCAACAAGTCGTGGTGAAAAATGATGTGCTGTGGTCCAAGTTCTCCCTCGGAAAAGTTCACTGAGCCAAATAAATAATGGTTGCCATGGCAATTATGCTTGACTGCACCCGATTCAGTCATTTTTTACTTCAAATTAGAGCCGTTTTCGTTAATTTCGCCAGAAATATAATATTTTCGTGATTTTTTTGCCTATTCAGCTGGATAAGTGATGCAAACATAGTCTACAATAGTCAGGTGTCATGCAATGCATGAACTCAACATGCCAAAATATTAAATCGGGAGAAAAAATGATCAATTAGCATGAAAAAGGGGTTTTTCTTAAGAGAAACTTATCTTGTCCTGATTGTTATTTTTTTGCTACTACATAAAATATGTAGCATTTGTAGTTAAGAGAAAAAGTGGCTGGGTGGAATTAAGTATAATTCATTTCGAAATAGGTCCTCAGATATGGGGTCTTTTGTTGTACATGTCGTCTCAAGCGAGGTGAACGACACGTGATTTGCAACATAAATGCAAATATTGAGTAGAAGCGCTGCAATATTTTATTTATTATTATTTCGTTCTAGGAGCTACTTTGAACAATATTATACATATATATGACAATTGTAAAACGCGCAATGAGATATTTTGCCAAAACCCATTATCCGTTGCCATGGAAACGGTTATCATCATGATATGTCTTACAAACTCTAAATATCCTCAAAACTCTGGTTTTTATGGTAAAATTTCGGATTATTTCATGTCCCATTGCCTATTTTACGACTTAATTACCCACTAGGAGGGTTTTCATTATTATTCATACTTATTCTGTTTGAGTGAAAGGAACTTGGGTCCTGCTGAACTGCATACCAAGAACAGCCCAGTATGTAAAAATTATCTCGACTGCCCGGACTGCTTAAAGGGTTGGGCTACAGTTAACTTGTCCCTGCAGTACAAGCTAAATCCAACAAGTCGTGGTGAAAAATGATGTGCTGTGGTCCAAGTTCTCCCTCGGAAAAGTTCACTGAGCCAAAAAAATAATGGTTGCCATGGCAATTATGCTTGACTGCACCCGATTCAGTCATTTTTTACTTCAAATTAGAGCCGTTTTCGTTAATTTCGCCAGAAATATAATATTTTCGTGATTTTTTTGCCTATTCAGCTGGATAAGTGATGCAAACATAGTCTACAATAGTCAGGTGTCATGCAATGCATGAACTCAACATGCCAAAATATTAAATCGGGAGAAAAAATGATCAATTAGCATGAAAAAGGGGTTTTTCTTAAGAGAAACTTATCTTGTCCTGATTGTTATTTTTTTGCTACTACATAAAATATGTAGCATTTGTAGTTAAGGGAAAAAGTGGCTGGGTGGAATTAAGTATAATTCATTTCGAAATAGGTCCTCAGATATGGGGTCTTTTGTTGTACATGTCGTCTCAAGCGAGGTGAACGACACGTGATTTGCAACATAAATGCAAATATTGAGTAGAAGCGCTGCAATATTTTATTTATTATTATTTCGTTCTAGGAGCTACTTTGAACAATATTATACATATATATGACAATTGTAAAACGCGCAATGAGATATTTTGCCAAAACCCATTATCCGTTGCCATGGAAACGGTTATCATCATGATATGTCTTACAAACTCTAAATATCCTCAAAACTCTGGTTTTTATGGTAAAATTTCGGATTATTTCATGTCCCATTGCCTATTTTACGACTTAATTACCCACTAGGAGGGTTTTCATTATTATTCATACTTATTCTGTTTGAGTGAAAGGAACTTGGGTCCTGCTGAACTGCATACCAAGAACAGCCCAGTATGTAAAAATTATCTCGACTGCCCGGACTGCTTAAAGGGTTGGGCTACAGTTAACTTGTTCCTGCAGTACAAGCTAAATCCAACAAGTCGTGGTGAAAAATGATGTGCTGTGGTCCAAGTTCTCCCTCGGAAAAGTTCACTGAGCCAAAAAAATAATGGTTGCCATGGCAATTATGCTTGACTGCACCCGATTCAGTCATTTTTTACTTCAAATTAGAGCCGTTTTCGTTAATTACGCCAGAAATATAATATTTTCGTGATTTTTTTGCCTATTCAGCTGGATAAGTGATGCAAACATAGTCTACAATAGTCAGGTGTCATGCAATGCATGAACTCAACATGCCAAAATATTAAATCGGGAGAAAAAATGATCAATTAGCATGAAAAAGGGGTTTTTCTTAAGGCTGCACACCTGGGTTAGAAGGCCCTATATAAATCAATGTAAATTTTCCCACTTCGGACCCTCTTATCTCTATCAAAGGGGAAGAAAATAAACTTATTGTTCATTTTTTCTGACAGCTACATCACTGGGCTGTAATAAAAATGTCATTTCGTCATATGGTCACACGCTCGTTTTTTCGCTAAATCTAAATGAAAAAAATCACCAGTTTCCGCCCGATTTGCCGACGAGCATCTGACAGTCGAGGTCCCCTCGAAACATGTGTGTTCGGCGTAGGAATACCAGACATTTAATGTTTTGTCAAAACGACATGTAGTGCAATGTTCGAATCTTTTTAGCTGCGAAACACCACTAGTTATATATTCAATATCCACAAAGACTGCATACATGCCTGAAATCCAAGGTTTTTTTAGGCACTATTTGATTGGGTACACGGAAGTTCATCGGAGGAATCCCAGGTGTGATACCTTAAGAGAAACTTATCTTGTCCTGATTATTATTTTTTTGCTACTACATAAAATATGTAGCATTTGTAGTTAAGAGAAAAAGTGGCTGGGTGGAATTAAGTATAATTCATTTCGAAATAGGTCCTCAGATATGGGGTCTTTTGTTGTACATGTCGTCTCAAGCGAGGTGAACGACACGTGATTTGCAACATAAATGCAAATATTGAGTAGAAGCGCTGCAATATTTTATTTATTATTATTTCGTTCTAGGAGCTACTTTGAACAATATTATACATATATATGACAATTGTAAAACGCGCAATGAGATATTTTGCCAAAACCCATTATCCGTTGCCATGGAAACGGTTATCATCATGATATGTCTTACAAACTCTAAATATCCTCAAAACTCTGGTTTTTATGGTAAAATTTCAGATTATTTCATGTCCCATTGCCTATTTTACGACTTAATTACCCACTAGGAGGGTTTTCATTATTATTCATACTTATTCTGTTTGAGTGAAAGGAACTTGGGTCCTGCTGAACTGCATACCAAGAACAGCCCAGTATGTAAAAATTATCTCGACTGCCCGGACTGCTTAAAGGGTTGGGCTACAGTTAACTTGTTCCTGCAGTACAAGCTAAATCCAACAAGTCGTGGTGAAAAATGATGTGCTGTGGTCCAAGTTCTCCCTCGGAAAAGTTCACTGAGCCAAATAAATAATGGTTGCCATGGCAATTATGCTTGACTGCACCCGATTCAGTCATTTTTTACTTCAAATTAGAGCCGTTTTCGTTAATTTCGCCAGAAATATAATATTTTCGTGATTTTTTTGCCTATTCAGCTGGATAAGTGATGCAAACATAGTCTACAATAGTCAGGTGTCATGCAATGCATGAACTCAACATGCCAAAATATTAAATCGGGAGAAAAAATGATCAATTAGCATGAAAAAGGGGTTTTTCTTAAGGCTGCACACCTGGGTTAGAAGGCCCTATATAAATCAATGTAAATTTTCCCACTTCGGACCCTCTTATCTCTATCAAAGGGGAAGAAAATAAACTTATTGTTCATTTTTTCTGACAGCTACATCACTGGGCTGTAATAAAAATGTCATTTCGTCATATGGTCACACGCTCGTTTTTTCGCTAAATCTAAATGAAAAAAATCACCAGTTTCCGCCCGATTTGCCGACGAGCATCTGACAGTCGAGGTCCCCTCGAAACATGTGTGTTCGGCGTAGGAATACCAGACATTTAATGTTTTGTCAAAACGACATGTAGTGCAATGTTCGAATCTTTTTAGCTGCAAAACACCACTAGTTATATATTCAATATCCACAAAGACTGCATACATGCCTGAAATCCAAGGTTTTTTTAGGCACTATTTGATTGGGTACACGGAAGTTCATCGGAGGAATCCCAGGTGTGATACCTTAAGAGAAACTTATCTTGTCCTGATTATTATTTTTTTGCTACTACATAAAATATGTAGCATTTGTAGTTAAGAGAAAAAGTGGCTGGGTGGAATTAAGTATAATTCATTTCGAAATAGGTCCTCAGATATGGGGTCTTTTGTTGTACATGTCGTCTCAAGCGAGGTGAACGACACGTGATTTGCAACATAAATGCAAATATTGAGTAGAAGCGCTGCAATATTTTATTTATTATTATTTCGTTCTAGGAGCTACTTTGAACAATATTATACATATATATGACAATTGTAAAACGCGCAATGAGATATTTTGCCAAAACCCATTATCCGTTGCCATGGAAACGGTTATCATCATGATATGTCTTACAAACTCTAAATATCCTCAAAACTCTGGTTTTTATGGTAAAATTTCGGATTATTTCATGTCCCATTGCCTATTTTACGACTTAATTACCCACTAGGAGGGTTTTCATTATTATTCATACTTATTCTGTTTGAGTGAAAGGAACTTGGGTCCTGCTGAACTGCATACCAAGAACAGCCCAGTATGTAAAAATTATCTCGACTGCCCGGACTGCTTAAAGGGTTGGGCTACAGTTAACTTGTTCCTGCAGTACAAGCTAAATCCAACAAGTCGTGGTGAAAAATGATGTGCTGTGGTCCAAGTTCTCCCTCGGAAAAGTTCACTGAGCCAAATAAATAATGGTTGCCATGGCAATTATGCTTGACTGCACCCGATTCAGTCATTTTTTACTTCAAATTAGAGCCGTTTTCGTTAATTTCGCCAGAAATATAATATTTTCGTGATTTTTTTGCCTATTCAGCTGGATAAGTGATGCAAACATAGTCTACAATAGTCAGGTGTCATGCAATGCATGAACTCAACATGCCAAAATATTAAATCGGGAGAAAAAATGATCAATTAGCATGAAAAAGGGGTTTTTCTTAAGGCTGCACACCTGGGTTAGAAGGCCCTATATAAATCAATGTAAATTTTCCCACTTCGGACCCTCTTATCTCTATCAAAGGGGAAGAAAATAAACTTATTGTTCATTTTTTCTGACAGCTACATCACTGGGCTGTAATAAAAATGTCATTTCGTCATATGGTCACACGCTCGTTTTTTCGCTAAATCTAAATGAAAAAAATCACCAGTTTCCGCCCGATTTGCCGACGAGCATCTGACAGTCGAGGTCCCCTCGAAACATGTGTGTTCGGCGTAGGAATACCAGACATTTAATGTTTTGTCAAAACGACATGTAGTGCAATGTTCGAATCTTTTTAGCTGCAAAACACCACTAGTTATATATTCAATATCCACAAAGACTGCATACATGCCTGAAATCCAAGGTTTTTTTAGGCACTATTTGATTGGGTACACGGAAGTTCATCGGAGGAATCCCAGGTGTGATACCTTAAGAGAAACTTATCTTGTCCTGATTATTATTTTTTTGCTACTACATAAAATATGTAGCATTTGTAGTTAAGAGAAAAAGTGGCTGGGTGGAATTAAGTATAATTCATTTCGAAATAGGTCCTCAGATATGGGGTCTTTTGTTGTACATGTCGTCTCAAGCGAGGTGAACGACACGTGATTTGCAACATAAATGCAAATATTGAGTAGAAGCGCTGCAATATTTTATTTATTATTATTTCGTTCTAGGAGCTACTTTGAACAATATTATACATATATATGACAATTGTAAAACGCGCAATGAGATATTTTGCCAAAACCCATTATCCGTTGCCATGGAAACGGTTATCATCATGATATGTCTTACAAACTCTAAATATCCTCAAAACTCTGGTTTTTATGGTAAAATTTCGGATTATTTCATGTCCCATTGCCTATTTTACGACTTAATTACCCACTAGGAGGGTTTTCATTATTATTCATACTTATTCTGTTTGAGTGAAAGGAACTTGGGTCCTGCTGAACTGCATACCAAGAACAGCCCAGTATGTAAAAATTATCTCGACTGCCCGGACTGCTTAAAGGGTTGGGCTACAGTTAACTTGTTCCTGCAGTACAAGCTAAATCCAACAAGTCGTGGTGAAAAATGATGTGCTGTGGTCCAAGTTCTCCCTCGGAAAAGTTCACTGAGCCAAATAAATAATGGTTGCCATGGCAATTATGCTTGACTGCACCCGATTCAGTCATTTTTTACTTCAAATTAGAGCCGTTTTCGTTAATTTCGCCAGAAATATAATATTTTCGTGATTTTTTTGCCTATTCAGCTGGATAAGTGATGCAAACATAGTCTACAATAGTCAGGTGTCATGCAATGCATGAACTCAACATGCCAAAATATTAAATCGGGAGAAAAAATGATCAATTAGCATGAAAAAGGGGTTTTTCTTAAGGCTGCACACCTGGGTTAGAAGGCCCTATATAAATCAATGTAAATTTTCCCACTTCGGACCCTCTTATCTCTATCAAAGGGGAAGAAAATAAACTTATTGTTCATTTTTTCTGACAGCTACATCACTGGGCTGTAATAAAAATGTCATTTCGTCATATGGTCACACGCTCGTTTTTTCGCTAAATCTAAATGAAAAAAATCACCAGTTTCCGCCCGATTTGCCGACGAGCATCTGACAGTCGAGGTCCCCTCGAAACATGTGTGTTCGGCGTAGGAATACCAGACATTTAATGTTTTGTCAAAACGACATGTAGTGCAATGTTCGAATCTTTTTAGCTGCAAAACACCACTAGTTATATATTCAATATCCACAAAGACTGCATACATGCCTGAAATCCAAGGTTTTTTTAGGCACTATTTGATTGGGTACACGGAAGTTCATCGGAGGAATCCCAGGTGTGATACCTTAAGAGAAACTTATCTTGTCCTGATTATTATTTTTTTGCTACTACATAAAATATGTAGCATTTGTAGTTAAGAGAAAAAGTGGCTGGGTGGAATTAAGTATAATTCATTTCGAAATAGGTCCTCAGATATGGGGTCTTTTGTTGTACATGTCGTCTCAAGCGAGGTGAACGACACGTGATTTGCAACATAAATGCAAATATTGAGTAGAAGCGCTGCAATATTTTATTTATTATTATTTCGTTCTAGGAGCTACTTTGAACAATATTATACATATATATGACAATTGTAAAACGCGCAATGAGATATTTTGCCAAAACCCATTATCCGTTGCCATGGAAACGGTTATCATCATGATATGTCTTACAAACTCTAAATATCCTCAAAACTCTGGTTTTTATGGTAAAATTTCGGATTATTTCATGTCCCATTGCCTATTTTACGACTTAATTACCCACTAGGAGGGTTTTCATTATTATTCATACTTATTCTGTTTGAGTGAAAGGAACTTGGGTCCTGCTGAACTGCATACCAAGAACAGCCCAGTATGTAAAAATTATCTCGACTGCCCGGACTGCTTAAAGGGTTGGGCTACAGTTAACTTGTCCCTGCAGTACAAGCTAAATCCAACAAGTCGTGGTGAAAAATGATGTGCTGTGGTCCAAGTTCTCCCTCGGAAAAGTTCACTGAGCCAAAAAAATAATGGTTGCCATGGCAATTATGCTTGACTGCACCCGATTCAGTCATTTTTTACTTCAAATTAGAGCCGTTTTCGTTAATTTCGCCAGAAATATAATATTTTCGTGATTTTTTTGCCTATTCAGCTGGATAAGTGATGCAAACATAGTCTACAATAGTCAGGTGTCATGCAATGCATGAACTCAACATGCCAAAATATTAAATCGGGAGAAAAAATGATCAATTAGCATGAAAAAGGGGTTTTTCTTAAGAGAAACTTATCTTGTCCTGATTGTTATTTTTTTGCTACTACATAAAATATGTAGCATTTGTAGTTAAGGGAAAAAGTGGCTGGGTGGAATTAAGTATAATTCATTTCGAAATAGGTCCTCAGATATGGGGTCTTTTGTTGTACATGTCGTCTCAAGCGAGGTGAACGACACGTGATTTGCAACATAAATGCAAATATTGAGTAGAAGCGCTGCAATATTTTATTTATTATTATTTCGTTCTAGGAGCTACTTTGAACAATATTATACATATATATGACAATTGTAAAACGCGCAATGAGATATTTTGCCAAAACCCATTATCCGTTGCCATGGAAACGGTTATCATCATGATATGTCTTACAAACTCTAAATATCCTCAAAACTCTGGTTTTTATGGTAAAATTTCGGATTATTTCATGTCCCATTGCCTATTTTACGACTTAATTACCCACTAGGAGGGTTTTCATTATTATTCATACTTATTCTGTTTGAGTGAAAGGAACTTGGGTCCTGCTGAACTGCATACCAAGAACAGCCCAGTATGTAAAAATTATCTCGACTGCCCGGACTGCTTAAAGGGTTGGGCTACAGTTAACTTGTTCCTGCAGTACAAGCTAAATCCAACAAGTCGTGGTGAAAAATGATGTGCTGTGGTCCAAGTTCTCCCTCGGAAAAGTTCACTGAGCCAAAAAAATAATGGTTGCCATGGCAATTATGCTTGACTGCACCCGATTCAGTCATTTTTTACTTCAAATTAGAGCCGTTTTCGTTAATTACGCCAGAAATATAATATTTTCGTGATTTTTTTGCCTATTCAGCTGGATAAGTGATGCAAACATAGTCTACAATAGTCAGGTGTCATGCAATGCATGAACTCAACATGCCAAAATATTAAATCGGGAGAAAAAATGATCAATTAGCATGAAAAAGGGGTTTTTCTTAAGAGAAACTTATCTTGTCCTGATTGTTATTTTTTTGCTACTACATAAAATATGTAGCATTTGTAGTTAAGAGAAAAAGTGGCTGGGTGGAATTAAGTATAATTCATTTCGAAATAGGTCCTCAGATATGGGGTCTTTTGTTGTACATGTCATCTCAAGCGAGGTGAACGACACGTGATTTGCAACATAAATGCAAATATTGAGTAGAAGCGCTGCAATATTTTATTTATTATTATTTCGTTCTAGGAGCTACTTTGAACAATATTATACATATATATGACAATTGTAAAACGCGCAATGAGATATTTTGCCAAAACCCATTATCCGTTGCCATGGAAACGGTTATCATCATGATATGTCTTACAAACTCTAAATATCCTCAAAACTCTGGTTTTTATGGTAAAATTTCGGATTATTTCATGTCCCATTGCCTATTTTACGACTTAATTACCCACTAGGAGGGTTTTCATTATTATTCATACTTATTCTGTTTGAGTGAAAGGAACTTGGGTCCTGCTGAACTGCATACCAAAACAGCCCAGTATGTAAAAATTATCTCGACTGCCCGGACTCCTAAAGGGTTGGGCTACAGTTAACTTGTTCCTGCAGTACAAGCTAAATCCAACAAGTCGTGGTGAAAAATGATGTGCTGTGGTCCAAGTTCTCCCTCGGAAAAGTTCACTGAGCCAAAAAAATAATGGTTGCCATGGCAATTATGCTTGACTGCACCCGATTCAGTCATTTTTTACTTCAAATTAGAGCCGTTTTCGTTAATTTCGCCAGAAATATAATATTTTCGTGATTTTTTTGCCTATTCAGCTGGATAAGTGATGCAAACATAGTCTACAATAGTCAGGTGTCATGCAATGCATGAACTCAACATGCCAAAATATTAAATCGGGAGAAAAAATGATCAATTAGCATGAAAAAGGGGTTTTTCTTAAGGCTGCACACCTGGGTTAGAAGGCCCTATATAAATCAATGTAAATTTTCCCACTTCGGACCCTCTTATCTCTATCAAAGGGGAAGAAAATAAACTTATTGTTCATTTTTTCTGACAGCTACATCACTGGGCTGTAATAAAAATGTCATTTCGTCATATGGTCACACGCTCGTTTTTTCGCTAAATCTAAATGAAAAAAATCACCAGTTTCCGCCCGATTTGCCGACGAGCATCTGACAGTCGAGGTCCCCTCGAAACATGTGTGTTCGGCGTAGGAATACCAGACATTTAATGTTTTGTCAAAACGACATGTAGTGCAATGTTCGAATCTTTTTAGCTGCAAAACACCACTAGTTATATATTCAATATCCACAAAGACTGCATACATGCCTGAAATCCAAGGTTTTTTTAGGCACTATTTGATTGGGTAGGCCGACACGGAAGTTCATCGGAGGAATCCCAGGTGTGATACCATAACACCTTTTGAAATGACTGAAATGCTAAGAGCCGTCTGACATCACCATGTTAGAATATAGGGTTATTGCACAATATGGGGTTTTATGCCCGAGGGCCAAGTCTTTGAGAAGCCCGACGCGAAGCGGAGGGCTTCTTGAAGACTTGGCCCGAGGGCATGAAACCCCATATTGTGCAATAACACGTTTATCATATGCCAGTGGATGTCGGGGACATTTTAGTATGTTTCTAATGACAGAATCATATCCGATTCGAAAGAATAAGCAAGAAATACAGCTTTTATTCACACATTTATCCGATTCACAGGCCATTTCAGAGTTCCAAGAGCATCAGCATGAAACGTAAATATGTGGGAAAAAACGTCATACATGACGGAATCGTGCCAGGAAAGCGACCATGTGCTTTTGTTTACCCTTCAAAAAAATGACGTGTTTTTGAACTGAGAGCCGCCCGGGCAAGTGTGGAATTTACAGCCCGCCGGGCAGAAGTTTGTTATTGGAAGAATAGGCACAGCTATTGAAAAACCAAATACATAGATATGGTATATGTTTAGGTCTAAGTTTGTTGACAGTAATTTAAATTGCTGTATAAAAGCATTAACTTCGCTGTTTGCATCAACTGTCATTCTGGCATTATGATAAATTGCGGTATTGACCGCCTTCATATTGACCGGCGTCGCGCATAGCAACCGACGGTCTTTTGAAGTTTACGTATTCATGCGCTGGTGAAATGACGTTTTTGGGTTTTGTAACACATGAAAATGTCCATAAAATCATTTGCTTTCAGGGTCTAAAATGGCTAGGAAATTTCAGCATTTGTAATCATATCTCTCCCGAGGGGTATGCGTATCACGATGCGGCATATAATAATAAGTTAATCGACTGGATACAGTGTTTGAGGCCCTCGGTCGTGTCTGTGCCGCGGACGCACTCGCTAGCTCGTGCGTGCTACGGCCCAGACACGACCTCGGGCCTCAAACACTGTATCCAGTCAATTACCTATAATTATAGGTAACGCTGGTGAAATGACGTTTTTTTTTGGTTTTGTAGTACATGAAAATGTCCATAAAATCATTTCCTTTCAGGGTCTAAAACGGCTAGAAAATGTCAGCATTTGTAATCACATCTCTCCCGAGGGGTATGCATATCATGATGCGGCATATAATAGGCTAATAAGTTAATCGACTGGATACAGTGTTTGAGGCCCTCGCGGTCGTGTCTGTGCCGCGGACGCACTCGCTAGCTCGTGCGTGCTACGGCCCAGACACGACCTCGGGCCTCAAACACTGTATCCAGTCAATTACCTATAATTATAAAACCAGGCGTTAATTGACTGGATACAGTGTTTGAGGCCCGAGGTCGTGTCTGGGCCGTAGCACGCACGAGCTAGCGAGTGCGTCCGCGGCACAGACACGACCGCGAGGGCCTCAAACACTGTATCCAGTCGATTAACTTATTATTATATGCCGCATCATGATATGCATACCCCTCGGGAGAGATGTGATTACAAATGCTGACATTTTCTAGCCGTTTTAGACCGTGAAAGCAAATAATTTTATGGACATTTTCATGTACTACAAAACCAAAAAAAAAACGTCATTTCACCAGCGCATGAATACGTAAACCTCAAAAGACCGTCGGTTGCTACGCGCGACGCAGGTCAATATGAAGGCGGTCAATACCGCAATATATCGGACCGATTGCACTCTGTGTAATCCATTGTAGCATTTTCGTAGGCATATAATAAGAACAATTATTGATGGATGGTTTGTGTAATAATATTATGACGTTCTTTATAAGTGACCTGGATATATTTACACACAACAGAGTAGATGTCATCCCATTCCGGAACATATTTACATTTGAACCCAGATAGACAGAAGATTGTGAGCTCCGTTGGAGTCATGTTTTCCATTTCTAAGAATAACATTTTTGGTGCGACAGTTTTGAGCGCCTTCCAAAAACCACAGATAGAATTTAACACATACGAACACTGGAACAGGATATGTGGTATATCCTCTATTACATACATATTACACATTCCACAGTTTTTCGATTTACATGTACTTGAGTTCTTTGTGTGATACCAGTGACTTGAAGCTAAATAGTGTTCACCAACCAGCAATCGTAACATAGTTTTACAATAGTGTACACGATTAGGGTTGTTATTTGCGTACATCCACCAAGGCCAAACCTGGCGTCCCAGATCATTAGTGTACAGCTTGAGTTTTTTGTACATAAGAAATTGTGCTGTACATTTATCACCCTCTACTTTTGATATTTTTTCCCTCACCAGGCGTTTCCACTCGGTAATCGAACAATATTGACCTGAGTACATTGAATCTAGGACCCGTGTCAACAGACCATATTCAGACAGGAACTCTAACATGGATCGAACTGGACCAAGAGGAGATCGGGATATCCCGATGCGTACGGTTTGGAGCAATCGGTCTACTAAAAACCGTTTGCACAAGATACTTGACGGCAAAAGTAAGATACGCCACAATAGCATTAAGCGTTTGTAAGCCAAGAATGCGGATATGGACCACCACTGCAGGGGAGCCAAGACTGCTGGAACAGAACATTGGGTTGGCAGCCCCTGGATAATTTTAGCCGCGGATCTATGTGCCAGTTCCATAGCACTGGCACTCTTGTCATTTAGGTGTACCAATTCTAGACCGAAGGTAATCTGTGGAATGGATATAGACCAGTATAGCTTTGATAGGCAAAGTGGAGGCACTGGGCTGAAGCGACTACCGAGAGCCAAAGAGGCATGGAGACTCCGCCTTCCTTTGCTATTCAGTTCATCTAAGACACTGTCCATTTTCTGGGAGTCTACAACGAATGGGACGCCGAGATGTTTATCAGAATCAACCGTCTGGATGACTTGACCTGCAAGAGACATCTCTAACCCGGGGGAGGTGTCATTTCCAAACACAAGGACATGTGACTTCTGAGGGTTAAAATTATAACGCCATTTACGGCTGTGTTCATAAGCAATCCGGAGCATTATCTGGAGATAAGGTTTATGTAAGGCAATCAGGGCGACATCGTCAGCATAAGCAGGACATGCTACATCACAACCGGACACACGAGACCCATAACCACATCCAGTCAGCTGGTCTAAGAGATCGGAATTGAAGGCAACATATAATTTCATGGAGAAGGGACCACCTTGATGGACACCTTGTTTGGCGACAAACCAGGATGATTGAGCACCAGAAACTAGGACTGAGCATTGAAAACCTTCATAGAAATTCCACAAAATTTTCAACATATTGGTGTTGCAACCCAGCTTGGCCAACTTATAGAACAATCCATAATGCCACACCGTATCAAATGCCTTTTTTGCATCTAGTAGACACACATACACAGAGTTCCCCCCATGACGTAATGATGCTACACTTTCTGCGAGTATAAAGGATGTGTTAAGACTAGATGACCCTTTGAGACAAGCACCCTGAAGGATATTTATGTTAGGTGGGCACCTACTCTCGTACCACTGTAACATGAGTTTTTCATATACTTTGGATATGACAGAAAGCAGACTTATGCCCCTATAGTTATCCTTGGACAGCATATCCTTATCTTTTCCTTTCGGAATTGGTACAATCACTGCCTTCTTAAATTGGGCCGGGACAATGCCCGTTCTTGATATCTTATTATATAGGATACACAACATTTTGTACAATTTGTTTCCACCGTACTTGAGGTGTTCCCCGCATATAGAATCCCAGCCTAGGGCCTTGTTATTAGGCCACACCAATTTATAGAGTTGGTCTATGGAATCGCCGCCCCTAAAAATTCATTCTCAAAATTTCGGTAAAAAAAATCGCCGCACCTATTTTGACCTAATAAAATTCATCGACAACTTAGTTTTTGCCCCAAATAAAAATCACAATCTGTATCCACTCAAATAGTTGTAAAAAACCGCATTTAAAGAGCCAGTATTGATATTTTCCGAGGAACTGTTTGAATCATTGTGTGCCAACACTACACAGGATCACCCGTGAGCCTTTAGCACAGCTTTGGGCGGGTCTTCCTGGCATGACATGTTGATATACATGATTTTAACAGAATATATCTCAATACCAAAAATTTTCCAGAACTTAATCAATAGTATCTTGCGATAGATAATTCTTCTGTAACTCATAGGTCTATATTTCAAACTTTACTCAATAATACTGCTGCAATAATTTGCGTTATTTCAGACAAAATTCATAAACATGAGAAGACATGTAATTCAACATGACACATTGAAAATCGTTCACAAATTTCTAAACAATTTACTGTGAAAAAAGGCACAGAAATTAAATTTTCTGTCTTTGGAATATTTCACTTCAAAAATGTTACGAGCGATATATTTTATTTTACTAATAATTTCTGTCTTTGGAATCTAGATTGCCAAAATTCGTGCGAGGGATTTTATATAAATTGGTGTGGCCTAAGGGGGCGAAATTCATTGGCGGACATACGACATTGGGACATAGGGACAAACACACATGTATCAAGATCTCGTGTGGTAACTAACATAATTGTGTAATCAAACGAATTGTGATCAATTTATTTGGTCAAGTCGATATTATTAGAAATATAATTGTTTATTTCTAATAACACAAGATAATTTTTTTTTACTATTTATACAGATGGGCAGGTACAGTATAGTGTATATTTTCACAACCATGCTCCTGCTGATTACAACTAAGCACTAAAAAAACGACCTATAATGACCCAAGCCGCCCCAGCCCATGCCAAAAAAATTTCGAAATGTATTTGAGAACAGGGTGATCATACTGGTTTACTTTACAGAGCAGGGGCATCAGTGGGTATTTATGTCGAGATTATACATAGGAGAAGCTACGAAGCTACCTTAGGACATAATTAGGGTTCTGACTTCAGCTAGGGGACCACATACCCACGATAGCAAAGGGTTTTGTTTTGCCCCCCCCCCCCCCCCCCCTCTGCCTAAATCTCGGATCCGCCCTTGTGGTCATTGTCAGTGCAATCACAGTAATCACGGTGTCTCAAATGGTTTATATTGACAAATGCAGTGCCAAATACAGGCAATGGATGTGAATTGAAAAGGATTTGTCCGACAGCGGTATTCTATGAATTTGTTAGATTGTCATTAAAGAAATAGTTCTGAATACGATGGTGACACAGTGTTTCTTCACTTGCTGAAAATATAAACACTGAGATTTTTTGATAATTTGGATAAAATTATTTTCGTACCAGCGTACCAGTGTACCAGCGTACCAGCGTTTAGAAGACATCGTTTCGGGAAAGTGGCATGGTCAGTTAACATGGAATGCTCGTGCGTGACAGTCAGACCCCAAGGGGTCACGTACAATAGACATTAAAATGCCGGTCTCTGGATCTGCGAAACTCATTAATAAACTTTGTAGATATCTGACTATATATACATGTACTACACTGCAAAATCGAAAATAGGTACCCTCTTATTGTGCCCGAGTCTATAGTTTTTCCATTATCCAATTATACTATCTACAAGCCAAAAGGTTACCAAGTTCACAAAAAACTAAGTATATGATATAAGTGACATGCTATGGATATTCTACCAAGGTATTACAGTGCAAGTTTTTCATGTAGTTTTTTGTGTGACACTGCCTGTCCTCTCATCGAACCTATGGACAGTTTAGTAACACGTGACGTCGTTATCTCATAGTGTGGCAATTTTGCGTGCTAGCTAGTAGGACAGGTATTTTTTTTCGCATTGTTGATAGACGCATAATCATCATTCAGGAAGTCCATTATATATCTTTTAGGCGTATCTGCATATATATATGGTGGAAACATCAGGAGGATAACATATTAAACAGCAAATTCATTGTCATGTACAATTAAGCGATACGGAATATAAATATTATTGGTAGATACTAGTTAGTCAACATTGTTGCTTCCATGCAGTTCTTTCAACAGACTGGAAACACGTTTCCTGAAGCAGCACCGGGTGCATGCACATCTATCAGTTCTATTTTAGTTTCTTCTGGATGACAGGAGGACCAAGTATTTTCACAAGTCTCTCCCAAAAGTTCTCTAAGTCATCGTTGGCATAGTCAGCCAAATTGATGTAGTTCCTATTCTTCAAGACGGGATCCACCTTGCAAGCTTCATACTGGAGCATCGCGAGACTATCCGCAGGCCCGTCATCAGACAACATTCTATGATACGTCAGTGCAAACTCCATCTGCAGACACCAGTTGCTCTCGATGTACGACTCGGATAGCACAGCCAACGTCTTATTGCTGTTGTACACGCTCTCACATATGTTCTGGATCACAGGTTTCCCCAGTTGGAAATCCCGTCCATCAAAGCAGCACGTGTAACCACGAGTTTCCAAGCCTTTGAGAAGTGTGTTCTCCACAAAGTCGACGTCCTTGGAACTGTAGGAGAGGAAGACGTCGTGGACGATGTCTGGTCTGGGATTGGAGTCGATCTTCTTCAGCGCTGCCAGCAGGTTGATTCTGTCCCGGCGTTGTCGCTTCAAACGGTGCTTGAACTGTCTGATCGACCAATAGGAGCAACCGATCAAAATGACAATAAGAGACGTTAAGAAGGCAAAAATAAAGGCGTTAATTATGTCCGGTTCATGGCCTATCCATTTCATATATTCCTGATATGCATTGTCGCGTTCGTTCACAATTGCTTTGAAAGAATCGTCAAACCGCGTTTGGGTTGACATAATGCTTTCATATACTTCGGTGTGGTGTATTTTGTTCTGAATACCCAGAGAAGACAAATAATGAGCATATCTATGCATGTCCTTATCCGAGCAACATATCATGGTGTTTGTCCTGAAGCTGAGTAGGGACTCTCCGGGGTGATAGCCGACGTGCCAGTTGCAGTGGAAAGCACCGACTTCCACAGAAGACAGTTTGAAATGGGCCCAGATTTCCAGGTAGTCACCTCGATTGTGCACCTCGAAGGACAGTGGGTGAGTATCTGAGGTGATCAACATCTCATCCTTGTAACAACTACTGTGGATGTTGAACGTTATGTTCTGATCGGAAGGGTTTTGTGATGTGCGTAAGTTGACATGTCCCTTGGAAGCAATCAGAGGTGCAGGTACCATCCGCCCCATATTATCAGTCTGTAGCGGTATACTTGTGTTGAAAATTTTATTGAATATGTACCGTTTCCAAGACGAGGCACTTCCCTTTCTATACTTGACTGCGATAAGCAACCAAAATCTTTGTAACAGTTCGAAATTCGATCCAAGTTCATCCAAAGAACATTCGATCTCCACCTGTCCCTGTTGACCTTTGCGGATTTGCGTTGGAAAACATTCAGCCTTGATCATATTTACAATATCCACACAATAGGTATATTCACTTCCTAGTCGGAGGCCGCGTCGGCAGTTTAATTTCTCCTTCTCATCGTAAGACAAGGCGTCGAACAACTTTCCCTCTCGGAAGGAAATCGATTCATTTGTCGCCTTGAAATTGGACTTGCTGAATATGAAGTAAGAATCAGTCAGCACTATCATTATTTCACTGAGTGGTCTGACATCGTCTGTCTCTGTATTCTTGGTCGTCTGGGAAAAATTATGTTGGGTTTGGTTCGGGAGAACATTAAGCACCACATCGTGTCCATCAATAAACAAAGACTTGCCTTCCACATGTCCCGACCACTCAATATCATGGAACGCGAGCACTTGTAGGTTTACGCATATATGTTCAGTCAGTAAAACGAGCATGCATTTCCAGAGCAGGGCAGTATCCATTTTCATCAAATCATATTTGAACTGAAAGCACTAGAACGTAAGGCCCCTACGGTTCTCGGGCAAATATCGACTCAATTATCATGTACAAATATTGCGCAGGTGTTCGGTAGGTGTTCGTCTGATGTAGGTCTATGGTATGACGTGTTATTGCTTTCTGCGGTGATGAGGTGGTTATTGGTGGTTATGGAATTTCCACATTTGTTGCACAGAAGTTATAGATTAGTACAATTGCATTGATTGTGTTGTTGATGTGCAATTGAGCACATGGATTGTGTAACATTACATTTTTTTTCTCTCTGTCGAGATAGTGTTAATTCGAGACATGGCATGGCACAACAAAACGTCGGACATGTACAATCTATTTGCCGAGATTTGCCTGTTGTGTATTATTCAAGTATTTGCCGTTTCCACTGGGAGTGTGGAGAGATATTTGCCCCATGACATATACCTGGAGAAAGGGGAGAATGTTACCATTAAATCGAGGACAATAAAGGGACATGATAAAAAACAATGTCTGTTCGAACGCTACACATTCATATGGACGAACAGTGTGTTCGTCATTTCCGAGTTCCAGAAGAAAGGTACACTGCCTTTGTCTGGATTTGACAGGGTATATGAGTATAGACAAACGAAAGACTACTTTCTTGACTGTCATGTCATATCCACAACTACCCCGGAGGATGTTCACGTTCGTAATTTGACGTGTGTCGAATACCAGGGCTTTTATCACAGCGAGATAAATCTGGAGCGTTCAACCGCCCATAATAACGTGTCGATGGACTTGACTCTGCTGGCATTGTATCGGTACAGTTGTGAAAAATATATCACTTCGTCATTGAGTCCTGCTGTGAGAAGAACACACCTTACCGCGGAATTATATCACATTCATGATGCAATACCATATATTGTGCGACATTTCAACATGAATTCCTTCATTATGGCAGAAAGCACTGGTGTAATCAGTCAAATCATAGTTCCGATCTTCGAAATAAATATAGAAACTGGTAGTGTCAAACGATGGTTGCCATCTATTCTTAGGCAATCCAACATGCATGTAAATTTTGAGTGTTTTCACAACATCACAATAAATTCAACATCGAAATATGATGTGCGACTGACAACTGCTGACAGTAATGTGAGTGTTCGCCTGGATTTAGTCATTACAAATTTCACTGTTGACGACTTCGGGGAATATAAATGCACCACTGCCGTTATTCGGTCGTACGACGACCGTGATATGATGTATAATACTAGAAGAATGTTCATTGTTCCGCAATTTGACGTTCCGCTTGGTGATGAAATGTTTTGGACAGTTGGACCAAATTCGAACATTCTTACTTACTACAACGAATTGGCTGATGCACACTTCCCAAGCATAATGGAGGATCACAGGGTTCTACGGAAGATAGCATATGATTTTAAAGAAGGAGTCGTGATTTTATGCTTTATGGCCGTGGTAGTAATTTCGGCATCAGCATTTGTTTTATGGAGATTAGTCATAATGCCAGAATTATCTCTTCGTTCTCGGAGGGTCATGCTTACACAGTTGAAGAAACTAATGGAAGTCAATACTGACAACAAAGTTATTACATGCTTCAACAAAGATACTAGTAGTGCTCACTCTCTGTACACTTATGATGCATTCCTATCACATGACGAGGCAGACTTGGATTTTGCTGAGGAAATATGGCGAGAACTGGAAGTACTAGGCTATTGCATCTGCTTCCGACCTAGAGATTTTGACGTCAACCGGTCAATGGTACACAACTCTGGCTGGGCCGTCGAGAACAGTCGTAGGACCATCTTTATCTTCTCGCCCGCGTACTACAAGAACGACTGGTTGACAGAGATGGAGCTGGTGGCGGTCTACACGGGCATCTTGAATAAAGATGGGCCCACTGACCGCATGCTCATCATCCGCTACAAGCCATGTAAGGTCCCCGAGCCACTAGCAGAGTACACTTATATGGACTGGACTCCAGAACCAGGACCACAGCCTGCTCCTCCACAGACTGGTCAAGTCCCTAGGACCTCCCAGTCCACGAGCTACTAGCGGAGTACACCTACCTGGACTGGACTCAGAAACAGGACCACAACGTGCTTCTCCACAAACTGGTTCGGACCCTGTACCTCCCAGTCACCGCCTTGACAGTGGGGTACACTTCACTGGACTTGTCTCAGAATTGAGGCCGCGGCTCCCAGACCTCCCAGACCCCGAGATGGTGGTGGAGTAGGGGCCTACCTACACCTACATGTCAGTTAATAGTAAAACGATACGTGCTCCCTATTATGGACAATGTGAGTGCACCACCAGACTGCAACTCTGTGGATTATTCATCACCCGCGCTTTTCGATGGATCAGGGGAACTCAGAGTCTTCACACCTTAAATACATATCCCAAACATATCACGTGTACTTGATTGTTTATACATATTGTATGTCGCTATAGAGCTACATGTCTACTGAAAATCTGATTCGCACTGGGTACTTTGTTCTATGCTTCAAAGACTTTAACATCGAACATGTCCCCCCCCCCCTCTCCCGAAACAAAACTTGATACATGTAATTGATTGTAACGACATGCAGGTATAGCTTGTGGAACATAATATGGATCCTGTCATCCTTGTTGTCCAAAGTATGTTAATTCACACAAAATATCACTACTGTTGTGCCAGTGTTTTTATCGATGTCAGTAATAAAAGTTCCAAGCCTTAACTATTTTTTATTCCAAGCAGTAATACTGTTAACAACTAAAATATTTGATAACTTTTTTGTTATTAAATATTTTTGACAAAAGCTTGTCACAAGATTGGGATATGGCACTCAACATTACAAGTCATGTCTTTACCTACATTCGCTGATAATGAATATATTTTAACTGTTGTAATAAGATAATAACTGGTTAATATTATTAATACATGTATAAAGTCTGTAGGCCTACCGGACAAAAGATTTGCCTTGTTTAGTCTAATAATAAATTTTTATCACCTTAACTATTTTCAATGTGTGCAATAATAGGCGTATCAGTGAAATTCATGTTTACTTATTCAGTAATAGTAATCTATTTTGCAGAAGGCCATCTGCTGTATACTGTAATTGTTCACACATTGATCAGTGCGGGTAGTTTTCATATTGCAACCAAAGGGAATGATCACAGACCTCAAACTGGATATTTCACATCGTTTTAATAAGTTAACTCATTAACTTATTAATATTTATTCAATCTTACCGAAAAAAACATTAGTGTCCGAGCATTGCTCACCATTTCTGTTCAATATCGCATGGATGCCTGTGAAATTACCACCCCTAGAACGTTCACAAGCCATGTCTGTCGAATTAGCTGATTTCGTCACAAAATGTGTCACCAATCGGCCATCTTGGTCGATATGGAACCAAAGTCGATAGGTTTCGTGATAGGACCTGTCCATATGAAATATTATTCAATTCGGTTCAGATTTGCAAGCTGTAGAATGTTCACAAGAAAATATGTACGGTGGAAGAGGACGCAGCGGAAGCGGCGCGGCGGACGCAAATGCATAGTATCCGCCGAGCATTGTCGGGGAATACAATAAGTCAGAGCGGTACACTTTGCTTTTCACAAGCAACGTCAGGCAGTATAATCACGTTATATAGTCAGTATTTAATCACGTTTTCAATTCAAAACATAAATAAACAATGTCTATTTGAATTAGAAGACCCAAGTGTGAACAAACGTAAAAGAAGCCCCTATATCATCCGCCATGCATTTGATCGCGTCGTTAGACCTCAATGCCACACCACTGATCAATACACAATCGCACAGTACGGATCGATCCTGTGAAGCATGACATGTACTCACAGGTTTAAGAATGTTATCTCTCATCATTCCCCATAGATGTCGCCATCGAAGAGGAATCCGCAACCCGTCGAGTCTTGTCTGGGTGGTCATAACATTTTATGGGGAGAAAGGTCCACGCAAACAGCACTCTATCCTCTTGATTGTTTCCGTCTCAATAATTGACCAGTTTCATGACAATATTATGGGAAGATTGATTGGACGGTAAATTTAAAATGTATACTGCTCATGCAAAACGTTATACATGATTGTACAATGTTGAAATAAATATTTTTAATTGATCAAAGATATCATGACAAATCTGCTTTTGGATACCAGTATGTTCTCCCCGAAGAAATCTCTGTACATGCCGAGAGCGGCAAGTCCATGCAGGCCGCAACAAATCGATATTCTGACGTCATTGGGACAGCTCTTTGCCTCTATAAAAAGGAAACCCCTGACAGTCACCGACACAACTCACTCAACGCTCAGAGGAGGACAAGCAAGAAAAAATCGATAAATATATCACCAGACAACAAACGAACTCAAATTTGCTGACATCAAGAAAGTAATCGTAAGCGTCTTATATACTTTTAAATAATACAAAGTCGCGAGTTGGCGAAGCTAAATCTGAACTCATTAAAAAATATTATTTGTAGTGTAGAATGTTTATCTGTTAATAACTTCGTGGAAAAATATATTGGTAAAATTGATTGAAACCCATTTTCATAATTTTGGGCTATTTACGAAATTCAAATAATAATTAAAGCAGGGGGATAAATATTTATCTTGGATCTGTATGACCTTTCGTAGAACCGAGATGGCACCCTTGAAGAAGACCTCGTCCAATGCATCGGCTGGGAGTTCCTCGCTGGCGCCTCCCCCTGCCACGGGCCCGGGGGGTCCGCTAGAGATTGTTTTCACCTTCGATACGACCGGCTCCATGTACCGTTGCCTCACCGAGGTGCGCCAAAAGGTGGGCGACATCATCCAGCGCCTCCTCGCCGACATCGGTGGCCTGCGCATCGCCGTCTTCGCGCATGGCGACTACTGCGACGCCGCCAAGTACGTCACGAAGTACGTGGACTTCACGAACGACGCCAACAAGCTGTGCGACTTCGTCAAGAAGGTGACTTCGACCGGAGGCGGCGACTGGGAGGAGTGTTACGAGCTAGTCCTTCGACAGTCGCGCGAGCTGCTGTCGTGGACACCGGGCACCCAGAGGGCTCTGGTGATGATCGGAGACGCGATCCCGCACCCGGCCAACGACCCCCAGAACAAGGACAACATCGACTGGAAGGATGAAGTCAACAGACTCAGGGATGAACTGGTAGGTTGTTTTTATCTCATACGGACATTTCCGATATTTAATAATTAAACGCCTCACATATCGCAGTGCAGAATAGAGGAAGGCCACTCCAAATTTAATACGTTTATTTATATTTGACAGGGAGTGCGTATATACGGCGTGCAGGCGTACGAGAGCGCTCAAGCCCAGAGTTTTTGGAAGGACCTGGCCAAGATGTCTTTCGGCAAACACCTTAACCTGGAGCAGTTCGACACTATTGTGGACATGATGATGGCAATCTGCTACAGAGAACAAGGCCCGGAGTTTTTCGAGGTAGGTTCTGCAACTAGCGATAATTCATTTTGATAACAAATAACATAAGGTAGGCTATCGCTTGTATAATAATGGGCAATCCGTAAATTCATGACTAAATTATCTATTCATGTGTTTGTATTTACCTTCCAGGCTTATGAGCGCGAGGTGCGAGCCCGAGAGGGTGCAGGCATCAGGAAGGCTTACGACCGGATGTTTGACACTTTGCGAGACGGAGACGCCCCTGGATCCAGCCCCGCTTCCTTGACGGCCCCAGCCACACCTAGGGCCGTCGTCAGGCCCGTAGCCCATAGAGCTGCCCCGGCAAAACGGGGCATCAAGCGACCCGCCATTTACAAAAAGTCCAAAACATCTGCTGTTGCCAGAAAGCTCTTCAAGAAGGCTGTCAAGGTAAAATTTAATTATCGTAGGCCTAGTTACCCTAATAGATCTACGCTGGTTTACGAAAATGCTCAAACTATCACATTTTTAATATGAAGTTATATTTCTTGATTCCTTGTCTGTGTTACAGAAGTCACTGAGTGACGATGGTGTAAAGTACACGCTAGGCAAGCAGTACCGCGAGACTGTCCCTAACACCAGCAACAGTTTCCGCATGCTGCCGTGGAGCAGGTGGCAGCTGGCCATGACACCGACGACCGACGGCGGCGACTCCGCCACCTGGATCCCGCGGCGTGACGGCGAGATCGGTCTCCGCAACTCGGACCTGTTCCGAGGCAAGATGAACTGTCCGGCCGTCTACGAGCTGGCGGTACAGCCGCAGGACAGTCGTCGCAAGTACACGACACTCGTTTGCCATTGCGACGGCTCCACAACTCGAGGCAACTGGGACACGACGCTACTGCGGAGCCGCTACATCAACGGCCGGGTGAGCGCCGCACTGTGCCGGGGCTGCAAGCTGTACGCACGCCGGGCCAAGCTGACGCTGCCGTTCACCAGCGAAGACGACCAGGTCATACACTGCGTGGACGAGCTGAAGAGGCTGATGAAGCAGACCTACGACTACGCATGGTACAGCAACGGTTGTCGCAAGAGTCGGAAAATCACCAAGGGAGAGGAGGTGATCGTAGAGTGAACGGGTTTTCCGACTCGAACTAAAACTGCGAAAAAGACAAAAAGTGTCTGTTTGACCAATGCTCAAATCTCTCCAAACTCTCTAGTAGGTGGGCGAGACACAATATAGAGGAGAAGAAAAAAAAAACAATTGCTATACATGTAGTTATTATATAATACATGAATGCGTGTGAAATGTTAGTGCTGCAGAAATGTCACATAATTCCTAAGATATGTCTGTACCAGTGTATACTGTCTAGTCAAAGTGCCACCGAACATATTTTGTATTTGTATATATAAATAAATACCATTAGCTTTGTAATGTATAAATCAATTATTGTTATTAGATATGTGTACTTGTTTTTTCGTACAATAAATACAAACTTATTATATTTGATGCGTCCTTAATGAAGTGCTATATATATATATATACACTGATTTTTTTAATTCGTTTACACCGTTTTTTGCTGATATTTTTCGCGATGCTGAATGGTATCCTATTTTAACTTGGCATACTTAACCAGATAGTCAAACGGCAATTTTCGACTGAATTTCAGACTTCTATCTTAAAAATTGGAAAAAAGTTGGCAATCTACTCCAATGTTAAATTTCAGCTCAAAACGGGACCGCGGGAATCTGAGTGTATTCTGGGATTTGGTTGAGATTACATTCATCAAGTTTCGATGTATTGTTGTAAATTTGGACCATAATACATATTGGGGGTGTATCCTATACAAAAAATGTTGAATTACACCACTACAAAAGCGAGAAAATTCACAAAATCGCGTGCGCATGGTGCGGACCCAGAAATTAAATGACGAGACTAAATCTAACAGTGGGGTAGATTGCCAACTTTCTCAATTTTCGCGACAGGAGCCTCAAACTCGGTAGTAAATTGCCGTTTGCCTACGAGATGAAGTACCGGTATGCCATGTTATAAAGCGACGCCATCTAGTACAGTTGTTCACAGGAGAGCATTTGTGGTTATCTACGTGTCATCGAGTCTCGCTCAGATTCACTGGAACTCAAGGTCACTGAGCGATGCACCATTTAGTGGTTTGCATCTTACTCAAAACACCTACTAGCCTCACCTACTAGCCTCAACGGTGAACATCTGAGCTTATGAACAAACGGCATTAACAAACAATCTTTCACGAATAGATATGGAAGTTACTGAAATATGTTTAAAGAATTTTGTTTCAAGGTTCCAGTTTATGCACATAATTAACAACCACGCCATAACTTACGTGTATATTGTAGAATATTCAAATGGGAATTCAATAAGCCAGACATTTGTATTTGTTGGACAAACGATGGCCGAATGGACGGAGATATATATGGAAAAACACAGAAATTCATGGGGACCGAGAAGATAAATGCCCAGACAGTTCCTGTGTTTGAAATATCACTCTGTAAAGATAGTTGCATGTCACTCAAACTCAAGTTAACTTAAGGATGGGTATCGCCTTCTTCCGGCCACATTTCGGATGTAGAAATAGAAATATTAACCGAACTCAACGTTCGTGGAGTAATATATAGGCCTATGAGCGCTGATTTTGAAACTAATCTAATCTTCCGCTCCCAAAATTTATTGTTTCCAAGATCATATATAAAAAAATTAGCCCAAGGGCTAAGAAAGGTTACCGGACAATATACATTTTAGATATTAGCCTTTTGTCCAGTGACCTTGAAAATAATTTTTCAACAAATATATCACTTCTAGTATGTCCACAATAAATTCCTAAACTGTAAAGTCGATAATAAGTGAGATATTAGCCATTCTGTGATTGGTGATGTGACCTAGAAAATGAGGTCAAAGTTCAAGTTCATGAAAAGATTCAGTATATATCATTCCTCTATATTCGCAATTGATTCCTAAGCTGTAAAGATAATAATAAACGACATATTAGCCATTTTGTTCTCTGACCTTGAAAATTGGATCAAAGGTCAAATTCTAGATCACCAAAATATTCAGCATACATCATTTCCTATATGTTCACTATGGACCCCTAAGCTGTGAATTTGATAATAAGAGAGATATAAACCATTTTGTATTCTGACCTTGAAAATAAAATGACTGGCCTTGAAATTTAGGTCAAAGGTCAAATTCAAGGTCATGAGAATATTCAGAATATATCATTTCCTATATGTTCACTATTGATTCCTAAGCTGTAAAGTTGATAATAAGCAAGATATTAGCCATTTTGTCCTGTTGACCTTGAAAATGAGGTCAAAAGTCAATTTCAAGGTCACTAGAATATTCAGCATATATCATTTCCTATATGTTCACAATTGATTCATAAGGCGTAAAGTCACTAATAAGCAAGATATTGGCCATTTTGTCCTGTGACCTTGAAAATGAGGTCAAAGGTCAAATTCAAGGTCACAAAAATATTCAGCATATATCATTTCCTATATGTTCACAATTGATTCCTAAGCTGTAAAGTCGATAATAAGCGAGATATTAGCAACTTTGTCCTGTGACCTTGGAAATGAGGTCAAGGTCAAATTCGAGGTCACGAGAAAATTCAGCATATATCATTTCCTATATGTTCACAATGTATTCCTAAGCTGTAAAGTCGATAATAAGCGAGATATTAGCCATTTTGTCACGAGACCTTGAAAATGAGGTCAAAGGTCAAATTCAAGGTCATGAGAATATTCAGCATATATCATTTCCTATATGTTCACAATTGAATCCTAAGCTGTAAAGTCGATAATAAGCGAGATATTAGCCATTTTGTCATGTGACCTTGAAAATGAGGTCAAAGGTCAAATTCAAGGTCACGACAATATTCAGCATATATCATTTCCTATATGTCCACAATTGATTCCTAGTCTCTAATCTCAATATTAAGTGAGATATTAGGCTTAATGTGTCCCATTATAATGCATAGGAGAATTTAACATGGGAAAGTCCCATTTGGGCCGAGTTTGGGCCCAAAATGGCCCACTTCGAGCGATTCAAGGGCAACGAAATTTATACATGTCACAGAGGTACATAGGAGGAGTGTTATGCATGAATAAGAAAAAAAGTTACTGAACAGATTTTGAGAAAACGACAGCCAAAGTCCAGAATTGGCCATTTTTCGACGAAAACGGCCGCCATTTTGAAATAATTGCGAAAATCAAAAAACGAAAAAATAGCTCCCTCTCGAAATATTCTTAGGCATTTTTGTGCAAAATTGAAAGATTCGATCGTAAACTTTAAAGATAAAAATGTAGACGGACGACGACGGACGACGACGACGACGACGGACGACGGACGCAACGCCACGGCAATAGGTTATCGGACCAAAGGTCCGGTAACCTAAAAACCACATGCACGAGTACATAATATTGGTATATTGATCGTTTCTTCACACATGATCATCAAGATAAACCAATGCAACCAAATGACCAAAATAAGGGCCTTTGTACACACTCAGAACCAGGTGCTCAAAAAAAAGGAAAATTAATTTTTATAATCAAAATACGTCTGGTGTATGATTTCCCAGAAAACTTCCAATGCAAATTATTTAGACCTTTGGGAAAGCGACCGCTGAGCTAGTTGCAGTGTTTGTGGTCATAAACCGGCGCATATAATTCTACCACTCAACCGGTGTCAGTGTCATATACTACTCGTGGTTTGTATTGGATTTTTAAATTGTTTAATCCTTGGGCTAATTCCACCAAATGTACTACAGGGACATATGTCTTACGCGCTGCCTTGTATAGCTGGATAGACCTATATGTCCATTGAAGCGAGGACGTGCAAATCCAAATAGATCCAACAATATCTAGTGACGTCAACCGATCGATCCGGTGGGCTTGCTTGGACTGGCATCGGTGTCCGATCAACATAGCACGGTGTTTTGCTCTTCAAATAAACAATGTGCTTGCAAAAGCACGTGCTCGTCTACAGCCAGGGTCTAAAATATGGATCGAGTTAATGTACATGTTTATTGTCCAGGCATGTTGGATAAAATCGCTGGGTCTGCAAGAAAAAATCTCATGTCTGCACTGGATAAGAGCCTGGGACACAACACACGGAACATCATTCTCGTAGCTCTCCCATTGACTCTGCACCAAAACATAACCGCTCAGCGCCATATTGAATGATGACATCGGCTGGCCGCCCGATCGAGGTGGTGTTCACCTTGGACTGGACCGAGTCCATGTCCAGTTCTGCAGCCTCCTCGGACTTGTATCAGATTCTCCACAAGTTGCTGCGCGCTGTCCCAGAAGCACGCGTGGCCTACATCGCTCATGGCGACTACTGCGACAAGGATGTTTACGTGACGAAACACGTGGACTTTACTAATGACATCGCCGCGCTTATGGCCTTTCATAAGACGGCCGGCTACGCGAGTCCCCGAGGCGGAGACTGGGAGGAATGCTACGAGCTGGTCCTGCGACAGGCGTGCGAGCTGTTGTCATGGACAGCGGGCACCCAGAAGGCTCTGGTGATGATCGGAGACGCGATCCCGCACCCGGCCAACGACCCCCAGAACAAGGACAACATCGACTGGAAGGATGAAGTCAACAGACTCAGGGATGAACTGGTAAATTAAGACTATTTAACTGAACGTTTGCATATTTAGCCTATTACGCTTTCAAGTGTCATAGCTAAACAGTTTCACCAAAAGTATAAACCGGGCATTGTACTTTTTTCTTTGCTCTCATGTAGGGAGTGAAGATATATCCAGTACAAGTGTATAAAAGCCCACAAGCGGAACCGTTCTGGAGACAACTGGCCTCCAGAACGGGCGGGAAGTTCCTCCGTCTTGAGGACATTCACTCTATTATCGACATTTTGACGGCTACCTACTCAGGGGTAAAGTTTGCTAAGGTAAAGGATCGCAAGTCGCCAACAAGATGTTCTACTGCACATGATTTGTGGCCTAACACTACCCATATTCGTTTTTCTTCTGCGACGGAGCCAGTTTCATAATGTTCAATTGTAATTATGTAATTATTATGTATGTTACACACATGTGCATTGCATTTGCAGACCAGCAAGCATGTTGGGCCGATCCGCCGTAGCAGGCGAACGGAAGCTAGGAGAGAAGCCGACCAAGAGTGGAAGTCCATCGTCAGAAAAGCTAGACGAGTTAGTAACGTTAATCACACGTATACATGTGATACGGGTTCTTTTGTACAGGGCGGGCTAATAAAAAAGGTCCTGAAAACGATATGCAGATACAGAGTCCAGACATACAGATTATATGAAGAGTAAAAATCTTATTCAAATTTTTTATAAAAAAAAATAAATAAAATAAAACCATGTTTTATTATGGCTTTATACACCGCCTCTATTTTGGTTACCATGGAATCACAACCACAGGAATGTCAAAACTACCCATTTCCCTGTAATAATTTCATCATGGTGAAGTACAGTGTTCCAGAAAAGAAAACAATACATGTATGCTTGTTGAACATTATTTCAAAAGTACAGAAAAGAATTATAAACCATCACTTGTCACAACACAACATAAACTTGAAGGTCACTCCCATAAAGCCACCAACAAACTGAAGTGTGTTCAAGTTGGTGCGGGGATTTGGTGTACTGGTGACTTTACCAATCACACCGGCCATTCCGGCTGACGCAGAATTATGAGGATCAGTCAAGACACTGGTCATCTTTTATCACTGATCATGTTGTATGACATTTAGAACGAACATTTCCATTATTTTAATGTTTGAAATTCATTTTAGATGCATTTAGGATCATTGAAAGTTAAATTGAAGACAAGAGGCACTGCTTTTCTATGTTCTGTTCCGACTAACTTTCGAGACCCTTTTTTAAGCCCACCCTGCATGTTGTGATTAGTGAATGTCTTTTTATTCCGGTCTGAACAAGTTTAACTGATGATCACGAAACAGCCAGTTTCGTTTTTGTCTCCATATATACGTTGCCTTCCTACCTAAGTGTGAAAAAATTACACGTAACACATACATTTTGTAATTTAATTTCAGCGGTACGGGGATACACCGGATTCCAGATACAGCTTAGACCGGCAGCATCGAGAGACGGTTCCAGGGTCGGCTAACGTGTTCGAGACGCTGCCCTGGAGCCCGTGGCACCTGGCGATGGCGGCACGCCGGCCCCCTGATGCGGCTCCTAGGAACTGGATCCCCAGGCGCAACAACGTCTTCGGCGTCAGGAACGCAGCGCTCTTTGACGACTGCGCCTTCACGCCGGCTGTTTACGAGTTGGCGGTACAGCTCGCGAACGGCCATAAGAAGTACCCGATGTGCTTGCGTGGGTGCAGTGGAGGCAGCTCGGGTGGCGGTGCTCGCTGGGACACGAAGCTACTGACCAGCGCCTCTGTGAACCGGACGATCACGAGCGTTCTCCAAAAAGGATGCAATTTGTACGTCAGACGGGCGTCGGTCACTTTACCAATGACTTGTAACGGGCAGGTGGTCAGCTCCGTGGGAGAACTCAAGGAGCTGATGATGGACACGTACGACTATGCGTGGCGCTGGAAGACGTGTTACGAGGGAGCCCGGCCCGTGGTCAGGAAGGGTGTGGCCATCAGCGAGTACACGGGCTGGCACTGGTGGAAGAATCCCGGCTTGGGGGACCTGGGTCCCGCACTTCGAGCTCACCACAGAAAATATGCCAGACTTTTATAACCCAGCAGTCCCAAGTCGGAGATCTGTGTATTACTGGGCCTTAAATGCGAAGCATAATTAACGCAATTAATCGGAATGTGTTGTGGTTTATTTTTGTAATAAAACATTCATAAAAACGTTCATGCCTAATATATATCATTTCGGAAAATTTGTCCACGGTAGAGGTCTATGTTGAGCACATTTATATCACATTCTCCATCGATAAGCTTAGCGTATACTTAATTGATTGCACAAGTACCTACATGAACATGTATACGCCCTAGCAATATGGTTACATTTGGTTAATATTAGGGACATCAGGTGTCTTCAGTGATGTTACATCACAATTTATCATCACTGAAAATCGATAGTAGCCAAGTCTACAGTTACTATAGTAGGTGGTGGTTGATGGAAGATGGTGACAGTAGGCCTATCATTACTACATGTACATTATTGTAGCTCTGGCATTGGCATATCACGTCACAGACTCCAGGTATTCATTCTTGTCTTTTTTAGTAGCGTAGACAGTAGTGCCAATAATTGTGCCTAGCATGGCTGCGCCAGTAACCGACAGTACTATGATGGCCCACAGGGGAAATTCCTCCTCGTCTGTCGTCTGTCCGTCAGTCTGCTCGTCTGTCGTTGTTCTTCCGGTCGAGGTTGTACTCTCTGGGGTTGAGGTCCCTGGTAACGTGGCTGACGTTGTCTGGTGACGTGTGTTTGGCGGCAGTGTTCCGAGGGTCCGTCGGGAGGTCAGTGAGCCAGGGACGGTTGTTAGACCCTCTTTGGCGGGGGTGTATGTGGGGTCAGTGCTGGACTCCTGGGCACCTGTTGAATTAGCAGCGGGAACGACATGTTACGTAGCAGAAGGCCCATATGCATAGCAGGTGAAAACGAGCTCAAACATAATGATATATCTTTCATTTTATACAAATAACTCATCTAATGATGAAACATTTTGAAATGCATGTTTTGTGTGTGAGAATATGCCGACCTACCTTCTACACCGATGAGCAAGGATGAAGTACTGGATCCTACACTGTTGCTTGCTATACATTGAACTGTGATTCCATCATAATCTGTTACTACCACCAGCGTATCGGTATTAGAAACAACAGCGCCATTGGCTGTGTTATACCACGTGATAGTCGCTTCTGGATTACCATTGGCTGAACAGGTTATCACATCATCAGTGACGTAGGAGGATTTGATTGGTTCGATTCGGATGGACTCGGGCGAATCTATAACAAATATTTCATGTTCAGTGTTTAGGGCGTCTGAATATTATATATTCATTACTTCAAGCCGGGCCTACATGTACTTGAAAAGAGAGGACATGAGGCATTATCTGGAACTACTGTTCGAATGTCAGTCTACACTGCGCGGTATTAAGATAGGGAATATACACGTACGTCTAGCTCTACTGTAGGCATATTACATTCAAATGTTTTACCTCAAAATAGGGATGATGGAGTGTAGCTTACCGACACTGTGTGGAGCTTCCTATCAGCTATTTGTGTGTCCAAACATTTTACATATCCACTAGCTGGTATGCAAGTCATAAATCAAGGCCTCAAAGCCACAAAGGCTGAAGTTAATATCACAAGTAGGCCTACCACATACAGGAGGCCAAAATACACATTCCAGAAAATAACAGTAAATAACTCATGAGAAGTATAATATGGATAATAAGTGATAATGAAAACTTCTGCAGCCTCAGAATCTCGACTGGATAAATGCTTTTACTTGCCGAGTCTAATGATATAAGTTTCTCTTATAGGCTTAGTGGCCAATAGTGTACCCAACTAGTGATTAGTAGTGAACAACGGAGCTAGTAAAATATTAAAATAACCAGTGAATCACAGTGATACTTGAACATACGTGGTTTCCATAAAATCCCATCAGATATATGCTTGTTCATATCTATAGTACCATTCCAAACTACAAGCAACTGGAATGATTATAGACGTCAAACTGGACATTTCACATCGTTGTATCAGCACCATTCGTTATGACTTAGGTACTGTAAAACTACTAATTTTGGCGGACGATATTTGGCGGATTTGGCGGTAGGGGAAAAACCGCCAAATTAAATCGTCCTCCAAATTAACTAGCTATATGTTAAGAAATGTAATTGGTCTCAAAACCGCCAAATTAAATCTCCGCCAAATAACGTGGGGCTCACAACAAATTTAATAGCCGCCAAAATTAGTCTTTTTACAGTATTGTTCTCCTGGAAGAAGGAATACATTGCCTGCCATTTTCAATAAATGGACTTTCCCATCAAACTTCAATATTATTCTGATTTCCTGGGAACTTCAACTTGTACAGGGTTCACAGCGAACACTAAGGTACATCAAAAATTAGCTTCCGATACAGATAGGTTTCGTGGCCTTACCATAGGCCTAATATGTGTGGTCACATAAGTTATCGTAATCGGTAGAGGAACGCGACCTGTATATTTGCGGGCGAAGCTCAGCGGATAAAAAAAAAAATTTCTCACATTCAATGCTGACGTCGCCACTGCTCCACTCGCCGCTGATGACGGGCAGGTTACGTGCGTAGAAATAGTCGGCCCCATCAGCGTCATTCACTCCGTCCGCTGGGATGTCGTCAAGGAAATCCGCCGTACACGTCAGCTGCCCCGTGGCGTTACCCCCGGGCACCGTGTACTCATACGTGTACCTCGCCGTGCCGCTTGTGGCATTGGTGACGGCGGGACCCGTGAACACGTCGCTAGAACAGAGGAGACGTGGCGCCCATGGTCCGCCGTACTGCAAGGAGCACGTGACCGTTACGATGTCCCCAGCCGTCACTAGGGAGCTCAGCAGGGACGACGTGCCGCCGCCTGACGTGGTGTGAGTGGCGACACAGCTGATGGTTCCATCTGGTGAAAGTAAGAAAGTCACGTTTATCACTGCTCGAATGTTCATTGCGGCGTCATGAAATTGTTACAATAGATTGAATGAAGTATGATCCGGTTTTATACTGGGACGCTGAACACCAGACAATGATACCTAGATACTCAGTCGACGTACCGAGCACGACGAGTCTGGCGTGGTACTTGTAGAGCTGGTACGGTGTGCCGTGTTCCGTGTCCAAGAACGTGCAGAAGTAGTGTTCGCCGTCGTCTGTCACTACCCCGGAGATCTCCAGATCGTAGGCGTTGGTGGCCGGGTCGTGCAGGACGGCGTGTACCCATGGCAGGGCGGGTGGGTACACGGACTCGCCGCTCGTCAGCCAGTCGGTTCCGCCCCGGTACCAGTCGACGCTCTCGGCGTACGTAAAGCGACAGCCCAGCACGGCCGTGTCCCCGTCCTGGACCACCGTGTTGAAGGGTCCCGTGCCATCAGGTGCACATTGGGCTGCCGGGTTAATTTGGGGTTTCGGGGATATTGGCGTCATTTATTCTATATTGTGCGAATCTATCGTTATTGAGGACGATGTCACGACCTATTAAATCTATGAAGCTTATATCATGAACAACGAGGAAAAAAATTAGGCCAAGGGCTAAAGATAGGTTACCGGACAATATATGTTTAATATTTCAAATGTCAGCCAGGTCTCTGGTTAAATTCAAGGTCAAGAGAATCAGCATATATAATATTAAGCATCATGTCCACAGTTGATTGCTAAGCTGTAAATTCAAGAATCAGAGAGATATGTTGTCCAGTGGCCTTGAAAATGAAGGCAAAGGTCATCAGAATATATGGCGTATAACATTTCCTATATGTCCATCATTGATTCCCACACTATGAAGTCTATAAGTGAGAAACATGTATTAGCCATTTTGTCCTGTTACCTTGAAAATCAGGTCAGAGGAAACTTGAAAAAAAAGTCATTGGTCGAGTCGAGGTCACGAGAATATTCAGCATATATCATTTGGAGTTTGACCACAATTGATTCCTAAGCTGTAAATATGATAATTAGTGAGATATTAGCCATTTGTGATATGACTTTGAAAATGAGGTAAAAATCAAGTTCAAGTTCATGAGAATATTTAGCATATATCATTTCCTGTTCGCAGTTGATTCCTAAGCTGTAAAGTCGATAATAAGCGAGATATTAGCCATTTTGTTCCCTGACCTGGAAAATGAGGTTAAAGGTCAAAATCGAGGTCATAAAGTCAATAGTGGAGCAAGATATTAGCCATTTTGTCCTTTGACCTTGAAAATGAGGTGAAAGGTCGAATTCAGCGTCATGGTAATATTCAGCATATATCATTTTCTATATGTTCACAATTGATTCCTAAGCTGTAAAATCGATAATAAGTGAGATATTAGTCATTTGTAATGTGTCCTTGAAATTTAGGTCAAAGGTCAAATCCAAGGTCATGAGAATAATCTGTATATCATTTCCTATATGTTCATAACTGATTCCTAAGCTGTAGAAACGATAATACGCGAGATATTAGCCACTTTGTGCTCTTGACCTTGAAACTGAGGTCAGAGGTCAAATTGAAGGTCACGAGAATATTCAACATGTATCGCATAATGTGTCCCGTTATAAAGCATAGGAGAATTTAACATGGGAAAGTCCCTTTTGGGCCGAGTTCGGGCCAAAATGGCCCACTTCGAGCGATTCAAGGGCAACGAAACTTATACAAATCACAGGGGTATATATGAGGAGTGTTATGCATCAATAAGAAAAAAAAAGTTACCAAACAGATTTTGAGAAAACGGCCATCAAAGTAAAAAAAAAAAAACTGGCCATTTTTCGTCAAAAATGGCCGCCATTCTGGAATAATAGCGAAAAAAAGCTCCTTCTTGAAATATTTTTAGGCATTTTTGTGCATAATTTCTGAAAAATTCGCCCATAAACAAAAAGGATAAAAATGTAGACGACGACGACGGACGACGACCGACGGACGCAATGCCATGACAATAGGTCATCGGACCATAGGTCCGGTAACCTAAAAATACATCATTATTATACATATTATTAGTTATGTAATGAGAATAGCCTACCTTCAAATCCCCAAAGAAGTTGAATTGCCGAAAGTAAAAATGTATGTCCAAGATCCATGAAGTTTCCAGTTAGATAACTAAGGATGTATTGGTCAGAGGGATGTATTAGGCTTATGAGTCCAAAAATACATGTTTGTGTTTTCGTTACTATCTTCTATAATAAAATTAAGGGCGTGTTAACTAGTAATCACAATTCTAAAGCTCAGATGGTGTACTGTGGTCAATAGCACGCTGAGAATGGTACGGAAAATATGTGAAAACATGTACGTCGAGTAACTCAGTTTCGGTCGTATTTCTAGTTCGAACATTCAATAATCTTATTGATTTTCCACAAAAAGTGTGGAAAAAATACATTCGAGCATAGACAAGCATACAAGAAATCCATATTCTTCAAAGGCCTTTTTCATGCTTTGGTAAATATAATACCAGAACTCAAACAGATCCGATGACATAATACGATGAAACAGCCTTTTTATTTGCTTTGGTGTAACATGATATTGATTTTCCGAATTTTGGAGGTCAACATATGCAGATTAACCATTCGAGATCACGGAATCTCAAATGGCGTCAATATCCATAACAAAGGTCGATCAGAAGTGTCAAGGACACTTTTATATGGATGATGTTATCATATCAAAATTCCTGGAGCTTGTTTTGATTCGCCAAATTCCATCAATATTCTTGTGAACGTGTTTTAGCGCACTATGAAAATGGTATCATGCATTTTCGACAAAACACAGCAAATGTGACAGAGAAAACGGCAAGGGCATGTTGAATTTAAAGCTATAATCACTTTTAGAATTGACAAAATTTATTCATTCTGCAGTAGCTTTATTTTGTCTATAGAATTAGAAAAATCGAACAAATTTGGGCCTATTGCGTGCCTAAATTGAGTTGCCAAATCAAGATTCAAATTCGGGCCAGTCAATCTCGCATCAGTTTTTTTTTCTCAAAGCGGCCCGCCTTGCGGGCGAGTTCTAGATACTGTGGCAACCGGCAATGTAGACAGGCCGATCATTCTCTGTCCATTGTTTTCATGTACGATTAACGGCAATTTTCTAAGTATCTGTTGTCGAACTGTGCATATTTCTTATACATTCCTGACAATCTCGAGATGTACTTTCAAGTTTGCGTGACAAACAAGAATGCTAAATTTGGCTGATTTTAAAATTGATTCTAACTTTAATAATGTCAAGAACAAAAAGAATGGAGATATACAACTGAAAGCAATTGTACATTATCTGTTAAATTGTTAAAAAGAGCTTGTATTCAATTCAATTCAATTCAAACCAGTTAATACAATATTCAACATTCATAACATTGAAGTACAATGCAATGATAATACATTTGAATAACTAGACGTCAAGGCCTAAAGATGCCTAGGAGGCATTTCGGTGTTAGGACTAATTCGTAATATTTAAAAAAATGTTTGCCACGGGTTCTATGACACACCGTTTGCTAGATATTGACGAAAATGAAAAATGTCGACTCAGAGAAAAAAATTTCGGGTCAAGGTCAAAGTTCATCCATAATACCTTTAAGACATGTTTGTCTGGGGCGAGGAGTCCGAAAATACCGTCTGTTTTGCTCTACGATGCACCGTTTCCGAGATATCGACGAAAACGAAAAATGCCGACTCGGCAAAAAAATTTCGAGTCAAGGTCAAAGTTCATCCATAAAACCCCTTAGACCTGTTTGTCTAGGGCGACGAGTCCGAAAACAACGTCCGTTTCGCTCTACGACGCACCGTTTCCGAGATATCGACGGAAACGAAAAATGCCGACTCGGCAGAAAAATTTCGGGTCAAGGTCAAAGTTCATCCATAAAACCCCTTAGACATGCATCGTCTAGGGCGACGAGTCCATAAATAACGTCCGTTTCGCTCTACGACGTACCGTTTCCGAGATATCGCCGAAAACGAAAATTGCCGAGTTTTTCGGGTCAAGGTCAAAGTCCATCCATGATACCCCTTAGACATATTCGTCTAGGGCGACTAATATTGTCCGAAAATAACGTCCGTTTCGCTCTACGACGCACCGTTTCCGAGATATCGACGAAAACGAAAATTGCCGACTCTGCAAAAAAATTTCGGGTCAAGGTCAAAGTCCATCCATGATACCCCTTAGACATATTCGTCTAGGGCGACTAATATTGTCCGAAAATAACGTCCGTTTCGCTCTACGGCGCACCGTTTCCGAGATATCGACGAAAACAAAAAGTGCCAACTCGGCAAAAAAATTTCGGGTCAAGGTCAAAGTTCATTCATAATACCCTATAGACATGTTTGTCTAGGAGGACGAGTCCGAAAATAACGTCCGTTTCGCTCTACAACGCACCGTTTCCGAGATATCGACGAAACAAAAAAATGCCGACTCGGCAAAAAAATTTCGGGTCAAGGTCAAAGTTCATCCATAATACCCATCAGACATGTTTGTCTAGGGCGACGAGTCCGGAATAACGTCCGTTTCGCTCTACGACCCACCGTTTTCGAGATATTGACAAAAACGAGAAATGCCGATTCGGCAAAAAAAATTTCGGGTCAAGGTCAAAGTTCATCCATAATACCCCTTAGACATGTTTGTCTAGGGCAACGAGTCCGAAAAGAATGTCCGTTTCGCTCTACGACGTACCGTTTCCGAGATATGCAGGAAGCCTCAAGGATCAGTCAGCAAAAAGTTATTTCGACCTCTAGGTCAAAGGTCGTTTGACGGATAAATCCCAAAATCGATAGGGTTCTTCCCTGGTGGTATATATACCTCCATGCAAAGTTCTGCAACTATTGCCTGAATATTTTTCGAGTTATCGTCCAGAAACCAAGTCTCATAATCGGCCTTGATTTCATCCTCACGGACCTCACGGACCTCGGAGTCGAATCAAAAAAAAAAAAAAACCCCATAGACATGTTTGTCTAGGGCGACGAGTCCGAAAATAACGTCCGTTTCGCTCTACGACGCACCGTTTCTGAGATATGCAGGAAGCCTCAAGGATGAATCAGCAAAAAATTATTTTGACCTCTAGGTCAAAGGTCATTTGACGGATTGATCCCAAAATCAATAGGGTTCTTCCCTGGTGGTATATGAACCTCCATGCAGAGTTCTGCATCTATTGCCTGAATATTTTTCGAGTTATCGTCCGGAAACCAAAAATCTTGATTTCATCCTCACGGACCTCGGAGCCGGCTCAAAAAGAATAGGGTTCTTCCACATATCATTTCTGACTAGTGGTGAAAATTTGATAAGGATCCATCCAGGCAATCTAAATGTAGAATATTTATGACTGTTATGGCCCGAAACCCGCCCCTGACACATTCTCCCCACTCGACATACACGGCACAGATTCATCACATGACTTCATACTTACTTACCTTACGTCACCGGGCACGCACCGTCCTCGCACCACATCTACATGTAAACAACACTGCTCACGTTAACACTTCCTACAATCCCACCAATCACCACATTCCCAGACACATGACTCCGCCCACACAGACATGACATCACTTTCCCGCCATTTCACATGAACACCTGCCACATTACGCGGGAAAACCCACACACATCATGTACTTAGCCCCGCGTTTTCCCACACTTGATCCTAGGCTGTTGAATAGAAAGGTTGTATTGAGAGGTACTAAGCCAAAGATTGTGATTAGAAGATATCAAATTTATACTGGACTATTAATACTTCGGACTATTGTGGGGATTACGATTGTGTGAGTGACCGTGATCGTACATCGGACTAAATCATCCAAATAAACATCGGATATTATTGAAATTTACGTCGGACTTCCTGTTGGTGTGTTGACGCACAACATACATCGTACTATTCGATCAGTGGGCGTAATAGCCGCCCGAAGAACTCCGCTATTCCGTCACATTGGTGCCGTGACCAGGATAGCGAAGGCCTGTTCTCGGCTTACGAACTATCCCGACGTACGAACTTTTGATGAATACCCGATCTACGACTCGGAACCCGATCGGACCAAGCCCGGAAGATGAGGTGACGATGAATCCGGTCCCAGCGAACCAGCGAACTGCACGACCAAGGTCAGTGGCGATGAGCGATACTATTACGCTATCGCAAGTACAACCGCCAAACGAACTGTACGAACTATCGTCGGCGGCATCCGTAGAGTACATGCCGGACTGGATGCGAGCCGATAGTAATCTCGAGGAACTGTTAGACGGTGACCCGTACCAGCCGTCGCGCACGGTGACAGAAATCCTTGACGCGCATGCGCGGTCATACCACGCGACACCTGCCGGACCGCCGAGGTCGCGACCAAGCGACGGAAGTGAAACGGACTATGCGCGCTTCCAGCGCCAACCCAATACCGACCCGCTACCTAGGTCGGTGAGTGTACGACCAACGAACTATGACAATTCAATGCTAACGCACCCGCCGAGTCGGTCGCGTGTCCAACAATGGTCGCATGAATCGGATACGCGTGCTGAACTGTATCCGCGACACGACAATGTAATGTCGCGCCCATCGGTAACAATCCACACACTGACGCGACCCGACCGAACCCCGCCGGTGTACTCCAGAGTACCGGCCGACCCAGTCGTCACGGGAGAGCTGCCGGATGTCCACCTGCCGAACAGGAGAAGAGCCGCCACCGAGAGTACCCCCGCGGCCGACCTCAGGCTCCACGCTGCCCAGACGAACGACCCGCCGACACGATTCCACGCACCCGCACCGAGATCGGAGGTCCGATACGCCAGCGACACCATTGATCGCCGACCGCGCAACATCGGAGTACCGATCTCCGACACCAGCGAAAACACGCACCCCGCGCATCTACCACCACCGGTAGTCAACATCGGACCATCGCACGGCGAACCGTCGCTACCAGCGGAACATTCCGCCTCACACGGCTACGTGCCCAACCATGGAAATGCGGTGCCCATGCACAATCATGGGGGAGTAGCAGTATCGAACTATGGAAATGCGGTGCCCATGCACAATCATGGGGGAATAGCAGTACCCAATCATGGGGGAGTAGCTGTACCAAACCATGGAGTACCAGCGTACGGTGTCGCCGCGTACAATCACGGAATAGTGCCCAATTTGGGAATTGTGCCACAAAACCCTGGAGTAGCAGCTCCAAGTGTGTACGCTCCTGGTTCGGGATATCAGTTCCCACAAATGCCACACCCAACTCCGTCATACGGAATGCCGGAAATGTCGCCGCCATACGGACCGGTCTCCCAAACCGCGCCGTTGTCAAACCATGCTGGCTACCCGCCCGCACCCGACGCCACGCCATATGTCGTACCGGTCACCACGACCACTGCCGCACCGACCACGGAGGTCGCGCCGCCAACTCCCGCCATTTCTGCGACGACTGCCCACGCTACGACAGTGGCATCACAAGCGCCCATCATCCCGACGCTAGCGCTGAGTACTGCCAAACCAGCACAGTGGCGAGCCACGTTTAAGGAGGGTAATCTAAATCAGTACCTCCGCAGCTTCGAACAGTTTACGGCTGCATTCACGTACACGGACCTGAACAAAACTACGAAATTCCGTAGTACGTTACGCGGACGAGCGGAAGCAATCGCTCTGAACATTCCGTTCCACACGCCTTGGGATGAATTCAGGCGTCGTCTCCTGGAAGGATGGGAACCCGCCGCCCGCCGACAGTCGAAACGAGACGACTTCCCGTTCTTGAAGCGTGAACGGAAAGAGGATGCCGAATATTTCCTTGAACGGTTACAAGCCATAGCAGAACAGGTGTTTGATGACGTCACACCTGAGTTTCTCCAACGAACTGTTATTTCGCAATTTGTCAATGGTCAGCCTGACCATATTGCGGATAGACTTTGTGTAATGACATTTACTTCGTACAGCGACGCACTCACGGCTGTACTGAAAGCGGAGAGTCGCCAGCAGCGGACCAAGAGAGATCGGCCCCACGGTACCCGCCGAGTGGACGCTACCTACCACGGGTATGCCGACGACACGGAAGCGAACGACGAACTTTCATGTGCGATCAGACAGTTGAATCATTGGGATACACCAACTCCCGATCAGATCGCTGCATACTACGACCCTGCGGATAGCGACACGACCGGACTGCAAGGGTGTGAAGAACATTCCGTCCCTTCCTGCTCCCGCGAATGGGTCGTGGAAGCGTTCCAGTGTGTTGTCAGTGACGAGTGCGGACAATATGGTGAGGACGCACTATACTCTGTTCTACGAGCTATCGCTCAGGCTCGTGGCGACCGTCCGACGCCTCAAGGTCGAACTGAAATATGTTTCTTCTGCAAGAAACCGGGACACAGGTGGATACGGTGTTTCCGTTTGAAGGACATATTGGTACGAAACGGAATGAAACCGTTCCCGCCACGCCCTGGCGCAAATCGGAATAACGGACAGATCGGTATACCGAACTCGAACTCTCAGCCAATGGCTACGACACCACCGGCTCAGCCACCACCACAGGCCAGGCCGTCAAACTAAGGGAGGAAGGAACTGTGGAGCAAGAACCTTCCGTTAAACCGAGCTACGCTCAAAGCTCCAAACCAGTGGTTGTGTCCACAGCTACGAACACGACGCCAACCAAGCTGGCGCCGACACCACGGGCCCTTCCGCTCTGCGAAGGGGTGTGCGCCAAGTGTGCTTCGTCGACTTCAGGTACGGAATCCCTCCACGAAGGGGTGTCGGAACCCTTGCCACGCAGGCCATCACGGACTAATCGTCACGAAGGGGTGTCGACACGCACCACCGGCGATACAGGAACGGACTCTATGTCTGAAATCGAATGGGTGTCGGATGATGGAGGCTTTTACGCTTTCCCATCGGGACCTGAAACCAAGCCGGGAAGACTGAAACTTCCACTCCTACTGCCTGAGGAGGACCTCGATGGACCGATTGTTATCAGTCGAAGTCTGGCCGCCCATGAGTGCTGGAAATTGCCAGTGCATGTTGGAGAACGAACTTTTAAAGCAGTAATGGACTCAGGAGCACAGGTTTCCCTGCTCCGAAAGGACATGATGCGACACGTGCCTGTCGAACAGCGCACTCTACGCCCGACCATGGCGACCATTCGGGATGTCAACGGAGACTCCAGCCCGATCGATGGACTTCTAGACCTTACGATCAAGGTCGGAACGAAAGAAATGACAGTGACATTTTGTGTAGCAGCAATTCATGACGAAATGATTTTGGGCATGAATTTCTTCCGACAAACGAAAGCCATCGTTAATTACGGGGATGGAACTGTCGAAATTAACAAAGAAATCCTGTTTGCATACAAGGACTTCGAAGCTAATGTTGTACGCATGGCTGTACATCGAGCCGTTACGGTACCGCCACGTAGTGAGGCCATAGTCGAACTTGTACCGACCTCAAAGGTCAGGGTGCGCCAACACCCTCGGCTCATTCAGCCCATGACGAACTTTCCGGAAGAAACGGACTTGATTATGGGTCGCACATTGACCTCATTGAACCGGAAGTGTGTTAAAGTGACTGTGGTGAACCCCGCGGATACGGGCGTAACTCTGACTCGCTCAGATCCAATAGCCATAGCGAGCCCCGTTGACAGTATTGTGGGCGCTCTGCCGAAGTCAGGAGAGGAACCGGAAGTTCCCCACACGAACGTTAACCATTACGAAGACCTCCCGCCACACCTACGGGAGATGGTGGACCGTGCCGGACTAGCACCTGAACAGCAACGGTGCTGTGCCAATTTGGTATATCGGTACAGAGACACTTTCATGTGCCCCGACGGACAGCTCGGACGAACGCATGTAGTGCAACATCGGATCGACACGGGTACAAGCGCCCCAATTCGTCAGCGACAACGTCGCGTACCCCAAGCGCAACAACACATCATAGATGAGGAAGTTGACAAAATGTTGCGACTCGGATGTATCGAACCTTCGGAATCACCATGGAGTTCACAAGTGGTGTTGGTACGAAAGAAAAACGGACAGGTACGATTCTGTGTGGACTATCGTCTGCTCAATGACGTAACACGGAAAGATTCGTACCCTCTTCCGAACATTCAAGACACGCATGACGCACTCGCTGGAGCGAACTACTTCTCGGCCTTAGATCTCGCCTCGGGATATTGACAGGTCGAAGTGGACCCGACGGACCGACCCAAGACGGCCTTCGCCACCCGGAAAGGCCTATACCAATTCAGGGTTATGCCGTTCGGACTGAGCAACGCGCCAGCGACTTTCGAACGTCTCATGGAGACCATCTTACACGGATATCTGTGGACCAGATGTATGTGCTATCTGGATGACGTGATAGCATACGGACGCACTTTTGATCAGGCGCTTGCCAATCTGGAAGCGGTCCTCGATCGGATACGAACTGCCGGGTTACGCTTACAACCCAAAAAGTGCGAACTCTTTCAACGCGAAATCCTGTATCTGGGATTTATCGTCAGTGGACAAGGAATCAGGGTGGACCCGAACAAGGTCAAGGCTATTAGGGAATGGCCGACTCCCTGTGAGATTACGGACGTACGAGCTTTCCTGGGGTTTGCCAATTACCACAGGAGGTTCATAAAAGACTATGCCGAAATTGCTGAACCTCTGGTGGCACTCACCCGGGGTGAATGTCGCTTCACGTGGGGATCGCCCCAACGGAACGCCTTTAGGAGGCTCCAGAACGCACTTATCAAGGCCCCCAAGCTCGCCCATCCGTCACAAGATGCGGACGATTATTTCATTCTTGATACAGACGCCAGCGGTTACGCCATCGGGGGCGCGCTCTCACAGCGTGTCAATGGAAAGGAAATCCCGATTGGCTTTGCAAGCAAGATGCTGTCCCGCACGCAACGGAATTATTGTACGACCTATAGAGAACTGTTGGCTGTCGTTGAAATGATTCAGCATTACCGACATTATTTGTGGGGACGCAGATTCCTGTTACGAACTGACCATAGCTCTTTGCGTTGGTTAAAGAACTACAACGATGCGGACGGTATGTTGGCTCGCTGGTTAGCCAAACTGCAGCAATATGACTTTCGTATTGAACATCGTCCTGGAAAGCTCCACGGAAATGCTGACGGACTTTCCCGTTGCCATAGTTGCAAACATTCGGACTGTCCTGGACGCTTAGTCGTTCCACCCACGGACCCGGAAACGAGTTCTGGAGAACTTCCCGTCAGACGGATTACGGTGGTTCCTGTCGGACCCGAGAAAGACCTCCTGGACAGTGATACCATGACATCACCGGTCTTGTCTCGGATGATCTCAATACGCCAAGCTGCACGTGTGCGAGCATTGGATGTGAAAATGAACGGACAGGAATGGTTGTCGGACTATTCAACGGCGGACATTGTTGCCGCTCAGCAAGTCGACCCGAGTGTCGGAGTCGTACGACAGTGGGTATTGAACGGAACGAAACCCACGTCAAAGGAAGTCGCCCGCTACGGTGAGGAAGTGAAAACTTTGGTTTCACGATGGACTTTGTTAGCGCTACAGGATGGAGTCCTCATACGAACTACCAAGCCGGACCCAGCTGGTCGGACTGTTGTACAAACTGTATTACCAGCGGCATTACGAACGGTGGTTCTACACCAACTCCACGACCTCAAGGTCGTAGGCCACCTCGGAATACAACGGACTGCTGAGAGAGTAAAGCGCCGGTTTTACTGGCCAGGTCTCGCCTTGGATGTTGCTCGCTGGTGCGCCCGCTGCCCGCAGTGTGTGTCACGGAAAGGAAAACCAGCGCCCAAGAAATCGCCTCTAACACAACTACCAACTGGGGCGCCATTTGATCGTATTGCCATGGATATCTTAGATACCCATAAAGTTACCGGACGAGGTCACAGGTACATTCTTGTCATATCGGACTACTTTTCAAAGTACACGGACGCATTCCCGCTCCGCCGCCATACGGCCAAAAATGTCGCCGATGTTCTGGTGAATCGTTGGATCGTGTACCACGGGGTACCGAAAGCCATACACAGCGACCAAGGAACGGAATTTGAGTCGTCGTTATTTCGGAGCGTTGTACGCCTTCTGGGCGCCAAGAAAATTCGGACCACGCCCTACTGCCCACAAAGTGACGGTCAAGTCGAACGGTTCAATCGGACTTTGTTGAATATGTTGAGTGCATTCGTCAGTGATCGTGGGAATGACTGGGATCTGCACTTGCCATATGTACTCATGGCGCACCGCACCTCGGTGCATTCTTCTACCGGGTGTACACCACACCTGATGGTATACGGACATGAATGCAATTTGCCTGTTGACTTGATGTTTCCTACGTACGACCCGGAACCGCTACCTCCATGCGGACCTGAATACGTCGAGTATCTCCGAACTGCCATCAGAGCTGCCCATGGGTTTGCGCAAGACCATCTGCAAAAAGCTGCAACCCGCCAGAAAATGGGGTATGACGCACATGCGAAATCTCGCCCTCAGTTCCAGCGGGGAGAATTGGTATAGTACTATTACCTGCCCCTCACACAGAACAACAAATTCGCCCGACCCTGGACCGGACCCTGGAGAGTCCTGGAACGCGTTACTGAGGTAGACTATCGAATTGCTCTAGTCTCCAATCCACGAAATACTAGAGTCGTCCATCTGGACGTCATTAAACCGTACGAAGGCGACGCACAGTTGTTGAACCTTCAACCTCAAGTCGGATCGCCACCTGAGTCGTCAAGCAGTACAGACTCCAAGACCGAACCATCCAACGATCCCCTGGAGCTCCTCAAGGAATTCCTCTATCCTTGGGACGTCACTGTACAAGACAAGTCGTCAGATACAGATCGGACTACCGAGACTGATACTTCGTCATCACCCGCCAGTCAGAGAAGTCCCACATCCGGACCGCGACGCCGTCGCCAGAAGCGAAAATCGCGCAAGTCGAACTCTAGCGCTTCACAGCGAGCGCCAAAACCCCGCGGACCCAAACCCGCGATTGCTACGGACTCATCAACAAGCGAGGCTACGCCCCAGCCTGCTCCGTACAATCGACCCAAACGCACGATTCGCCACCCAGCCCGGTTCAGATAACCACGGCTGTGCCAAGGGACTGATCTCTATGATGATGAATAAATGCCTGTCTATTGGACTATGATGTCATATCACCCCAAAATATATTTATAATATAATAATATTATGTACATATTCATTTCAATAACCATTTTTATGTACTGATGTCAGTGAGGCAATTTTCATATATAATATTGATATGACGTTATAATATTGATGCTGGTTACGATACTATAATGTGGTATATGTGTGTTATGCATTGCATATAACTTCGTACTTCTCCATACCATCTCGCGCCTGTTGCGCACTACCTAAATATTGCATGACTAACAATTCCACCCATGTGTCAGCCGTCATGTCCTGTCGTGAGTAAGATCACTTTGTCGCGGACGAGGTGAGAGGATAGCCGTCTTCCGAGCAAGCGTCTGACAATTCAGGGGAATGCCCTCCGGAGCAGAATTCAGCTATGAACAAACCTCTGCATTCCAACGCGCGATCTGTCATCACATTCATTAAAAATTATGCAACGCACCACGGCAGGGCCGCCCAGATCACCCCATCACCCCCATGATAATATCAGCGGTTCCATTATCTACGGCACTGGATGAAAATGAACGGACTGAGCAAACTTCTGTGAGCTTGGTATTTATACCTCAGCATATGTACAGACAGTGATCATCTGTTATAAACAAGTTGGTCAAAAGTTTATTGTGTGCTAATTGTGCAGATAAGGAACGGACTAATTGTAAGAGTTCACACGGAAAAGCATGAAGCACGAATAAACACTGAAGCCGCCCGCGGCACCTCCATATAAACATTCCCAGTTAACTTCAATAGAGAGTGGAAGCACGCAAAAGGTGCAGTAATTCTGGCTGTATGCTAGACGGACAGTGAAATGATTGGATTGCGTTATCCAGAAGTTTGTGTCGGACTATGGGAAAATAGAGCAGCTGTGTGCTAACCTACTGCCCCGCCTGACTGGTGTGATGAACCAGAGCTTTGATGTACACGCGTTGCCTAGGTGATGGACCGCCCCCTCTTCGCACGACTGAGAGCCGAGATGGATCAAGCGAACGTAAAGACGTATAAAGACAATAGACAGAGCGCACCCCCCCGATTGTGGAAAACCGCAAAAGACACTGTCAGCACTTTGTGTGTGTACGGATGCCAGATAAGCAGGAAAGTTTTAGAAGTGGGTCATTCTGGCTGCGGACACTGGAGAGTTAACATCTAGTAAAAAGTGTTGAATATCAATAGTGTTCTTGTAAGACAATTGACTATATCTTGTGGATATTTCGTACGGCAATTGCACGGACTTTTGCCTAGTATTTCACGGACTGTGTGAATAATCCTGATACGCACCTTGTATTAGGATAAAAGTCGGACTGGTGAGTGTGGGCTCACGCCAGTGAGCGAAGTCGAACCATGTCGTCTTCCGACAAGGAGAGAGACAAGCCACCGGACAAGAAGACGGCATCTGATGCCGATAACAACGAACTGCCACTTGCCGTGAGGATAGTGGAGGCTGGGGATGAGCCGGAACATCCCATCGTACTTGGAGAATCGGCGGCAGCCGACAGCGCACCGGGAACAGTTTCCCCTACTTCGGACCCGATCACGATATCGGATACAGAAACGGCCTCTGGGGCCGAAACGGACATTCGAAAGAAAGTAATGGCGAAACTCGCTCAACGTGGAGAGCGTCATACGCCGAGTCCATCATCGGACTCTATGTCGGACTTGAGTGCGCCTGACTTCCAGCGCCTGGAAGAAGGCGGGAAAATTGTCGAACAAGCCATGGCTGCTAGAGACGCAGCTAAAGCTACGGCTAGTGTTACTTCGGACTCCGGACCAAAACAAATGATGGCTACTCCGCCAGTGACAGCCACACGACCGACCGCCGTGTCGGCTACTTCGCCTGCTCCAGCCAAACCGGCCAAACCCGTACGACCTCTCGCGTTGCTCCCGCACGCGACGACATCTCGAGGATATTCCTCGGCCTATACGGACTTATTCCGGACTCAAGGAAATCATGAGTCGCGGGATCTACGACAACGGACTTATCGCCGTCAAGTTGACGAGTTGATGGAGCTCGTACCTCGTCCCCCCACACCCCACGGGACGAGTCCAATCGACTGGAACGCGGTTCCACTCTACAGCCGGAACCGGCAAGCAGGATATGGACATGTCCATGATTTCTCCGTACCGTCGACACTGACAGAGAGTCAGTACTTGACTCTGATGCCGCTACGCCTCGGAACAGGAGGATTCGACTGCCCCTTCTGTACCCGTGAGGAGGAGTCAGAACACGAACGGACCTGGCCCACGGTGCCTCGCCGGGCCCCACTTCGGACCCCACAGGAGCTGGATGCTCATGTTCTGGCGTATCATATGCCATTCGTACGCTTCTTTGTGTGCCCCGCACGGGACGGGTACATGACCCTAACGCTTTCGGACATGATACAGCATATCTCGACGCCCACGGCGAGTCACACGGACCGGTTCCCCATCTTCCAACGGGGATCACTAATGGCCACCGAGAACATGGTAACTCGTTTCGCCAAGCGATGTGGGGTTGACATGCAACCCAACCCGAACTATCGGCCACCACGCGTACCATCGCACGTACCCATCTTCCGACGGACGCCGGAATCAGTACTTACTTTCGGCATCTGGGCGATGGCGCCCGCGGTGATGTCACAGTACCCGCCGAATACCGCACCGGAGGTCCAACTGGTACTGGACCGTATCGAGTTTGCCCAACTGAAAACGAGGGCCGACGAAGCCAAAGTCGAACGGATGGTACGCGACATCCAACTGATTAACCGTCACGTCCGCTACCGAAAGCCTGGGGCTTTCTATTTCGACCGTCCTGTTGTATATCGGACCTCGGCCATGAAGGCCGCTGAATCTCGGACCTCGGCTTCACCAGCCACAGGAGTTTCAACTCCCGCACGGAGTTCGCCCTCGGGGGCGATACCCAAGAGTCGGACTGTTGAGAGGCGTACAGCGCCTAACGTTACGGACTATAGAGTTCGGGAGGGACTTGTGCCACCCCCGGACGAATATCCGCCCCTGCCAAGTCGACCCACGGTCGAGACAGACGCGGCTGAATCTTCGGACTCAGTTAGAACTTCGGACCCAGCCGAACCCATGGAAACGGCTAAAATTACGGACTCTGTGGATAGGGAGCCTTCCCCAAGGACGGCTTCTCGAACCCCAGTTACGGACACTGAGTCGCCAATGGAGTGCGACCAGCCGCCACCACTTCGGACTATCGAGGATGAGCCAGAACCTCGACAACGTCGAACACCCGACAGCAGGCCGGACTCTCCCATGGAGCCGTCTCGCGGCCTAATCACTTTCGGACCACCTCCTCCGTATTTGGATTACGAGGAGGAGTTGTTGCCCCCGACGACCACCTTGGTTACACGAGCCAACGATCCAGACAGGCCTCGGCTAAGGATGGAAGTCCTGGAGGACCAGGATCCATTACCTCGCGACCTGGAGGTCAATTTCGGACTTCACGGATCTGGTGAGTTCGGTGCGGACTACCAGCTACTTCGCCAGCATGGGCAAAGGTTGCTCGAACGGACTTTACCCGGACTACAAGTCCTCCCCGGAATTAACCCGGATTTCGCCGAACTCTACCAGGACGACAACACACGTCGTCTTCCCGCCGGACTCGGACCGCATCAGTCATACTGGATGGAACAAATCAACCAGGCTGCAACGGACGCGGACCCTCTACTGCTTGCGGAGGATGCTGAGCATCACCTTCCGTCATTGGCACTGGCCAGCGCGGACGACCTGGCGTTTCAACATCTGCGAGCTATCCGCCGCGGATACGTACTTGCCATGGACGCACACATCCGCCAGGCGGAGTATAACGCCATGTCCCTCGGATTCGGGATGGGGTCGCTACACGAGCGACAGACCCCGACAGCCCCGCACCCTCTCCTGGAGGAGAACCGACGACTCCGGGAGGAGCTCCGCACTGCGGAGCGAAATAATTCGGACCTACGGGAAGAGGTACAGGAGCTTAGAGCCCGCCTCTCTACGACTTCGTCTTCGTCTTCGTCGCCGGAACCTCAGGGAATCCCTGACGAACTTTGGACGACGATTGTGGCGGTTCTACCGCACTTGCCGGCCGACGACCAAAGGCGGCTGATGCAACAGGCATCGCCAGCCGCCCGGCCTCCCGCGTCACGGAGACGCGACCGTCAGTCGGACTAGGCCACGTACCTCAGGTCACAGCACCAGGATAGCTGTGGCCTGCAAATATCGTACTTATCGTATCATGTGGTATGCATGTGTATCATGTACTAATCCTGGTCGCTTTCAGGTATTTCGGACTTTAAATTGTTTCCGTTCCGCTAGGGAGCGTCGAGGAGTATTTTTATCATTCCAATAATATAATATGTATATACATTTGTGATTCTTTTAACTGTGATTTATGTGTTGATTTATGTGTTTCATCGTCACCTGTCGTTGTTTTAAATGTATTTGTCAAATGTGTGACTGACCGACTAATGACTTTATTTTGACAGTTAGAATTTTTATTGTATCCATTGTTTTATCATTGTCTCGCGCGGTGAATGTGTTCCCCCTTTAGGACTTTTAGCTTATCATGTTTAGATTTTTGGACAGTTAGGTTTCGGGGAGGGTAAATTCCCAGGGGGTAATTTGACGAAGGGGTGTTTTGTAGAATATTTATGACTGTTATGGCCCGAAACCCGCCCCTGACACATTCTCCCCACTCGACATACACGCCACAGATTCATCACATGACTTCATACTTACTTACCTTACGTCACCGGGCACGCACCGTCCTCGCACCACATCTACATGTAAACAACACTGCTCACGTTAACACTTCCTACAATCCCACCAATCACCACATTCCCAGACACATGACTCCGCCCACACAGACATGACATCACTTTCCCGCCATTTCACATGAACACCTGCCACATTACGCGGGAAAACCCACACACATCATGTACTTAGCCCCGCGTTTTCCCACACTTGATCCTAGGCTGTTGAATAGAAAGGTTGTATTGAGAGGTACTAAGCCAAAGATTGTGATTAGAAGATATCAAATTTATACTGGACTATTAATACTTCGGACTATTGTGGGGATTACGATTGTGTGAGTGACCGTGATCGTACATCGGACTAAATCATCCAAATAAACATCGGATATTATTGAAATTTACGTCGGACTTCCTGTTGGTGTGTTGACGCACAACATACATCGTACTATTCGATCAGTGGGCGTAATAGCCGCCCGAAGAACTCCGCTATTCCGTCACATAAAGTTATCGTCCGGAAACCAAAACGGCGGAAGAAGAAAAAAAAAAATTCTGCCGAAATGCCTTAATTAAAAGGAAATTGTTTGAGGCTTATCAAGTAACAATTCCCCCAATTCCCACACAAAGTATTACACCCCACCCAACCATAGAGATTACTATACTAGTATCTTAATAAACCATAAAAAACATAGTTATTAAACAAGAATAAACAATATTGCTAAAAATAAATATAATGAATAAATATTAAATGAAATTGAATAAATTGATCTGCTACTAGTACCATAACATGGGGTGGTTTGATGATTTGGCTACTTATGAGCCAAGCTGTAGTTTTCAAGCATAGACTTCTTAACTAGTTTTTTTAAAGTGACAACATTGTGAATATCTGTAACATTAAATCCAAAATTGTTCCAGAGTTTGACACCTTTTATGTTTATACACCAAGATTCCGCATCTGTTTTTACACTTCTGACAGAAAAACTACCTGGTAGAGTACATGATTTGGCCCTATGAATAACAATTAAAGTTTTTAGATCTATTATATCGTATAGTTTGAGACATTTATATTTATGAAAAATAGAACAAGTATGAGCTCTGTAGTGAGCACCATCTATTTTATGTAGATATTTTCTGTACATATCATTGCGCGACACTGTCTCTCATCCCAGCAATGGGAGTGAGAATGATTCAAAAACATAGTTTGCCCGTAAATTTCTCGTGTATGTTTTATTACATGTAAGCGTCATTATACTCAAACGGAATTCACCGGGGGTCAGACAATGTTGAGGGACTATTTCACTCCACGTAGACAGTACACGCCTCCCGCCCAATGGGGTTTGGCCTATTGCGATGTGTCGAGCTACAACATCAAAAGGCAGTAGGCCTACTTAGATCTATTAGCTAAATTAGGTATATTTGTTTACAAATATGAAGTGGTGAAAATATCAATCGTTTGCAGATTCAATGTTATTATCTATTTATTTTACCTTAGTTTCTTAGTAGAACTGTTGTCCTTAAAAGTCTCAGAATTTTCGGGTGCCACTGAAAAAAAAACCCACCCGGTTAGGCCTACCAGTATTGGTGATACTAGTACAAATACATGTATACAAAGGTATGAGTTATGTTAATCTTCCAAAATATAGGCCTACATTTAATTACATTTAGGGTGCACATGCATGTATGTAATTGCAGATAGGTGTAAAAAGCAGACATTATCCATTATGTTCTCTTACCAGTGTGTTTGGCTTTTGTTTTGCACAAATGTACTGAGACACCAATGACAATGGCCAATAATATCGCCGAGCCGCATGCTATAAGAGCATACTTCCACGGGGCCAGTCCTGAATACAGTATGAGTAAATACTGTAGGCTACATGTAAATCGAAGATGGATTCATTGAAACATGACATCGACGTAACGTTCACGCTATGTACAATAACAAAAATAATTAGCATCATCTCAAATTATTTAGTATCATTTTGAATTAATTAGCATATTAAGGACTATGTAGTCCTACGTACCGACGTCCCTCTCAACGGCGGTGACGGTAATGAACGGTGTTGTTACGGAGCCGGACACCGTCTGTTCGGAAACCATCGTAACGTTCAACACGTCACTCATTTCGACGTACTCCACGTCCCGTATCACAATGGAGGCGATGCAATAAACGCTGAATTCCTCTTCATATTCGGAATATATTGTGAATGTATCGCCAAGCTGCAAGACCTCTCTCGATGATTGGTTGTACCATTGGAATGACGGGCTGGGATTGGCTCTACCTGAGCACGTGATCATCTCGCCAACTTCGTACGTGCTCTTGATTGGCTGGACAACTATGTCCCTGGGAGGATCTAGGAGAGGAGTTGATTTTGAAACGTAAAACGTTACAAAGAATTAAGTTTAATAATATGATCGAATATCAAAACTGGGTTTTACTGGTACAAAAACACAAGCGAACATTGGATATTAAAAGAATCCGAGTGCCAGGTGGAGGTGAAGGCTGGCGTGTTCCGGGCGTAAAATATCGGGGTCACCAAGTCGTCTGGTGGTATTTCTATATCGTCCGCAAAAGACGCGAAACAGCCGACGCCACCAGTGTCATATCCACCAGGAGCCCAAAAATCCGACGTGTATCGCACTTCAGAGTCAGTGGTCATATTCGTGTCCATGACAACAGTAAATGTTGAACTGGAACAGACGACTTCCGGCGCCCACTCTCCCTGATACTGCATCTCACAGTCTACCGTGATGATATCACCAGACGCAATAGTTGTGTTCGGAACGAGCGTAGTGTCATTACCGTCCACCAAATTTGAAAAGTTGCATTTCAGTACGTCTTCTGAAATTTGGTAAAATTGAAAAAGGACAAAATTGTTAAGCGGCCCTTTCTAGAAGTACATTCCTGATTAGAGGCGCTGGAATATTTACCCCAGTCTATGATTAATTTCAGCCTTCACAATCCAGTGCTATCCTATTAAATCCTTGGTAAAGATATTAGGAGTAAGCTACAACAGCCTCACTAAGGATGTTAGAGAAATAACACATTGCACCGGACCGAGTCTCGAATCAGTGACCTTTGTGACACCACCAACTGGGTACACGCCAATTATTGTAACTTCAAATAAATTGATCTAAAAATCAAGTTCACAGTCTCTGAAACATCATCTTGAATTCAAATAAATTGCATGAAACGTCTGTCTGAGAGGTTCAATAATAAAATCAGGAGCGACACAGAACGCTCCTGCATTCACGAAAAAGACTCCAGCTTCAGGGTCTTTTGTGCCCCGGGCCCAGCCGCCCAGGCCTTTATGGCTCGGTCATCTGCCCTTCTACCCTTCGTTCACTAATTGACAGGTTCAACCCTTAACAAATGGATCCTGGAATCCTAATGTATACATGAAATTTATTCATTTATGAATGAAAAAAGAGAGGAAAATTTAGAGCTTTCTTGCCGATGACGACCAGCTCCGCTCGATAGGACCGCTCCTCGACCGTGGGCGAGGTCAGTCGGACCTTGCAGGCGTAGGCGCCACCGTCGGCCGAGAGCGTCAGGTCGCTCACTCGTAGGCTGTACTCCCCGGCCCCGTGGTCCCCGACCACGGAGTAGCGGGCTGCGCGGGTCGGGTCGCTGGCCGAGACGTGCTCGTTGAACGAGACGATAGTGGCCGCCGGCGACGCAGAGATGTACTCGTACCAGTCGACCGAGTCGGCGCCTGGGTAGCGGCAGGCGAGCGTTACCGTTGCGTTGGCGATGGCCGCGGCGTTGTACGGGTAAAGGTTCGCCGTCGTGGTCGCCGCGGTGGTGTTGACTGAGTAATCTGTCGTATAAACGGAGAAGTATTAGGCCCTGATACAAGCCATTCATTTGGATTTTTTCCATTCGTTTACACCGTTTTTGTGGGTATTTTTGCGACGCTAAATGGTATCGTGGCATACTTTACCTAGGACACAAACGGCGAAATTTATTTTCGACTTCTATCGTGAAAATATCAGAGTGATTCCAGAAAACAGGACCGAGTTGAGGAATAAAATATTACTCACATCTGGTGAAGAAGATGATAATAATGCCGAAGAATACCCACACATCCATGTTAGAACGTCAGCCAGACCTATATAGGACAATCACTTTGTTATGATTACTCCTGTATGTGACCATGAATCCATGGGTGCCAGTGTACAGGTGTTCGTGTAATAAAAACCAATGGTTCCTGTTTTTTTTCTTTAAAAGAACAGTTCAGAATGAATTCCTTAATCTCTTGCTGATGAAATATACTGTCTGTGCAAAATGTGCTTTCATCAGAGATTCCCCTGGAAATTAACCACCAGCAGATCCACTTTGATGAGTGTTTGCCCATTGTTGCCTATAAAGCATTTGAATTTGGGGCAAGGGTATAGCAAATTATGACAGAGCACGTTCCACTGAGCGGTTATTATATTTATTGGGGTGCTATAAGATAATAAATACATGCACCCGATTGATTATGCAGGGAACAAGGCGCATATTATTACCGATTTTTAATGTTTTCCTTTCCCGAATAAAGCAATAAAAACGAATAGTTTCTCAAACAAAATACATCGTCCGCTAGAAAGCCAATGTTGACAAAACCTCATGCTTTCTACAATAATGAAAGCAATAACAAAGAAATAAAATCGAATTTATTATTGTGCGACTGTTTCAAACTTTTGTGACCAGAAAAGAAGTGCCTGAACAACTATACTGCCCGTCAAAAGTCTGGAATCGCTTTATCATATACATGATTGACCAGGCAATAATCAGTTTACAATGACAAATAGCATACCATCATGTACATCAATTCGTTTCACACGTTTCTACCATGTTTCATGTAAATACTGCATGTATGAGTGGAGATAATGGAAGTTATCCAATGTGTGGTTGGATAAAAAATATGGCAAAATTTCATGTTTTTTAGAGGCATTTTTTGCGGTCAATTGTATCACAAACACCATTATAACAGGATGTTTCCATCTCATTTACAGGTATCATTACTGTTTCTAGAACAGTTGTTCTCATGGATATGATGAATGCATGAATGGAAATAATCATAAGTCTAGAACCCATTTGTAAATAGCAATGTTGTGAACAATATATCAAATTTAACAAATGTGTCGCACACGGCGTAAAGGATGAAGCAATGAACAAATTAAACAATTCAGCAGCGGGTTACTCCATCATTGGCCTGTATGCAAGCATTTCATCGTGACTTGCATGATCGATATGATTTCTGGATATCATATTGTGGAATACGATACCATTCGACACTGAGTGCTATGGCCAGTTGCATACATTGAGGGACGATTGACCACAAAACATTGACTCCCAAAAACGTTAAATTTTGTCATATTTTTTATCCAACCACGCGTTGAATAACTTCCATTATCTTCATCCATACATGCAATATTTACAAGAAACATGATAGAAACATGGAAAACAAATTTATGTGCATTTTGGTGTGCATTTTTTCATTGTACACTGACTATTGCCTCATCAATGATGAATATGATAAAGCGATTCCAGACTTTTGACGGGCAGTATATATATGATGAAACTTTCGGTTATATAAAATACCCAACTAATGACGAGGCCTTGATAAATGTATAATTTAATGTTTTAGCCCGGCACAAACCTTTTTAGCATGGCATAAACCTTTTTAGCAGGGCGGAATTTTTTTCCATCACGTGAACCTTCTTAGCATGTTAACAACTTTTTAGCATGGAATAAACCTTTTTCGCATGGCACAAACTTTTTTCAGCATGGCGAAAACGTTTTTTCAGCATGGCATAAACCTTCTTAGCATGGCAAATTCTTTGTGGCATAGAATGAAACTTTTTAACACAGCGCTTCAGGGCAGCTGCTTAAAGTCACATGATTTTTGTACAGCGGCCCAATGCTGCCATTATTCATGCCTGAGTTAAAAGTAGTTTTGAAATCAGTTTCATATTTAGTAAACAGTTATTTTCAGTTATGAAACTAGTTTATAGCAAGGCACAAACCCTTCACACCCGGCACAAACCTTTCTAACAGGGCACAAACGTTTTTAGCAGAGTGCCAAACTTTCTAGCATGGCGCAAACCTTTTTAGCACGGCACAAACCTTCATAACAGGGCATGAACCTTTATAACACGACACAACCCTTTTTAACATGGCGCAAACCTTTATAACAGGGCATAAACCTTTTTAACACGGCACAAACCTTTATAGCAGGGCACAAACCTTTTTAACACGGCACAAACCTTTATAACAGGGCACAAACCTTTTTAACACGGCACAAACCTTTATAGCAGGGCACACACCTTTTTAACAGGGCACGAACCTTTTTAATATGACACAAACCTTTATAGCAGAGCGCAAACCTTTATAACAGGGCACACAAATTTTTAGCATGGCACAAACCTTTATGCACACCTTTAAAGGTATAGCACGGCGGAAACAGTACTATTCTAACTTAGATAAATGCATGAACTTAGAATTTCTTCATTTTCTTGTGAAACGGTGCAGCAACATACGCCTTCTTCCGTCTGAACAACTTTATTTGCAATATTAGCCTACCTGCTTACTGGTATGAACTTAGAAGATGGTGACCTTCTGCTCTTCTGACTATATGCTAATAATGCAATCCTAACCTGTATGTGCAATTGTTTTAGCCCCACAAGCCAATCTACACATTTCATGTTAGATCTGCCATGCTAAAGATACGTCTCACTGAAAAAGGTTTTTCCGTGCTAAAACCGCTTGCGCTGTGCTAAAAAGGTTTATTCCATGCTACAAAGTTTGTGCCATGCTAAGGTTTGAATCAAGCTGAAAAGTGTATTCCATGCTAACGTTTCCGCCATGCTTAGGTTTATGCCATGCTAAAAAGATTTGTATCATGCTAAAATGGGTTGCACCTGCAAAAATTAGCCCAAGGGCTAAGATAGGTTACCGGACAATTTTGGTTCGAGCACCACAGGTGGGATATGACATTCAGATTTATCAATCAAGGTCATCTTTCTGTACATACGTCAATGTCACCATTAGGCGTGCTGTATATAATTTGTATACAACAAAATTTTGTATTCAGGTCAGGCATGACCTTGAGATTAAGCCTTCACGGTTGACGTCCCTATAGGTCACCAAAAGATGGTGACCTTCTGCTCTTCTGACTATATGCTAATAATGCAATCCTAACCTGTATGTGCAATTGTTTTAGCCCCACAAGCCAATTTACACATTTCATGTTAGATCTGACATTGAGATTTAGTACTCAAGGTCATCTGAGGTCAGAAACAAGGTCACCAAAAGACTTCCTGAATGCTCATAATATAAACATAACCTATCTACAAGCATTTCGTCTATAGAGGCCAATTTACACATTTCATGTCCTCAAGGTCACGAAAAGATGCACCATATATGACTTTCTATATGCTTATAATACGAATCTAAGCGATATGTACAAGCATTGTGGCCTATATGGCAATCTGTAAATATCGGCCCGTTTAGGCCTCTCCAGCCCACAGATTGGGCTTTTCAGCAATTTAAGGCACATCTCTTTATAAACAATGTCAAGGACCCCAATTAGCATGTTTTGAAACAAAAATCTCAAAACTGATCAGATAGTTTTCGAGAAAACAACCAAACACTAAATTTTCGAGCCTTTTTGGGCCATAATTTTGTGCCTATCGATCGATTCAAGGCACTCCATCTTTATAAACAATATCAAGGACCCCAATGAGCATGGTTTGAAACTAAAATCTGAAAACCGGTCAGGCAGTTTTCGAGAAAACAGCTAAAAACTGAATTTTAGGCCTTTTTGGGCCATATGAGCCATAATTTTGGGCCTATCGATCGATTCAAGGCACTCCATCTTTATAAACAATGTCAAGGACATCAATTAGCATGTTTTGAAACAAAAATCTCAAAAGTGATCAGACAATTTTCCAGAAAAAAAACCAGGTGCAAATTTGGGCATTTTTCGACCGAAAAATTGCTGCTTTGACCTCTCAAGGTCATCCAAGGTCAAAATCAAGGTCACCACACAAGTCGCAATATATGACTTCCCATTTGGAAGTGCCAATTCCTAAGCTCTATCTTCAAGTGTTCTAGGAGTACAGTCCCGGCAGCTCCCATTATGAAGGAAAAAAGTGCCGAGGATTTTCTAAGTCCAAAATTTTTTCCAAAGGTGAAAATTTTTTTTGCCTGGAAATGGCACAAAATGGATAGTAATGCGATTTAGGGCGACAAAATTTTTTTTTGTCGACCCGTCAAAAATTCAGAATGGCCGCCACACGGAGATCGGCGATTCAAGGGCAACAAAACTTAGACACGTCACAAAGGTATATAAGAGGAATGTTTTTAAACGAAAATCTCATAACTGATCAGACAGTTTTTGAGGAAATGGCCGCCAAAGTTCAAAATCGAGCATTTTTCGACGAAAACGGCCGCCATTTTGAGAAAAATTGAAAAATCAAAACATAGGCCCAAGGGACCTGTAGCTTACCGGCTAGCCAATAGATGTCGAACCGATGGTCTGGTAACTTCAAGGTTACAAGTATATTCAGCATATATCATTTCCTATATGTCCACAATTGATTCGTACGCTGTAAAGCTTACAACAACTGAGATATGTGCCATTTCGTGCCCTGATCTCGAAAATGAGGTCAAAGGTCATATTCAAAGTCATGAGAATTTTCAGCTTATATCATTTTTTACATGTCCACAATTGATTCCCAAGCTGTAAAGTCAATAATAAGCGAGATATTAGCGATTTTGTGCTCTGACTTTGAAAATGAGGTCAAAGGTCAAATTCAAGGTCACGAGAATATTCTGCATATATCACTTCCTATATGTCCACAATTGATTCCCAAGCTGTAAAGTGAATAACAAGCGAGATATTAGCGATTTTGTGCTCTGACCTTGAAAATGAGGTCAAAGGTCAAATTCAAGGTCATCAGAATATTCGGCATGTATCATTTCCTATATGGTCACAATAGATTTCTAAGCTGTAAAGTCGATAATAAGCGAGATATTAGCCATTTTGTGCTTTGATCTTGAAAATGAGGTCAAAGGTCAAATTCAAGGTCACAAGAATATTCAGCATATATCATTTCCTATATGTACACAAATGATTCCTAAGCTGTAAAGTCAATAGTAAGCGAGATATTGGCCATTTTGTGCTCTGACCTTGTAAATGAGGTTAAAGGTCAAATTCAAGGTCACGAGAATATTCACCATATATCATTTCCTATATGTCCACAATTGATTCCAAGTCTCTAGTCTCAATATTAAGTGAGACATCAAGAACATTGTGGCCCATTATAAAGCATAGGAGAATTCAACATGGGAAAGTCCTATTTGGCCCCCGCAAAAAACACCAAAATGGCCGCCACACGCAGACCGGCGATTCAAGAGCATCGAAACTTATACACATTATAAGGATACATGAGGGGAACATTTTAAAATCTCAAAACTGATCAGACGGTTTGGGAGAAAATAATTTTTAAAGTTGAAAACATGCAAAAACGGCCATTTTTCGGCATAAAAATGGTCGCCAAAACTGCATAATCGATTCAATCGAAAAAAACGTCTGGGGGTATTGACCCAATACATATTCACACAAATTTATGGACAAATTCATCAGCCCGAAAAAAAGATGAAAAATGTTAACAGATGATGTGGCGGACGACAACGACGACGACAACGGACGACGGACGAAAAATAGCTTATCGGCCCTTATGGGCCGGTAAGCTAAAAACTAAAAAATACCTCCTTCTTGAATTATTTTAAGGTAACTTTTCCCAAATTTTCTGAAAGATTGGACCGTACACTTTAAAGATAAACATAGCACCAAGGGTGCTGTAGCTTACCGGCAATCATGAGAAATGTAGAGTATTGATTTTCCAACATATAAATTGTTACACTCTATTGTCAAAACATGTTCGTAAATGTTGCTGGAAACACATTTTCTGTATGGACTATTATGGAATTCCCATTACGAACCGCGAGCTGCGAGCTGCGTACTGCGACCTGCGAGCTAGTATAGAAACGAGAAATGACATTATAGGCTAGATACGGAAAATCATCTTTTCCGTAGTAAACCATGGTTTAATACGGAAAATGTATATAGACCTACCAAATATTTAGGTTGTATTTTGGTTAGCACTTTGGTAACATGAGCTCGCAGGTCGCAGTTTAACCTCGCAGGTCGCAGTTTAACCTCGCAGGTCGCAGTTTTCACCTCGCAGGTCGCAGTTTTAGCTCGCAGGTCACATGTCTGTATCAGTTTATAGCTCGCAGCTCGAAGGTCGCAGCTCGCGGTTCGTAATGGGAATTCCATAGACTATAATACGGAATCAAATTACACATCACAAAGGTACATAAAGAGAATCTTATAAACAAACAAAATTTCAAAGTAAAAGTTGACCAAAACTGCATTTCAAGATGACAAAATTGGAGACAGATCGAACTTTTCGTCATAAGTTATATTTTAACTCATAATATGTGCCAAACTTGGTTTCAATCTGAAATTCAAGTAAAAGCTTACCAAAACTGCATTTCAAGATGACGAAATTGGAGCCAGATTGAACTTTTTACCATAAGTTATATTTTGACTCATAATATGTAGCAAACGTGGTTTCAAGTTGAAATTCAGAGTAAAAGTTGACCAAAACTGCATTTCAAGATGATGAAATTCGAGCCAGATCAATGTTTTAGTAAAAATAATGTTAACTTATTCAGTTACACCCATATATCTCTACTGGACAAAACCTTTACCTTGTTGAGCGCAATAATAAATGTTTCTCGTCTTAATTATTATTATTGAGGTCAATGATATATTTAACTAGCAAAATTAATGTTAACTTATTTGGTTAAAGCCATAAAATCTCTACTGGACAAAATCTTTACCTTGTTGAGCCCAATTTTCTTGTCTTAACTATTTTTATTGTGGTCAATAATAGACTTAACTAGTAATAAGGTTAACTTAGTCGGTTGCATAAAATCTGTACTGGACAAAACCTCCACCTTGTTGAGCTTAATAATAAATGTTTCTCATCTTAACTATTTTAATTGTGGTCAATAATAGACTTAACTAGTAAAATTAAGATTAACTTATTCGATAATATCGATCTGTTTTCACTAAAAACATCAGTTCTCTATTCTGAACAAGAATCCAGCGCTATTTGTTTTCATAGTACAGGGTTTTGGATTGATCACAGATGTTCAAGTCAGTATTTTAATGTTCGTAATAAGTTAGTCCGTTAACTAATTAATATTTACTCGATCATTCTGAAAAACGACAGGTTTCGTGTGAGGGTCTTTCTCTCCGAGTCTGTGAGGGTCTTTCTCTCGCGATTTCATCATCATTCATTGAAAACTCCCACTCGTAGAGCGATCACAAGCCATGTGTGTTAAACAGGCTAATTTAAGCACAAAATGTGTCGCCAATCGGCCAATTTGGTTGCTATGGCAACCAAAATCGATTGGTGTTGGGATCTTACGATAAGATGTGTCTATATAAAAAATTATTAGAATCGGTTAAGATTTGCAACCTGTAGCGCGTTCACAATAAAGTGTCTGCGGACGCGGCGGCGGCGCTCGTTCGGCGGATACAATTATGATATTATTGATGTGTATTTTGTGAACCTGATTTTCCATCAATGTATGTTAAAACTATCATTATGTTCTGAGAGTGTATTGTTTACAAATTGAGTTGAATAGTATTAGTTTATATGAGTTTTACACATAATCTAGAGAACAGCTACTTTTTTCTTTCATGTTTTTGAATTTGTAGAGAAGTGACCACAAATACTAAATCTACCGTATATAAAGTCGGGCAACATAAGAATTTATTCTTTGTAAAAAAAAATGCATACCAAATCATACATTGCCAAAAATATCATCACAAGAATCACTATAAATTTACTTCTTGCAAAAAATGATACATTCAAGCTGATGTCCAAATGTTCATCAAAATGTAGATTATGTACAATGAACCAAGTCATTTGACTTATTATGACCAGCTCAATAGCAGAATAATCATATCACAATCTATCAGGTAACAACAATACGGGCTCATGGCACATCTATAGCACTTCAATAAGCAACCAATAGCTATGTACATGTATATATGACAAAAGGATATACATAGTGTCAAAACAACAAATTAGGCCAAGGGCCGAAGATAGGTTACCGGACAATGTTTAATATTTTAGATGTTAGCCAGGTCACTGGTTGAATTCAAGGTCAAGAGAACTTAGAAGATGGTGACCTTCTGCTCTTCTGACTATATGCTAATAATGCAATCCTAACCTGTATGTGCAATTGTTTTAGCCCCACAAGCCAATTTACACATTTCATGTTAGATCTGCCATGCTAAAGATACTGAAAAAGGTTTTTCCGTGCTAAAATCGCTTGCGCTGTGCTAAAAAGGTTTATTCCATGCTACAAAGTTTGTGCCATGCTAAGGTTTGAATCAAGCTGAAAAGTGTATTCCATGCTAACGTTTCCGCCATGCTTAGGTTTATGCCATGCTAAAAAGATTTGTATCATGCTAAAATGGGTTGCACCTGCAAAAATTAGCCCAAGGGCTAAGATAGGTTACCGGACAATTTTGGTTCGAGCACCACAGGTGGGATATGACATTCAGATTTATCAATCAAGGTCATCTTTCTGTACATACGTCAATGTCACCATTAGGCGTGCTGTATATAATTTGTATACAACAAAATTTTGTATTCAGGTCAGGCATGACCTTGAGATTAAGCCTTCACGGTTGACGTCCCTATAGGTCACCAAAAGATGGTGACCTTCTGCTCTTCTGACTATATGCTAATAATGCAATCCTAACCTGTATGTGCAATTGTTTTAGCCCCACAAGCCAATTTACACATTTCATGTTAGATCTGACATTGAGATTTAGTACTCAAGGTCATCTGAGGTCAGAAACAAGGTCACCAAAAGACTTCCTGAATGCTCATAATATAAACATAACCTATCTACAAGCATTTCGTCTATAGAGGCCAATTTACACATTTCATGTCCTCAAGGTCACGAAAAGATGCACCATATATGACTTTCTATACGATATATATTACCGGCTAGCCAATAGATGTCGAACCGATGGTCTGGTAACTTCAAGGTTACAAGTATATTCAGCATATATCATTTCCTATATGTCCACAATTGATTCGCATGCTGTAAAGCTTACAACAACTGAGATATGTGCCATTTCGTGCCCTGATCTCGAAAATGAGGTCAAAGGTCATATTCAAAGTCATGAGAATTTTCAGCTTATATCATTTTTTACATGTCCACAATTGATTCCCAAGCTGTAAAGTCAATAATAAGCGAGATATTAGCGATTTTGTGATCTGACTTTGAAAATGAGGTCAAAGGTCAAATTCAAGGTCACGAGAATATTCTGCATATATCACTTCCTATATGTCCACAATTGATTCCCAAGCTGTAAAGTGAATAACAAGCGAGATATTAGCGATTTTGTGCTCTGACCTTGAAAATGAGGTCAAAGGTCAAATTCAAGGTCATCAGAATATTCGGCATGTATCATTTCCTATATGGTCACAATAGATTTCTAAGCTGTAAAGTCGATAATAAGCGAGATATTAGCCATTTTGTGCTTTGATCTTGAAAATGAGGTCAAAGGTCAAATTCAAGGTCACAAGAATATTCAGCATATATCATTTCCTATATGTACACAAATGATTCCTAAGCTGTAAAGTCAATAGTAAGCGAGATATTGGCCATTTTGTGCTCTGACCTTGAAAATGAGGTTAAAGGTCAAATTCAAGGTCACGAGAATATTCAGCATATATCATTTCCTATATGTCCACAATTGATTCCAAGTCTCTAGTCTCAATATTAAGTGAGACATCAAGAACATTGTGGCCCATTATAAAGCATAGGAGAATTCAACATGGGAAAGTCCTATTTGGCCCCCGCAAAAAACACCAAAATGGCCGCCACACGCAGACCGGCGATTCAAGAGCATCGAAACTTATACACATTATAAGGATACATGAGGGGAACATTTTAAAATCTCAAAACTGATCAGACGGTTTGGGAGAAAATAATTTTTAAAGTTGAAAACATGCAAAAACGGCCATTTTTCGGCATAACAATGGTCGCCAAAACTGCATAATCGATTCAATCGAAAAAAACTTCTGGGGGTATTGACCCAATACATATTCACACAAATTTATGGACAAGTTCATCAGCCCGAAAAAAAGATGAAAAATGTTAACAGATGATGTGGCGGACGACAACGACGACGACAACGGACGACGGACGAAAAATAGCTTATCGGCCCTTATGGGCCGGTAAGCTAAAAACTAAAAAATACCACCTTCTTGAATTATTTTAAGGTAACTTTTCCCAAATTTTCTGAAAGATTGGACCGTACACTTTAAAGATAAACATAGCACCAAGGGTGCTGTAGCTTACCGGCAATCATGAGAAATGTAGAGTATTGATTTTCCAACATATAAATTGTTACACTGATCTTAAACTCTATTGTCAAAACATGTTCGTAAATGTTGCTGGAAACACATTTTCTGTATGGACTATTATGGAATTCCCATTACGAACCGCGAGCTGCGAGCTGCATACTGCGACCTGCGAGCTAGTATAGAAACGAGAAATGACATTATAGGCTAGATATGGCTTATTCCGTAGTAAACCATGGTTTAATACGGAAAATGTATATAGACCTACCAAATATTTAGGTTGTATTTTGGTTAGCACTTTGGTAACATGAGCTCGCAGGTCGCAGTTTAACCTCGCAGGTCGCAGTTTAACCTCGCAGGTCGCAGTTTTCACCTCGCAGGTCGCAGTTTTAGCTCGCAGGTCACATGTCTGTATCAGTTTATAGCTCGCAGCTCGCAGGTCGCAGCTCGCGGTTCGTAATGGGAATTCCATAGACTATAATACGGAATCAAATTACACATCACAAAGGTACATAAAGAGAATCTTATAAACAAACAAAATTTCAAAGTAAAAGTTGACCAAAACTGCATTTCAAGATGACAAAATTGGAGACAGATCGAACTTTTCGTCATAAGTTATATTTTAACTCATAATATGTGCCAAACTTGGTTTCAATCTGAAATTCAAGTAAAAGCTTACCAAAACTGCATTTCAAGATGACGAAATTGGAGCCAGATTGAACTTTTTACCATAAGTTATATTTTGACTCATAATATGTAGCAAACGTGGTTTCAAGTTGAAATTCAGAGTAAAAGTTGACCAAAACTGCATTTCAAGATGATGAAATTCGAGCCAGATCAATGTTTTAGTAAAAATAATGTTAACTTATTCAGTTACACCCATATATCTCTACTGGACAAAACCTTTACCTTGTTGAGCGCAATAATAAATGTTTCTCGTCTTAACTATTATTATTGAGGTCAATGATATATTTAACTAGCAAAATTAATGTTAACTTATTTGGTTAAAGCCATAAAATCTCTACTGGACAAAATCTTTACCTTGTTGAGCCCAATTTTCTTGTCTTAACTATTTTTATTGTGGTCAATAATAGACTTAACTAGTAATAAGGTTAACTTATTCGGTTGCATAAAATCTGTACTTGACAAAACCTCCACCTTGTTGAGCTTAATAATAAATGTTTCTCATCTTAACTATTTTAATTGTGGTCAATAATAGACTTAACTAGTAAAATTAAGATTAACTTATTCGATAATATCGATCTGTTTTCACTAAAAACATCAGTTCTCTATTCTGAACAAGAATCCAGCGCTATTTGTTTTCATAGTACAGGGTTTTGGATTGATCACAGATGTTCAAGTCAGTATTTTAATGTTCGTAATAAGTTAGTCCGTTAACTAATTAATATTTACTCGATCATTCTGAAAAACGACAGGTTTCGTGTGAGGGTCTTTCTCTCCGAGTCTGTGAGGGTCTTTCTCTCGCGATTTCATCATCATTCATTGAAAACTCCCACTCGTAGAGCGATCACAAGCCATGTGTGTTAAACAGGCTAATTTAAGCACAAAATGTGTCGCCAATCGGCCAATTTGGTTGCTATGGCAACCAAAATCGATTGGTGTCGGGATCTTACGATAAGATGTGTCTGTATAAAAAATTATTAGAATCGGTTAAGATTTGCAACCTGTAGCGCGTTCACAATAAAGTGTCTGCGGACGCGGCGGCGGCGCGACGAAGACAAATCCATTCGTTCGGCGGATACAATTATGATATTATTGATGTGTATTTTGTGAACCTGATTTTCCATCAATGTATGTTAAAACTATCATTATGTTCTGAGAGTGTATTGTTTACAAATTGAGTTGAATAGTATTAGTTTATATGAGTTTTACACATAATCTAGAGAACAGCTACTTTTTTCTTTCATGTTTTTGAATTTGTAGAGAAGTGACCACAAATACTAAATCTACCGTATATAAAGTCGGGCAACATAAGAATTTATTCTTTGTAAAAAAAAATGCATACCAAATCATACATTGCCAAAAATATCATCACAAGAATCACTATAAATTTACTTCTTGCAAAAAATGATACATTCAAGCTGATGTCCAAATGTTCATCAAAATGTAGATTATGTACAATGAACCAAGTCATTTGACTTATTATGACCAGCTCAATAGCAGAATAATCATATCACAATCTATCAGGTAACAACAATACGGGCTCATGGCACATCTATAGCACTTCAATAAGCAACCAATAGCTATGTACATGTATATATGACAAAAGGATATACATAGTGTCAAAACAACAAATTAGGCCAAGGGCCGAAGATAGGTTACCGGACAATGTTTAATATTTTAGATGTTAGCCAGGTCACTGGTTGAATTCAAGGTCAAGAGAACTTAGAAGATGGTGACCTTCTGCTCTTCTGACTATATGCTAATAATGCAAACCTAACCTGTATGTGCAATTGTTTTAGCCCCACAAGCCAATCTACACATTTCATGTTAGATCTGCCATGCTAAAGATACTGAAAAAGGTTTTTCCGTGCTAAAACCGCTTGCGCTGTGCTAAAAAGGTTTATTCCATGCTACAAAGTTTGTGCCATGCTAAGGTTTGAGTCAAGCTGAAAAGTGTATTCCATGCTAACGTTTCCGCCATGCTTAGGTTTATGCCATGCTAAAAAGATTTGTATCATGCTAAAATGGGTTGCACCTGCAAAAATTAGCCCAAGGGCTAAGATAGGTTACCGGACAATTTTGGTTCGAGCACCACAGGTGGGATATGACATTCAGATTTATCAATCAAGGTCATCTTTCTGTACATACGTCAATGTCACCATTAGGCGTGCTGTATATAATTTGTATACAACAAAATTTTGTATTCAGGTCAGGCATGACCTTGAGATTAAGCCTTCACGGTTGACGTCCCTATAGGTCACCAAAAGATGGTGACCTTCTGCTCTTCTGACTATATGCTAATAATGCAATCCTAACCTGTATGTGCAATTGTTTTAGCCCCACAAGCCAATTTACACATTTCATGTTAGATCTGACATTGAGATTTAGTACTCAAGGTCATCTGAGGTCAGAAACAAGGTCACCAAAAGACTTCCTGAATGCTCATAATATAAACATAACCTATCTACAAGCATTTCGTCTATAGAGGCCAATTTACACATTTCATGTCCTCAAGGTCACGAAAAGATGCACCATATATGACTTTCTATACGATATATATTACCGGCTAGCCAATAGATGTCGAACCGATGGTCTGGTAACTTCAAGGTTACAAGTATATTCAGCATATATCATTTCCTATATGTCCACAATTGATTCGCATGCTGTAAAGCTTACAACAACTGAGATATGTGCCATTTCGTGCCCTGATCTCGAAAATGAGTTCAAAGGTCATATTCAAAGTCATGAGAATTTTCAGCTTATATCATTTTTTACATGTCCACAATTGATTCCCAAGCTGTAAAGTCAATAATAAGCGAGATATTAGCGATTTTGTGCTCTGACTTTGAAAATGAGGTCAAAGGTCAAATTCAAGGTCACGAGAATATTCTGCATATATCACTTCCTATATGTCCACAATTGATTCCCAAGCTGTAAAGTGAATAACAAGCGAGATATTAGCGATTTTGTGCTCTGACCTTGAAAATGAGGTCAAAGGTCAAATTCAAGGTCATCAGAATATTCGGCATGTATCATTTCCTATATGGTCACAATAGATTTCTAAGCTGTAAAGTCGATAATAAGCGAGATATTAGCCATTTTGTGCTTTGATCTTGAAAATGAGGTCAAAGGTCAAATTCAAGGTCACAAGAATATTCAGCATATATCATTTCCTATATGTACACAAATGATTCCTAAGCTGTAAAGTCAATAGTAAGCGAGATATTGGCCATTTTGTGCTCTGACCTTGAAAATGAGGTTAAAGGTCAAATTCAAGGTCACGAGAATATTCAGCATATATCATTTCCTATATGTCCACAATTGATTCCAAGTCTCTAGTCTCAATATTAAGTGAGACATCAAGAACATTGTGGCCCATTATAAAGCATAGGAGAATTCAACATGGGAAAGTCCTATTTGGCCCCCGCAAAAAACACCAAAATGGCCGCCACACGCAGACCGGCGATTCAAGAGCATCGAAACTTATACACATTATAAGGATACATGAGGGGAACATTTTAAAATCTCAAAACTGATCAGACGGTTTGGGAGAAAATAATTTTTAAAGTTGAAAACATGCAAAAACGGCCATTTTTCGGCATAACAATGGTCGCCAAAACTGCATAATCGATTCAATCGAAAAAAACTTCTGGGGGTATTGACCCAATACATATTCACACAAATTTATGGACAAGTTCATCAGCCCGAAAAAAAGATGAAAAATGTTAACAGATGATGTGGCGGACGACAACGACGACGACAACGGACGACGGACGAAAAATAGCTTATCGGCCCTTATGGGCCGGTAAGCTAAAAACTAAAAAATACCACCTTCTTGAATTATTTTAAGGTAACTTTTCCCAAATTTTCTGAAAGATTGGACCGTACACTTTAAAGATAAACATAGCACCAAGGGTGCTGTAGCTTACCGGCAATCATGAGAAATGTAGAGTATTGATTTTCCAACATATAAATTGTTACACTGATCTTAAACTCTATTGTCAAAACATGTTCGTAAATGTTGCTGGAAACACATTTTCTGTATGGACTATTATGGAATTCCCATTACGAACCGCGAGCTGCGAGCTGCATACTGCGACCTGCGAGCTAGTATAGAAACGAGAAATGACATTATAGGCTAGATATGGCTTATTCCGTAGTAAACCATGGTTTAATACGGAAAATGTATATAGACCTACCAAATATTTAGGTTGTATTTTGGTTAGCACTTTGGTAACATGAGCTCGCAGGTCGCAGTTTAACCTCGCAGGTCGCAGTTTAACCTCGCAGGTCGCAGTTTTCACCTCGCAGGTCGCAGTTTTAGCTCGCAGGTCACATGTCTGTATCAGTTTATAGCTCGCAGCTCGCAGGTCGCAGCTCGCGGTTCGTAATGGGAATTCCATAGACTATAATACGGAATCAAATTACACATCACAAAGGTACATAAAGAGAATCTTATAAACAAACAAAATTTCAAAGTAAAAGTTGACCAAAACTGCATTTCAAGATGACAAAATTGGAGACAGATCGAACTTTTCGTCATAAGTTATATTTTAACTCATAATATGTGCCAAACTTGGTTTCAATCTGAAATTCAAGTAAAAGCTTACCAAAACTGCATTTCAAGATGACGAAATTGGAGCCAGATTGAACTTTTTACCATAAGTTATATTTTGACTCATAATATGTAGCAAACGTGGTTTCAAGTTGAAATTCAGAGTAAAAGTTGACCAAAACTGCATTTCAAGATGATGAAATTCGAGCCAGATCAATGTTTTAGTAAAAATAATGTTAACTTATTCAGTTACACCCATATATCTCTACTGGACAAAACCTTTACCTTGTTGAGCGCAATAATAAATGTTTCTCGTCTTAACTATTATTATTGAGGTCAATGATATATTTAACTAGCAAAATTAATGTTAACTTATTTGGTTAAAGCCATAAAATCTCTACTGGACAAAATCTTTACCTTGTTGAGCCCAATTTTCTCGTCTTAACTATTTTTATTGTGGTCAATAATAGACTTAACTAGTAATAAGGTTAACTTATTCGGTTGCATAAAATCTGTACTTGACAAAACCTCCACCTTGTTGAGCTTAATAATAAATGTTTCTCATCTTAACTATTTTAATTGTGGTCAATAATAGACTTAACTAGTAAAATTAAGATTAACTTATTCGATAATATCGATCTGTTTTCACTAAAAACATCAGTTCTCTATTCTGAACAAGAATCCAGCGCTATTTGTTTTCATAGTACAGGGTTTTGGATTGATCACAGATGTTCAAGTCAGTATTTTAATGTTCGTAATAAGTTAGTCCGTTAACTAATTAATATTTACTCGATCATTCTGAAAAACGACAGGTTTCGTGTGAGGGTCTTTCTGTCCGAGTCTGTGAGGGTCTTTCTCTCCGAGTCTGTGAGGGTCTTTCTCTCGCGATTTCATCATCATTCATTGAAAACTCCCACTCGTAGAGCGATCACAAGCCATGTGTGTTAAACAGGCTAATTTAAGCACAAAATGTGTCGCCAATCGGCCAATTTGGTTGCTATGGCAACCAAAATCGATTGGTGTTGGGATCTTACGATAAGATGTGTCTATATAAAAAATTATTAGAATCGGTTAAGATTTGCAACCTGTAGCGCGTTCACAATAAAGTGTCTGCGGACGCGGCGGCGGCGCTCGTTCGGCGGATACAATTATGATATTATTGATGTGTATTTTGTGAACCTGATTTTCCATCAATGTATGTTAAAACTATCATTATGTTCTGAGAGTGTATTGTTTACAAATTGAGTTGAATAGTATTAGTTTATATGAGTTTTACACATAATCTAGAGAACAGCTACTTTTTTCTTTCATGTTTTTGAATTTGTAGGGAAGTGACCACAAATACTAAATCTACCGTATATAAAGTCGGGCAACATAAGAATTTATTCTTTGTAAAAAAAAATGCATACCAAATCATACATTGCCAAAAATATCATCACAAGAATCACTATAAATTTACTTCTTGCAAAAAATGATACATTCAAGCTGATGTCCAAATGTTCATCAAAATGTAGATTATGTACAATGAACCAAGTCATTTGACTTATTATGACCAGCTCAATAGCAGAATAATCATATCACAATCTATCAGGTAACAACAATACGGGCTCATGGCACATCTATAGCACTTCAATAAGCAACCAATAGCTATGTACATGTATATATGACAAAAGGATATACATAGTGTCAAAACAACAAATTAGGCCAAGGGCCGAAGATAGGTTACCGGACAATGTTTAATATTTTAGATGTTAGCCAGGTCACTGGTTGAATTCAAGGTCAAGAGAATATTCAGCATATATAACATCAAGCATATATCATGTCCACAGTTGATTGCTAAGCTGTAAATTCAATAATCAGCGAGATATTAGCAATTTTGTGCTGTGGCCTTGAAAATGAAGGGGCAAAGGTCAAATTCAAGGTCATCAAAATATTCAGTGTACCGGTATATCATTTTCTATATCATGTCCACAATTGATTCCCAAGCCATACAGTCAATAGAGGAGCAAGATATGAGTCAGTTTGTCCTTGGACCTTGAGAATGAGGTCAGAGGTCAAATTCAAGGTCCGAGAATATTCAGCATATATCATTTCCTACATGTCCACAATTGAATCCTAAGCTGTAAAATCGATAATAAGTGAGATATTAGACATTTTGTCCTGTGACCTTGAAAATGAGTTGAAAGGTCAAATTCAAGGTCATGACAATAATCTGCATATATCATTTCCTATATGTTCATAACTGATTCCTAAGCTGTAAAGTGGATAACAAGCGAGATATTAGCCATTTTGTCCTATGACCTTGAAAATGCGGTCAAATGTCAAATTCAAGGTCATCAGAATATTCAGCATATATCATTTCCTATATGTCCACAATTGATTCCTAAGCTGTAGAGTCGATAATAAGTGAGATATTAGCCATTTTGTCCTGTGACCTTGAAAATGAGTTGAAAGGTCAAATTCAAGGTCATGACAATAATCTGCATATATCATTTCCTATATGTTCATAACTGATTCCTAAGCTGTAAAGTGGATAACAAGCGAGATATTAGCCATTTTGTCCTATGACCTTGAAAATGGGGTCAAAGGTCAAATTCAAGGTCATCAAAATATTCAGCATATATCATTTCCTATATGTCCACAATTGATTCCTAAGCGGTAGAGTCGATAATAAGCGAGATATCAGCCATTTTAAGCTCTGACCTTGAATTGAGGTCAGAGGTCAAATTCAAGGTCATGAGGATATTCAGCATATATCATTTCCTATATGTCCACAATTGATTCCTAGTCTCTAATCTCAATATTAAGTGAGATATTAGGCATAATGTGTCCCATTATAAAGCATAGGAGAATTTAACATGGGAAAGTCCCATTTGGGCCGAGTTTGGGCCAAAATGGCCCACTTCGAGCGATTCAAGCGCAACGAAATTTATAGACATCATAGAAGTACATATGAGGAGTGTTATGTATCAAAAAGAAAAAAAATTACTGAACAGATTTTGAGAAAATGGCCACCAAAGTCCGAAATCAGGCATTTTTCGTCGAAAACAGCCGCCATTTTGAAAAAAATGCGAAAATAAAAAAACTAAAAAATACCTCCTTCCTGAATTATTTTTAAGTATTTTTGTGCAAAATTTCAGAAGAATTCGCTCGTAAACAAAAAAGATAAAAATGTGGACGACGACGACGGACGACAGACGACGGACGCAACGCCATGCCAATAGGTTATCGGACCATAGGTCCGGTAACCTAAAAATAAAAATAGCCATTAACCAAAGAGAGAGTCTTAGCCAAGACATCAGTTTTCCAATTGTTACCTATCAGAAAAGTCTTGATGCACATATCTTTTGAAAACTGAAAAAGCTCAACTGTCTTCAACAATCTCCTCCTCACTGGACTCGATGATGACATCACTGTCTCTCTGGTCCAGACTCTCGTACAGGACACCCTGGTCCTCGACCAACTCATCCTCATCTGAAGAGCAACTTGTGTACTCCCCGCCGCTTTCAGTTTCCATTTCCATGGTGTCACTTTCACGTGACTTGATTTGCGTTGAATGAGACCAGGAGGTGCCAGATATTTGAACCGTCTGAGCTGGTTTCTTGCTCGGTGAGAAACCATGAATTCCAGCACTGACAGCATCTGCAAGATGAAGGTCATCATCTCCATGTGACCTTGGTACGTCATCCAGAGCAACTGATCCTTGCAAGACATCACTCAGCACCGAGTCATCAATTCCTGCATTGACATCTTGTCGGTTTCTGCTTGTGGCCCCAAGTGGTGTCATCTGCACGACTGGTGATCGACGTCTCGTGGTCGTTACTGGTAATAACGTTTCTGCCTCCCTCCTTTCCGGTGACATCAGACCTTGCTTGGATGTGCTTATTGAAGAGAAGAAAGTCTCCACAAGTTTGTTGTCCTCTGGAGAATCGAGCGGTTTTTCCACTTTGACCCCAGGAGGACTGACTTTTGTGATGCTTTTGATCACTTCTTCTTCAAACTTTGACCTGTCTGGTGTCTTCAATGCTGTCTGGTTCAAGTCAGAAACCACATTCGGTGAAGACCCTCGTGGTGTTCCATACCCTCTGCCTATGCCTCGTCGACTGATTGGAGTGAAGGAAGGTGGTGTTTCTGATGCATATGCCTGGGTCTGACCTCCAGGACTGGATCTTTGGGCACTACCGCTTCGTAAGGTTTCAGGAGTTGGAGACCCCAGTTGTCCATGTTGATCCGAATGGGCAGGGTCTCGCTCTGAACGCCGAACAGCTTTGCTGTCAGGCATGTCTCCTGCATTCGGTGATGTGACTCCTCTTGTTTTGTGTGGATAGCTTCCTGGAGCTTTGCCTCTTGGTAAGCTACCAGTTTTACCAATGTTTGAGGGTGGTGACTCATGGCTAGATGCATTTTCCTGAGCATGTTGACTTTTCTCGACTGATGCTATCATGCCTACTGTATCCACCTGTGATGCGTCAGAGTCTCTAGGAGTATGACAGACAATATTTGGTCCATCGAACATACTGCTCCTTGTTGCTTCCCCTCCATCAGAAACAACTTCCTTTGTACTTGTTTTCTTCTTGTGTGTTTTAGTCTTCACCACACATGGTTTCTCCCATGACATTTCTGGTAGTATGAACGACACTGGAGATTTCATTTGTTCGTGTGATTCACTACCATCACTTGCATTATCCGACAGTCTTCGTTGTAGTGTACCACGACCACCACGAGCACCTCTCCAATGACCTTGACCCTGACCTCTCATCATGCCATCATCTCTGGGGAGTGTTCTATATCCTTGACGGTTATCAGAGGCTTGGAAGTTGTCACCTTGTCCTTCATGTTGATCATAACCTCCAGAATAACGATCCACATCTGGTTCTCTATAGTTCGGATCTCTCCGCTGACCTTGACCTCTACCTGGACCCCTGTTGTAACCTTGACCCCTATTGTGCCCTTGACCTCTGCCTTGACCTTTCAGGTTCAATGGTCGTATGACTCTTTTCAGGTAGAACTGGTCCATACAGATGCTGCTCACTTTATCCCTGTATCAAATAGAATCCCAACAAAAGCTCTGCCAGTATACTTTCTGAAACTTTTCGTAAATGTGAGTCAAGTTCACAGAACACTCAACAAAATGAACAAACCGGTAATAGAAGCGTAAGTGTCTGTTTCGGAAAGTCATTCCACCCTCTCGAGCTGCTGTTTCAGCAGAACTCTGCTTTGTGAACACGATGAAATCAGCATAGGCCAGCCGTCTATTACCCTGCAAATATGAGAAGAAATTGAAGATGTAATAATGGAGGATGATGAATAATTTCATACACATAATATCATGATTACGGAACCATCACTGATTGATTGTGACAAAGCTAGCTCTCACCGCGCCTCGTTTATGGATGCACCTTTCGACGTGCTCCACTGAGCCAATCTGCTCCATCAGGTCTTGGACCTCATCAAGCTCTAAGTTCACAGCCAAACCCTCCTGTTGTAGGAGAAAATGGTCTAGATACCAGTCAAGAGCTCAATAAGTTCAGGACTCTCCGTATTCTATAACTAGTACCCAGGAGGGACAAAGCACAGAGACATGCACTCACCACAGCTACAGAGCGTGCCTTGAGGTCCAGCTTCCAGGCGTCGAAATCCGTAGGTAGTGGTCTGCTATATGAGCGCCGTACACGCAGACCATCACAGCTCACCTATGGGGTGGTAATATACATAACTATATATGTACATGCACATATAAATATATCCAAAATCATTCAAAGAGATGCCAAATAAGTTACTCAACTTTATTTGCAATTGGAAGATTTTGTAAAATTAAAGACTATCATGTTTGGGCCAAGATGTTCTCAAATATGCAAATCATGGGACATATTTATATAAATTACATTCATACATAATTTTTTTGTTACCTCCACCAAGCCGTTCTCTGACTTTCTCAAGGCACAAGCCACTTGGGATATATTTGTCATGAATCTTTTCATTCTGTTGAAGGTGAGAATTAAACTGATAGGTACATCTGGTCAAGAAGTCAAGGAGGCTCATGTCACAGGTAAATCTTCTGAAAGCTGGTTCCCAAGACTACATTCTGGCATGCCAGTGAAATACACAGACACAGACAGACAAACATGATATAAAGGATACATTGTTCTGGGTCTTTTGCTATGTTTTCCATCAGGAATTTGTCTCTCAATAAGTTCAAGTCTCCAAAGTAGTACTGAAATAGAAGCATTCATGTTTGTACCTGGCCAATCTAATTACTAAAAGAGAAGAATAGTATGTGAAAAGTGTTTTCTTTATATAAACCCAATGAAGTAAAAAAATATAATAATTCGTCATTGACTCATGCTTCTAAATTTCTCTACTATGATAATTGAGTACCATAAATTTGTACAAGAGCTACAACTATGGAACCACCAAACTGTACCTCAATTTGTCTGATGATTTTTTTCTCCAAGTCGGTGGCTGGCACACTGCTCTCAGCTCCTAGCTGAGCCTCTCCAAGCGTCTCGCTCTGTGACGGCGCCATGTCTGGAGTTGTGAACATATTGACGACAGGGACTTCTCCCGCCTGTCGCAGGGCGTCCAACGACTGTTTGGTCTTATCAAGGAGCACCAGCTTCTCTTCGAGCGATTCCAGTAGGTCGTCAGGCTTGGATTGAGAAACATCATGCTCCCTGGTACTTTTTGAGGTGGTTGCTGCCACTTGTGTTTCAGTTGTTTGAGAGTTTGCACATGGAGAAATTGTAGGCTCCGCAGATGGAGTGTCTTTGACGGGAGTCACACGTGCCTCAGTACGAATGGAACACAGCTCATTCTCACTCTTAAGTTCAGTCGCGGATTGTGTTGATTTTGCTGAATCATTTTGTTGTACATAACCAGCACTATCAGAATAACTTGTCTGAGTATTTGGCACAAACTCATCAGCAGATGCGTCCAGACTGTAGGCTTTGCATTTCTGTGTTTCTGACGAGTCTCCATTCTGATCAGTACCAATATTTTCTGGCATACTTACATGATCTCCATCTCCAGCCTTGTCTTTTTTACAAGTAATTGTACCCTTCAATGTATCACTTTTTACTAGCACTTCTGCTGTTGACGCCGGTGGAACTGACTTTACAGGTGTTTTCACACTGGGTTTTTCCAGACAGTCTATACAGCTGCCACTACAGACCTCCTTACTCGGCGACACAATAGTTCTGGAAGTCTTACTACCATTAGTGTGCTTTCGGACCTCAAATCCAGGTTTGAACCAAGCCTTCCCTTGTTTGCTCGTGGGAGAAGGCGATTTCTTGTAGGATGTAAACCGATTCTCACTCTTTGCAACTCTTCTGCCAGTGCAATCCTCATGAATTTTATTCGGCGTTTCAATGGATAATGATTTACAAAATGGGCGAGTCTTTGACCTCTGACCTTCTGCTACTGCGTCTGGACTCTGACGATGATGCAGTGGTATGCCATCACCAGCTGCAATGGAGCATTCTGGACCAAATGAGTTCTGAGAAGTGCTCCCAGCTTCTTCTGGCTTGCTTTGAACATCCGGAAGTATCTTGCTGCAAGGAGGTTCAATTGAATTATCACTCTTGCATTCTGGTACTTTCGTGCTCTCAACTGAATCCAGCATGGGGATATCTGTGTGTTTCATTGAAGGTTCAACTGCTTGCAAAGGTGTTATTGATGGGTCTTCCTCTTCAAAAGAGATTCCCTTGAGATTTTCTGAAGGCGTAGACTGCGTAGGCTCTAGGATGGTCTGTTGTTCGGAATTTTCCTGGGTCAGGGATGCACAGGTGTTCGTCAAACTATTTCTCTTGTTATCATCTACAGGGATGGACAAATCTGAAACTAAATGATGTTCAGGGTTACATTGCATGCGTTTGTATGGCGTTGATATCTCTTGATTTATTCAAATGTTACAGTACAAGTGTTGCAGCATATTCACAAGGACATACGATTTTCTTTCTGCACTGCTGGAACATGATCCGGAATTGCTTCCTGCTCAAGACGCGCTGATCCGTCATCTGTTTCAACATCTCCACTAGAGACATCCCGGTCAGCCACAGGTGGCTCCTCAGCTGTTTTCTGTGCAGTCCCGGCTGTGCCAGTCAAGACAGGCCCGTCTCCAGAGCTTTGACTTGGAACTTCCTCTGTTACTGCGGGTATCTCTAAGCCAGAGATCTCTAGCGGTATGTCACAGCCAGTGTACGCATGGTTCGAAGCACAGTAATGGATCAGCGTCCTCCAGAATATGTCCTGGATTAGCAGGAAATCAATCCTCTCAGACAATGTTATGCAGGTACAAAGATATATTTTGTAAAGCACAGGCCCCATTATTGTAATGCTATTTGCCAAGTCCTATACATGTAGTGAAGATTACAATTGGGAAGGTTCGTACAAACACAAACACCTCACCTTGGCCAGCACGTGTGGGTTTCCAACAACAATCAGCAAGGCCTGGGCACGTGTGATGGACACATTGAAGCGTTTTGGGTTACTCAGAAAGCCCAGGTTGTGTATGACATCACTTTGCACTTCTGTGTCGTTGGATCGTACCTGAATATTGCAGCATTGTGAGACTTAATGACACAAATCAGACAAAATACCCACTGGTCCTAATATCTCCACAGCACAAACTGTAATGACTTGCATCATTATGACTAACTCATATAATTATGTATTCATTATGATAGACAATACCTCCTATCAAGACAATAAATATATATTCCACTGCTTAATATATATTCCACTGCTTACCGTGGAGATGATGATGACAAGCCTCTCCTGTCCCTGGAACTCTTCGACTGAGCCGACCTTGACCTTCTCCATCCCCAGCTTGTCAATCAGCAGCCGAATCTTCTCCACCTGTGAGCAACATAATCATCATAATGTACTATAGTTATGTCACACAATATCATAATGTTTTTCGCTTCTCTTTCACTCATAAAATGCAACGCTATATTGATCAATTGTTTCAAAAGCTTAATAAGCAAAATAAATATTCAGTTCAATGTTTAACAAGAACTTGTCCGATTCTAGCTCAGTTGACCTGTTTCCTGTAGGGTGTGATGACCCCGATGTCGTCCCAGCCGACCGTGTGCTTGGTATCTGCGGTGAGAGCTTGGAGGTATCTCATCACCTGCAGCGCCTCGACAGGATTGAACCAGGACGGACTGCTGCCCTCCCTCAGATCCTGGCCCTGGGGGTGGCAGGAAGGGGTATTGTGTAAAAGTTGGTATTGCAATAGATCTCAGTATTGAATTGCTGGCAGGTACTAACTCACATATGAATTTTCTGCAGTCTTTCTGAATAAAATTCAGGAATCTTATTCCAAAGCTTTCAAAGGACATGTAAAAGACAAGATTTGTTTGCCCACCCTGATGCCGTGAAAGATGACAGGGAAGTTGTCTTTGTTGACGAGCTGGTCCCAATCACAGAACTTCTGGATCAGATCTGGATCTGCCTTCACACGGAGCTCGTCATGATAAAACAGATGAGAAGGAACTGTCAGGATCGCAGGGTGCGAACGGTAGTTCTCCACCAACTTCGTTACCTGGGATGTGGAAAATTAGGGAATATATTTTTCAGAAGATAAGGTATAAGTCTAATATCCTTTCATGGAGAGAACTTACTGCTAAACCAGTAATTCCAACATTGTACACTGACCAGTAGTGGGTTGTAGCTGCCCTCTGCTGCAAAGCTTTTCTCGTCACGTGTGTAGGCAGGCCTCAGACTGAGCCTCTCAAGCCAGGACTGCTGAAGGCCGTAGTGCTTGGCATAGTTACTCCTCAGCACCGGCCCCAGCTGCATCGGGTCTCCCGTCAACACAATCTAGGCGTTAAATATGACATTGGTAAGCAGCTGTCCAGCTACGATACAGGTACAATTTCCAGTGTAAGAAATACATGAAACATACCTGTCCAGAGCCACCGGTAACCAGTCCTGCGGGAATCATGGCCTCTGGTTCTGTGGCCTGTCCAGCCTATGGAACAAAATCACATAAATCAACCATGACACTTACGAAAATCCACATGCGACACAATCAGTTCAATGCATGGTAGTATTTCCCACACACCTCGTCGACGAAGGCATGTGTGAAGTGCCCCCTGCGCAGACCGAGGGAGTACAGCATGCCCGCCGTGGTGCAGGTACAGACAATCACTCGGAATCGAGACACGCGCTGTAGGTCGTTACCGTCTGAGCTGTACCCCTTCACCCCTTCCGGGATGTGCTAGTCACGAAATTCACATTTTATATCTTCCAGTAACAGCAATCTACATCTCTGGTACCCTCAGCTTTGTTTATAAAATATTTGCTGATCACTTATTTATGCAGTCGTTATTTGACATTGGTTTTTGCACTGACCTCTTCGATCCTCTGGAAAGCGTTGAGTCTGACCATGTCTGACTTGTTCACCAGCCCACTCATGTGCAGTCTCTCAGCCTGTAGGCATGATAAATATGAAATATAAATTCTCTCAAGAATAATCTCATGCATAACGCAAGGAAGTCTTTATCGACAAAATACACCACTGACATTACCAGTAGATCAGCAGCACTGTTGGAAGGAGCGCACGCCATGATGCGACTGTATGGCACATGTTGGAACACTTGCAGAATTGCCTCAACGACTGTCACAGTTTTGCCTGTACCTGGTGTGCGAAATCATTCTGCTCGTCAATGCAAGTGAACCACGAAATTTACTTGCTAGACAATTTGACAGGAGAACAAGATTCAGTGAAACATCTAGAAGATCTATTGTGATGGTAGGTCATACCAATAGATAGGTCTTTATAATGGATGAGTTGCTATTTTTGGCTAACCTGGGGGCCCAAAGAGTATGTAGGGGGTTGGTCGACTCTGCCCATCCAGTATCCTCAGCACTGCAGCCCTTTGCCGAGCGTTCAGCAGCTTGTTGTGGAAAGTGGGTGCAAAGGCTGACGTGCTGCCACCTGGTACTTTCCTTTGTTGTGAGAACCTTGGCACTTGAGGGGCTTTGGGTGTTATGTTTTCTGGAAATAGTACTGGGCGAGGGGGGGGGGGGGGTAGTTGAGAGGTTTATACGATGAACTACTCATTGTGCAGACGTACAAGTGTAGGCGTACATTTGAAACTGAAAACAATTATCAACATTACCGGTATCAAACTTATGATCATTATGCACCATGAGCTCCGAGGTTGATTGCCTGCTCCGTGGCACTGTGACATCTTCTCAACGTTGTTCTGTTGAAACTGAACTGTACATGATAGTCCTGTCCACTGTACTTGCTGTGAAATTCATTGTGGAACTTCAGCAGAATATCATCTCTTCGCACCTTTCAGAGTAAAGGCCATGAAGCAGCATGGGTTATCTTATGTGAAAATGACAAGCATACATCTAAACTGTGAAATGCTATGCAGTCACCTCATCTTAGACTCAACGTGATATGAAGTCTTCATAGATTCACCTCTCCTAGGAAGCTTCCACAGACTCACCTTATGTATGAAGCCATCATAGACTCCCCTTACATATGAAGCCATCTTAGACTATCCTCATGTATGAAGCCATCATAGACTTACCTCATGTACGAAGCCACCATAAACTCACCTATCGTGTGAAGTCATCAGACTCCCTTCATGTATGAAGCCACCATAGACTGACCTCATGTATGAAGCCCTGATAGACTGACCTCATGTATAAAGCCCTGATAGACTCACCTGATATAAGGAGCCTTGATACTCACCTCATGTATGAAGCCATCATACTCACCTCATGTATGAAGCCCTCATAGACCGGCCCGTGCTGGCCGACATGGGGAGTGGAGAGTAAGACCTTATCACCCAGGAGTAGGGAAGGACGACCCTCAGCTAGACCTGGGACCTGCAGGCAGAGGTACTCCCCGACTGGCCGCAGACACACCTGACGATGTAGTGTCTTACAAATGTATATGGTGTGTTTTGTAAGATATTGTGATTACTCACACAGGTATCATTAACCAGGAAAGATCAATCAGATTTCATGGCACTCACCCTCTCCATGTCAAATTCTCTCATTTCAATATCTTGTTGAATTTCCTCCAAGTGCAGCAAGGAAGTGAATTTCCGGGAATAGTTCTTCATAGTCAAGGGCTAAAAATATATATCAAATATATTTATGTACAACATTCGCTGAAAGTTTAGCAATATCCTATTCCTAGTTTGATATGGCTACATTACAAATGGGGCATACATGGTAGTAATTCCTGCTTTTATATGTCATCAAACCATATCCACCAAATTCTACCGAACAGCTACCACAATGCACTCGCACCAGGTATTGGTGTATAACTATACATGTACTCACTTCCGCCAGAGCTGGCATCAGTTGCTCCAAGTCCCGATCGTCATCAAGCCAGGTCCGCAGACTCTGTGGTACAGGGTACTGGCCTAGGCGTACTGGCAACTGCATGCTCTGGGTTGACCTGTCAGTACGGTAAAGCCATTGGTCAGATTATACAGGAGACACTTGATTCATAGATTTTTTGTCCATATATAATAGAAACTAACCCATTTGTTATCATATCGAAACTGATAATCATTTTCTCGGTCATATCGTGCATTGATCCTGGATCTAACTGGTGAGAGTGAGTATATGTTTTTAACATGATTATTATTTATTATAGCATATATTAAAGTACATTAATCATACACAGGTATGATGATACTCCCTATGGTCTCCACAATCATGATCACCATATGATCAATATTCACCTGGTGGGCCTCTGTCCAGGGACCACCCATGACTGACCACCCTGCTGGGTGGAGAGATACCGACTGGCTCCCTTGGATCGCTGGTAGGGCGCGCTAGGATCTAGTCGGTGCTGGTCAGCAGCCCGAACCTCAACCGACAACTGACGTCCAATAGTAAAATCATCGAACTCCAACAACAATAGCCGTTTCTCACTGCCAAAGTTTCTGTGGAAAGAAAAACACAATTACGTGTATAGCATTATAGTCTGAGGCGAAATTTTAATACCAGAACTTGTTTCAGATCATGTACAGAATACAACAAATGATATGCATTTTATTTTCAATTCACTGAGACCATAACATGAAACTTACACTGCCTCACATTCGACTCTGCACACTGCACACTTTCCAGGTGGTATGCTGATGATTCCGTAGTTTTGTGGGTCTGCGAAATCAACTCCCTCCAGCCAAGGGGCACTGACTGTAAACTGACTGGAATCACCCTGGAGGTAATACTTCTGTAAAGTACGCACCTCCTCACACTCATTCCTGAAATCGCATGTCACCGAGTAAGAATTTGTTGTGTAATATTTCAGGTAATCCAAAGTTACTCCACCAGAAAATCCTACTATAATAGCAGTTGCTCATTTCAACTTTGCTAAGAGATTATTCATTTCCTGTTTCCACAGAATGAGGTAAGTATGTAAACTAGACGTCAAGGCCTAAAGATGCCTTGGAGGCATTTCGGTGTGATGAATAATTTATAATACTAGATATCGACGAAAATGAAAAATGTCGACAAATTTCGGGTCAAGGTCAAAGTTAATCCATAATACCCCTTAGACATGTTTGTCTAGTGCGACGAGTCCGAAAATAACGTCCGTTTCGCTCTACGACGTACCGTTTCCGAGATATCGACGAAAACGAAAAATGCCGACTCGGCAAAAAAATTTCGGGTCAAGGTCAAAGTTCATCCATAATACCCCTTAGACATGTTTGTCTAGTGCGACGAGTCCGAAAATAACGTCCGTTTCGCTCTACGACGCACCGTTTCCGAGATAACGACGAAAACGAAAAATGCCGACTCGGCAAAAAAATTTCGGGTCAAGGTCAAAGTTCATCAATAATACCCCTTAGACATGTTTGTCTAGTGCGACGAGTCCGAAAATAACGTCCGTTTCGCTCTACGACGCACCGTTTCCGAGATATCGACGAAAACGAAAAATGCCGACTCGGCAAAAAAATTTCGGGTCAAGGTCAAAGTTCATCCATAATACCCCTTAGACATGTTTGTCTAGTGCGACGAGTCCGAAAATAACGTCCGTTTCGCTCTACGACGCACCGTTTCCGAGATAACGACGAAAACGAAAAATGCCGACTCGGCAAAAAAATTTCGGGTCAAGGTCAAAGTTCATCAATAATACCCGATAGACATGTTTGTCTAAAAAAATTTCGGGTCAAGGTCAAAGTTCATCCATAATTCCCCTTAGACATGTTTGTCTAGTGCGACGAGTCCGAAAATAACGTCCGTTTCGCTCTACGACGCACCGTTTCCGAGATATCGATGAAAACGAAAAATGCCGACTCGGCAAAAAAATTTCGGGTCAAGGTCAAAGTTCATCAATAATTCCCCGTAGACATGTTTGTCTAGTGCGACGAGTCCGAAAATAACGTCCGTTTCGCTCTACGACGCACCGTTTCCGAGATATCGACGAAAACGAAAAATGCCGACTCGGCAGAAAAATTTCGGGTCAAGGTCAAAGTTCATCCATAATACCCCTTAGACATGTTTGTCTAGTGCGACGAGTCCGAAAATAACGTCCGTTTCGCTCTACGACGCACCGTTTCCGAGATATCGACGAAAACGAAAAATGCCGACTCGGCAAAAAAATTTCGGGTCAAGGTCAAAGTTCATCCATAATACCCCTTAGACATGTTTGTCTAGTGCGACGAGTCCGAAAATAACGTCCGTTTCGCTCTACGACGCACCGTTTCCGAGATATGCAGGATGAATCAAGGATGACTCAGCAAAAAATTATTTCGACCTCTAGGTCAAAGGTCATTTGAGGTATCGATCCCAAAATCAATAGGGTTCTTCCCTGGTGATATATAAACCTCCGTGCAAAATTCTGCAACTATTGCCTGAATATTTTTTGAGTTATCATCCGGAAACCAAGTTCCTCGATTTCATCCTCACGGACCTCACGGACCTCGGAGCCGGATCAAAAAAAAAAGTACACCCTAGAGATGTTTGTCTAGGGCGACGAGTCCGAAAATAACGTCCGTTTCGCTCTACGACGCACGGTTTCCGAGATATGCAGGAAGCCTCAAGGATGAATCAGCAAAAAATTATTTTGACCTCTAGGTCAAAGGTCGTTTGACGGATCGATCCCAAAATCAATAGGGTTCTTCCCTGGTGGCATATGAACCTCCATGCAGAGTTCTGCAACTATTGCATAAATATTTTTCCAGTTATCGTCCGGAAACCAAGTCTTAAAATTAGCCTTGATTTCATCCTCACGGACCTCACGGACCTCCGATCCGGCTCAAAAAGAATAGGGTTCTTCCTCATATCATTTCTGACTTGTGGTGAAAATTTGACAAGGATCCGTCAAGGCAATCTAAAGTTATCGTCCGGAAACCAAAAGTGGCGGAAGAAAAAAAAAAAAAAAAAAAAAAAAAAAAAAAAAAAAAAATTCTGCTAAAACCATAAAGGCATTTCTGCCGAAATGCCTTAACAAGTGCCTCTCCAGATTCGTTACTGACCTTATTCGCAACGCTATAGATCGCTTCACTCCGATCTCTACTTGTCCAAATTCCACATTGGACACACATAGGCCACCTTTATCCGACAACAGCAGTGGAAGTTCACGCTTGAAATTTGCAGCATTTGCCACGGAATGATCCAAATTACTAGGGATTTTACGGACGATGAAAGCCCGCCATTGACACTGCCCCCTAGTAATCTCTACAGCCTCGCCACACACGCGGTCATGTCTTTTCGGTGCAAAGTCCTCGCATGCACTCCAATTGAAGTAGATTTCACTGTCGATATAGCCATGGCTCTGGAACTGTGTGGAGTTGATAACTCCAGTGAATTCCCGAACTCGCAAGGGTTTGACTTCTTGAGCAGTTACCACGAAGGACTGGTCATCTGACATGACCTGTTTGGCGGACACCAAGTCTCCTCGACAAGGTACATAGCCGGGGTGATCCACGGACGACAAAGTATAAGATATTCTTTCATCAATCAGTCCTCCATTCTGGTCTTCACTTGTGACAATGCCAGTGAAGTAAGCATTTGATTTCGAATCACCTTTGTCATCATGGTCGTCAGCTGCAGTGCTACCATACCAACATTTAGCTTGTGTTTCTAATGCTGACCCGATATCCAGTACGGAAATTTGTTCAGCCATCCATCCTCCTTGCGAATGTTTCCTTTTGGCATATACATTGACTGTGGCACCGGGTGGTGGCATTTTTCCTCCTCCAGGCAGACATTTGATGGAGAAGTACACTTGCTTGTCCACCATTCCATAGCTGCCATGGACACTGGTAACTTTCCCAGTGAAATGCCACTCATTAGAACCAGGGGAACATGGTGGCTCTGTTAACGGTACAGCCTCTTCCTCAGCGGCAGATGCTTCATGTTCAGTTACTGGTTCAGTTTCATTACCAGTGATTAGCTTGATAAGTTTGAATGCTGCACTCAACATTGTGGACTGATACCTATAATGTATAGAAACAAATTTTATTTGTTACATATATGTACAAGATACAGGCTAAAAATTAATATACTGGTACATGTCTATATATAGTGTGTACAAATATACACTCTTTCCATGCAAGTTTTAGCACAACTAGACTTGTACATTACTGTATGCAATCATATATTAAGTTTTGAACTCAAATTTGGTGCCAACATTCAAGGTGGTATTCGCTGAAATGGAAACTCATGTCGATAAGCATGTACATGTATATCAATATATCTAAACCAGGGTTTGTACAGGACTGCGAGAATCTTTTCCCACGGTTTTGCAGGGATAATTCAGCCCAAAAGTATGTGTTTCCCTGAAGGCAAATTATAATTTTCCAGGGGTGCATTCAAGTCAAATTACAGAGCAACATACGCATTCAAAACTTACTGAATTCGAAACTTAGTATGAAACATAGGCCCAAGGGACCTGTAGATTACCGGCTAGCCAAAAGGTGATCGGACTGATCGTCCGGTAACTACAAGGTCACAAGTATTTTCAGCATAATCATTTCCTATATGTCCACAATTGATTCTTAAGCTGTAAAGTTGACAACAAGTGAGATATGTGCCATTTTGTGCTCTGATCTTGACAATGGAGTCAAATGTCAAATTTAAAGTTATCAGAATTTTCGGCATATATCATTTCCTATATCATGTATATATGTCCACAATTGATTCCTAGGCTGTAAAGATAATAATAAGCGAGATATTAGCCATTTTGTGCTTTGACCTTGAAAATGAGGTCAAAGATCATATTCAAGGTCACAAGAATATTCAGCATATTGTTTTGTATTGTAATGTATTTTATTCGAGATGCGCTTTATACATATAACATAATAATTCAAAAAAGTACAAGAATATAGGAAAGCGTAGCTTGTAACCCGAGGGCTGTGAACACCTGTAATTAAAACCAGTCACCTCACACCATATACAACACAAACATCATATCCTTTACAATACATTGCTGTGCATTCCAGTCCGTCTAATACACATAAACATCATAATGTTCTGTATTTACATATACTCTGATTTTTCTAACTCGTTTACACTGTTTTTCGCTGATATTCTTGCGATGCTAAATGCTATCATCTATAACTTGGCATACTTCGACTGGGAGTCAAACGGCAATTATTTACAGAATTTCATATTTCCATCACGAAAATTGAAAAAGTTGGCAATCTACACCAATGTTAAATTTAACCCCGTCATTTAACTTCTGGGTCCGCACACAATTTTGGGCATTTGCTCGGTTTTGTAGTGGTTCAATATTTTGAAATCAACATGTTTGTGTAGAATGCACCCCAATGTGTCTTTTGGTCTAGAATTACAACAATACATCGATTCCGGATCGATGTAAACAGGATCAACTCCTTGAATATGCTCAGATTCTCGAGATCCCGTTTTGGCTGAAATTTAACATTGGGGTAGATTGCCAACTTCTTCAATTATTGCAATAGAAGTCTGATATTTGGTAGAAAATTGCCGTTTTACTGTCAGGTGAGGTACGCCAAGTTATGGAACGATACGATTCAGCACCGCAAAGATATTGTCAAAAACAGGTGTAAACAAGTTAGAAAAATTAGCCCAAGGGCTAAGAAAGGTTACCGGAGAAATGTTCAGTTTTAAACCATAACATTTTTTATTCAAATTGTCATATTGACCTTTCATGGTCATTGAAGGTGAAATTTAAGATTACCATTGACACTGCAATATGATTTCCCATTTGATACTGCCAATATTTAAGGTCTATCTTGAAGTATTTTACGAGTTTACTCCATACAGCTCCCATACGTGAGTTCGGAAATGTTTTCAGGTTAGGTAAGTGGAATTGGGTCAGGGTCAAGTGGTATAAACATAGGCAATCCATGCTGTCCCGCTACCATTGTCGAGTCACTGTCATCAACACATCACTAGATTTCGCTTGTACAATACTACATACTTTGTTTACTTCGAGTTCACCGCGTCACTCACGTTTGAACATTGCGCGTACGAACGTTTTGTTTATACCACTTGACCTGACCTAGAAACATTTCCGAACTGGCCGATCATGAAGGAAAAATGAGGTCAAAGGTCAAATTCAAGGTCACGAGAATATTCAGCATATATCACTTCCTATATGTCCACAATTGATTCCTAAGCTGTAAAGTTGATATTAAGTGAGATATTAGCCAATTTGTACATTGACCTTGAAAATGAGGTCAAAGGTCAAATTCAAGGTCATCAAAATATTCAAATTATATCATTTCCTATATGCGCACAATTGATTCCTAAGCTGTAAAGTCGATAATAAGCGAGATATTAGCCATTTTGTGCTTTGACCTTGAAGACGAGGTCAAAGGTCAAATTCAAGGTCATCAAAATATTCGGACTATATCATTTCCTATATGTGCACAATTGATTCCTAAGCTGTAAAGTCGATAAGCGAGATATTAGCTGTTTTGTTCTTTGACCTTGAAAATGAGGTCAAAGGTCAAATTCAAGGTTCAGAATATTCGGATTATATCATTTCCTATATGTGCACAATTGATCCCTAAGCTGTAAAGTCGATAATAAGCAAGATATTAGCCATTTTGTGCTCTGACCTTGAAAATGAGGTCAAAGGTCAAATTCAAGGTCATGACAATAATCAGCATATATCATTTCCTATGTGTCCTTAATTGATTCCTAGTCTCTAATCTCAATAATGAGTGAGATATTAGGTATAATGTGTCCCATTATAAAGCATAGGAGAATTTAATATGGAAAAGTCCCATTTGGGACCCGTCGAGAAAATGGAAATGGCCGTTACACGCCGACCGGCGATTCAGGGGCAACAAAACCTATACACATCACAGAGGTATGTGAGAGCAATCTTTTGAAATAAAAATCTCAAAACTGTCTGAACAGTTTTTGAGAAAATGGCCGCCAAAGTCAGAAATTGGAAGTTTTTCGGCGAAAATGGCCGCCATTTTTTAAAAAATGCGAAAATCGAAAAGCAAAAAAATGACCCCCTCTTGAAATATTTTTAGGTATTTTTGTGCAAATTTTCAGAAAGATCCGATCGTAAACTTCAAAGATAAAAATGTGGACGGACGACGCTGACGACGCCGACGGACGACGGACGCAACGCCATGCCAATAGGTTATCGGACCATAGGTCCGGTAACCTAAAAATCAGGGTATACATACTTTACAATATTATCCACTATATACTATATACAAAATTTACTCTTTGATAGTTTCGCTGGTATTCACACACACAATATATCATTTCTTACATGTCCACAATTGATTCCCAAACTGTAAAGTAAATAATAAACGAGTTATTAGCCATTTTGTGCTCTGACCTTGAAAATGAGATGAAAGGTCAAATTCAAGGTCATCAGAATATTCAGCATATATCATTTGCTATAGGTCCACAATTGATTTCTAAGCTGTAAAGTTGATAATAAGCGAGATATTAGCCATTTTGTGCTTTGACCTTGAAATTGAGGTCAGAGGTCATTTCCTATACATGTATGTCCACAATTGATTCCTAAGCTGTAAAGTCGATAATAAGCGAGATATTAGCCATTTTGTGCTTTGACTTTGAAAATGAGTTCAAAGGTTATATTCAAGGTCACGAGAATATTCAGCATATATCATTTCCTATATGTCCACAATAAATTCCTAAGCTGTAAAGTCAATAATAAATGAGAAATTGGCCATTTTGTGCTCTGACCTTGAAAATTAGGTTAAAGGTCAAATTCAAGGTCACGAGAATATTCAGCATATATCATTTCCTATATGTCCACAATTGATCCCAAGTCTCTAATCTCAATATTAAGTGAGATATCAGGAACATTGTGACCCCAGGTCATCTGTGCAATAGACAATTTCGTGACTTTTAAATCTAAACTTAAAACTTACCTCTTTCAGTGTGCTTAAATAAGTACTAGTGTTTTCTTTCTGTTACGTGTGTCTTATTATTTTTATGTCATGTATCCTTTTTGTACTGTCTTTTATTACCTTTTTGTCACTATGTACAGCGCATTGAGAGTTTTACTTATATGTCGCTTTATAAGAATAAAGTATTATTATAAAGCATAGGAAAGTTTAACAGGGGAAAGTCCCATTTGGGCCCCGAAGAAAACATCCAAATGGCCGCCACACGCAGATCTGCGAGTCAAGAGCATCAAAACTTATACACATTATAATGATATATGAGGGGAACATTTTGAAACTGAAATCTCAAAACTGATCAGACAGTTTTTGAGAAAATAATTTTTGAAGTTGAAAATATGCAAAAACAGCCATTTTTGGCATAAGAATGGCCGCCAAAACTGCATAAACGATTCAATAAAAAAAATGAAAAAAGCATCTGGGGTATTGACCCAACACATATTCACACATATTTATGGGCAAATTCATCAGCCTGAAATAAAGATAAAAAATGTTACCAGATGATGCGGAGGATGATGACGACGACGGACAACAAACCACGACAATAGCTTATCGGGCCGTATGGGCCGGTAAGCTAAAAACATACTGCTTGCATAAACATCTTGCATCACCTTGGACGCCTTCCTTTTTTCCTGGTAGGCTGATTATTTATTATTATTAAACATTGAAATCATGATTCCTGTGAAAACTTAGTTCCCGAATAATATTTGCGATAAATATAAGTGAACGGGACGAGTGGCCACGCAAGCCAGCTGGAACTAGTTACGGTGAGGGTGCGATGAGGTTTTTTAAAAAATATTTGCGATAAATCCAACTGACAGAGCACATGTAGGAGTGGACAATTTTGATCACCATGTTATAGCATAGGCTAGCTCCTAGTCAAAGGTACCAAATGAATAAGACATACAATACTGTATGTAAATCAACCAAAACTGACCATTTATTTTAGATCTCTACATGTAATCCCAAGTAACATCACCTGATCACGATCAGAGGCAAGTTCCTACAAAACGATTAAGACATATATCTACCAGTTGGTAACCAGTTGGGGAGAGGGGCAAATTTGACAACTCTTGAGGGAGTTGTCAACAACTCTTGGAGGAGTTGTCAAATTTGACAACAGTACCCAAATTTGACAACTGTGGGGTTGGTAAATTTGGGTACTCAAAGAAACTTCATTAGATGTAGGCCTACATTGATAATGATATAATTTAGTCACAACATTTTCTTGGATATTGGTCCAATATCACGTACCCAAATTTACCGACCCCTGATCCCCAAATTTGGGTACTGTTGGTAAATTTGACAACAGTCCCCAAATTTGCCCCTTTCCCCAACTGGATCTAACTGGGGAAATGATCCAGATCATAGAATAGGTAAAGTGACATCATCATGAGGGTGTCTTCCGCCGACCCACAGCCTGTGGGCTGTGGGTCGGGCAATTACCCACTGGGAAGTTACTCCACCTAATCACAGATGATTGATTACATTATGACGATAATGAATTGTGCAAGTATGGGCGATAATGGAGGAATGCAGTATTTATCGCCAATTTATTCACTGAAGATCCTTTGACTCACAAAGACCTATGCTGAATACAGTTCAAGATATTGTAGTTAACGGAATGGTAGATGCATTCGGTCTATTAAATCTGCATATTCTGTTATTTTCACGAGTTTTGTTGGTTGGAGGAAAAGTTTCGTTTTCTGCACGAGTTTCCGGTCTCGCGGAATTTCCCGTTCGCAGTTCTCGTCCGTGACGTCACAACATACACAAAGCTGGTCAAAACAGATGCAGAGAGTCGTGTGCGTACTTGGCGAAATTTCCCTGAAATTGACCGACTTATTCACAACAGATTATTTTCTGGAATGGGTACTTTGAGAGAGGCACTTCTGTAGAATATTTCAGGTGAGTATTGGGTCCGGTAGTGTAGGTATTTAGTCGTAATCGACGATTGATTTCGGGTACTATTGTTCGTGGATATTTTTGGCAGCCATCTGTCCTGTTGTGTGTGGACTCTGGCCCAAGCCAGGGCACGATGCCAGGGAAGAGGGCAGGCAGGGATGCCTATCAGCTGATTAACAACTCCCTTTGTCCCCTGGCTTTGTTGCTTTAATGCGTAGATCCTGAATTGGATGTATATGAGTAGGTACACAGAACAACATCATTCTGGGATGAGTAAGACTTTTTAAAAGAAAGACTCAGCAGTGCTCAGCAAATTTAGTGGCTCTTCTGTAGTTCTGAGTCTTCAACACAACATAAGGACTTGACAAGATCACCACAACAGTTTGGGTCAGAGGACTGATATTTTGGGGCTAATTAAGGCATTTCGGCAGAAATGCCTTTATGGTTTTAGCAGAATTTTTTTTTTTTTTTTTTTTCTTTTTTTTCTTCTTCCGCCACTTTTGGTTTCCGGACGATAACTTTAGATTGCCTTGACGGATCCTTGTCAAATTTTCACCGCAAGTCAGAAATGATATGAGGAAGAACCCTATTCTTTTTGAGCCGGATCGGAGGTCCGTGAGGATGAAATCAAGGCTAATTTTAAGACTTGGTTTCCGGACGATAACTGGAAAAATATTTATGCAATAGTTGCAGAACTCTGCATGGAGGTTCATATGCCACCAGGGAAGAACCCTATTGATTTTGGGATCGATCCGTCAAACGACCTTTGACCTAGAGGTCAAAATAATTTTTTGCTGATTCATCCTTGAGGCTTCCTGCATATCTCGGAAACCGTGCGTCGTAGAGCGAAACGGACGTTATTTTCGGACTCGTCGCCCTAGACAAACATCTCTAGGGTGTACTTTTTTTTTTTGATCCGGCTCCGAGGTCCGTGAGGTCCGTGAGGATGAAATCGAGGAACTTGGTTTCCGGACGATAACTCAAAAAATATTCAGGCAATAGTTGCAGAATTTTGCACGGAGGTTTATATATCACCAGGGAAGAACCCTATTGATTTTGGGATCGATACCTCAAACGACCTTTGACCTAGAGGTCGAAATAATTTTTTGCTGAGTCATCCTTGATTCATCCTGCATATCTCGGAAACGGTGCGTCGTAGAGCGAAACGGACGTTATTTTCGGACTCGTCGCCCTAGACAAACATGTCTAAGGGGTATTATGGATTAACTTTGACCTTGACCCGAAATTTTTTTGCCGAGTCGGCAGTTTTTGTTTTCGTCGATATCTCGGAAACGGTGCGTCGTAGAGCGAAACGGATGGTATTTTCGGACTCGTCGCCCTAGACAAACATGTCTAGCGGGTATTATGGATGAACTTTGACCTTGACCCGAAATTTGTCGACATTTTTCATTTTCGTCGATATCTAGTATTATAAATTATTCATCACACCGAAATGCCTCCAAGGCATCTTTAGGCCTTGACGTCTAGTTTAAGTTATCATTGACACAGGACACGAACAGCGATTCAGGAACAGTGAACAAGTAACTTTGGTAAGTGTATTCCAATCTACCAAAGGTTCAGCCGTGGAGCAGGGTTAGCGAACAGGTATAAAATTCAACTGATCAGCATGAACCTCAGACAAGTCCAATGATTTTTGGGCGGGTTGCGTGCAACCAACCCGCCTATTAGATTGGCGTGTCCGTCTGTCTGTCCGGGCAAACCAGAAGGGTTTATGGGGATTTCTTCGGGGGAATAAAGCTGAAAACGCCCCACAACCACAGTTTAAGCCAAAAGTGCGGTCTTATGGGGATTTTTTCAGGACTTATGGGGAAAGTTAAGATAGGAAATTTAACATTGGGTCCGCCCGTAACGCCCGTCCGTTCACCCGTCCGTCCGTCTAGCCGGCCGTCCGTCCGTCAACAATTTCTTGTGAACGAGATAACTTACAAAGTTTTCAACGAAATGCCGCCAAAATCATACCAGAGGTGCATCATGAGCAGATCTCGGACAAGTTCGATGATGGGTGACCTTGACCTATTTTTCAGGTCGTGGCAGGACTTCGAACTTGACAATACATGAAAACAGGACTTTGTACCTTGTGAACGCGATAACTTACAAAGTTTTTAACGAAATACCGCCAAAATCATACCGGAGGTGCATCATGAGCAGATCTCGGACAAGTTCGATGATGGGTGACCTTGACCTATTTTTCAAGTCTATTTTTCACCTGCACTGCCAATTCCTTCCACTAACAGCCCTCCTCGATGCAACCCGCCCAATTGTCGCGGGCGCGACTTATACTTGTTTTTTTTGAGGATGAGAAAAGGCTATTGTTATGTTGCCTTGTTATGTTACACTATAGATCCTCTATGGTTACACAATATTCGTTGGAGGTAACTTAAAGCACCTGCAGAATCTTTGGACAATTGGACATTACTTAACTTTGTTCCAATGCTTTAATCTTGGAAATAGAAAGGATATTAATTAACTGAGTGTAAACATGCCTACAAGATCATACAGGTAAAGCTGAAATGGTAGTGAACTAATGGTCATTAGTGGTGACTGGACACTCCATTTACATGCTGCCATTGACATACTATGTACTTTCGACCAACTAAATGAACATATTAACACCTGTGAATTTGGATGATGACAAATGTTGGCTGTTGTACATTGGGGTTATACATCAAGACAGTAAAAACCTAATTAATTGTTTCAATATTATCAATGGTTCCTGAAGTCCTACAGTTCTGTCACATTAATTTGCAGTTCTATCAGGGCTTCAAACTGTCAGTACATGATAAATATTGTGCAAACCAAATTTCTAATAGTAATACTATTTCTAGCAGGACAAAAACAACAACAATAAAAATATATACTTATCTGTCACACCTAGTTTGGCATTGCCAAGAGCATCCCTGAAGTGTTATTATGACATCTGACATTGTTTGACATCTTTTCTTCCAAGTGAAGGCAATTAACATCATCAATACCATTGTCTGTCCAATTAGGGGGGCTCTTCATGTTCTGGTTGTGGACATATGTGTGGCATGCAATTTACTTGTATAAGGGTCACCTGCCCCTAGCTTCAAGGACAAAGAATACTCTTGCTCCCTTCAGATGCCATGGGGACGTGGGTTTTTCTGCCAGTTAGAAGCCGCAGCTGCCTGATTGTAATTAGGGACCGTGTGGACCAGTCATGGATCACTGGTCACAGCAGCTGATATCATTAGGCCATAGTGCCCTGGTTGTCCTTCAGTGTTCAAGTTTTCTAGCCACAGGTGCTGATGTGGCAGTTTGGTTAGATGCTAATATGTATGGACGGAAAGTAAATGTTTCATAACTGGATATCATTCTAGAGAAACCTGTGTGTGTGCTTTATGATCTAAGCATTGATTATACTTGTGGACTGGACATATTGATGAATCATTCCCTAAAATAGAAAGGTAATGCGTTATTGGGAAAGGAATACCAAGTACAGCTCTAGGTGTTTTGGCAACACATTTGGATGTGATTCACAATTCAGAATTACAGACACTTTTTAACACTGGAAATACACGTACGGTATTTATTATACACATAGATCAATGTAGTTCAGTGTGCACAGTATTTGTGGGTCTCCCTGTTATAGATGACACATCTTATTCTCAATAGAGGTACACTCTAATCTTGATACTGATAGATATCATTGATGACATGACACTTGTCATGATCCATCATGTTTGTTAAAGTGAAAGAATATTTCTTTGGTAACATTTGTCATGTCTGTGCCTTAGACACGCTCAGGTCACAGTGATTTTTCTCGTCTTGGCCAGAATCACCACCAATATCATATAAATATATGTTCATGCTAGAATATCTCTACCATAGCAACCAATCTTTGTCTTTCTGTACAGGTTACCCCTTTAGAACCACCATCACTTAGGATACCACAAAACAATCACCTAGATAGGACTACCCCCTACCAGCTCCGCGCCCGGGCGATGTCGAGGATGTCGCAGGAGATGCGCAGTCAGCCGTCGGATGACGAGTACGGCGTCAGCTCGGATGATGATGACATGTACTATGAGGACTCGTATTACGACAACGTTGGCGAGGATCCGGATGACGACCATGAGCGCGGGGACGACCCCGAGAGCTTCCAGTGCGAGCTGCTAAAGGTCGAGGATGTTGAAAGACTGCTCAACGAGAGCGTAGAGATGCTCTGCCAGGCCATCAATGTGAGTATTGGGGATTGTGAAAGTAACTTGCACAATAGAAGAAATAAAATATACTGTAGACTGTAAAACAAAAATGTGCAGAAGTCACAGACATGCAGTAGGTTTTATGTTGTGCTGGTAAGAGGTGGTTTATCAATGATTCCTCATTCCCTCTGATAATGAATACAGAAATAACCTCAGGTGCAAGATTGCATGTTAGGCATTCTTTTGTCAGTCAGACATTCACTGATCGTATACATGACATAGGTGATACTCGGTCAGTGCTGAGCTTTGACACATTTGGCTTCTTTGACTGGTATTGGTTAGTGTGTAGCAGTGGTTACATACTCCTGATGTGTACTATGCTGCACCTGACATGTTTGTTACTGACCTGTCTGACACTATACGATGCCCGCAGGTGAGCCCGTCACTGGCCAAGCTGTTACTGCATACGCACAAGTGGCTGCTGAAGGACATCGTGACTCGGTACAAGCAAGACAAGGCTCTCTTACTCAAGGACTCGAGGATGGCTCAGCCCGAACAGACTCCCAACAAGGTCAGAGTTCACACACTGACCAGTGCATAACTACTACGGCTTTACAGGTTACTTTTGTGAAGAAAACAAATACTTCTCAGTGTAACATATGAAACAAAAAGAAGAGTGCAAAATAACTAGCAATACCCATGATCGTTCAACAATAAATGTTCATTGTTTGGCATGTTGTTTTCGTTTGTAGGACCGGATGCCGAGGAACTTCACCTGTCCCGTGTGTATGATGCCCACAGCCCCTGAGAATGTTCTTGGACTGCCGTGTGGTCACCAGTTCTGCTACGAGTGCTGGCAGATGCACTTCACAGTCCAGATCCAGAGCGGTGTCTCCACAGGTCAGTGTCATAGACAACTAACTTCTGTGTGTACAGTCAACTTGATACAAAGTTATTCAAAGTTAGGAAACTAAAAACAATGTTCTTGCAAAAAAAACAATCAATAAGTATTCTCACAGTCATTGTCGGTGTTCTATGGCAGGTATCGAGTGTATGGGAAAGGATTGTACAATACTCGTTGCCGAGGATTTCGTCCTAAAAGTCGTCTCCAACTCCAAGATCCGTGACAAGTACCAAGCCTACTGCTTCAGAGATTATGTTGATGTAAGTTGTCTCAAGCATTGAGTGACATGTCTTGTGCTGAACATTAGTGAAGTGATTACCCGGCTAAGATTCTGACGTATATCTAAGGCTCTTTCACTTGCGATTGCCTTGTTCAGTAGAAATTTACTCAACTTAGCGTCTCCGTTCCCTCTCTGACAGGGTCACCCTGAGCTACGTTTCTGTCCCGGCCCCAACTGTAGCACAGTGGTACGTGCCCATGAACTCAAGGCCAAACGGGTCACCTGCACCGAGTGCTCCACCTCATTCTGGTATGTGTACACGAGTCATCGATGTAAATCAACAGTTTGGTTTTATGTCGATTCACTGTCAAAGATAACAATAGTTTGGTGAACTCGTTCAAAACATCAAAACTAGAGTGACCACAAAAAAAAATCATGAGAAGTGTTCGTGTAAACCTTGTATGACTAAATTTTGTTGTTTGCAGTTTCCGCTGCGGCATTGACTACCACGCTCCCACTGACTGCGACACCATCAAGATGTGGTTGACCAAGTGTGCTGACGACTCCGAAACAGCCAACTACATCAGCGCTCACACAAAAGATGTAAGGCTGCCGGTCTTGACAAATCATGTCTCATGCGTTTTGCTATGCCCTTCATGGATTCTTGAAATGAGTTTGAAATGACATTTATATAGAATTGTGTTGAATGTTTCCTTGCAGTGTCCCAAGTGCCATGTCTGTATAGAGAAGAATGGAGGATGTAACCACATGGTCAGTATTTGACAATATTCATAAATTTTGAATCTCAACGGTCCATGTATCAAATTTGAGAGTAAAGTTATGCCATACTTTGGTGAAATTCCCATGTGTTTGTTTTCCCAGCAATGTTCCAAGTGCAAGCATGACTTCTGTTGGATGTGTCTGGGTGGTAAGTGGATATTCTCACTTTCATCCTCATAAATGACATTTGCTATCGGAAGTGCTCCAGTTTGCAAGAATTCAGAGATGTGAAATGTGTGATTTGACCAAGACATTTCACTATGTATGACTTCAGATTGGAAGACTCATGGTAGTGAATACTACGAGTGCAGTCGCTACAAAGAAAACCCAAATATTGCCAACGAATCTGCTCACGCACAGGCGAGGGAGGCTCTCAAAAAGTACCTCTTCTACTTTGAGAGGGTGAGTATATATTGGTCACGTCAAAGTTATTTGTGCAGACTTGTTTGGAAAAGCCAGAGAAGTTTGCGATTTTTTTGCATGAAAAATCAACAATACTCATTGCATTGTTTTATGACATTTTTCTGTTGTTTCACTTGCAGTATGAGAACCACGCCAAGAGTTTACAGTTGGAGGAACAGACACTGGACAAGATCAAGAAGCGAATTGAGGACAAAGTCATGAACAACAGCGGTACCTGGATCGACTGGCAGTATCTCCTAGACGCGGCCTCTCTTCTCAAAAAGGTCCGTCACAATCTGTCTTGCTGAACAGTAACTAACCTCTCTGTGGATACTGAGATAAAGCATCTATAGAAAACAGGGTCTAGTGTTGTATGCTGTATTGTCATATGTTGTCAGTTGGATAGAGAGGCTTGATATATAATTTTGTTGTTTCAGTGCCGCTACACACTACAGTACACGTACCCATATGCATACTACCTGGAGAAGGGGCCGAGAAAACTTCTTGTAAGTTTAACACAGCTCTTCCAGGTAACATTTTCTGCATGCTCATCTCGAATGATATCTAACCAGCACTGTCTTCATATACTGACACTCTCCTCCCTGTTCTGTTGTAGTTTGAGTACCAGCAAGCTCAGCTAGAGGCTGAGGTGGAGAACCTCTCCTGGAAAGTCGAGCGTGCGGAGATCACCGACCGAGGGGTCAGTCTCTGTCAAAAATATTGTGCTTAACTAAGTCGAGAGAGGTTGCAATTAATGTTGAAGTGTGTATCAATGTCGTGCTTATGTGTAACTGCTTTGTATTGGAAATTTCAGGACTTGGAGAACCAGATGGACATTGCCGAGAAGAGACGACTGACGCTAGTCCGAGACTTCCTGAGCCTCTGATTGCCGTCGATGCCCGCCCAGTCCGTCGAGAGGACCGTCTAACTCTGAGCTTGTGCAGGGTCCAGTCTGCCCCAATCATGGTGATAGTCCAGTCATAACAAGAGGTCCTGCCCTCCAAACGCTGTCCTGTGTACTGTATGAACACAAATTGTTCACTCACGCACAACAAGTGATACACCTTGCTTGTATATTTGCCACTCAGTGCATGAAGAAAATGCTTCCTGTTGTTGATTCGTCATAAGATATTTGAAAAAAAAAATGCAATAACATGTTGAGAATTTGAGAGCGGAATTACCCTGTTACAGTTGTTACCAACTGCAGCTAATCAATATGCATCAACCTTGTTGAACGTAGCAGCATTTGTGAAGATTTGTACATGACAGAAAGACAAAAAAAAACCAAAATCACTTGATCTTCGCCAATGATTGTTCCATTTCACAATTGCGGGTATACAGTTCAAGTTATATGCCAATAGAACATTATGCAGTTGTTATGGTTTGCTACAACATAACTGAGACTGTTGACGATTGTATATCTCAAAGATTCTAGGCATAGGCTGAAAGGATGTGATTTCCGTTAAAATTGATATCAAAACATATTGGTCTCTATTGAAAAATGTTCGTTTGATGTAATTTTTTTTTCTCTTGTACATAATCAACCAGATGGAACTACAGCATGTAGCGTATATATTTTATGTGTTGTGTTAACTGGGCAGATTGCAAGATACACTGATGACAGCAAACTTTCTAATTTTCTAGTCCCTGGTCAATGTGTCCATTTACTATGTGTTTGTTTGTTTGTGTACATAGAGAATTGTAACATATGAGTGACTGGTTTGTGAAGATGTGGCGTGGAAGCGGTTCATGTTGTAGTTAGCTTGCATGACGCTAAAAGGCAGAGGCCTGGTTATGTTCATATTTTCAATCTACACCGATAGGTTACAAAACTATTGTATTAAGGTTACCAACACTACCCCCCCCCCCCCAAACCCCCAAATAAGAAGCTGATGTCTTAGTTTGGTCTGGGAGTGCTTCAATGTATGATATATTTAAGTGATATCGCATGTTTCCAACTAACAAACCATAATTTATATCATTGTCATTAGTAGCTACTAACTCGAAGATCGTTCACTATTTCACTGCTATGACTATTGAAGTCGGATTTGTATTCATTCTTGTGATAACAATCGACAGTTAACATTATTGTTGAGAATATTGCATGTGAAATGTCAAGTGTGATACTTTTCATTTCAAGACTACATGTAAGAAAATAGTCAAGACAGTTGTTCAAGTCAGCTTGTGTAGACAACCTTTTATTGTCATAACAGTATCGTGTTGATAATGCAAGACATGCTGTCGATGTTCATTGTAGATTTCTTGATACATGACAAATCAAAGACCAACATTGTATGTAAGCATGGGAGGCATGTTGGCACGTAGGCAATTATATTATCGGTAGACTGTTGTCAGTGGTTTGCTTCTGTCTGTGTGTTTCTTTTGTTTTCACGATATATTTAAATTAATGTAGCCATAGATTATTTTTGTATTTATTGAGATTGTTTTGTTGATTGATTTTTTTCCCGCTCATGTTTTTTTTCTTCTCTTTTTTGTAACTTCGCTCAGAAGAATTTCTCTCCCGCTGGGGATGATTGTTTTTTTCCTGTGCCTCGCTCGCTCAGAGCTGCGTAATTTCTCCGCGAGCGTCCGTGTGTTGTGATGTGTGTGTTGTACACCTGTTGTCATCCATGTCTGACCAACACAGGACAGTAAGAAGCTCCACATTGTTAGCCACCATTCCACTGTACACCAAGTTGCTGTCGCCTGGTGAACTCTCTCACTGTCAAAAGGTTAACTGGATCTCATAACACATAATTAATAAACGGGATGAAAAAGTACCTCGGTATGCTTCAAATTTTGATGTTACTTAGCTTTTTTTTTTCTTTTTTGCCCTTGGTTGTTCAAAATTTCCATCTGGAAAATTAATGGTAATGTGTTGTTCATGCATGGAAGACAAAACTGTCCAAATAAACAACAAAAAACATTGTGATATATATTGTAGACATGCTTATCACTGAAAGAGCTTTATGTACAATTATATATATATATCTATATATATATATTCCACAGTATGCAGTTGTGTCCTGAGAGTTTTTATTTCTTCATGATAGCACAGACAGAGATTGTAATCGCAAGTGGAAGTGTTGAAAGATTGGGTAATTGGAAGTGCGTAATGATATCAAGGATAAATATCACTTGTGAAATTAAATTATTCATATTAAATGACTTTCAATTTTGAAGCTGTTGTCTGAATACCGTGTTGCATTTTAGTGTAGATGATGTTTCCTATATTTCTTCTGCGTGTGCAGAGTTGTGAGCGAGAGACTTAGTTATCTGTAACATATTTGTTTGAAGAAAAGAATAAATTACATCCACACGAATGATGATTTGTTTTGTAATCCTACATTGTACAGTGTGAGCACATGTAACAAACTCAGCCAGCCATGGAACACTGCAAAACACTTACTGAAGATGAAGAAAAAGCCTTTGGTATTGCGTATCATTCTCAAAGATCGATAATGATCATGGTCGAGTTTTCGTGGAAGACACAATTTCAAGAAGAAAGTAAGGCAAATACGTGATTGTTTACATGGCTGATGCTGTGAGGAAAAAAACCCCATCGGCATTGGTACGAGGCGCGTTATGATTTGTATCATAGTGTGCGCAAATGATTGTGGTGAAGTAGTCGAGATGTGAGGAGCGTGTTTGATAATCTGTCAAATTTACAACAATACTTCGATCCTGATGGATAAAAGCACGAACATGCTCAGATTCCCGCGATCCCGTTTTGGGTTGAAATTTAACATGGGGGTAGATTGCCAAACTTTTTTTCAATTTTCGCAATAGAAGTCTGAAAGTTGGTTTAAAATTGCCATTTGACTAACAGGTGATGTATTACAAATACGATACCGTTTAGCATCGCAAAAAATATAAGCCAATAACGTTGTAAACAAGTTAGAAAAATCTGAGTTATGGCTCAGCGACGGTTAAAGTAATCATGATAAATCCTGGGACCCAAAGGGCAATTCACCAAATTGCACAGACTTTTAACTGAAAAATTTGAATAAGAAAGTGAAAGAGCTCTATGTTGAATAGTATCTCAAAATGAGATCGCGAGAATCTCACCGAATCCAAGGATTTTCAAAGCATAGAACGAGGAACATTGCAAAGTCAGCTGTTGTGAGATAGAAGTCCCATAAGTAAATGGTAGTCGCATGAATCAATGATAAGTCTAAGGTCAAGTTAAATCATAATACATGTATTCTACCAACGCAGGCCAAAAGTACGCAAACGTGTTACAAATAACACAAACTACAAATTTCACCACACGCGGCTTTTACAGCGCTTCTGCAATATATCGGTGAATTAACTGTGACTAACATTAGATCAGCTTACCGCCCCATATGGTTCGAAGAAATATATTTTTCCTCCAACTCAGTCGTCCCAATTTGCTCCATAAAACTACTCATCCAATGGCAAATCCATCTGAAAAATTTTCATCCCTTATTGAATGAAGTACCATAACATACATGTTTCCCTGGACATGAAATTAATTTTTGGTCATTCGAATCTATTTATTTGCCAATAAATACATAACGTGATATTTCAGATATTTCGACATATCACTTTGAATTCGGACAGCTTTGATATTGAAAGTGACCACGATGATCTGAATATTCATTTATGCTCTGATTGAAAATACTCATTGATATTTGATTTCTCAATCTTGTTTACACTGTTTTACGTGATATTTTCGCGACGCTAAATGGTATCCTCTTTGGCAAACTTCACCTGGGAGTCAAACGGCAATTTCTGGTCCACACAAGATTTTGTGTATAATGCCCACGTCAAAAATTCTTACTTTTCAATATCCCCCATGGCATTTTCTGAGTCCTCTACTTACCGATGAAAATGAATTTGATACTGATAAATTTGTGTCTATTATCTTCTTAGGTGAATTCATGCTCAATGTGAAGGACATATAAACTCTAACGTCAGACTAAGCACAGGATGCCGCAGATTTTACCCAATCAAAACGTCCATGTATATAATGTATCATGTGCGATTATTTCTGTTTATTGGAAATGTATCAAAATAAATCAGTTCGAACAATCATAGGATGATTTCCCCAGAAGGTTGGTAATAAATGAAGTAACTATATCAATATAAAAATAATAATTTTGAGACAGTTTAGTTTATTTATCTAGGATTAAGGGAAGATTATACGTCATAACAGCTCTTAGTCTATTGTACAGATGCGCCTATAATACCCTCGTGAATTCAATTAGACAGCATATTTACACGAACCAAAATACTTCCGTTCAGTTGCTTTGTGACATGCGAGAAAGTATCGTAACAGTTGCGTTTAATTCAATTGACGGCGCTTGAATTTCCTACCGCTAATTTAATTAACAGATCAAAGGGAGTAACATATTAGTAATTTATATAAATCTGTTTGACAGACGGTCCCGGTGCGGATATCATACCGTATGTTTCCATTGCTGGGTCAATTATCCAATTAAAACAACCAATTAGCGCGTCTGTGTTACATACAGTGCATACGTTTTAATTCATGAAAAATAAACAAGATTTATTTCAGATATGTTCTTTTGCCAAGCGTGTGGGAATACTCGAGAGATATTCTACCCCTCTAATAAATTTATTTCTTGTTACATTTTTCACATTGAGCGCACCTTTCAGAATATCAATGTCAAAATCTTTGCCGCGTGCACCCAAAATAATTAGTGCGTTTCTTCAGCGAACGTGCGTACGTGTGGTTTTGGGGGGTAATTTGTTCCTACTGGCCGACTAAATGGTAGCGTTATTGTATCTCCGTTGTTCGTTATTGTCCCAGTATAGACTGCATTTGAATATGAAGTTCCTGACTTTTGTCGAACTCCCAAAATGCACAGAGGACCTCACAATGCGGTGTCCCCAAAACAGCTCCTATTGGAACAATATTCGTTCAGATAGCAGTTAGAATTCAATTAGTTGCCAGTCACTTGTCGTCGAGACACTAGAGAAACAAAGTCGAGCATCGCTAGAGGACTCCAAAATACCGCCCACATCCGATTATGGTAAAGGGTAAAACTTCATTCTGAAGTTGAGATCCACGGGACTCCACCGTCCCAGCGTCCAGCCCCCTGACCTCCATGGCGCTGTAGACGGGCCCTTGCCAAAGGACAGAGCTCGCCAAATTGATGTCCTCCGCACTAAATACTTAAATGAACATCGCTCTTTCATTCATTCAATAACCGCTGTAAAGAAAAAAAAAATGAATACACAAAAGACAGAAAAAAAGTCGAGAAACTATGAAAGAAGGTAGTGTATCATGTTTAATTTATTTCCCTGATATAAAACCTAGCCAGATTTGTCACCAAAGCGTAGCGCTGGCCCAAATTTGGCGACAGACGACAGTAGCGGCTATTTGCTCTGAAGACGTGGACGCCGCACAAGAAGTTTGTCACCCATTAATAATTTAACACGGGGATGCCACTGTCGCAATATAGCAATAAAAGATTTCGGGAGACGAATCCCCAAACGCACACACGGGGGCTTTGGTTTATTTGCTGACGACTGGGGCGCCGTGGACCAATGAGGCTTCGCGATTGCAAGATACCTGCCAGGTAGGCTCTACTTAAAAGTTTTCTACGCCGAGCCAGGGCAATCAGAAGCAACATCGCTAATACACTTGAAGGTTGTTGACTGTGGGATCACGCTCTGTGTGATAGCACCCTCTTGGCCTAAGCGAAGGTGGTGGATAAGTTACCGATTGTGTTAAAGGTAGAGGCTTCTTTCATCGCTCGATGTATGGTGGAAAGCACACGTCAGTTTTTTGTGCGCAAGTGAAAACGCATCTGCATCAGTTCACCAGGGCCAATTAATTTTGGGATGCGTGGAAAGTCATTCGAAGGATTAGCAGCGAAGACAAATGGATACATAATGTAACTCGGTAGTGACAAATGTGATGCTAATTATATAGTTTTGATGAAGCATATATATGAAATACATTTTTGTGGATATGATATTCAAGCAATTGCAATAGATTAGAAGATAAAAAAACGAATAGTGAGTTATCGAAGAAAACCAGAACGTTGGTCGCGTCAGGTGCAGTACAGTCAATAAATTTAAGCTAATATGAGGACTTCGTTGTGAGATCCTGATACCTGGAAGGAGAACGAGCTATGAGATGATGTGACATGTGGGATAATCTGCTGAGTTGTGGACGGTCAAAGTGTTAGAGGAGGAACAATCTGTAGGAGATCCGAGATGGAGTACGGACGGCTGTGGAACTTTTGTTGGTTACGTGCACTTCACGTCACCTGGATCATGTCCTTACTGGCGTGTCGGGCACACGGAACATGGATGTAAGTATACACCGTGGTCATATTGCAGTATCATTGTTCATTTGTTGTAATAATTACAAAATCGTCACTATTTTCGTGGGGCATATAAATATATGTAATGGCCCTCATATACATGTATTGTTTTGCATTCTAACGATGACTTACTATGTCTACTTACATATTATTCTAACAAGCTCGTTCTGAAGGTGAAATGGAGGGAATTTTTTAAGCTATAGATATTCGGTATGCTGCAAAGTCACGTTAAAAAAAGGTACATGAACATGTAGTACAGGCAAACCATCCCCACCATCATCAAACTCTTTCACTTGTCCACGCGGTGACGGGAATGGCGTGAACACGTGTATTTTGGATACCAAGACAAACATCGATTGGAGGGCTATTTCATGGATCATCAATACTCGATGGTAGACAGAGATGGCATGGTCGATGGTCATACACCCGGCTTTAGATTAGCCGGAGTGTGATTGCCGCTTGCGGAGAGTACCCACCAATACAGTATCATTATCACGGGCGGCGGCCTCTGACAGCTAACAGCCGACTTTGATAAAAATAATATATAGTATAGAGATCACCTGTAAACATACCAGTAAACACAAAAAGTGTTATTAATTTGTGAACATGGCAATGAACGTTCGTTACCAAATCATATCACTGAATAATAGAGAAAAGTTTCTATTTCCTTATGCAGATCCACTATCGTAAGCATGTTTCTGAACTTGCCTGTACTAATTTACACCCGGGAGTACACACGCTTATAATAATTTACACGTAGTCGTGTCGTAAGATCGTGCACATGGCCACATAAACAACTCTTCTTGGTGATAAATAACCAAACATTCTGATCAATCCTTATATGTTTTCAGCGGAAAGTGGAGAGGAAATCAGGGAGATACATGTAGACAGATAAATGGTTAATCAATTAATATGAACACTTGCCCATGTGAAGACAAACACATTTGGTCCGTGGAGGGTCGAATCATCTGCCACACTGGGGGCCTGAAACCCTTCACCCAGACAAGACACCCAGTCATTAATTTTGTCACTAAACCACTCATAATAACGCTTAGTGTTAAATATACGACCGAGGCACTCAATTCTTTGCTAATTAATCGTACGCGAACTCAAATTTTGCATAAATATTTAACCATGGGTAGCCTTGGCCAACATAAAACGCGTGATTTATACATTTAGGTCTGTTTGTTTTACTGACACGCGTGTATTTACACAATTAATTGTCTGGAAAACACACAACAACGGACTTGATTTTCTTCCTGGAGGGCAAAACATCCAGAGAATCGGTAGCACTTGAAATCAAACCACATTATCTCCCCAACGCTGAAACAATCGAGATTTCATTGACTCATAGGTAATACCACTTATCGCACAAACATTCTGAGCATAATTCGTTACATATTTGATGAAACATATTTCAGGAGAAAAGGCTGGTTAAATTTATCTGTAAAAACATATTTCAGGAGAAAATGCTGGTTAAATTTATCTTCAAAAACGCATATTTCACGATAATCAGATAAAAGGCCCACAGAATATTCCGAAAAGGTCAAACGGCACATGCAGCGATTATTCTTACAAATACAAAGGGAATCTACAATTCAATGGTCTCAACTGACAAGTGGCATTTATCGCCGTTTTTTTTTTGTTTTCCTACAAAATAATTCACTTTTAATTTCCCGCGTTGCCAGGTACCTGGGGGTTTCGTCTCTCGGTGTTACGGGCGAGGGCCCGAGCGGACCGATGTGCTCGGTGGTCCCGGGTCTCGTGTACCAGCAGCTGCGGATGTGCCAGGACAACCCGCAGGCCATGCCGTGTGTCAGCCTCGGCGCCAAGCTCGGCATCACCGAGTGCCACAACCAGTTTGAGTACGAGAGATGGAACTGCTCCACGTCACAGTCGACTAGCGTCTTCGGCCACGTCCTTGAGAAAGGTGGGTCCATGTTACTAAAATAGTAGTCTTTTAACGATTTAGAAATCAATGATTTTTTCACATAAATGCAAGAATTTACACGGGTTCGCATTTACCTTTTTGAGAACATTTTGTACACAATGATTTATTGAATGCCCCAAAAACGTACCCTAGAGGGCATAGCTACATTCACACGAACATGCATGTGCTTTCATTCATATAATTTGTGAAGTGTGTATGACATTTTGTTATCAGTCATCACTCTTGTCTAAGCTTCGTGAACTAGAGGCGCGCATGCAGCGATATATCGTTGGAAATCATTCAAAACTACTGGTGAAACTACTGTCACTCAGAAGCCACATTATTGTTACTTCATGCTCAGGAAACTTTTTTTTGCTTTTTTCGCACTGACCAGGAATGTACGTGGCTTTTATCAAATTTATCGCGTTATCTGCTTTCGAGAGGGGACTGCAAGCCGTTGAGATTAAACAAAGCGCTTCGCTGTCGCGGTCCTGTATCAATTTATAAAAATCATCTCGGTTGTTGAGAGGTGCACGGGCAGCGTCAAAAGTTCGGTGAATCATTATATCGCGAGTCCCGTCTGGAAATCAGCCTCAAGTCGTGTCACATGTGAACATCTATAAATGATTAGTATGATCAGTGTGGGCGAGCGCCGGGTGCATAATTGCATCTCAATGGAATTAATGTTTAAATAATGAAGAGACAATATATATTGCCTTGTTAACATATTATGACTACTAATTGATGATATGTAGATAAACACAACAGTCGGTGCGAGGTGTAATTAATTCGCTGTGAAGTCCGTGTAGGTATGTTGATAGTCCTTCCTAAACAATTATTTTAGTAGACATATCTGGCTTTCGAACACATGTTCCATTTCGGAGCAGAGCGTTCATATATTATAGATGGCAGTATGGTATATTAATTCTGACAATTGGCAAACACTTTTTACTATTTCATGCAATAAATAATACACATAAGCTCAGCAGAATCGCATTAAAAGTAATGTATTATGTAATATATAACTTAATTTCTGTTAATATTAAGTATGTAGCATTTATGTAGGTGTATGTATGCATTTGTCATTGTTAAGAAATCCCAATGGTCTATATTTGACAAATGTCTTATTTTTTAAACTCTAAAATACATGTACTGGCTGCAGATGTATTTATATAAATGTATCTATATAGCTAATATGGCCACGTAGAGTAAAATACCTCTTTTATGAACAAACAGTCACATTGACAATATTGCCCTATACAACTCCGTGAAGAGAGAAAGAGAGTTTGTTTCTATTCGTTCAAGTGTTGTTCAAATAATAGACACTTTCATATTTTGACACGGATCTTTTAGTTTCTCCAGTTCCAAAAACATATCGACACATGGAGACTGGGCCACAATTGGATAGGTCACGTGACCCATACAAAACCCAAGTATCAACAAACATCGAGGTATTTCTGTAGTTTTCGACCTGAAGTGACTAATTCCTCTGTCTATAGATGGATGTCATTGTCGAGCGGTGTGGGCAGAAAACGCATGCTTTTGAAATTCTACATTGTGGGTTTGTGGGACTCTAATAAAAAGAAAAAGATATTGGACAACGATGTATGTTCTTCGTTCTATTAAATATACCTTCTCGCAGACGCCGCGCGCGTCTCATGTAAACTTTAGAATGTGATTGCGAATCTCAAAATAAGTTCCGCTCTAGAAAGGTATAAGATCATTTGGCATTCAACGGTATTCCTATGAAATTCTGATATAGTTAGCAGTCTGACAGTAATGAAGCCCTAGTTGATAAACCCAACTGTTTAGGGCCTGTTGAATCTAGAATGGAAATAACCACCCACGATCGGATTGTTTGTATATTTAACGTAATGTGTGTTTTCTTGTAAATATTTACAACACGCAAGAACGAATGAATGTGCATTCAGATACAATTCCTCATCGTAATCTTTGAAAACGGCTATTCAATGTATCCAAACTTAAGTACAATTTGAATTCATGCACGCTACAATCTGGAAATTTGTCTTTATATAATTTTGTTACAATTAACCATGATGACATTAAATAAACAACCAAACATCCTCCGCCTGAAAGATTTTGTGAAAAATCTGAAACACAATGAATGTCAAAATAAAATTCATAAAATGAATTTTGGCCATGCATTGTGCACTAGCTATTTACAATTTATCGTTCAGTTCGTAAAAAGAAATCAATTAGCGACTGGTTTATATCATATGTGGTACACATGGGCGGTGTAAAATCAGTACGTGGCCTATTGTTAGAGCTGTGTTCGCGACTGATGACGGAATTGTCCTCGCTACAGAAGTCCCACGTATGTCGGCGAACATCAACGAATAAAAGACCTATCACTTTACTCGATTCCCTTTGATTTCCACCGTGAGAGAAACGTACGGAACGATTTAGATTCCTCATTACCTCGCTAAAAGCCACATAATTTATCTCTGCGGGTCGACATTTTGTTTCAACCTGCGACTAGAAAACAAATAAATTCTTTTAGCGGAACGTCGAGCTCCTACTGAACTCTTGGACGTTGACGTGGTCGCTTTGGCGGCGAGATACGGCAAATTGCTGGCCGGTGTCACCATCTTCCAGTGACAGGGCAGCTCTCCTCACTTTAGCACGAATGGTGAAGTAACCTGCGAGACATGTCCATAGAGAACAAGTCGTTTATTCACGAACGTTTAGGGGTTTTCTCCAGAGTTGCAGCACTTCAGGCGTCGTGGGTGGCAGCTGGCGGCGGCGAAGTGCACGCATCGCTTTTCAACATCCCAAAAATTTATCAAATAATAAAATTTCGGCAATAACTTGAACGCAGCGACTTTTCCGTAGTGACGAGTGATGAAACATGCTCTCGCCTGCGTTGTTTTGAGTTACAAAAGTGATCTATATGGGAGCAAATAAACGAGGTTGTGGGGAGACTTGGCATTTCTAGGAGGTAGTGCTATCATAACTAGATGTATATGCCTGGAAATATATCACGACAGGCCCCTCTACATTCTGTGTAGGGATAGCACAGAACAGCAAGGGGAGCATGGATGCGTGGTAAATAAATACCCATATAGTGTATACTTGCTTCCAGTGAGGTATTGATGTGCTAGTTATTAGTATCATATATCTATATTTTCTCATATATTGCATATATTGAACGATAGTCGAGAAAATACGAGCCATATTGAATGATTGTGGGCTACATTTCCTCCAAAAAAATACCAATAAAAACAACCCCGGGCCCCGGGTTTGGTCAACAATGTAAATAGTGCAATACTAGGCTATTTTTGGACGATGACTTGTAAGCTAAAACAAAAAATACCAATCAGAAAAAGGCAGATGCATTAAAATAATAAACAAATGACACGTGTGGAAAGAAATGTGTAAATGACCTATAACTTAATAGCTTCCTGTAGGACACTTCGCTGTTTAGACCACAACTGACCACCCAGAAACCACAAGCGTGCACCATCCAACAAAAGCTGACATCGTTAAGTATGAATGAATTACGGGGAGAAGAATGCCATAAATAATCTTACTAATTAGCGTACTATGCGGTGACTGACCCGCCCATTTTTCAGCCACAAATTAATTTAACTGTGTGCGTTTACTGAGGCGCAAGCAACTATTTACCCACTGAGCCATGGGAGTCACTCCTGATGTGCTCACAGAGGCGCTATGACCCCGCCAAGGCCCCCAGTGAAAGTCCAGTGATAAATTACATATCATTTCCTAATTGTTGTTTTCCGACTGGCTTCATTCGCTGAAAGCACGCTGAAAGAAGATTCACTGACTGATATGCTACCAAGCTGTGCTTTTATTTTCTCTTCACAAATGACTTCGATGTGAGAAATCATAATGGTCGTATTTGATTTTTCTGTACTTGTAATTCGTGGGCAATGCTTTGAAAATCTAAAATGAATTAGCATACTTTGTGAAATTAACAAAAGTACATGAGTTTGGTCGTGAATCGTAGACACAACAATATGAAGCAGTTTAAATATCATGCATGTGCTATACCTATATGTATATATCAATTTAACATTCGATCGCATGAATACAACTTTCAAAATGTTCATTACTGTTATTTTTAAAAAAAATAAGACAACAAAATCAAATAGTGAACAGATAATTTATATGTATAATCTACTGAAATGTTAGGTCTACAAATATACAACAAAATGTACGGTGTAGTCTATAGTACAAGTACATGTATGTGTTCATTTCCGATGCTCGCGCGATAACTCAAACAATCGTGCGCATCCGTAAACCTTCAACTTGACTATTGCAACTTTCGATAAACCATGCCTGCGTGTAGTTGTATACTTTATTCATAATAGGTCTCCGGCCCACATGCATTTTTTACTGTACATGCATGTATAAAATCAGTTTCAAAATTTGAGTTGAACACAGTGCTACAATCTATGTACATGTACCAGATATTTGAAAGTTATAAAATAAACTCAATTTTAAACATTTTCTCTGATCTTCCGTTTGATTGAAAAAAAAGTGGTTTAATATTACTTTTAATTAAAAAACATGCCATAGATGGTTATATTAATGGGTTAAGTACTAGTACCTTGACTGTTAGTGTAAGCAGTCACTATGTACATGTAAAATGACAGGTTTAGCACAATTTGAGCGATATCCTGTTGCTGATAAACCACGTGAATCTGATTCGGATGAGACGTGAAATCGTTCAAAAACCTAATATAAAAGGTTTAGACGTGGACCTGGTTTGGATGAACATAGTTTCATACAAAATGGTGAAATCCGTTAAACAACCTGGTTTAGAATTGGTTTAAACCTGGTTTTGACGAATCAGGTTAAGCAGACACCTGGTTTAAACATAATAATTATAGATGAGAAAAGTAGAAATGACGTCTTGAGAAATCCACCCTAGGTGTGATATTTCCATCCAAATGACCCCCTCCCCCGGCAATTTCATTGTACAGGACATCTAGAAACATAATGGTTTACACCGTAGTAATCTAATGTGTCATATCATTCATAAACATTTGAAATATACATACATACGTGAACACGTATACATTCGTGTTTGTAGTATAGCGACACCAAGCAAGAGGTATTATCATCGAATGAGGATCTTTTGTTTACATGTAATGGTATAATTTTAACTCATTCTAACTTTACCATTCCTCTTCCCCGTCCAGGTACGAAGGAAACTGCCTTCATTTACGCCATTACGAGCGCGGGGGTCGTTCACGCCGTGACGTCAGCGTGTAGCGCCGGTAATCTGACGGACTGCACGTGCGACATGACGCGCCAGGGTCACGCCACGGAGGAAGGCTGGAAATGGGGCGGCTGCAGCGACAACGTCGACTACGGGACGTGGTTCGCTAGGACGTTCGTCGACGCGCCCGAGAAACTCAAACACGAAGCGTCTAAAGACATCCGGGCATTGATGAACTTGCATAATAACGAGGCTGGCCGCAAGGTATGCTGGTATTGACGTCGTTATATTACAAAGTTTTTAACTGGAATGGTGGTACCCTATATATATAACTCACGTTCAGACTAGTTCTGAACATATTATTAGCTATACATTTATTAATATCTTAACCCACAACCTACAACTTTGAGCCAAGAAGTAGACACTGTCTCCATGAGGCCATGTACGGTGTGTTTGTTATGATTAATATATGTTTCTTGTAAGTCATCGACTGCAGGCACAAAAACACTTTCAGGTTTCGGTTACATACGTTATGTCACACGTAGATCTTAGAGTGTTTGCGAGTTATAAAGTAACTCCAATGAAAACAAACATTACTCTTCAAGCACAATGACTTCTTGCTGCTCGTTCTGAAAGGTATTTAACCTCCTGCAAGTACGTGTATATACGGTGTATAGCACGATGGCCCCCATAAAAGGTCCTTTCAGGACAATAACAGTCCCTTTTGTTCCCCTAAATGACAATAATATTTGGTTGTAATTGCCCTACCTTCAGGGCATGTTGTCAAACGGGTGAAGATAGGAAGGTAAAACGCATGTGTCTGGTCCATAGAGAAGCAATACAAGAGAGGAAACGAAATATACAGCTCGCATATACTGATAAACGGCGCGCGCATTTTCATTAATGGCCACATTTAAATTAATAAAACCTGTCCAAACCTTGAAATTTGATACCTTTGATGTCGACCGATACTCTGTTCAGGTAGGGCCTTGTAGGAATAATTTGTTTGCATTGTTATAGGGTATTGAAACTCAAAGCTATTTTGATAGATGCGCTAACTGTTGTTACTTTCAATTTGGCAATGTGATAAAATAATGCTGTTACCACTCTTCTGGAGATAATACTATTTTAATACATCAATTTAACATCGATACTTTATAAAATTAAGTCATGTTCACTGAAAAAATATAACTATTATTTTCCTGGGGGTCTACTCCATCAGTTGACTTGACTAAAGTCTACAATGTGTCCTGTGATGTTTTGACTAGATTACTTCTATCCTTAGTTCACGTGGCTACATAATTGAGAAATCAGAAAAATCGACGAGTTTTGTGTACACTGCATATCGCACTCGAAACCTGTTGAAATGAAGGGGACTTGTTGACATCCAACACATGAGAATCCCATGCGGGACTCACCTTGTTGACTTGGGAGGTGTTGATACCTGCCCGGGTATACTGGTATATGGGGCTTTGGCTTTTATCGCCACTGATGATGGCGCGAACATAGAGATAGCTGTATCGGAAAATGAGCGGAACATGTGTCGCTACAAGGGAGCAGAATGCCGAGAGGAAGGAGAAGGGGTGGTCTGGATCTTTGCAAGGACTGGTGTAAGCCATGTCAGTAGAATCGGGGGGGGAGGGATTATATATTGCGATACCACACAGGCGCGGGATAAGCGTCACTCATCGCGCGCCTAATCAACGCCGTCTTAAACACCCAGGGAAAGCCGTCAATTGCCTCAGCGGAACCCTTTGAAGTGATAGGACAACGATGGTCGCTTTTCCGACGGCCATCCGTCTTGTCTGATAAATTGGCGCTGGATAAGCAAAATTGACATTCTAGCCACTGATAGTTCTCAAAAGAGCGACTAAAACCGACACGAAATTTTACGGCCAATGGAGCGCGTTGTTATCTTGGCTATGGGGAACACCGACTAGGAAATCTGTTACCAATTGTCCGTGATGGCCCAACAATGTGCTCATCATTACCAGCTCCGATTCATTTGAGCTGATGTTGACCCAAGAATTGACACTTTCAGACGGAGTATCCAGCATTGCGATATCTGGAATAACGATATAATATTCTGGGAGGTTGAACGGAATGAGAACAGGGCGGGGCAGTATACTAGATTACCCATTTGTGATGAAAACACGATTGTGATGATAGCTTCTAAAAGACATTGATTTACGACACTCAAGTCATTGCACGTGCATTTATGGAAAATGTTATTGCCAAAAATGTTCACGAATTGGTCTACTGTTTTTTTTCACCAAATAATCATTTTACAATACTACCTACCAGTACATATAAATGGTTTGAACGATTAATTATTTTATTTCACTTGAACGTATTAGCCTAAACGAGACCCATTACAACTACATCTCGAACACATTAAGTATCTAGACACACAGGACGAAATGCCCATGGAATGAATATTAATATTATATAAGTGTATTGCTGTTTTACAGTAAAAAAAAGTAGTGAGATATCAATTCTTTTCAGTTAATTCAACGTATTTAACGTAATTCAACGTATAAAATCTTCGACGTATTAATTATGTTTTTGATGTTTTTTTCAGTTGTTATCGAACCAACTGCAGCGCAAGTGTCGTTGTCATGGTGTGTCTGGCTCGTGTGCCGTGCGCACGTGCTGGATGAAGATGCCCGGATTCCGCTCCGTGGGACACTCCCTGAAGCGCAAGTATGAGACCCCCGTGCAGATCGCGCCCAAGTCCAGCCACAAGTTACGTCACAAGGACAAGCGCATGCGCCGTGCGCCAATCGACGAAGTGGATCTTGTCTTCATGCACTCGTCGCCGAACTACTGCCGTCGGAGTTTGAAGAAGGGCATCACGGGGACGTCAGGGCGTCAGTGTCGCAAAGACTCGACGGGGCCAGACAGCTGCGACTTGCTGTGCTGCGGCCGCGGATACAACACGGAGATCGTGCGCTACGTCGAGCGGTGCCATTGCAAGTTTATCTGGTGTTGCGAGGTCAAGTGCAAGACTTGCGAGACAATGATCGAACGACATACGTGTAAATGAACAAATATATACGTGTAAATAAACAATGTACATATATGCCTACATATACAGATCGCTGTGGATTTTGTGTCCATAGAAAGAACTGTTTATTTATCGACGATGTTTATTTCTTGTATCGAGTGAACAGTTTGTTGTCATACGAACGTCAACCAGCTTGCACGTCATCATAAAATGGATGTATTATCTGTGTGTGACAATATATGTGTGTACATCTTGAATATATATTGATATAAACGCGGTTTATCATAATGTTATATTGCTACGGTAATTATTGTCAGTTCAAAAGTGTCATGGAATCGATTAATATATAAAAAAGGTGTTTCATACAGAGTTCAAAATATATCACTCAAGTTCGTTAATACATGGTTTATTGAATGAAGATTAATGTCAGGAAAATAAAACCCACGAAATGGGTCTGTAAACTCCAAATTTTAAATCAATTTTACATTGAAAACAGGCATATTATTGATGATAATAATCAAGATTTTAATTCCGCGTAACTCATGACGTCACGATAAGAGCGTTCATTGTGGCGAACAACTAGAGATTATAGTAGCTTGTAAATACTGACTAGTCATCGATGTACATATTGCGCTAATGTATATTTAACATTTTATATTGACATGGATATACATGTATCGACTTGGATACGCAAAAATAAACTCATGTTCACTTGATGTGGAGTTTTGGTGATATTTTTTCCGATTTCGTCTGGGGAATATAGGGTGAATAATAAATGATTTGGGCATATGGCTGAAAATATATACACAAAACGATTTCGGTACGTCACGACTATTTACAGTGTACATACACTAAACATGAGCAGTGACACTCCCTACATTGTCTCATTAGGGTCCAAAAAATGACATAAATAAGTGTTTCTCAGTTGGCGTTGATAAAACAATATCTGATAGTGTTGCTGAGAAAAGCTGAATATCATTTAACACGTTTTGCATTGTAACTATGTTTCGTTGTCGGTATACTTTCTAGGGGGTGACCTTCTCATATCCAATGTGTGCAATCCGATGGATATGCCTAACCCCGGGTACCTAACTCAATGTGATTGCATTATGACGATACAAATTTCGGTCAATTTGCTAATACTGTTGCATTATGATACCTCTGAAATACCCTCTATCCCCCCCCCCCCCAGTAAACTCGTTATGATAATATTTGGTTCTTATTCCACTACAATAAAGATCATAATCGAACATTGAATTAGTGTATTTCAGAGAAATTGTTACACAACTGTGACACCAACCATTGCGCAAATCGTTTGCTAAAAACGTTAGTGTAAACAATTAGTGCGCTATATTTGTTTGTAAAAACAAGGTAGATTAGGCAAGGATATTGTCCATAGTAAAATAGTAGTCCGTAGTCTCATTTGAACTATGACAAATATTTCTATTGCAACTTTGAAGATCGATAAACAAGATTAAGAATTCACGGCTTCTACCGTCCTTTCTCTTTATTTTGTTTTTGTTCTGTTTGTTTTTTATTTATTTTTTATTCAGGGTTTCCCTATCTGTTTTCACTTTCTTCTTCCGGTCGGGAAACTCTTTGATCACGCCGGTCAATCATGACGCATCCAAACATGATTACCTTATTTTAAAAAAAAAACACTCTTTTTCTTATGTCAAATCAAATACCATCAGATCAAATTGCTGAATGACTCGCAAGTATTCTGCCCACGAGATAAGTAGCATTCGGTTGATATATCAATCTATCTCGTTTTCGTCTAAAGTGGTTATATATCATTGATTGTGCGCACTTGTACATAGATAACAACCAGATTATTTGAGCAATGTCCCACAATAATAGCGTACCGCCCATCCTTGAAACTTTCCGAAACGAAAGTACTCGCTCGCGTCACAAATATGATCTTGAAATTTTAGTTTTGATGGTATTTTTTTTCAATTGAAAACATGAAATTGTCTCTCTTTGTGGAATTATTTATACTATAAAATTATGTGTGTAACAAGAACAGGAAAAAAATCCCCGTTAGTTTTCTGGTGTTAGAGTTGGTCGTGTACTCATGTGACCCTATAGACATACTCATTCGTCGCATATTCGAAGGCTATTTGTCGCATATTTCCATCTATTTACATTCTTGTGGTATGACTTTCTGCCACCATTCTGTGGGTCACATGTTTTACTATGATAACCTAATAATTTTGATAAATCCCCAAAGGAATTGTAAAAAAAAAATGTGCCATTTGAAATATAATCCAGATATTCATCCATGGCAGAAACGCTTTTATATTAATAGAGGTCTTTGAAGAAACGAGTCAACTAACTAATTTAGCTAGACACAAAGTTCCTGTATTAGCTTGTCGACTTCCTACATTTGAAACAACAAAATAGACACCAGTTGATATTCCCCTGTATAGCACTGTCATCAGCAGGTATTAATTCCAGCTGACTCTGCTGTCTGAAATCCGTAGACAGACTGGTCGATGACGGCGCCGTCTCCATGGATACTTGCTGTTCCACTGGCAATGTTGGGACATCTCTCTGGATATCCCCAGGTTCGCTCTCGTGTATAGAGTTGTAATACGAGTTACAATAGCGATGTTTGCACCGTTTCACACCGGGGGCAGATCCATCTATCTGACGCATCGCAACCACGCATGGTTTAGGCGGCACAGTGGATGCAGATTTCATCACGACTGGCTGAGGTATTTCTGGCATGTGGATTTTAATCCCAACGTGACCTGACATAGGTAAATAATCCACGCTTGATTTCCCTTCGAGTTTAGTCAAGGTGGGAGGCAGGGAGTGGCGGTTATATTCCCTATTGTCTAGTTTCCGGTAGCCGGAACGTCGTTTCTGAGTCTGGGTCCTGATGAAGTCAATATGAGGCAGAGATTTGTATTTGGTTCGCCTCCGTCTGAGTTCTCTAGATTCAATTGTTGTTTTCTCGTCTTCGACTTCAACTCGTATATCTTGTTCGTCCACGCAAGAACTCTGTTGTTCTGTAACATCCAGTCTCGACTTTGGTACCATGTCTGCTCCATTGGTGCCACCATCGACTCGTTCAGAACTGTGTCCAGGTGGTGCAGATTCCTGAACAGGTGACATGACTTCAGTAACTGGCACCTGCAGCTCATCAGTTGACTGTCTGTGACGTATTGTTTTGTTTACAATCTCCAATTCGCTAGATCGATTGCCTCTTGTTCCACTGTAGTAGTCTAGATCCTCATGAGTTGAGTTCAATACCAAAGTGTCGTCATCGATGTCCCTACCGCTCCACCAGATCTTGCAGGTGGTGATGGGTCTATCCTCTGACGACAGTGACACGGCCTGTATCCGATCTCGTCTCTTGTCCCTCGCGTGAACGTGACCATAACACTGAGCCATGATCACTTTGACCCTCATCGGGAGCGATATCGGTCTATGCTGCTGTCGATATTCACTGCCTTTGTATACATTCCGCAATTCTTGAATGTCATCCAGGAACTGTGTGTTGGTTATGCAGTTTGGTTCCTCGTCCAAAGAGAGAGTGCCATCTGGGGCACCATGTCCATTGTACACAATGAGTGCCATCTTAGCCCTCTGACCGATGCACTGGAAGAAACTGATGATGTGGTCTTGAACGTCTTTGTAGTTTTTGACGACCCCTGTCACCGATTCAAACTTGTGTTCCGGGAATTTGTCCTGATATTTGGCGAGGAAGTTCTCCAGCTGTTTTTGTCGGGCCTCCTGGTTCTGTTGGAGGTTGTGTCTCTGCTGTCCGCCGGGTCTGCGGGGCGCGTTGAGGAGGAGCACGCCCATGTCAACCAGCTCCTGGTAGTCCTTCGTGGCGTTGCTGATGACTTCGAAGTAGGTGTTCGGCGAGTTTTCGTCTATGACTTGCGCGTTACACTCGATAGTGACGAGTCCTCGCAGCGTGTCCTCCAGATCCCTGAAGAGACCCTCTTCGCCCTTCAACAGGTTCTGCTCGGAGAGACTCTCAGTGATCGATCGAACGTAGGCCTCCGTGATTCGACCCTCGGCCTCTAGCATGCTGAGACTGAGAGTCTGCTCGAGGAATTCATCATCTGTCAACTCCTCCATCCTGATGTCAACTCCGACCTTCGCTGCAATATCCTCTTCCGTGGACTGCCCTCCTTTAGAATCCATGCTGAACAGTATCGCTGTCAGTGTGACCTCAGGTTGTGACGATTCCTCATCGTTCGTGACCTCTATTATGCCTGGACTGTTCTCAACCACTCGGCTGGCTCCCGAAGGCCCCACCGTCAGCAGATGTCATCGTCATGTTACCGACCGCATCTCTACTAACAAAAACAGTTCAAGTTATAGCATATGTACATTGTGTACTCACTGTTTTTCGCTTCTAGGCTATGCTATTGGTATAATAAAGCAGATAGCCAATGAACAATAAGTGTGACACTTCGGCCATCCCACCGTTGTTAAAATCATCCGTCAAGCACATAGCTCACGGATTTTGAACAATTTCGCACCAGTTGATTAGTGCAGTCAATTGTGTCCGGTTCTGAGAAGAGAGGAGTGTACTGACTGTGCAAACTGTATAAACTCCATAACACAGACTTGACAATACATACCATGAAGTCCCATACAAGGAAGTTTTTGCCAAAAACGTTGCTACTACAGTGGATTATTTGTGCCATATTTATTTTTTTTTACTTCACAGAAAATAAATTCCAAATTATAAAGCAACGGAAACATTTTCGCTGCAGCTAAAACTATTTTCGCCCCAGCTAAAATATTTTCGCTGCAGCTAAAACTATTTTCGCCCCAGCTAAAACATATTCGCTGCAGCTAAAATATTTTCGCTGCAGCTAAAACTATTTTCGCTCCAGCTAAAACATTTTTGCTGCAGCTAAAACTATTTTCGCCTCAGCTAAAACATTTTTGCTCCAGCTAAAACATTTTCGCTGCAGCTAAAACTATTTTCGCCCCAGCTAAAACTATTTTCGCTGCAGCTGAAAAATTACCGCTGCAGCTAAAACTATTTTCGTTCCCGCTAGAATATTTTAGCTGCAGCTAAAACTATTTTCGCTGTAGCTAAAATATTTTCGCTGCAGCTAATACTATTTTCGACCCAGCTAAACTATTTTTGCTGCAGCTAAAACTATTTTCGCCCCAGCTTAAATATTTTCGCCCCAGCTTAAATATTTTCGCTTCAGCTAAAATTATTTTCGTCACTTGAAAATCTCCAAAAAATCTCCCAAACCTCCTATAAATCTAAAAAAATCCCCCCAAAATCTGAAAAAATTAGCCCAATGGGCTAGAAAGGTTACCGGAGAAATATACAGAGTTAAGCCGAGAAAGTTGAAGGTCAAATTCAAGGTGACCACTGAAATCGCCATATCTCTAACCTTGAAAATGGGATCAAAGGTTAAATTCTAGATCACCAAACTATTCAGCATACATCATTTCCTATATGTTCACTATGGACCCCTAAGCTGTAAATTTGATAATAAGCGAGATATAAGCCATTTTGTAATCTGACTTTGAAAATAAAATGACTGACCTTGAAATTTAGGTCAAAGGTCAAATTCAATATCATTAAAATATTCAGAATATATCATTTCCTATATGTTCACAATTGATTCCTAAGCTGTAAAGTCGATAATAAGCGAGATATTAGCCATTTTGTCCTGTTGACCTTGAAAATGAGGTCAAAAGTCAAATTCAAGGTCACTAGAATATTCAGCATATATCATTTCCTATATGTTCACAATTGACTTCTAAGCTGTAAAGGCGCTAATAAGCAAGATATTGGCCATTTTGTCCTGTGACCTTGAAAATGAGGTCAAAGGTCAAATTCAAGGTCATGAGAATATTCAGCATATATCATTTCCTATATGTTCACAATTGATGCCTAAGCTGTAAAGTCGACAATAAGCGAGATATTAGCAATTTTGTCCAGTGACCTTGGAAATGAGGTCAAAGGTCAAATTCAAGGTCATGAGAATATTCAGCATATATCATTTCCTATATGTTCACAATTGATTCCTAAGCTGTAAAGTCGATAATAAGCGAGATATTAGCCATTTTGTCATGTGACCTTGAAAATGAGGTCAAAGCTCAAATTCAAGGTCATGAGAATTTTCAGCATATATCATTTCCTATATGTTCACAATCGATTCATAATCTGTAAAGTCGCTAATAAGCAAGATATTGGCCATTTTGTCCTGTGACCTTGAAAATGAGGTCAAAGCTCAAATTCAAGGCCACGAGAATATTCAGCATATATCATTCCCTATATGTTCACAATTGATTCCTAAGCTGTAAAGTCGATAATAAGCGAGATATTAGCAATTTTGTCCTGCGACCTTGGAAATGAGGTCAAAGGTCAAATTCAAGGTCACGAAAATATTCAGCATATATCATTTCCTATATGTTCACAATTGATTCCTAAACTGTGAAGTCGATAATAAGCGAGATATTAGCCATTTTGTCATGTGACCTTGAAAATGAGGTCAAAGGTCAAATTCAAGGTCACAAGAATATTCAGCATATATCATTTCCTATATGTTCACAACTGATTCCTAAGCTGTAAAGTCGATAATAAGCGAGATATTAGCTATTTTGTCCTGTGACCTTGAAAATGAGGTCAAAAGTCAAATTCAAGGTCACAAGAATATTCAGCATATATCATTTCCTATATGTTCACAACTGATTCCTAAGCTGTAAAGTCGATAATAAGCGAGATATTAGCTATTTTGTCCTGTGACCTTGAAAATGAGGTCAAAAGTCAAATTCAAGGTCACGAGAATATTCAGCATATATCATTTCCTATATGTCCACAATTGATTCCTAGTCTCTAATCTCAATATTAAGTGAGATATTAGGCTTAATGTGTCCCATTATAAAGCATAGGAGAATTTAACATGGGAAAGTCCCATTTGGGCTGAGTTTGGGCCCAAAATGGCCCACTTCGAGCGATTCAAGGGCAACGAAATTTATACATGTCACAGGGGTACATAGGAGGAGTGTCATCCATCAATAAGAAAAAAAGTTACTGAACAGATTTTGAGAAAACGACCATCAAAGTCCAAAATTGGCCATTTTTCGACGAAAACGGCCGCCATTTTGAAAAAATGCGAAAATCAAAAAACTAAAAAAAAACTTTCCTGGAAATATTTTTAGGTATTTTTGTGCAAAATTTCAGAAATATTCGCCTGTAAACTTTAATGATAAAAATGTGGACGGACGGACGACGGACGCAACACCACGGCAATAGGTTATCGGACCAAAGGTCTGGTAACCTAAAAATGCTCTAAAAAACATGAATGACACTGCGAGAATGTTTAAGCGAAAATAGTTTTAGCTGCAGCGAAAATGATTTAGCTTGGGCGAAATTAGTTTCAGCTGCAGCGAAAATGTTTTAGCTGGGGTGAAAATAGTTTTAGCGGCAGCTAAAATATTCTAGCTGGAGCGAAAATAGTTTTAGCTGCAGCGAAAATGTTTTAGCTGGGGCGAAAATAGTTTCAGCTGGAGCAAAAATGTTTTAGCTGGGGCGAAAATAGTTTTAGCTGCAGCTAAAATATTCTAGCTGGAGCGAAAATAGTTTTAGCTGCAGCGAAAATGTTTTAGCTGGGGCGAAAATAGTTTCAGCTGGAGCAAAAATGTTTTAGCTGGGGCGAAAATAGTTTTAGCTGCAGCTAAAATATTCTAGCTGGAGCGAAAATAGTTTTAGCTGCAGCGAAAATGTTTTAGTTGGAGCGAAAATAGTTTTAGCTGCAGCGAAATTAGATTTAGCTGCAGCGGAAATATTTTCTTCCTTGATAATTTGGAAATAATTTCTTTGAAATAAAAAAAAATAATATGGCACAAATAAGCCGCCGTATTACTACAATTTCCAGTGAATTTTCGGTATATTTGGGAAAGCCTTCCTTATATGACAGCCTGCAGTATTCTGGTAGGCTAGAGCTATAGAGGAAGTTTTAGCGAATTACGAATGGGATTACAATTCTCGTGATGTAGGATTTTCCAATTTTGGAAAAGAACTTCCTTATATGTAAAATAAACCTGAAGTTATCAAGTAATATGTATATATCGATCTCTAACCAGTCGACTATATGTCGAGTTATGCAGCATGAACTCACGATTTTCCGCGTGCTAAACTACTCGTTGTTCACGGCAAACGATGAAAGTGTATCCATTAACATACACAACGTATTAAAAAATAACAGCAACGAAAATTCAGAACATAAAAGCGTTACTCCCAACATGATCAAATGTCTATTTGCTTTTGTGGTCTGAATTGTATCATTGAAAATCTAGTGCACGCGACCATCACAAGTATAATCATATATGTCCCTAAGTATATATGAGGTTACGAAAGGCTGGGCTATTTATCATTGGCCAATGTCCAAGTGCATTCCTCCAGCCTTGACCGAGGTAAATATATATGCTACTGCACGTACACAAAAGCACGTGGATATATGGCGGTGCATGAGATTCAGAGCATGAGTTAAATCCCAACCAGAGGGGGATTCAATTGCGTATATCATATCATATACGCTGTATTTTCCAACCGGAGTGACTTTTATGTCGTAATTGCCTCGGAACTATGTACACAATACCCATAGTGACCGACAAACAATAATGATTCATTAATATTCTGTACACGCAGACATACTAACATACATTTGACGGGTTCACGCATCTTGTCATTTTAGCAGCCATGTGGTTTGGTTCTATTTGATTTTGTTATATTTGAATCATTGTTATACTACAAAAACATATAAAAAGTTTATTCATATTCACGACTTTTAGATTGTGTATTCAGATATTTACACAAATTTGTACTTCATGCTGGACACAGATGCAAGTATCATAACGTGTGTGAGATTCGTACGAAGTTTGGTCCAGCGCAACAACATTAGGCCTATTGCTGTCAATGATTAATCATATCATCAAATTTATTACTCAGCGCACTTATTGGATGATTTCAGCTTAGAACATTAGTTTTCAATGCTAGATCTAATCGTGCACATATCATACTATTCTACACAATTGGAATTCTGTCTGGTTATTTCATGGCAATGGTACTTCACCGGAGGTGCCATTTGAACGACTTTAACTGGAGCACGTCCAGGAAGATTTCCTCACTATCAATTGGTAAAACCATACCTACTCTAAGGTTGAAGATGCATGCTTTGTGCTTCTGATCCAGCACGTCAAGGTTTTATAGTAATTCATTTTCGAATCATTGGCATGTGCAAAGATTGTTAAATAGTTCATTGCCCTCTCGCGCCACAGTTTTGAGAAAAAAGCCACCTGTCTGAACTGGAGGGGGGGGGGGGGAGGTGTGCGATTGCACGACACACCACTTAGCACAAATAATCACGAGTAAGTATAGTATCATCTGACTTCGGATAAATAAATTATCACGTAATGGCATCAAACATTCTGCTTAAACACCGAGATGTGAAAAAAAATAATGAAATAATGAGAGTCATCTCCACGAACAAATGATTGGTAACATATAGATCAAGAGCAGGTTTAACAGTAGGCCTAATAGACAAGCGCATATCACTTGAATAATATATTTTTAAACTAATCTTTAATGATCACAAAATATTTGTCAAATAAAGAAAATATATTAAATACAGCTTAGTGAGAGGGCTTTGATAGGCATACATAGGGAAATAAATATCCATTCTATATATAGACTCAGTAAGTAATACACTCTTCTGTATTTAGTATAACATATAATAGCTAGTTTTAAACTGTCATTCACTTCAGTATAGCCGAAGCTGTAACACACAAGGTATCGATCTTCTATCCATCGCCTGTCATCAAAAGCATGACTTGACCTTGGAATCTCAGCACGAGATGAACTTTACTTGTGATTCTGCCATAATCTCCCCCTGAGAGTTATGCTGATACAATAGCTGGCATTAAAGCGATATTTTCACTCACGGACGGCCGAACATTTTGTGACATTCGTGGGTGAATAGCATAATATAGAGCAGATCAATGAGCCGGAGTTTAGTCTTTATCTATAAGCTTTAAATAGTCTCGTGTCAACATATCCCGCAATATGGTTCTTTCATGAAACTGGTGTTCATAATTTGTATGGATATACAGCTCAAGTTTGCTTCTCATGTGGTAGGAGGTGAATGACCAACCACAATGAACCTAACACTAAAAAAATAGTATTACACTATAAAGATAGATGACTTCGATAAAACGGGGTAATTCAGTATCGCATTTCAACTAGTAAGTAAGTTTTTCAACAATCATAAAGGCTCTTTATTTCAAGAAAATGACCCTGCACTGGCTGGACAATCGAAGCAACGAAACTATATTGAAACGAGTTCCAATATAGGCTATACTGACAGTAAAGTCCTCATCTGCGGTGGCTTAAATCCAGTTTGCACGTGGACAAGATTTGCTCGACAGTGTGAGGCTTTCATCCGGGTGCAAAAGATTGCACCCGGACCTACAGGCTTTCACCTGGGTGTAAAATTTTGCACTTGGGTATAAAGTTCTTCACTCCGGTGTGAAGGTGCACAATGGTGTCAAGGTGTTCACTCAGGTGTAAAAGTCCAGCTGTAAAGGTGTTTGATGGTGTAAAACTGCGAATATCCTGAATAACTCCGCGGTGTGATTTATATTATTCAAGGAATCATATCATCAATGTGCGTAAAAACAAAATAAATAATTTGTTTGGGAAAGTGCACCCATGATGGACCTTCTGGCCCATATAGAGCACTTTATTCTACCAATACCTCTACCACATGCCCACTGAATGAATTCCACTAATAGTGGAGCAGTTATGTCCATGTATGAGTGATTGTGCATTTTGTGACTAAAGCATGAACTTTTCTCCAGTGATTATATATACTATTGAGTCTATTTTTAGATATGGAGATATTCTCGATTTGACCCTGGGCACATAGAGAAGAAGTGAAAAACTGAGCCTGCTAAATCAATTATACGTTTTCTATAATTATAGAGAGTAAGTACTTCAAAGCGTCCTTGTGTTTATGTATATTATTTTGTGCAATTCAAAATCCAGTAGATATGTAGATCTGAAAGTTCATTTATATCGAGTATTGACGAGTAAAGCATATCAGACATGTTATTCGATAAGACATCTTGTTCAGGCATGGCATCTTGCTTTACGAACTTGAACTACACTATAAGATACTTTGTCAGCAGGCACAATGACGATTTCATCTCGAACTATTGTCAACCGCACCATAGGGATAGAACTGGGTCCACTGCTAACCGACTTTGACAAGACTCTGTCGGGTCATTAATGATCCGATCTAATGGATCGACCACAAGAAATTCCGCCTTTTCATTACCACTTCGTCTTTCAACTGCATCCTCAAACTATTTGAAATTGTACCTCCATGAAAAACTGCAAACTATATATTTGCGACTTTTGCACAATATGGAATGAAAATGCACATTTTCCATATCTGTGACCTTTGAACAGTATATCTTCCAACGACTCATTGTCCACTCTACTGAGGTCACCTGAAATAATGTGACCAATCGGATCGTGTATGAAAAGAGTATCGGTGCATAGCGGTGGTGGTTTGTGTAACAGGTCTTCATTATCTGAATCATACTGTGTATATTTATATAGTAGTTGGATATCTTCAGAAGTACATGACGTTATGTATTTCTGGTATCTGGAATGCAATAGATCCGATACATGAGTAAGCAGGTCCATTTTGCATGACGATATTCTGATCTCAACATACTGCTACTGGAGACTTCATGTACTTTGTGGAGTATGGTCAGTTGTTTCCGAGTATCTTCCACGATACTGTATATCAAGCGAAATAATGTATTTGCATTGTGTTTGATCGAATAACATGCAACTCGTCAAGATTTCTTGAATGTCAGTTCACCAGTTTTCACTACTGATCGACATCCAAGGCCGAGAAAAGTTACCAAATAATATAATTATTGTTGTTCAAGTTCAAAGGAATCAAAACACTTTATTGATGAATGAATTGCTTTTGGTCGATTGTCCAGTAAAAATCGATTTTTTGTGTGTTTTACAGTGAGTTATTAAGGGTATTCACAATGTCATGTTCGTAACTGTTAGTTTATGTTTCATATGACTCACAAAGTAGTCTGAACTATATAGATCTATTCATTAACGTGATACACGTCCATCATATAGCCAACGGCCGTAATCTGCATGTGCACACCACGTAAATTACACAATTATGATGCTCTACTTGTGAACATGATATCAACAGTGGGCAGTGGGCAAACAAAAAGACATCACAACAAAACTATGAACATTTTGTGGAGTATTTTGTAGTCTCTATAACAGAGGCGTTTTGAATTACGAGCTGATAATGAGGCAAATACAACAAGACATCACAACAAAACCATGAGCATTTTGTGGAGTATTTTGTAGTCCTATAACAGAGGCGTTATGTAATACGAGCTGATAATGAGGCAAATACAACACTAGCATTGCAAGGATATTACCAGTTTACAGTTTACTTTGCATTCTATTGCATGATAAATCTCATCAAGCAGTGCAAAAACACAACAGATAAAACACGATAAAAGACAATGCACACTGAATAGTTCCATTGTGTGTAGACAACTTATAATTGAATTAATGTCGATGTGAAAGATGGAGACATGATTCAAACACACAAAATATTGATGACGATCAAACTTATCCATATATCAGCTGAATAAAATCAACAAGGTACATGTAGTATTCATTAGCAGTGTCAGGATCAGTTTAAATGAACCTACAAATTTATATAGACGTGGAATCAATACCGAGTATTAAGTATTCCAAGCAAACAAAACAGGATCCGTTATCCAATCTCATACTCCGGGGACATATTGAGTATGTTGCATCCCAGATACCCATCTACGATATTGATGACATTGAAAATTGAATAAATATAGATAACTTGTTTCTTGCCGATGAGGTACAATTTCAAATAGTTCGAGGATGCAGTTGAAGAACAATCTAGAAAGTGGACCCAGGGTGAAAATTTTCTTGTGGTTGATCCAACAGATGACCCGACAAATTCTCGTCAAAGTCGATTAGCAGTAGACCCAGTTCTATCCGTATGGTGCAGTTGACAATAGTCCCAGATAAAGTCGTCATTGTTCCTGCTGACAAAGTACCTAATAGTGTAGTTCAAGTTTGTAAAACAAAATGCATCCATGCCTGAACAAGATGTCTCATTGAATAACATGTCTGATCTGCGTTACTCGTCATTACTCCACGTGAATTTTCCGACTTACATGCACACAATAATCTACATAAACACAAGGACGCTTTGAAGCTTTTAATGTCAAAAAACGCATATTGATTTAGCAGGCTCAGGTTTCTCCATGTGCCCTGGTGTAAAATCCAGAATGCCTCCACATCTAAAAAATAACCTTAATAGTATATATAATCACTGGAGAAAATTTCATGCTTTAGTCACAAAATGCACAATCACTCATATATGGACATAACTGCTCCACTATAAATGGAATTTATTCAGTGCGTGAGTGGTAGAGGTATTAGTAGAAAAAAAGTGCGCTACATGGGCCAGAAGGTCCATCGAATTGATTTTAAGTACTAGTAATCTCCGTACTTCACGAACCAATGTAACAAAACGTTTGTTCATCCATGGATGCCCGTTCGCATACGAATTAATCATCTTGTTCTTATCACACATTGGGGATGTGATTCCTTCAATAATGTAAAATACACAGTGAAGTCTTTCAGGACCCTGCACACAGTTTCATGTTCGAAACTGTTAGTTGCAGTTTCATGAAGCTCATCCAATAGTCTGAACTCTCTCTCTCTATACTTCAGTGTGATTTAATTCCATCTTATAGCCAACGGCCATTATCTGGATCGTGCACACAACGTAAATTACACAATTATGATGTTCTACTTGTGGACATGATATCAGCAGACGACAGTGGGCAAAACTAAAAAATTTGCAACAAAACTATGAGCATTTTGTTGTCTTTTTCACAGAGGCGTTTTGAAATACGACCCAATAATGAGGCAAATACAACACTAGCTTTGCAGGAATATGAACAGCTAATTTACGATGCATTCCATTGCATGATGAATCACTGGGAGCAGTGCAAAATTCGAAAGAGATAAAACTAATGATGGCTCCAATGTGTGTAGACAAACTATAATCGTCGGTGTGAAAGATGGATGCATGATTCAAGCTCACACAAATATTGATGACTGCCAAATTCATCCACATACATGTATTTCAACTGCCATAAAGGCTCTTTTCTGTTAAAGTCATTTCAACCCTTAACTGGCTCGACAATCGAAGCAATGACACTATATTGAAGCGAGTTCCGATATAGGCTATACTGACAGTAAGGTCCTCATCTGCGGTAGCCTAAATCCAATTCGCACGTGGATAAGATTTGCTCGACAGTGTGAGGTTTTCACCTGGGTGTAAAAGTTTGCACCCGGACCTAAAGGTTTTCATCTGGGTGTAAAAGTTTGCACTTTGGTAAAAAGCTTTTCACTCTGGTGTGAAGGTGTACAATGGTGGCAAAGTTTTCACTGAGTTGTGAAAGTTTGCACCCGGACATTAACTCAGGTGTAAAAGTCCAGCTGTAATAGTGCTCGATGGTGTAAAACTGTGAATATCCTGAATAACTCCGCTGTGATTTATATTGTTCAAGGAATCATGTCCCCAATGTGCATAAAAACAAAATAATTAATTTGTTTGCGAAAGTGCACCCATCAAAACACGTTTTGTTACATTGGTTCGCGACGAGATTACTTAAAGGGTATATATAACGAAAATATGACATCAGCTTATTTGAAGCCACTCGTGGAGCAGAATAGAACAGTCTTTACAGAATGTTGATATCTCGATTTGTTAAAAAGTTATAGCTATTTTCATACTGAAAATACGGTAAATTTCTCCAGATAGTCTTGAAAAATCTCTCAGCTAATTAGTATGCAAATGAGATGTGTGACGTCATTGACAGCTTGCTTTTTAATTAGGCGATTTAACATGTCACAATTAGGCATTTAAGCTCATATTTGGTCACCGAAACTCATCAGATAGATTGTTCAGTAGGAATAGACAGTGAGTGCATATCAATTTTGGTGGCCATGGCAACCAATGGGCTGATTTCGCCCTTAGCAACCAGGTTGCTTAGACTGGTATTCAAGTTAAAACACAATATGAAAGTATCAAACCAATTTAGATAACAGGGTAGTGACTATATTTTGTAGAATTGATCAATAAAATGTTCAAAAACACACCTTAGCAACCGATACAGGCCTGAGAAATCACTGACGTTTAGAGCCATTGGAATTTAATCGATGCAATCACTGCTGGTTTCCCAATTCTGTATTGGTTGCTAAGGGTTGTGTTCAGACATTTTGATGATATATTCCTCAATATATTGTCAATACACTGTTGTCTGAAATGGTTTCATACATGTATATCTTGTATTTAATTAGATATTGACCTTAGCAACCATGGTTGCTAAGGGTCCAGCCAGACAATTGGTTGCCAGGGCAACCACGAATTTCTTGAAATCACTGACTATTCGAAATAAAAAGCATAAAAAATGGGCTTTGGTGAACAAATATGGATACAAATGGTCTCATTATTTCATTTAAAAATGCCTAATTAAAAAGCAGTCTGTCAATGACGTCATATATCTCATTTGCATATTAATTAGCTGTCAGACTCTGTTGTCAGATTCTGTAAACATGTATGTGTTTAAAGTGTCATAACTTTGGAAGGAATCATGATATCAATATGCTGTGAAGACCATTTTGTTCAGTTCAAATAGTGCTTTCACATACATAAGAAAAACCAATATCCAATTTTCGTGATATATACCCTTTAAATCAATTTGTTGAACCTTCTGGCCCATGTAGCGTACTTTATTCTACTAAATACCTCTACCACACACCCACTGAGTGAATTCTATTTGTGATGGAGCAGATATGTCCATATATGAGTGACTGTGAATTTTGTGATTGAAGCATCAAATTTTCTCAAGTGACTATGTATACCATTAAATTTATTTTTAGATGTGGAGGTATTCTGGATTTGACCTCTGGACACATGGAGAAGAATTGAAAAACTAAGTCTGCTAAACCATTTATATTTTTTCTATAATTATAGACAGTAAGTACTTCAAAGCGTCCTTGTGTTTATGGAGATTATTTCATGCAATTTGAAAATCTAGTAAACATGTAGATCGGAAAGTTGGTGGAGTAATGATGAGAAACGCAGATCAGACATGGTATTCGAAAGACAGCTTGTTCAGGCATGGATGCAATATGCTTTACAAACTTGAACTACACTAAATGTAAGATACTTTGTCAGCAGGGACAATGACGACTTTATCTCAGACTATTGCCAACCGCACCATAATGACAGAACTGGGTCTACCACTAATCGACATTAACACGACTTTGTCGGAGCATTAATGATCCGATCTGTTGGATCAACCACAAGAAATTCCGTATCTGTCTTCTCACCGTGACCCTGTGTCCACTTTCATGTTCGAAATTGTTAGTTTCGGTTTCATGAAGCTCATCAAATAGTCTGAACTCTCTCTCTCTATACTTCAGTGTGATTTAATTCCATCTTATAGCCAACGGCCATTATCTGCATTGTGCACACAACGTAAATTACACAATTATGATGTTCTACTTGTGGACATGATATCAGCAGACGACAGTGGGCAAAAATAAAAATGTTGCAACAAAACTATGAGCATTTTGTTGTCTTTATCACAGAGACGTTCTGAAATACGACCCAATAATGAGGCAAATACAACACTAGCTTTGCAAGAATATGAACAGCTAATTTACGATGCATTCCATTGCATGATGAATCACTGGGAGCAGTGCAAAATTCGAAAGAGATAAAACTAATGATGGCTCCAATGTGTGTAGACAAACTATAATCGTCGGTGTGAAAGATGGATGCCTGATTCAAGCTCACACAAATATTGATGACTGCCAAATTCATCCACATACATATATTTCAACTGTCATAAAGGCTCTTTGTTGTAACAGTCATTTCAACCCTTAACTGGCTCGACAATCGAAGCAATGGCACTGTATTGAAACGAGTTCCGATATAGGTTATGCTGACAGTAAAGTCCTCATCTGCGGTGGCTTAAATCCAATTCGCACGTTGACAAGAGTTGCTCGACAGTGTGAGGTTTTCGCCTGGGTGTAAAATTTTGCACTTGGATATAAAGCTTTTCACCCCGGTGTGAAGGTGCACAATGGTGTCAACCTTTACACTCAGGGGTAAAAGTTTGCACCCCGGTATGAAATATTTCACCCAGGTGTAAAAGTCCAGCTGTAAAGGTGCTCGATGGTGTAAAACTGTGAATATCCTGAATAACTCCGCTGTGTAATTTATATTTTTGAAGGAATCATATCCCCAATGTGCCTAAAAACAAAATAACTAATTTGTTTACGAAAGTGCACCCATGAAAACCCGTTTTGTTACATAGGTTGTGCATTTTATGGTTAAAGCATGACATTTTCTCTAGTGATTATGTATACTCTTAAGTTTATTTTTAGACGTGGAAGCATTCTGGACTTGACCTCTGGGCACATAGAGCAGAAGTGAAAAACTGAGCTTGCTGAATCAATCATAAATAAGTAGAGACAGTAATTACTTCAAAGTGTCCTTGTGTTTATGTAGATTATTTTATGTAATTAAAAAGTCCAGTAAACATGTAGATAGGAAAGTTCATATGGAGTAATGATGAGTAAAGCATCAAGGATATCTGGCAAAATTAACCCAACCCACTCCCTGGTGCTCACCCATGACAGCAGTTGAACGCCCACTCAAGAAACTTGGATGTGTATGGACTCTGTGCAAACATTAAATCATGCCATCCAACATCTGCTATATCCAATACCCACTCTTGAAGAAAACCTTCCAAAACTTACCAACGCAAAATTATTACTCAGCTTATTGGATGCACTCGTTTGTTTCACCCAGGTGACCCTAGATGAACAGTCAAGCTACTTGTCCACAAGGTACACCCCGATCAGACGAGTTAGGTGGTTGCGATTGCCGTTTGGGATAAACTCAACCCCTGAAGAATTCCAACAGTCTTTTCGAAGGAACAGACGGAGTCATTTACACAGCAGATGATAGTCTCTTTTCTGGCTCCGGGATCTAGACGCCCTGTTGAAGAGCCGAGCAAGAAACCTGAAGTTTAAATACATACCAATTCCAATTTAAAACAAAGAATCAGAAATTCATGTGTCACCAGATCGCAAATCAAGGCATATCGCCAGATGAATCAAAGATCTCAGCAATCACCAACGTGTCAGTACAAACAGACAAAACAACGATGCTGAGGTTCATTGGAATTTTCACTCCGTGAAATCAGCAATCCACAATCTAAATGCAGTTGATCATTAATACAAGAAAATACATTCAAGGACATCAAAGCAAAACTCGCGCAGGTCACCTCGATGCAACACTCTGATCCTGCATCACCAGTCACTCTCCAAGTCGACTCATCTGATTATGGATTGGGAGGGGCTCTTCTGCAGAAAGGAAGATCGGTAGCAGTCTACTCGAGTACTTTGAGGGGAATTGAGAGACATAACCTCGAAAAAGAAAAGAAAAAAAAAGTGTCTTGCTGTTGTGCATGCCATGAAACTCTGGGAGCAGTGGCTTTACGGACATTTACGGACATCTAGACATCATGTCGAATCAGACCTTCAAGCATCCCATCAGTGGGGCTCCAGTACGTATTCAAAAGATAATACTCAAACGTCAGCGATACCAGCTCAATGTGGAACACAGGAAAGGAAGTACTATGTGTTTTGCAGACAAACTATCACGAGCACCAGAACCTCATATCTCGCCCAGATCTTCAGATTTTGAAGTATTCTGTGTTGATCTGCTCAACACGAGAACTCAACCGGACTGTATCACAGACCACACAATCACTCTGATGAAGAAGGCCACAAGCGATGACCCCGTCCTGAATTTGTTCCATCCCCATTCCCCACATCATTAGTGGATGGCCCTATTTCAAAAATAAAGCTTCATCACCTATTCAAACTTTTTGGGATTTTCAAACAAAACTAGCGTCAGTTAGCAGCGTCATCTACAAGAGGACCAGAATATTGATTACAAGTGTGATGCGCACACGCATGATCGACAAAATCCACTCCGTCCATCAAGGCATAGAAAAACACACCAACAATGCCATCGATACATTATTCCTGGCCGTCAGTCCGTTCAGACATCAAAGCTGCATGAGAGAACTGTCAGATGTGTGCCCAGTTCAGCACAAGAACCAATGCTCAGCCACCCGATCCTGGAATTTTCATGGCATGAGTGTCACAAGATCTGTTCCAGTATGAAGATTCCTCCTGCTTGGTCACTGTAGATCACTATAGTGACTACTTTGAAGTTGACGTCTTGCTGAACACTACCGCTAAGACTGTGGTCCAATACACAAAATGGACATTTGCTCATCATGGTTCGCCCATGAAATTATTGACGGACAATGGCCCTCAGTTCACTAGCCAATAATACAAGCGATTTTCTGGAAATTTTCTGGAAGACTGGAACTTCTCACATGTCACCAGTTCACCATTTTCATAGTAAATCGAAGGGTCGAGCTGAAGTAGCCTCTAAGTCAGCCAAAAGCCTGCCCAAGAAATGCACAGATCCTCTGCTCGGCTTCCTGTAACTTCGCAACACCCCAAACAAAGGACACACTTCATCTACGACACAACGCCTGATGTCCTGTCGTCTCAGGCTAACCTTGCCAGTCACACCACACATATATATGTTGAGACACGAAGTACAAGAAGAAAACTTGGGCAACTGGAAACTGGCCAAATCCAACAATCAAGCTGGAGCAGAAGAGACATCAGCTGGCAATGCCACTGGCAAGAGCTTGTTGTCCTCTGTCTCTGTACGTCCATACTGTGTCAGATCTGCTACAGGCATATGAGATTGATTGATGTCTCTCCTGCTCAAGTTGGAATACTGCCAATAATCAAATGTGGCTGTGCTCTAGCCCACTCATGTTCCTCTGGCAGATACAGTGGCGTGATTGCATAGAAGGAATGTTCTAAATTATGCCGTTGCCATGCTGGGCTAATGTCGTAATGTACATATGATGCGCAGTAATGAGTATATGCATGCCTCCATCAAGCTTCTTTCAATTGCAGAACTGATTCGATGCCCCACTTTCCATCGTGTATTTTTCTAAAAATCTGAACAGATTGTTTTTCCCTGTTTGGCATTACTTTTGTTATTGAAATGCAATATAAGCCACGTCGATACATCTTTTGGAAGTCATTCGAGCAGTTATGTTGCTTGTTTGCTGTGTCACTCAACTTTGGCTTGCCATTGGCTGATAAATGTATGTTGGTGAAAGAAGAGTTCTGATTCTTTTTCTGTAAGTTTGGTGTTGTGTAAACGCTATATAATCAAAAGTGGTAAATGTAGTTTTGTATTAAGCCATACATGTTGCTATGTTCATTGCTCGGTGTACTACTGTGCTCTGCTTTTCGTTCATTGCAATTTTTGGATTTGATTGCCCGCATTGCTCGGCCTGTGTGATGTTGGTATTTGTCCAGATGTTTCGCCATTCTTGATCTTGGTGTTTCACCTATCGTTCCCTCTTACCAGGATTCACAACCACATAACATACGCTTGAAGTAGTTCGTTTGTAATTATTTTGCTTATCCAACGCTCGCACAATTCAGTTTTGATGAATTTACCTCTTGACTTCCAATATTCCCAGCGAAAATGAACATTTCCATAATATTTCCTGCAAATGTTGATACTTGACCATTTTTGATTAATTTATAGGACTTTTAATAGCATGAATGGCTTCCTCGTCTCCGGAAAACATGGGCGTAGACACCAGAATCAACTTTCTATCACCAATAATAAGGGAGTTATAGGGGTATTTATGACTGGCAACATGTCGTTCAGCGGCCATTTTGTTTTTGGACCATAAAAAAATTTTCCCTAAGGGTGCCAAAGTGACATTCGTCGGATTCTGGCTCAAGACATGCCACAGTTCCGGAATCAACAATAAAACATCACCCTCACCTCCAAACACGCTCTTCTGAACTTCTGCTGAACTATAATTCAGAGGCAAGTTCTAGTCTGACACCGCTCCATATTTGTGACCCTGTGTTTGTCAAGCCACCGCCGACCCAATGAGGTCAACTTTGAAAATACGGCCACATCACAAATCAATCAGTAACACGTTCGTATATGGTAAAAGGGGGCGATGAAGAGCTGAGCGAGAAACCTGAAATTGAAGGCATACAAATTCCAATTCAAAACAAGGAATCTGAAATTCATGTGTCACCAGATCACAAATCAAAGCATATCGCCAGACGAACCAAAGATCTCAGCAATCACAAACATGTCAGTACAAACAGAAAAAAAACAACGACGCTGAGGTTCACTGGAATGAGCATATGTTGAGACCCGAAGTACAGGAAGAGCACTTGAACAATCGGAATTGGCCAAATGCAACTATGATTCAGAGGCAAGTTCCAGTCTGACACCACTCCATATTTGTGAACCTGTGTATGTCAAGCCATCGCCACCCAATGAGGTCAACTTTGGAAATACGGCCACATCACAAATCAATCAGTTCAACGTGTGACAGACCGGGAATACGCCATGTCGCACCGTGAAGTACAGTTTCCAGTGTGTTGAGCATGGACCCAACAGGTAACGGAACTAATTGATGTTATAGACAAAACATTATTCTGCCAACTTAATAAAAAATCACAAGTTACTCGCATCCAACACCAGTAGTGATCTTATGTGGTGGCGTAACATTTTAGCGTGCCATTCCAACAGGTGGTGAATCTTGGGTGATACTCGACCTGAACCCTGGCATGAACACATCAATGTAAAGGAATTCACTGAAATCCGGAAACGTTTTCGTACTCAGCGCCTGGGTGCCATCACTTTCCGGGTGTCACGTGGTCTCTGACAATAAGGCGGCCCAAAATTTCATCAACAGACATGCAGCGGGCGCCACGGACCGCCCACGGCGACATCTTACGGGAGGTGTCTCGATGGGTAACTTTAGTATGACAAGGACATCCACGCGGAATACATCCCTGCGTGGACACATGAGCTGTATTGTAGAATCTATCTCAAAACTAAATGAAAATGGACTGCTCTTACGATTGTTATCACTGCCAACATTGTTGGTTACCTTGTCACATGTCTGTAAGGTCGTATTATGTGTTAATTTCCTCAGATGATGAAGCTTCACGTCTTGTCCGAGAGTTGGACAAAGACGTCTCACAGTGGCGTGCCCAAGCACTCACCCAGTCGACCAAAAGCGCCTACAGATCTCACCTCAGATATTATTACAAAGGTTAAATGTTCACCAGTTCCAATATAATATTGTCAGATAACTTGTTAGGAATTTGGCCTTCTTGGGTCGAACCTATAAATTTTCAACTGCTCAACACTACTCCAATATTGTGAGCCACGGTTACTCCATTTAAATATGGGTTTCGTAAATCCACTGCAAAATAATTGGTTGGCAACTTCTGTCATGGCGGGTATAAAACGGTGTAAAGGGTCGTGTCAAAAATATAAATAGCCTGTTAAAGCTGTAAGTATGCTATATAAAGAGATACCGTACAATCCCTTCGAGCTTTTGAGACATCCCCTGAACCTTTCGTGCTGACTGGTGACGTAAGTAGGTGCCTTTGGCATATTGATTGATTGATTGATTTTATTCGGTAAATAATGTAAAACATTACAGAAATACATGTATATGAAATACATAACAGAAATACATGTATATGGAAGACATTAAAAACCAGGATAACACATGAAAGTGAAAACACTTATTTCCAATGTGGTCCTAGAAAATATCACATGACCCTCATAGTACAGTATAATAACAAAAAGAAAAATAAGGAAACTGGTAAATAGGTGTAGAAGGTGTAGAAAAAAAAAAAAAAAAAACCTAACAATTGTATAATTCGAAAATGATGTAAAAGATTACATGTAAACTAAATATATGCCAAAAGGGGCAAACAAAAAAATATTAAAAATAAATAAAAGTGTTGGATTCCTGGTTGACAATTTGACTAAAAAGATGTGACTTAACAGATTTCTTAAAATTGACTAGATTGTTTGTTGACTGTATATGGCTTGGAAGTATATTCCAAGCCTTACTACCGATATACATGAATGATGTAGCACCAAAAGGACCAGTGTGAGGTATTTTCAGAGCAGTAGCACTTGACCTGGTGTTTATAGAGTGAGAATTTTGAATCAAGCTGAATTGGTCTGAAAGAAAGTTTGGGGCTGTACCATGGAGAATTTTGAAAACTAGATTCAGCTTGAGTTGGGTATTACGCGCTTCAACTGGCAACATATTTACCTGCTTGAATTCATCAGCCCCTATATGGGTTCTGGCCGGTGCACCTAATATGAAACGTATTAGTTTATTCTGGGAGACTTGTAAGCGCTGTTTGCACCTCCTAGTCAACCCAGAGTACCATGACGTACATGCGTAGTCATAGTGACATTGAATTAGGGCCGATACTAGCAATTTCTTAGTTTCTCTGCTAACAGAGTTAGCATGCCGATAGAGAAACTTTAGTTTGGCATCGGACTTCTTTACTATCTTGTCCACCATGCCCTCTCCATCCAGAGACTGGTCTAAAGTAAGGCCCAGGTACTTGACTTGTGTACAGCAGGTCAGTTCCTTACCATCACAGAGCACCTTAATGGATTTTGTTTTGCTGAGTTTTCTCTTCGAAGCAAAGAGGATAGACTCGGTTTTGCCTAAATGGAGTGACAGTTTATTATCAATCAGCCATTCTCTGATTGATTTCAACTCCTCAGAAAGTCTATGTTGAATCACCTCGGGACTCTTTCCGGCCACAATAAGAGCAGAGTCATCGGCATACAGTTGCAGTTTGCAACCTACAGATGAGGTAATGTCATTGACATAGATCAGAAAAAGTAAAGGGCCCAATATTGACCCTTGAGGTACTCCGCATGAAATGTTTGCTGGGTCAGACAAAGTACCCCCTATTTCCACCATCTGATGGCGGTTGCTGAGCTAGGACTTAATCCAGTCCAAAGACTTCTGATGGAGCCCCACAGCTTCAAGCTTCATCAGCAAGATGTCATGATCCACCGTATCAAAGGCTTTTTGGAGGTCCAGCAGAACCATCCCTATGTAGTTGCCTTTGTCCTGTTCCAGCTTAATATAGTCTAGAAGGTGGACCAAACTGGTCTCAGTCGAAAAATCCGACCGAAGCCCTGATTGATACTCATATAGTAGAGCATGAGAGGTGTTGGTACAGTTGGTTATACACCACCCTCTCAAACAGTTTTGATAGAGTGCTGAGGATCGAGACAGGTCTATAGTTGCCAGGTTCCGATTTAGTGTTCTTCTTGTAGATAGGGGTCACCCTTGCCATTTTAAAATCATCAGGAATTACACCAGAAGATAAAGATAAATTTAGAATATGGGCAAGGGGAGTACTTATGAGCTTGGCACCGTCTTTAACGAAACGAGGAGAAAGTTGATCTAAACCGGTTGCCTTGCTGGGGTCAAGGTTACACAGGATCTTATGCACCTGTTCTGCAGATACCTCTGAAAAACAGAAAGAGGAATTTAGTACATTTTTAGACCGATAAAAATCAAACACATGACTTTGACCATATTTGCCGATACTTGATGGAAGTTATTCAACTAGTTTAGTGGCAACAGTAGTAAAAAATTGATTGAAACAGTCTGAAACCTTAGCTTTATCAAAACATAAATCATTTTCTATGCGAAGGCCGATGTTCATAGGCCGACCAGGGGAATTTTTGGAGGGAGAAAAGGAGGGGGCGACTAGCCTACAGTGTGGCATAATCATTATACCAAGGAGGCATACACATCGTTCAAGGTGCGGTATGAGCACATTAGTGAGCTATGGTATATTTGAGTTGGTGCTAGAGGCCTCTCTAGCCAATGAGGGGGTTAGATCACCATGGTGAAAGTCGAATACCGCACCTTCTACACATCGTCCTCAGTGTCCGTACGTAATGCATTTTATTATGTGTATATCTATATTTCAGCGTTTATAGCATATTGGTTGAATGTAGGGTGTAAAAAGATGTGCATTACGGCTAAGAAGGGAAATATGTAGCCCTGATTATATGAGGAATTGTGTGCACGTATGAATATTATGCAATTATACTTTGCTGTTTGTGTGTTCTCTGACATCTGTGGTGTAGGGAACATGTCAAATGATCATCGACACATACTGCAGAAATGGCTTTATACCACTTCGTCGTTACAGCCGACTGCCTCTGTCGTGGGCGGCTTGACTCGCACCAGTGCATATACCCGCCCACATGCAAAGCAGAACAAACAACGCGTGGTTCTGTGGTTTTACGTTCGGTTTATCCGTCGGGGAAGATCGTTGTCGTTATCATAATACTTTTTTACATGGTAGTTTATCTATTTATAACATATTTACAACTTTAACCTAGCTATGTTACGTACACCCTGATACATAGAGACATGCAGGAGTCCCGAATAAGGTGTGCTATTTTGTGCTGTTTTTTCGGCCTTGTACGGATCGGCAACGTGACGGTTCTGCAAGCCAAGTCTGACCCAGACAAGATCATCACCCGATCAGATGTTGCAATCAGAAATGTGTCATCCTGACCGTATAGGGAACAAAGACCACCCATTACCGTCAGCGAGTTTTGACTGTTGCTGTATGATAAAACATCGCAAAAACCCCGACATGGTCGGCTTTATCTTGTGATAAAAGTGACCATGTCGGGTTTTTTTTTTACCCGAAATATCCGACCATGTCGGTTTTGCCATGGTTGGTGTTTCCAGCGTGAAAAGAGGGTCATGCCCGTGAAAAAATGCGGAGCTATTGAATAGTTTTTGTTGGTGAAATTCACAACATGCATGACCATATATGGCTGGTCCAAGTCACGTGATGTCATGGTGTGATTTCCGGTGGCAAACAAACATGCACCTTTTGTTTGATAGGACTAGAACTCCATTCAAAATTCAAATTACTCAGATAACAGAAAGGGTGCACATGTATGTTTGCCACCAGAATCACACCGTAATGGCATGTGATTTACAAGCCCTATTATCGTCCAATTCATGGACTTCCATAAGCGATAGAGGGGCTACGACATCAATATTGAATTAGCACACATGTTGCACTGAAATCGAGTAGGGCTCGATACTTAATACATCGTAAAGATGTTTTGGGTGCGTTTTGGGTGCTTATGTCCAGCCTTTTCGAAATCACAAGCTTACATGTAGGACTACTTAGCAAGCAAGCAAAACCCAATGGCTTTTTCTGTGTACATTCCCTAATAGAACAATAATTAAATTAATAAGCGTTTAAGTCAAATAATTTATGATGTGGATTGTTGGCGGTAAACCAAAATTGACCTGTAGGTGCTGACACCTAGTGAGTCACTAAAGGGGTTGTAACGGGTTTTTGCGCATGTGTGTGTTTCGCTTTGTATGATTGTTACTTCCGGAATAAAAGATCGAATGAGCGGGAAATGTGTATCTTTCAGTCTCATCAAAATGTTCATCTAGAAGTCAATCATCGATCATCATATCATAATCATACCCAAGATGGCCACAAACTCTACAGGTTATGGGCCCAGGCAGCGCCTGATGTTCGACGAAGACGAGTCGAGGTACGAATTGTGGGAGGTGAAATTCCTTTGGTATATGAGGCTGCAGAAACTCAATGATGTTATCGCGCCGGCCGGAGATGATCAAGCCCCTGACCAAGGGAAGAACTCTTAAGCTTTTGCAGAGCAGTGTCTAGATGACCGGAGCCTGTCGTTAATCATCCGTGATGCTCAAGACGATGGAAGAAAGGCACTGAAGATCCTGCGGGAACATTATCTCGGTAAGGGAAAGCCGAGGATAATTGGATTGTACACAGAGCTGACTTCACTTCAGATGTCGACCGATGAGTGTGTCACTGACTATGTTATCAGGGCAGAAACTGCAGCAACGTCGCTGAAAGTCGCAGGTGAAACAATAAGTGACAGTTTACTGATTGCAATGGTGATTAAAGGACTGTCAGCGGATTACAAGACATTTTCACCCATCGTTACACAGAGAGAAGATCAACTGACTTTCGCCGCATTCAAAGTGGCCCTGAGAAACTTTGAAGAAACAGAGAAGTGTACGCCAAACCCAACCCACAGCGTGATGAGCATCAAACAGAAGAGCACGAGTAGAAATCCAGGTGTCGCGGGGAGAGCCGAGGGTCGCGAGGGACAGAAACCCGAGATTGTGTGCTACAGATGCGGTACCCGAGGGCACAAAACGTACAAGTGCAAGAACCCCGGGAGAAATAGATGGTGCGTCAACTGCAAGTCATCCATGCATGATACAGCGATCTGCAGAAGAAAGGGCCAAAATCCTGCAGCGCTGAAGCCTGTGAAAACACAGATGAACCTGATGAAGATGAACAGTCATATGCTTTTAAAGTTGATTTCGATGTATGTAACTCCGTGAAACATAAAGGTCTGTTGGTAGACTGTGGTGCTACGACACATATCGTTAATGACAAGTCAAAGTTTGTAAGGTTCGACAGAGGTTTCAATCCTGATAATCATTTTATTGAGCTAGCGGACGGCACTAGGGCAAATGTTGCTACAGGCAAAGGTGATGCAAAAGTTGTATTATATGATGTGAATGGAATCTCACATAATGTTACGCTACATAATGCTTTGTATGTTCCGTCATATGATCAGGACATTTTCTCAGTCCAGGCAGCTACTGAAAAAGGTGCGTCTATAAAATTCGAACCTGAGTATGCAAATCTTAGAGCACCAGATGGTACTATTTTCAGCATAGAAAAAGAAGGTGGATTGTATTTCTTGAATAACACAGTTGTTTGCAGAACTGGTTCACATGACATTGAGAGGTGGCACAAGATACTTGGTCATAGTAATACCAAGGATGCAATGAAAACTGAGAGTGTAGTAGATGGTATGAAGATAACCAATGAGTATGACTTTGAGTGTGATGTTTGTATTTTGGGTAAGATGTCTCAGTATCGTAACAGGGAACCAGATGAACGTGCCAAACAACCTCTTGACTTTGTACATTGTGATCTTACAGGTCCAGTATCTCCTGTAGCTAAAGATGGATTCAGATATTCCATCACTTTCGTTGATGATTATACTGGAGGAATATTCATATATTTCCTAAAAAATAAGAGTGACACCGTTACTGCAACAGAAAAGTTTTTGGCAGATAGTGCGCCTTTTGGAACTGTAAAACGTCTAAGGTCTGATAATGGTACTGAATTCACTTGTGAACAGTTCAAGTGTCTGATGGTTAAAAGTAAGATTTATCACGAAACTTCTGCGCCATATTCGCCGCATCAAAATGGTACAGCGGAAAGGTCCTGGCGTTCATTGTTTGAAATGTTTGCTGTTAGAATCCAAATTGTCAAAAGCACTGTGGACATATGCAGTTATGTGTTCTGTTATGATTAAAATAGATGTTATAATCCTCGAACAGGGAAGACTCCCTATGAGTTACTGACAGGTAAAAAGCCAAACTGGCTAACATGCATGTTTTTGGCACAGTGTATTATGCCTACATACAACACAAAGGTAAACTTGATGCTAGATGTGAACGTTTTCATAGGTTATGATCGATGTAGTCCAGCTTCACTTGTGTATTTCTATGAAAGTAAAATTGTAAAGAGAGTGAGATGTGTCAAGTTCACAGACAGGTATGTACATGAACAAAAGAATGAGAAGTCCGACACATATGGTGATGTACCGAGAGTATCTGAAAATGAAAATGTTCAACAAAATGTTGAAAATGTTCCGAGACAGATTGTGGCTGGTGATGAAGGTAATGATGTCAGAAGAAATGATGATATGAGGAGAGAAGTTAGAGAACGCAGACAACCTGCTTATCTAAAAGATTATGTAACAATTGTAGATGATAGTACAAAATATTCTGTTGATTATTGTTATAAAGCTCTTGATGTACCTACTACTTACCATGAGGCAATTTCCTCTCCGGATCATTGTAACTGGTGAAAAACTATGGAGGAGGAAATAAGTGCACTGGAAGAAAATGAAACGTATGAACTGACCCCCTTACCAGAAGGTCACAACTTAGTGGGGGGTAGATGGGTTTATGCATTAAAAGTTAGTACAAATGGTGAACAAAAGTTTAAAGCAAGGTATGTTGCAAAAGGTTATTCGCAGGTGCGAGATGTAGATTACCATGAAACTTTTGCACCTACAGCTAGACTTACCTCTATCCGAATGTTGATGCATTTAGCTGTTAAAGAAAATTTTGTCGTTCACCAAATGGATGTGAAAACTGCTTATTTGAATGCACCAATTGACTATGAAATTTATATGCAGCAGCCCGAAGGTTTTGTGCAAAAAGATGATCGAGGTAATGAGTTCGGGTGTAAACTTAAAAAGTCTCTGTATGGTTTAAAGCAGAGTGGTAGGAATTGGATCAACATGTTACATGGCTATCTCCTTCAACAAGGTTTTGTGCAATCACTTGCTGATCCATCTTTGTATACTAGAGTAACTGGAGGTGTGAAAGCGATTCTGATTGTATGGTTCGATGATATAATTGTGGCTACCAGCAATGAAACTGAAATGAAAAATGTGAAAGACTCACTGTGTGAGAAATTCAAGATGAAAGATTTTGGTCAATTGTCTTGGTTTCTAGGTATTCAGTTCAAGTTCAAGGATGATTGTATTGAGATGAATCAGTCAAAGTATGTAGAAAAGTTGCTAAAAAGGTTTGATATGAGTGACTCTAAACCAAAAGCAATTCCATGTGATTTATCAGCTAATACGATCAGAGCAGAAGATTCTGTTGAGTTACCAGATGAAACATTGTATAGAGAGATTGTTGGAAGCCTGATTTATGTAATGACTGGTACCAGACCAGATATATGTTATGTTGTCACCATTCTCTCTCAGTATATGTCAAAGCCAACTAAAGCACATCTTGGTATGGCTAAACATGTGTTAAGGTACTTAAAAGGTACACTTGACTATGGTATAAAATATGAAAAGTCAGAACAGTTACATGTGATTGGATTTTGTGACTCAGACTGGGGAGGATCAGGATAGGAAAAGTATTTCAGGATATGGTTTCCAGCTGTATGTTAATGGTCCACTTATTTCTTGGTAAAGTAGTAAGCAGCAGTGTGTTGCGTTGTCCAGTTGTGAGGCCGAGTATATTGCCATGACGGTTGCTATCCAAGAAGCGAAATTCCTGAAGCAGTTATTCATTGATATGTATGGAAGTTATGAAAGTGTTGTATTGTTACAAGTTGACAACCAAGGAGCTCTAGATCTTGCCAAAAACCCTATGTACCATAAGCGATCAAAACACATTGACATCAAATATCATTTTATTAGGCCAGAGATACAGAATGAAGTTGTCAAATTGCAGTATGTAACTACAGATAATAATGTTGCAGATATTTTCACCAAGCCTGTGTCTAAAACTAAGCTTAACAGATTTGTCAACTTAAAGCTGTAACTTTGGTTTAAGTGGGGGTGTTGGCGGTAAACCAAAATTGACCTGTAGGTGCTGACACCTAGTGAGTCGCTATAGGCGTTGTAACGGGTTTTTGCGCATGTGTGTGTTTCGCTTTGTATGATTATTACTTCCGGAATAAAAGATCGAATGAGCGGGAAATGTTTATCTGTCTGTCTCATCAAAAGAGTCAATCATCGATCATCATATCATAATCATACCCAAGATGACCACAAACTCTACATGGATATTGCAAGCAGACTGGAATAAGATATTATCCACCATTCACATCAGGCATAAAAGCGACATGGGAGATAATAAGCATTTGACTGTGAGAAATCCGATATGCGTGACGTTCGGTATTCTCACAAGTCGCGTGTGGCATGTTCCATTACCTTAGTTACCTGATCATACAAAATGTAATGGAACATACACTGTGTCACCAATCGGCAATTTTTGGTTGATATGGCAACCCAAGTCGATAAATGTCGTGATCTTACCATGAGACACATAAAACATTGTTAGAATCGGTTGAGATGTTCAACCTGTAGAGCGTTCACAAGAAATTCTCTATTGCGGTGGCCGCGCGACGGACGCAGTTCCATAGTATCCGCCGGACTTTGTAGCGGGATACAAATATAAATTTGATATACTTGCTGGTATAAATATGTATATTATAGCTCTGTATGAACAATTGTTCTTCATCTGGGGGGGGGGGGGGTTGATGGTTATACATCAGGAATACATGGAGTACCTACATGGGAGTCTACTGTGACATAATATATATCTTTCGAATACAAGAAATTCACTGTTCTTAAGTTTTCATTCAATAAACCCATGAAAATATTTCTGCACTGTGAATAGAATATGATTGTCCATCTTTCATCGACCTACAAAACATGTCAAATTTTATTCCACTATGGAACTTCGAGCAAATTCAAGGATTTCACTGTTCTTTTTTTTTTTACAGTTTCGGATATGGAAGTCATGAATTTGGTGGGAAAAGCGGCTTGATTCCCAAAGAGAAATACATCTTCGTTTTGATCCAATTATCCAAAATAAAGTTCTAGGCAACAGGCATTGGAGATTTCGAAATAAACTCTAATAAACCAATTTCACTGTTCTTCGAACAAGACGACCGACGTGAATCTTATAGCATTGCGGGTTCACACTCTACCCTCGGTTGGATCGAAGAAGAGGAACTTGAAATCCTGCCATCCTGATTGACTGATGACCCTTGCCCGACAGTTCCAGCAGTCTGTCGGATACTCGGGCGGCGGTCCCCCCATCAGCCGGTCATCCTGCGTCACAGCGTATAGCACACCGTGCGGGTCAAAGAACAAGTGGGTGAAAAGGTCCCAGGACCGCGTGCCGAGCCAGACAGCCTGCGCCGTCCAGCGGTTCGGACTCTCGGGTGGCGGGGCGGCGAAGATCTGGCCGTTCACTACCCCAAACAAGTGGTTTGTCTTCGGGTCAAAAGTCAGAAACTGAAAGTCGGCCCAGCCATTGGCACCAACACGAGCTTCGACTGGCACAGCGTTGAATCGATCTGGATCACCCAGGTAGAAGAGACCATCGTCGTCCTCGTGGACCCAGTAGAGGCTACCGTTGGGATGAAAGAGCACGTGTTTAGCATGTCGCCCGATGTCTGATACACTTTCGAGGATGGGCCGCCAGCTCATGGTGTCGCTTAGGCCTATTGGCAGATTTCCTTTTAAGAATTCACTCCGACGGACCCCATACAGTGGCCCATTGGGCGAGAGGAGCAAGTGTCGGTAGCTATTCCAGTTGGGCGCGCGACTGCCAATTGTCGTCGCCTGACTCAACCAGGCATCGTTTGGATTCTGCGGAAGAGGACCTCTATGCAGTTGTTCGTTGGCCGCCAGCAGCATCGGTTGCTGGTTGCCGAGGACGTTGATCCAGAGGCCCCTTGGCACGTGCAAAACTTCATACCTCACAGATCCCCGTACGTTACTTGCCTTTATATTGTTCGTCCTCGATAGTTGATGAAGTGCGTCTCTTGTTAGTGTTGTATTCGTAATCAATGCCACTTCGTAGCCCAGGTGGAAGGTCATGGAAGGATATTCACCAGCCAGCTGTACGAGCGTGTCAGTAAATACCTGGTAGGAATAGGAGGGCAGGTTGTGTATCAAAATATGAACCTTTCCTGCTCCTCTGGACAAGTCACCATAATGTTGGACAAAATCGCGTGTCCTGTGGCTGATATCGTCAAGAAAACCACGGTGTGGGTCGTCTGTCCAGGTGCGAATTAACAACCCAGCGTCCTCGCTTTGGTCCAAGTTAAAAATGTTTTGTTCCGCCCACAAAGGCAATGGATCATCCTCGGTGAATCCTGTGTCGCCGACCGTTATCACTAGAAACTGTTTGTTCTCTTTGGTGCGTTGGGTGTAGTGCTGCTCGAAATTTCTCTTGAAGATTTCGCGAATGGTGGCGAGGCGGTGCCTTGCCTCAGTCGGTAATGACGCCGGTCTGGACCAAATCTGTGCACTGTAAGAGCTCCTGAGGACCAGTAGCAACGTTAACAGCAGTATGGTCCGCATTTTGTTGCCGTCGACGTCGTCGAATCAAATAACCCAAATTAGATGTGCTCGTGGATGTGTGCAGGAGAAATGACTGCAATGTATGTATACAGTTCCAGTTCAAATAGTGCTCTCACATACAAAAAAAAAAAAAACAATACTAAATTTTTGTGACACATGTTCTTTAATATAGCAAAGCGCCTACTAGCATACTAGTACATACACAGTTCCGAGAAAACTCGCAAGTTGTTTCTTTTTTCCAAAAAAGAAAACAACAGTATGAGTATCTACGAGGCACACATGCAAAATCTGATTCGCTTTCCACAAAATCAGATTTATAAAACATGTGGCGGGGTTTTGTTGATTTTGTTTTCGGTTCAAAGTAAAGACAACCGGAGATTGCAAGCTATGGAAGCCCATAGGTGACATGTGCGGGGAAAATGGCGTTTTTTTTTCTTTTAAAAACTTGTCACGTTCGCACGAAGAAAGTTCAAAACTACCACGTTCGCACGTGGAAGCATTTAACGCTATCACGTTCGCACGTAGAAAGTCCAAAAATATTATCACGTTCACACATGGAAACAATATATGCTTTCACGATCGCACGTAGAAACTTTAATATCGATCACGTTCGTACGTAGAAAGATGTAGGTTTCCACGTTCACACGTAGACAGTTTCGAAGCTACCACGTTCACACGTGGAAGCAATTATACTTTTCCACGTTCGCATGTAGAAAGATTTAGGTTTCTACGTTCACACGTAGGAAGATTCAAAGCTACCACGTTCACACGTGGAAGCATTTGAGGCTACAACAACCAAATCTTTGCATGTGCGAACGTGGTAACTCATGAAGTTTCCACGTGCGAACGTGGAAGCGTTAAATGCTTCGACGTGTGAATGTGGAATCTCCAAGTGTGAAAGCAGTAACCTCAACTGTTCTCACGTGCGAACGTGCTAGCTTTTTGCTAGAAAATACATAGAATTTTTTTCAAATAGTTCAAATAGTGCTCTCACATACAAAAAAAAAAACAATACTAAATTTTTGTGACACATGTTCTTTAATATAGCAAAGCGCCTACTAGCATACTAGTACATACACAGTTCCGAGAAAACTCGCAAGTTGTTTCTTTTTTCCAAAAAAGAAAACAACAGTATGAGTATCTACGAGGCACACATGCAAAATCCGCTTCGCTTTCCACAAAATCAGATTTATAAAACATGTGGCGGGGTTTTGTTGATTTTGTTTTCGGTTCAAAGTAAAGACAACCAGAGATTGCAAGCTATGGAAGCCCATAGGTGACATGTGCGGGGAAAATGGCGTTTTTTTTTTCTTTTAAAAACTTGTCACGTTCGCACGAAGAAAGTTCAAAACTACCACGTTCGCACGTGGAAGCATTTAACGCTATGACGTTCGCACGTAGAAAGTCCAAAAATATTATCACGTTCACACATGGAAACAATATATGCTTTCACGATCGCACGTAGAAACTTTAATATCGATCACGTTCGTACGTTGAAAGATGTAGGTTTCCACTTTCACACGTAGACAGTTTCAAAGCTACCACGTTCACACGTGGAAGCATTTATACTTTTCCACGTTCGCATGTAAAAAAAATTCGGTTTCTACGTTCACACGTAGGAAGATTCAAAGCTACCACGTTCACACGTGGAAGCATTTGAGGCTACAACAACCAAATCTTTGCATGTGCGAACGTGGTAACTCATGAAGTTTCCACGTGCGAACGTGGAAGCGTTAAATGCTTCGACGTGTGAATGTGGACTCTCCAAGTGTGAAAGCAGTAACCTCAACTGTTCTCACGTGCGAACGTGCTAGCTTTTTGCTAGAAAATACATAGAATTTTTTTACGCACATGTCACCTATGGGCTTCCGCAGGGATATGCAATACACGTACTTGGCGTACAGAAGTTGTAGGAGGTGAAACTCCAACATCTGGACGGTGGACGACTCGAGTTCATCTGTGAGCAGCTGTTTCTGCTCTTTCCGTGATGACAGTGTTCGTTATGTAGGTTAATAATACAAGGGGATCGTATACCGTATTTTCACACAATTGAGTTCTTCTTTGCACTTTGGAACCAGGAAGCTAATTAGGACAAATAAATATCGTTGTAGATAAACTGCGTAGTTAGTTGACAACAGTACATGTTTTGTATTTATTTTTGTTTGCTTGACCAAGCTATGGTGACCTATATTTATTTTCGCTATCTTCTCGACTGTCAGCATTCCCATGATTCAAATGTACCGCATGGAAAAAGGAAAGTACGATACATTCTTAGTGGCGTCTGTCGTCCGTTCACATTTATTCGTTTTAGGTGTTGCACAAGTGTACGTAGCTCTCAGAAGTGAAAAGTCGAACAAAACATATTTTTTTTCGAAGTGGAAATGGCTCTGAACACAAAATACTTGATTTCGGACCCAAAAAATATACACAGATTACAACAAAACTTCCACAGAAATACCCAATGGTAAATCCAGTTCAATGATTTCAGATAAAATTACTGATAATAGTTCGATGAAATGGCCGTTTTCCGGCAAATACACTCTCCGACCTTTCAAGGTCCTTGAAGGTCAAAATCAATGTCATCACTTGAATTACCATATATCACCTCCCATATACATGTAAACTATCTATGCCTTAACTTGAAGCATTCTAGGAATACTGATACAGCTCCATTATAATTACCAGACAAAATCAAAGATTGCAAATCTTTGCTCCTTAGATTTAGCCGCTACATATACATGTAGTTTGAGCTGATAGTCCTTAACTTTCAACACCAAGTGATAATACGCTCGGTCGACATCAGTCACATATCAAATGGTGGGGATTCGCCATAGAAATATAAAAAAATGAGGAAAAATAATCGTTATATTATAAGCAGAATGTTTTTTTCGGTTTTGACCTTTTCTGTGACCATGGCCCTTCAAATATTGATTCCGATGATGATGATGAGTTTTGGTCGTACGACCATTAACTAAAACTATATTATGGTCAGGAATTGACCCTAGAAAAATACATAATTTACTGTTTTTACGAGCCATCCCAGTTATCGACGCGTGACAAACCTGTTTGGATAGGAAATGTTTGACCAAATTATGCTCAACACCGAACGTAATACATAACCATGATCGTACCCAAAGTCGACAAAAGATCTACCATATTTGAATATTTATATGCTCATAATACAAAACGAAGCTTTGAAACGACCACAGATGGAGTATAGGTTGATATTACGAGTCACATGGCAGATTTTTTGATGGTCTTGAAATTGATTTCAGATGACCTTGAATGGTGAATCCGAAGGCCATTGCCAATTAAATATGTATATTGGACTCGGAACGACTGCCGATAAAGCTTAGGTTGATATTATGAGCATATAGGAATCCATATGCATGGATTCTACTGTATGGCATATCTTTCGATGGTTCTGAAGTTAACCACAGATTACCTTGAGTGATAAATTCGAACGCCATTTCCTATCTAGAATGTGTGAATTGGACTCTGCATACAAAAAGGTTTGTATTATGAGCATATGGAAATTTAAATATGGTGGAACTTTTGGCGACCTTGAAGTTGACCTTAGACGACCTTGAATGTTCACATTTGCCAGTTCCATGAATATGCAGTGCCTTGAATCAGTAAATACCACCGATGTCCCGAAGTCTTGACCTGTGCAAATGTGACTCAGGCATTAGCTGGATTTATTGGCATAAGATAAAGGGGCAGCATTATTCGAAATTATATCGACCATCGATATAGTACAGTGGCTGATAAGTGACACTGCGAACAAATATTCATTTATTTTTCGGAGTAATCTTGACCTGTTCATACTTGATATAACTTCCACGAAAATAATGTTATTTACGCGTAAATAATGTTATTTCTGCATAAATAACGTTATTTACGTAAGTAACGTTATTTATACGTAAATAAAGTTTTTTACGCGGAAAAAACGTCATTTACGCGGAAATAACGTTATTTACCCCATCGACCAAGGGAAAGATGAATGCACGTGCAGGCAGTATTTGGTTAGTATACCACACACGGCAGAAGTAAATAATGTTTTTTTCCGCGTAAATAACGTTATTTCCGCGTAAATAACTATATTTATGCATAAAAAACTTCTTTTAGGTGGAAAAAACCTAACTTCGCGTAAATAACTTTATTTACGCGTAAATAACATTATTTACCCCATCGACTGAGAGAAGGATAAAAGCACGTGTAGGCAGTATTTGGTTAGTATCTCACACACGGCAGAAGTAAATAATGTTTTTTCCGTGTAAATAATGTCATTTCTGCGTAAATAACGTTATTTCCGCGTAAAAAACTTTATTTTCGCGGAAAAAACGTTACTTACGCGTAAATAACTTTATTAAAGCGTAAATAACTTCATTTACGCGGAAATAACATTATTTACGCGTAGATTATGCTGATTATGTATCAGTCAGGATTACTTCGAGAAATAAATAACTATTTTTTACAATGTCACTTATCAGCCACTGTAATATAACAATATTTGGATAATGCCTTTAGAAAAGTGAAGCATTCTTGGAATAGCAATAGATCACGATCAAGCAGATTGACTGCTTTTTGCGTAGCTGAATATCACAACCCTCGTCCTGCAAATATATTGTATCGCTTCTGCAATACGCTGCAACTTCTGAGATATCCCCAGTGTGATGTTGTTTCACATTGAGACGCTATCATAATGCTCCTCCCAGATTGGAGCCTAGACTTGTGATTGCCTAGAAGTCACATAAGTAGACATATCCAGTTTCACTGAGCGGCATATTAAATATGTTACAACTCACCAAAACAATGATATCAGAGGGATTGACTCTGAGGTAATGTCAAGCTGGATTTTGTTTCATGCTAATTAACTTCGTGAACGGAAAGTATTGTAAAAATACAATCAATGAATTAATACTACAATAACAAGGCTCCCGGTATAAATGGTATATTATTAATATCATTTCCAGTTATACATGATAAAGTTTCCATATGTATTGTTATATCATTCGCACATTTGAACCCTATGTATCATTCGCACTTTTAAACCTATGTGTCATTCACACGTTTGTACTCTATGTATCATTCACTTTCAGATGGCTTTTCCATAAACGACGGAACCAAGGTCTTTCGCAACAAAGTACACTATTTGTAGTTACATTTCAGTACACCTTGTCTTCTCATAGGCGCCTGCAGGCATACGCACCATACGCACGTGCGTATAGTAAATTTTCAGAAAAAAAATATCGTAACTAATCTATAAATCAGGTGAAAATATCGTAATTTTTTAGCAAGTGAATGTGAATACTTAAATTGAATTTATCTTTCAAATCAAGATAAGCACAGGCGTATCACGACTCTTTTGTAACATTTTAAAATGTTTAGTGAACTTGAAGCTATATTTATTACTTGAAAGGTGCTGATGTGATATTATGGTTGATTATTCTCAATGCCCCCAAATTTACCAAATTAGTCTATACATACAGAAATTTGAAATCTGATGAGCCCGACATCATCTCAAATGAAGATTCTAATACTTCAGGTATTACTTTCAGGATTTAATTTGCTTGAGACAAAGAAACATTTTTGTAAAAAATGATTTTAGAAAAGTGTTTCAATACTAAAACATACTGAATATAGAGCAGTTTTGGGTGAATTAATTATATACGTACAGATAAAATCCCAGTTACGTGAACATGGTACATATACTACTAAACTAGAACACAGATGCACTTATGGATATACATATAAAATGTATATTTCAGACGATTGTAGTTCATCCTATTTGGAACTTGACAATGGTTTGTGCAGTTGTGCATCAATTTGAAGTTGAATGAATTTACAATACAAATGTTCAGGTAGTATAGGCGAATGCATACCTCCAACATTCACTTTGCACTTGATTACCGGTGTTTGTGTATTTCAGATTTCTATTTAATGGGATTTGAATTATGCTTCTCCGATCAAGTTTATACTGTTATTGTTACTTTATTTCACCAAAGGCCGCGAGCCCATGTGCATTCACAGAAAAGTGCAAGTATGAGCGAAGCAAAATTCGAACAGATCCTTTTACAGATTATAAAATTCACGATGACAAGTAAATGCGTTGCAAATGTAAGCCGCTAAATCTTTCATGCTTTTGTGATTTGTTGATGACAATATTCTTACAAAAAATTTCGATAGTACACAATCAATAATCAATATAATTGTATTCATTATAATGCACTATATGCGCCTGATGATTATCGCTTCAGGTATTCTATTGTCCCTTCATAAGTTCACGATATCGGTAGGGCTATAGTAACAGAGTATTGACTTGGGGCTGACAGACACAATTCAAGTTATGCGGACACATGATATAGCATCAATAGTTAGTTCATGTTTATGTGATAAAATGATTGTTAAAATAACGCAGGGTAACATATAAATATTCCTTGCTATATTCATTGGACTAGGAAATCATCAAGTGACCACTCCCCCCTAGTCTCAATGTGTGCGTATACAAAAATAAATCTTGCAGGCGCCCTTGTGTCTTCTTGAGTGCTATCTAGGTGGTTTTGCATTATTCTATGTGTTTTTGCACTCTTATATGCGTGATTCATTATGCTACATGTATTATAAAACGACAGTTCATATTTCGCTGAAAATGGTATGTAATTACCTCATATTTTTGAACATTTTTTTCTTCTGTTTTTAGGTTACCGGACCTTTGGTCCGATAACCTATTGGCATGGCGTTGCGTCCGTCGTCCGTCCGTCCGTCCGTCCGTCCGTCCGGCGTTAACATTTTTATCTTTAAAGTTAACGATCGAATCTTTCTGAAATTTTGCACAAAAATGCCTAAAAATATTTTGAGAAGGAGGTATTTTTTTGTTTTTTGATTTTCGCATTTTTTTCAAAATGGCGGCCGTTTTTGTCGAAAAACGCTCAATTTTGGACTTTGACGGCCATTTTCTCAAAAACTGTCTGATCAGTTTTGAGTTTTTGGTTTCAAAAGATTCCCCTCATATACCTCTGTGATATGTATAAGTTTGGTTGCCCTAAATCTGCCGGTTTCTGTGTGGCGGCCATTTTGAATTTTTGGCGGGTCGGCGAAAAAATTTTTTTTCGCCCCAAATCGCATTACTATCCATTTTGGGCCATTTCTAGGGCAAAAAAAAATTTTTACCCTTTGAAAAAAATTTTGGACTTAGAAAATTTTCGGCACTTTTTCCCTTCATAATGGGAGCTGTCCGGACTGTACTCATAGAACGCTTGAAGATAGAGCTTAGAAATTGGCACTTTCAAATGGGATGTCATATATGGCGACTTGTGTGGTGACCTTGAATTTGACCTTGGATGACCTTGAAAGGTCAAAACAGCCATTTTTGGGTCGAAAAACGCTCAAATTTGCACCTGGTCTGTATTTTCTCAAAAACTGTCTGATCAGTTTTGAGATTTTTGCTTAAAAAGTTTCCTCTTATATACCTCTGTGACGTGTATAAGTTTTGTTGCCCTTGAATCGCCGATCTGAGTGTGGCGGCCATTTTGAATTTTTGACGAGTCGGCGAAAAAAAAATTTTTCGCCCCAAATAACATTACTATCCATTTTGGGCCATTTCTAAGCAAAAAAAAATTTTCACCCTTTGAAAAAAATTTTGGACTTGGAAAATTTTCGGCACTTTTTTCCTTCATAATGGGAGCTGTCAGGACTGTACTCATAGAACGCTTGAAGATAGAGCTTAGAAATTGGCACTTTCAAATGGGAAGTCATATATGGCGACTTGTGTGGTGACCTTGAATTTGACCTTCGATGACCTTGAAAGGTCAAAACAGCCATTTTGGGGTCAAAAAATGCCCAGATTTGCCTTTGTAGATGAAATGCTTGCAGATAGAGCTCATGTTTGCATTATGAACATATAGGAAGACATATATGGCACAACTAATGATGACCTTGAACTTGACGTCAGATGACCTTGAGTGCCAAATGTCTGACTTGGAATGTGTAAATTGACCTGAGCGGCCTAAACGATTCCACCCAACATATAGAATATCAAATGCCGCACACATACATGTAATGGTTACATCGAAGTTCATACGGATGACCTTGATTGGTAAATCCCAAGGTCATATGTTTACACTGCGAACCTTGATTGGTAAATCTCAAGGTCTGTTACCTGCCAATGCTGCCATGGCCAAACCAAAATTGTCCGGTAACCTATCTTAGCCTTTGGGCTAATTTTATCTTTAAAGTTTACGATCGAATCTTTCTGAAAGTGGGCCATTTTGGGCCCAAACTCGGCCCAAATGGGACTTTCCCATGTTAAATTCTCCTATGCTTTATAATGGGACACATTAAGCCTAATATCTCACTTAATATTGAGATTAGAGACTAGGAATCAATTGTGGACATATAGGAAATGATATATGCTGAATATTGTCGTGACCTTGAAGTTGACCTTTGACCTCATTTTCAAGGTCACAGGACAAAATGGCTAATATCTCGCTTATTATCGACTTTACAGCTTAGGATTCAATTGTGAACATATAGGAAATGATATATGCTGAATATTCTCATGACCTTGAATTTGACCTTTGACCTCATTTTCAAGGTCACATGACAAAATGGCTAATATCTCGCTTATTATCGACTTTACAGCTTAGGAATACATTGTGAACATATAGGAAATGATATATGCTGAATTTTCTCGTGACCTCGAATTTGACCTTGACCTCTCACAGGACAAAATTGCTAATATCTCGATTATTATCGACTTTAGAGCTTAGGAATCAATTGTGAACATATAGGAAATGATATATGCTGAATATTTTTGTGACCTTGAATTTGACCTTTGACCGCATTGTCAAGGTCACAGGACAAAATGGCCAATATCTTGCTTATTAGTGACTTTACGCCTTATGAATCAATTGTGAACATATAGGAAATGATATATGCTGAATATTCTAGTGACCTTGAATTTGACTTTTGACCTCATTTTCAAGGTCAACAGGACAAAATGGCTAATATCTTGCTTATTATCAACTTTACAGCTTAGGAATCAATTGTGAACATATAGGAAATGATATATTCTGAATATTCTCATGACCTTGAATTTGACCTTTGACCTAAATTTCAAGGCCAGTCATTTTATTTTCAAGGTCAAAATACAAAATGGTTTATATCTCTCTTATTATCAAATTCACAGCTTAGGGGTCCATAGTGTACATATAGGAAATGATGTATGCTGAATATTTTGGTGATCTAGAATTTGACCTTTGATCCAATTTTCAAGGTCAGAGAACAAAATGGCTAACATGTCGCTTATTATCATCTTTACAGCTTAGGAATCAATTGCGAATATAGAGGAATGATATATACTGAATCTTTTCATGAACTTGAACTTTGACCTTATTTTCTAGGTCACATCACCGATCACAGAATGGCTAATATCTCACTTATTATCGACTTTACAGCTTAGGAATTTATTGTGGACATACTAGAAGTGATATATTTGTTGAAAAATTATTTTCAAGGTCACTGGACAAAAGGCTAATATCTAAAATGTATATTGTCCGGTAACCTTTCTTAGCCCTTGGGCTAATTTTATAAACTACAAATGATTCCATAAGACTACAAATACTCAGTGTTCCTTTATGGTTTTTTATATGTTTTTTTTTAAATCAGCTATAAAATTGAAGTAACTGCAATGTACGTGGAACTTCGAATCATTAAAGATGCTGTTGTGTATCACCCTACGAATACTATTCTATGAAAAGCGATAAGGAGAACTAGAATGTCACCTATTTAATTAATAAGTTCATAATTAAAGACACATGAGTCGCGCCAACATTTTCCATTTACATCTAATACATTCTTTTTGACGTGGAAAGGTGACATATCCCCCAATACGGTACATATCTCGATAGTGCACGTTTGCTCAGCCTTCCACCACTGTACATCTGTTCAAACATTTCGGTTGGGAGTGTTGATTAACCTCGTTGTCGACATTTGCCCACTGTATCTGCCATGGATAGAAAAAAAATACTAGCATTACTACTGGACAAGGCCTTCGTTTTCATTCATAATATGAAGTGATAGTTTTGATTCAAAATATTTTGTTCCTGGAAAACTGTGACACACGAATGCATTATAAAATAATCATACTGGGGTGATATATTCCTTTTCGTTATAGTTGTCAATGTTTTCACACAAACATTAGCATAGAAAGTCATACGCGTCTGCTAATTTCAGTTGAATCATAGCAACTGTATGTGATCAAATGGTTATATTTTCACCAGTGCTCAGTGCTATTATCAAATCATACTACCAAATCATACATACGTGTAGATATCCAGATTATATTAGTTTTGGAGTATTAATTTTGGCGATAAATTAATGAATGCTCACCTTACAACTTCAACATAATATAGTACGAGAACGCATAAAATATAATACATATAGCACATATGATTCGCGCCTCCCAAAAAGAGGTGACCTTATGATTACTTCCAGAAGTAGCCTTTTCTGATTGTGATTTTACATATAAAAATATACATCCATTATCACTTGAACATGTCCAGGCAGGCTTCATAGCTTTAAATGGCGTCAATTTCTGTTGACTAATTCGCTTTCCGAGGTATAGTGGTTCTACGACGTAATAACACTGTATAGACCTGCATTGAAAATTTCTAGAAATAAGTAGCTGATATGGCCGTAAAGGAGACATTTTCATCATTACTAGCCTATCTAAGGTTATGCCAGAAACAGGTGACAGGGCAATGACTTTCACATAGCAATATTTCAGGGTTGGTCTGATTGACAATCATATATCAGATAGAACAATATACGTGTCCGTTCCTAAATTTTAGAGGAAAGCAACACCGGCAATGAATGAATATAACGAAACAATGGGTGGGAAAAATACACAAATGAATATGGCCTCATGAACCAGCAAAAAATGAATTCAAAGCGTTTTTGAGGGTCTTTATACTGGTGATTTATACACTTCCGAGACAAATATTATGTATCGTGTGATATCTTCCTTATAACCAAATACCATTAAGTATCAGTTTTGGAAGTCGAATACACTGACCAGACAGTTCATCGCATATAAATTAATGATTATATTTTTTAGTCTACTCATTACATAACCAGATGTAGCTGACACACTTATTTCATGGTCATCGCTAGATTATTGCCATTGTTGAAAGCGTTCATACAATAGGACCAGTGGCAAGACTATAGGTCACCATGGGCTTCAGACCCCAATACGGCGTGATATCTGCCTGAAGTGACCATATACCACGAGGCCGCAGGCCGAGTGGGATAATTATGCTGACTGAACACAGATATCATGCCGTATCGGGGTCTGAGGTACATGGTAGCTATTCTATTATTGTATTATATGGAACTCTCCAAAACGTCATTCCGTATTACCCGCCTGAAGCCCACAATACGGAAAATATCGTGGGGTTGCGTCACAGCTCTACAAATACGGCAAGGTATTGTCGGGGACTTGACCAGTCGGGTTATCTACTGAGCGGGCCTAAATTACGAAAATTACTTATGATACTATAAGTTATCATGGGCTTCAGACCCCAATGCGGCGTGATATCTGCCTGAAGTCACCATATACCACGAGGCCGCAGGCCGAGTGGGATATGCTGACTGAACACAGATATCATGCCGCATTGGGGTCTGATGTCCATGGTAACGATTTTATCATTGTATTTATATGGAACTCTCAAAAACGTCATTCGGTATTACCCGCCTGAAGCCCACGATACGGAAAATATCGTGGGGTTGCGTCACAGCTCTTGAAATACGGCATGGTATTGTCGAGGAATTGACCAATCAGGACCGCGCATTTTCATCAATCCAATGATAAACACATGTGCTCCTGTGATGTACATGTATATTTTATTCCTTGGTAGTACAACAGTATTGACCATGTGAATGTAATAATGCCACTCTCTTCACCTGGTATTCACAGTTATAATCATCAGTGTGAAGAACCATCCATGTTCATTGAAATTATTCTATAAATCAATGTGAGTTCACTGAGGTAGGACCAGTTCTCAACAACAACCAAAAGTGTTGGCGGATGGTGCATTGAGTGCGCATTATGCAGGATTTAACCCCTATAATCGGATGCAGACATCTTGACTCGAAGCCCATAGTAGGCCTAATCCGTCGTATTATAATTATCATAATAATACAATTGTATAGCGTGATTGGGTCCTGGAATGCACATTACTATAGCCAGTTGATTAAAGTTGCGTCCAGTAACCAAATAGCGGTTAATGAAAAATATATATTTGTTAACCTATTACCAAAAATACAACCAGATTTTCATGATGACAGAAGCAAACCTAAAATAATCATTTCTGGAATAAAAACAAAGCCCGACCAAATATTTTTAGTCCAAGCCACACTGTCGTCAGAGGCAGATAGTGTGTAAAATATAGGTGTTTCTACTGACAGCCCAACAACCGATCAAACAGTTTACACATCCGAAACACACCCGATAGGTGTATGACAAGTACCCAATCAAAAGCCAGAAGGCTACGAGTACATGGTAGTAAAAAATATCGGCCGATGTGCGTGAGTGCTGCTCTCCAAACAAATTCCATGTTATGCAACATATCAATTCCTAAATAATTTAGCTACGGTATTATCACCTGTTTCGGCGAAAACTGGTACCATTGCATCATTGCTTGCAGTGTGTGGAGTTTGCACTGATCTATAAGATTTATGATGACTCACATTAAAATCACCAAAACCCCGCAATCTGAGTGTGAAATCAGGTGTACTGCCCTGGAAGAGTGCGCATCTCCTGCCCTGAATGCGACGTCTTGTGACAAGTTTGGCATGACCTTCAACCAGATCATAGTGGCGTCCATAAAACTCTTAAATGTCAGCTTCTGTCAAGGCATCACGTTCAATTGCCATTGTGGACAATTATAATTGATAAAAATAGCTTATACAGCGGGGGTCGGTCCGTCTGTCCAGGCCAGTGAATTTTTGCACGTGCTAATGTAATAGAATATATTAAGGCTAACACCAACATCCACGAAATATCTGGTTTGGGAATAAAGGGCCGAAAAATGAAAATACAGCTGTACAGACAATTTGGGTATCATTGGATACGGAATAACCTTTGACTCAATACCTGAGTCAAACCTGAATAATTTAATATTACAAACCATATTACAGCAATGAGTTCAATAATTGCCATGTGGCTTCAAACACCTTCAAATTATGTGCCATAGGACATGTAAAAAACATGTCTCCCGGACATATTCTTACGCTTTTCATTCGTACTATCCTTTGGCTTCTTCTTAGTACAACCATGGTAATATATTCGAACATGTGACAAATTTCCCAAAATACACGATATTAACTGTAGCTCGCTCATAAGGTTTGGCCTTGGTTCATTTTTTCTAGTGACTATTATGACCAGTTATCACAGAACTACAGCGGTCTTTAAAGTGACACTTCCAATTACAGTTGGGGTTGATTTATACGTGAACCCCATTAGATATTGAATGGTACATTTACATTTGCATGGCCTTAAAGATTAGACTCTCATTTGCCAGTCTCTCTTGTTAACATTGTTACCATTTACACCAAACGCAATAGGACTTGACCAACGGCTTTTGTGGCGAGGGGGGGGGGGGGCACACTTTCCATGGCCGTTATTAAACTCTACTTGTCTGGCTAACTTACAAGTTGAACAATATATGTGATGATATAGATTTCCTCAGGCTCTATTAGACCTATCGCATACGTATAGAACTGAAGCGCTGTGTGTCACAAATATCATTAATTAGCTCGATATCTTCAGAGCAAGAGATGAAATGTCACGATCACGGCCTCGCTAGCACATCGCTATTAGGTCCAGTTATTAGCTATCCCAAGTCTCAACAGTTATTCAGTCCACTTGTAATATAACTTCACAGATTTGTGTTTGGTATCATACTTTTCTATTCACAAATATCTTCTAGAGAATCCAAAGTACGTCTTCTCACATGGAACTCCAATACTCAACTCTCACCGGGGCGAGAGTGGGTGTCTGCTATTTTCCCGCCTAAAGTCGCGGTGTCGTGTTTGATTGGCAGAGAGTATCATGTTGTGTCTGCGGACGTGCTAGGAGCGTGATGGCGAGTTTCTCGTATGTCTGATTGGCTGTCAGTGTGCAAGTATTGATCGTGTATGGATTTTGTGTGTATATGTAAGCGAGAGTACATGTGGGGGAGGGTTGCGGGCCGTTAATATCTGCTGCATGCTCTAACCTAAAACGTAAAATGTTATTTCTGAGGATCTTCTCCATCTGAATACATGAAGTTATTTAGACACTAATACACTAATATTTACTACGTTCGTTTTGAAATGGGAGTATTGCGATTGCTGTTATGATATATACACAGACTAACACAATATTCATCAGTAGGGTGGCTGTTCGGTCCCATATTAACCAAATACCGGGATTTATTTTGCACGGGTCCTTTCACGACTCACTGTTCACGACTGCTCTGCGGAAGGACCGAGTGAGAAATAAATTCCAGTACATGAATCATACCTGGTGCAAAGCACCAGATCTCCCCGGATAAAAGAAGTCAATAGCGCGCTCACTGTTTTCAATTGTATTTCGTGCCCATATAGGCCTATGATGTCCATGCAGGACGAATACCGATGTGAAAGCAATTGGTACTTCGTATGAATAGTAGTCCCTGATCGAGCACGCCCATCAGAAAATAGCAAGGTGTTCATAAAACTCTGCACCGTTTTCTGTTTGGCCCAAAATTTGATATATTCGTAAATTTGTTCTACTTGGTCAATAGTGTACAAATAGACGACAACATGTGCCATATGAGAAGTGTCTACACAATTTGAGCACCGTCGGAATAGTTATAAGTACCGAAATATCGATGTTGAAATCGGTGGTGTTGAACTCGGAACCCATTCCGACTTTTACACGTTGCCAACGATCAGTACCACGGTACGCAGAATTCCACACTCTGCGAGCGAAAAATTAGCTCGTGGGACAGCGAAAAATAAATGCGTATGATTGTTAAAAGTCAGAAGAAAAAATAAGTTAAAAGAAAGTTAAAACATGCAGTCAGAGAATGGAACGAAACAAATGCGCTAGTTTTATTGCTCCAAAACAAGGAAAATTATGCACTGACATAAAAGTAAGCATGAAAAGTGAGCGATGGCTCTGGACAAAAGTGATTCCCGGTTGTAAATGGGTTGACTGAATGCACACCGTAGTTATGTATTTTATTCTCAATTCCAACCGACACGCAAATGTTCACGTAAATCGGCGATAGTGACGAAAAAAATTGCTCCCTTCGACGAAAATATTCCCATGTAGCTCATGTAGCGCAGCTTACATATTTTTTCTAAATACGTGAGTTCGGAAATGTTTTCAGATCAGGTCAGTGAAATTGGGTCGGGGTCAAGCGGTATAAACATAGCCAATCCATGCTGTCCCGCTACCATTGTCGAGTCACTGTCACCAATACATTACTCGATTTCGCCTGAACACTACTAAACTCTTTGTTTACTTCGAGTTCACCGCGTCACTCACGTTTGAACATGGTGTGTACGAACGTTTTGTTTATACCACTTGACCTGACCTAGAAACATTTCCGAACTGGCTTATTCAATGAAGATTAAAATGTGCCAGACGGATTAATTATGGTATACATTCATTGGGTGAGTAGTATTAACAGAGTAAGGTGCGCTACTTGGGCCGAATTGAGTATAGGATAAGTGCTGAGGTGGAGCGCCTCTGGAAAATAATCGACGACGCCGCAGGCGGAGTCGATTATTTACCAGAGGCGCGACACCGGCTTAATTCTCAGTTCCTCAACTCAACTAAAGCTCCGCCGGCATATGCACCTGCGAGTAGTAATCTGCGTGTACAACTACACCGTCACAGTTGAACAGTGTTTAGAAGCAGAGGGCGACACTGTCTGAATTTGTGATGCCCAACTTTGTCACCATTATTATATCGAGAAAATACAATTACATGTCCGCTTGCTGTTCTCGTTAGTTTCAACGATATACAACCCAGTATTTACCAAATTTTGCTAACAGATCTTTGCAAATTTTGCTAACATCTAATAAATGGTTTGCATGATAATGATTACTATATCGATCCCAGAACATGAATGAATTCTGAACACGAATAGGGTTTTACATTCACGCCCACTGTTTATGCTGCCACCTTTCTTGTCTTGGTGAACTTAGAATTGGGATTCAACAGTAACACCAAAACTATTGTCCTCCTTCTCATCTACAGTATTGGTCTCAACCAAGGTTTCGTGGCATCAAACGAATGGCCCATGTAGCGCAGCTCATTATTTCTTCTAAATTCAATGAAGATTAAAAATGTGCCAGACGGATTAAATATGGTATACATTCAGTGTGTGAGTGGTATTACCAGAGTAAGGTGCGCTACTTGGGCCGAATTTTGACACAAGAAGACACATGTGAATTAGACAAAGTGCACAGCTTTCTGCTGCAATGTTCATAGCGAATATATTGTGCAAATGCCAGGGGTAACCACAATAGAAGGACACTATATTTGAGTCCTGATGAATGTCCCCATAACGTTCTTGAGGGTTTGATGTAGAGGCATTTCTCCATATGTAAAGGAAGTGTGGAATAACAGCACAAAAATAAAATCAGAGTTTGGATTACTTTACACCTTCTACAACGTATTTTTTCACAAAACAAAACACTCCGCTTCTGAAATATCACTGGGTGGTCGCTTGCCCATGATTCTTGACGAGTCAACTCGGTAAAAAAATCTTTCCTCACAGGGGCATTGTTCGGCAAAAATCTTTAATCACCGGGGCATCTGAAAGCCCATGCGACAAAAGATTTTTGACGAGCAAAGCCCCTGCGAGGAAAGATTTTTACCGAGTTGACTGGGCAAGCTCCCACCCAGTGAATATGGTCGGATATGAAATAAAGGAACTTACTAATGACGGTTTTATAGTGCTTTCCAACTAAATTTCATTGAAACAATATTGTTTGCTCAGATTGACCAATATTCATTGCGATAACCACTCAAAGGTAGACATGTTCATATTACATAATGTTTACATTATTTTAGTATCTATCCGAGCTGCGTTACAACTGTGAAATATATGTTTCCACTTCCTTCAAATACTGAGACACAGTGGTCAAACTTCCTAACAAAAAATGTCCGAATATATCATTCATTATATGCTTCATGTTGTTGAGTGTGGTCAATGTATCAATAATTATCCTCCACCAACAATGCTACATTCTCGACTATTTTTGACTGTGAATGAAATCCTGTGGCGATGTTTATAGAAACTTTTCAAAAACATGCCAATGCATGGCTGTTCGAACACGTCAATCACACAAGCATTTGAACAAACAAACAAACATGTACATTTGAAAAATAGAATTTCAGGGTGGATATTGTGTCAATGCACACAGTGATTTATGACGCCATTTGTCCTTAATTTTTCAATTGGTAGCAAAACGAATACTTTCTGCATATAACCACCTCAATCTCTTGACAATTTGTTGATAGATAAACATTGAACGGATTTATAATAGTCATAATTAGATAATTCCAAGAAATAAATTGTTAAATCGAGCAACTAAATTGATATGAGGACTTTGTCCACCTAAGTTCCCAGCTAAACTGCTGCGACAAGAATATGTTTAAACAAGACTGATAGCTGCTTCCAAGAAATTGTATGTACGTCATCACAATCTGGTTGATAATTTCAGTAAATCTGTCATCAGCATGCAGCAAGACCTTTTTGCATTTTAGTGTTTTGGAATTCATGACGGGTGCCACATGTGGGACAGGAAATGCTCACTCTCCGATTTGACCTCCTTATAGCCATTTAGTCCACGGTTCTATTGTTCTCTGCAATAGATTATTTTTTCAGAATCTACTAAGAGACTGTTCCCAGTAGATTATTGCAGTAAATTATTTTATCCAATAATCTACTGCAATATAATATACTGGGCCGAAGTAGCGCACCTTACTCCGTTAATACTACGCCCCCACTGAATGTATACCATATTTAATCTGTCTGGCACATTATTAATCTTCATTGAATTCAGAAGAAATAGTAAGCTGCGCTATATGGACTCAAAATTCTTCAATATCTGCAAGCATACATGGGCCTTGCATCATGGTTGTTTAGTCTTGACAATGACACCAGGCAATGATATGTGTCGCATGCAACAACTGTCTTATTCGGAAAACCAAATATTGAATGAAATGTGAACCATACTGTATAGTAAATTGGCAGTAGTCTCGTTCCATCCGTAACACTGAAGTGAATTTCTATAGGGCTCCTCTGTTGGACAAAATTCAATGGTGCACCCAAAGAAGTTATAGTAGCTGATTTGCGTGGCTCTATTTCCGTGTACAACAGGTAATGTTCTTCTCCGTCAGTTTTGCTGAGTATATAGTCCATGAGATCTAGCTCTTGTTGTGGGAACAATAATTTATCCAATCAAGCATTCCGTCACTGTTCGATTTTTATAAATGGAGACTAATGAAGAAAGATGATGTGCAAAAATTGAAAAAAAAAACTGAGTGGAAACTGTATCAGATAGAAATAATTCAAATAAATGGATTGAGGTGTTTTCTCCTAGCCTATTCACCTTATGTGTTCTATTCGTGTAATCATGAACTTGTTTGTGTGGATTGTGGTGGGCTAATATATTCACACATGAGCATATGAAGTACTATCCATAAAATACAGCCGTCAAGATCACAGATATTACATTCAATCTAATAAGGTACATGTATATGCACACACAAATGTGGTATTATTATCTCAAACATACAGACAGAAAAAAAACACACACACAAACACAACCTTATTTCATCCACACACTACTCGAATCGGCCACTTGTTTGTTTTATTTGGTTCACTGGTTCGTCGCATCAGTGAGATTTGACTGTATTCTCAATTCTCAGAATCTTGAGCGGCCAAATAAAATAACAGCGGTCCAAGCACTTCCTGGAGCGTTTTCTGCAACTGATAAGGCTGCAAATGAAGTGAACATGCAATAGAATTAATATCAAAAACGATATTTTGTTCATTCATTGAGTGGCTATGGCAATAAATATTGGTCAGTATTATCAGATGTTCGATTATTTCTTTCAGTCTCAGAAATGGAAACTAGTTAAGTTATCCTACATTATACAATATTATGCAATTGAAATGCCCTATAAAACCGTTATTCGTAATTCTGCAACGATATCATTTCATTCACTTCACTATCCGACCATATTTCAGAAACGAAGTGTTTCGTGATGTGCAACAATACTTTGTGGAAACTACAAAGTATTCTGAGTGCTGATTTTATTTTTGTGTTGTTATTTCATTCTTCATTGATATTCGATATTTCAATACACTTTTTATCTGGAGAAATGACTCTATACAGCAGACCCTCGAGAACTTTGCATTATTGTAAACGTTATGGAAACATTCATCAGGAATTAAATATATTGTCCCTCTATTCTGGTTACGTTTGGTGGCATTCTGGTGGCATTTGCAAATTTACTCGCTAATGAACCTAGAAGCAGAAAGCTGTGCACTTTGGCTAATTCACGTGTGTGTTCTTTTGTGAAAATTATGTATCACCTGCAATCGTACATGGGCCTCACATGAGGGTTGTTCTGTCTTGACAATGACACCAGGCAATAAACTGTGTCGCATGCTACAACTGTCTTAAGTATATAGTTCACGAGATATAGCTCTTGTTGTGAGAATGACAAACATTCTGTCACTATTCGATTTTGATCGTCTAATGAAGACTGGTGATTCCCATAACCCCTTTCATATTATTTTTATCCTGTGAGTAGCGTTCGTGCCCCTGCAACAGCTACGGTGGCATCATGGAGTTAGTGCAGTGTGATTGGAATTAGACTTGACTTCTTGATTTTACAGTCTCTAGAAAGATGTGTCCGCAGCCTTTCCCAGCGTTAATGATTACTTTTGACAAATACGACAAAGCCTTTCTCCTTGCCATCTTGGTTATCATCTGCCACATATGAATGGGGCTTTGGCATTGGAGAAAACTACACGACAAACAAATTATCAGCGATGCGAGAAAAAATGTGTTGTTTTGACTGTGTCATGGATTCGAGATATAAAAAGGTCGTATTTACATTATGCGAAGTTGACGAACGAACGTGCCTGATAATTGACATAATCATATCGTCCTTGATCCAATTCCATAATCGATATGGTAACCCCATTATATATATGGTGGTGGGTAAACCAATGTTCAATTGAGTCATCACTTGTTAATAGTTGTATCATATAATTTATAGTCATTGTATCTGGAGTTAAAAGGTCGCAGTCATAATTTTTCCAAACAACTGGCATAATAGTAATCTGATGCTTGTTTTAGCGCTTTAACCTTTTGACTAGAACGTGATTTGATGGTCAGCTGACTCATCTTTATAAATACTCGTGGATAATTATATATTTAATGCCATATGAACAGTCTTCCATTACATATTCTGCTGAAAATGGGAAAACCATTGAATTAAAGAAAATATATATATTTCCATACTGATATAATATATATTTTGTTTAATATAGTCTCGCATGTAAATAAAACAGTTGCATTTTTTCAATGTAATAAGTATCCCATCTTAGAAGTGGAGATATGATTGTTATGATTGGTCACGAGTGTCGATAGCAGTTTGATGATATAGTTTGTCATGCTAGTGGCGATTGGACATTCACTTCACTGATGAGTGTGTACATATCAGTTCCCCATTATTTAAACCAGTCATAAGCAATGTCGCAAGACTAGATATATTCATACCACACTCTCTGAAAACTGAAAGGTGCACCCTGTCGATCTGCAATTTTCAATAACAGTGGTAATATCAATTATTTTAGAATTTGTGCATATCCTATGTAACTCAAGGTAGCTAAATCCATATCAGAAAATAATAGTTCACGCTCACTATTTCACGGTCATATTGGACAATGTAAAACTGCGATACAATTGGATTATATATTGAAAACCGCTTGGCGGATATTCCGAAGGGACGTCTGTTTGGTCTTCCTGTTTTAATACATTTAATGGATCTCTCATGTTCTGAGTAATACAACATACCCAATCAGATTATGATATGTCATATGTATTCGGTAATTAAATAGATCCCCTTTGCGCAGTATCGTTGAAGCAACACAGTAAGGTGCTAGTCTAGATTATACAGTCGTGATAATTGTGCGGCTTCAGCCGTGCTATATCTGTTAATGTAATTTTAGCACCATGGTACCACTGGGGAGGAGCTTCACCATGCGGGGACTGATTGCTACCAAGTTTAGTCAGCGATGACATTACCCATATATAATGTCACAAACATTTATTTTTCTGTTAGCTCAGACTGAAGTATTGGTTTCAATATCATATGTCTCCATGACTGCACACGTAAACTTACTTCTGCTGTTGTAATGTTTGTTACGTTATACAAATAGACGCTCTTCGGTCGCTGACGACCGTTGGGGTGCATCCGTCTTAGCCATATAATCACTATCGCCCCCAAGCCATGAAATTTCTATTGACCAGAACCTTTACATATTATTAGCACAATAATAAATGTTTCTTGTCTTAACTATTTCTACTGTGGTCAATAATAGACTTAACTAGTAAAACTAATGTTAACGTTTTCAATTACAGCCATGAAATCTCCACTGGACAGAGCCTTTTTCTTTGTTGAGACCAATAAAATGTTTCTTCATGTCTTAACTATTTTTATTGTGGTCAATAATAGACTTAACTAGTTAAACTAATTTTAAATTATTCGGTTATAGCCATGAAATCTCGACTGACCAGAACCACCTAGTTGAGAACCTACCTTGTTGAGCCCAATAATAAATGTTTCTTGTCCTAACTATTTTTATTGTGGTCAATAATAGACTTAACTATCAACCTTATTTGGTTACAGCCATGAAATCTCCACTGGACAGAACCTTTACCTTGTTGATCTCAATAATTAATGTTTCCTGTCTTAACTATTTTTTTATTGTGGTCTATAATAGACTTAACTAGTAAAACTAATGTTAACTTATTCGGTTACAGCCATGAAATCTCTACTGGACAAAACCTTTACTTTGTAGAGCACAATAATAAATGTTTATTATCTTAACTAATTTTATTGTGGTCAATAATATACTCAACTAGTAAAACTAATGTTAACTTATTTGGTATTATTGTTCTGTTTTCACCGAAAACATCAGTTATCTAATCTGAACAAGAATTTAGTGTTATTTGCTTTCAAAGTACATGTTATTGGAGTGATCACACATGTCAAAGTGGGTATTTTAATGGTCGTAATAAGTTAACCTGCTAACTCAACAATATTTATTTGATCCTTCTGAAAAAAAACAATAGGTTTCGTATGAGTTTTCGTATCACTATGTGTGCTAAGCAGGCCAATTTGAGAACAAAATATGTCGCCAATCATCCAATTTGGTTGCATTCTTACCATAACACTTTACAGCTAGCCGCCGAACGTTATCTGACCCAGTTCTATTGTGTCGGGGTCAGATCATGTTTATGTTAACGTTCTGATGTCTACAAAAGTCCGACACATGATGTAAACACGTGAAAAATAACAATTTCAGTACACTTTTAGTAAGTACACTTTTATAATCTACTCGATTCCATGTCCGAAGATATTATGAAACGTTGTGCATTGAGATTGCTACACTGGGACTAAGAGTTTGGATGAAAAGTGTCTTGCACTGCGACGATGTAACACTAAAGTCCGAGATGGATGTAAACTTACCTCAATTTGGAGCATGAAAAATTTGCATTTTTGAGAGAAATTTAACAAAGGTTGTTTTGTATCTGTCCGATATCTATCCGTGACATGGCAACGTTCTGAGGCTCGGGTTAACTTTCTGTTGATCCTTGAGATGTAATCATAGATTCCTCCTCTCGCCATATGGAAGCAACATTTATGAGGTTGATATCCTCGAGCTTTTAGGTTCATTGTTCGGTACATTGTATAGGACGAACGAGGCTGAAGAGTACTCATAGATATTAAACCCTGACTATAAATCGATCCACAGAACGTCAACCACGGTAGCAGACCGTCATTTCAACAACGAAACAATTATCATTCGTGTATTACACCTATTCACGCCCTGTTGTCACATACTGTCCAATGTGTGCATTCAATCTTACATATGACATTTCGCAATATTGTTGCTATAAAACTAAGATGCACAAGTCCAACAATATGATGAGGAAAAATATATTTTGTTCCCGTATACCTCCATATCTGGTGCAATAGAACGTTAACATAAACATGAACTAACTCCAACATAATCGAATGGGGTCAGATAGTGATCGCCACTGCAATCGCCAGTAGCGACTGTTCATACGATTGGTGGTACGCTTGGTGGTACGATCACTAAAAGAATGGAAAAGATTGATAGCAAGCAGTCGTACGACCACGTGGCAGCGACCACCGACCTGTCGTGCCTTCAGTCGTAGCAACCACCGACCTGTCGTATTTTCAGTCGTAGGCTCGTAGCCATCACCGACCTGTCGTACAACCAGTCGTTGCAATAAATGACCAGTCGTACGATAAATCGCGACCTGACGCACGACCGCCCGTCTGATTAGACAGAAGGGCACAAAACTTGCAGCAGAAACCATATTTGCAGTTTTATAGTTGATGAAAAATTCTGTTGTTTTGGGTGAAATATTTTTCACTGTACATTTTATCCTCCTTTCGGGAAGCTTCAAATGGGTGGTACCACCAATCGTAAGGTCGTACTACCAGTCGGCACAGGTCGTGATTAATCGCACCACTGATCATGAAGTTGTACGACTGATTGCACCGCTAGTCGCCAGGTTGTACGACCAGTAGCACGACCGCTTTGGATGGTCAATAACGTGCGACAATGCCCGATTGGTGGTGCCACCTTTCCCGAATGGTGGCACGATTGTGCAAGACCAACGTGCGACCAGAGTGTCACAAGAAAGTGTCTGCGGCGGAGGCGGACGCGGCGCGACGATCGCAAATCCATGGTATCCGCCGAACTATGTGCGGGGGATACAATTACAGATGAATTCATGCACTGGAATTTATCGGAATAATCGGATCTGCTCTTTGTTCTCGAAGAGATGTTTGTTGATTCGTTAGATAAACTTTTGATTATCGAGTGGTGATGGGAGTTCTGTTCGATCGGAATAGGATGCTTTATATATAGGCATTGGTTCCATGTTTATTACTTTCAGCTCATTGTAAAAAATTAGCCCAATGGGCTAGAAAGGTTACCGGAGAAATATACCAAGAGAGTTAAGCCGAGAAAGTTGAAGGTCAAATTCAAGGTGACCACTGAAATGGCCATATCTCTAACCTTGAAAATGGGATCAAAGGTTAAATTCTAGATCACCAAACTATTCAGCATACATCATTTCCTATATGTTCACTATGGACCCCTAAGCTGTAAATTTGATAATAAGCGAGATATAAGCCATTTTGTAATCTGACTTTGAAAATAAAATGACTGACCTTGAAATTTAGGTCAAAGGTCAAATTCAATATCATTAAAATATTCAGAATATATCATTTCCTATATGTTCACAATTGATTCCTAAGCTGTAAAGTCGATAATAAGCGAGATATTAGCCATTTTGTCCTGTGACCTTGAAAATGAGGTCAAAAGTCAAATTCAAGGTCACGAGAATATTCAGCATATATCATTTCCTATATGTTCACAATTGATTCCTAAGCTGTAAAGTCGCTAATAAGCAAGATATTGGCCGTTTTGTCCTGTGACCTTGAAAATGAGGTCAAAGGTCAAATTCAAGGTCATGAGAATTTTCAGCATATATCATTTCCTATATGTTCACAATCAATTCCTAAGCTGTAAAGTCGCTAATAAGCAAGATATTGGCCATTTTGTCCTGTGACCTTGAAAATGAGGTCAAAGGTCAAATTCAAGGTCATGAGAATATTCAGCATATATCATTTCCTATATGTTCACAATTGATTCCTAAGCTGTGAAGTCGATAATAAGCGAGATATTAGCCATTTTGTCATGTGACCTTGAAAATGAGGTCAAAGGTCAAATTCAAGGTCATAAGAATTTTCAGCATATATCATTTCCTATATGTTCACAATTGATTCCTAAGCTGTAAAGTCGCTAATAAGCAAGATATTGGCCGTTTTGTCCTGTGACCTTGAAAATGAGGTCAAAGGTCAAATTCAAGGTCACGAGAATTTTCAGCATATATCATTTCCTATATGTTCACAATCGATTCCTAAGCTGTAAAGTCGCTAATAAGCAAGATATTGGCCATTTTGTCCTATGACCTTGAGAATGAGGTCAAAGTTCAAATTCAAGGCCACGAGAATATTCAGCATATATCATTTCCTATATGTTCACAATTGATTCCTAAGCTGTAAAGTCGATAATAAGCGAGATATTAGCAATTTTGTCCTGCGACCTTGGAAATGAGGTCAAAGGTAATTTTCAAGGTCACGAAAATATTCAGCATATATCATTTCCTATATGTTCACAATTGATTCCTAAACTGTAAAGTCGATAATAAGCGAGATATTAGCCATTTTGTTATGTGACCTTGAAAATGAGGTCAAAGGTCAAATTCAAGGTCACAAGAATATTCAGCATATATCATTTCCTATATGTTCACAACTGATTCCTAAGCTGTAAAGTCGATAATAAGCGAGATATTAGCCATTTTGTCCTGTGACCTTGAAAATGAAGTCAAAAGTCAAATTCAAGGTCACGAAAAAAAAATTCAGCATATATCATTTCCTATATGTCCACAATTCATTCCTAGTCTCTAATTTCAATATTAAGTGAGATGTTAGGCTTAATGTGTGCCATTATAAAGCATAGGAAAATTTAACATGGGAAAGTCACATTTGGGCCGAGTTTGGGCCCAAAATGGCCCACTTCAAGCGATTCAAGCGCAACGAAATTTATACATGTCACAGGGGTACATATGAGGAGTGTTTTTCATCAATAAGAAAAAAAAGTTACTGAACAGATTTTGAGAAAACGACCGTCGAAGTCCAAAATTGGCCATTTTTCGACGAAAACGGCCGCTCTGACCTTGAAACCAAGGTCAGAGGTCAAATTCAAGGTCACGACAATATTCAGCATATATCATTTCCTATATGTCCACAATTGATTCCTAGTCTCTAATCTCAATATTAAGTGAGATATTAGGCTTTAATGTGTCCCATTATAAAGCATAGGAGAATTTAACATGGGAAAGTCCCATTTGGGCCGAGTTTGGGCCCAAAATGGCCCACTTCGAGCGACTCAAGCGCAACGAAATTTATACATGTCACAGGGGTACATATGAGGAGTGTTATGCATCAATAAAAAAAAAAGTTACTGAACAGATTTTGAGAAAATGGCCGCCAAAGTCCAAAATCAGGCAGTTTTCGTCGAAAACGGCCGCCATTTTGAAAAAAATGCGAAAATCAAAAAACTAAAAAAAAGCTTTCCTGGAAATATTTTTAGGTATTTTTGTGCAAAATTTCAGAAATATTCGCCTGTAAACTTTAATGATAAAAATGTGGACGGACGGACGACGGACGCCGGACGACGGACGACGGACGCAACGACACGGCAATAGGTTATCGGACCAAAGGTCCGGTAACCTAAAAAAGGATATAGCCAACTTCTTTCGAAATATATCTTTATGGCTAGTGTGTACAATAACGTGGGCAATTTTATTACCAACTAATTTCTATCCAACCTAGGTTATGATTATGATAGAAATGTAAGTATCAATCTATTACCATCAATACATCCAGATTTTGATGATGTTAATTAATAACAAACGCAAAGTACAACAGTTTGCAATAGAAACAAAGCCCGACCAAATAGTTTATCCAAAGACACACTGGCGTCATCAGGGGCAGACAGTGTGTTAAATGTAGTTGTTGTGTTAAATAAAGTAAAGTGCTTTAAATAAATAAATAAATAAAATAAATAAATGAATAAAGTGCTCTTTATTACACACTAGATGTTCTTTTATCTGTATTTATCATTTTGTACCATTGATTAACTCATCGTTGTCATTGATTATCATAGAGAAACAGGATTGCCCACTAAATTGAACATGTGTTCCATATTTATTCCTGTGAAATATTCGCCGGCATGAATTGACTACATACTGCTATGGAACAAAATATTTTTTATCCATATAACTAGAATAGTGGTGTTATTCTCGTAATTGAGTTTCGACAAACCTGGACAGAAAAAAAATCGACCTGATTACTAACAATATATACAAAGTCAAATGGATGTAACCACGATCCGGTCGATAATTACAAACCTATAAATCGTTCGTAAATGCATTACGTTGCATATTGTTGAGAATGCCAAAGGATGTAGCGCAGCAAATATTGGCTCTTTGAATATTGGAAAACCTGATGCCGTCGTCATACTTTTCTTTTTGCTGATAACATTAGTAGCTTGGGTGGCCTTTCCTTACATAGTAACACAAGATTTGCAGGTACTCAAGCCTTCATGTGGTACTTAAGACTTCGTGCAAACCACAATAACATTCATCAGTATTATTTATGCGTACGTGACTTCGGGAAAGTCGCATCTGTTCACCTGTAAAATACATGGGCATGAATGGCCGTATCCATTTCTCAACCGTCGAATGATTATAGCTCTCCTCATCGACCCCGACATTTATTTTTAAGCTGAATGGCCGAGTGAATATTAGCGTGGGTGGTTGCCCACATTGCTGAACTAGAATATCTGCTCAATAGGACCTGGATAGGATGAAATGATCACTCTTCCGGAAAACCTGATTTCACACTCAGCAGCCTTGGTGATATTCACATGACTTTGGTTTTAGTACGAATAGTATAACTCGGATTTGACCATTTACATTGATTTTGTAAATCTCGTCCATTGCTTCGGTCTTTGAATGTGTGCTTGTCTGCTTCTTAGTAGATATGCTTTGCAATAATATGTTACTGTTTTATCCGCACTTGTTGAAAGTTTAAATGTTCAAATATGGCATGAAAAATAATATTCATAAGCTTATATGATGATGAGTTAAATGGCGAATATCTCACTGCTCATACTTACCGTTGCTCGAAGTAACAAGACCATAAATAAAGTTATTTCAAAGTCAATTCTGCCATATGCAGTAACCAGGTAACTATCAAGAATAACATCCTCGTAATGGTCTCCTGAAAAAAATGGATGTGGCCTTTTGGTAATACACACACCTTATTCATGCCCGAATACGCACACGCACCTACCATTTTGATGTGAAAAAAATGCTGTAAGTATCCATCTATTACCACCAATACAGCTAAATTTTGATGATTTCAATAACAAACGTAAAATACAACATTTTGCAGTAGAAACAAAGCCCCACCAAATATCTTATCAAAAGACACACTGGCGTCATCAGGGGCAGACAGTGTGGTAAATGTAGTTGTTTCTACTGTACACCTGATGGAATTAGTATACAACCTACGAAAATAATTCAGAAATCCGAAACAAACCCCATGGAATAGATATATGACAAGTACATAAGTACCTAATCACAAGCCAAATGGCTACTGAGTTGATGGTATCCTCGTGAGATGGCCTTGAGGTGTACATATGTGCCACGAATTGTCAAACAGTATACTGCGTTGTAGTGTTGCACACTGGCACCAAGTAACACTCCACATTTTAGAATGCAGATTAGGTACATTAATATTCGGTTCACCTATGAACACAATAGTTATTGCTCAGACTATTGCACTTGTGAATGTCTGGTTTTAAATTCGTGTTTCTTATATACATCACTTTCTGAGATACACTGACCTACTTCACTGAAAGGCCAGTATTGGCCTCGACCTTTTACCTCTAAATTTTGTGAGCCAAAAGTACTTTGCTGTGCATATTTCTGTGCTTATACACATTATTTTTGCTATTACTCACAACGATATAGCTTGAATATGCAATTTTGCTCATATTGGGACTGAGTCTGATCGCATAGGAACGTCTATTACGTCCTGGATGGATGATGATGTCGGGAAAAGCTGACATGGAGCACCAGGGGGTGGTTCTACATAGACGTGGAATCAATACCCAGTATCAAGTATTCCGAGCAAACAAAACAGGGTCCGTTATCCAATCTCATAGTCCGGGGACAGAAAGTCATATCAGGCATACGAAGTGAGAGAAAACAAAAATGACAGGGAAACTCATGAACCCCCGTAAATGGCCATCAGGAGGTGAAATCAGGTGTTCCGGAAAGAGTGAGCATTTCCTGCCCCACTAGTGGCACCCGTCATGAATTCCCCAAAATTAACATGAAAACAGATCTAGTTGCATGGCAGACATGGATTTGCTGTATTTATCAACCAGATCATGATGACGTCCATAGAATTTCTTAAACATCATACATCATATAAAATCAAACTTCGGACAAGGTGAGCTTTAAGGTCAAATTTGATACCCATGTGTACTTTTCAAGGTCATATGAGGAAGGCTTAATTTGTGGTCTTCTACAATACGCACTTTTGAAGTCGATATACGAAAATTAGAACCGTGTATGTGATTTTCACATTTTGCGTTGTTATCACAGTAACTTTACGTGATTTTAACGAGACCTATATCACCCACGGACTCACCCAAAAATTATGTGACGATCAGAGCAAACTGTGGCCTGCAATGCACTAATATACTAACACAGAGAGTAACAGACCGACATGCACAGCCGATCAACATGTTTGACGAATCTTCGATTCCGGCAAGTTATAATTCAATTTCATTACATTTTTTCACAGTGAAGATAATGGAGAACCAATTGCATTTTAGTTCACACGACTGTCCACAGACTAGAAACCTAACAAGAAGCCCAAGCGTTGCTTTGATACAACATATGGAGTCTCTGGTCTCTGTCACATATGGAGTCTCTGTTCAATCAGTGCATTTTGTCCCACAATTGATGTTTTCTGAGTCCTTCAAATCTGATGCAAGATCCTGACTGCATATATATCATGTCTGATACTATGATATTACATGTATGTGTTTATAATGTAAACCAATGAAGCATGTATATTTTACGCCTAATCGCTATTATTTTGTGCTGTTTGGTAATATACGTGCGTTTTGCTTTTTGCATGGTAGGATATTTGATTAGTGTGCATGTTTCATTTTTCCATGTACACATGTTCCTTGTGAACCATATCATGTACCATGCGCGTAGATCTAGTATCCACTGAAAGAAGCGGATTCCTGTGGGGTGGAAAGAAAGGGCCCACTTCTTGTCAGACGAAACAAAAGTTTTGACAACGAATTTGTTGGATATTAACCTGTGACAGGATATTGAATTAAGCACTGCATTGAATACAAATGATCTGAATACGTATGATATGATCTATGTTGACGCAGTCGTGGTCACCACCTATCGTGACGTGTATGAATGCGTCTGTGTACTGGGACAATCTGCTCCTGTATTGGGTGAACCACTGTTCATGAGCAGTTCTCCAAGTAACCTCCATGAAAGAGAAACTAATTGTTCACGAATTACATTACAATGGGGTGCAGTTCTGAAGTACTATGCTAACTTAAGACAAAAGAATTGTGTTGCAATTATTTCGTTAGGAAAAAGATTTGCGTACAAAAATATTATTAGCAGAACATACTGGAGTGTATTGATGAATATAGCTGTCGACTAAGACATATGCCTATTGCATGGGGACTAGAATTCCTGCCGAAACTAACTGAGAAAGTTTTGTTTTCTTTCATAACACCGATATGGATGAAAGCGACCATTAAAACAAATTATTTTGATTAAAAATATTTTGTTCCTGGATACTTGTGACAGAAGCATGCATTATGATATGATCATGCTGGGGCAAATATATTGCTTCATCGTATACTTTCATTACAAACATTACCATGGAAACCATGCACGTCAGCCAGTTTCCGCTGAATCATAGCAAAGCGATGACATCAATCTATGTGAAAGAGAAATGATCATAGAAGACATATTTCCATTAGTTCATACTATCAGCTAGCATTCAGCTAGCATTCGACCATATTTAGAATTATAAAAAAAAACATTGATATGAAGCAAACTGTTGAAATCAACATTATTGTCTAATGGATTATACTACTGTGTCCGTATTTTAGGTTACCGGACCTATGGTCCGATAACCTATTGGCATGGCGTTGCGTCCGTCGTCCGTCGTCGTCGTCTACATTTTTATCTTTTTTGTTTACGGGCGAATTTTTCTGAAATTTTGCACAAAAATGCTTAAAAATAATTCAAGAAGGAAGTATTTTTTAGTTTTTTGATTTTCGCATTTTTTTCAAAATGGCGGTCGTTTTCGACGAAAAATGCCTGATTTTGGACTTTGGCGGCCATTTTCTCAAAATCTGTTCAGTAACTTTTTTGATACTTTTTGATACATAACACTCCTCATATGTACTCCTATGATGTTTATAAATTTCGTTGCGCTTGAATCGCTCGAAGTGGGCCATTTTGGCCCAAACTCGGCCCAAATGGGACTTTCCCATGTTAAATTCTCCTATGCTTTATAATGGGACACATTATGCCTAATATCTCACTTGATATTGAGATTAGAGACTAGGAATCAATTGTGGACATATAGGAAATGATATATGCTGAATATTCTCGTGACCTTGAATTTGACCTCTGACCTCAGTTTCAAGGTCAGAGCACAAAATGGCTTATATCTCGCTTATTATAGACTACGGCTTAGGAATCAATTGTGGACATATAGGAAATAATATATGCTGAATATTCTCGTGACCTTGAATTTGACCTCTGACCTCAGTTTCAAGGTCAGAGCACAAAATGGCTTATATCTCGCTTATTATCGATTCTGCAGCTTAGGAATCAATTGTGGACATATAGGAAATGATATATGCTGAATATTTTGATGACCTTGAATTTGACCTCGACCTCATTTTCAAGGTCACAGGACAAAATGGCTAATATCTCGCTTGTTATCGACTTTACAGCTTAGCAATCAATTATGAACATATAGGAAATGATATATGCAGATTATTGTCATGACCTTGAATTTGACCTTTGACCTCATTTTCAAGGTCACAGGACAAAATGGCTAATATCTCACTTATTATCGATTTTACAGCTTAGGAATCAATTGTGGACATATAGGAAATGATATATGCTGAATATTCTCAGGACCTTGAATTTGACCTCTGACCTCATTTTCAGGGTCACAGGACAAACTGGCTTATATCTTGCTCCTCTATTGATTGTATGGCTTGGGAATCAATTGTGGACATGATATAGAAAATGATAGAAAATACATTGAATATTTTGATGACCTTGAATTTGACCTTTGCCCCTTCATTTTCAAGGCAACAGCACAAAATTGCTAATATCTCTCTGATTATTGAATTTAGAGCTTAGCAATCAACTGTGGACATGATATATGCTTAATGTTATATATGCTGAATATTCTCTTGACCTTGAATTCAACCAGTGACCTGGCTAACATCTAAAAGATTAAACATTGTCCGGTAACCTATCTTCGGCCCTTGGCCTAATTTTTTTCAACACAAGAAATGTCCTTGAGAATAATGGACATTGAACATATATGGCTATACTGAGTGATGTGTGATGTTCCTACAATGTACACGTGTATTGTGTTGTTCGATAGTATAAGAGTATTGGCCAGGTATATTAGAGTCACTTTCTCTATATGGTCAAAACGTTTATAATCACCAATGTGAAGAGTTATTCGAGGTAATTGAAATGAATCCATAAACCAATCCGAGTTCATTGAGGTTGGACCACTTCATTGGTCTCAGCAACAGAGGAAATTATTGGCGGATAGTGCATTAAGTGCACATGTCCTTTGCACAACCCTGCTTTATCTGCGTGTGGGCAGAAAGAGTCAAGAATTTAACCTCTATAATTAGGTGCAGTGCAAAATGAATATCAATCTGACGTATTGTAATTAGTTTAACAATATAATTGCGCAGTTTCAAAGGTATGGAATGTCGATTACCTACTGTATCATAGTAATAGCAAATTGACGTTGCATTCAGTCAGTCAGTGGTTAATACAATAACTGCTGACCGAAGTTATTGGACACTTCATTGTTTCTTCGATAACTTTTATCTGTCTCAAATAAAGAATAATTGGAATACGATAATCAGCTAGTATTCACGTGGTTTGCAGTGTGTGGTTTTTCCACCCTTCAACGTTATTTATAGTGTCATAATTAAGCAATGTCCTACCGTTCTTCATATTTTCCGCATTATTAGTCTTATTACAAAAAGGTTCCCAGTCATTTTGATTCATTGCCATGAATATTTTTTTCTTGACAAAAAAAACATGTTGGAAAAAATGTTTTCGAAATTTGAATTCAATATTGTGTCACCCACAAAGAGTGATTTTTAAGCTTCTGGACATTCATTGTAGCACTGATCCATATATATCGCTGACCATCTCATTGCATAATGAGCGTGGGAGTGATATTCGCATATGCAGAACAAAGAAATGATTAATGTTGTTATCATCGCTAGTGAAGTTCTGACACCATCAATGTTTGGGTCCGAGAATGTATTAAAGAGACTACTCCATTAAATACAATTTTTGTTATGAGCTTAATGCAGAAATCAGCTTAAAGTTGCTTGTGTCATGCGTGTGTGTAGCCGACAAGCATGTAATGGAAAGTCTACTACGCCAGGAGTAGGCTAACGACTTCGTATGTGAAAACAACTCAGTAAGTGTGAAACCTCATAAGGTAAATGTTAATCTGTAAAATAGTTGTTACTGCGAAAAATAGTTAATATTAACATTGGAATTTCTTAGATTATGTATTCTGGTTTGTATACCGTCCACCATGTTTATTTGAATGCATGCGTTTTTTATTGGTACAACAATGATATGTTGAACAGATATGAGAAAAATTTTATGCCACAATGTTATTGCTTTCCCTCGCAATATTATTTCGTTTCCTCGCATTCCGGATTGAGATCCCTCGTGATCTTGTTACATGATCTTGTAATCCTAACTGCGTTCCCTGCGATGATCTTGATTTTGCAGACACTCATAGCCTCTGATGTTTGCAACATTATCGCGAGGGAATGTAATCCAGAATGCGAAGGAACATAGTAGGATCGTAAGAGAAAGCAAGAAGATCACGAGGTGTTGAACAAATTTCTTCCATGTCATCTCAACGGCTCTGTAGCAGTTGAAAATCGTCCGTGCGTTTTTTCTAGTTTCACTGGTTACTTTTCCGGTGGATATTGTCTCGACCAGTATGATTAGTTTTCTCAGCTCTTGCTACATTAATCGTCATATCAGATGTACGGCTGATATCGAAACGGAATTGGACATCATGAAAGTTTCACTGCATGAAGCAAGTCAAGATTGTTGACGTTCACAAAATGAATTGCTCTTGGTTATGGAACACATTTCCATTTTGTACAGATTCGTCATGTGTACCCTATATTGTATTTGGTCGGATTCCATACAGATTCTTGTAATTGATGTATCCATGTGTTCGGTTCAGTACAAATATTCTATAATATGCCAGACATTTCGTCACTATTTTGAGTGCTAGATTTGCATTCTTACCATCTATTTAAAAATTGATGATTGCCTTGACCGCACACGTTCAGAAAATTCACATTTTGTAAGTAGCTTTCTTGCTACTGTATCATACAATTTTCCATCCTGGCGACTTCCAGATGGAATGGGAATGACTTCCCGATCCTTTAGAAGGAGCACTGACAAGGATGTGCCAGCAGTCTTTCCCAGCGTTAATGATTGCATTTGACAAATTTATACGACAAAGCTTTTCTCCTCGCCTACACTAATATGTTTTCAGAAATTTTCTTGATCATCATATCCTACTTATCTTCCACTTAGATAAAACTATACTCGATTAACATCAGTATACTATACTCGGATCAGTTATCAGCGAACCGGGACAAAACATGGATTGAGATAGAAAGTTTTGAGGGAGGAGATTTCGACTGGCACTTCGACTGGCACTTGGTATAATTTTTTATCACCCACAATCCAATATCACAATCGATGTATGTCATGATGAGTTTCACCACTGTTGATATGAGTCATCATGTTATTTAGCAGCTGTATAAACAGATATTCAATATGATCTGGTCATATACGTCGAATATTATTTTTCAAATTCCCTGTATCTATAAAGAAAGCTGAATTGTATCAAATGAGTTGCATTACTGCAATATGAACTCTGTTTTAGTCGACCGTTTTGACCTTGTGACCAGCAGTGTGTGAAATCAATGGTATGGGTGAGTGACGTTCAAGTAACATATTCCTCATGGAAAATTATGTATTTAATGTCAGACGAACAGCAGCAACGGTGTGGTTATAGGTCATTTTGCTGGTCATAGAATGGTGTACTAATCGACATATTATGAAGGAAAAAACGAGTAACTGTCCATTAGTAGATTATAGGCCCGAAGAATGTGATTGTGTGCGGTGTGAATGTGCGTGATCTATAACATCAGTTTCCCATTTGTTCTCATTCGAACCAGTCATGAATTTAGACAATGTCGCAAATGTAGACATATTCATAACACGTACCTTGAGAAGTGCACCTATATTGATCTGCACTTTTTTTCAGCCAGGATATCAATACTTTTACAATTTGGGCATATCCCATGTAACTCAAGGTTGCCAAATCCGTATCAGAATTTCATTGTTCAAACTCGCTATTTCACCGTCAAATTGTGCCATTTACAACTGCAATACAATCGGATATACTTGGAGACCGCTTGCTGAAAATTGCACACGTAAGTCTCTGTGGTCTCTCTGTTTCAATAGATTGAATGGATGTTCCATGTTCAGAGTAATATTACATACATGTATCTACTCATCAAATAATTTGTCATATGTATTCGATTAGTTAAAAGTCTCACTTTGCCCTATATGTAGGCTGAGCAATATGTTCTAGCTTCCGGACGTTACATTGTCTGTTCATTCAGATGATATAGTATTGACAAATACTTCATACATTAGGGTATCCACGTCAATCGCATTGAAGTCATTCGGTAAGACCCACCTTGCATTTCATGCCATCTTCTGGGAAAATCGTTCATGCATAGCGAAGTCAGTATTGTTGACAAATTTTAGTCACCTTACTGGTCAGCACCGACCATGTTCCATGAATATCGATTAATTTTAGTCATGCATGATTAAACTGAGAAAACTGGAATATCTTTATATGGCAAGGTGGGTCTACATACAGAAAGGCACAAACAATTTGCACATGTCGATAATGTACCCCATTACAGCTGAATTTGCACACCAACTATTATAGATCCTTCAGATCCGCTATATGTTCTAGAATAGATTTACTGTGATTCATCAGGCAACATTTCGATGGGATGACACAATACTCATGGTGGAGGTGTGATTTTTCAACTGGTATTTTCAACTGGTATTCAGCTGGCCACCGTGTGATACTCAAGCCTCACAAACATGCGTAACCGGACATGTGAGAACTTGATAGTGACCAAATATTGCAGAAGTGGTGTTTTTTTTCTCTTCAAGATGTTTCTGAATAATCTGAACACATTCAATTTAAGAATCGCAATAATTAATAAATATGATGGAATATATAACTGTTATGCTATGTTGTGTTGAGGAATGACAAATTCTCTCATCTAACAACATCATTTTAAGGAAATAAGATATTCCTATGTATGTTAACGTGCTTTGTTTATTCGTTCGACAAACAACATCTCAGACAGAAATTTGTTTATGTTTACACCGTATGTTTTTGTGGTGTAAATATCCCAATTTAATATATTAGTAAATATCCCAATTATTCACCCAGTGAGCAGCATAAGCATTACAGTGTGTGTTTTCATGCCTCCCAGCTTATTACAGCGTCCACAAGTCAACCACATTGCATTTATATTATGTCAAATAAGATCAGGGTTTGTTTTTACAATATCAACCGTGTATATTTCACATTGAAATACACTTACATCCTGTACAATGTAGTTTTGCAGTATGTATTACTTTTAGCACTATGGTTTTCCAGACATTGGCTGGACATTTCATTAGTGTTTGCATTTTTCTATGTACGCATGTTCCTTGTGAAACATATCATGTACGATGCGCACAGTATCCACCATTACTCGCAAGTCATGTTGGTCAATTAACCAAATTCCTGTGGGGAAGAGAGAAAGAGCACACTTTGTGTCAGATCCGAACAAATTTACTGACAACGAATTAGTTAGATATTCAGCTATGACATGGCATTGAATTAAGCATAACACTGAATACAAATGATCTATGTGGAAGCATCGGTACCAGTCGTGGTAGCATCGGTAGCAGTCAATGGTGACTGCTTCTGTGAACTGGACAATCAGTCCCGTACTGTATGAAGCGCTGTGCATGAACAGTGTTCCAAGTAATCTCAAGGAAAGAAAAACTAATTCACGAATCACATGAAAATGGGGATGCAGCTCGGAAGTACTATGTCAACTTTGGACAAAACGAATGTGTCGCAGGGATTTTGTTAGGGAAGAGAAATACATAACAAGTATATTGCAATATTAGAAGACACAAGAGTGATCAGAATATAACAGAACCTCGCTATCAACTACATTTGCTCATTGTGTCTGACGTGGATAGAGACTAGAATCCCAAATGGGGAAGGGCTCTCGTTTCCATTCATAACACCGATATTGGTCAAGGAGACCGTTAAAAGAACTTTGATCCCTAATATTTTGTTCCCTAATGAATCATGGGAATAGAGTCAATAGACAATATATAACTTCATTTTATAGCTTACAATGTTTGCATCACTAACATTAGCACAGGCATTACGCACGTCAGCCAGTTTCAGTTATCACATCTGTGTTCTTCCGATGAACATCCGTGCCTAAAAAAACTTGGATTTCATGGCATGTATGCAGTCTTTGTGGATTTTGCATATATAACTAGTGGTGTTCTGCAGTTAAAAAGCTTCTAACATTGTTTTACATGTCGTTTTGACAAAACCTTAAATGTCTGGTATTCCTACGCCGAACACACATGTTTTGAGGGGACCTCGACTGTCAGATGCTCGGTCGGAAACTGGTGATTTTTTTCATTTAGACATAGCGAAAAAACGAGCGTGTGACCATATGACGAAATGGCATTTTCATTACTGCCCAGTGATGTAGCTGTCAGAAAAAAACGAACAGTATATTTAGTTTCTTCCCCTTTGATATAGATGAGAGGGTCCGAAGTGGGACAATTTACATTGATTTATATAGGGCCTTTAAACCCGAGTGTGCAACCTTCAGCTGAATGATAGCAGATGTATATGGAGAATGGTGCATCTATGTGGGGGATTATAAGGAATAGATCTCCATCATTTCGCACTATCAGTTCGAATCGAATCCCTTTACCTCAGAACGACGTCAATTTAAGTTGGCTAATATGAGTAGTGAAGTATTGTTCTTTTGACGGAACCACTGCATCGAACACTTAAACATTTCAAGAGGTAGCTTATATATGCGTACAGGAGACATCGCTTTGAAAGTTAGCTGATATGGATTATTAGGAGACAGTATAGGAGACAATCTACTAATTTCCGAATGTCACTCGGGTGCAGCTGTCAAACTTATTTCACGGCCAGTGCGACATAAATCCTTGTCGACAGAGTCAAAATGGTTGCATGTAATTCTCAAGATAATGTAGATAATGTGTTATTTATTTTGTTGTTGTTAATATTTTTATTGTTAAACGGCACTCGTATAGAAGTAGTTATGTTATCGTTGACAAATATCGTAATATGTGGTGTCAAATCACGGATAACCATTCTTCTGGGAATTTCAATTAATGAGAATTTCAGATGATTGGTTTGTATGGAAGTTATCGTCTTCCATTTTGATAACTGAGATTCAGGCTACAGGAACTAATATAGTCAACTTTATTTGATCACATGTTACAAAAGGCTGCACCAGTTGCTTCTAAGTTTTGTGAGATTTCCCTGGGATTTGTATCACACAAGAAACAGAACATGCCATCTTGTGTAGATGTAGTTTGAAATTCTAATATACATATATCTGTTGCTCGATGTGTATCTGTTTTGCTTGACACTTAGAGGTATTGGTTCCAAGTTTCAAACGTGCATACTCGAAAGTTATATATTTTAGAATGCTGAGATTATATGGTGCCTGCTACCTTACCAGATGAGCTTAAATTTGCCCATACGTATGATTATAGTTCTCAAGATGCTTCTATGACATGCATGTATATTATTTTGCTCAGTAATACAATTGTATAGACCAAGTATAGTTGATAACTTCACCTCTGTCTCTTCTCTCAATGGTAATAACATTTATAATATCAATATGGAGAAATATAAATGATAATTGAAATGAATCCATGAAGCAAAACGAGTTCACTGAGGATGGACCACCTTTTTTCAATTATGTGGATAATGCATTGATAGCGCATGTCTTTTGCTATTTATTAGCGATGCTTTATCTGGGTCGGGGCAGAATGACTCAGCAATTTAATCTCCCCAAATATTAGGTGCAAACATCCGAACAATCTGACGTTTTCAAACAAAATATTATACCAGTATAATTGTGCGTTTAAATGGTCCTGGAACACAAATGACTATTGTACCCTAAAAATAACAAATTGACGTTGTGCGCAACCAGTCAGCAGTTAATGCATTAAATTTTGACTTAAGTTACAATATGGTGCCTTCACTAAGACCGACATACCCTTTAATGTCTAGAGCCACAGGACATGTTAAATTATATTCGAGACAGAAACAATAACTCACCGATACTCGAGCAGAACTGACGTGTGATGAGCAGAGTAAGAAATCCAGTGGTGCGGAACAAAATAGGGTGTTTAATATCACGACTATTACAGTTCACACTTGAGGTTACCTGTTGAATCGTGTGTCCATTACCTGCATAGTCTAGTGAGAAATATAGTCCCCATGTGATCAACGATCGAATCAATGATTATTAAGAGCATGAGATGCATCAATCGGTCATTCTCAGACACTATAAGGCTGCAGAGAGTTACCTGGGGTAAAGTAGATCACACTATAGATGTATGAATCAAACTATTGCCAATACCATAAGATTATGATGCAGTCAATAGAAAACCCAAAACGACTAATGTCTGCAATAGAAATAAAGCCCGACCAAACATTGATACCAAAAGACATCAGGGGCACACAATGTGTAAATGTACTGTATACCTGATGGACTATAAATGACCAGTTTGTTGCTCCAATGCCCTATACATTCCTATAAATATCCAAGTATTACTACAAGTTAATATAAACTGTCTACCATACGTATATTCTAAGAGAAACCCGATCAAAGACTGTCATTTTTTTGTAGAAGACGCATTTGTGTGTTTTAGGTGTCGGACACTATAATATAAATCTAACATACAGTGCTACTCGAGATCACAACCAGATAGAGCGCAGACTCGGTTGAATGAACAGTAAGTTGTTAGGTGCTCTATCTGGTTAAGACCACTCTTACTATCGTGTATCCAATAATTATTGGAGAAAAACAATGAATTTTTGATGATGTATTCTGGTTGGTATGCTGTCCGCCAGGTTTGTTTGAATGTATGATTTCTTTTCTTGATATAAACATGATAATATGTTTGAAGTTGTATTTTTCTGGTTTAAAGTGATCAACAGCTGCCCCCGGAATAGCTGTGCACTGCAAAAGTTTCAATGCTTACCCAAATGTGTCTAAATATGACATTGAAAATCGTATATTTAAAATTGTATCACACAGAAAGGTTCCCGTGCAGCGATGCTAAAGTAATAGCAATAGTGAAATATATAGAAAAATACACCGTCCCATCACTTCGTTGTATGGTATATTATAGCAATGACTCTCCAAATATTCAGTTTGATTATTTTGTGTTGCAAATAACGAAATGTAGGGAAATCCATGTTAGTATTTGTTTATGTTAACACGAATGTAGACAATTCGTTCACATCGTGCGTTTTTTTTTGGTATGATCGAACTCCACTGCAACGTCATGTCGAGAAAAAAATGATACAGTAATTTACGTGTTGCCGCGTGAAGAACATCGCGAGAGGTTTCATCCGAAAATATCTTTCATGTCCTTTCTTCGACTCCAAACAGGTACAAGTTTGGTATTCGTTCGTACGGTTTTGTATATGTTCTTTGATTGCATTTTGGTGTATATTATCGTGAAAGACTATTAGTAGTCTTCTAATACTACAGCGGTATTCTAAGTGACACTTCCAATTACTTATTTCCAATTCATAGTTCCGATGATACATAAGCCCCGCCCACTTCCATATTTACTACCCAATCAAAAGACGTCAAAAAACGCGCCAAAACGTAAAAGTCCCACAAACAAAACCGGCGTGTTCAACAGCCCAATCTCTTGAATGAAGTGGGATGACAGTGTACTTCTGACGCACTCACGGCCAAGTAAAGCCAAATAAGTTAAATTTTTAAGCTTACAATATATTCTCCATCCCCTTATGAGTATAGACGTGTGAAATATGGTGTAATATTTTACAAAACGAATGTGTAAACAGAAGCAAGCAAAAGTTACATTATTCCCGACTTGCTCAAGCAAAAGCACATGGTATGTTTGTGGGACTTTTCCTGCGGTTGCCAAGGGGGCGTGGCCTGTTGGGATGTCGTCGGAACTATGAATTGCTTGATTTATACGCTACGCTCGCTCGTGAACTGTCTGCATCCATTCTCTCGACCGTACATATGTGAGCCGTGAAATTCCGCCCAACCAGGTTCGATCCCTTAAACAATTAACTCTGGTCTGGTAAAAAGCGGTTTTCGAATGATGCTCTATTGCTTTCGGTTGTGGAATATATTTCCGTTTTTCACAAATTTGTCATTTTCAATCGATATTGTATTCGATCAGATTCCATACAGATTTATGATTGATGTTTGCATGTTTTTAGTTCAGAACTGCTCTCACCAAACATATCTAGCATTTTGTCACCATGATAGTGTTTTTACATTCTTTGAGTAGCTTTCTTGCTGATGTATTCTACAAGTTGACATCATAGCCACTTGCAGTTGGAATGAAATTGACTTCCAGATTCTTTCAAAAGAGCACTGTCGAGAATGTGCCAGCAGTCTTCCCAGCTGTAATTATTACATTTGACAAATACGGCAAAGCCTCAGTCTACAACTACTCGACATTCAAGTTATCGGTGAACCGGGAAAAATTGTGATTTTTTAATTGTCATGGATTGAGAAAGTTTTGAGAGAGGAAAAGAATGTCTTGAGATTTGGACTGGTATTTGACATAAAATATCACTCACAATTCAATTACATAATCTTCAGAATTGATGGCAGGGTTCACCGGTGTTCATGTCAGTAATCATGTTATTTAACAACTGTGTGTAAGTATCAATCTATTACCACCGATACAGCGATACACCGATGTGTCATATGCGTCAATTAGGGGTTTTTCAAATTCCTTGTATCTGTAACATTCCTCACGGAAAAGTATGTATTTAAGGGGCAGCACGACTGGAGGAATTCCATGTCAGTCGTGGTCTACTTCATAAGTTCAAACTGAAATTTCTACAAATTAGCCCAAGGGCTAAGATAGGTTACCGGTCAATTTTGGTTTTAAACATTTCAGGTGGCATACGACCTTGAGAAATTACCAATTAGGGTCATCTTTGTGAACTTCAATGTCAACATTAGATATACTGCATATGACTTTAATATTATGTCAATAATACAAACATATAAGCTCTATCAACAAGTGTTTTGTCTGTAGAGGCCAATTTACACATGTCAAGTCAGGCAAAATTTCGTTAAGTTCAAGTTCAAGGATGTGCTATACATGCCTTATTATAAGCGTATACACAATCCTAATCTGTATGTGCAAATTGGCCTCAGAGCCCAATTTACACATTTCACGTCAGACATTTAGCACCCAAGGTCATCCGAGGTCAAGCTCAAGGTCAACATTAGTTGTGCCATATATGATATCCTATGTGCTTGTAATGCAAACATAAGCCTTAGATGCAAGCATTTCGTCTGTAAAAGCAGATTTGGGCAATTTTTGAACAAAAAGGCTGTTTCGACCCTCAAGGTCATCTAAGGTCAAATTCAAGGTTGAATTTTTTTTTTGCCTAGAAATGGCCCAAAAAGGATAGTAATGTGATTTGGGGCAAAAAAAAAATTTTTTTGGCAACCCGTCAAATATTCAAAATGGCCGTCAAACGGTGACCGGCGATTCAAGGGCAACGAAACTTATACACGTCACAAAGGTACATTAGAGGAATCTTTTTAAACAAAAATCTCAAAACTGATCAGACAGCTTTTGAGAAAATGGCCGCCAAAGTTAAAAATTGAGCATTTTTCAACGAAAACGGCCGCCATTTTGAGAAAACTAAAAAAAACGAATTATTTTAAGGTATCTATTCCCGAAATTCAGGAAGATCGCACTGTTTACTCTGAAAAAAAATATGTGAACGGACGGACGCAATGCTACGGCAATAGGTTATCGGACCAGAGGTCCGGTACTCTAAAAATCTACTCAATATACAGGCATGAAACTTCCTAAACTATATATATACGCCGTGTAGAAGATTATCATGATATAATTGGGCAGAGATAAATATTATTATTTTCAAAATATGGAAATTATTAACAATATTTTTAGGTACATCCTGCCTAAAAAGTCACATTATTGATTCTTAAACATACTCACAATGTGAAATGGGAATCCTGCTATAGCGCCGAAGTCTTAGATTATCCATTATCCAAGTGAGTGTTGCACATTTACAGTGCAAAGTTGACACTATTTTGCTGTGAAGCAAAAATTCCAAAGCACATGGCTGCATTCCTTTGTTGGTTCACTTTGCTGGCTTGACCCTCTACCTGCAGAGTCACCAGTGCATGACCATTGGTCTGGAGGTCTGAGAATTGTGTATTGAGCCATGCTTGGTTGTTTTGAGGAAAGGGTAAAGCCTGCAATGTGGACCAGAAAACCAGTGCAGCCATGTGGTCTTGGATTTTGGTAAAATAGCAACATAGTGTAAACTTTGTACTGTTAATGTGCACCACTGCCTTGGATAATAGAAACAACTGAGACTCGGGCGCTATAGCAGGATATCCATTGTGCAGTGTGAGCAAATTTTTGGCATGAATACTTTGTTATTTTCAGTGCAGGATGTATCTGGAAATATTATTATAAATATCAATATTTTGGGAACATGAATATTTATCTGTGTCAAATTATATCATTATGATCTTCTACACAGCATATAGAATGTACCACCGATACAGCGATACACCGATGTGTCATATGCGTCAATTAGGGGTTTTTCAAATTCCTTGTATCTGTAACATTCCTCACGGAAAAGTATGTATTTAAGGGGCAGCACGACTGGAGGAATTCCATGTCAGTCGTGGTCTACTTCATAAGTTCAAACTGAAATTTCTACAAATTAGCCCAAGGGCTAAGATAGGTTACCGGTCAATTTTGGTTTTAAACATTTCAGGTGGCATACGACCTTGAGAAATTACCAATTAGGGTCATCTTTGTGAACTTCAATGTCAACATTAGATATACTGCATATGACTTTAATATTATGTCAATAATACAAACATATAAGCTCTATCAACAAGTGTTTTGTCTGTAGAGGCCAATTTACACATGTCAAGTCAGGCAAAATTTCGTTAAGTTCAAGTTCAAGGATGTGCTATACATGCCTTATTATAAGCGTATACACAATCCTAATCTGTATGTGCAAATTGGCCTCAGAGCCCAATTTACACATTTCACGTCAGACATTTAGCACCCAAGGTCATCCGAGGTCAAGCTCAAGGTCAACATTAGTTGTGCCATATATGATATCCTATGTGCTTGTAATGCAAACATAAGCCTTAGATGCAAGCATTTCGTCTGTAAAAGCAGATTTGGGCAATTTTTGAACAAAAAGGCTGTTTCGACCCTCAAGGTCATCTAAGGTCAAATTCAAGGTTGAATTTTTTTTTTGCCTAGAAATGGCCCAAAAAGGATAGTAATGTGATTTGGGGCAAAAAAAAATTTTTTTTGGCAACCCGTCAAATATTCAAAATGGCCGTCAAACGGTGACCGGCGATTCAAGGGCAACGAAACTTATACACGTCACAAAGGTACATTAGAGGAATCTTTTTAAACAAAAATCTCAAAACTGATCAGACAGCTTTTGAGAAAATGGCCGCCAAAGTTAAAAATTGAGCATTTTTCAACGAAAACGGCCGCCATTTTGAGAAAACTAAAAAAAAACGAATTATTTTAAGGTATCTATTCCCGAAATTCAGGAAGATCGCACTGTTTACTCTGAAAAAAAATATGTGAACGGACGGACGCAATGCTACGGCAATAGGTTATCGGACCAGAGGTCCGGTACTCTAAAAATCTACTCAATATACAGGCATGAAACTTCCTAAACTATATATATACGCCGTGTAGAAGATTATCATGATATAATTGGGCAGAGATAAATATTATTATTTTCAAAATATGGAAATTATTAACAATATTTTTAGGTACATCCTGCCTAAAAAGTCACATTATTGATTCTTAAACATACTCACAATGTGAAATGGGAATCCTGCTATAGCGCCGAAGTCTTAGATTATCCATTATCCAAGTGAGTGTTGCACATTTACAGTGCAAAGTTGACACTATTTTGCTGTGAAGCAAAAATTCCAAAGCACATGGCTGCATTCCTTTGTTGGTTCACTTTGCTGGCTTGACCCTCTACCTGCAGAGTCACCAGTGCATGACCATTGGTCTGGAGGTCTGAGAATTGTGTATTGAGCCATGCTTGGTTGTTTTGAGGAAAGGGTAAAGCCTGCAATGTGGACCAGAAAACCAGTGCAGCCATGTGGTCTTGGATTTTGGTAAAATAGCAACATAGTGTAAACTTTGTACTGTTAATGTGCACCACTGCCTTGGATAATAGAAACAACTGAGACTCGGGCGCTATAGCAGGATATCCATTGTGCAGTGTGAGCAAATTTTTGGCATGAATACTTTGTTATTTTCAGTGCAGGATGTATCTGGAAATATTATTATAAATATCAATATTTTGGGAACATGAATATTTATCTGTGTCAAATTATATCATTATGATCTTCTACACAGCATATAGAATGTTAGTATCAATCTATTACCACCGATACAGCCAAATTTTGATGATTGGTAGGTTAGTTGGGTAGGTTGGGAAGTTTCAAGCATCTACAATGAGCGGTTTCTCAGAAATGTCAGATTTAAATTCTGGAGCAGAACACAACTCGCAGGGCAGTTTCTCAGTCGGGCTGACCCTTAATGGCAGACGAACGGTGTAGTTATAGGTCATGTTGCTGGTAATATAATGGCGATTTAATAACTGTCCATTAGTACATTATAGGCCCGAACGGTTTGAATGTGTGCAGTGTGAATGTACGTGATCTATAACATCAGTTTCCCATTTGTTCTCATTCAAACCAATCACGAATTTGGACAATGCCGCAAATGTAAACATATTCTAACCACGTACCTAGAGAAATACACGTGTACTGAACTGCACCACAGGCGTATTGAACCAATCAATCGAGTACCGCTATCAGCTAATATCGCCTATAATGTACATGACAAGGCACGTAACGCCAAAGTCCTAGCTTAGGCCTATATTCTGAAAGCTCACTCACACTCATCCTCCATTCGGCCCAAGTACCGTACACTGCTCCTTAATACTACTCGTCCACTGAAAACATACCATTTAATCCGTCTCGCACCTTTTTAATCCTTATTGAATATAGGGGTACTCAAATGAGGTAGACTCAAGCAGGGCTCAATGAGAACTGGAATCTGAGTTTGAGGTCAACTTTGCTTTTCTGAGCTATTGCTCACATTCAGCTGGATTTAGCACCTTTGGTATTCACTGAGGTCACTCAAGTGTTGCTCACTGGAAACTTTAGTGCAGCAGACATGCTGAATAATAATAGGATAGAAAACGTGATGGCAAAAGCGACCAAATCGGTACAATTCAGACTGAGTAGTATGTCTATTGATTTTAGCTACAATACCAAACCAGATTTTGTCTGATTCCAGAAATATGACGAAAAATCGGTCCATGTAGCGCAGCTTACTATTTCTTCTAAATTCAATGAAGATTAAAATATGCCAGACGGATTAAATATGGTATACATTCATACATGACTATACATGACTACCATCGCTCATGAGCACATATTAAAGTGTCATACCTGCCCTAATATTTATGGCCCAAGTAGCGCACCTTACTCTATTATTACTACTCACCCACTGAATGTATACCATATTTAATCCGTCTGCCACATTTTTAATCTTCATTAAATTTAGAAGAAATAGTAAGCTGCGCTACATGGGCCATATTGATCATACCAACACAAATAGAATGTTTTTTTCTTTGTTTTCTCACATGGGGAAGCCAACGAGACACTCAGATTTCTTATACAATGATATAGGTGTCACTTTCCGAAATTACTCACCAAAACACACAATTTCTAATTTCATTATTCATAACGCCACTAATGAATGTTGGCCTAGCAAACTGATGTTCCACTTGCAACAGAGTCGATTGCAACAGAAAATATTCCCATATACAATTTTACCGGAGATAACATTACAGGCAACTTAATTTGCATGAATACAAAATGGCCGACAAAATATAGTTTTTTTACATTTCCCGGGTCCGAAATGTATTGATTTCAAAATTTGTAATCATGTTTTTTTTTTCAAGAAGGCTGACTCATCAGGAATAATTACCGTACTCATTTGCATAAATCCAACATGACCGCACGCGATTATCCTGGGGGCAATTTAGCCTGCCAAATCCCGCTGATGACAAATATGTGGAATATGGTAAATATCATCAGCCAATACCTTTGTGTAAATTGTTCAAACATGTATTAATATTGTTCCGCCTACGATAAAGCTTATCATGAAAACAAATATTTAATTGTAAGTTGAAATTACGTCCTGTATGAGGGATATATCATTATTACCACAAATACCAACAATCTGTCAGAAATATAACATCATTATGAATGTAGAAAATAAATTACCCGATACAATAGGAAACACTCTAATATTGTGGAGTTCAAAACTGTGATATTTATTTGTAAGGTAAAACACATCATTGTATAACAAATTTTCAAAAACATTATAAAGAAAAAAAGATACGTGTAGCATAGAAACGAATCACTAATAATACTGGTATGTCTGTAGGAAACGGATTTCCGCGCTAATTATGTGGCTTTGTAGCTGGAGATACAAATTCCAACAGCCCATGAAAGGTTCCTCTGTTAGAATGTAAGGCCAAAAAAATGAATGTTTTGGTTTGCGTCCCCGCGCGCGTCGTCCCAAACCTCCCGCGTCAGATTTTTTTTTTTTGCCATGATAGTATTTTACAAGCAGCGGCCACATTTCATTTTGTGCAAGTTGATGAGCGTCCCCAAAGTGGCTGTATTAGTGAGTGTACTGTATCGATAATTGCAATCTTGTAGCAACCAATCAGGCGTTTAACTGTGAAAGCTACAAACCAATCAATTAGCAAACTTATACTTTACAGATTCGTTTTTAAGATTATTGTTGATCGTTATATTAACACGGGCTGATAACAAGTAGAGAAGGATGAGTCGTCCGGTAAACGATTTTTTAATTTCCGACACTAGCTAATCCCTTGCCACGGAAGTAATAACACCTGGTTTTCCATACGAGCCACTTCCACTTGTCACTGATTAAAACAGCAGATCACCTCCAGTGAATCGCTTCGTGAGAAATTTGTTTCATACAGACACAGGAAGTTGCATGCGCGCAAATAAGACCCTCTTGCCTAAAAACAATACGAGTTTATGTCGTTGATATTTTTTATTTTGTATCGGCCAAAAATTTAAAAGTAAACACTTTTTTTGGTATTTATTTAGTTGTTTCATGATTTTTTTTATTACATGACTATTTTTTATTGATTCTGTTATCAATTAATGTTTTCCACTAGTTATTTGATCCCCACGGTGGCTGATTTAGAACGTACTAAAAAATTGTTTTATCTCGTTATTTCGAGACAATTATGTAGGAAACAAAAAAAATATTTTTTATCTCGTTATTTCGAGATAGTTAACTCGTTATTTGGAGATAGTATCTCGTTATTTCGAGACCATTATCTTGAAAACTATCTCTAAATAACGAGATACTATTTCGAAATAATGACATAGTTATCTTGAAATAATGAGATACTGCTCGAAATAACAATCTCAAAATAACGAGATAAAAAACAACATTATTTGGATTCCTATATAACTATACCATCTCGAAATAACAACATAATCATCTCAAAATAATGAGATAATATCTCGAAATAACGACTTAATTATCTCAAAATAACGACTGGACTATCTCGAGATAACGACATAATTATCTTGATGTAACGAGATAACTTTTTTGCTGTCGTAAACAATTTTCTCGAAAAAACGGAAAAAAAAGTTTTTGAGGTGTCCTAAACCAGCCATCGTAGTTCCAATAGACTTTGAATAAATCTGTATTTTTACTGTTCCAGATGAAAAATATGGTACAAACACACTTTTTATGCGAAAAAAGATACCTAAACCGGTAAAAAAAAAAAACTCAGCGCCATAGCACCGATTTCAGAGCATCACTGGGACGCAAACCAAAACATTTTTTTTTTTGGCCTAACGTATCAAGAACTGCTCGTCGCTGACCTTATAGAAGTCAAACTGTGTAACTCTCTTATCAAATGACTAGCATTACCTTCTGAAATATGCACATTTGCAAGTCTGTTTCCCTGTTTCCAAATACTGAATGAATATCCCATGTTCAGAATAATACTCCAAATATACTTATCAAAATTATGAGAGAAAATTATGAGAGTTAACGATGGACTGCATATAAGGAACCAGAGACAACAAGGAGCCGGTTTCTCGACCCCTCATCTGGGCAGTTCGTTGACAAACACTTGTTTGCCTGTGGGTGATGAACCAAGACATTGCTTCTAAATGTAAGTATCAATCTATTACCACCAATACAGCCGAATTTTGATGATTCCAATAACAAACGTGAAATACAACATTTTGCAATAGAAACAAAACCATGGAATAGATATGACAGGTACATAAGTACCTAATCACAAGCCAAAAGGCTACTGAGTTGATGGTATCATCGGGGACAGACTTAACGTCCATCAGCAGTGACACCGGCTCAGTGGTATGAATTTAAGTATCAATCTATTACCACCAATACAGCCAAATTTTGATGATTCCAATAACAAACATAAAATACAACATTTTGCATTAGAAACAAAGCCCGATCAACTACCTTATCAAAAGACACACTGGCGTCATCAGGGGCAGACAGTGTGGTAAATGTAGTTGTTTCTACTGTACAAATGATGGAATTAGTATACACCTAACCAACAACCTATGAAAATAATTTAGAAATCCGACACAAAGACCATGGAATAGATATGACAAGTACATAAGTACCTAATCACAAGCCAAAAGGCTACTGAGTTGATGGTATCATCGGGGACAGACTTAACGTCCATCAGCAGTGACACCGGCTCAGTGGTATGAATTTAAGTATCAATCTATTACCACCAATACAGCCAAATTTTGATGATTCCAATAACAAACGTAAAATACAACATTTTGCATTAGAAACAAAGCCCGATCATCTACCTTATCAAAAGACACACTGGCGTCATCAGGGGCAGATAGTGTGGTAAATGTAGTTGTTTCTACTGTACAAATGATGGAATTAGTATACACCTAACCAACAACCTATGAAAATAATTTAGAAATCCGACACAAAGACCATGGAATAGATATGACAAGTACATAAGTAACTAATCACAAGCCAAAAGGCTACTGAGTTGATGGTATCCTCGGGGACAGACTTAACGTCCACCAGCAGTGACACCGGCTCAGTGGTATGAATTTAAGTATCAATCTATTACCACCAATACAGCCAAATTTTGATGATTCCAATAACAAACGTAAAATACAACATTTTGCATTAGAAACAAAGCCCGATCAAATACCTTATCAAAAGACACACTGGCGTCATCAGGGGCAGACAGTGTGGGAAATGTAGTTGTTTCTACTGTACAAATGATGGAATTAGTATACACCTAACCAACAACCTATGAAAATAATTTAGAAATCCGACACAAACACCATGGAATAGATATGACAAGTACATAAGTACCTAATCACAAGCCAAAAGGCTACTGAGTTGATGGTATCCTCGGGGACAGACTTAACGTCCACCAGCAGTAACACCGGCTCAGTGGTATGAATTTAAGTATCAATCTATTACCACCAATACAGCCAAATTTTGATGATTCCAATAACAAACGTTAAATACAACATTTTGCATTAGAAACAAAGCCCGATCAAATACCTTATCAAAAGACACACTGGCGTCATCAGGGGCAGACAGGGTGGTAAATGTATTTTTTTCTACTGTACAACTGATGGAATTAGTATACAACTGTCCAACAGCCTGAAAACAATTTAGAAATCCGACACAAACCCCATGGAATGACAAGTACAAAGTACCTAATCACAAGCCAAAAGGCTACTGCGTTGATGGTATCCTCGGGGACAGACTTAACGTTCACCAGCAGTGACACCGGCTCAGTAGTACGAATGTGAGTATCAATCTATTACCACCAATACAGCCAAATTTTGATGATTCCAATAGCAAACGTAAAATACAACATTTTGCAAGTTGCGATAACATAATGTTATCACCAGAATCGTACATATTGATGATGATTACGCACGTTACTAGCTTTACTAGTATTTCTAGTTGATCGCAGTGGAAGCTAATTCTGCTGCTACGCATGTTATGAGTGCACCTTGTCTTCTGGAATAAGTCAAAAAGTGACATTTGAAAATGAAAATTATTGTACATAATATTTAGTCAAAAACAGATAGCTGGCGTATTCCAGTTTCGCGATTTTTTTTAATGCAATCCAACCTTAATAGTCTCCTCTCCTTGTGTAGGCTAAACAATATGTTTTACATAACGAACGTTGTGTTGCCACTTCGTTTGAATGATTTAGTGGTAATAAATACTTTATTCAATTACAGCTGGATTCGTCCACGGATATTACAGGAACATACAGATCCGCTTGATGCTCTTTGAATAGATTTAGTGTGATTCATCAGGCGATATTTTGATGGGATGACTCAATATTCATAGTCGGGATGTGATTATTTTTAGCTGGTTATAGTTATGTTCAATATTTTCTCTTTATTACGCACAATGATTTCATCCATATACTACGATTCATGGATATCTTTTTTGTTGATGGCATCAGAGGAGTTTTGCTCGCATGGAATGGCCTAAGCTTTCAGAGTAACCTGAGTGTTCGCGAGTACTTGCGTTCACAGTGCGGTACTCAAGTCTTACAAACGTGCAAATTATATTAATAATAATCAGTAATATTAATATGTCCGTGACTCTGGGAATGTCACATCGATTCACCTCAAAAATGTAGTAGGACATATGGACATTTGTAATGTCTGAATCCGTGTGTCAACCGTTAAATGGGTTATGCCTCTTCTCAGTAACAAAATGTTGCACGCTTTAAAACCGTCCAGGTCACGTTTCTATCATTTAGTGTTTCTCATCCAAATTGATTAAGGCAGTCCGCTCCAAACAGGGAGGGGAGGGGCTCAAAGAGTTTTTCAAAATAAATGACCGTATCAACAAAATCTGAAGCTTCAAAATGACATATCTTATAGAGTAACTGATCAGCATCTTAAACTGAAAAGAAAATAGGGGGTCACCGTATCCGTTCTCTTGAAAAACAAGATGCAACATGTGAATATGGGCAAAAAAATGTGTAACAATACCATACATTAAGTCATTTTAGTAAATGTCTGTGATTCTATACCGAATGATAGTTTCCTAATTAACTCTTCTGTTACTCAATCGAAGATACTATTAATGCACTTCAGACTTCCCACAACACATGCAAGTGGTGGCTGTCCGTATTGCTTAAATGTATTCGAATTATCTTGTTGAAATAATAAAAACCTTTGCAATGATAATTCAAACTGTTAAACATATCAGCAACCACCTACCGGTATCCGAAAATGTATGCATATATGGAGTTACGACGTTCTGTTCAAATATGTCAGATATGGGGCTATAGTCGTACAATTAATCACGGCCATATATGGCATGTGTAGCATGTACCATCTCAACACCACCAAGATCACCAACAACAACTGAATGTGAAGAAGCAGCGTGACAAAGCAAATCACATACAAACACTGCACATAATAAGTGTCACCTCCTTGGCACATACGCAAAGTAGACGGAAAAGGAAACGTAGTTACTAAACAATGGAAAAAAATGTTCAATGATATTCAACGTTTCTCAGCAACAATATCGGATATCATTTTATCATCACCAACAGCGAAATACGTATTTGATGTCATTTTTGGAGCCAAATCAGACGAGTTTAAAAAGCACTGCGGTTTGTCTAATAATGCAGGGGTGACACTGTCTTCTACGTATTGTCAAGTGTGTGTACAGTGGTCCCCCTCAGAAAAGACCCCCCTCAGTGAAGACTTCCCTCTCTGTAAAGACCTTTTCTTACGGCACTAGAATAACGTTAACATGTGAATGAATCCCTCTAATAAGACTTCCCCATAGATGAGAACTTAATTTTGTGGTAGAAAGGTAGGCGTTATCCGAGGGGGACCACTGTATTTATATATCGGTAGTATTCATCAATTGTGGGTCACAAGGTTGGCCTATATCGCATTCTGTTTGGAATACTGGCGGATTATCATTCATTTTATTATGTATTTTGTTTGTGTAGCGTATGCATTTCTGTGTGAAAATTGTGAAATAAAGATAAGTTTGACATATATCCAAGTGACCTCAATGTGTCTATGTGAACCTACTGTATCATTTTTTGTAGTTTGGTTCGTACATACCTGGAGACTTACCTCTCCATTGAAAAATTAGCCCAAGGGCTAAGAAAGGTTACCGGACAATATTTATTTCACATATCAGCCTTTTGTTCAATGACATCAAAAATAAGGTCATTGGTCAATTCAAGGTCACGAGAATATCCATTTGTAGTATGTCCACGAATGATTCCCAAGCTGTGAAGTTGGTAATACGCCAGATATTAGCCATTTTGTGATCTGACCTGGAGAATAGGTTCAAATGTCAAAATCATTAGAATTTGCAGCATATATCATTCCCTATATGTTCACTTCGGATTCCTAGGCTGTAAAGTTCCATTCTGATTGCATTTACAACACTTTTTCTAAACATATTCTCTGCTAGAATGCATGTTGAGCAATTGACAAATTTTCATCTAACAGCATCATTTTAAAGAATTGAGATATCATGTATGCTCACATGTTGTGTTTATTCATTTGTGAACAACATACACTCAAACAACACGAAAACTTTCTTGTTGGATATAACTCATATAGGTTTATTTGGTGCAAATTCCCAGTTATATCAGGAATGTAATTTTTCTACACAGAAGTAGAAACAATTATTCATCCAACGAATAGCCTAAGCATTGCGTTTTGTGCTTCCAGGCTTTCCATCATATTTTGAGTTCCCGAGAATTGCCAACACGGTTGTTCATTAATTGGACCAATGAAAGGAACTTCCAATGCTGTTATTCCACCATTGGTCAATGAAAGGTCAAGGAATTGCCATTACGAGTATTCTGTCATTTCGCCAATGTAAGGATATGGGATTGCCAATATCGGACATTGAGGATAATTGACATTGGGCCGAAGAATTCTGCAAGACAAGGACCAATGAGTGTATTCACATTGGCAAATCATTGACCCTACAAAATCTTGCTATCTGGTAATAACTTCTGTAGGTTCATATATTGCAAATTCCCAATTATATTAGAAATGTGATATTTTATACACAGAAGTAGAAGACATTATTAACACAGCGTATAGCATAAGCGTTGTATCTTGTGTTTTAAAGCTACTGCCTCCGAATGTATGCAATTTTTTTTTCAAAATAAATTTTTGTGCAACACATCTAATGCAAGATAACAAAAGGTGTGCTCAATGATTTTTACGATTACAATTGTCCAAGTTGTCTTTTCATCCGTTTTAATACACATTTTGTACCGGGTTTGTATATAAACAATCAAAGTGTATCTATCAAACCCGAATGTAAGCAAAAGCCTAAATCGCGCTTAAAAGTCCACATCGAGTACATTTTCCAGTTCTCACCTGCATATATAGTGTAGTTATGAGAAAATAATCAGTGATATACCATGATGTACGTGGAATTGTCAGTCCATCTTGCAATTCTATGCTTTGTTTACATCTGCGTGTGATGGATACAGTTCTTGTATTTACGCGTGAAACGCTTTTTCAAATGAGCAAAATTTCCCGGAGGACTTTTCATAGTCATTACATTTGATGTGAGTATGTCTCATTCAGTTAATTTAGCATGGTTTTGAAGGCAGTTGCTTTGAGGCCTTCCAACTTATTCAGATGTCTAAGAATCTCCCTAATGCACTTGTATTCTGTCAAATAAGACAAGGTTCTGCTTTTAACTGTATAATATGTATATTTCATACTGAGATACTTTGTAGTATGTGCTACTGTTAGCACTGTGGTTGTCTAGAAACTGGTTGGATATTTTATTAGTATAGTGCTTGCATTTGTTCTAAATAAGCATATTACTTGTGAAAACATATCATGTACGATACGCGCAGTATCCACCAGTGCTCACACATTACGTGGGTCGATTAACATATGCGTGTCGGGTGTACATGGCCAACTTCGTGTCGGATGCAAATAAATCTATTGACAACGAATATAGGTATAGCAAGTGATCAGAATGAACGAGGCAAATCATACACGAATTTTACAATGATGTGAAATGAGTGCAGCTCTGAAGTATTATACTAACTTGGAATAAGATGAATTTGTTTTTAATTTCTTTTTAGGGAAGTGAAACTTGTAACATTCATAAAAAAATTCAATTTACATCAGGTATAACTTCAAATAACACACTTTTCATCCATTGCAAGTGTAAGTCGGACTACTCAAGTGCTGAGTCTATCTACAAGATAAGATTCTCCTCAATTTATCCATATCGGCCATTCAGAAGTAGTGAGAAATGTTACATAAACGTTCGTCCAAAATATATCTATATTGCACATTCAGGAACACCAATAAATATATAATTTTGTACAAATAGAAAAAAACCTAAAGTGACACATTTTTTTAACACAAACAAAGGACGACCAAACGAGAGGCCATAGGCCACACACTTGCCGGAATGATTACGTAATTATGACGTCATTTGGCGTCAATTCTATACTACAAACTAACTGTGAATGGAGTTTTTGGACATGCATGATAAAATCGTGTTTATATGAGTTATATCATAACCGAACAAGATCATAAGATCTTCAAATAATGAGTTTCCTTTGAAATTTCACCGATTTGTTGTCACAAAAACGTCAATTACGTCAAAACGGATATGTCGATTGAGCCAAAAATTGATAGAGACCATCATGGACAAAATCCACATCGTTTGCATCTGTTAGATCTGCAGTAAATGCTATAACTTTGCACATCTGACACTCAAAAGGGCTAAATGTCACGTTTGACGTCAGTATGACGTCAATTGACGTCCGATTCCGAAAATGACAACAGATTTGGAAAGTACTCTCGAAGACCTTTCAAACGAGTTACTACTCGATATTTTGGCAAAAGGTCAAGGTCAAGGTCATTTTTGAGGTCAACTTCGACCTCAGGCGCTTGCAAAGGCTATCGGTCATACGCCTTAGGTGTAAATGCAAAAGTTGTCATGCTAAGTGAGTGCAATACTATGGATTTACTTTCGTGTCTCTATCTTGCTTACTTCCTGAGATATAGTGACCTACATGGTTTTCACTTGCGGGTCAATATTGACCTTGACTCTCGACCTTTGACCTTGAAATTTCGTGGAACGAAAGAACTCATCCTTGGCTATGAACAGGTGTATTATTGGATTTTTAAGCACATTATTGACGCTTTTATCAGCATGGACAGCTTGAAACCTGCAATTTTGCTTACAATGGGACCGATTTCGTTGCCATAGAAACGTCAATTACGTCATAACGAATTGACCGATCGCGCTAAAAATTGATATTGACCATAAGGGACTGGTCTCACGTCGATTCCAAACATCAAATCGAAAGTCGGAGGAGGTGACCTCCAAGGTCAAATATTCGACCTCAGGCGAACTTCTCAAGGTCAAGGTCAAAGGTCAAGGTCACAAAAGATAGAACTCGAGTATATCTACAATATGAACTTGATTTGAAGTCTCTACGACCATTAGAACCGAAGTTATGGCCACTTATGTGTTTTCGACGTTTTTCGTGACCTTGACCTTGACCTTTGACCTAGTTATACCAAAATAGGACGTTTTCTGCCCGGTGTCCTAGAGAATATGCTCACCAACTTTGAGAGAAATCAGATGAGAATTGTGGACGCTAGGCTGCACACAAACAAATCCACGAACGAACCAACATACTTGCCGAAATCTTTAGATTCCGGCAAGTAACAAACACTGACCAACGGATCAGATCAAATTTCCCTTGTCTCGGGATAACAGAGCTCAAACTGCTAACATATTGTGTCCCAGAATATTAATGTCCCCAGTATATGTGTTGTTTCACAACTGAAAGGTTATTTGTAATCTCCTCCCAGATTATTAAAAAAAAATTATGTCGGAACTAATTTTTACTTCTTTACCATTACATGTATTTTTTACATACCAGTAGTTAAACTGATTTTGTCATCACGGTTATGAACATATGACTTGAATCAACTCGAAACATCACTGCCGGTGCCTGAAAGTGAAGTTTCTATTCCAAATTTGATGAGAGTGTTCATAAGTATTCATTCGAATCGCCATTGAATGCTTCATTTTCATTCAGTAAAGTACTATCGACATTCCTACACCACAGCCTTGATCATACGCCTGATCCAAAAGAAGTTTCCCGTTCAATTTCAGTCACGTCCCAAGCATTGGAAACGACAAAGAGAACTGGTGACGATTCTCTTGATGCGTTTGAGGACTTCCGCAGAGCGTTGCCAGCGGGAGACGATATGGAGGTAATGGGCCAAATCCATGTACATCCATCTGCTGATTTAGTAATGGTACATGTTTCATTTCCAAAATGACGGTATTCGTAAGTGCTGTTTCATGGAGTATGATTGATACATATCTTGTTGAGACACTAATTTTTGTGTGATAAACGCAAATTGTTTCTTAACACACCATTGGTCGTTCGGTTCTCAGCACACCATAGGTTGTTCATTCGTTGATGTGCGTTTTCCGTACATGCTTCAGTTAAGATGTCGTAAATATAACATCTACAATCAACCAAATCGAACATCATATCAGTTTTGTGATAACACAAGCATGACAATTTCCACTTTCATTAGCCATCGAAGACAAATTCCCCACACATGTATTTGAAGCCGAGATTTTCTTGCTAAGATAGTATTATAAGTCAGCTATATTCAGGTATGCCTCATTTCTTTGGAAAATGCTATTGTGGGGTCAAATAGGGTTTGCTGCCCACTTCATACTACATATTCAATAATTACATGTCATTTGAATCTGTCTCGCACCTTTTAGTTCTAATTGAATATCGAAAATTAGGCAATATTATCTACTTGGGCCCCTTTATTTTTTCCATAACATCGGAGTAAAGTTCAAACCGGAGATATAGTGATTCCCTGATGGACTTGCTGCCTATATATAACTACGTATTATGAAACTGGCACAACACCACGTTCGAAAATTGTCGTGTTTGCTGAAGTCTTACTTATGGCAATGCATTGCTGGAATTAAATCTATTAGACCAGAGAACATTTCCTGAGAAACACACAGGCACTGTAACCGATTCAGATTTCGCAATCGAAATCTACACAGGTGTTAATGAACGTTAGAATAAAACGCTGTTACATGGGTGTTCTGTTACGCTAGCATCGTCACACTCCTTACTTACTCCGAGAGGCCTGCAAATGTTACCCGGAGGCACAATGCGTATTCTGCACCAAGAGAATGAAATGTTTCATATGGTTTATGGGTTCCTCAACAAGTCATCACACCAGATTCTTGTCCTCATCCATGTTCGAACAACCCATGTTCGGTACATTTGGTCCTGATTATTCACGTAGTCAAAACCTTGTCAATGAACGTGATCATTACTACATGTAGAATATCATTTCGCGATTAAAGTTATAATCACTTTTAGAACTGACCAAATTAATTTTTTTCTGCAGTAGCTTCATTTTGTCTACAGAATGAGAAATCATACAAATTCAGGTCCGAAACTATTATTTTGTTCCTAAATTGATTTGCCAAATCAAGAATCAAACTCGTGCCAATGAATCTTGCATCCATTTTTTCCTCAAAGCGGTCCGCGGTGCGAGTGATTCCTACACAAAGTATTATGACGTCATTGGTATTTGTGTAGATACTGTGGCAACCGGCAATCTATGCAGACCGATCATTCTCTATCCCATGTTTTTTATGCACGATTAACAACAATTTTCTGAGTATCTGTCGTCGAAATGTGCGTTTTTCCTATATATTCCTGACAATCTCGAGATGTACTTTCAAGTTTGCGTGACGAACAAAAATGCTGATTTTGACCGATTTTAAAATTGATTCCAACTTTGAGGAATATATCTATGCTCTTGTCATTTCTTGGATTTATTCATTCTATCTGGTGATGCTAATAATGAGTTGTCGGCAGTGGTAAATGCCCAAATACACATATCAAACATAATTGGTGTCAATTAACGGAGAGCAAACTTGATAAACACATAAAACATATAATAGGGAATGATATCGAGCCATCATCCAAAGTCAGAGTAGGTAATGTCACGTTGTATGTTTAAATTCTCAATAGTTTCATTCTTACTGCATTTACAACACTTTTTTCTAAACATATTCTCTGCCAGAATGCGTGTTGAGCAATTGACAAATTTTCATCTAACAGCATCATTTTGAAGAATTAAGATATCATGTATGCTCACATGTTGTGTTTATACATTTGTGAACAGCAAACACTCAAACAATACGAAAACCGTCTTGTTGGATATAACTTAAATATGTTTATTTGGTGCAAATTCCCAGTTATATCAGAAATGTAATTTTTCTACACAAAGTAGAAACAATTATAAATCCAACGAAAGCATTGCGTTTTGTGCTTCCAGGCATTCCATCATATTTTGAGTTTTGAATTGCCAACACGGTTGTTCCTTAATTGGACCAGTGAAAGGAATTTCCAATGCTGTTATTCCACCATTGGTCAAAGAAAGAATTTTGAGATTACGAGAGAATTTTTTGAGATTACGAGAATTTTTGGTCATTGGGCCAATGAATGGCCATGGGATTGCCAATATTGGACATTGGGATTAAATGACATTGGACCAAAAGTTCTACAAGACAAGGACCAATGAGTGTATTCGTATTAGCATATCATTGGCCCTACAAGAACTTGCTATCTGATAATAACTCATGTAGGTTAATATGTTGCAAATTCCAAATTATATTAGAAATGTAATATTTCTAGGCAAAAGTAGAAGACATTATTAACACAGCGAAAAGCACAAGCGTTGTATTTTGTGTTTTAAGGCCAAGAGTCTCCCTATTGCAATTGTATTCTGTCAAATGAGACAAGGTTCTGCTTTAATTTAATTATGTATATTTTTGTACTTAGATACTTTGTAGTATGTGCTACTTTTAGCATTGTGGTTGTCTAGAATCTGGCTGGATATTTTATTAGGGCATTTCGGATCGAAATGCCCTTAAGGTTTTGTCTGGTTTTTTTTTTTTTTTTCTTCTTCTTTTTTTTTTACTTTCCGCCGTTTTGGTTTCCGATCAATAACTCGGGAACGCCTGAACGGATCCTGTCCAAATTTACACCACTGGTCAGAAATATTACATGGAAGACCCCTATTGTTTTGGAGGCGGCTCCGGGGTCCGTGAGGTCCGTGAGGATGAAATCAAGGTTTATTTTGAGACTTGGTTTCCGATCGATAACTCAAAAAGTATTCATGCAATGGCAAGTATTCTATGCATGGGAGTTCATATACCACCAGGGAAGAACCCTATTGATTTTGGGATCAATCCGTCGAACGACCTCTGACCTAGAGCTCGGAAGAATTTTTGCTGATTCATCCTTGAGGCTTTCATGCATATCTCGGAAACGGTGCGTCGTAGAGCGAAACGGAGCTCAATTTCGGTCTCCTGGCACTAGACAAACTAGTCTAGAGGGTATCTTGGGTTGAGACGACCCCTGGTGTCAATTTTTTTTTCGCCGACTCGGAACTTCCTGTTTGGCCGTATCTCGGAAACGGTGCGTCGTAGAGCGAAACGGAGCTCAATTCCGGCCTTCTCGCACTAGACAAACTAGTCTAGTGGGTATTTTGGGTCGAGACGACCCCTGGTGTTGAATTTATTTTCGCCGACTCGGCACTTCCTGTTTGACCGTATCTCAGAAACGGTGCGTCGTGGAGCGAAACGGCGCTTAATTTCAGGTGTCAATTTTTTTTCGCCGCATCGGAACTTCCTGTTTGGCCGTATCTCGGAAACGGTGCCTCGTAGAGCGACACGGAGCTCAATTCCGGCCTTCTGGCACTAGACAAACTAGTCTAGGGGGTATCTTGGGTTGAGACGACCCCTGGTGTCAATTTTTTTTTCGCCGACTTGGAACTTCATGTTTGGCCGTATATCGGAAACGGTGCATCGTAGAGCGAAACGGAGCTCAATTTCGGCCTCCTGGCACTAGACAAACTAGGCTTAGGGGTATTTCGGGTCGAGACGACCCCTGGTGTTGAATTTATTTTCGCCGACTCGGCACTTCCTGTTTGACCGTATCTCAGAAACGGTGCGTCGTGGAGCGAAACGGCGCTTAATTTCGGCCTCCTGGCATTAGACTAACTAGTCTAGAGGGTATCTTGGGTCGAGAAGACTTCTGGTGTCGAATTTTTTTTCACTGACTCAGCACTTCCTGTTTGCCGTATCTCGGGAAACGGTGCGTCGTAGAGCGAAACGCAAAGATGCCTAAGGGCGGGGTATGTCACTTAAACTTTGACCACGGACAGTTGCAGAGTCATCATGGTTCTAGACACGGTCTCTTAGGTATATGTTAGCTAGGAATAAAACTCACACGAAATGCCCCAAGGCATCTTCAGGCCTTGACGTCTAGTTAGTATAGTGCTTGCATTTATTCTAAGTAAGCATATTCCTTGTGAAAACAGATCATGTACGATACGCGCAGTATCCACCATTACTCACACATTACGTGGGTCGATTAACATATGCGTGTCGGGTGGATAGTCCCACTTCGTGTCGGAATCATACAAATTTATTGACAACGAATTTATTGCATATTCAGCTATGACATGGCATTGGATTCAGCATGGCACCGAATACAAATGATGTGTGTGGATGCATGAGTAGCAGTCGTGGTTACCACTTTTATGGTGGTGGCTTGTGTGACTTCTTTGGACTGTAAAAGAAGTTGTGAACCGCTGTACATGAAAGGTATAGCAAGTGACCAGAATGAACGAAGCAACTCATTTTACAATGATGTGGGAGGAGTGCCGCTCGGAAGTATTATACTAACTTATACTAACTATTAACGAAATGAATTTGTTTTTAATTTCTTTTTAGGAAATGAAACTTGTAACATGCATTTTAAAAAAATCAATATACACCAGGTATAACTTCAAATAATACACTTTTCATCCATTGCAAGTGTAAGTCGGACTCCTGAAGTGCTGAGTATATCTACAAGATACGATTCTCCTCAATTTACCCTACAGAAAGTAGATTTATCAACTACTAAAAACAAGATTTTGAGGATGTCAACTAAAAACCTAAAGTGAATATTTTTTTACAATTTCAACAAAACCAAACCGAACAAATATTGATGGTCAAGCAAATTAAGAGATCGACTGCATTTCCTATATATATGTCACCATTATGCAAAACGGTGCTAGTTTCACAATTCTAGAATGTTACAGAATGTTACATTCCAGAATGTTACAGCTGAGATCTTCTCATAATCGTTCCCAGGTTGTATATTTGTTTTTACCAGGATTGATACTTACACTTTTACTGAAACAAGTATATAACAATATCAGTAACCAAGTCGAACATGTTTGGAGTCAGGAGTCTTTGGAGTCAGGAGTCACACATGTTTGGAGTCAGGAGTCTGATATAATATGAATTCACTTGAAATATTACTGATTTTGCTTGGTGGTTTAATATATATTCCGAACTTTGTTTCGCTTCGTTATTTTTGCATTACAAAAGTATTTTTAAACGTTCATTCAAAGCTCTGTCGGATGCCTCATTGTCATTCTGAAAGATGGAATACTAGGGACATTCATACATCACATTTCAAACTTGAACATACCCCCTAGTCCAAAGATACTACACGTTTCATGTCAGGCACGTTCGGCAACGACGGCAACGACACAGTGACTTAGCCATGAAATACTCTTGAAGCTTTAATGGGGATTCTGCAAAGGTTTGTCGTTGGATGACGGTATGTTGGGATAAGTCAAATCCGTGTATATCCTTTTTATACTGAGTACTTGTTTCATATCCAAATGACGTTATCCGTACGATAGAGTGGGGTTGATACATAATTGGAATGGAATAATGGTAAAATGTAAAAAGCGTTCTGTGTGTGTGGATCTGACAAATGTCTATTTTAGGTTACCGGACCTTTGGTCCGATAACCTGTTGCCGTGGCGTTGCGTCCGGCGTCTGGCGTCCGTCGTCCGTCCGTCCACATTTTTATCTTTAAAGTTTACAATCGAATCCTTCTGAAATTTTGCATAAAAATACCTTAAAATATTCCCAGGAAAGGTTTTCTTTAGTTTTTACATTTTAGTTTTTTTTTTTATCAAAATGGCGGCCATTTTCGACGAAAAATGCCTAATTTTGGACTTTGGCGGCCATTTCCTCACAATCTGTTCATTAACTTTCTTTCGTGTTGATACATAACACTCCTCATATGTACTCCTGTGATGTGTATGAGTTTCGTTGCACTTGAATCGCTCGAAGTGGGCCGTTTTGGGCCCAACTTAGCCCAAATAGGACTTTCCCATGTTAAATTCTCCTATCCTTTATAATGAGACACACTGTTGCTAATATCCCACTTAATATTGCGATTAGGGACTAGGAATCAATTGTGGACATAGGCCTATAGGAAATGATATATGCTGGATACTGTCGTGACCTTGTATTTGACCTTTGACCTCATTTTCAAGGTCAGGGCACAAAATGGCTAAAATATCACTAATTATCGACTTTACCGCTTTCAAATCAATTGGGGACATATAGGAAATGATATATGCTGAATATTGTCATGACCTTGAATTTGACCATTGACCTCATTTTCAAGGTCAGAGCACAAAATGGCTAAAATCTAACTTATTATGGACTTTACAGCTTACAAATCAATATGGGACATATAGGAAAGGATATATGTTGAATATTGTCATGACCCTGAACTTGACCTTTGAGCTCATTTTCAAGGTCAGAGCATAAATGGCTAATATCTCGCTTATTATCAATTTGGCAGTTTAGGAATCAATTGTGAACATATAGTAAACGATATATGCTGAATATTGTCATGACCTTGAATTTGACCTTTGACTTCATTTTCAAGGTCAAAGCACAAAATGGCTAATACCTCGCTCATTATCGACCTTACAGGATTGCAGTCAATTCAGCACTTATAGGAAATGATATATGCTGAATATTTTTATGACCTTTTTTCATGATATTTTCAGAGCACAAAATGGTTAATATCTTGCTCATTGTCGACTTTGCAGCTTAGCAATCAATTGTAGACATGAAATGATATATGCTGAATATGACCTTGAGTTTGACCTTTGACTTTGTTTTCAAGGTCACGGGACCAAATGGCTAATATCTAAAATGTAAAACATTGACCTTTCTTAGCTATCATCATTTACACATTATCGGTTTTCATCCGTTGATGTGAGTTTTCTGTACATATTTCAACTGTTTTGGTAAATAGGACATTTATACTCAAACAAATAAAATATCCATGTATGTGGTAATGCAAGTATAATAAAATTTTGTTTATGTAATAAAAAACTATATATACATAAACATTTTTGTTGATGTATTGTTTAAATGTTTGATATATCTTAGTCGAAGAAAACGATTTCTCACACATTTCAAAGTCGATAGTTATTTATGCTGAAATACTTTGTATGGGTGGTATACTAGTATAGTCATGGATACATTCATTGCTTTGTTTGCTACATTGTATTGTCATAACATTGTCTTGTGCAGTTCAAGCGAGATATATCTCATGCTTCTTCAGTAGACACGTTGCCAATACGTATTACGGCATCAGACCAATACCAAGGTACAAACTTTTTTGTGTTTACTGAAGTCCTACTCGTGTCACTAGGACTAAATATAGTGAGATCTGTCGTTTCTGAGCAGACAAGTACTGTAATGATTTTAGATGTCCTAACTAAAGTCTACGCATATGTGAATAAAACACTGTAATCGGCTATTACACTGTCAATATGGGACTGAATAATATTCGGATGAATAATATTTCAATAAGATTATGCTAACATTGTCACATTCATTCTCCACAAGACCTGCAAACGCTGGACCAAGAGACTGGAGAGCCCGTTTTCACATGGGAGGATATTTGTCCTCACCATGTTTGGTGAAATATGCCCAATTACTTGAAAGTTTGATTGCGTTATCTGATTGTCATAAACCATTTAATCTATATGATTTTATCTGTCCAATCAACGTTGTACTCAACGTTGTTCCAACCAATCACAATCTTCGTCACATAAACGCATACGCTAGGAATAGGAAAAGAAATCCAAACACTAATGTTGCTAACGACCCTGACACTACTGGTGGGAAAACACACTCCGTCCTGGTGATGCTCGTAGTAAAAAGTGACCATTACAAGAATATCATTTCGCGAGTAATGAGTATTTTGTGCTGTTGCCATTTCTTTCGTTTAATCACTCTATCTGATGACGCTAATAACGAGTTGTCGGCAATGGTTGGCGTCTTGGGTATATCCGAGACATGTAAATACGCGAAGTCATATAAATACACATAACTGGTGTCATCAAACGGAGAGTAAATGTGAGACAACTCCCCAGAAGAATGGTAGTGTAGGGAATGACTTCGAGACCTCATCCAACGTCAGACAATGTAATGTCACGTTGTATGTTTCACACAGAACAATTTTGTTTTGCATGCCTTCTCAGCGTTTTTCGAAAGAACCTAAAACTAATCTTCTGCAAGAATCGCCACTGAAAGAAATCAATGTGAAGGAAGTTTAACCTCGTTAGTACTCTGCTGCTATGTCGTGTTGAGCGATGGACAAGTTTTATCTAACATCACTATTTTGAAGAATTAGAATATTGTGAGGAGTTTTTTTATCCCTATTACCAGAAATGCAGATAGATGTATATGGATTTGACCCATCCCTACATCTTCGAATATGACATTGAACACAGTCGATGGCGATCAAACATCAAAGCAAAATCAAATTCGGAATAGAAACTCCATTTTCAGGGAGTGGTGGTGATGTTTCGAGTGGATTCAAGTATCGGAGAAATCATTTTCCCGGAACACAATATATTTGTTCTTTAACATTGTTTAAGCTTCTGTGTAATCCAGACAAGGGAAACGTATTTTCATTTTCATTTTCTATTAGAGAATTATTTCACCTCAGTATTGTATTATTGGTTTATACATCTCAGTTGTGTTCATGAATGTCCAATATAGATAAATTTTATGCAGAAAGATTCATTGCTCAGAATAATGCTCCAGTGGATATAAATATGCTCCCACGTGGATTACATGAAAATAACTAACCCATCCGAAATGTTGTCGGATACTTCCTTCATTTATCTTGAGGACTCTTCCTCGAATATCCCGCCTATGTACTCATACATGTATTCATTCTCTCCAGCAGTATTTCTATGTAACTGTTACGGATTTCTTCTTCCAACAAAATGCTTGCATATATTCCTGTTCTCCTAAGCATGGTACTTCCCAATGGCACCTCATTGTCATGTAATTCAGTTTCTTTTGTTGAGAATACTTGGCACACCGCTCATGCACAGTGTTTCATACAGTGCAGAAGTGTATTGTCCCCAAACGCAGTCATACACGCCACTGTACGTGGCGACCAAGACTGATACCAATGCATCCCCATACATCATTTGTATTCAGTGCTATGCTTAATTCAATGCCATTTCATAGCTGAATATGCACTAAATTCGTTGTCAAAAGTATTGTTGGCGTCCGCCATGAAATGGGTCCTTCCTTTTCTCAACACAGAAATCTTGTTGATTGACCCACATCATTAGTAATCATGCCAGTACTGGTGGGAAGATACTCACATATCGTACATGAACTGTTTAACAGCTAGCATGGTTCAGATAATAAACACATGACCTATTGTATTTAACAGGATAAATTCAGTCAAGACACACGTGGGCCGACCTCAAAACAATGGACATTCTCATAGACTTTCCCGCAAAAGATTCCCGAATCTTCCTAATACGTTTTCACATTATCCCTTGATGTCCCTAAAATCAGAATAAATGATGACCTACCTATGAAAACATGTAGTTGAAAATCTGCTTGTGCAGTAGTGATTAATCCTACTTCTCACATATGAAACAGCTGTTTTGAATTTCGAATTTACGCAGCATTATATTAAAAATCTTATATTAAATATCTTATATCAAGTATCTTATGTAAAAAAAAAATGATATGTCATTTAATCTCGATATACATATGACTTATTATCTCATACGTATGACATAGTATCTCAAACGTATGAGTATTTTGTGGCACGAACGGGGCGCCATACAATTACCATGTTTTCATATTTAGTGTGTATATTCTTCAAAACCTTCGCCCTCTTCTTGTGTGAATGACCGTCCCAGCTATCGATTTATATGCCGGTATCGTATGGACAGTCGAAAACGAAATGATGCTATGCGGCATTGGGTTCCAAAATAAAAGATATCATTGTGCTGAGTAAAACATCGAATCATCTGAAAATTGCATTTTTATGGACAAGGGCGATTTGATAACATTGTTCTACCAGTCACTGCATAGCATATGTTTTTCAAAGAACCGTTTGATTTTTCTATCGGTAGTAAGTCTGAAGCATTATCCGCACATAATGGTGATATGTGCAAGAACAAAATTACGATAATATAGAAACATTGATATTACTTCGATATGTCGAACATATCTCTAGTTCATGAGGCACATGAATCCAGTGTGGATACACCAGCAAAATGCGCAATACAAGGAATGATAATCGACCGGTTTTCCATTTCAAATATAATATATTCCAAATTCTGAAGCACAATTGATGTTTACTACCGATATGTGACTATCGCCTGTGTTTGCTGTGTTTTGCTTTGTCACACGGCTTCTTGACATTTGCCTGATTTTATCAAGCGTTTGAGAAATAGATTTTTCCAAGGCTATGACATGCATAAAATCATGTCCTCCTGTGAAAATTGTATATGCCTTCATTTTATGCACACTGTTGAATTCAAGTGTTGTTTTCAAGTGTTATGTACAATAACGATAGTATATGATTCCATTGGCGTTCTCACCGTTGTAACAAATACATATATGTGTTATACCCATATAACACGAAACATGTGTTATACCCATATTGATGTACCGTTCCTGCTTTCTGAATACAGTGAAGTGTTGCCAGTATGCAGTATGAAGCTGGAGTACACTGATTGACAATGTGTCGTGACCTCAAGGTCATCCCACGTGTTACAGCAATTTTTTCACATCAAAGGGGAGGTTCCGTATGCGCATTTGAGCATGAATAAGGTGTGCATAATAACGAAAGGCACATCCAATTATTCGGGTGACAATTTAAGGCACGCTATATCGAATACTTTCTTAATGTGATTTGGTTAGGTAAAGCATTTCGTGCTATTTAATTGAAAAACGATTTGTATCAATGTCCATATTCAAGCATGACTATATTATTTTATACGACATATTACTGTACAACAGAACACAACTTCATCCAGATATGCAAAAAATAGAATACCGGTAGGTGTTTAACCGTTTGAATTAATATTGCAATTATTTGTATATATATTGCAACAAGATATTTTGATAATTCATTTCAGTAATGAATGAATGAATGAATTTGTTTATTATAGTCACATATGCATGTATAATAAATAATAACAATGAACATACAATAAAGACAAACAGCATAGCCTTTCAGGACTTATTAGCGACTCTTCTATGTTATCAATGATCAATGGCATGTGTATTGGGAAGCCAAAAGTGCGTAAGTTACAACTTCTAGTTCAGTAACAGAAAAGCTAATTAGGAAACTATCGTTCTGTATAGTGGGGATAACTTTAATTAAACCACTAAGCGACACTAACCACCATCAAGTCACGAGCTTGGACCGAAGGCTTCATTGCTTCAAAAGCCACCTCTGCTTTTCACTCAGCACGGCGGTTTCAAAGTGCGCAACGTTTGGTCACTGAGGAGAAAAATAACCCCATTTGACATTTGCCACACGAATTCGGACACTCATGCCCATGTGTCCTGCTACACTTTAGAGGTGAACCAATGTGACATTCCTGGAGTCACGGAACCCAAATATTACTGATGATTATATTTTTGTGATACGAAAACGATGTCCATGAATCCCAGCATAGTGATGAAATATAAGTGTTCAAAAAAGCGCAAACGTTTCCTCTTATATATATGCATCTATCGGGATGTGGACATATTATATGACATAAACGCTTGTTGTAAATGATTATGATTTTTTTCGATATTACAGAGCGAACAAAAATTCCATCTGATTTTAAGGTTCAGGAGTCTCTCCTCTGCATTTATATTCTGTCAAATAATACAAGGTTCTGTTTTTACAATGTCAGCCATGTATATCGCAAGCTGAAATACATTTACATTCCTTACAATGCAGTTTACAGTATGTATTACTGTTAGCACCGTAGCTGTCTAGACACTGGATGTATATTTCGTTTGTATTTTTCTATGTGAGTATGTTCTCTGTGAAACATATCATGTACGGTGCATGCAGTATCCACCTTTACTTACAAAGTACGTGGGCCAGTAAACAGATTTCTGTCTTGAGGAAAGAAAGGGCTCACTTCGTGTCAGACGAAAACAGATCTATTGACAACGAATTTATTGCATATTCAGCTAGGACATGGCATTGAATTCAGCATAGCACTGAATACAAATGATATATGTTGATGCATCGGTAGCAGTAGAGGTCACCACCTACAGAGGCGTGTATCATGGACTGAGACAATTGGATGCTGTACTGTGTGAATCACTACGCATGCGCATGAGCAGTGTTTTAAGTAATCAAAATAAACCCACGCAAATCATACACGAATTTCACAGCAATATAGCTTTTTGTTAGAAAAGTGACATTTTTGTAACAATCATATTGAACAATTAGTAGCAAATTCAATATATGATACATCAGGTATAACTTCAAACAATAGATTTGTTCGATACAAGTGTAAGTCTGAATACTGAAGTGCTATTCAGTCTAGTATATTCACAAGAGACGTGTCCCATCCATTTTTCCATAATTGGTCATCCAGAAACGCACCTGGGAGTTGTCGACCACCAATACAAGATTTTGAAGACGCCAATAGAAAACCTAACGTGAATAATTTATAAAAAAAAATTAACAAAACCAAGCTGAACAAATGTTGATGTTCAAGCAAATTGTGATATCGATTGCATTTCCCATATCTAAATATTATTATTATTATTATTAACATTTATAAAGCGCCGATATCCATTTGCATGCTCAAAGGCGCTGTACAGTAAAACCACAGCTGTACATATACATATATATATAATAAAATAACTAAAGAAAAGGAGTTAAAACAAAGAAGTACATGACTAGGCAATAATAGATTAGGAATTTAGACTAGATATACACGTTTGAAAAGATACGTTTTCAATTGCTTTTTAAAACAATGAACAGAGCTGGAAGATTTGAGTTCATTTGGAAGTTCATTCCACAAGATTGGTGCTGCGTTCCTAAAAGAACGATTTCCAAATGTGACTGTTCTAGCCTTCGGAACAGTGAGTAGTCCTTGTGACTCTGATCTCAGGGATCGTGTGGGAACATATTCTTGGAGGAGATCTTGGATGTACGACGGGGCTTCACCGCGGAGCGCCTTGAATGTGAACAGTAGCATTTTGTACTCGATGCGTTGTTTTATAGGTAGCCAGTGTAGTTCTTTAAGAACTGGAGTGATGTGCGAGCATTTTCTAGTGCGGGTAACAATCCTGGCAGCTCTGTTTTGCACTCGCTGGAGGTGGTTAGTGACTTGTTGAGGAACGCCATACAACAACACATTACCATAATCCAATCTCGATGTGACCAGTGCATTTACAAGTGTCTTACATACGTCATCCGAAATATAGTTACGGATACGACCAATGTTAGCCAGATGATAATAGCAAGACTTTGCGATCGCCTTGACATGCGATGTCATAGTGAAATGTTTGTCCCACAAGACACCCAGATTTTTTACTGACTCTCGAGGAACAATCATCTCAGCTCCGACTGTAAGACTGAGGTTTTCAATTTTGTTCTGCTGCCGCTTAGATGAAAAGAATATAACCTCGGTTTTACTGTCATTCAACTTCAGTAAGTTCTGTTCCATCCAGTTCTTGACCTCTGATACACACGAGGAGAGAGCTTCGAGCTTTGAACTGATATCATCTTTGGGTTTCAGTGAGATGTAGATTTGCATATCATCAGCATAGCAGTGATACTGCATACCATATTGACGTAGTATTTCTGTGACTGGACGTGTGTACATACAGTACATTTTGGGTCCGAGTACGGAACCCTGTGGCACCCCAAACTCCAGACGTTTGGGTACCGACAGGGCATTATCAATGGATACGATCTGATATCTGTCACTCAAGTATGAGCGCATCCAATCCAGGGCCTGGTCTTTGATACCAAACTGTTTCTGTAGCCGAGCTAGGAGTACTTTGTGATCCAGGGTATCAAAGGCGGCTGAAAGATCTAACATGATCAGAACAGCCGCGTTGCCTTTGTCAAGTTCATCTATTATGTCGCTTTGAACTTTGAGTAATGCAGATTCCGTGGAGTGACACTTTCTATATGCTGACTGCAAGTCATCGTGTAACTGGTGATTACTCATGTGGGAGCCAATACGTCGGGCAACGACCTTCTCTAGGACTTTGGATATGAAAGGTAGATTAGAAACAGGCCTATAACTACTGAGTTCGTTCGAGTCAAGGCCTTGCCTCTTCAGAAGCGGTCGTATGTGTGCTTGCTTCAGAGCATCAGGAACAGTGCACGTTGTGAGAGATTGATTGATAATCTCAACAATGATATGGATAAGTTCCAATATGCTATTCTTCAGGAGCCAGGTGGGAATCGGATCCACACTACTGGACTTCGATGGAGATTTCCTGATAATCTCTAGAACCTCGACAACACTGGTCGGGCTAAATCGTGCCAGTGGTGTTCCTGAGAAGGATTGTTCACAATCCCCGGCAGGAGCAGATTCACTTGATGCAGCAAGCCGATCTCGAATTTTAGATATCTTCGATGAGAAGTAATCACCGAAATTGTTGGCGAGGAGTTCCGATGTATCATGTTCAGGTAGGATGACTTTTCCAGTGTCACCCATTAGATTTTTTGTCAATCGGAAAAGAGCTTTGGGGTCTTTAGCACTCTCTGACACTTTGCTGGAGTAAAAGGTTTGCTTAGTGATGTGGAGCAGTTTGTTGACATTTAGACATTCAGTCTTATATATTTCGTGGTGCACGGCAAGTTTGGTCAGACGCCATGTACGTTCGGCTTTGCGACGTCGCCGCTTTGCAGTTCGTAACTCGGTATTGTACCATGGAGCATGTTCCTTCGTGATGACAGTTTTACAACGAAGTGGAGCATGTTTATCCAACAGTTCTTTCAGTGAGCTATCATAGGCGTCAATGAGGTCATCAACAGGTTTATTCAATGAGTTCAGGTCACGACATTGACACAGTCACGACAAATACCATATATCACACATCGCCATACTGTGGTACCACTCAGCAATACGATGCTAGTTTCACAAGTCTTACAGTTCCAGTTTGGTACAGCTGAGAGGGCTTCTCATACTCTTCCCACGTTGGATATTCATTTTTAAAAGGGCTGATAACTTTGTAACTGTAACAAGTAAATGCATATTGCAAAATAAATAACCAAATCGAAAACATGGTTCTGATGAAGTCAGCAGGTTCTGCTATAAGGTGAATCCACTTGAATCATTCGCTTCTTTTTATTTGTAACGCATAAATATTCGTAAAAGTTCATTATCTCTGTCGGATGCCTCATTGTAATTCTGGAAGATGGAATACCAGCGACACTCATACATCACAGTTCAGACTTGAATATAAACCTGGTCCAGAGGAATTTCACTGTTCCATTTCAGTCACGTTCCAGGCATTGACAAGGACACAGCGACTTGATCATCCAATTCTCTCGATGCTTTTACGGGGCTTCCACAAAGCGTTGTCATTGGATGACGGTATGATGGGTATAAGTCAAATCTGTGAACATCCCTGCTATATCGGGAACTTGTTTCATAGCCAAATTACGTTATTCGTACTATGACTTGGGATTGATACAAAGCGTATTGACATACAAGCGTCCTTCTGTGTTAACTGATATGATAAATGTCAATTCATTTTTTTTTCTTTACACATCATCGGCTCTTCGTCCGTTGATGTGATTCAATTATTTTGTGTTAAATAAAACATATAATCTAATATGTTAGATTATAGAGCATATAATCTAATATAATCAAATATCCAGTTATGTAGTAACACAAGTATAATAATTTCATTTGATGTAATATTTCAAAGGTATGAAAAGTCTTAGGCTTTGCAAACGATTTTGCACACAACTCGAAGTCGAGATTTATTCATCCTGAAATAGTATGTATGAGTGATGGACTAGTATATTGATGGATATCATTATTGCTTTGTTGTATTGTCAGTGATATCCCATCATTGTAGTGTCAGACTACAGGGTGAGCCCAAAAATATATATCCCATCATTGAGGGTGAGCCCAAAAATGATATCCCATCATTGTATTGTCACACTACAGGGTGAGCCCAAAAATACTATACCGAAACTACTTCCTTGGGGTTGCTTTTATTATGGACTCCCTTATTGGAAATGACCATTAATTTTATGATCTGCTTATATTGGTATATATCTGATTGAAAAGTTCTCTGTCCAGCGCCGTCAAAATAATTTGTGTCGCATCACACCAGGTGTCCCCTCGTTAAATTGTTTGCTTTAATAAATTATAACGCTTACTTTGTAATGCACATTTCATCATGATGCCTCATTACACAGTTCGTGTACGCGCATGGACAGTCGAAAAAAATATTTTAATACCCTGCCAGATCCGCAGATCCAACTCAACCAAACAGTCATCTCAAGATCAAGTGCTTTGGTGGATATTCTAAACCGAAAACAATTGAATAATGAAACTGAATGTGTGATCTCGTCCATAAACAACGACCACAATCTTTTTGCCATAATTGACAACGTCTGTCAGAGGCTAAATTTCTGCATTGCTCGGAATGGTGCTCGGAATGTTGAACATGATATGTGTTGAACTGAACTTGGGGCTATTCAATGTCTTGAATTGTTCCAATATTTTACTATGGATTATAATTCATAGGTTTCTATCAATAATCCTCGAACAAATTTTTCTATATAATTTTTGTTTGCTGACTCTGTAGTAATCTGAAGCTCAAGCGAGAGCTATCTCATGCTTCTTCAGTGGACTTGTTGCCAATACGTATTACGGCATCAGACCAATACCAAGGTTCAAACATTGTCGTGTTTGCTGAAGTCCTACTCGTGCCACCATAGCTAGTATTGAATAAGCTCTGCTGTTTGAAAACAGACGGGCACTGTAGTGAGTTTAGATTTCCCGATCGAATCCTACACAGATGTGAATAAACCTATGAACAAATCACTTCAACTGGCTGCAACAGTGTCGATTTCAGACTTAATATATATTTGAATACCCAGATTTCGTTATGGGGTGAATCTTTTCCTCACCCATGTTATGGAATATTTCCATTTACTTGAAAGCTTGACAAAAAATGCGTACTAGTATCAGATTGTTATTAACCTTTTAATCTATGCGATCTGATCTGTTCAATCAGCTTTGTTCCAACCAACCAGAGCCTTGTTTCTATACATACGCCAAGAAAAGGAAAAGAAATCCACTAAACACTAAATTTGCTAATGCCCCTGACACTACTGGTGAGAAAAGACATTTCGTCCTGATGATTATAACATTAAAAAGTGACCATTACTAGAATATCTTTCCGCGAGTAATGATTATTTTTGTCCTGTTGCCATTTCTTTCTTTTAATCACTCTATCTGCTGATGCTAATAACCAGTTGTCGGCAGTGATTGGCGTCTTGGGTATATCCCAGACATGTTAATGTCCAAAGTCACATAACTGGTGTCATCAAACCGAGAGTAAATTTGATAAACTCCCCATAAGAATGGTGGTGGAATAAATGACTTTGAGACGTCATTCGACGTCAAAGTAGGTAATGTCCTGAAAGTTTACACGTTAAATAATTTCGTTTTGAATTCGTTCTAAACATTTCTGCTGTGTCATTTAAAGTGTCATTTTAAAGAATTAAGATATTCTGTTGTATGCTCACATGCTGTGTTTATTCATTCGTCAAACAGCATCTCCTCAGACAACACGAAAACTTTCTTGCTAAAAATATTAACTCCAGTATGTTTATTTGGCGAAATTTACAATTATATTATGTTTATTTTTCTACAAAACAACGAATAATTTTAACACATTCAACAAATTCAACTCTCCAACACCCTAATACAGCATTCGATGGTGTCTGTTGATATGGTGCAACGAATACTATTTACCTTGTGGACAATCCACAAATCAGCTAAATACATAATTTACACAAAACAAACGTGCATATTTCATTCATGATTCCAAAATATTCATGTGACAACTCGTTTCTCTATAACACAGTCCTCTTGAATGCATTTCATGGACATGGAGGAATGGTTTCGGTACGGGGCAGGTGGCTGAGATGAGCTGTTTGACGGTGTCTGGGTTGTCTTACGACTTGGTCTCCTCTTGGGTATCTCTCTTGGCCAACTGGTCCGAGTCCAGTAAACTGTCGTCATCCAACAGATCCCACGCGAAGCCACCATCAGCCATATCCTGCGAACGCTTGCCGAGCCCCGCGTAGTGCATGCCGAAGTTCATGGGTTCCCGCTTGTCCTCTTGCAGGTCAGAGTCTACGTCGTCGCGCTTGCCGAGCCCCGCGTAGTGCATCGCTGTATTGTAGGTCGGTGCTCGCTTGCCCAGCCCAGCATACCTCATTCCCGTGTCGAAGTTCGGTCGCTTTCCGAGTCCCGCGTATTTCATGGCGGCATCGTACCCGTACACACGCTTACCCAGCCCGGCGTATTTCATCGCTGCATCGTAACCGAAACTCCGCTTTCCAAGACCTGCGTATTTCATAGCGGCATCGTAACCAAAGCCCCTTTTACCAAGTCCGGCATATTTCATCGCGGTATCGTAGTTGAACGGACGTTTGCCTAAACCAGCATATCTCATGGCGTCAAAGCCGTATCCCCTTTTATCATGTCCGTCATTGCCTGCTCGCTTGCCCAAGCCTGCGTACAACATGGCCGTGTTGTACGGTTCGCGTTTGCCGAGACCTGCGTACTTCATGGTGTCATAGGAGCCCCAGCGCTTACCGAGACCTGCGTACCTCATGGCTGTCTGCTCCAGGCGCTTGCCGAGACCCACGTAGTGATGGGCCAGGGACAGGGACCTCTTGTCGTCAGTGCCAAGGTCAGAGTCCTCTAGTCCGGCGTCTGGAAATACATGTAACATGAAGATTGTATTATAAGCATTCATCACACAACATTTTACACTTCACTTTTTTTGTTTTACGAATATATGTGCGTGAACAATGACGTGCGTTTATTTAATGTGTTGTGTAATGTGATGTCTGTGATGACAGTGTTGAGAAAAAAAACATGACCCGTGCTGGTTTATTTTCATTTATTGGCTACACGTCAGTCGTCAAAATCCGTATTACTCAGATAAATCTACTGGTCAGCCTTCGGGATTATTTTGCGTATCGTTTCCCAAAACATTTTTGTGCGTGACACAAGACGTTGTAAAGTGAGATGTAAGCGCTGCGTTTTATGTAATGCCTGCAGACAATATTTCTGGTCAGTATCGTCATTTTATTGGCATAATCGGACCGAAAATAGGAAATTTAACGCTTGTTTGGCGTTTAGTGCTGTACCGATACCATTAGGGACACAATAACCGGCTCTTTTGGTACTATCTCTGGGCCATTGTGGGACAGGTTCATGCCAAAGTAACAAGCGTAGGTGCAGGCTTTAATGCTGCTTTCGTACAAACCATGTCTGGTCAGTCGCAGTAAAGCACTAAGTAATGGACTGGCCGAAATGGCCAACATTGGTCCTAAATGGACAGCGTTGCCACATATTTGTTTGTGACCATTGCGTGTACCTAGTCGTTCTGAGGGCGAAAATAGACGTCACCTAGAAACTTGCTCGGTCTATTAGGTTTTTCTGTCACTGTGTGCTCCGCATCCTGATGTTTCTCAAGTAAAGAAAGAATTGCAATAGAAGTATGAAAAGTACGGTAAAAGTATTGACTGTTGAAAAAAACACCATTGTAGCCATTTATAAATACCTCATACCAGCTTGTACTATGATCTCATGTATACTTTGAATCATCATCAAACTCGGATAGGTACGGTGGCTTATTTCTGCCACAATCATATTATTATGTTGTTGTTTTTTAAATCAAACATGAATATTGTAATTACGCAGGGAGCAAATAGTTTGCTATGCAGAACAAACGTTCGCTATGCGAAGCAAACTTTTCATAAACGGAACAAATAGCATCAAATGTTTGCTACGCAGAGCCAATATTTGCAATGCATAGGAAACGTTTTATACATGATTTAAATAGTTTCCTTTGTGAAAAGAAGGTGACAGCTATTTGCTTCATGGAGGAAATGTTTGCAAACATTTGCTCCGATGATTTGTTATGTGGAGGAAGTATTCAATCACAGAAATCTATCTGTTCCATGCATAAAACCTTTGCTACGCGTAGCAAATATTTGCTCCAAATATGAAACTATTTGCTTCGTGCAGAAAACGTTTATTACGTGGAGAAACCATTCTTTTCGTGGAGTAAATCATTTACCCCGTGTAGGAAACGCTTGCTAAGAGTAGCAAACTATTTGCTCCGTATGTAATTACTATATTGATGTTTGATTTTTGAACCAAAACAATATAACTGTGGCAGAAACAAACCACCGTAGATATGTCTTATAATTGCCTATACCGTACCACCTATCGTATGTCAGTTGTGAACTTTCACCCATTAACAAACTACAATTTATATTTCCATGTAAGTATACATGTCCATGGCATTAATTACGTCTTAGTTCTTGCCGGTATGGATTTAACGCCATTCTTCGAGTGTTTTCGTTAAGCGGCTACATTCGATCTTCCACAGTTACAATTATATCAACAAGGACACGTGTAACAAAGCCAATTGTGCGACTCGAGTCACGGTGGGAGGTACTTCAAATTAAAGTGCATGCAATTACCTCATTTGTAATACTGTGATCCGTATATGGGCCTTGGTACTTTATAATTATCACGGGGAAACTCAACTCAGTCGATAGCTGCTTAATAATGAAGATTAACGATTAACCTAGCTTCTATAGTCATCCATCATTCAATGGTTAAAATTATGGTTTCATGTTATAGCGGATGACTTTTCCGATGTCCCGATTAGTCCTGAGTTTTTCACACAGCCAAATAATGTTTTAGATAAACCGACCAGACTGGTACATGTATATACGTGTATCTAATTCTGTGCTTCTTGCCGTAACCTGGTAATATTCATCCACGACCCAGCAAAATGACATATGGTTCGAAATTAAATCCTACTGCTATAGAAAGACACTCCGAAAAACTTCACGGAATAATATCAGTACTTCATGTCTCTTGTGAAATGTAATTCATCAAAATATCGAGGGTATGTTTTCATTTCTTAGATCATACATCAAAGTAAGTAAAGAACTTCGGCAAATCTGTATAGCACCATCTGTTAGTGAATGAATCATGACCACGAGGGAAATTTTGAAATAGTGATCGAGATGCGAATACTTTAATAAAATGTAATATATGAAAATATAACTGGAAAAATTTGGGTATTCACATGCATTCGTGGCATGGCCAATCTGATGAATATCACGTTATACACGTACGGTTCAAGAATGTGTGCACAAACGCACAGCCGCATGTGTCCTAATTCATGTTCGTTTCCGAGCTACGGTTACTAACTCGACAATTCGACGATGTCCTTGTGATATTTCGAGATCTTCGATACTTCGAGATGGTGTCAGGGATGCGCCAGTATTCATATCATCCGTTATGTGAATGTGCACACAGGCACAATAACGAGAACAAATAAATATTGGAAATGCCGTGGGATGCCATCGCCTTGCAAAACTGCGAACGTGACGTCACAATACTGTAAATGTCAAAGAGAATAATTCTATAAAACCTCAAAACCCCGGTGATTTGTCGCTTTGGACCCGACAATAAGACAGCGCTACCGGAACAATATAGTACAACTGACATTTTGCTTACTTTAGAGGAAAAACAACTAAGGACGAAAAGAAACGACGCAAATAATTGGATGTGATTTTTTTCACAAGCGTTTTTTCTCTCTCTCCTTCAAGATCGTGGGTATCGACTTGCACATCGACTGTCACCGCAACTTAGACGGCCAGGAGACATTGGAGAGGGAAGTGACGTCTGCATTGTGGGGTGTCGCGGAGTGAATCTCGTAAGGGTGTACTTCTAGAGATATTTATGACACACGCAACATTGAATGACATCGACTCTAACCATTTTTGTCACATAATTTTGCCTACAGAAAACATCCTTACTATTATGTAAACCAGAGAATCAGATTATGTAAATAGAACATTGCAAAAAAATCATAAATGAAGTTAATATTAGACTCTAGCATTTCATGTGCACTTGCAGTAACTTATATTAGAAGGGTAGGAATAATGGACGCATCCCGAAATCATGCACCTTCTGGCAAGCGGCACAAAACCATCTATTGCCCCGATATGATGTGTCATTTATCTGTAGTGCACTTGATACTCTTTATCATGAACTACTTGTTTAGCGAGCTGTCTGGACAACACATCTAGCGTCCATCAGTTACCATTAGGCGGGTCCGAGTAAGTGCGCGGTACTCCAGTGTCACTGCCAGACATCTCCCTGTCCTCCTAACATAGATGTCATCAACGTCTGCACCACTTACTAGAAACATCCCTTCTAATGCAAGGAAAATGTGAGAACAAAGCCAATGGGCCTAGCTAATTGGCGGCAAGGTGCGCAATATGTTTGATCTCGGAGGCAGGAGGGTCATTCTTGTTATGAAGCGTGCTAATCCGGTAGCGTAATGGCAGCTATCAGTCAAGCGCTGGTCACTATTCACAGACTTGGGATGGTCCCTGAAGATTACCCATGCCCATTCGAGCTTTCAAGCTCGATCTCCGCGTCTTCCCACGGGGTGATTTGCCAAGGGTAATTCTCCGCCTACATGCATGGATTTCAAATGCAGTAAATTCTTTCAAGTAACACCTCCTTACGTCATCCTGTGGATGTCATTCTTTGCAAAGTCCCGGGATCCAGCTCCGATGAAGTCACCATTGGTATTCTCACAGAAAAACCCGGGGCGGTAACTTAGAGACCGGAATTATCCTTGTACAAAGTGATGCCTTGTGTCGTATCTAAACAGGTAGAATAAACAGGACTTTTCAACCTTGGCGGAATTCTTTCCTGGACATGAGAGACAAGGGAGAAAGACGATTGAGGGCGGATGGAATGGTATCCAATTTTAATCGTCACCACGCAGTTCAATTCCGTACGGATACACCTCGGAATCCGTGTTTTATTGCGTAAATAAACATCCTGTCAGGGTTAGTACCCATTATGGCGCGCCCCGTGAAAGCCGCTACTTTGGGCACGTGATGGGTGTACGGCAGTTCACTAATTGAAGTATTTCCGGGAGATGCGCAGAGAATTAAGTACATACATTCCTGTGGGGTCCATATTCTGTAACAATGCGATGAACACAGAACCCCGGGGCGGCATAGGATCGTCGGATGAGCTGCTATAATGGGAGAGCAGACGCAACAATTAGGGGAACAAGACGAACAGTTTGGGAAATCAGTCGTGTAAAATAATACACATTTAATCAGTTCTCCAACGTTGTCACAGTCTGTTATTAGCGCTGGTGATATTTGAAGTACATAGCTACAGACGATATATAGGATAAAACGGACTCGCACAAATTTGTAGACAGAATGATTATAACATGATGTTTCTTTCGGAAATAACTTGCAATTGTATTCGAATAAGACTGATACTTTGGCACGAACTGAACTGCATGTATTCTTTATATTCATTGTAATTTGCCACCCAGTAATTCACAACTTAACAACGAATTCAACACGCCATATATTGGTTCCATATCATTCAAAAGTGAATGAACTTGGTTTTTCAACAATTACTACTGAAAACACGAACAAACAATGTGCATGTTGTAGTGATCTACGAGTAATTTAGGCCTATCATATGATGTCTTTGTATGAAACTATACAGCATATAGCAACTAGATCTATACCATGTCTTTTATGAGTATTTCCATTCGATGATCACTCGTGAATATTTTTCGGCAGCAACTGTTCTCTTTTTTTCGCAATGAAACAATACACATTCGATAGTTTAATTAAAGATACATGTATTTTTTTCACATGTTCCAAGTTGCGTCAGGAAGAACGATAATGAATTATATCATGTTGTTCGTCATGCAGCTTGGAGTGAGAGGGGGATTTACGCAAGAAGCAGAAGTGAGCTGGCGTCACATTTCAGGGAGGACTGTCATGGAGCTGTGACTGCCGCTGTAATGCGCGCTCCTCTGATGTGAAGTGCACGAATGCGACTCGATCGCGCGGACGTACTAGCGTCAACGGACGGGAGCAGCACGCCCTATCCCATCGCTCGAAACACCTCCTGCATGAAATTACACTTTAATTGGCAACGACGATTGTGACCTTTCTAATACAAACAACGATACTTTGAGAGGTGTGATGGGGTCCGGTGTGGGGAGATTGGTGTATCAATCACTGCAAGGGCGGGAAAAAGTGGTCCACAGCAGACTACGAGAGAAGTGATGATAATCAATGGGCTGCTTCTGGGTCCTCGTGATGTGATAACGGCACATGATGTAATTTCTCCTTGGACAAAACTAGCTAATGATGTAGCATAATGCCAGATATGCTGGCCGACCTACGCTCGTCCATTGTTGTCTATCCTTCGTGAGTGTGATCAATGCTTTGTTGTCATTTGGCTTTTGGGCGTCTTTTGGTTCAATTCACATCGAAACTGATCAGGCGAATGAACCGACAATTTCCGGGAGCAACGAAAATGCGAACGAAGCCGATGAAAACCTCGCCCTAGCCAGCTATGTGCATTATTTTTGCTTGACCGATGACCTGGCAACATGCGACAGTCAGTGGTCATTGTATGAGCTACCATTGACCTCCATGGACCAACACTCACTTACCGATACCAGTACCAAGGAGTGGCAAAACTTTGGAGATCTGGGTCATTGGGTTATATCGTGGGAGAGTACTTTGTCCATATATGTCGTTCTTTACGTTATGCGGATATTGTATATTTCACAGTCTTAGGAGTAAATATTGTTTAATATTCGTCGATGCTGTAGTATCATTCGTCGATTTGCAGTATGATCAATGAAGACGTCGACTTATTGATGCAAATTTATTTCTACGGATGATGACATAAACATACTCGAATATCTAAAGAATATTGTGTGCCTATATTTTGGAATTTTTGTTTTCAGTCTAACAAAATCGGTCTAGTTCCAATTACTCAGATGCCCCATGAGTGGTCTTGTCTTGTTTTCCAATTAAGGAAGGCATCACGTAGTGCCTATGGGTTTCTCCCTATCTCCCAAACAGCCCGAATACCCACACACGAATTTCCCATGCGAGCGTAAATCAAAATCAAAGTGACAATGTCAGACGTAACTCGATTGGTACATACAGTCACATCAGCCAATCATCTGGCAGATCAATGACTCCGTGGACATTCCCTGCCAACAGATGGCCTGACAGGGACGTATGGACTGGCCGTGGTGGCGTCGCTCCTTCACAGTCTGTGAGTTTCGTGATTGATCAAAACACCGCCATTGACAGCCACGGCCACCTCCAAACCATCGCATGATATTTTATTGCCAGATGATACGACATAACGCGCCTAACGCCCATGAATACGGAACTAGGTATCCCGGTCCCTTTTGAAATGCAGTGGTGCAAGGAAAAGGTCTTTTCAATGAGGTCATATAATATGTATGACATATGTGATATTTCCCCCATGATATGGCTATTCTGTACTTTTATCAACCCTGTTCGCTTATCGTCTCCTACCGTGCCATAAAATTAATTCAGTAAATCGATCGAAATCCACTCAAGTTGAGAAAATATACCAGTATCGTAGGTGGTCCTGGATTGGCATGTCTTACTCCATCCCACTCGAGAGGAATATCGTGATGGTCACTCTGTAGGAACCCACACACCACCCACACTATCTCGCCTCTCTTCCGGATTCTGCAGTGGGTGAAAACAATACCACATAGCGAGAGAGTTGTCGGAACTATCCGATGAACATCGATGTTGACCATCTTTTCGCTCTTTTATTTATCGTAAAGGGAAAAGTGAAAAAACGGACCCAATTCTAGTTCCGTGGTTTTGCGCGAAATATCACATGTCACGTAAATCAATGTTTTTTTTCATCTGAAGTATATGGTAGTTCTGGAAAACATGCTCTGCATTCAGAGAATATGTGCTGTAAAAAGTTGAAGAGAGCAACCAAACAATAGCAGGGACTCTGTGGAACATAAAGCGACGACTGGAATGATAACGACATTGGCGAAGAGGGATGTCCACATCTAATAAATATGAATATATTGTGTAATAAATGGGTGATAAACTCGTAACAGCATCTGCGATTATCACCACAAGGTCAGACCTGGGGTCAGGACAGCCACGACATATCAATTTCCACCGAGACAGTGAACTGCTCCATTATTGTTGAGGAGCGATGGGTCTGTCTTTCCAGAATACGGGTGAAGCTTGAATGAACCACGAAGAATAGTATCCGCCTATTGTTGTTTAGCCAAAAACCTAAACATAATGTATGTCAGCGATAACATTCGTAAACAGCTCACAAGACGTCCTTATTGTCGTTCATTGAAGTCATGCTCTCCTGAGTAACAAACTGAATAGATAACCTAATGAAGGAGACCGTCCGTCTTGACTCTCTGGAAAAACTGAACAAACGCCATAGATTTTGAATGACCACTGGAGAAAAAGTTTACTGGACATGTGATATTGCCCCATTATACAAACATTTCAATTCCGTCGATCGACAAGGTCTCGCTCCTTCAGCTATCTCCCATGGGTCGGTGCCCGTGAAAGCAGGAAGACAGATTCAAGGGGGTAACTGACAAAAGAAAGATGAGGGGATACCATTAAAAGCCCGCAAAAGAACAGGACAATTCTTCGATTGCAGCCCCTTCTGTCTTCGCTGGAGCAGCCTCCGCCGCCAAAAGGCGACCACCTCTCAACGAAACGACAAGATATCTGTTTGCAGAATCCTTCAGATTCATGACGTATTTCTTTCGGTGTTGTTCCTTTGATAGACTGACATAAAACCCATGGAGATCGACCACAAGGACGCCACTATCGAGAGGTGTTGTGTGTGGTTTGTGAGGGGAATGTCACTGAATGTGGCGCAACCAGACCTGAATCTCTGGACTACAAGAGGCTCTAGCGATGTACTGTAACTAGATACAACGACCGCCAATCAAAACAGTTCATAAAAAAGTACTGAATCACATTAACCATTCCCAATAATAACGTGTGCTACTCGATAGTAGCAATAATACACAACTCACGAAAATCTGATTTTGTAATTTGTTAAACCCAACACCTAATACGGGCACTGGCGTCGGAGGCAAGTACTTTTGTTCGTTAATTTGTCTACCTTTGTCTGTGTCCTTAACAACACACGTGATTTAAGACGAATCTTGTTTGAGAGAAATGATTATGGAAAAGATCCAATTGACTTTAGCAGAGTCGATAGAAAAGAAAAGGGGAATTATAGGGTGTGGATTATAGAAACAGTGAAGGATGCTTTTGGACGTCATCATAAATCGCTTGAACTGCGAGAGAAACACAAATTATTGCACCCGTTAATTAAAATAAGTAGCAATACAGTTATTAGTTAAATGTTTGTCCAACATTAAATCACAAAGCTAGATCAATGAAAATTGGCGATTTGGATAAAATGCTATTGAATCTGTTAGAGGACGGGGTTGCTGTCATTCTTATATATTACTTTGTACAAACTTTGCAGTAAGTTCCACGGGTTCGGAAAAGAACGACGCATATAATCATCTGAAAAATTTCGAAGGAAAGAAATACTTCCGTGGCATTTTAACCCGAAGTCGCTCGCTGGGCTGCATCGTACTATACGAATTAGCTTAGTTTGGGAACATGACAATGTATGATCCAAATTGTGTACATCCCTAGTCTTCAAAAGACTTGGTCACGGAAAAAATAGTAAATTATAAAATATGCCTTCACATATTCGTTTATTATTTGAAGATACGTTGCCGCATTTTTGCAGATAATATGGAAATACATAACTGACAAGATAAATAAAAACTTCCATTATCAAAAACGACATGCTGCCAAACAAGAGAGTGGGTGATTTCAGACATCCGTCACTGCACTCATTTGCGAGTATCAAGTCTCTCTCAAGCTGAAACTCGGTGTCAAAATTGGGCAATCACCGCTGAGACACGAGACACCTCGGTACCGGACCAGTCAATCGGCGACCGTACAACGATCCACCGTCTCCAGAAGGCACTTCAACCGCGGCCATAATCAGTCCTCCACAACCTCATCTACAACAGCACACTACACAGTCACCTGGCTTCTCGGTTAATAACCAGACTTTCGCCACCCTCAAACTACAAGAACATAATTCTATGATTATCTTTTCTCGTTTTCCCCACCATCCGAAATGTGTGTCTTGTTGGTCTTTTACCATGATAAATGACATCTCTGATGAGGCCTCTTCGTCGCAAAAGACATCGTCATGTTGGCAAGGGAGTAGATCGACCGGGGCAAATTATCTACTCGCGGTCTTTGGGCAGCAACAAGCCAAGTACTGTCTTTTTATTATATACCGGGTTATTTTGTGTAATGAAACAAACAAAATGGACACGGTTTAGTGTCCCGCTGGAGCAGTTACTTCATTTACCCGGGGACAGGGTCTTGGACAGTGGTGTGGTCAATGTGATGGTACTCTACTGACTGTATCCATACCACGACACTCGAGCACGGAGCAGGACACTCCCGGTCACAGCCTGTCCTGTGTGACCTTGAGCAAGGCGCCTCGGGGGATGGCTCTAATATTGGTAGAAATAACCGAATACAATGTGACATATACCTTGGCAGTGTGCGCAACGTTCTCTTCTGTTCATCGAACCCCACACACTCTTGCACAACTACGCTCTCAATACTGTGTCTGTCTACCTGAGGTAAACCACATGGGCGAAATCCGATTTTTTGCGCCTTTGGACTGGTTTGAGGAAGAGGAGGGGTGGACAATGCTATTATTTCGTCCAACCGGGAGAGAAATTGCTTCCCCTGGGGCACATCGCTTCCTTGCTTCAGATGTTCGGTCGTCTGCTTATTACGTCATTTTATTGCTGCTCTTTAGTCGAGACTCTACATGGGACTCGAAATGCTGGACGAATTTGGCAATAAAAACATCCACAAACACATACGTACATCGTGGTAGTTATAGGCTCAAAGTACTGTGACCATTCACTAGGGTTATCCAAATGTCTATAACCATCCTCGTCCACTGGGAAAACCTTCAACATTCGTATCAAACTTTATCAAACAAGACGAGGAAAAACTACAAATGAACCACGAAGGCCACCCATTCCCACTAGGCTCCATGCTCTCACTCTCCGGGTTAAGTGCGAATTGTCGGGCGCTCCTCAAAATTACAAAATGTAGTTTCATTAGGACTGGATGAAGATGTGTTCTTCCATCGTTTGTATTATTAATGCCAGCTTTCTGCAGTGTTTGCACTACAGATAGGCAACTAGATTTTGTACAAATGAAAACGCAAAAGATGAAACTAGATCAGGGCAATTTGATCCCAATTATCCAACCTACAGTTTGTAAGATTGTATTATCTTCTAACGGCAGGTTTCAAAGGAACAGGAAGAAAAACTCAGCCCATTTGATGGAATGTGGAGGCGTCCACCGTCACAGCAGTGTGAGAATATGTGGCTTGTCACAGGTTTGTCAAGTTCATTTGGAAATCTGTTATAAAATTCCGTTATCGTGATTTAATCTGGAGTCCTGTGATGTCCCCTCCGTAATCACTACGTAGCTTCTCCGCATTTATCTTATCCTGTCAAAGCCACTGCTTTAATTGTCGAGATGTGTCTGGAATCCGTGACGTGTTCTGGCTCTGTTTCCAGCGAAATTGAATTGAGTTATGCTTGCTGATTAGGCCTAGTCCCCACTTACAACATATGTCCGCCAACTGAACGAACGAATATTACGATTACTTACGCGGAGAACTTTGTGATGGATACCTTGGTGATGAGAAAACGCCCACTCAGTCCAAGACGAACGTATTGATTGGGAGAGTAAATCAGTAATCGATGTACTTCACTATCGACTGTTGATTAGTCGCATCTCGGCAAAGAAAATTGACGAGCAAGTCATAAACTGTTACTTTATTCCCACGCTAACCACGGGGGACTAATTAATAACAGACGTATCTACATAATTGGCGAGTTATAAACGGGAATTTCGTCGTAAATCTATACAAATGATCAAGTCGCACATCTTGGTAATGTATATTCACATCCATTATTCACTTGGGCCAACCAGTTGATTGTGACAGTTTTACGACCGCTAATATCGCCCGACGTCTTCCTTTTGGACATCGATCCAAGCCAAATCTCCAAGTCTGTCCGCTCAGTTGGCAAAGTGTTAATGGGATCACATTGTTTAATAGCATCCTCTCCCTATTTACCCTTGTTGACAAAATGCTGTTCTATGAAAAGTTGTTCGTCAATACCAAAGTTTGGCGGGCTAATGTTATTCTTGCGACGGTCTCAGTTGATGTGATATTGGCGGAGGTTGGGCGCCATTTCCTGGCCCGCTACCAAACAAAACACTGCAACCTTTTCCATGAACGCCTATATTTTCATGTCATTAGTGTCTTCATTCCGACCGGGACCTTTCGGCGTCTTTGATTATTTTTGCAATTCAAATTGAGGCGTCTTTGCAACTAATTTAGAAGGAAATAGGAAGTTATTGATATCTTACTTGGACAAATCTCCGCTATGCTTTAGCACAATAGTTGGACATATTGACTCCCGGAAAACCCGTTTCAAACGAAACTGAGAAGTCCGTTTCAAGCGAAACTTTGTTTCACTCCATTTGCTGGATCGTTAATTTTACGATGCCTGTTGAACTTGAGTTTTGTTTATTAGAGGTTTCAGAGGTTGGGGTAGGCCTACCCGAGCTGCCTAAGTTATCTACTCACTTAGGTTTGGTCCGTAAACGTGGCACAGAGCTTCACACAAAATGCCACATCGTACGAGACCACTATAGTCAGTTAATTAAGTTGCTCGTTAAAGGGCAAGGCTTCCTGAATGAAGAAGCATCCTCGGTCTCGGTGACGAAGAAACTGTGCCTAATTTTCGCATTCCGAGATAACATGTTATACAACTCGCACATCAAGGTAACAACCGGCAATAAACGTGATGGCATTTTCCTTTACTAATTTGTCCCGTTCTCTGAAATGGGAATTCTCGAAAAGCAACCAAAACTATTTAGACTCAAAATGGCTATGTAACATTTAGTCAAACAATGAAGGCACGTGAGGAAACTTCTGGAGTCGGGAGTTCGGTCAGAGATGAAATAACATTTCACATGTCAGATGTGCATGTGATATACTTCTAGCTGAATAAGTTAGCCAACCCTAGCGGCAAATATTGAATATTCGTAGCAAACGTCATAACAGTCATTGTTCTGCTGAGAATGCAGAGAAGCTGACCAATTAATTACCTGACATTTAACAACCCGACATCAATCATGCATCACGGGCAATATTCCGGTAAATACACTGAATAATTCAGAAATGCCAAGCTGGTCAATAAATAATGTGTTTATGACTCTTTGATATATCACAGCTATAATATGCTTAATTCTCAGAGTGCCAAAGCCTCGAGAGAATTCAAATACCACACGATTACTTCAAATGATGGGAGAACAGATGGGGAAAACATGCTTGACTACACCTGTTCAATCAATTGATCATTTCCCTATAACAATAGGCTCCCTGATAAGTCAAGAACTCTCGTGACTTAACTCGGGACTCGTTTATCAATAGAAAGTCCTCTTCATTTGATGGTGATTTCATATCACTTAATTGTACTTTCCACTGATATCTACAAAATTACACAACCTGACCGCAACGGGATAGATACAGAGGTGAAATAACAGCATTCCTTTTATTGTGTGACAAGTTATCTGCACGCGTTTGACAAGCCTTCAAGACAAATTTCTGGCAGTGATCTTGTTTATTTATGAGGTCCGTGTATAGGTGCCAGTTTGAAGATGCCGTAGATTTATTTGCTCCGGTGTATTGTGCATTTCAAGCCCGTGCACAGTGAGCGGAACAAACCGAACACGGCTCCCTGGCCTTCCCGTCAGCCCCCGCGCGTGCAATCCTCGATGCTACTCTTGCCATCCTGTTGTTAATCCGTGCGTTATTGAAAGTTCTACTTGATGAATCACCCTCGGGAAAGAAACACGGCCAAGACAGCTCGATGGGCAGGCCTCGTGCCTGTTGAAATACACCATTAAAACGGGAGAGATGCCGACCATTGTCATTTGAAAAAAAAAAGAATTATGGACTTCTGTGGTTTTGTCTTTGGTTGACTTTGTTAAAGACGGTTGGGGGGAGATCGAAGGCCAAAGACGGAGCGGAAATAAAGTCCCACAAGGATTTCTGGGCTGTCGAGTCGGCATCACACACTGACGACCGGTGATCTATCACGCCGCGCAGGAATTCACCAAGTTTGTCATCGTTATAAAGACCCTGTCGCGTAGCGCAAATGTCCACAGTCATTTCTCAGCGTCGCTGGATGACCATGTCCCGACAGTAATCAAATTTGTTTATATCTGCCAATTGCTTCGTCTGTCGCGCTGTGGGTTTTCAGGCATGGCATCTGACATAGACAAACGGAGTAGATCCACAGGGGCTTCAGAAAAAACTAAATATTATGTGACTGATGACCCTGTAAGTCTAACAACCAGCGCAATAATTATACCAGCGATTCCAGCAAACCGATTTCTTTGTTGATATAGGCCTAATATGTATACCTAGCTTATTCTTACCATTGAGTGGACTTGCCAATGGATTACTGTCTATTGGAAGCACTAAGGAAGTTTGCAGCAGTTTTCAGAGCAGTATAATATTCGAAAGACATATATAACGAACATAAACATATCCACACGAAAATGGACATATAATAGGCAGCTACATATATAGTCTTCCAGTCAGTTATTTGGAGTCATTTAGTTACAAATAAAATCAGACTCATTCTCTTTTTTAAATGTCATAGATTAGTCGATCCTTAAAACAAATGCCGTAAATGGCAAAAGACGTTGTGTCATGAACTGATGCCAAGAACTTTGGCGTGGCTGTGATATTGGTTTCTTCAGGTATAAACATGCCCCGTCGGATATTTATCGTGAACGGAAAATGAACTGACCAGAAGAAATAATTGAACATTGACGTATAAAGAGCAATGGGCAGGATATGTTTTCAATATTGTAATTATAATTCAGTTTGCATGTATCAGAACCACCCAAATGCCCTTGAGCCTATACATGCAATCTTCTGAACAAAACGAAATACACGACTGGACGCTGATTTGATTATGCGATGGTTGACAATTGGGTGATTCGCTTACAGAAATACGTAACACCTACATGAATGACTACAGTGGTCCTCGTCAGATATGAAAACATATACCCCCTCCTCCTCCTCCCCCCCCCCCCCCGCCTCTATAAAGACATTTTTGCATTGCACTATAAGATCAGTATAACATGTAAATGAACCTCTCTAATAAGACTTGATTTTGTTTCAGAAGAGTCGGTCTTATCTCAAGAGGACCACTGTGACAGATGCTTTATATGCTCCTGAAAATGAACTTGTTTTTCTGACTAGTTTTTGTGAATTGAAGTGTTCCGATATTATGGTGACGATCAAGCGTAGGGCCTTATCCCTCGCTTGCAGAATTCAGGTAAATAGATTCAGAAATCACATAGCTTTGTCACTTTCCCACGACCGCGAATTCCGAGTGATTACGACGATTGAAAACTGTTGGGATTTTTTCCGCGATAATGACCCCTGTTGTATGCACAACCACGCGGTTCGTATCGCTTAAAGGATCGAGTTCTGAATCAGGGCGTATATTTGTGTTTTATATATAATGGCAGTAACTTTAAACCATGGTACGGGACTACTGTACGGAGCACAATCGAAAATGAATTTTTGACCTGCAAGCTCTATGTGAATGAACGATTCTACTCTTGTTCGGCAGAGGCGAAACCCAATATTAGCCAAAGCGGTGGAAAAGTCACGCATGTCGCGCATAAGTCACGTGCTTAATGGAGAGATTTACGGGGTTTTCCGGAGAGTGTGTAAATGCGCGTCCCCCGTCTGCGCTAATTTGTGAAGGTGTGTACCTTACTTCCTTACCTTGTCTTGTGTGCTTTGTCTTTGTTCTATCAGTTTACCAATGTTAAAGTATTTTTACAGGCACTTCCCTAGTCCATAGTTTTTAATTACTTGAATTGAATTACATGCATTAATAACAAGAAGGCTACGCACCTCCGTTCCCGTCAAGAAGCATCGCACACTTTCCATAATCCAAGAAAGCTACCAGCAAGGCTGCGAAAGCTGATACACTCAAGCTGTTTACCATGTTTCTGTCGGATTGAGAATGGCGTCTCCCTGAGTCCTTAAGCTCACTTTAAATGTGCTCCGTCCCTTGTTTTATCGTTTTTGTCTCGCTGCCAGGGAGTTATTTTTCCGTGTAACTACCAGGAATAGTTCCACCAGCCACAGACCACTTGCTGGTGTCAGGATGCGCTATGGTCGTGACAACTTTTGTTCACGGAGAGGTCTGATGTCTTGTTCACCGAGGAGCAGTGATCTTCAGTGTCGGACAAGTCTCCTGTCCGCGCGTATCCCTCCACTGAAAGTTGTTCTACTTCTTTTGCTATCACCTTTTCTCAAGAGATCCAATGCCAATATACTATTATGTGTAATGTCACGAGTTGGTATTTAGCGATATGACCTATTACCAATATGATGACGTCCTTAATGAAAATGTCTCCCTTCAGCTTGAAATCCCGTGTAGTTGGACCGTGCCCGGTTGCGGGTCTTGTTCTCTACCTATCCCGTCCACTTTGCATAGGCTGACTTGACAAAATTAACTTGCAAGGGATTTGTGTAAAGTCCGTTACTTTTATCCTGTTCTGGTCGACTCGCGAGATGTCGTCACTGCCTACAACTTTTGTCCTTGTCGGCGCTGTTCTCACGCGGAGGGGTGTCGAACGTCACGGCTCCCGCACTAGCCCCTCTTGACAAATCACAACCCCCGCTAGCTGGTGCCACTCCGCGGCGAGAAGTAGTGCGCGCTTCAACCTGTCCAACAAGTGACGCCAGCGGACGCACGGACCCTCAATCAAACCTTTATAGATTTGTCCACGGGGCGAGTTATTCTGATCGACCGCGTTGTCAGGGGGTGATCACCCTCGAGCTGGGGCTAGGCTCGGAGAGGGCACACCTACCTCGGCAATTACACACGGTGATCATGATCGTGTCAAAGGAAGGCGCTGACAACCTTACGAAGGTCATTAAGACACGCGCTTCTCTTACGCTGGGATGCCGTGTGAAACAAACCAGTGTTGTCGTTATTTAGTCCCAGAGCGTCCCGCCTGTTCCCGTCTCGTTCATGATCCATTTGGCTTCTGCTCTGTAACCCGTCGACGTTTCTTTCGGGAATTTTGGGGAAATCTTTACATCGAGCTCCGGATTTGGTGTTGAAAGGCGCTGAAACCTCGTGATTTAAACCGAACTATGACACATGCATATTGAGTCGTCATTGAAAGACTAAACGAATCAAATACATGTAATCCGCTTTTGTTATATTTAGACTAACATAGAAGCACACCACAACTCGGTATAATGCAAATCAACTACAATTAGAAGTAACTTAGAAATGCCATCGTAACCAAAAGTTGATTCATACATTGTGCAGTGGTCACCACGTCCAAGCAAACTCAACATTTGTTTTGTATACATTATACCTCAAACAAACTCAACATTTGTTTTGTATACATTATACCACAAAACATCGTCTTGTGAGTATTGCAGGGACTACAATAATTTATACCCAGAATTGCGCCGCAGAACATGTCCACTTGTCTCACCCGAATTACCGATACAATATTCAAAATTATAGTTGGAATCAATTTGTGTAAAATCCCCCAATTCAGGGTTTTTTGTTTGTCACGCAAACTTGAAAGTACACCTCAAAATAGTCAAAAATATACAGGAAATATGGACAGTTCGACAACAGATACTCAGAAAATTGCCGTTAATCGTGCATGAAAACAGTGGATAGAGAATGATCGGCCTGTCTACATTGCCGGTTGCCACAGTATCTAGACAAATACCAATGACGTCATGAGACTGTGAGTAGAACTCGCCCGCAAGGCAGGCTGCTTTGAGGAAAAATGCGAAATATGCGAAATAGACTGGCCCGAATTTGAATCTTGATTGGCAACTCAATTTGGCACGTAATACACATTTTCAGACCCAAATTTGTACGATTTCTAATTCTATGAAAAAATATAAAGCTACCACAGAATGAATGAATTTTGTCAATGCTAAAAGTGATTATAGCTTTAAGTCAAAATTCACGAATACGAATACTACGTCTTTTTATATTTCTGACATGTATAGCTGTTGGGCCATTTGTGTATAATTCCATCTCGTATGGTCCAAGAACGAAACTATTCACACCAACATTAAACTAAATTGCGGGTGGCGCATTGCAGAACTGAAGCAGTCATAAAAATGAAACAAAAGCACAACATTTAAATGATTAAGTGGAATAAATCAAGGAAACTGTGCGTGGGACGTTTTATGTGGATGTTGTGTCGAAAAACAATCACTGAATGCGGCGTGCGGCTGTTGCTAAACTGACACGAAATACGGTCATCAATGTTGATACACTTCGATCCAGCCATAAATTCTTACGCTGTTAATTATGTTGTCGTTTCCGGCGGGTTTCGGCCATGGACTAATGACGACATTTCATTGTTGCCACCGCTTTGTAAGTCCACCAACACGTGACGACAGTGCCGCAGTTAATATCATTAGTAGCCTCGTTCTGGAAGAGGAAACAATTGACGTATATCCAAGTGTAGTTTCGGAGATAATATTCAGACACCTCTCGCCTTGGGCTAAGGATTGAATGCCACCAGGCTTCAGGACACCCATAGAAATGCAGACTTAGGCGCTAGGATGATTAAATTCATTGGCCCGGGGATGAAACACGACAGGATAGGACGGCACAAGCCTCGACACAATCCTGCTTCCCCGGGATAAGATTAAACCTTATCGATTCGATATGCCAGCTCTCTGACACAGGAACAAAGTGGCCACAGCTTTGTCGAGATCAAATGTCTCCAAATTTGAATAAGTATTAACTAAATAAACTCTACCCTTCTAATTGTCAAACCCGGGTCGGTGGCTACGTCAACAGAAAGTCAACAGCACGCATTTTTAATGTATCACTCGTTTTGACTTATCAGGAGTGATATATTGAATAATTGATTGGACTTAAACCATATTTCTGTTCTGAATCTATAAACGATTAATCCTGATGCAACTTTGCTCTCTGTTGGACTGCAAATGACCTTTTCAGAAGACATACTTGGCCACTTATGTGTCCCCATTTCACAGACTTTACAATATTTTATTTTTAGATTTAATCACTTTCTATATAGGTAACAAGGTACGAACACCCGACTGTGGCTCATCCATCAACTTACAAATTTATGCAAAGGCATTTCTGACATTCCTTGGAATGATCAATCCTTGCGGTATAGGCCTGTTGTCACTTTAATTAAGGCATTTCCCGTCTGTAAAGCCTAATGATTCGCACTTCCAGGGAGTAGTAAGATTTAGTCATGTAAGATAATTAATTGATATTACTTATTCGCTGAAGCACCTTTTTCCCATCTTGCTCATTTTCTCATATATAATAAAACGTTGGATAAATCAATCGCGTTTTATCACCTTTGCAATAGTGCCACTTGTACACGTCTTGCTAATGTATGCATGAACTCGACGAAGACCACTAAGTGTATCCACGGCGAAGTCGTCCAAGTGCGTGTGATTTGCGCCTTGCAATAGAAGCTAACTATAAACTAAGTAACATTATACAATGTGCTCGTCGGCACATTAGATCACAGAAAGGTCATGCCACTTGTTTTCCCTCTGATAATCTTTACAGGGACGAAAGCATCCACAGGGAGTCAGTCGACATCATCCTACACAACTTCCTTCTCCCACTGTCACCCCGTACCATCAAAAGGCAGCTCGGTTAGGCAGACGCGTCAAAAAGTGCAAATATTTCGTTATTTTTACTATGCAGTATATATCGGACATATCCAGCGTTCCTTTGGTCGGATCCCCGTATTATTGATATTACGAAGATATTAAATGGCTCGGACAATATATGGCAAAGGATGCGAGGTGTTATTCTATTAGTTCGTTTAGCCGTAAGCAGCTGACGGTGCTGATCTGGTGCTGATCGCTCTTAGTTATGTTGACGACATCGACACATTTTTTTCTGACTCAGAAGTATTTGACTTCTCTATCATCCGTCTAAAATATCTGCCTCCTAGGCGTGAGACGTCGTCGAACACGATACAATGGGCTAAAACACGGAACACTTGTCCAATTTACATCAATCGATAATACAGTATTGCAGGCTGTCCGCGTCGAGTACTTTGCTAGATTATTTTGTGTTTATGAAAAGTAATGGAATCTTCACATCCCATGTTAAAACGAACAAACGAAGTCGACAACATAATCATTGATTATATTCGCTGAGTTTCGAATTGATCCCTAAGGACTTGATTATAGCAATCGTATACGTAACATCCTTACTTCTTTCAGTGGAAGAATCTTCCGAACTATGTTCATTGACTAAGACCACCCCATACTGCTCTGGTATTCTTAAATTAAAAAAAAGATCAAATTCCATGCAATCTGAAAATTTTCTCATGGTGCATGCGCAGTTTTGAACGTCTCAGTTCGAACCTTAATATACCCCAATTCCCTTTGTGAAATGTATTCATATTCATATTTTGGAAGAAAAGAACATCATTTTGTGTGCGATATCAATAATGCAAATATGCCAACGCAATTCATTAGATGGACATACATGAGGTGGGATATTCAGTAAGCGAGATGTAGCCTGACTCATGACTTCTGGTTTCTATGGATTAGATTTCCCTTGATTCGAATGTGCTGCCCTGGCCATAGTTACCTTGACAAATTGGATCAAGTTTTCATAGCCAACAATAATAGACATTGTCTGATACTCCAGATGTGACAAGCTGAGCCGAGATTGTACTTATTCTAAATACTGCAATCAAGCCTACATTTTTCACATTATCATTTCTATGAAAAGCTCTATGAAGAACTCCATGATTACATGGCGCTTTGGAAGGCACGAATAGCTGCGGAGCCAGACACGGTGGATATCAATGACATAATGGACCTGTCATAAGGATCAGTTTGTGCCAATCTCCTGGGGAAGTCGTGCCCAATGAAGGGAAAGTCCGTCTGCGTTGGGAGAAGTCACAACTCACCCGACTCGAACTGAGCCAGTCGTATGGACTTCCAGTCGTATGGAAGTCGTATGGAGAGGGACTCGGGGAGGACGGGCCATCGGGAGGGAGGGAAACCTCGGACGCGCATGGAAACGAGGGTAGGCGACGAGAGACGGCCGGCTTCACACGGTTGACATTCTAAAGCACAGCAGTGTCAGCTTCTTCGCGCGCCTCCGACATCATCTGATGTCTCCACTGTTATATGGCGAACATGTTCACGGTTTTGTTGTCACCGGATTCATCTCTCTAGGAGTTTGGCCCATCAAAGGCGACTTGGGGCGTCTGCACGCAAATCAACCTCGGTCATGCACGTCTTTTGAATGTAGCGATATGCATCATGCTATGACGAAAGTATATTTAACTGAATTAATCGTTTCACGTAGAAAGTTAACAAGTTTGCTTTGGATACTCGAGACCTTGCTGACTTCAACAGCATGTTTATATAAATCAATCGTGCGTTTGTGGAGAGAACATGCACATTATCTCTCCACTAACGGGTTGTTTTATTGACGTAATCAGCTATGTCACTTGGATTGATACAGAGAATCCGCCCACTACAGTCCGTGACGTCAGACGTGAAACTCCAGATTGTAGATTGGGTAAACAATATCCAGAAAACAATCTCTTAGTCAATCGTTTATCAGTGAATCTACTCATATACGAATGTCAAACAGAAATACGATCAAAACTGAACTCGAAATCTTAAAAAACTTTTAGTCAGAAACAAACTTGAATAACCCAACAATATTTGTTCAATGTCGCTGATTGAATTTTTATCGGTTTTACTGTTTTATGTAATGTGTTACTTCTACAATGATCTTGTGCCAGTGCATTTTTTATACTCTCCAAAACATACATACAGTATTACGACTAAATAGACCATTTATATAGACAGTGCGGATGAGGTGAAATCACTTTTCCCCGCGCGTGAGCATTTCTCACCCCTTATGTGGCACCCAACTCTACACTATGTTCAATTTCCAGTCTTATTGTGATTGAAATGTGACAAATGTGGGTTTCGCAGATTTTCAGTTACAAAAAAAAACAGGTGGGATATCTCGATATGTTTTGGGCCATATTCTGGAGGTGTGGGAAGTCTAGTATCAAACATGATGTTCATGTTTATGACATGGTTCGCTTTATGGCCCATGCAATCTCACAGCGTAGGCCTATACACACTGCCAAGGTGACAAAATTCATAACCCATCGTAATAATTCAACACCCCATATCACGGCGTATATCGGGAAAGTAGTGAATCACACGGCATGCAATGCTGTTTTGTAGCTGTCGATATGCAGGGAACAGTCTGGCATCCGTGGGATATTTTGACGACGTTGTCGCATGTCTGCCGCTCGGCGCGAAGCAATTTGTTAAAGGAAGCCATTTGCGGGCGTATATTGCGACCGAACCGGAAGCGCGGTCGAGCGCGCTTGACCCTCCTCGGCCGAGTAATTTGTGCTGTACCTTTACGGTCAACAGGCCGCTCCCTGGGCAGTCGTAAAGCTATAAAACATTGCCGGAAACATTGACCACTGACAGAGTTACGGCCCCAAGTGTTGCTCGGCCGCGTCATATGATCCCGAAAGTCTGTTTTTATTGTGAAGCTTATTCGGCTAGTATCGCAGTCTTTCCGTCCACCTTAATGAATGGGAGACGCCATTATTTAGCGAGACACATCCAAGAGTAACAGAGCACGTGCAAAACACAGAGCAGTTTCTGGCGTCAGTGTGTAATACGTTTAATATTAGTAATAGGTTCGATAATTGAAAATCGCCAGGTTCATCAAAGTAATGTGGGTACATTATTGTCCAGTGTGTTTCATTTAAATGCTTACTACATTGAACATAATGCACTCAAAATCTGATGTATTCTAAAAAAAGTTTTTTTTTCAGTCCTGGCACCTTCACACCTGACATTCCTTCTATAACTGTAATAGTTGGCTAAACAAAATGTTATTGCACGTCAATGTTTCAGAAAATTTCCTTTTTCCACATATGTAATTCCAACATCATTATAACACCAAGTCGTGGCCATGTATATTGGTACACAATTTCATATTGAATCCCATATTTAGAGCCGTCTACCGCATGTTATGTATGTCTTGTGCGTGTCCGACATATCTCGGACCATCTCGAAATCATCTATATTATAAAATCGACAAGAGATCGTTGACACAGCAGTAAAATCTATCAAAGGAGGAAAATGATGCAACATCCAGCCTGTTATTAACATGATTTATTGTTCTAGGACAAAGTGGTCCGTGTGGAAATGATGGGTGATACCTCGCCATTCTCAGGATATCACTAGGTCGTAATATGGTCGGTCAACTGCAATATCAGTCCTCCCAGAAGGTTTGTTATGACGATTTCATGGGCTTATTTACTGTGGAGCAAATGGTCTGATCATAACCTTGATAAACGTGAATAACTCCTAGCAGAACATCCTTGTCATAGATGTATCCTAATCGATATCTGATCATGTGAGATTACATTTTTTTGAATGGAATATCCTGATGAAATGATGTACTTAATTGCTAGATATTCATATATATATTGGAGGTAAATTTTTAGATTCACTTCCATTTTACCTTATATGCAAATGGTCAGGTCCCCAAATCCGACAAAGATTCAAAATGTTTTTGTCGTTACAATAAACAATAGTATACACAAATACATGTTATCAACACGATGGAATGTAGGTAACACAGAATTACATGTATGTCAACGCCAACACAATCCTCATTCCATACTCTACAGCACGTGATGGAAGTACAAGTAATGGACGGTAGGTAAGTATAATACAATTTGTAGTTATATTATTACTGTTCTCTAGCTATAAAACATAGGGTTATACTTTTTCCTGTAAAAATTGTAAACATAATAACTTCCACAGAACAGTGTTATTTCGTGGAATTACTTGCAAACTATGGGTGTGATTTTAATGGTTATTTTCCAGAATGCCCTTGAATTTATTCACGTATATAGTGCAAAGTGTATACCTTGTCCAAAAAGTCACATCCGATAGTTGGTTCCGTGCTTTTTCTAGTTCAAACCGCATCCGCAACCCGAAGGTACGGGTGCTTGTTAGTTTTGCCATTAAGTGGCGAATCATTAATTTTGCAGTGGAGGTGTAATGGCTCGTTTCTGTCGCACATGCGTACTTATCTTGTCCCCCGTGTCAAATGAACCTCTGCATTTCTACATGGTAACCAAAGAGAGTCAGATTTACATGGTTAATTAATTCGGAGTAACGCTGCGAGCCTGCGACGTCCTACGACCAATAAAACAGGAAAACCTCAGTGAAATCTCAGCGAATGTGCACTTGCCGATCTCTCAATTCATTAGTGTGGAGTAGCACCGAGAAACAATAACATAATATTATACGAACAAGGCTAAAGAACAAGACACTATGTCTCATTGCTTTTCACAGTCCAGTGCCAGAAAATAAGAGAAGACGGTTAACTCCCCGAATTGACGTAGACGTTGACCAACTAAACTCTCAGTAAACGTATTTACCACGTCAGTTGTACGCTCGTTTGTCTTTGACAATTCCACTGTGAATTAGCTGTACCGCCGATGGAGTTCAATGACAACTCTTCAACCAGTTTATTTGACACCCTGATATACTTTGAGGTCAATGTCAACATGGGACCGATTACACACATGTGATACAGCGAAATCCAAAGCATCACTCCATGGATCAACGGGTAATGAACACAACTTCACATGGAGCCAACAAAGCTTCACGCAAAACAGAAACACTCGAATCTTGAGTCAACAATGCATTCTGGAATAGAAACTAACCGGCCAAGCATTTAGCTTCTAAGCCACACTGACGTCATCAGGATGAGACAGTGTATAAAATATTTGTGTTCTGTATCAGGAATACATAATCTCTCGTTATACATTTCTGACTGTATAGAACAGAAAATAACCCCACGAAATACTCCTTCAGATGTCTCATCGCAGGCTCGCAGCACATGATATCACGAATCATCTATTGATTTTCGCTAATTTTCAGTAATTTGTCTTCGTGAATAGACACCCGAGATAGACTGTCAACCCGGAAAGACGTTTCCCTCAAATGTCAATCACCATATTTTTATCTTGACTGTGATGTGTTCGAATTGGGACCTGGAAACGAGGGCCTCTTGTTGATGGGATTCACGCCCAGTTACCTGTTAACGGCGTCTGATTTTGGGAGATGTCTATTCAAAGATGGCGGCTAAGTTGTCATCGGGGTCAGACAGTGTATGAAATATAGGTGTTTTATTGTATACTTGTCTGCCCCACAACCTGTTCGAACAAATTACAATTCAAGAACAAACCCCACGGAATAATCCTTTAGATGAAATTCCATGTCGGAAAACGTGTCTCCCTTGCCCAAACACAGCACACGTCACGAATCCAAATATTGTAATATCAATAAGGGGCGGCACTCCCGTGACCGAGCATTTCTCAATCGAGAAAGTTATGTTGGCTGCAATGCTATAGTACACTCTCACAAGGTTGGCGCTATGTCCTAGGCATGAGTATTTATCGGCCAAATTTTCCAACATCAAATATATTCAGAACAAAGAAGTAATGGTCCTGTATTTTCAATCTGGTCCAAACTACCTCCACAGCCCGAACATACGAGTGCTTGTTGGTTTTGCCATTAAAGCAGTATAGTATGTTCTGAAATACGTTATAAATCAATGGACTCATGGCTAGCATATATTAAATGATATACAGCACCATCACAAGCTCCAGAGTGAACGACGTGTATATAACACTTTATATCTGCCCTGTCAAATCAAAAGGACGTAACGAGTTTTGTGTTTTCTTGTAAAATGAAGAGCAATACAAATGTCTTGATCACTATACTACGCCTATAATAGAAAATACCATTTTGCTAGCTTCCTAGACAAATTCCTGTGAGGGGATGTCATACATTTATACTAATTTTTGACAGTTACGTTCTTTGATAATGAGATGACAGCACAGCGACTGTGCATGGAAAAGGACTTATCTATCAAGTTGTTTTGATTTATACCTAGTGCAAACTTGAGTTAGGATCATGTCAACCATTGTATTTCGAGTTTCTTATTGTCATCATCAAAATTTAGTAATGGGTAATGGGTACATATATACAGTGGTATATATGAACTTTTATGAGCATACATTCACAACCATACCCTCTTTCGTTTCGTCATAATTATCTGTCTTCATCCTATAAACGTGTGATCATGTGATGTAAGTTATTGTTAGTAGAAGATCATTGACTTATCAATGAAGCAACACTGAAAAGCGATTACAGTAGTAACCTAGTTAGATGAATGCATGATGCATATATTATACCCACTTAAAGATTGGTATATGCAAACATAATATTAGAAAGTAGCAATTTACATGTCATTCAGTATGATGATAATTTTTTTTCAGCGACGAACGTTAAGTAGTTAGTCGATAAGATTATGAAAATGTGAAATTAAAATGCACTGCCGGTATTTTGCAGGGTTCAGAAAACTCCACTTGCCCAAGAGGAGATTCGAAACCAGAAGCCGACGAACGATAGTACAACACTCTACCAAGTGAGCTAAAGATAGTAGGAATGCTGACTACCATATTGGGCGAACCCCGAATGGGTCCTGGCACACAGGTCAAGAAGAGGCTGCAGCCACAATCAAACCCGCTCTAAAATAGGTCATTCTAGTGAGTGGGTACTTCCTGAAGTTGTTATGGAACATGCTTTGCCAGGAAGACTTGTTGAGACTCCATCTGTGATCGCTGGGAATGTGCATCATGCTTCAACCTGCCGTAGAAGTGTGGAAGTTCAGTACACCTCCTTGTATCTGGTTCATTTGCCGAAGAAATCCATTTTGTGTGTGATGCATGAGGTTGTGCCTGAATAATTGCGCCAATTATCGTGAGTTAAATCAGCGAACGAAACGTAATGCCTATGCCCTCCCTTGCATAGATGAGACAATGGACCAGTTGTGCAGTGCTCAGTATTTTTCCTGTTTTGATTTGAAGGCTGGGACCCCTCCTTAAGTTCAATTCCATGCCATTCGGCCTTACGAACAGCCCTGCAACCTCTCAACGGCTCATGCAACGTTGCCTAGCGGATCTGACTCCAAGAGAATACCTTGTGTATCTCGACGATATCATTATTCATTCAGTCACCGTAGAATACCATTTGAAACGACGCGAGTCTTTGTTTGGCAAGATACGTGGATTCGGCCTAAAACTCAAGCCATCTAAATGCTACTTCCTAGAGTATGAAGTAAAGTATTTTTGACATAATTTGTCAAAACGAGGAAAAACTACAGATCCCTCTACAGGTGGACTGGTCAAGAATTGACCTGTGCCGACGTCAACCAAACAGCTGCAGCAGTTTCTTGGATTCCCGGGCCTTTATCGCCGTTTCTTGGACAAGCCCCTGAACAAGCTGCTCAAGGGCCACACACAGGATCTGAGCAAAAAGACGAAGCATGTTCCATTTTCATGGGCCATGGAACAGCAAGGAGTCTTTGATCGCTTGAAGGACATGCTCACAAGTGCTCCAATCTTGGCATTTGCAGATTTTCTGCTGCCGTTTGAACTTTATGGGGACGCCAGTGGTCACGGTCTTTGGTTGTGCTCTACCAGACGCAGGAAAACAAGCCTTATGTGATTGCATATGCAAACCACAGGTTGAAGACATCTGAGACCAAGTAACCTTCATACAAACTGGGGACATTGGCATTGAAGTGGGCTGTTACTGATCAAGGATTATTTATACCGATGTCAGTTTATCGTCTTTACCAATAACATCTTACTACAGCCCACCTCGATGCCACAGGACACCGCTGGTTAGCTGCCCTCTCCAGTTTGGATTATTTCATCCAGTACAAGAGCAGCAAGAAGAACCAAGACGCCGATGTTTTATCACGTCTTCCTGAGATCCATCCGAGAAGCGACATGGTTGTGATGGTTGGGGACATGATTCATCGAAAGGCCACCACAGAACAAGGGAAACCGAGACAGATTGTTCTTCCCTCATCATTACAGGATCATGTCTTCATGTCATAGAATCATTACGGGAACATGGATTATCTTCTGGTAGAGCCGTCGTATGGGTTTAACATTTATTAGTGACCACTGATCACTTCACTAAGTTTGCGTGACTAATACCAACGAGACCAACACAACAGAAAAATTATGCACGAAAACTGTGTGACACTATATGGAGCACCCAAACGTCTACACTCAGACAAAAGCAGGTCATTCGAGTCCAAAGTGATACATGAGTTGTGATGGGAACATCCAAGTCGCGAACTACTCCCTAACATCCAGTGGGAAATGAGGCCTGCAAAAGGTTCAATCAGACCTTGCTGAAACACCTGGGTACCCTTGCCGAAGAGGAGGAACAACACTGGTAAGATTACTTGAACACGCTCGTCAACAGACACAATTGTACACCTCATCAGACCACTTACTTGCTGATGTTTGATCGTCCTCCTCACCTCCCTGTGGACAACCAGTTCAGTACAGAATCTCATCCGGATATCCCTTCATACTCTAATTATATTTCCGACTTGCAGGAAAAAATGCTAAGGAAAGTGAAGGTGAAGTAGACAGAGAGGGTACCACCAGAATCAGAGGAAACAGAAGTTGAAGTAGAAGATATATTAGAAGTCATATTAGCCATACTAGTCGATCAGGGGTTGGAATTTATTCCATCAGAATCTGCTATATCGTCAGAATCATTGGTCCTATTTGAACACAGTTGTTCCTAGCATTTTTACGTTTCGTTCGGCGTATCTATCTTGATCTTGTAGGTGTAACACGTTTATTTTCTACTCGTATTTTGAGACTGAAGTTGGGAACCGTTTTTCAGCGAATTTTGTATTCCATTCATTATCGTTTATGTCAACAAATCAAATTCTGCTTTGTTCTAGTTCATTTCAGTCATTGCGGATCATCAGCTACATGGTTAACCTCCATGCACTGGGGTAAAGAATTTAACACTCGGAGGATTGTACTGTTTGTGTTCACAGTTTGAGTGTGTGAATGTGTTTATGATTAAGCGTTTGACAGTGTGCTTAAAATCATTATCAATTGCTGCTGAATGAGGGAGTTTACTTGTACATATACACCCGGGGTAAACGGTTGTGTGCGTACTGTATTGAATGGTAAACAAAGTCCCGGATGTGTACGCACTCAAAACACAAGGTAAGAAGGAATCGTAGGTGATTTTCTTGTTGTGTTTCGCTCACTAGAATCTATTTTGAACGAATCAAAAACACAAGTAACTGGATTCGATGTCAAATGTCACAAGCTCACTAGCTATCAAGCAGTTTGGGGTTCTTTCACTGCTAACATTGTGTAATTTGGTACCGAGTGTACAGGTACCCCTATTATCGCCCCATTCGAATGTTACAGTCCCTCACTGTCGCCCGAATTACCAGTTTATTATTAACCAGTATCAGCACAATTCTATCAAAAAATAAGCAATGCTTTAGTGTATATTGAAATTTTCAGACAAAACTTTGGATTTGCCAGTAAATTGATAATTTTCGCCAATGTACGCACTCAATGACTTCTGTACGCACGTAATCCACCTATACTTAGTATGATTTCATTAGGATTGTTAGTCCAAGTAAACAAATGAGTTCAACGAGCATAACGCAATGTTTTTAGAAAAACATGGCAGAAAACCTGGTGTCACGTACATTTTTTCACCTCTGTACAATGTTTACTGACCTGTGATCTGAACGGTCGGTGGGTATCAAACGGTGGGTATTTTTAGTACGCGACGATGCGTGCTGAAACTACTGCCATACAATTATTACGCCCGCTGTCAACCGGCGAGTCGATCGGGGCAGAAAATAATATGAAGAACATGTGTTGTTATAGCAATACATTTTAACCCTCCTATATTTACTTTTGAAAAATAATATTCAGATATGGAGGTAACTAAGTATGGCGGGTAAAAAATTGTACGGACATGGGCCATACATTTTTACCCTCCATACTAAATTTACCCTACTAGAATAATACCCAAGTAATGGGAGTAATTACACCTCCTTTTCACTCTCCATGCTATATTTACCATGCTAGAATAATACTCATTGGGGTTATTCCAGTATGGGAGGTAAAAATTGTTCGGACATGGGCCATACATTTTTTACCCTCCATACTAAATTTACCCTACTAGAATAACACCCAAGTAATGGGAGTAAATACACCTCCTTTTCACTCTCCATGCTATATTTACCCTGCTAGAATAATACTCAGTGGGGTAATTTCAGTATGGGAGGTAAAAATTGTTCGGACATGGGCCATACATTTTTTACCCTCGATACTAAACTTACCCTACTAGAATAATATCCAAGTAATGGGAGTAATTACACCTCCATTTCACTCTCCATGCTATATTTACCGCGCTAGAATAATACTCATTGGGGTAATTTCAGTATGGGAGGGAAAAATTGTTCGGACATGGGCCATACATTTTTACCCTCCATAATAAATTTACGCTACTAGATTACACAATGTTAGCAGTGAAAGAACCCCAAACTGCTTGATTGTTGAGCTTGTGACAATTGACATCGAATCCAGCTACTTGTGTCTTTCACCTACGATTCCTTCTTACCCTGTGTTTTGAGTGCGTACACATCCGGGACTTTGCTTAGCATTCAATACAGTACGCACGCAACCGTTTACCCCGGGTGATATAGGTGTATCCTGATGAAATACTCGATGACTATAATCAGTTTTGTGTCTATATTACAGGGTATTTCGCCTTGTCTTGAGCCACCATGACTCACTGATTAGCAATAAATAACATTTGTGAAGATCCCCGGGTCGTGTTTATCACATAAAACACTAGAATAACCCCAAAACACATGGAAAAAGCACGTGGCCATCACGGTGATGTGTGTAAATACTCCCTATTCCCATCTCAATTCAAAAGGACGTAACTATAAGTGCAGTCATCAACTCATGTACATATGCATCCTTATATCAGAAGGACGTATCTTGGATACGCCCTTTTGAATTAGCAGACATCGCTTCATAGTAGTTACGACTTTTTAGATATTCTATTATATATGTTATTATGGCGACCAGAGCTTAGGTTTTTGTACCACCCGCTGGTATCATTAACTCAGATATGTCCTTTGTTCTTTTGATTTGACAGGGCAGATATGCGTTAACATAAACAAAGACATCTCGAAAGGAACTAAAAAAAATAAATCGAGCGTTTAGGGTTTCATCACTGTAACATACCATACATGTACGAGTTGTCGACTGTGTATTTTCCTATTATTTGTGTTATTTTTGCATCACTGTGTGGGAAATGTTCCGTGCAAAACTATTTTTAAAATCATATTTTCAATGTGTCACCCCCTGTTCGCGGCACAGCAGTAAAAAAATTCTTGACGTTATCGGTTCCTAATTCTTGGCGTTATGTTGGAAATTTTTGACGATATGGACTTGGTTCTTGATGGTATCGCTTTGTAAAGCCGGGGAAAGGATTGGTAAATGCATTGAGTAATGACATACAGCTGATATGGGAAATTTAATGTAAATGAGGGAATCTACATGCATGCATTTCCATTTCTGCATGGCGCTAAATTATTGGCGTTATCAATAACGTAAAGCATGACGAACTATACCGAACTCTTCATTGTTGATGAAAAGTATGTCTAATTTATAAATCTGGGCATTGACATTTCCAATGCTTACTCATAAATTGGCTGTCATTATTTTAAGCTCAAATTGAGTTAATATACTTAATCATTACATGGGAATGAATTCCATATAGTACGTTCGAACAGCTGCGAGGAATAATCTTCAACTTTTTTGACATTTTGTTGGGTTATTGGGATGTCACAATGCTTCATCTAACACATAACTCGAAAATATATTCACCCTTTTACTAAGAACCTGAACGAAATGAGATAATTCAAGACGGGATCGCGATAGAACAAAACATACTCAAAGATAACGTCAATAATTTCCCACATAACGTCAAGAATTCAGAACCGATAACGTCAAAAATTGATTTACCGCTGTGCCGCGAACAGGGGGTGATGTGTGTGCATTGAAACTTTCGCATTCTACAGCTGCAAAGGGAGACAGCTATTGATGACTTTCACACCGAAAACCCAAAACCGAATATGCCACTTTAACAGTAGGTGGCGAATAGTTAATTTTGCCAGGAAGGTGCAATGGCTTGTGTTTTTTTTTTTGTACTTGCGCAATTATCTTGTCCCCCGTGTCAAATGAACCCCTGTATTTTTACGTGGCTACCAATGATAGTCAGATTTACATGGTTAAATTAACTAGACATGAAAGCCTATAGGCTTTGTGGCATCCCCCAGTTTTTATTTTCTTTTCTAATCTAGACTGATAAAATAATACATGGGATTATTGAACACGTGGGAGAATGAAAGTTCAACAAGCAGTTGCTCACTAGACAAATGCCCACCTGATATTTGCCATCAGAGTATACTTATTCAACGTGTTCCTAGATTCCATAATATTTTTCATGTACTATTGCCAAATGTAGAATAATATGCTTCTAAACCATCCCCTGTCGGATATAAGCCACCGTAGACATGGATAACAAACCATGGAACTTCCAAGCCAATACAATCATTTTGAAACTTGGTACATGTACATGTAAAACCATATAGCTTGAATTTGATAGTTATTATATCAACCGCGTCGAGTTGATATATATTCTTCTAATCATAATTCAAGGCACATCTCAGTAAATATTAAATGTACAGACATGACAGATGTTCAACTGAAAATTTCTACATTTATAATACAAGCAAAGAGGAATTTTTCTGGCTAAGTAAAGCAATGATAATTTGGTCACTGCATGTGAAATACAGCTTAGAAACAAAATAATACCTGTAGTTTTTCCCCTGGAAAAAAGTTTTCCCCCTGGAAATTACCTGAATCAAATTAGGACATTGACAGGAATCGCCCGATTTGTTTTCCAAAATGGCCGCTGAAGGAGGCTGAAGCAAAGCATTTCGGATGAGCTGTGAAAGTTTCGGAAAGATAGATTAGGGCGTTCAAGAATTATGATTGTACAATGATTTTTTTTTTACAAAATGTCCGTTGGCGGCCATCTTGGACTTCGGATCTTGATGAAAAACAATAGGGGGCTGAAGCAAAGTATTTCTGATGAGCTGAAAGTTTCGGAAAGATAGATTATGGCGTTCGAGAGTTATGATCCGTAAACCAAACGGCGGAAGAAGAACAAAAATTCAGTCGGGATGCCTAATTAGAAGTAAAGCTGGGATGTCCTACGACCAATCAACAGGAAAACATCACTGGAAGTTCAGCGAATGGGCACTTGCCAATCTCTCAATTCATTAGTGCAGAGTAACACTGACAAGCGAAAACATATGGCTTAAGAACAAGACACCATGTCTAATCACAATCCAGTACCAGGGAATTAGATAAGTTATTTTTCCCTGAATTGAAGTAGAATGATATTGATCAGCAAAGCTCCTAATAACGTACTTACCACGTAAGTTTTATGCGTGGTAGTCTTTGGAATTCCCAGTGCGAGTTGGTTGTATCACCATTGGACTTTATTGACAGCTTTTCAACCAGCTTGTTTGAAATGTTATACTTCTTCCCTAGATAAATTTCGTAACAAATGGCAGCAGGAATCGATCATGCACATATGACATAGCGAAATCCAAAGCAGCATTCCAGGGATCAATGAGTAATGAACACAACTCCACAACCAACAAAGCTTCATGCAAAACAGAAACACTCTCACATCTGAAGCCAACAACACGTTTTTGAGAGGCAAACGTGCCCCATCATTGAAAAAAAACTGTTCCTACTTCCTGTCGAACATGTGTCACCAAATGTAATCTTTGCAGTGAGAGTTCACTACCATAACACTACCTATTTTGATTTCAGTGAAAACCGCTACCACACAATCAAACAAGATTGAGAAGAGATGCATTCCCTCACTATATCTAATATAGGGCTTAATCAGTCCCCATGTTTTGGCGTCCCGTTTGTGCCACAAAAAAGAGAAGTAATTTTTTTCTAACTCATAAGTATGAGATAATAAGTCATATGTATGAGATACTAACACACACTCAGGCCATACTATATGAGTATCAAACTATTACCATCAATAAAACCAGATTTTGGTGATGTCAACAGTAAACCTAAAACGTAGCCCAAGGGCCAACAAAGGTTACCGGATAATTTTACGGATTTCTCATATGTATTGAAGCTATCAAGTAACATTTTGAGGGAATCTATATCGTACTGTAAGGTCAGAGCCCTGTCGTCCGCATACTGATTTACTTTTGTTCCACTTCATTTATAGTGATGTCCTTTATGTTCTCATTTTGTTTCAAATATATTGACAAAACTTCCATACTGATAATAAACAGATATGGTGATAAAGGGCAACCTTGCCGCATTCCACAGGTCAACGGAAACTGGAGCGAAAACCAGCCATTATTTAGCACACTACTTGTTATAATTTTCTAAATTATTTTACCCATTTTTAAAGATCAGGGCCAAAATTAAAGAAGGCCAAACTTTTTTTGCACATAATACCACTCAGGTATATATCGAACGTTTTCTCAAAATCAGTACTTACGAAGATACCCGATACATCATTCTTATCACAGTAGGTCATTATTTCAAGTATATTAACTATATTTTCTCCCATATATCTCCCTGAAATAAACCTTGTTTGGTAGGTGCTTATAGTTCTTAAAAAGAATCGTTTTAATCTTATTGCAACAGCAGTTGAAAATAGTTTGTAATCGGTATTAAGTAACGTTCCTTTTACCAAGTAAAATGAGATGAGGCGCCAGTTTTTTTTTAGTAATTTTTAGTATTTCAGTTTTTTATGAATCATTGTAGTACAATTATGAGAGTCGAAACTGGTGTGATAGCTGGTGAACAAAATTGTTTCAAATCAAGATCCTAGTTGACAGTATAGCTTGATATGTGACTTGCTATTCGACATTGATCTTCAATATGCCAATACCACACTGATTTGTTACATATTTCATAATTATTTCATATAGCGGATATGGGAAATGACCAACAATTCATCATACGTTCCAATCAATATGAAAGTATAATCTTTGATCCACATCAAAATATTTATCAGCATCATTGAGATGTCTAAACATCATGAAATCGCGAAAAAGGCGAAATCGCGAACAAAACACTTTTCCAGTGGATACATACAGTATCTCACAATGCAAAACCCTGAAAATCACACAAATCATCCATTGATTTTCGCAAATTTTTTTTAGTAATTTGTCTTTGTGAATAGACACTGGATATAGACTGTCCCGCTGGCACGGGGGTGGTGAGACCGCGAAAATAACCTCTCTTCTGGATGTGTACTGCATTTCACAATACAAAACCCTGAAAATCGCACAAATCATGCATTGATTCTCGCTAATTTTCAGTCATTTGTCTTTGTGAATAGACACCCGAGATAGACTGTCCCGCTGGTAGGACATCTTGCTCGAATGTCAATTGCCATCATTTTTTCTTGACTGCGATGTGTTTGAGGTGGAATCTGGAAAAGAGGACCTCTACCAGCTGATGTCATTCACAACTGGTTACCCGGTAACGGCGTCTGCTTCTGGGGTGTCTGTTCAGAAGCAAACCCCACGAACTACTTTTCTAGATAAAGTTCCATGTCGAAAAAAATTGCCCTCCTTGTCCAAACACAGGTCATGTCACGAACCCCTACCCTTAAAATGTTGTCACTATGTTCTGGGCATTGTCATTCATCAGCCAAATGGTATTTTTTAACGTCAAATTTCGCATCTCTGGAGAAGAGCATAACTGACATTCATCAAGGTATGCACTTCTGGCAGAAAGCATGAAACTTTGGTTTTGAGGTATAACAAACAAACATTGCATTTGCAATAAATTGCATCCTAATTATGTCCAGGAATTCAAGAGATTCCATTTTTTCCAAATCTGACGCTTATACAGGACTTCTACATATCAATCGCACCACGGCAAGATATGGTGATTTCCGCAGGTTTCATTGTCAGCCATTCGGAATTCTGCGCCAACCAATAGTCACGAGTACTCAACAATGACATAATTGGATTCTTCCTCATTCAGATCGTGGGTATAGACACCAAAATCATAATTTTACCTGCAATAGAAGTTGAGTTATAGCCTGAAACATGATTGTGGAATTTTCGACGGCGCTCATTTTGAAAGAGGCCAAAAAATTAATATTTTTGCCAGAGAAGGGCATCCGGAAGTTTATCTCATATTCAAAAGTATTATTTAAAAAAACCTTTAAAAGTTGGTTTTAGAGGATCATGGGGGAGTACAGACACACATACTATATACACCCATGTAAATATGCCATGTGCTCTCTCTCGTGTGGAGGTAATAAACACATTATACATGCCCGACTAATATGGACAAAAGTACTTTCTGGTGACGGCCATTTTGGATATCGAGGTCAATGTGTTCCCGAAACTGAAAAATAATAATTCCATTAGATGTGTCCTTCTGAAATTATTGGAAACAAACCTTTATTTGTAACTGTAATCTAGCTCAAGAGATATTAGATTTCATATTTTTCAAAAAAAAACCACGGTGGCCATTTTGAAAAGCACATCCTGGAGGAGTTAACCCTCACTTTTGAAAAATGCATATGAGCTCAAATAGATCATCAAAACATAATTCACAATATCGTAAAAATGTTGTGAATTTTGGTGCCCATTTTGGATTTATACAAATGAGAAGCTATCCAATCATAGAAGTAAACTTTCTTGGTGACAGGTACTTTGTAATTTAAGAATAAACATTAATGTACATCATATATTTGGTATATTATTTAACGGAGCCATCATCAGAGAATATGCGATTTCGTCTGGTGGCCATTTTGAAAGCGGCCATGTTATGCCTTTTGGACCAATTGTCTTCCAATCTAGATCAACTCAACACACCTCAAAACACTCATGCTTTGTACCAGAAATGCATACAATATTCACTTATCTACTGGAGGATTTTGAGATATTAATTTGAATATCTATCAAAACATTTATTCAGAACTTAAATAATTATATGGTACAAAGTATATACCTTGTCCAAAAACTCACACCCGAGCGTTGATTCTGTGGTTTATCTGGTTCAAACCACATCCACAACCCGAAGATACGGAGATACGGGTGCTTGTTCGTTTTGCCATTAAGTGGCGAATCATTTATTTACCGCGGAGGTGCCGCCTCATTTCTGCCAGACATGTGTACGTATCTTACCATATCTTGTACGTATCTTGCGTACCTTTCTTTTCAAACGAACCCCTGTATATTGCAAACGAACCAAGATTAGTCAGATTTACATGGTTAATTAATTCGGAGTAAAGCTGGGACGTCCTTTGACCAACAAAACAAGAATACGTCAGTAAAATCTCAGGGAATGTGGACTTCCCGATCTCTCAATTCATAGTGCGAAGCAGAACCAAGAAACGATAACATAAATGAACAATGCTAAAGAACACCACGTCTAATTGCGTATGACAACCGGTACCAGAGAATGAGATAAGATTGCTTTCCCTGAAAGTAGATGTTGATCAACAAAGCTACCAATAACGTGCCCACTGCGTCAGTTTTATACGTGGCAGTCATTAGAGTGGGAGTACATTATCGAAAGATACAAATTGTTCGTGTCTTTCTGTATATTGCTCCATCTTGCCATATAAAGATATTCCAATTTTCACAGTTCAATCATGCAAGAAAATTAGGCAATATTCATAGGATATGGTCGGTGCTGACCAGTAAGGCCACTAAAATTTGTCAACAATGCTGACTTCGCTATGCATGAAAGATTTTCCCAGAAGATTTTATGAAATGCAAGGTGGGTCTTTACCGAATGATTTCAATGAATTTGTAATTGGCACAGGTACCCCCACTCCCATTTTGTGTTGGCTATATCATCGATGGAGTTTATTGACAGCTTTTCAACCTAGTTATTTGTAATGTCGACATTTCTGTAGTTGTTTTCTAGATGGTGTCACTGTCAACGTCAGACATGGGGCGAATACTTTGAAATGTATTCAAACACGAATACTTCACTTTTACACGATTACGAATATAAATACATTTTTCAAATGTATTCGAATACGAACACGAATACTTGTGGAAGCTAGGTTACCACAACATTTATGCCTACTGAATTCAATAAACACCGTTCCCAATAAATACATTTCAATAAACACCCAAGATTGTGAACATTCCTTTAAGTTACTAGTCCAGTATCAGGCGAAATCCTCACTGATTTGGGTATCAATTCAATTACCATCAATACAACCAGATTTTGACGATACAAATAGCAAACCTGAAAAAAATACGTTTCTGGAATAAAAACAAAGAACTCCGAAGCCACACCCGTGTCATTAGGGCCAGACATTGTATGAAATATGGGTGCTCTATACTATGTTTGACTGCCCAACAACTTATTAAAACAATTTAGTAAATCAAAAACTGATAGCGTTGGTAACACTGGACCGCTGGTCATCATAACGTTTCTGCGCTTGTGTGTTTTCATGACTCTCACACGCCTGGTCAGTTGTTGAATTCACTGACACCTGTTGCACTGGCAGATTTGAAATAATCTGCTTTCTCATTAGCGGTTGTGCAGGACCTGTATGCCAGAGCATTCGGTGTAATCTGGTACACCAGAAGACTCATATGTGGATCTTGGCTGTCCTCTCTGGCTATCACATTCAACCGCTTGACTGTCTACAGTTCTATCCTCCAAGCCATTGCTCTTTGGGCAATGTGAACTTGACGTGGTGCGTTTGAATCTCCACTCACGAGCATATGCCTACTGACCACAGTTACATTGAGGCCCATTGTCATTTATGACTTTAGATGGCATTCTCTGTCTATCAAACACTAACTTCATCACAGCAATAATAGTTGTACTTGTTGTATGTGACAGCCTCATTACCTCCGGATGTCCTGAATAATAGTCTATCATTACAATGTACGAGTCGTACATTTCATGATTAAGTTCTCGACTATCTCTCATGGTCGATTTGGAATATATACCTATTCAATCGGCTCAACTGGATACTGGTTTCTGTGTTACAAACACACTCCACACTACCAGATGCCCTCAGATATGTCATTTTTACGGTGGCTGATATATGACATGCAATTTTTTTTATAACAGCTCATTTGCATGTCAGAAATGAAATAAGTAAAACATTGTATTCGTGAATAAAACTAGTTTATTCGTGAATAAAACATTTTATCCGTGAATAAAACATTTGATCCAGGAATAAAACATTCTATTCACGAATAAAATGTTTTATTCGTGAAAAAAACATTTTATCCACAAATAACAAATGTGTTTTGCTGTATTGCATTTCTGATATGCAAAAAAGTGATCGTGAATAGAGCATTTTATTCACGAATAAATTGTTTTATTCGTGAATAAAACGTTTTATCAGCAAATAAAACTATTCTATTCACGAATAAAAAGTTCTATTCACGAATAAAACTATTCTACTCGTATTTCATGATCATGAAATGATCGTGAATAGAACTTTGTATTCGTGAATAGAATAGTTTTATTCACGGATAGACCGTTTGTTCACGAATAAAATGTTCTATTCGCAAATGGAACTTTTTATTCAAGGATAGACTAGTTTTATTCGTGGATAAAACGTTTTATTCATGAATAGAATGTTTCATTCGCGAATAGGATTGTTTTATTCACAGATAAAATGTTTTATTTGAGAATATAATGTTTTATTCGCTGATATAATAGTTTTATTCGTGAATAAAATGTTTTGCTGTATTTCATTCCTGATATGCAAGTGAGCTGTTATGAAAAAAATGGCATGTCATATATCAGCCACCGTACATTGTTCATTCCTGGCCAAAATAGAACCTTCCTGACCCTACTTCTGCAACGTTCGATTCCAAAATGACCTGTAAATATTTGCTTCAACATCTCCTTCCGAAGACTACTTGGCACTATCACGTGATTTCCCTTGAAAGATAAGTTATTGATGACACTCTACTCATAACGGTATATATAGGTCCAGTAGTCTTGGATTTGCAATGAGCATTGACTACTTAGTTAGCCTACTTAGTAGGTCGGCCATCATCTTTATACTGTTTTCATCAGACTGTCAACCATAAGCAACTGGTTTCCATTTTTCACCCTCTTGTTGTTGGAATAGAACACACCCTAGTCCATAATGAAAATACACTTTGTCATAATTATCATAAGTAGAGATGGGAAATGCCCAACAATCCGTTGTATGTTACAATTGTAACATAAAGATATAATCTTTGATCCACACCAGAATACTTTTCAGCAGCAATTAAAACTCTGAACATCGTGGAATCGCGAAAATGGTGAAATCGCGAACAAAACGTCTCTCTGGATACGTACCTCATCTTACAATACAAAACCTTGAAAATTGCACAAATCATTTATTGATTTTCGGCAATTTTCAGTAATATGTCTTTGTAAATAGACACACGAGATAGACTGTTCCGCAGACAGTCTCAAATTGACATTTGCTCAAATGTCAATTACCGATACTATCTTTTTATCTGAGTGCGACGTGTTCGAGATGGGACCTGGAAGGGAGTACCTCCACTTGCTGATGTTGTTCATGCGAGGTAACCTGGTAACGACGTCTGGTTCTGGCGGATGGGGAGGGGGTTCAATTATGAGCATCATTATTGTGAACAGAAACTAAAGAGAAGGATATACCATGTATATTTGAACACCTAATTTTGGTCATGCTCTCATACTGCGACCAACACTACACGAGTTGTATACGTACACTGTTGCGCATTATTACCGTTATGATGTTGCCTTCGCCATTTGGGTGGGATCAATAAATGGTGGATAATCCTTCCAATGCATGGGTGCCAATTCATGGTGACATCGTCTATGAACATAAGTATATATCATTGGGTCTATGTGATGGGATATTGTAATGGGATATTCCCAGCCAATAAAAACTATGAATTTCAATAAATAAACGTGGAATCAATGTATGATCTGTGATTTTCAAACGGCCCACTTTGATACTATAGTATCACTCGGATTTGATCAGAATTTGTCCGTGGATTCGGTCTTGAAATGTGGATTTGTATGCCTGTCGGTATCCATTTCTATCCCCATTCGGAGCGAACAAGAAAGATTCCGTATCCAATCTCAAATCCCTGTGTCAGGCAAAATCGAGATGAAACTTTATGAATGTTCATGAACTCCCAATTAAGGCCACAAGGAGGTGAAATCATGTGTTTCCGCGAGTGAGCATGTCCTGCCCTACATGTGGCACCCGTCATAAATAAAATATTATATACAATCAAGTCCTGCTGCATAATTGTCATTTGGTGAAGTTATCACACAGATCTTGATGACGTCCATAAAATTTCTTGACCGTAACTTTTAATCTTGGTAAAATATAGAGTGACTGTACCCTGTCGCAGCAGTTCACAGACAGGATCAGTGGCATATTTCAAGTGCCTTAAGAAGCAAGGTATACAGATAATCACCAAATCTGGGATCACTCAGTGCCAATAAATCATCTATGTTTCGGAAAGTGAGATTAATTGTTTGTTTCTTAGACCCTCCTCGTTACAGATGTGGGATGAAATATAATTCATATGAGTATAGACACAGGTCTGCCAATAACGATTTCCAAGTATTACACATTAGAATACCCACAGTTTCTCTATGTATTCTACAACCAAATTCCACAAAGATATTATCAATAAGAAAATGAACCGAATTTACATCATCGGTTCCAGTATATTTAAATGGAACATTTGAGTAATCTTCCACAAAATAATCTGTGTTATATTTGACTATGATGAAATATATTGATATATATATATATATATATATATATATATATATATATATATATATATATATATATATATATATATATATATATATATATATTCATATCTATCTTATGTCATTCCTGATGTTCATTGAATAACTCGTATCAAACGACAACATACGAAATTACCTGACTCGTGGTTTCAAGTATAGTAATACGCGTCATCCACTCAACGTCAAACGTGCCATCGATCAGCTGAAGATAACTTCGAATCAAGTTTGAAACTCAAGCTTTCTGGGTCAAGCTTTCAAAACGGATGAGTATCGGGTTTAAGTGCGGAGTTTTAAGTGGGTCCCAAGTGTGATAAACAACGTTCTTGAGAATATGGAATTGTTTCGGCACAAGAAGTATCTTCATGTCCATAGATTGCAAAAGTCCATCCATTCTCATTGAAATTGCTTGTTTACGCAGGAATCACACTTAATTATTTGAATAAATATTAGAAATGTGGTTCGAAAATACAAGGAAGTCATTCCCTATGTAATATGCATCATTCACACCGTTCCATACATTACAACGTTTTGTGTTGATCACATTCAAGGAATACTTTGGACGTCATCACCTTCGCGTTGACGTAGAGTGTACATGGAGAAAAATGTCATTCAATACACCCCCATTCCTTGCCTCCTATATTTATATCCTAACAGTATGATCAGAAATTCAAAGGTTTCAATGTAAATAATAATATATTTACATACATGTATGTACATACAACACACCCAAGGTAAATGACCCTGAAGATCGTTCAAAGTTTACCACATAAATAGTATCATTTTTACGGTGCTAATCTCGAATTGACCTCGCTTTTGGACCAGATAGGATAAATGCTCAAGTCATTGTATAGTTTGGACGTACCAGTATATTATGTTCGTATCACTGATCGTAAGAGCTACAAAACAACATGGTTACAGTAATTGTTTTGTTCCACTAAGTTTAGTATGGGGACGCCATATTGCCCCTTTGCTACGGAAAAGACCAGGAACAATTAGGGTTAATTTCGCATCAGTAATTGTAAGCGTCTATTCTTGGACAAAACTGCTGGGCTGTCTGTGTCTGTGGGTGTCTTCTATCCTCATGTGACAGCCAGGTCCGTCGTTACCACTATTAGAGGTGTATTCCTTGCACTAATACCAACGCCATTACGACCCTGTCTCCCAAATGAACAATAACCGACGGTACGGTCCACAAAAGCTGGCACGGGTGTTCGGTTTTATTACCAGGAATTTGTATTTGTTGTTGAGAATTATGCTACCGTTGTCATACGTTTTGATATATTCATTGAGCTTCCGTCAAATTTGTTGTCGTACTTTATTACCGTAACTGGTTCGAAAACCATATGTATGTGTCTATACACGAGGGTACATTATATATACGTTCGGCGCCCGCGGCACGCATGGGCGCACGCGGCGGGCGTCGGCGCTGACTAGCACTACAACCAGGTAACAGTCCATCCGGACGAATCCGGCCTTCATACATCACATCATAACACATCATAGATATACAACATACATTATATATCAGTTATGGTGATGTAGCCATGTGTAGAGCCGGAGATGCCATGGGAACGGCACAACGGAACCCGTACACGTGGGCATGTTGCTGGCCGGCGTCACCGACGGCACTGCCACAGGGATAGAACCCTGGACAGCCCGGCGGTCTAGCCAGAGCCTGTGTCACACCATCCCAGGGTGAGAAACCGGTGATCACAGGGACGAGCCCTGAATCAGCACGGTCTCCCTCCTGGGCCCCCGATTGGAAGTCGTCCCTGAGGCCTGACGGGCCTCTAGCCGAACTGGGACAAGGAGCTCATGAGTGAGCTCACCTGTCGTGCTCTTACTCTGGGCAACTCCATCAGTCAGTGTTCAGTACAGTGGATAAGAGGATTAGAGAGCGTTGCGTCTTCGAACACGAAGTGGCCAGAAACAAGAAAGTGTTTAGAAAGAATCTCCTGCCACGATCTTTGGGCAAAATTGCCACATCAACCCCTTCTTACAATGTTGGTCCCCAACATGCTCCGCCTGCGCCAAAAACTGCAAAACACGAAGAGGGCATCACATGGTGGACGGGAAGGAAGCAAGGTGAGCGACACCCGGAAGTCGCGACGCAAAAGACACGGACCATAAGGGTCCGTTTTGGAAGAATGGGAAACGACCCCTGGACTTGCTGACCATACTGAACGCGCTCCTGAATTTTGAATAAACCCTAATGAACAAGCTAAAATTTTGAGCGAGGTGTTCCAGAAAGGACGATGACCCTGGGAAGGTCATCTGCCGAAAGGGACGGTGTGCCGAGTCTTGGAAGATCTTTAAGGTTAAGATTAAATTTAGAAAATTTTGTAGAACGACACACCGAGTGACCAAATGTGGTAGTACCTCTAGAAAGGGTTGCCGGTCACTGCGCCGACCGGGTCCTCAGACCGTGAGTGTCCGAGGTACGGCGGAGCCACCAGAAGCGACTCCGGCACGCCTCTGCGTCACCGCAGCGGCAGGGCTACACTGCCCTCCTCCATAGGCTGCTCGTCCGCGCCGTCCTTTTTGTCTGTGGACGGCTGGGACCCTCTCTCCCGAGCCGTTCACAGACAAGATTCAGTGGTAAATTGCAAGTCCGTTAAGATGTATAGTATACCAATAATCACCAAACTTGGGATCATTCAGCACCAATAAATCATCTATGTATCGGAAAGTGAAATTACTTATTTGTTTCTTAGACCCTCCTCGTTACAGACGTGGGATGAAATCTGATTCGTATGAGCATAGACACAGGTCTGCCAATAACGATTTCCATGTATTACACATTAGAATACCCACAGTTTGTTTATATATTCTACCACCAAATTCCACACAGATATTATCAAAAAGAAAATGAACCGAATTTAAAGTACTAGGAATATGAAAACATGATGTGACCTTGAATGAGAGACCTGGTTTTGCTGAGTAAAATGCAGTTTACTGCATGCCAATATCTCTATTGGTTAAAAAGTTATGGCCATTCGAATGTCACATTTTGGAAGGTTATGACATATGCTGGATTGAATTTTACGAGAAGATAATTAGTATGCAGATGAGGTATTCGTGACGTAGAAGGGGGGATATTTTTAATTAGGCAAGTTTGATTCTTAATATAATTGATCTGGACAGAATTATTGCAAACCTAATCTTCAAACATTGATAAGCATGGTCAATAATCAGTGTTGTTCGAAGTGTTACTGTTGCCATGGATACTATTCACCAGCTGGGGTCCCTAGCAAGCATTGGTTACTATGGGTCCTAACTGCCAGAAAAAGGGGTTTTGACAGAATTTGATTATTGCATATTAATTATGCATGTGGAGTCAATCCAGTTTCACCTTTGGTTTTGTTTGCTTATCGATATGACTGTGGATTTGGGCCATAGCAACCCTGGTTGCTAGGGGCCTTATATCAATACTGGTGACCTTGGCAACTATCCGTATGTGAAATTCATTGACTATCAATTATATAAAGCATGTGGAATAAGCTTTGTTGAATAATTGCAATTTCTCAAGACTTTAATATGCCATTAAAACCATCTAATTAAAAACTGTTCCCCCTGTGACGTCATGCATACAAATTTGCATATTAATGAGCTATATGATTTTTCAAATTGTAATTTGGGCAATTTGAACTTCGAAGCACTATAACTTTTGAAGGAATCGAGATATTCACATGCTGTAAAAACCGTTCTGATCAGCTCACATTGTGCTTTAATCTGAGCTCACATCATATTTTCATGTTCCTAGTACTTTAAATCATTGGTTTCAGTACATGTACATGAACATCTGAGTAATCTTCCACAGAATAATCTGTGTTATATTGGAATACGATGAAATGTATTGATATCTATATTCAAATCTATCTCTTGCCATTCCTAATTTTCATTGAATAACTTATCAAACGACAGCATAGGACAATTTTCGTATTACCTGACTCGTGGTTTCAAGTATAGTAATACGCGTCATCCATGTAACGTCAAACGTGCCATCGATCAGCTGAAGATAACTTCGAATCAAGTTTGAAACTCAAGCTTTCTGGGTCAAGCTTTCAAAACGGATGATTATCGTGTTTGAAGTGCGGAGTTTTAAGTGGGTCCCAAGTGTGGTAAACAATATTGTTGAGAATATGGACATAAAAACTGGAGATAGTTGCAATTGTTTCGGCACAAGAAGTGTCTTCATGTCCATAGATTGCAGAAGTCCATCCATTCTCATTGAAATTGCTTGTTCTACGCAGGAATCACACTTAATTGTTTAAATAAATATTAGAAATGTGGTTCGAAAATACAAGGATGTCAGTCCCTATGTGATGTGTACCATTCACACCGTTCCATACATTGCAACGTTTTGTTGTGTTTATCACATTCGAGGAATACTTTGGACGTCATCACGTTCGCGTAGGCCTGGAGTGTACATGGAGAAAATGTCATTCAATACACCCCCATTACCTCCTATATTTATATCCTAACAGTATGATAAGAAATTCAAAGGTTTCAATGTGAATAACAATATATATACATGTTTGTAGGCCTACAGGTAGATGACCCTGCAGATCGTTGACAATTTACCACATAAATAGTATCATGTTTACGGTGCTAATTTAGAATTGACATCGCTTTTGCTTGCGCTTTTAGAACCAAAATAATGAAGGGACAGGATAGGGTAAATGCTCAAGCCATTGTATAGTTTGGACGTACCAGTATATTATGTTCGTATCACTGATCGTAAGAGCTGACAAAACAACATCGTTACAGTAATTGTTTTGTTCCACTAAGTTTAGTATGGGGACGCCATATTGCCAATCTGCTACGGTAAAGACTAAGAACAATTAGGGTAACTTTCCTATCAGTAATTGTTAGCGTCTATTCTGGGACAAAACTGCTGGGCTGTCTGTGTCTGTGGGTGTCTTCTATCCCCATGTGACAGCCAGGTCGGTCGTTTCCACTATTAGAGGTGTATTCCTTACACTAATACCAACGCCATTACGACCCTGTCTCCCAAATGAACAATAACCGACGGTACGGTCCACAAAAGCTGGCACGGGTGTTCGGTTTTATTACCAGGAATTTGTATTTGTAGTTGAGAATTATGCTACCGTTGTCATACGTTTTGATATGTTCATTGAGCTTCCGTCAAATTTGTTGTCGTACTGTCGTACATAACGTGCAGATCAAGCTTTGCCCTCGTGCACTGAGCATCTTTTGGAAACTATTCAGTAAGGCCATGTTGTTGGCGGGGGGGGGGGGGGACACAACTTTTGTGTTGTTTTCTCAAAATAATTTTTGTTCCCCCACCTCCATAAAAAAAATACGATGGTTTTTATCCTTAAAACACAGAACATCGAGAAGGATAGTTAGTGAATGGTTTCCAATTAGACAACAACAAAAAACAACATGGCCTTACTGAATAGTTTCCAAAAGATGTTCAGTGCACGAGGGCAAAGCTTGATGTGCACGTTATGTCATATATTATTATTGTGGGTGAGAGATCCAGTAAGCTATAAAACCAACATCAAAAATCTACCTAGTATAATTATTGTCTGGAGTCTGTCCCGACGAGTTCAAGCAGTAGAGTCATGATATTACAGGGCCCATTATATCATCATCAAGCAAAACTTCCATGAAAAACTGTACAAAGATGTTGTAGATCATGCTCCTGATCAGAGATAACTAATCCTGAATTAATCCACATGTCACGTGTCTTGTTTGTTCCACAATTTAGTCCAGGAGTATTCCATATTCACAATTTATAATTTGTTGTGCCAATAGATATATCCTAAAAGTATCAAAAGTGTGTTTGTGCTTTCCCCAAAATATTTGTTTGTGCACTCTCTCCCCCACTATTAAAATACTGTTGTGTCGGAACAATGGGGTGTCGGAATATAGGGTAGACCCCATTTTAGTCTACATGATGCTTTAATGGCGTAAGTTACGCATGTAATGCATTTGTCCATAGATAAGTGTAAAGTAAAAAGTGCACATATGTTAGGCATGTGTTAAATATTGTTATAAAGTTTCTGTATTTCATATGGCCCTTTCTATATGCATCATATTTCAGTCAGATCTTAAATTAGACGATTCGGTCGCCGACGACCGTGTTGGTGTTTCCTCCTGAGGCCCTATCCTCCCTGTTGCCCAAAAATATCTCAGACAAATTATCATTACTGCCAGGCCAGTGTGTTACATCAATGTCAGTACTGAACGTTCCGTGTTTTAACTATTTTTATTGATATTCCAAGCAGTAATACTCTTAACATCTAAAATATTCATGAACTTATTGTTTCTTACCAAGTACTTTCAAGAGGAAGTCACAGAAATGGAATATGAAACCTTGCTCAATCGCCGACATCATGGCTGATAATGATAACCGGTATCTTATAATTGTTGCAATAATTTAGCATTATTAACTAATTAATATGAACACTAGAGCCATTAAATATCTACTGGACTTGTCTTGTTTAGTCCAATATTAAATGTTTCTCACCTTGAAATTTCTTATTGTGGGCAATAACAAACTTAACTACCAAAATCCATGTTAACTTATTCAGCAATAGTAATCTGTTTTGCACAAAACCATCATATGTATACTTCACAATCAATCAGTAAGATTTTTTTTATTTCATTACCAATAGTGTGGTAAGGTGACGAAATTGGAGCCAGATCGAACTTTTCACCATAAGTTGTATCTTAACTCAAACTATGTGCCAAATTGAAATTTAAAGTAAAGTTTACCAAAACTGTATCTCAAGATGATGAACTTAGAGCCAAATGAAACTTTTCACCACAATTGATATTTTAAGCTAAAATATTTGACAAACTTGGTTTCAAGTGGAATTTCCAAGTAAAAACTGACTGAAACTGCATTTCAAGATGACAAAAGTGGAGCCAGATCGAACTTTTAACCAAAAGTTATACTTCAACTCAAAATATTTGACAAACTTGGTTTCAATTGAATATATTCAAAGTAAAAGTTGACCAAAATTGTATCTCAAGATGACGAAGAGCCAGATCGAAATTTTCACCACAAGTTATATCTTCACTCAAAATATGTGCCAAACTTGGTTTCAAGTTGAAATTCCAAGTAAAGTTGACCAGAACTGCATTTCAAGATGACAAAGGTGGAGCCAGATCGAACTTTTAACCAAAAGGTATACTTCAACTCAAAATATTTGACAAAATTGGTTTCAATTGGATATATTCAAAGTAAAAGTTAACCAAAATTGTGTCTCAAGATTACGAAATTGGAGCCAGATCGAAATTTTCACCACAAGTTATATCTTCACTCAAAATATGTGCCAAACTTGGTTTCAAGTTGAAATTCCAAGTGAAAGTTGACCAAAACTGCATTTCAAGATGACAAAAGTGGAGCCAGATCGAACTTTTAACCAAACGTTATACTTCAACTCAAAATATTTGACAAAATTGGTTTCAATTGGATATAGTCAAAGTAAAAGTTGACCAACATTGTATCTCAAGATGACGAACTTGGAGCCAGATCGAAATTTTCACCACAAGTTATATCTTCACTCAAAATATGTGCCAAACTTGGGTTCAAGTTGAAATTCCAAATAAAAGTTGACCACAACTGCATTTCAAGATGACAAAATCGAACTTATTCAGTAATATCAATGGTACTACAGCCAATAATCACAACTGGACAGAACACTTTCCTTGTTGAGCCCAATAATTAATGTTCCACGCCTTAACTACTTTTAATGCGCTCAGTAATAAACGTTATTACCAAAATTAATGGTAACTTATTATTAATAGCAAATTAATGTTAATTTATGAGTAATATAAATGTTACTGCAGGCATAAAATCTTTACTGAACAAAACTTTCACCTTGTTGAGTCCAATGAAAAATGGAGTTATATTGTGCTCAGTAATAAACTTTAATAGCAAAATCAATGTTAACTTATTTAGTTATAAATGTTACTACAGCCATGAAATCTCTACTTATCAAAAATGTCACCTTGTTGAGCCCAATAATAACTGTTCCTCGCCCTAATCAAATATTTGAGCACAACAGGAAAACAACGGTCAGTCGAATCATATTGGTCAATGGAACCAGTGTTGTTTCCAAGACATCCACGTGTTTCCTCAATACTCAAAAGATCAAGACAAGATGGGTAATTTGTTTGTTTAGTAATTGAATGATTTATTAGTAAACGTTTTGCCACACCAGTGATGTGGATATCCCGGGTGACACCGTGTAAAACACTTGGTTATCTGTGAGTACCGTGACGTGAGTGTCATAAGACAAGCCCGTTTGATACACAATTACTGATGTTGCTGGTGACAGTGATCAGTATCAACGACAATAAAACGTAGCTTCAAATATACCTCTGAATATAACGGACATTCCTTGGGGGAAGTTGCATGTACCAGACTACATGCATGACAGTGATCAGTATCAACGACAATAAAACGTAGCTTCCAATATACCTCTGAATATAACGGACATTCCTTGGGGGAAAGTTGCATGTACCAGACTACAAATAACTCGGTGTTCGATGGGTTAGTTTACGCAAGTTACATGCTGATGACTTCTCCAAACTAGTTAAGTTAGTAGTAGTGTACACATCGGGGAAAACGATGTCACCAATGAGTCTAGGTGCATCCATCCTTTGACAACGTATAGGGTTAATTCTTGAATCCGGTTTGGTACTTGGGGGTTTGTCCCGTGATCCACTGGAAAAATTCCAAACTGACCAGGGAAAAACATGAACATGTATTTATTTCGTTGGGAAGACTATTCGCACAAAATCATATAAATTCGGCTCAGTTCACCTGTTCTCGTCATAAATTGATTGAAATTTCTTAGGAGTCATAAGGATACTGGTGTCCCTGGTGGGCCTATACATCCAGAACCGATAAACTAACGACACGAAATTTTTTAAGAAGATCACCATGATGCTCATCCGGGAACTCGCGATTTTGGTAAACATCTTACATGACGCATACCGTCGTATAAGTGTTGCATTTTGAATCAGAATCATCTAGAATATTGTGGCTATTTTGCCCAAAGATCGCGGCAGGAGTCTTTGCAAAACACTAACCAGTTTTACGGCCTATTTTTAGATCACTCCAGTTCGGAGCGTGCGTTGCCCAGCAACGCACTGTACTCAATCGCGCCCAGTAAACTATAACAATGGTTTGACCTAGTCTCTCCTCCCGCCTCTCGGTTTGATATATACGCGAGCATTGGCTTGGTCTGTGAGATTGTCCCAGAGCAAGCCGAGAGGCAGGACGAGAGGCTCGCCATGAGCTTTACGTCCCTGTGTCTTGGGTAAGGCCCTCGCGGGCCCTGGGGACGATTTCCATTGGGGGCCCAGGTGGGGGAGACCGTTGCTGACTCGGGGGCTCACGCCCTGTGGATTACCGGTTTCTTACCACCTGGGGTGGTGTGACACAGGCTCTGGCAGACCGTCGGGCTGGCTCAGCGTTCCATCTCTGTGACAGTGCCTTCGGCGAGGCCGGCCAGCAACATGCCCACGTGTACGGGTTCCGTGATGCCGCTCCCATGGCATCTCGGGCTCTACATACGGCTACATTACCATAACTATGTAGTATGCATGTTGTAGTTAAGGAGTTGGTGAGATGCATGTGTTATGTCGTAGTGTATGACGGTCGGACTCGTTCCGGCCTGACTGTACCTGGTTGTAGTGTTCCGTAGAGTAGTGCCGGACGCCCTGTAGCGGGCGCCCGCCGAACTTTACAATATCATATGGGATACCTTCCGATTTTCCCTTGTAGGTGCTGATGTGCGATTTCAGCACCGTCCACTGCAGGTCAGCCGATGGCAGAGGAGGAGCCTCGTCATTGAGTGCCCGGACTCCTAGCGGGACTTCGCCTCTCGTAAAGTGTGAGGCCCCGGGTCGGGAGGCGCTTCACGACCGCTGGTTGAACGCCTTCACCTCGCTCACCCGCCACGGCCTGCACGCCTCGCACTTCCTGTATGCGGACATACGGCGAGCCCAGCAGCTCCCGTTGTCAGACGTGGCGGCACTGGACACATACCACCTCGCAGGCAACAGGTCCTGTCCCGGGAGCCTTGGGGAGGTGAGCCGGACGGGCGGGACTCTCTGCCCCTGGCACAGCGTCATCAACCACGACCCAGACAGGTTCGTCAACAATGCATAGCGAAGACAACCGGAATAATTTATCATGAAAGTTATTAATTAGTTCAATTGACATGATTGAGGAAACATTTCGCAACAGAAACTGCGCGGAGTAAACTCATAGAACACTTCAAGATAAAGCGTAAGTATTGGCACGTTCAAATGGGAAATCATATATTGCGGTTTGAGTGGTGACCTTGAATTTGACCTTCAATGACCTTGAAAGGTCAAAACTACCTTTTTTGTCGAAAAAACGATGAATTTTGTATTTTGGTGGTGCTGTAGCTTACTGGCAATCATGTGAGTTGCATAGAAAACTGATTTTCCAACATATAAATTGTTACACTGATGTTAAAATCTATTATTAAAGCATGTTCGTAAATGTTGCTAGAAACACATTTTCTGTATGGACTATAATCATGACATAATACAAAATCAAGTTACATCTTGAAAGATTTATTTCGTTAATGACATATTTTCACAGACCGTCGATTCAAAGGCAACAAAACTAATACACATCACAAAGGTATATAGGGAGAATCTTTTGAGGAAAATTGTCTGAATAGGGAGAATATTTTGAGGAAAATTGTCTGAATAAATTTTGAGAAAATGGCCACCAAAATACAAAATTCGCAATATATGATTTCCCATTTGAATATGCCAATACTTACGCTCTATCTTGAAGTGTTCTATGAGTTATGAAGGAAAGATTGGGTGAAATTTGCTAAGTTGGGTGAAATTTTGCTGGAAATGGCTCAAAACAAATAGTGACTTTATTTGGGACAAAAAAATAATTTTTACGCAGACCCGTCAAAAAATCAAAATGGCTGCCACACGCAGATCGGCGATTCAAGGGCAACGAAACTTATACACGCCATAGAGGTACATGCGAGGAATGATAAAATGACCACCAAAGTCCAAAATTGGCAATTTTTCGTTGCCAATTTTTTAACGATTCAATAAAAAAAAATTTAAAAACGTTAAATATGGCCTAATGTATGTTCTGACAAATTTATGGGGAATTCATATGCCAAAAAAAAGTTACAGACCCGGACGGACGACGGACGGACGACAAACCACGATAATAGCTTATCGGCCCGAATTCAACAGAAAAACCTCATATGATTTTTGGACATAACTCCGTTCAGGATGGTCGGATCAATTTGAAATTTTATATGTTCCCATTTGGCACAAAACCATTTTTTCCCCCAAATTTCAGACTTCTATCTTGAAAACTGAGAAAGTTGGCAATCTACCTCAATGTTAAATGTTTGACCCAAATCGGATCACAGGAAGTCAAGCAAATTTGGGGAATTCATGATCTTCATTCCGCCAAAAAATGTAATATGGGGAAAGTTTTTGAGTTGGAGGACTCATACAGGTGTATTCTAATAAAATATCATTCTTACAAAGTACTGTGCAATGTGAACATCGAACAACATGCCAAATTCTGTTCAAACTCGCAAATTTCATGTTTTGAGTGAAATTTAACATTGGAGTAGATTGCCAACTTTTTCAATTTTCAAGATAGAAATCTGAAATTTGGTGAAAAAATACGGTTTTATGCCAAATGGAAACAGACAAAATTTCAAATTTATCCGATCAACCCAAAGGAAGTTATGGCTAAAAATCATACGAGGTTTTGTGTTGAACTCGACTTTAAAAACAGAGGCAAAGTTCTTTCACATTTGTCGATCCAGGCAAAATTTATGGACATAGGACATATTATGTATTTGAACATAGAAAAGCTAATTATATTACACTTTCAGTATTTCAAATATCAAGTACTTTGAAGAACAAAGCCCAGTAATTGCATTCCTGAAAATTCTAAGCGTCAATTCCATGGCGTGGGCAATTATTGTATCCCCCGAACAAAGTTCGGCGGATACTATGGATTTGGCTTCCTCGTCCGCGTCCGCGTCCGCAGAGATTTTCTTGTGAACGCGCTACAGGCCGCAATTCTCACCCGATCACCATTATTTTTTGCAGGCACATATATTATGGTAAGATCCCGACACCAATCGATTTTGGTTGCCGTGCCAACTGAATTTGTCGTTTGGGGACACATTTTGCATTGAAAACAGCCTGTTTGAGACACATGGCTTGTGAACGCTCTACAGATGGCAATTTTTGACGAATCTCGATAATATTTGGAAGTGTTGTTGGGAAGGGCTGTCACACGAAACCAATCGTATAAATATTAATATGTTAACAGCCTAACTTATTACAGAATTTTGAAATATCCATTGTGACATGTACGATCATTCCAATGGCCTGTACAATGGAAGGTAATGACACTGGTTTCTTGTTCGGAATGGAGAACTGAAGTCTATTATTGACCACAATAAAAATAGTTAAGACAAGAAATATTTATTATTATTAACCTCAACAAGGTAAATGTTTTGTCCAGTACAAATTTCATTGGTGTAACCGAATAAGTTAACATTATTTTCACTAGTTAAGTCTATTATTGACCACAATAAAAATAGTTAAGTCTATTATTGACCACAATAAATATAGTTAAGATGAGAAATATTTATTATTAAGCTCAACAAGGTGAAAGTATGTCCAGTACAGATTTCGTGGGTGTACTGAATAAGTTAACATTATTTTTACTAGTTTAGTCAATTATTGACCACAATAAAAATAGTTAAGACAAGAAATATTTATTATTGGGCTCAACAAGGTAAAGATTCTATCCAGTAGACATTTTATGTCTGTAACCAAATAAGTTAACATTTTTTTTGCTAGTTAAGTCTATTATTGACCTCAATAAAAATAGTTAAGATGAGAAACAATTATTATTGAGCTCAACAAGGTTAAGGTTTTGTCCGGTAGAAATTTCTGGGTGTAATCGAATAAGTTAACTTTATTTTTACATGTTAAGTCTATTATTGACCACAATGAAAATAGTTAAGACAAGAAATGTTTATTATTGGGCTCAACAAGGTGAAGGCTTTGTCCAGTAGAGATTTTATGGCTGTGACCAAATAAGTTAACATTATTTTTTTGCTAGTTAAGTCTATTATTTATCACAATAGCTTTTTATGAAAACATTGATCAACTTTTACTTTGAATTTCAACTTGAGACCATGTTTGGCACAAATTTTGAGTTAAAATATAACTTATGGTGAAAAAATTCGATCTGGCTCCAATTTCGTCATCTTGAAATGCAGTTTTGGTCAACTTTTATTTTGAATTTCAACTTGAAAGAATGTTTGGCGGATATTATAAGTCGAAATATAACTTATGGTGAAAAGTTCGATCTGGCTCCATTTTCGTCATCTTGAAGTGCAGTTTTGGTCAATTTTTAGTTTGAATTTCAACTTGAAACCAAGTTTGGCACATATTATGAGTTAAAATATAACTTATGATGAAAAGTTCGATCTAGCTCCAATTTCTTCATCTTGAAATGCAGTTTTGGTAAACTTTTAGCTTGAATTTCAACTTGAAACCAAGCTTGGCACATATTATGAGTTGAAATATAACTCATGGCGAAAAGTTTGATCTGGCTCCAATTTCGTCATCTTGAAATGCAGTTTTGGTCAACTTTTAGTTTGAATTTCAACTTGAAATCAAGTTGGGCAGGTATTATGAGTTAAAATATAACTCATGACGAAAAGTTTGATCTGGCTCCAATTTTGTCATCTTGAAATGCAGTTTTGATTAACTTTTACTTTGAATTTCATCTTGGAACCATGTTTGGAACATACATGTATTATGAGCGAAATATAACTTATGGTGAGAAGTTCAATCTGGCTCCAATTTCGTCATCTTGAAATGCATTTTTGGTCAAATTTTACTTTGAATTTCAACTTGAAACCAAGTTTGTAAAATAATCTGAGTTGAAATATAAATAGGGGAAAAGATTGATCTATCTGTATTTTCGTTATTTTATCAAACATGTCGAATGGAAATTCATATAAAGAGATTTCAGTGGTGATTTTGAATTCGACCTTCAAAAACCTCGGAAAATCAGTGCAGCAATTTTGGTGGGGAAAAGAAAACAGTTGTGACTTGAGATTTAACATTTCTCTGGTAATCTTTTTTAGCCCTTGCTCTAGTTTTTCACACTTGACAGTGATATATTTGGGGCAGCAGAGATGATAGGGCTACGGGGGATACACCCAAGCGGTCGTAGGCGACCGGAAGCGTCTAGTTTAGTATAAATGCAATTTCCGTCACCACATCTACGAGCGACGATAATTTTGAGGCAATTATTGTTTTCTAGATATCCCAGCGAGATCGTCGAGGCGGAGTGTTCTTGTGATGGCTGTGTCGGGGTCGAGGGCCAGGGTACAGGGTGTGAAAAAGTCTACTATCCCGTGCCTGTGCTACTCCGGAGTACAGGGTGTCACAGAGGCGAGCATAAATACGTGCGCAGCTGGCAACGAGTAACCGTTGCCTGTGCGTGCGCTACACGGAAGGTCTCCACCCGAGGTTAAAACTTCCATACTAAACAATGATAACGTGTGTTCAGGAATTTGTAGTCAATTTTAGTTGATATTTTTAGGTTACCGGACCTATGGTCCGATAACCTATTGGCATGGCGTTGCGTCCGTCGTCCGTCGTCCGTCGTCCGTCGTCGTCCGTCGGCGTCCGTCGTCGTCCGTCGTCGTCGTCGTCCACATTTTTATCTTTTTTGTTTACAGGCGAATATTTCTGAAATTTTGCACGAAAATACTTAAAAATAATTCAAGAAGGAGGTATTTTTTAGTTTTTTGATTTTCGCATTTTTTTTCAAAATGGCGGCCGTTTTCGACGAAAAATGCCTGATTTTGGACTTTGGCGGCCATTTTCTCAAAATCTGTTCAGTAACTTTTTTTCTTTTTGATAAATAACACTCCTCATATGTACTCCTATGATGTCTATAAATTTCGTTGCGCTTGAATCGCTCGAAGTGGTCCATTTTGGCCCAAACTCGGCTCAAATGGGACTTTCCATGTTAAATTCTCCTATGCTTTATAATGGGACACATTATGCCTAATATCTCACTTGATATTGAGATTAGAGACTAGGAGTCAATTGTGGACCTATAGGAAATGATATATGCTGAATATTCTCGTGACCTTGAATTTGACCTCTGACCTCACTTTCAAGGTCAGAGCACAAAATGGCTTATATCTCGCTTATTATCGACTCTACAGCTTAGGAATCAATTGTGGACATATAGGAAATGATATATTCTGAATATTCTCGTGACCTTGAATTTGACTTCTGACCTCAGTTTCAAGGTCAGAGCACAAAATGGCTTATATATCGCTTATTATCGACTCTACAGCTTAGGAATCAATTGTGGACATATAGGAAATGATATATGCTGAATATTCTGATGACCTTGAATTTGACCTTCGACCTCATTTTCAAGGTCACAGGACAAAATGGCTAATATCTCGCTTGTTATCGACTTTACAGCTTAGCAATCAATTATGAACATATAGGAAATGATATATGCAGATTATTGTCATGACCTTGAATTTGACCTTTGACCTCATTTTCAAGGTCACAGGACAAAATGGCTAATATCTCACTTATTATCGATTTTACAGCTTAGGAATCAATTGTGGACATATAGGAAATGATATATGCTGAATATTCTCGTGACCTTGAATTTGACCTCTGACCTCATTTCTAAGGTCCAAGGACAAACTGGCTCATATCTTGCTCCTCTATTGACTGTATGGCTTGGGAATCAATTGTGGACATGATATACATGATATAGAAAATGATATACACTGAATATTTTGATGACCTTGAATTTGACCTTTGCCCCTTCATTTTCAAGGCTACAGCATAAAATTGCTAATCTCTCTCTGATTATTGAACTTACAGCTTAGCAATCAACTGTGGACATGATATATGCTTAATGTTATATATGCTGAATATTCTCTTGACCTTGAATTCAACCAGTGACCTGGCTAATACCTAAAATATTAAACATTGTCCGGTAACCTATCTTTGGCCCTTGGCCTAATTTTCATTGTACCATTTAATTGTACATATACATAACAATGTATTCGTCTGCCTACTTATTTATAACTGTACATATATTTCCCTTGGAGTGTTCTATTGTAGACAGGCCATTATAACGCCGACCATTATTCAGCATTTATGCCAGTGTGTATCACTCATACTACCTCGATTGTGTCCATGTGACGTTTTATGTCAGTGTGTTTTGCCTGCTTCTACGCACGTTTGAAATAAATGATCTTTACAAGTTAACGTTTTGTTATCAGTTACCTTCAGAACATTGCATTTGTTTAAGGGGCGATTCTCATTTCAAGCACATGGAATATACATGAACCCATATGAAACACTAAATGTACTGGAATAAGTGGAACGAACAACTTAGAAGTTTTTTTTTTACTTTATTCATTAAATCTTTTCTGCACGTATTGAACTGTGAAATGATAACAAAGGAACAGTGTATCTAGCTTAAATAATTCTATCTTAGACTTAGTAACATGTTAACTTACAAGGTGTTCAGCTCACTTGCCAGATTTGTAAATAAGATCATCTGCCTTTCAACACATACACCTCATACGATTCTTCAAAAAAAAACTTAGTTTTAATAACTTTTTTCCAACTGAATTACTTCTACCGCCACTCTCGTTCACTCTGTGTGTTGCAAAAGCATTAAATCCAGACATTTGTCAGCAAAACTCATCAGTAAATTATATATACATCATTCTACTAATTTTTTTTTTTATTAATTACCGACAGAATAAATAGTATTCACTTTTGCCAGACAAAACCCCCAACTTGTACAAGTCAACAAGCACTGATATTATTAAGAATGCAAATTTCTGCTTCCAAGCACACAAAAGTATTATATTACAATGACTGTACGGTCAGTCTGGACGTATTTACAATGTACTTTACATAACATGAAATATAAACAGTCAACAATTGTAAACATGGAAAAGGAAACAACCATACATATGTTTAACCATGCAACTTTCAAATAGTCTTTCAGAATATTCACACTTTATATAACTGCTTCACTTTCTGTCTATTTACATGTACCACATCAACATGGACAGCCATATTTAGAGCCTTCCTTGTGTGATTGTCCATCTGCTCTCCATAGTAACTGATACCATCTGCTCTCCATAGTAACTGATACGGGTTAATTGCACGTAGTGGCAGCCATAAGCCACATGGGTATACTGGGTTAGTTTTTGATGTATGATCAATCCTTGTGCGCTGATGACACCGACTGTACTTGTGCCCACTGATCAGCAAACTATGCAAGGCCAAAGCCTTCAGAACACTCGTGTATTGCTATCAAAAGCATGCTTCTCAGTTTGTCGTAGGTCTCATAGGCTGGCAGATCCAGCTGGTTAAAACTGTAAAGAAAACAAAGATCTGTATGGTGAACAGTCTGGAGATCAAAAATTGGCAAATAACAAAAGACAGTGAGTTGGAGAAATTGTAGCTACCAAGTGTGAGCGGCTGGCAGGCGGTCAGTGGAGCGATCGTCTCGATGAATCTGGAACTTCTGCGTGCCATTCATGCCCTCCAGGAACCCGAAACCTTGCAGTGGAACCTTCGACGTCCCAGTAACAAACTGCAGGAACCGGGCCTTGTCCGACTGGTCAAACGATCTCAAAGCTCGCCAGAACCACTGGATCTATCGGACGGAAACACGTCATGTCTAATAGTTTCACAGCGACAAGTTTTAATATACCAAATCATGATACAGGCACTGTAGTTTATACAAACCTGTAGTGACGTTGGCTGATATTTGTGATACTCAGAGTTGCTCTTGAGGTCATCGATGTCTATAGTTGGTAGTCCTGATATGAGTAGTTCGAGTTCTTGTTCATTGAATATGGCGATGAGTCGCTTTGGTATGATATCATAGAAACCTTCGAGAAAAGCACCGAGCTGTGTTCTGATGGCACCAGTCATCTTCATCTGGCACACCAGCTTCACATACTCCATCTTGTTCTCTTCTGTCACCACTAGATTACGGCCATTGGGTTTCAAGTCACGGATCTCATTCTTGCCGAACTCTTGTATCTGACGAAAAGAAATCACAGAATGAAAATCACCCATCACATACCAATATTACCTTGAGGAATATCTAGTGAGTTCAAGCAGACAATGATCAGTATACCAACCTCTGTGCTAAAGGTGAGATCGTATCCAAGTTCAGACACTGTGTGCTCGACAAGGAAGGCCAGACCCTGGTAGAAAGCATAGTCCTCACTCTCCATGTCCACGTACCTGGGTGATATATTTTGAGTGAAGTTGCAATCATGTGGCACATAATATTATGATGTCAGTATAGCAGACACAAGGCACCATAATTTTCAATACAACCGCTTTTGGCACTTTTCTCAAAGATAGATTCACTCACTTGACGAGAACGCCCAGGATGTGTTTGTAGAAGGAGCGGGTGAAGTAGCACTCAAGCAGCTTGTTGTCGTAGATGGCCTTGGCAATGATCCGCCCCACAAACTTGAAGTAGTCCAAGTGGTTGGAGTTACAGTGGGAGGACTGGTTGATGGTGTACGTCACACGATCTCCAGGTGACGTCTTGAACAGCGCGTACATCGGGTTGAAGATTTCCCGGGAGATGATGATGTACCACTCTCGGAGCAGGCCTCCTGCATCCTGACCTTCCTCACCTGGGACAAACAGCGCCCATTATTGTGATATAGTTGTCACACATCTAAATCACGACTTATTGAGACTTTCTGAGATATGTTTTTTGACATGAATCGATTGTTTTTACCTTCGAAGACAATGTAGAAGCGATGCTTCCACTCCTCAGCAGTCCTGCGGTGCAGCTCCCTGAACGAGTCTTCAAAGACGTGCTCACGCCGAACGTGGACGGCAAGATCCTCCCGACGAAGTCCCTCGTCCGCCCGCTCCAGCTCCTGGCGGAAATAGCGGCGCTTGACATCAAAGTCTAGGACCCGAGTGTGGTCCACCAGCACGGAAAACGGGCCATCAGCGAGCGGAGTCGTTGTCTGGCGCAGGATGTGGTTCAGCACCGTGCGATGTGTGTCTGTGAAGGGCAACAAATTTGAACAGTCAAATAAGTGAGTTCACATCATATACACAATGTAGCTAATACCTTTTATTTGTCACTGACTCAGTGTCAATGGTGTACCTCAGTGTACCTACCAGCAAACTTGAGGAACTTCTGAGTGTCTGATGGCAGGTGGCTGGCTATCGATGCGCTGGAGGTTGACATGGCCGAGTCCTGTCGAGCAAGCACCTGTGAGTCTGAGGGAGCAGGAGACATCGGGGCAGACAGGTCCACATGTAAATGGGCCGTCTGGTCCTCGCGCTTCTGTTGCTGGACGTCAGTTCGCTTCTTGTCACATTTCTCACCTAACATGGGAAGAAAGATATAAACGACTGTATAACTTTGAAATTCTTATACATTTTGTGTGCTTCCAAGTTTGGTGTTATATGGTATATCACATCCACTATTGTATCTTATATACCTGCGTGAATGAGGAAGAAGGCCTCAACAGCAGGCTGCAGTACAAGAACAGCGTGGTGGTCAGGTGTTTTAGCTAGCTCCGTCAGGCACTCGCCCAGGGTGTCCCACAGCTCATCCAGCTGTAACTGCTCACTGACCCTTGGCAGACTCAGCTCTACAACTTTTTTGTCATCCTTGGTATCCTTGTCAGAAGTCGTGGAGGTGGATGGACCTGCAGCAGGAAAATGAGGTTGTTGGTCAAAGTAGCAATCACTTTGAGATGGAACCAACTCTAGTATGTTATGCTGCTTCCTATCAACCATGACTCAAGTGTGTTACACTTACCAGGCTGGTCAATATCCATGGGAGTCTCAGCCCTGTCGGTGTCAGCCGCCTGGTTACTACTGGCTGAGGGACCACCTGTTGTACTGTTGCCAGCAGAGGGCGCTGCAGGTGTACCAGCAGGTGCTCCAGATGCCGCAGCAGGTGCTCCAGATGCTGCAGTAGGTGCTCCAGGTGTTGCAGCAGGGGCTGCAGTGCTCAGCAAGCCCTGTCGCAACACAGAGCGGGCAGCCTGCGAGGCACTGGGTCTTGACTCTAGATCCCTGATACCAGAACGCTGGCCAACCATCTCGATGATGGCCTCTGCGCCGGCTGTCAGAATCTCCATCGCCTCCGACAGGTTTGAAAAATCGCGGCCTACAACATACATCACCTTAGTTAGGTGTTGTCATCATATGTTATCCACGATTAAACATGGTGGTAAGATCTGATGTACTCTCAGAAATTAAAACGGTCTACATGGACAATTCTGACAACTATAATGACTGTCAATTGTGTTCGTCACAGAGTACTCAATGTCAAAATTCAACAGACTACATGTTTTATTCCCACTGCCACGATGGATCAACTTACCGACTTTGTCCTTCCTGCTTGAGTTGCGAGCAGCCTCCCTGAGCTGGATAATGACCTTGAGTATGCGCAGGAGGAACTGTTGACTGGATGTCTTGGAGGTGAGCAGAGTCATCGAGGGCAGCTGAAGCTCTCTCCCGGCACCTGCCTTCACCTTGGCAGTGGCGTGCACCACCACCGTGCCACCCTGGAACCTAGAAACAGCAAGGGATTATGTCAGGTGGCAAGTCAAAGGCATTTTATGTGGGCAATTTGGGGTAAGGAATTCAGAGCTTTCAGTTCTCCAAGGTGAAAATCCATCACTGTGTGTGGACACAAATATGGGATGCAAGTTCTGCAAAACTCATCATACAAACTCTGACTTTCCCCTGCCTAGAATAAACACCACCAAACTTTGAGTCTCTTCCATACCTGTCTACCATCATGCCCTTGACCTGTGATGCGGCAGGAGTCACTTCCTCAAGCTCCTCCTCCTTCTCCTTCTGGCTCTCTGCAGCAGCATTCAGTTCCTTCAGCTCGGCCAGAAGACTCCTGGTGAAAGTCAAGACAACACTCCCATTTTTTCTTGCACCGAAACTTGCTCCCATATAGTTAAAACAATGAGCAGAGAATCGAAACACTGCCTCCTTCGAAAGCCGAAACAGAATCAAACACCGACCTGATATGTGTACAAACGACGAGGCCGAGTTGCCTGGCGCCTCCCAGCAGCAGGGTGAGTATGGTGTCGCGCGTTGCGTTGTTGGCACGAGAAAGCTGCAGCAACAGGTTGGTGGCATCCTCAAGGCCTTCCTCCGAGCAGGACTTGGATGTCAGCACCTGTGACACACAAGGGATGTCAATCACATTGTAAAACGACCCAGCTCACTGAGAAAATGAATTGCAGATTTGCAGTACTACAAGATCTTCATTCAACACAGAGCTATCAGTTCTCCAAGGTGAAAATCCATCACTGTTTCGAAAAACAAATATGGACTGCAATTTTGCAGAGTTCATCATACGCTCTGAAGATTGACAAATCCTGTAATAACACTTTACACATAGGCCTACTAGATATTGCAGAAATCCCAGTACAAAGTCTACATTCAACACAGAGCAATCAGTTCTCCAAGGTGAAAATCCATCACTGTTTCGAAAAACAAATATGGCCGGCAATTTTGCAGAGTTCATCATATGCTCTGAAGATTGACAGACAAAATCTGTAATAACATTTTACATATACTGAATAGTCCACAAATCCCAGTATGAATCTGTCATGAAACACCGTGGTCATAATACCTGCACAGAGCTTGGAATAAAGAGACTCAACTTCATCTGCACCACTTTGAATTTTGAACTGGTGGCACTCCTGGCGGCTGGTGGCATCTTTCAGGATTCATGATTACTATTTATATTACTAAGACATGGATTTATGAATGCAAGCAAACTCTAACTGATGTAACGAACAATTGTCTCTGTGAACGTCAAACTACAATACTGCACCTAGCCGCCAATATACCCAGGAATACAGTGGTCCATGGAACGAAATGGAAGATGATGGAAATATAGGCGAAAGTGAAGTCTCTCTTCCAAATCTCTTATACCTCCTAGCGCCTACCTCAACAGCGAGCTGTAGTTGGTTCTGTAGCACTGTCTCCTCTGCCTCTCCGGCTGAGTCCGAGTCTGTATCAGCAGTAGCAGCTGTTGGCCGACTGTCAGACACCACTTCAGCAGCTGATGTGGCCTGTACTGTATTGGACGGTGCAGGTGATGGTGTGGTCACAGTAGCTGTGCTTGTCATTGATGTAGTAGTGGTTGTGGAACTCGAAGCCGCTATGAGAGAAATTATATACATGAGTGAACATCATGTAGCAAGGTGTAGTATATATCATGGTTTTATACCCTCTGTTGCATATTCTCATATCATCAGCAGAGATATTTCCAAACACAGCAATGCGTTCCACACGGAAGAGTCCCATGCTGTAACACACTAAATTGACACTGACCTGTGGTGGCTGTGGTAGTGACTGTGGTGGGGGCGGTAGAGGAGACAGAGCTGACAGGTGTCTGAGCTGCAGATTTCTGCTGGGAGAGGTCAGGAAGCGAGATGGACACAAGGCCTAAGAGCCGCAGCAGTCTATCCGTCAGCAGCTGACTGCGCCTCAGCACTGGGTGCGCAAGCATCATCATCAACTGCCCCAGTGGCGAGTCCTCGAAGGTTGTCGCGGAAGAGTCAGCCGTCGCCTGCGACGGTGGGTGCGAACCATGTGCCCTCTGGAATGTTTTCCCTTTGCGTCCCACTCCACTCAAGCTGTCCAACCTGACTAGAATATCCCAGAAGTCCATGTCCTGTGACGCAGCGGTGGAGCTCTGCTGACTGCTTGACTGAGAGCTGGACACTGGAGCACTACTGGGAGTCTTTGTTAGATCTGGAGGCTCTTGAGAGTCTGACACCGGTTTGTTATCACTGTCCTTGCTGGATTCACTCGACCCTGAGCAGCCAGCTTCTTTGGCCTTGGACTGAGGAAGGAACTGACTTGGGAAACTTTTAGCCAGAGATATGAGAGTGTCTAGCACATGTCTACAGACCAGGGGCGATGCCTGAGGGTGGATGGTGACACTTGTGGGTGATGATGTGAATGATCCATGTCTTTTACTGATGGCACCCGAAGCACTATTAGTTGTTGGACTTGGGGTATTCCTAGAAATGTGGAAGACATTGGCACGACACCCAAGGGCTGCATCCAGACTGATAGACAACCAAGTTGGTGGCGTTAGTGTCCGGTTCTCTATCTTTGGTACATTCATTTCCACCTCTAATATTTCTGGTTCAGATTGGTTACCACTTGTTGACTGTCCGCTAGACTTTTGTTTACACTTTGACTTTTCACAATTTTTACCCTTGTCAGAACTTTCCACGGCCATCTGCTCAGACAAGTGTAATGTTCTGGCTGTTGAGTCTGACGTACTACACTCCCCTGTCTTTTGTAGCATAGCCAGCAATGCTCGAATGACCCAAGTCCGTGTTGGAGCATGGTAACAAAGATTCCTCAACACCCGGTGTAACCGTGTTGTGTTCAACTTTGGCTCATCGACGAATAACAAGACGAGCAGACAAGTCAGAGCCTCCTGGTCGAGAAGGTGGCGCCCACGAAGCTTGACGGTGTTAGGGTTGGAGGTGCTCTGTGTCTGGTTGCGGTATGGCCATGCCCAATGACTGCTCCGGGACGGGGGAGTACGGATAGCGTACCGTGTTGTTCCCAGTCGTCCATACAAGCCTGTGGAGAGCATTGACAGCATTACGCATAGCACTATGCGGACAGTGAACTTAGCAAAATCAAAAGTGATACAAAACTATTGAAATAATCCACCCACAACCATCACCATAACCAAAATGCATACAATCAAACAGACAACATACAAACATATTTTCAGAGAAGATTCGAAGATTTCATCATAAAACATTATCCAATTGATCTTTTCTTCAAACATGTCGAGTTTTTGCCACAAATCTGTAATTCATTCTCAATTGGCCCAAGCAGCAAGGTCAAAATCACATGACAAGAAAGAATGAATATATTGACAAGAAAGAGTGAATATACCGTATTTATTCAATTAGTTCGAACACTCTAATAATTCGAACACCAAAAATTATTCAAGAAAATAATTTTCAAATTGACTCGTTTAGTTCGAACAGTCAAATTTACGATCGAAATATCGATTGAAACAACGAACGAAATCAACTTCTCAGCTGCCAAAACATACAACTCGCCAGGTGGCAGCACTACGAAATGAGTAATCAGCGATATATTCGCCAGGTGGCAGTGATCGCGATTAGGCCTTCCAATGCTAGGGTATATGACAAAAAGCGCGGACCTCATAGTGCCAGGCGGTTTGCGGGCCATTGAAGATTTTCCGAGTCGAGTGACTCGATTTCACTTGCAATATGACTAGAATCTAGCATCAATGCGAGATTATAAATTACAGTTACCCGGCGATTTAGAAGCCAGTTATTCAAGTTTTTTTTTAAAATGCTAGTTGTCTGCAATTAACCTATCAATCGCACAGGCCCTAACCAACCAGCACGAGCGGCATCTGTCAACCCGCGTAGGCTTATCTGCCATAGCATGATCGATCTGGGTTTGGGATTTTTTTTCGTTTTGACGGACGATTTTATCGTGAATCTAATAATTCGAACATTTCAAAATTTAATTATTTTCAGCTGTTCGAACTAATTGAATAAATACGGTAAGCATAGTACTAGGCTTCAGACCAACAAATCATGGATTCAATTCTTGGCCTGGGAACCTGCTCTGTTGGCGAGTTTCATATCATGCCTAATCTCATTGTCCCACACAGTTTCTCAGCCCGATTTAGCCTATACTATACAAGGAATTGGCCTAAAGCATTCGTTCATTCCAATCTCTCCAAAGCAAGCTAGAATCAGAGAAATGAAGTACTAGTATGTAGCCAAGCTTATTCCTCCTGCCATTCAAAGATCAATGCTTCCACCACCAGAAAGGTTTTTGGGCATTCACATCATGGACCAGTCACTACACTCGCGCGGACTGCTGCCTCCCTCACAAACCACCACTAGCATGCCGCCCTTGAGTACAATGGAACCTAGTCACCTGGATGGCGGAGAATGCCTGAGAGCAGGCCAGCACCTGATAGTCTGTCCTGGACAAGGAGACGACGATTCCGCTCCTCGAAATCTCGTCGTAGGACATTGGCCTCCGCGGCGAGGTCTGCAGGAAGCACAGCCACCATCGAGTCGTCCATGTCTGCGAGGACTTGCTGTCGAAGCGTCGGCGGTAGTGACTGGATGAAAGACGATGGGTCCAGGTTACTCTCAGGGTCGGGCTGTGTCGTGTTCGTGGAGAGTCGAGCCTGTTCTGCTCTCTGCTGAGCTAGCACCTGTACAGAACAAAAGCATCTTCATAAACGACTTGCACATTCACATGTGCATAAATGACAAAGTACAATTTTGCATTTTAACACATCCTGACCTCTTCTTGTATGTTAGGAGGCAAGGCCGCCAGGAACTCTGGATTGACCTCAGTGACCCCCAGACTCTCGGCCTGTTGTTGCTGCTGTTGAGCACGCTGCTGGATCCGCTGTAGTCGCAGCTGTTCTGCGATCACCTCTTGCCGAATGTTGTCTGGTAACGCCGCCAAGAACGATGGGTCCACTCCATCAGGCAACTCCATATCTGAGGAAGTGGCGCATTGATATTTCAATGTGGTATTGAGACACTGCCCAGATACATACCCAAATACATCTGTATACCATTATGAATCTACACAAACAACTTACCTCCAAACATATTGTTATTCTGTTCGCCACGCCTGTAATTTGATCGTGGTGGAGTCCTGCAGTGCAAGAAAAAAACAGTGGAAGTTTCAGCTGTCAAATAATTTTTTTTTCTATGAGAAATGTTTTTAACTGAATCATCTTTTGACATTACCGTACCTGAATTCCATTGAGCCTGATGTTGTGACGGCACTCTCTGTTGCTGTTGTGGGCACATCTGGGCCTGATGGTGCCTCTGCTGCCTCAGCCACACTGGGAGTTTCGGAACTATTGCCTGCATTGAAACAACAGGTATATATATATTTTTAGTCATATCTATTTTTGGTCATATCTCGTATCAGACTATACTAATTTTGTGTCAGGCACGCTGTAATGCTGAACTTTACACACCAGAAGAAGAATTGATGGTCACAGCATCTGAGCTGGTTATATCCGAAGGCTGCTCTGGCGTGATTCTCCCAGTTGGTGCTGAAGTTGAAGGCTCTCCTGTGGCTGAAGGGTTTGCCTCGGGCAGCTGGTTTCCTGTTGTGGAAGTTCCCTGCACACTTTGCTGAGCTTTTTCCTGCCTGCAAGTGACATGCAAATAACAAAACAGGAAGTTTTAACCTGTTAAAACCAGTATTTATTACACACTTACCTCTATAATAAACACTTTGGGTAATCTTACCTGGCTTTCAAATAAGAGGGTAATCATGCCATTAAGAATTTTTTAATGGCAAACTCTCTAAAACTGGTCGTTCTATGCCCCTCAGATCTCAGTCGTTCATAACGGTTTCTTGACGAAACCGGACTGAGTCAGTGGTCACTTTGAGACATTTCTTGACGAAACTGTTCCACCGGAACCGCCATTACTTTGTCCCCTACTAGTTAGGCAGGGGAGGCGGGAGGGAAACTCGCCGTGTTTATTATAGAGGTAAGTGTGTAATAAATACTGGTTTTAACAGGTTAAAACTTCCTATTTATGTCCACACTTTGACCTCTATAATAAACACTTTGGGTAAATACAGAATACCCAAAGGAGGTGGGCTAACCATACTCCCTCACTGAGTCATCATGGAGGCATAGAACGCACTTATTCAGTGGTTTATGGATTCGAGAGTTTATTAATTAAGAATGCGAGAAACTCCCACACGCGAGTAAACCCAGGAGGGTTGTTTAAGACCGACTAGTAATATAAATTAGGTTTATTTAAGCGTGCGAGAAGAATCAATAACTTAAACTGAATGGTACCTGGTTAAGAGAGTGTAGTCGTTGAGGAGGCTCCCCCGCAGTTGTCCTGCTGGCGGCGGGACAACTTAAAATTTCCACCCAAATAAGAGGGACAACCGGCCTCCGAAACGAATAGTCCAACTGGTGCGTATGTACAAGTGCTGCTCCTATATACATCATTTACAGATGGACCTCATGCTGCGCGGCTATCACGGGTCCCAAGTGATAGCCGGCGTCGTCCTGCCACGTCAGTTCCCTACAGTAGAAGGAAACAAAGGTATTGTTTGAGGCCCATGTACAGGCCTCCATGACATCGGACAAGGCAACATTATTCATGAACGCAAGAGACGACGCTAGTGCTCTTACATCATGCGCCTTAGCACGAAAGGAGCCCGACGTTTTAGTCTGAGATTTCTCGTAGCAGAACAGCACGCATTTCTTAACCCAAGAAGAGATGGTCGCCGCCCTAATATCATTCTGAAAACCCTTCTTAAAGGCAACGAACAGCAAGCGTTTCCCAACATGAAGCTCCCTCGTGCGATTGACGTAGATGCGAAGAGCTCTAACGGGACATAGCTTAGCATCCTCCTCCAAGCCCGGCCCCAGCGAAGAGGTTAGGGACGGGATCGAGAAGGCAAGAGACGGGGTGTGAGCCAATTGCGTCTTAGCCAAAAAAGAAGGGATAACCCCGAGTCTGACCGCGGAGCCATCTTCCTTCCACTGGACTTTGGAAAAATCGAGAGCGTGCAGCTCACTACGCCTCTTCCCCGAAGCAAGGGCGAGGAGGAAAACGGTCTTAAGAGTTAAAAACTTAAGTGACGCTCTCTCCAAGGGCTCGAAAGGACCAGACAAAAGGCAATTTAGAACGAGCGATAGATCCCAAGCGGGAACCGGGTTCCTCGTTTTCGGCCTTTCCACCGCGAAGCTATTCAGCAACGCCGAAAGGCTGGCATCCTGCCCAAAATCGACTCCGGTCTTGGGCTTAATTGTCTTAGCAATAGCGGTCCGATAACCCGCCAGCGTAGAAGGAGCTCTACCCTCCTTAAACTTCTCGAGGAGAAACTCCGAAATCAAAGGAGCCGAGACTGCGAACGGACTAACTTTCCGGCCATGACACCAAGCACAGAATCTAGTCCACTTGGATTCATAGACTGCCAGAGAAGACCGTCTATTAGTTCGGGCGATCCTGGCTGACACTTCTCGTGAAAAGCCCTTCTTTCGATAACATCGCTCGACAAGGGCCACGCGTGAAGCTTTAGAGCGCTCGGAGCCTGATGAAATACGTCCGACCTGGGCTGCTTCAGAAGGTCCGCCCGATCCGGAAGAGGCACCGGATTGTCTATTAACAAATCCAACAGATCCGGAAACCACGGCTTCTGAGGAAGGAAGGGTGCGATGAGAATCATCCTGGCGTGATGAGACTTGAGCTTGACCAAGACTCTGTCCAGAAGCACTGTTGGAGGGTAGGCATACACAAACCACCCGTTCCAATCCACCGACATCGCATCGACTTCCCACGCCTGCTCGTCCGGAATCGGCGAAACGAACGTGGGAAGCTTGGCATTCCACCTGGTCGCGAACAAGTCTACTGACGGCCTGCCCCAAAGGTTGCAAAGACCCTGGAAAACCTCGGGAGCCAAAGACCACTCCGTGGGCTGAATTTGGCCCCGTCGAGACAGGCGGTCGGCCCACACATTCATATGACCCGGAATGTGACGAGCCCTGAGGGAAATGCGACGAGCGGAACACCATGAAAGGAGTTCTACCGTGAGCAGACACAGGGACGCTGACTTGGTACCTCCCTGCTTGTTCACGTAGGCCACGACAGTAGAATTGTCCGAGGCCAACAGAACTACCTGATCGGAAAACTGGCGTTCCCAGTGCCGTAACGCTAGGAACACAGCTCGCATCTCCAGGACGTTGATATGCTCGTCCCGCTGCGAAAGAGACCATAGTCCGGAAATCTCCTGCGAGTCCCAATGAGCCCCCCATCCCTCCATACTGGCATCCGTAAAGAGATGCCTGGAGGGAGGAGGCAGCCGGAACGGCGCCCCGCGAAACAGATTGCTGGGGTCCAACCACCATCGAAGATCGCGGACCACCTGGTCGGGCACCGACACTAGCTGAGACATGTCCCCGGATGCCTGCGACCAATTGGCATGCAGATGCAACTGGAGAGATCTCATGTGAAGACGGCCTAACGGAACCATCTTCTCCGTCGAGGCCAGGGTGCCGATGAGAGACTGCCAGCGCGAGGCGGGCTGCGGAATCCGGTCTAAGAAGCCGCGGGACTGCCCTGATAATTTTGACTGACGCTCCTCGGTTGGGATAACAGATCCGGAGATAGTCCGAAATCGATAGCCCAGAAAGACGAAGTCTCGCCGAGGAGATAAGTCTGACTTTTTTTGGTTGATCTTGAAGCCCATAGACTGGCAAAGATCCACCACCCACTGGGCTTGACGAATCAAGGTTTCGGGACACTCGTGTCTTATCAACCAGTCGTCCAGATACTGGTACAGCACAATGCCATTGCGATGGGCCAGCACCTGAAGCTCCCTGACGCACATGGTGAAAATCCATGGGGCTGTGGACAGGCCGAACGGCAGAGCCCTGAACTGCCACACTTGCCCCTGGTAGAAGAACCTGAGGTACTTCCTGATCGATCTTCTCATGGGAACGTGGAAGTACGCATCCTTCAGGTCGATCGTCACGACCCATGCCCCCAGAGGCATGGCCGACCGAACCACTTCTGGAGTCTCCATGGTGAAAGTCGGTATATGGAGGTAGCGATTGAGGGCGGACAAGTCTATGACCGGTCTCCACCCGCCTGAGGCCTTCGGAACCACGAAGAGAATACTGTAAAACCCGGGAGAGTTGCCCCGCACCGGTTCTACCGCTCGCTTTTGAATCATGGCCGAAATTTCGTCTACCAAGGCTTGACGCCTTTCGGGGTCGTGGGGAAGGGAAAAAACCCTTGGAGTGAGCGTCAAGGGCGGGAACTGAACAAATTTCAGACCGAACCCGCGACGTAAGGTCGCGACAATCCGAGGACTGGCTCCTAGATCGCGCCAGCGAGTCCAAAAACCGTTTAGACGCGCACCTACGGGCTCGCTTATATCTAAGATATTGACGGAGCCGAGTTGACTTGGAGACACGGCCGTACGTGACGGAGCCGGATCCCGAGACGAGGGAATTACCTGATTTCTTCGCCCCTGCGGACTTGGATGGGCTGGTTGGACGTCCACGGCCGCGACCACGTCCACTCTGCCCCCCTCGTTGCGTGCCTGCAGGGGCCTTGCGAAAGGGCCGGTCAAGGGCTCGACCCCTACCGCGGGCTGTCGACGAGGAGTCTGAGGCCCCCTGCGGCTGCTGCTGCTGCTGGGGACGCTTGCGCTGCTGCTGCTGCTGTAAAAGCATTTTAGACCAACGCTCCATAGCTTTGGACTGTTGGAGGGAAGCATCCATAGAGGCCTTCGTACGCTCCCGCTCCTCCTTACGGGTCTTCAACTCATCCAACTCCCGGTGCACGTCCGCCGGGAAAAGGAAAGGGGAAGCAGGACCCTCCTCCGATAAGACGGGGTGGTGACGTAGCCTGGCCAACAGCTGCTCCGGCAACTTGACATCGAGCCGCTGAAGGACCGCGTCCCTGCGCCACAGCTCTGAAGCCCACCAGAGGTACGTGTCCAAGGACACCTTATCCGCCACGGCCCTCCCCAAGGACTGTAGAAGGCTGACGGACCCATGGATAACGTCTGCTAACTCGGACCTGTCCAAATCCTCGTTTTCCATAACCTGCTCATGACAAGCCTTCATGGAAACGGTCAGAGCATGGACAAGCCAATCCATGGAGGAATCCACTGCCACCCCAAGCCGTACGGACGATTGCCAGTCAGACAGCTGATTCCATGGCACAGACAATGACTTGGGCTGCGGGAAAGAATCATGGTCCTGAAGCTTGGACGGCTCGGCCTCCAACATGGACGAGGAGTAAAAATCCGCAATCTTGGGCCTCGCCGGAACCGCTCCTAGTTGAGGACGACCGCGCTTGGAAGCCTCCTCAACCCTGGCCGCCGCTGAGTTTCTAACCCCTGGGGCCAACGGGAAACGTAAGACATCCCTAGGCACCTTAGGCTGATGGAGATCACGCTCCGTGAAAGACCGGGCGCGCTTCGCTGGCGGAGGAGAATCCGCATGAACATCCGGCCATTCCTCGCCAGTGATTCTGCGCACAAAGGCCAACTTGTCGGCCCAGGGCATATCGTAGGCATTCCCGGAGTCCTCGCCCTCCTGAGAAGCAACATCATCCTGACGCTGGCGCTTGGGACGAACGAGCCCTGACGGACCAGGCAACGGAACAATGCCCTCCTCTCGAGGTAGATACGGGACCTCGTCAGAATCCCCCACGGAAGAGGCCACGGAGGGAGGCTGGACACGCTGGATGTCCGGAACCCTAGGAGACCTCTGAGGAAGAAGGTTCTCCAGACGGGCCAAGAAATCGTTCTTCATTGCCAGCATCTCCGCGTGAAACTCCCCACGGGAAAGGAAATGAGAGGAAACTCCCGGTATCGTGGACAACGGAGTCTTGAATGCCGTAGACACCGGCGAGCCAGAGGCAGAAGCCGAAACAGACGGTGGAGCTGGAGACGCCTGAGCTACCGAGTCCGACCGGGGAACAGAATCCGTGACGGACGAAACAGCCGGCTGGAGAGGGACAGGCGGGACCTCGCCCCCCTCGAAATCCTCTGCGACCTGTGGAAAATAAACCACATTAGAATCGAAAGTCACCAACTTCTTACGTAGCATAGACTGAGAAGTAGCAACACGACTCCTTGGTGCCATGCACACCGGAGGCCGGTTAACTAAAACCCGAGGAGATAACGGATACACGGGCGCATCCGGCACAGAGCTCCGAACAGGAGGCGGGCCACGGCATCCAAACCCCGCGGTAAAAATCCGAGGCGAAAGGAAGGCCGAAAACTGGCTCTCAGGAACCGAGGCCCGGCTCCCGGGAACCGAATCCCGGCTCCCGGGAGCCGAGACCCGGGTCCCGGGACCCGACCCTAGGTCCCTAGGAGCCGCAGCACGGCTCCCGGGAACCGGGACACAAGGCCCAGAAACCTTGGCAGGCGCAGGCCCCGCAGCCGTAGCCACGGACGCCTGCCCTCCGAGGGCCAAACCCGCGTGAACAGTGCGGCCCGGGGGGGCTTGCGACCCCCCGGCGCCGACGGTCCACAGTCCACAAATTGAGACGTTAACAGAGTTGAACTCACGGGTAGTGGACACCGTGAGACGCCTCTGAACGGAGCTCAATGCCGGATAACCGGGGTCAATGGGCATGTCTCGGCCCCTCGCCCGGGTCTCCAATGGCGGAACTGGGTAAGAGCTAACCGAAGCCAAGCACAAGGCTAGGCACGAAGAACTCGTGGTACTAAAGGCATAGTACTGGTTCCCGGGAACCGGCGGACCGGTTCCCGGGAACCGGGGATCGCTGAAAGACAATGACAAGTCAGAACTTACAGCAGAGATAAGACGAAGCAAAAGTACATCCTGCTCTTCCCGCTTCTGCGCGGCCTGCTTGTATCGAGACTTGCTGCTTGAACTAGCAGAGGGGCTGGGAGCGGGAGGGAGGGGCTTAGCCAACCTGTCCTGTTGCACCGCGCGAAGACCACGCAAGTAGTCAGACCAGTCATCTACCGACCATGACGCACACATCCCACAACAGGCCGTAGGTCGACACAGGGAGCGACACGCCCAACAATTATGGTGCAGCTCCCACTTCGGAAGAAACTGTTTACACCCGACGCACTTCATCTGGAAAATTCCAACATGAACAAAGCAACGGGCGATAATGGAGGAAGCTAACTATCCTATGAGGATTTTACCACCTCCTCACAAAAAACTAGACTAAAAGTACTCTAAACTACTGTAGCTGTACAATGTACGCTAAAATAGTGAAGAAAATCCGTAGGAAAACGATCGTAATCCAAGGAAACGATGATAAACTCCTAAAGAAAGCCTAGAAGTAAGATCCTTTGAACTGGCGCGAAAACCAGGGACAAAGGTAATGGCGGTTCCGGTGGAACAGTTTCGTCAAGAAATGTCTCAAAGTGACCACTGACTCAGTCCGGTTTCGTCAAGAAACCGTTATGAACGACTGAGATCTGAGGGGCATAGAACGACCAGTTTTAGAGAGTTTGCCATTAAAAAATTCTTAATGGCATGATTACCCTCTTATTTGAAAGCCAGGTAAGATTACCCAAAGTGTTTATTATAGAGGTCAAAGTGTGGACATAAATACATGCTTTTGGATTTTTATGGTCATTACTAACATTTAAGTGCTTTTGATGAACATTTTTTAATGTCTTGTACAGCTGAAATGTGATCAGACAGATAACAATCGTCCAAGCTCGCCCTGGTCACCACGAGGTTGACACAAGGAGAGAGTCCGATCCCTGACACGACCAGAGAACTGGACCCTCCACAGTCACAGTCAAGAAAACCTTGACTGCTCTGAGAAGAGAACAGCAACTCATCACACCACCGAGGCGGGAGGTATCAGGAGCAGGACATGCACTCAGAGAATGGATTAAGCTTGCATCATGTCACATTTCATATCAGGAGACCAAACACGATAAGTCATACCCAGAGGCGGGATACTCCAGCATTTCTGCCACTTCGTTGATCCGTGCCAAGTCGGACAGGAGACGCTCTGAGTTAGGGTCTGATGGCACATGGGAAGCCGTGCTGGAGACCATTGGCGTTGGCATATCTAAGGGAGACTCTGGGTGTGACCTCATAAACCTAGAGTGAAGGATTAAAGAACTCAGGTCAGTCACTATGACAACAGCAACCCAAACCAGGATCACTGTTTCTCCTATAAGTTCCATCATACAACATTACATCAATGACAGACCATCGTTTTTTGCAATCCAACGCAAAATGGTTTTCCTATATAGTCTGAACATACCTGCTCCCCATTGGTGCTGAGGGAGTGACCATTGGAAGAGGTTGAGCAGGTGTCTCCATGGAAAGCTGCATGGCTCCTGCTGGGATCATGGGTGTGTCCAGTGGGGCAGGGGCCTGAACCCGAGAGCCCACAGGGTCAGACACTGCTGGGGTCTGGGGCACCATGTCAACAGCCTGGAGAGGAGCTCTGACATCTGGGGAGTTGGACTGAGCGGCAGGGTAAGTGAGAGATGAAGAAGAGCTGAGATCCTGAACTGGAGGAGGTGGAGCTTCCATTGGAGGCGGTATCTCCGATGTCGGTGGAGCCGATTCCGGTACATTGCCTGCTAAACACATAAAAATTTTGTTAGCAATCAGTTTGTTGGTTCTATTTGTTAGCAAACATGAATGTCTTGGTATGACCATATAGTTCACAATATTTAAGACGCGAGGACAATACAATCCTCAAGAACAGTGGATATACATGTAGCACTTGTACCTGTGGTGGACCCGTCTGCTGGTGTTTGCACACTGTTAGTCTGTATCTCGGCTGTGTCTGCGACAGCCATCTCTGCAATACTGGGCGACCCTCCAGCAGGTGTGATCTCCGTGCTTGCTGTTTCCTGGACCGGTGTTGTGCTCACTGCCAGGGGGGCTGACGCATTAGACGCTGACGACCCAGGTTGTGACTCGGAGGATGTTGAAGACGCAGCATTCTCTCGCCACACCTGGAAAGGACATGGCATCTGGATGACTACTACATGAAAACTTTCATCAAGTGACCAAATATCAGCTCTTTCAAAACCCTGACTTCTGCACACACAAGGCACTGCTGACCTGCCACTCAATGGTTTTGTTGGCCTCATCCTCGTCGTCTGCAGCTGTTCCCTCTGTGCTGTCGACAGTGGCCGAGGACTCGCCCTGGTCCATGGCCTTGGCCTCGCTGCTCTCCTGCCGCTTTTCCCGCTCCTTCTCCTTGCGGGCCGCCTCCTCCTCCGCCGTTTTCTTTCTCTGCTCACGCCGTTCAGCCAGCATCTTGTCCCGGTGTCGCTCCAGCTCCTGATTGATCTCCGGCTTCAGTACTGTCACGAGAGGAAGTGTTATGTAGAAAAGTCCAATAGAGTTATTGCAAGATTTTTGAAAAAAAATAGACTTGTTACAAGGTGACCATGAGGAATATATACAAGTACACACACCTGCACTGGTCTTTTGTTTAGGCGTATCCAAATTCCAACACTTTACATGTATGATTTTCATATTCGAGCGCATTTACATATATACAGTGGTCCCCCTAAAATAAGACCTACCCTTGTGCCACAAAATTGAGGTCTCATCTAAGGGGGAATCTTATTAGAGAGATTCATTTACATGTTAAAGTCATCCTAGCATCATAGGAAAAAGTCATTAAAGAGGAGAAAGTCTTCATAAAGGGAAGGGAGGGGGGGGGGGGGTCTTATCTGAGGGGGACCACTGTACCACATAGCCCACATATAGCGCAGAAAAGCAGAGTCTATGTTTGTAATACCTGTTATAGCAGCATGCATGCTGTCCCCGTCAAGTACACGAGCCTCTTCCGTCCACCGCTGGAGAGCCGAGGGCACACTTGATAACACTCCCGAGTTAGAGCCATCGTTGTCAAACAAAGGATCCTGTGAACAGTGAATACATCCCATGACAATGTCTACACATGTAGAATGATATGTCAGATTGTCGGGTTAATGTTGTGTTGAAAGTAGGCTTAGGTAAGCAACACATCATACCTGGAAGAGTTCTTCAAACTGGTCATCATCGCCACCTCTTGAGAAGAACCTCAGCTCGTCACTGTGTATGAGGTTGAACCTGCCCTGACTGGCACTCGTCAGGTTGTTAGTGAGTTGTAACACATCACTCGCTGCACTGGATCCCAGAAGCCTGTAAGGTAAAGATTCCATGTATATTGTGACATGTATACCACCAGATGAATCGGTCAAAATGTGTCGTACATGTGTATCAGCAGTGAGGAACAAACATGTACTGGTCAGAAATCAAAGTGTAGCACTTGAAGCGTACACAATTTTATAATTTCCAAACCAAAGATTACTTTTGGCTGGGGAATAATCCTGCTAGCAAACATATCATGCATAGCAGGAGAAAAACCAGCCACAATGTTGTTGACAATTTCACTCATGAATACCAATGAGGACATACCTCTGTAAGATGGCAGGAGGGTTTGGCGGCCGGTTGCCTGTGCTGTTGTAGTGCACGTGGAGAGTCTGGGTGTTGGGGTTGTACCTGTATGTCCCTCTCTGTGGCCGCCCGGCGCGGTGTATTCTTGCCGCCATCGAGCCCGACATGGCGTGGGGCTCTGGGTGTCGCACTAGCAGTGGGTGAGCCGCGCTGACATTGCTTGGAGCTGGAGGCACTGACGGACCTGGAACGATGTAGAGTACTGTACAACATAATAACTGCATGGACGGCGAATTTCATCTGGGGAAACTTAGGCATTAAAGATTGCACAAGATCTGGAAGCCACCATCACAGACCTGTGAATTCATTACCATGTTCAGTGTCATGCACTGCTATGGGCAACTGACAGGCCCTCACATGACCTGAAAAAACATGGACATGGGCTATAGACACGACTATTGAGAAGCATCGAATACATTATTTCAGCCATTCATTCAAGTTTTGGAAACAGGACATATCATAAAGATTTATCGTTCGTGTACCTGGTGGCAACATTTCTTCCAAATGAACGAAGAAATCATCATCTTCATTTAGTCGATAGAAATCATCATCCACATCATGGAATTCATCATCATCCCCATCCATCTCAGAGTCTGACCCCTGAAAAGACAATTGAGGGGTACAACAATTTTTACATTTATTACTGAGCGATACATGGGGCAAGTTTGTTAAAACTGTTCTATAAATTCCTCACATCATCTTCATCATCTTCTGCTGCATCATCTTCATCATCCTCATCTTCATCCTCATCTTCATCATCCTCATCATGATCATCCTCGCCCTCTGAAGCATTCTCTTCTTCATGGTCGTGGTCATCTGTAGAAACAAAACATCACATCATAACTTCACATGCAACTGAGAGTAACTGTAAGGTCAGTTGACTATTATTTCTGCGTCAGGATGTACCTTGATCGGCATGATCCTCCTCGTCTGTCGTGTCTGATATGTCTTGAGTCATCATCGCTGAGTCGTGATGATCCATTTCTTCAGTTTCCACTTCCACATTGATGACCTCCACCACATCGTCATGGTCACTGCCATGTCTCGCGTGCTCTGCTGCGAGAATAAAATCACATAAGTTCCAATTTTCTCGAATCTGTATGAATGACACTGTATGAGTGGTAGCAAGCTACATGTGTTGCTTGACAGTTTTTATTTCCGACATACCAGTGTCCATTATGATTTCTCCGAGAACTTGTTCCTCAGCGTTCTCGGAGTCTCGCCTCTGCAACAATTCATCGAGAACATCATCCAAATCATCCTATGAATGCAAGTGTTAAAGCAACGTGCAAACAAAGAGAAACCAACAGAAAAGGTGCAGTGGAAAATGTAGGATCAAGAAAATGTGCAAACTTATCACAAAATCAAAATTTTCACCAAAACACAACACAACACTTAACTGAATATTTCACACATCTAGGTGTCACTGGAAAATTTACCTGTAATGCTAAACATGTCTGTAAGTTCATGTGAGGCTACAACTATTTACAGATGTGGCATATTGTGTATAAAGCTAACTCACAGCCATCTCTTGCAAAGTCATGGCAGACACTGGTTCAACAGTGCTGGATGGCTCCGTTTCCTCCAAGCCCTCGTCCTGACTATGACTGTCCGTCACATCCTCGATGTGCAGAGCCTCACCTGCCTGAGTGGGTGGTGCTTGTGCGATGACAATGGCATTTCCTTGAACTTCTGCAAGTATATGTAGTCCCAAAGGGATACTCAGTGTTCAGCAGCGTCCTGTTTTATTTTACAAATACAACACTAAACTTATGCTAACTCGAGAGGTGATTGAAGCACAAACCTGGAGGAGCACTGTTCTCATTGCCGCCCTGCTGTGAATGGTTGCCAGAAGTGACCCCCGCAGTGATGACACTAGTTCCCGACACCGCCAAGTTTCCAGCACCTTTCTTGCCACCCTGCTTGGTGTTGACAGTCTGTGGCTGGTTCACTATCCTTGACAGCGTCTCCAAGGGCTTGAGAGCCGCATTCACAGTATTCGCCATGTTGGGGCTTGATAAGTCTAAGCTGTGGGTTATCCTGGCCAAGTCAGTGACAAGTCCCTTCTTCAGCATGATCTTGACCATGTTGTTCATGTTGCCTGTTTGCTGTTGGCCTCTGAACATTTGGTTCTGGACGTGGCCAGGCACTGGACAGGCTTCAATGACTGTGCTGATGATTCCCGTCATGGCTTGGATCCGCGTGTGTTTCTCTGCGCTCTCTGGCATGGCGAGGGCCCGCTGGAGGGCAGCCTTGATCTCGGTGGCGAGAGAGGTCTGTGCCTCGGGGCTGTGGTTACAGGCGGCCAGACTGGCAACGAGCACCCGGGATAATGCAGGGCAGTCCTTGTCTCCAGCGTCCTGAACCTGGGGCAGCAGATGGTCCAACACAAACCCCAGCATGCTGCAGTCCTGCAGAATAGTTTAGAAGTATTTTACGCATTTGGAATTGAAAGATATGAATCTTATGAGAAGATTACCCAAAGTGTTTATTATAGAGGTCAAAGTGTGGACATAAATATTTGTACATTCAGTATATTTCCGAACAACAACTTGCCAAACATCTCGTCAAGGAAAGATATCAACATTTTGAACTTGAGAATATACTCCCACTAACCTCAGAGACTAGTTCTGTTTGGCCTGCATGGTATTGATGCTGTGTTATCAGCATGGCACACCCAGCATAGGAGCGAACAAGTTCAGCTAACAACCTCATAACCACAGACTTGGAGAACAATGGCTGCTTCTTTTTAGTTTCTTCTTTTGCCTTGGCTTCCTTGGCTTCTTTCTCTTCTGCAGTCAGTTCCTCTTTTTTGGATGAGTTCTCAGTCTCCAAGTTGTTAGAACTGGGGCCTTGTGAATTCTCCTCCGATGGTGGCTGGAAAAAATTAACCAGTTTGCCACTAATCCAAATAGAAATGTGTGAATAAAAGCCCCAATAAATACAAGAACTCAAGAAATCAGCTGAAACATTATCCACTCAATCCTACTACATGTAGACGACTGTTTTGGTTCATTATGAAAATGTCCACTAATTTTTTTAGCAGTCAAATCAAACAAACTCTATTGAATTAATCTCCATCCCAAGCCATATACCCACCAGACTTTCACTGGCCTCCTGGATACGCTGAAAGACTGGGTTAGTCTCCTGACCCGGGCCTGGTTGCCGCTGACTGATCTCCCCCATCACCGTGTTGACGACATCCTGCACCGCCTCCGTCAGGCTCCGGTTGTCCACTTGACCCTCAGAGTTGGCCACCGTCACCGCTGAACCACGAAAAGTATATCGTTCTTGTTCAAAAGTAATACTGGTCTAACACAATTTCAGTGTTATTAGCTGTCCTACAACTTGTAATGGCTTTGAAAACACATCAGTTCATTTGATTTTGTTCAAAGACATCAATCGTATACATGTGCACTAACATAGGTTTGCACTACCTTCATCCTTGTAGCTGTGTTTGTTGGCTAGGACATTGAGAAGCTCGGAGATGACGTCCCTGACACCTGCTGGTACAGCTGGGATGGACAGCTGTTTGCTGGGCACACACTCCAACAGCTGGGGCGTGCTGGGATTGGTCAGACGTGCGTCATCCTCATCTGTAATATCATGACTGGTTGTACTTGCTAGATCCCAGCAAAGACATATATTTTGTTGTGAGGTAACTGTTTTAGATCTAAGATTTAGATCTGTATTCCATGATCATGGAAGTTTAAATGTTCAACTATCAAGATATGTTTGGATAAGTATTGGTAATTACAGCTGAAGATTCGTTCTTTAAATGTACACTGACCTCTTTTGGCGGAAGGTGGCAGTGTGATTCGGAGTATGTTTTTGCCGACCTGCGTGAATACCCCTGGAGCACGACAGACTGCCGGCCCGAGCACTCGCATGACATAGTTGAACTCCTTGGAGCCCATACTGCCCCTCGCTACCCCACTCATGCTGGATCCCGTCCCTGCTGAGGCCGTCCGGATCACCTATAAACAATAAGAGGGAAAATCATTAATATCATAGTGATGTGTATTGAATACAATGGTGTTTATTCAGTACTGTACAAAATGTACCAATGCTTCCCATGGGGAAGTCATGGATCGGACCATCACATGATCCCAAACAACTTCCCACAGGATTAACAAAGGCGCTTTCAATCTGGCAGCTTCTTAACCAGACTAATGTGTACAGCAAACAACATCGTCCTTCTCAGGCTGCTGATGTTCGATTGGAATCCAATTGTTTTATTGTAGTTTTGTTTTTGATCAAAGTTCCAACTTGAAATATTACATGGTTCAGTTGGGTACCATATGTACAATGTCACCGTCACAACACTAGAACACTCTTAAAATTTTACCTAGTTTCACAAAACACAGACCTTCTACTAGTATATGGTGTACTGCAGTAAACATATATAAGTGTACAAATGTACCAATGCTTCCCATGGGGAAGTCATGGATCGGACCATCACATGATCCCAAACAACTTCCCACAGGATTAACAAAGGCGCTTTCAATCTGGCAGCTTCTTAACCAGACTGATGTGTACAGCAAACAACATCGTCCTTCTCAGGCTGCTGATGTTCAATTGAAATCCAATTAATTTCAGTGTAGTTTTGTTTTTTATCAAAGTTTCAACTTGAAATATTACATGGTTCAGTTGGGTACCAATGTACCACAACACTAAAACTCTTGGGAGTCTCTTGCAATTTATCAAACACAACCTAGTTTCACAAAACACAGGCCTTCTCTATGGTGTACGTGAGTAAACATACAAGGGCCACTGGCCTCATAGGAAGAGCTTTGAAAATGTTTGCACAGAACTAGTTCAAAACCTATTCGTATCCTATTCGGTACATATATGTTGTGGCCATATTGTAACTGTAGCCCATGATATTGTACTGGCCAATCATTTGCTTATTGTTGATTTGGCCTAATATAAATTGATTGATACCATTATTAAGGTACTCATTCCATCTAGTCCCATCTTCCAAACTAGATGTTCTCCAGTGACTGACGACTGCTGGAGTGTATCTCCCGTAGCCCTATCACCCCCCCCCCCCCAAAAGTCACAACCCCCCCCCAACTATTAATAGATTCAACTAGCAAAAATCGATGTTAACTTATTTTCATATTATGACCATAACTACTACAAGCATCAAATTAATATTTACCAGAACCTTTATCTTGAACCTAATAGTCAATGTTTCATGTCCTAACTATTTTTTATTGTGGTCAATAGGCCCTAGTAGACACAACTAGTAAAGTTAATGTTAACCGATTCGGTTACAGTCATGAAATATGTAGTGGACAGAACCTTTACATTATTGTGCCCAATAATAAATGTTTTATATCTTAATTAAATTTACTGTGGTCAATAATAGACCTAATTAGTATTTACCCATCGGTTTATTTTTGATCTCCATCAGTAGACATGCTATATGTCTTGTTAATTGTCTAAACAATTGTCTAAACAATGTCACAGCTCAGAATGCCACATCACGATTCCCATGCAACCAATAATAGTGGTGTAGCAACAACAGGCCTATCTGATCATACGTGACATTCAACAGATGGCGCTCTTGAAGCATGCAGTAGGCCCCTACAGGAAAGATGTGCCGTCCATTATGATGAGAACTGTCATTTTGTGACAAACGTGATGATGTGATTCAGATTGCTGCATTACGAACTCGACTGGCGAGTTTTGCTTTGATCATTTGTGTACGATTCCAATTACTAGTAACCTATCATGCACAAAATAATCGAGCAATTGAAACATGACTCAACCAACAAATCATTGATTTTAAAAGATGATTGATAAGCTATGATCAATTGATTTATTTTTGTATTAACAGTATCTCGTGATGTCATCTCATTAACTAGACATAAAAGCCTATAGGCTTTGTGGCATCCCCCAATTTTTCTTTTCTTTTCTAATGGTGAAACTTGACTGTTATTATAATACATATACCAGGATTATTGAACACAGGTGGGAGTGAGAGTTCAAATTATAGCAGTTGCTCACTAGACAAATGTCCATGAGATATTTGTTTTAATCTCAATAGGTATTAAATGTACAGACATGACAGACATTCATAATACAAGCAAAAAGGAAATTATTCTGGGTTCTGACTAAGTAAAACAATGATAATTTGGTCACTGCATGTGAAATACAGCTAGAAAACAAAACAATGCATGTAGTTTCATCCAGATAAACACAGTGCTGTTTTAACTGAATACAATGAACAATTGACCGGCAACCAAGGCCCAGGCAGACCTTCAAAGCTGTTATCTTCAGTTTGGGTCATCATTATATAACCACCTATTGTTTTCTTTAGAAAGGGAAGGAGGGCATTGTTCCAACTTGTTGGTGTTAGTATAGTAAACTGGGGTGAGGGGACAGGAGAAGGGGGGGGGGGGGGGGGGGGAAGAGGGGCAGTGCATACAAGTCACTGATACATTGCTACATTCATATGCAGATTAGACTGGCTGACAGTGGAGGTGGGGGAGGGAGAGGGGGGGGGGGTATTGCCTTATCACAGGCATTACTGAGCAGGGCTCTCATATACTGCACTGGCTGAGAGGGCAGAGCCTAGCCTCATGCTGGACATGCAGGCTGCAGTCAGTGAATACAGTAGCATGGCTCAGTCACAGTATTACATCTGCATGGGGGCAGGTGAGGGAAAAATTCTGAGTCCAAAAAAAAATACACCCAAAAAATTTTTTCCCCCTGGAAATTGCCTGAATCAAATTATGACATTGACAGGAATCGCCCGATATTTTTTTCCAAAATGGCCGCTGGCGGCCATCTTGGATTTCGGGTCTCGACGAAAAACAATAGGGGTTAGGAGCAAAGTATTTCGGATGAGCTGTGAAAATTTCGGAAAGATAGATTAAGGCGTTCAAGAGTTATGATCCGGAAACCGAACGGCAGAAGAAAAAAAAAAAAAAAAAAAAAAAAATTAGCCCAAAGGCTAAGATAGGTTACCGGACAATTTTGGTTTGGCCATGGCAGCATTGGCAGGTAACAGACCTTGAGATTTACCAATCAAGGTTCGCAGTGTAAACATATGACCTTGGGATTTACCAATCAAGGTCATCCGTATGAACTTCGATGTAACCATTACATGTATGTGTGCGGCATTTGATATTCTATATGTTAGGTGGAATCGTTTAGGCCGCTCAGGTCAATTTACACATTCCAAGTCAGACATTTGGCACTCAAGGTCATCTGACGTCAAGTTCAAGGTTATCATTAGTTGTGCCATATATGTCTTCCTATATGTTCATAATGCAAACAGGAGCTCTATCTGCAAGCATTTCATCTACAAAGGCAAATCTGGGCATTTTTTGACCCCAAAATGGCTGTTTTGACCTTTCAAGGTCATCCAAGGTCAAATTCAAGGTCACCACACAAGTCGCCATATATGACTTCCGATTTGAAAGTGCCAATTTCTAAGCTCTATCTTCAAGCGTTCTATGAGTACAGTCCTGACAGCTCCCATTATGAAGGAAAAAGTGCCGAAAATTTTCTAAGTCCAAAATTTTTTTCAAAGGGTGAAAATTTTTTTTTGCCTAGAAATGGCCCAAAATGGATAGTAATGTTATTTGGGGCGAAAATTTTTTTTTTCGCCGACTCGTCAAAAATTCAAAATGGCCGCCCCACTGAGATCGGCGATTCAAGGGCAACAAAACTTATACACGTCGCAGAGGTATATAAGAGGAATCTTTTTAAGCAAAAATCTCAAAACTGATCAGAGAGTTTTTGAGAAAATACAGACCAGGTGCAAATTTGAGCGTTTTTCGACCCAAAAATGGCTGTTTTGACCTTTCAAGGTCATCCAAGGTCAAATTCAAGGTCACCACACAAGTCGCCATATATGACTTCCCATTTGAAAGTGCCAATTTCTAAGCTCTATCTTCAAGCGTTCTATGAGTACAGTCCGGACAGCTCCCATTATGAAGGGAAAAAGTGCCGAAAATTTTCTAAGTCCAAAATTTTTTTCAAAGGGTGAAAATTTTTTTGTGCTCTAGAAATGGCCCAAAATGGATAGTAATGCGATCTGGGGCGAAAAAATTTTTTTTCGCCGACCCGCCAAAAATTCAAAATGGCCGCCACACGAAAACCGGCAGATTTAGGGCAACCAAACTTATACATATCACAGAGGTATATGAGGGGAATCTTTTGAAACCAAAAACTCAAAACTGATCAGACAGTTTTTGAGAAAATGGCCGTCAAAGTCCAAAATTGAGCGTTTTTCGACAAAAACGGCCGCCATTTTGAAAAAAATGCGAAAATCAAAAAACAAAAAAATACCTCCTTCTCAAAATATTTTTAGGCATTTTTGTGCAAAATTTCAGAAAGATTTGATCGTTAACTTTAAAGATAAAAATGTTAACGCCGGACGGACGGACGGACGGACGGACGGACGGACGGACGGACGGACGACGGACGCAACGCCATGCCAATAGGTTATCGGACCAAAGGTCCGGTAACCTAAAAAACAGACAAAAACATAAGGCCTCCCGATTTTCAATCGGGATGCCTAATTATTCATTAGGCTATGAGGCACGCTCACCGCGATGTTTAGGTGGAAGAGGAGGGGGGAGGCATGAAGAAAGTGAACGTGTTGTCATCGGCATATTATGATCTCTCGAGGTGGATCTTATTTCTGAAATCCATCGGTAATCGCCGATTGCGATCTTGCAGATAGTTTAGCGATATATTCATGCGAGAAAAGTCAGAAAACTCATCGGACCATTCAGCAGACCTGATTTTTACCCGGGTGCGGGCCAGCTTTCATTTATCACGATTGGGTCGTAGTTGGATGGGAGGGGGGGGGGGTTAGGTGGTGCAGAATGGGGATGAAGCGGGTCGAGTGTGGCTGGCTGCCTCGCGAACCACTAGGAAGGGGCCACACTCATTTGCATTTGGCCTACTGGACATACCAGCACTTGCCACAAGTTTTCAATTATTATGTTGCCGTATCAAGCGTTTTTCCATTTTTGCAATAGCTTATGTACTATCTATGTAGTGTGGAATGTTTATGCAAAATTTTGAGTGCATTTGATACAAGAAAGCCCTGTTTCAGAGAAGATCAAAACGGGAGTGGTGATGGGTGATGAAACGGTGACACACAAAAAAAATAAACGGTCGGAACACACGTCTCCTGTGGCTATTATTGCTTATAACTTATTACAGTAACCATACTTGGGTACACGGGTGTCATATTCTTTCCAACTGGCCCCGGGCCCTCCTAATTAGCCACAATTGAATGGTCTGCTCTGGCTCCAAGTCGGACTTTCAGAAATGTAAACAAAGGAAAATTCTCCAAAATCCAAAAAAAACCAACATCATAGAGGAAGAGCTCTGCTCTTCCTAATAAAAGTATACAAATGTACCAATGCTTCCCATGGGGAAGTCATGGATTAGACCATCACATGATCCCAAACAACTTCCCACAGGATTAACAAAGGCGCTTTCAATCTGGCAGCTTCTTAACCAGACTAACGTGTACAGCAAACAACATCGTCCTTCTCAAGCTGCTTGAAGTTTCAATACTCACAAACATCCCAATGTACCAAGACTAGAGGATCTAGCAAAAGAACAAGATGAGAACAATGACCTTTTCCATGGTGTACTTCAGAGAGTTGCAGTCCTCGAGAATGTGCCTGAGGATAAGAGTGCTGAGAGACACGACGCCTTGAAAGAAGGAAGCCTGGGTCAGAGAGAGGAGCAGCTTGGGGCCCCCCAGCTCAGCGAACATCAGCGCAAACTGGTTCTCCCTGGTCAGCCGCAGGGTCAGCCGCATCACAGCGTGCAGGGTGTCTGGAGCAACAGGCAGACTGATCAAGCCCACCGTCGACCTGCAGAATGGAAAATAGGGCATTCAAGCTACCATGGAAGACATGTGGCTCAATTTGTATGTGATATTGACGTATTTGAACTTGTCAGACCAGAAGTATCGATCACAATTTGATCTGATATATGCTTGTCTTGGTAAACATCCTTCAAGTTCAAGATATCCTCAAGTCTTGTATTTCTAGTAATCATAGTGTTCCATTGCATACCTAATAATAGCACCAATCTGGTCTGGCATGAGACCTTTGAGGACCTTCTCTGGTTCAGCAGGAGTCTCCTCTGGTTTTTCCTCAATCTTGTCCTCCTCTGCTTCTGTTGCACTTTCTATCAAAGCAACCACATTGCACAATGCACAAACATTTCCACCCAAACAATCTCAAACACAGAACTGCCAATGGCAAGGGAACCTGGAAGGAATTTTTCAACCCAAAAGTCACCTTTAGGTTTGGGCCCATCGGCAGACAGCAGGAACTCCAGGTCCAGGCCCTGACCGACTTTGCTGCTACTCTTGCCCTTGTCCTTCTTGTCCTGATCCTTAGGCTCATCCTTGGCTGGCAGAGAGAGCATGATGGGACGACGATTCCCGGTCTCCTCATTGATCTGTCAGCAAGAAAACACATGAATAAACACTGGATTCTGGGTAAAAATTTTGCTAGGACATGTAATTGCTAGTAATCTGAAGAAACATACAAGTCAGCATTCAATAGAGTAAACTTATTTGTTGTGATAGCCACCTGAACCATGGTGTTGAAATGCACTGTGTATCTTCTTCGACCAGCAGTGAATCTGAAGGTACAGAACAGTTGTTGTAACGACATTGCTAGATAGATCCAAATCAACTGTATATGAACAAATGTTCACATACACATTAGAAAGTAGGAATCCCAACCTGATAACAGTGTCTCCAGCCATGAATGAGTCGTCTATAGTCTTGTTATTGCTAGAGGCGTAGGTACTCCACCGTCCTGTGCGATCATCAAACCACTTCCACACGTGAGTCTTCCCCTGTCACAATAAAGACAATAGATTTTCACATATTCCAACTTTTCCTTTGAAATTACATGTCTACATCTTGACAGTATAACATTGTAATACAGAAATATCTTTACCACTAATTTATCCAAGTCAGCCATTCGTTTTGAAGACACGGACATCCTCTCATACTGATCCAGCAACAAAAGCACAGGTGCGATCCATCTTGAAGAAGAAACATGAATCATTATATACATATAATCACCATTATCACAACACAAATTGGTCTTGACATCTTCTTTGTAACATTTAGTAAGTCTATACTCCGGCATACTTTGGTGTTGGAGCTTCCTTGGATGCTGTGAGGCACTGCTGGCTGGTATCCAGCAAACGAACCAGAAGATCCAAAACACCAGACTCCTCGACACTCACTGCACATGGCATCTTCAGCTCCTACAGGGCGAGGCAAGGTAAGCATCAGAACAGTTTGATCACCACAGACAATCAGTATGGAGATCTCTCCTTACAAAGTAGCAGCAATGTACAACCAATACCTCAAAGAGGAGACTGAGTAGATGTAATCTAACAGCAAGTTTGGCGGACTGTTCCATGGAGGTCAATTGACCGGCCCACTCTGCCACAGTCCGAGTGTCCGAGGAGGTCATCGGTGCGGCAGCATCCATCAGGTGCAAACACAGCTCCGCAATCTACAGAATCAAACACATTTCATTCTACTTTATTCTTTTACAAGAGCAGCCACATGTTGACTTTGCAAACGGTACATAATCCCAAAGACAATCTCTGACTGTATCTAACTGAAAAGACCATGAATATATCCACAATACCTCAGCCAGGAGTCCTGTCAAGAACTCGTCTCTCCAAGACTCGCCATTCCTGTTAGCGATTACGACGACCAGCTCACACACTCGGTATACAGCGCCTGGCAGGTGATCTATCAGCTGCATACAGCCTGCGAGTCACAAACAAAACAACCTTACAAAATAGCCTGTATATCAATTGCAACACATTACCAGTAGATGCAGTCATCAACAGCACTTTGCAATTAACTGTTGTTCAAAGTATCAATTTGAGACACTCACCACTTGTCATTGTTTCTGTAAATGCATCAAGAACATCTTTCCCAAGTGGCTCAATCTCTGCTTGCTTGTCTTTATCTACATCATCTTCCTTCTTTTTCTTCTCTTCTTCTTTTGCCTTTTGCTGCGAAAACAAGTTCAAGTTTCGTTGCAAAGTTTTTGAAAAATATCCTACGATTATTTTATCTATCTTCTTATTGTGGATGGTTAGAGGGTGAAGAGAAAGAGCCAGTGAAGATGATAATTACCTCATCAGAGGACACAAGAATGTTCTCCCCAAGGGACATCGCTATCGCCCTCATCATCTGATCCATCTCAGACAGCTCCAAATCTACACCCTGAATGGTAATTACACAGGTTCTTGTTTTACTTGAGCAGAAAATCTGGGGTATGACACAGTGGGCATCCACTTCAGCTTACACCCAGAGAAGCATGAATTGCAAAGGAAGAAAAGCCAAAGCGTGAAGAACTGACCGTGCCTGCTCAGACACCTGCCACACTTACCTGACTGAGAGTGGAGGGAGGGGCGGGCGGATGTGTCAGAATATACTCGGTCGCCTGCTCCAGACTGCTGGTATTCAGCAGCGAGTATCGACAGTGCTCCCTCGGGAAGCCCATGTCCATCAGCTGTGGACATGAAATTCCTCAATGAACTTGCATTGCAGAGATGAATTTTCCTACATTTTGGCTCGAAGAACACCTCCTGAGCTGAAAGATATGAGAGGAGTCTCACCTGTTGCAGGTGTTCTTGGTTGACCTCGGGTTCGTCTGGTGGCGCTGGGTCGGCTGGCACCACCGGTGCAGGAACCACCCCACTGACTGGTGTGGTGGCACCAGGCCCACCACTGGTGCTGGTTGTACTGTTGGCGGAGTTGACAGGAGTGCTAGTACCCGGGGTCGTCTTGGGTCGTTCCTTCTCAAGCTTTTCCTGTGAATGGCGACATGTAGGTGAGTTTGGTTTGTCATTGTATGAAACATACATGTGAATTGCAGCAAGAGGCATCATCAGAAATTAAAACCTTCAACATGGGCAGTCAGAAGAAATATATTGACTGTCATAGGTTTTTCATCATTTGATGTTTTGACGATTCGAATCATTTCCATCATTTTGAAGACTATGAGAACACATATTTTTTCAGGAAAGTTATACATGTACAAATCCAAACAGTTTAATCATCAGAAATTAAAACCTTCAACATGGGCAGTCAGAAGAAATATATTGACTGTCATAGGTTTTTCATCATTTGATGTTTTGACGATTTGAATCATTTCCATCATTTTGAAGATTATGAGAACACATATTTTTCAGGAAAGTTATACATGTACAAATCCAAACAGTTTAATCATCAGAAATTAAAACCTTCAACATGGGCAGTCAGAAGAAATATATTGACTGTCATAGGTTTTTCATCATTTGATGTACTGATAAATTGTTGAAGGACTACATTGTAGAATTGTGAGAACAACATTTTTCATACACCGTATTGGTCCTAATAGAAGAGCGGCGCCCTAATGAAAGACACTGAACATCAGACTGTGTAAAAATTTCACAAGACATTTTTTGAAAATCATTGATATAATATAATAGTGTTTATGTTGATTTGGTAAAGTTAGCCTAGATATGATGTTCAAAACAATATTGCTATAATGAAGACATTGCTATAAATAGGGAAAGTTAAGAAGCATTTTTTTTTTGTGCAAAAGAGGCACTCTTCTGCTACGGCATGTGCTTCTATTAGGGCCAATAGGAAGTTTTAACTTGTTTAAAACCAGTATTTATTACATACCTACCTCTATAATAAACTCTTTGGGTAATCTTACCTTGGCATTCAAAGAAGAGGAGAGAGAAATGAATGTCACAAGAATTTTCTCAAAATTCCTGACATCCATCTCGAACTCGAAATTGAAGGAAATTACTCTCACACATCTCAGATTCCCCGCGGTGTAGATGTGACGTCACACCGGTCATATGATTGACCTTAACCGCCATTAATTTGCCCACCTGGTTAAGGCAGGGGAGGCGGGAGGGAGAATAATCGTGTTTATTATAGAGGTAGGTATGTAATAAATACTGGTTTTAAACAAGTTAAAACTTCCTATTTATTGCCATACCACTACCTCTATAATAAACTCTTTGGGTTATATCAGAATAACCAAAGGAGGTGGGTTTAACCCTCTCCCGGGAATTTCATCACCGATGTGTGAGAGTAGGAAATATCCATTGAAAGTAGTAAATATTGTGTTTTACTTTTAAATTATAATTTTAAGTCGAAAATACATATTTACAGGATATTTACAACTATACCATAATACACGCCTGAATTACCTTCAGATGCATGGAGACGAGCAGGGGCTCTGCAGAGGTGACTTTCCTCTTGCAGAAGAACAAAAATTTCCCTCGCCAAAGAAGAGGAGCAACTCCCCTGGGAGTCGACCTCAGGTGCATCTGTACAGAGGCGTGCTGATCTATTTACAGGTATCTACAGCTGGACTACACGCTCCGCCGCCACCAGTCGTCCAAGCTGGAGGCCGGAGTCATCCTCCCAAGCTAACTCCCTGAGATAGAAAGAAGTGAATGTGTTATGAGATTTCCAGGTACAGGCAGACATGACATCATTCAGAGACACTTTATTTGTAAAGGCAAGTGAAGCCGCGAGAGCCCTCACATCATGCGCTTTGACTCTGAAACCTGTGGATTTTTTCGCCTGTGACTTTTCATAGCAAAATCTAACACACTTCTTGATCCAAGATGAGATCGTAGCAGGACGGATATCATTTGGAAAATCCTTAAGATAGGACACGAAAAGCAAACGCTTGCCGAGATGCAGCTCACGCGTACGATTAACGTAGATGCGGAGGGCTCGCACGGGACAAAGCTTCGCGTCTTCCTCCAGGCCCGGCCCCAGAGAAGGAGTCAGGGCGGGAATGGAAAAGCTCAATAATGGCGTACCTGCTAATTGAGTTTTGGCCAGAAAGGAGGGAATGACTCCGAGGAGAACCGAGGAGCCATCCGACTTCCACTTAACTTTGGAAAAGGACAGAGCGTGAAGCTCACTCCGTCGCTTCCCGGAAGCCAGAGCCAAAAGGAAGACCGTCTTAAACGTCAGCAACTTTAGTGAGGCCCGCTCAAGGGGTTCGAACGGATCTTTTCTTAAGACGTTGAGAACAAGCGATAGATCCCACTCAGGAACCGGGTTCCTAGCTTTCGGTCTTTCGATCTCGAAACTATTAATCAACGCAGTCAAACCTTGATCATGACCAAAATCGATCCCAAGTTTGGGTTTTAGAGTCTTCGCGATAGCCGTACGGTAACCCGCGATCGTGGATGGAGCTCGCCCTTCATTGAACTTTTCGAGAAGAAATTCGGAAATTAGGGGAGCATCGACTCTGAAAGGACTAACCTTCCGGCGACGACACCAAGCACAGAAGGAAGTCCACTTCGATTGGTAGACTGCCAAAGAAGATTTTCGATTTGATCGGGCGATCCTAGCGGACACCTCCCTTGAAAATCCCTTCTTTCGGAAACATCGCTCGACAATATCCAGGCATGAAGCTTCAGACTTGCGGGAGCCTGATGAAACATGCTGGAGCGAGGTTGTTTGAGGAGGTCCCACTGATCCGGAAGCTGACGAGGGAAGTCTACTATCAACTCCAGAAGGTCCGGGAACCACGACCTCTGCGGTAGACACGGAGCAATCAGCAGGAGGCGACACTGGTGAGTCCGAAACTTGGCGATCACCTCGTCCAACAACACCGCTGGGGGGTAAGCATACGCGTACATGCCCTCCCAGGACGTCGACATCGCATCCACTGACATGGCCGTGGGATCGGGAATGGGAGACACAAACGAAGGAAGTTTGTGGTTCCACCGGGTCGCAAACAAATCGACCATCGGCGTGCCCCATAGGCCGCAGAGAGATTGGAATACCCTGGGGGCAAGACTCCACTCCATGGCCTGGACCTGGCCCCTCCGGGAGAGGCGGTCCGCCCAAACATTCATATGACCAGGGATATGCCTCGCGAAAAGCGAAATACCCCGGTCGTGACACCAGAGCAGGAGGTCGATAGCGGCCTGGCACAGCGACTGGGACTTCGTACCGCCCTGCTTGTTGATGTAAGCGACAACGGTGGAGTTGTCGGTGGCCACCAACACAGCCTGATTGAGGAAATGTGTTTCCCAATGCCTGAGAGCCAAGAACACGGCCTCCAGTTCCAACAGGTTTATGTGCCATTCCTGCTGAGACGAAGACCAGGTGCCCGAGACCTCGCTGTCGTCCCAGTGAGCGCCCCAGCCGTCCATACTGGCATCCGTAAATACGTGCCTGGATGGAAGCGGCCGGCGGAATGACGACCCTCGGAGCAGATTGACGGGATCCAGCCACCATTGCAGATGGGAAACGACTTCCGGAGAGACCTGCACGAGCTGGGATCTGTCTCCCGTGACCTGGGACCATTGAGAGTGTAGATGCCGCTGAATAGGCCGCATGTGCAGGCGGCCCAACGGAACTAACTTTTCCGTGGACGCCAGCATCCCGAGAAGGGACTGCCAGCGTCTGGCCGTCTGTGGAATGCGACGAAGGAAGCCTTCTGACAGCACGGATAATTTTGACTGACGATCCAGCGTCGGCAACACAGTCTCTGAGGTAGTCTGATAACGATACCCCAAGAAGACGAAGTCTCGACGCGGTGACAAGTCGGACTTTTTTTGGTTGATTTTGAACCCCATCCGTGAGCATAGATTTACCACAAACTGTGCTTGGACGATCAGCGTTTCGCGACAATGGTGCCGGATTAGCCAATCGTCGAGATATTGGTGGATAAAAATCCCCCGCTTGTGGGCGAGAATCTGGACTTCCCGAGCCACCATGGTGAAAATCCACGGCGCTGTCGATAATCCGAACGGGAGCGCCCGAAACTGCCATACGCGGCCGAGATAGAGAAATCTCAGGTATTTGCGAACTGCAGGTTTCATTGGAATATGGAAATAGGCATCTTTGAGATCGATCGTTACCACCCACGAATCGCGAGGCATGACTGAACGAACTTGCTCCGGCGTTTCCATGGAAAACGTCGGCACTATTAAGAACTTGTTCAACGGAGAAAGATCTATCACTGGTCTCCAACCCCCCGACGCTTTGGGAACCACAAACAACACGCTGTAGAACCCGGGAGTGTCCCCGGGAGCAGGTTCTATCGCTTGTTTCTCGATCATCGCCGTTATCTCCTCGTGGAGAACACGGCGGCGTTCTGGATCGTTTGGAAGAGTGAAACCCCTTGGGACGGGCGATAACGGTGGCAATTTCTCGAATTTCAGGCCGAATCCTCGACGGAGCGTCGAGACGACCCAGGGGCAAGCCCCGAGCCGCTCCCACTCTTTCCAAAACAGAATTAAACGAGCTCCTACGGGCTCGTCTGAGGAAGGAATATCGACCGAAACGAGCTGACCATGCAGCTCTTCTCGACACTCGAGCGAAGGATCCGGCCCGGAATCCGAAGCTATACGTACCCGGTTTCTTTTCCCCTGCGGGCTTGGGAGCCTCTCCGCGTCCTCGGCCTCGGCCACGACCACGGTCTCCTCGGGTGCTGCCGGCAGAGGCCCCGCGAAAGGGCAACCCTGAGGCCCTGCCTCTCGCTCTACCACGGCCACGAGTCGGCTGTTGCTGAGGCTGAGACTGCTGAACTGCAGACTGGGGCTTCTTAAAGGCCGAAACCATCTGTTGTGTGAGGCGTTCCAGAGACTTCGACTGGCTCAGGAGGGCATTGGAAGTAGAGGACTTCGCGGCCTTCTCGTCGGCCTCCTTCTTCACCTCCCGCAACTCCGCAGAACGGTCAGGGAGTAGAAGTGAAGTAGGGGCTCCGGAAGAGGGGATAACGGGGTGGAGAACTCTCATGTCTGTCATGAGCTGGTCCGGAACCTCGAACTTGAGGGATGAGAGGAAGGCGTCACGCCGCCACAACTCGGACACCCAGAGTGAGTGGGAGTCCAGGGCCACCTTGTCACCCACACCTTTGCCAATGGAGGTGACCAATGAAGCGCAGCTCAATAAGGCTTCTGCCAAATCATCCCGGTCGACGTCAGGGTTGTCCAGGACCTGGTCACGGCACTGAAGAATGGCCCGTCTCGTAGCCATCGACAGCCAGTCCATGGCCGAATCCGTGGCCAGCCCCACTCGAAACGTGTGCTGCAGCTCCGCCAAGGCCGCCCATGGGATCTCCACGGCCTTAGGCTCCTTGAAAAAGGCGTAATGGGGGTGATGCCTCCTCAAAGCTGTAGGCTTGTCGTCCAACTCCGACGACGTATAGTAGTCGTTGACAGACGGGCGAGCAGGATACGCGCCAATCGCCGACTTGTTGGACCTGATGGTCTCGTCCATGCGCTCCTGCATGGAGCCGCGAACTCCCTGTGACAGAGGGAACCGTAAGGCGTCCTTCGACGGCCGGGGGTGCTCTATCTCAGAAGAGATCATCGAACGAGCCACCTTCTTGACTGGGGCCGGAGCATGCTCTTCGGGCCACAAACCCGGGAGGACCCTCTTCACAAAATCCAACTTCTCCCCCCAAGAGAGAGGGTCGTCGGACTCGGGCTGGTCCGCCTCCTGGTCCGGGTCCGCCTTACGCTTTCGCGGAAGCGTGAGGCCTGACGGGCCAGGTAACGGCTGGTCAGCCGACTGAGAGACCTGTAGGGAAGGTTCCTCATCTGAAGACGGCTCTTCCCTAGGCAGAGGGGAAGACGGGGGCGGTGGCGGCTGTGGAGGCGTGAACCTCGCCAGAAACTGCTGCCACTGGCCTAACATCTCTTCCCGAAAAGACTGAAGCTCGCCCCTAAGGCGCTGCTCTGACGTCGTGGAAGAGCTCCCCTGGACAGGAACACTGGACGGCTCCGACGCACGGGAAGACCCTTGGTCCGCCAACTGGGCGAAGGACAACATACCCTGGCTGGAGGCGACGAAACCGGAGGGCAGGGCCGTAAGAGGGGAATCGTCCTTGATATCCTCGGCGATCTGAAACACACAGGGCGAATCAGAAAAAGGAAACTGTGGAAACCGTGGAGACATGGAAACTCCAGGAACCCATGGGTTTGGACGGCTCATGGCCCTTGGCTCCCGGCCCCTACTGGCCACGGCTCCGGTAGCCACGGCCTGGGGTCCAGTAACCGACGGGAAATCGGGTGCCGGCGGCCGTATCACTGGCGACACGGGCCCGGACCGAAATCCGCCCTGGCTATGGGGTTGAAACCCAGCTCCGGGGGCAGGTGCCCGACCCGGAGGGGGAAACAACACTCTCTGTCCAGAGGGATCCCGGGCGCAGGGAACCGTCGTGAGCCCGACGGAACCGGCAGACCCCGAAACCACACTCGGACACTGAAACCCAGGTCGTTCAGCCAGAGAAGCATGAGAACGAGGGGCCAGTAGAGAGGGAGCCAAAAGTGAGCCACACAAACCCGTAGGTTGTGGGGAAGTTAGGGTGCCGAGAGCCGAACGCGCGGCTCCCGGGACCCGTACCTGGCTGAAAGAAAATGACAATGATAAATCAAAACTTACAGCACAAACAGCATTGGTTAACTGCAAATCTAAACGCCGCTTGCGTTCCTCAGACGCCTTGGGACGCGGCCTGGCGCTATCAGAATCTGACGGGGAAGGGGGAGTAGGGCAACCAGCAAACCTGCGGGCCTGAATCTCCCGTAAGCCTTGAAGACAGAGTTTCCACTCGTCGATGGACCAATCCGCGCATAACTCACAGGTGGCTGAAGGACGGCAATAAACAGTGTCCCTACACTGCCAGCAGGCGTTATGAGCCTCCCACTTAGGAAGGTAGTGTTTGCAAACGATGCACTTCATATCTGAAACATATCAAACATCGAAGTACAAACGGGCGATAATGGGGGAAGGAAAGGGGCCTGGGGAGGCTTTACCATTTCCTCCCAAAAAAAAAATCGCAAATCACTAACTCTAAGCTAGTCTAACAACGAAAGAACGATCTACTGAAGAAAAGCTGTGCAAAGAACAGCCTAAAGACGATCGTAGACGTGAAGAAATTCGACTTTGAATGCCGAAAGCAAGACTTGCTGCACATCCAACAATGGAGGAGCAAATTAATGGCGGTTAAGGTCAATCATATGACCGGTGTGACGTCACATCTACACCGCGGGGAATCTGAGATGTGTGAGAGTAATTTCCTTCAATTTCGAGTTCGAGATGGATGTCAGGAATTTTGAGAAAATTCTTGTGACATTCATTTCTCTCTCCTCTTCTTTGAATGCCAAGGTAAGATTACCCAAAGAGTTTATTATAGAGGTAGTGGTATGGCAATAAATACGATAACTCATAAATACACAAGACCGTTTCATTGTCAGAAATTAAAACCTTCAACATGGGCAGTCAGTGGGAATATATTGACTGTCATAGGTTTTTCATCACTTTTGAAAGGGTTCAAGTTATATTTAAGGATAACAGTGATTGATATTTGTCTGGTCAATTTGTTCTATTACACAATAACATTCATATCAATACTTTGTTATCAGAAATTAAAACCATCAACATGAGCAGTCAGATGATATAATGACTGTCATAGGTTTGTCATCATATAACAAGTATAGTAATACACTATAGTCACACCACATTATTTTGCAGTTAAAACTAATCCTCTAGAATTGAGTTTCTGACCTTTATTGTTGCTTCTCCCTTGATGATGTGACAAAGTATGGCCAGTATCGACTCAGACATGTGACCTCCATAGACTTTCAGCGGTACTTTGTTCCACAAATGCATCACCGCATTGAATGCCATCTGTACAAACAGATAATGTGCTAGTCAAAACTTTACATCATTATTCATGCAATCACTGAAGGTACAAATTTGGATCAGTCAGTACAGTTCTAACTCTCAACATCACACATTTCTGACATATGCTTGTCAAGAATATAATCATCATTCTGATTGAAGTTTTCAAGTGGCGTATAACCATTCCTTGTATGCCAGAAAGACACCTACCTTGTGAGTTAGTACGAGATACTTGAGAGGATCAAACGGGACAAATCCCGACTGTGAAGACTTGTTGGGCATGGTGTGGGTAGTCTCGAGAATGTTCTTGACGTTGACCATCTTTTCCACCAGCATCAACCATGAGTCCAAAAACTCACCTGTTCCATCTGTATAAAATACAACAATAGCCGTTGAATGTTTTGTGTGATTTCACATTTTGGGGGATATAATGGGTTCATTGTGACCTCTTCCATCAGAAATTAAAACCAATATCACAGAGAATCAGATGTTTATATTGACTGTCATGGTTTTGTCATCATACTGGAAGCAGGTCTGTAACCATACAGAATGTACAGCTTAAATTTCTCAAGTCGAGCTCAAAGTAAAAAATTTCCAACTTACCCGGCAAGTCTGGATGTTCTAGGCCTTGCTCCAGTGGGACTTTCCCGTTGGAAGACAATGCCCACTCGAAAGACCTGGCACAGAAAATATCAATATGTGGACAATTGTGTCAGATATAATCAACACCTAATTTGCGAAATAGTAAAGAGCCAGTTGGATTGTTTTTTTAATCTATTCTTACTGAAAGAGGTTTTCCTGTCCACTACAAGACAGGAATTTCTGCAGCATCAGGTGATATGGGTATTTCTTGTCGTCGAAGAGCATTGGAGCAGTGAAGCCAACAGAACAGATGTAGAATGTAAGCCTGGAAGAAAATTAAAAGTTTTGTCAATTTGTGAAGAGCAAAGTGGTATTGGACAACACCAGCAATGTCACATTCACAGAACTGCCATGTTTTATTGCTTACTTGAGCTTTGGTACTGGGATGTAGTCAGGAGGTGACCAGCTAAAGCCCTGAGCAAGCAGATCTCCAAGGGTCTTTGCGACGGCCCGTGCTGCTGGTGTAGGTGTCACTGGGGCGGGAGTGACCTGTGTCAGCCTCCTCTGACGGACGGGGGACCCCACACACAGCTTGACGAGCAGTCCAAATAGCTCAGCGAGGGCCCGACCAAGGCGTGATGTAGCCGACAGTAAGGGCTTGATCTGTTTGATCTGCGCTTGTAGACTGGGAGACAGCTTGTTCTTTTTATCTGCAGTACTCGTTGAGGCTTTCTCGTCCGTTTCGCTGGAGAAGCCCTTGGACTCCGATGCTGTGGATGTCCCTGACGTTGAACGACTGGCAATTTCTCTTACATTGCCCACTTCCTCCACCTCCATGGGGCTCGTTACATTTTCAGATGTTGATAAACTTTCCATTGCAGCACTTACTCCATTACTGGCCATATCCCCCGTAGTCCTTTGTAGAGAAGGTGTATTTTGTGATTGGGTGTCTGTGCTATTGCTATCACTCCCCAATGAGCTGGGGTTGCTGGGCTCATCACTACCATCCTTGTCTTTGACATTTTTGAGTAGCTTTTCCAAGTCCGATTTGCCGAAATCACAGCCTTCCGGCCACACATCTTCACTGCAGAATGCCAGTAACATAGTACTTTCCCACACCAGGGAGGTGTACAATCTAGCAAGTCCTTTCAATACTTGTAGACCGAGATCTGAACCCCAATGGTTAATAGAAATACTGCGGATGTCGGCCTGCAAGAAAACAATATACAAATGATCATGAACAGACCCCAATTTTATTTTGTTTCACCTCTATCACCAAATTGACAAAACCACTGACCTGACCGACTTTACAGACGTGTGTGAACATAGTGATGTAGGCGTGTGCCGAGGCGAGGGTATGCAGGAGTGGAGTGGCTTGAGCCGAGAGGGTTGGGTCCGCCACGTTCTGTACATTAGCGAGTTCACGAAGCAGCACAGATCCACCCGGAGGCTCCACAAAGCGGTGGATGGGCTCCAGCTCCTGCAGTACGTCATTCAGGTGTAGCAAGCCCTGCTTCAGCACCTGCGGCTCGTGGGACAGAGTCTGAAATCAGAGAGTTACATTCAGGGAGATGATTCCTGCTTAACTTCAAATCACATGTCAAGAACGTTGAGAGGTACGTAAGTGTTCCAAGATCACAAGAAAATGATTTCCATGATACTACAATCGCAATCAAAGTTTCCATCAGACTCCCCTATGCATGGTATGTGCTAGTGCGGTCCTCACCAGTATTGACTTGCACACTGCAGCGACAGCCTGGCAAGACGGACTCTGTGGGAAGTCAATGGGCAGATTGGGCAGTCCCAGAATTCCCATCAACGGCGCAAGGCCCTTCTGTGACACAAACTCCCGACAATGATCGTCAGTCGTATTGTTGCTGAGGATTGCTTCCACGAACTTCATCTATGACAATGGTAGCTTGATTTGTACATGGTGAAACAAAATAGACTGGGACAAGGAATTGGAGTCAATACTAATACAAATGTCTAAACCCCTTGAATTATATGGCCACGAGATAGAACCACACAAGTGCTGAGGGGTTGAGTGAATATGTTCTAGCACTTATTTTATACCAAGCATGCCATGGAGAGTGGGGCAAACCGGAGATCGTAAAGTGCACAAGAATAGAACATAAATGTTTCGCCAATTTGCCTGTTTTTCTCACAACTACACACATTTATACAAAACTTCACAGTGAAACTTACAACATTGAGAACATAGTCCATGAGAGGGATAGCTGTTCTTTCTGGTGTGTTCTGTGAAGTTCTGAAATATAACAAGTCATACGTTATATAAAATATAAAGATATATGTTGAGAGGAGACATTTACATTTGTTATGATCATGTTGCAAAACAGTTATGAGTCAATCTCCAGAACACAAGAGATGACATGTGCTGAATGTTTTGCGTATTCTCTCTAGCACTGCATTTATTCCCATATGTGACTCTACATAGAACATGCAGGAGATCAAACAATGCATAAATCTCTCGAGATATAATGCTCAAGTCATAATGTTTTTTTGTACTAGTATCATCAGACAGAAAACCTAGCACCAGGCACCATCCATTAAGCTGGTTGTAAGACATATGCTTGTCGGTTTTATCATCACAGATACTGACAATGTTTATTCTGCTCTGTGGCAATAATGTGCAGAGCTTCTCGAACAACAAGATATCATCAAATTGTGAGCGAATGTATGGTTGTTAACTTAACTGATTGTCCCACGTAAAGTCTCAGAGATAAAACTTAGCAACAGCCGCCATCCATTAAGCCGGCAGTCAGACATATGCTTGTCGTTTTTCTCATCATTGATATGCATACATAATACTTCTGATATTGACTTCTGATATATACAGAGTATCAACTCAACAATCCCGCAAGACATACATGCAACATATTATTTCCAATTGCTCTCAGACAGTGATGATGACTTCAACAGCCTTCCATATAGCAGGCCGTCAGACATATGCTTGTCAAAATACTTCATCAAGGAGCACATTATCCATAGATTCCCCATCCCTCTCAGCTACTAATCCCAACCCCTGCCATCTCTGTCCTCACACCCAGCACGGTCCGAGCTCCCACCCTTACCCTTCCTGGGAGGCCTGGCCCTCTCCCTGTTGCTTGGCAACACTGCCACTGTGCGTGCTGGCAACCTCGTCATCGTCGTCGTCATCGTCCGAGGACGCCGTGTCGGCCGTGATGTTGCTCCTGGAGGACATGCTAGATGTGGTATCCACCTTCGGCTGGGGCTTCTGGCAGATGTACTGGGCATCCCTACCCATGGCACAAACCTCCTCCAGCAGCTACAGACAACAGCGAAAAGATTAAATGATACAGGCAAATATTGTTCAGTACTGGTGAGTCCCTTATATTTACAGTACTTGTTGCTCTCAGGTGGTTGAGTAATCATCACATGCCTTCCATATAGCAGACAATAAGATATATGCTTGTCAAGGAAATCATCACCGAGCAACATTGGAGGCACAAATATATAACACTGTAGAAGGATTGGAAGAATCTTTACCTTGATGATGGCTTTGGTTGCCTCTGTTCTCAGTGATGGCTGATTTCTCATCAGTTCATCCATCGCACTTCCCAGGCTGCTGGCAGTGTCACCTGGCAAGTCAACAATCATTTGCAATGTAACATAGCAAAACACAAACTTGCATAATGTATCCCTCTACATCATGCATGCCTATTGACACTACAGTAAGTACCCTTTTATGCTGCAGCTACATGCCTGTAAAAAACAGTTACATCTTATCAATTGTATATAGGTGCATAATATATTCACATGTAAATGTTGCATTAGGAATACCAGGACAATTCCTGCAGCCTAGAATTGACCAACGATGCTTTTTGAATGCATTTCCTCTTGCATTGGTGCAAAATCACAAATGTCACGGACAAGACATAAGGATGAACGACAATGCTTTCTGTACATTCTCGATTTTCAAAACTTAGTCCACTAATTAGCATTATACTTCATGACAATCTGTATACCTATTACACAAACTACATTTATAACAGTTACAAAATTTATATTAGATAAATGTGCTTGTGTAATTGTGAATGTTGCATTCGGAATACCAGGACAATTCCTGCAGCATAGAATTGACCAACGATGCTTTTTGAATGCATTTTCTCTTGCATTGGTGCAAAATCACAAATGTCACTGACAAGACATAAGGATGAACGACAATGCTTTCTGTACATTCTCGACTTTCAAAACTTAAGGTCAGACATGACATTAAACTGCATGGAAACAAGTGTAACCTCCTCCCATCATTTAAGCATCTAAAAGTAACCACAAGTTTCAATGTTGCAGCTGAAAACCAGATCAACTTTGGGGAAGATCCAGAGTTGACCAACGATGCAAGTCACTGCTTCTTTCTCGCACTGAATTGACGGCCATAACACCCACAAGGAGGTATCATGGATATACTGCAATGCATTCTGATATTCATTGGTTATGGCAAGTGAAAATATTCAATATTCAAGGTATGTAATATAAATGTTGCAGCTGAAAACCAGATCAACCTCGGGGAAGATCCAAAGTTGACCAACGATGCAAGTCACTGCTTCTTTCTCGCACTGAATTGACGGCCATAACACCCACAAGGAGGTATCATGGAGATACTGCAATGCATTCTGGTATTCATTTGTAATGGTCAGTGAAATAATTCAATATTTAAGATATGTCATGTGAATGTTGCAGCTGAAAACCAGATCAACTTTGGGGAAGATCCAAAGTTGACCAACGATGCAAGTCACTGCTTCTTTCTCGCACTGAATTGACGGCCATAACACTCACAAGGAAATATCATGGATATACTGCAATGCATTCTGGTATTCATTGGTTATGGCAAGTGAAAATATTCAATATTCAAGGTATGTAATATAAATGTTGCAGCTGAAAACCAGATCAACCTCGGGGAAGATCCAAAGTTGACCAACGATGCAAGTCACTGCTTCTTTCTCGCACTGAATTGACGGCCATAACACCCACAAGGAGGTATCATGGAGATACTGCAATGCATTCTGGTATTCATTCGTAAATGTAAGTGAAAATATTCAATATTCAAGATATGTAATATAAATGTTGCAGCTGAAAACCAGATCAACTTTGGGGAAGATCCAAAGTTGACCAACGATGCAAGTCACTGCAAAGTTCTGTTCTTGCATTGATAGAACGACCACAGAATTGAGGAGACAACAATAATGTGGAGATACGACAATGCTGTATGATATTTACAAACACTAACATGCACAGTTCAATTACATACCAGGAGGATCAGAGCTGCGTCTTCGTCTCATCGCTGGAAGATAATCAGGAGACAACAGCACTTTGAAGAGTCGGTTGAACGGTTTGCACTCCACAAAGGCCTCCAGTCCACGGTTGTTGAGGCATAACGCACTGAAGACGTTAGGCAGTGACGCCAGCACCTCCCGAGTGGCGGGGACCTGCAAGTCAAAGGGTTTCAGGCAATTATTCAGAATTGATAAGTATGGTTTATGAAGTAGAAATCAGTTAAAAGTGATAATAACAATGTACCAATGCTTCCCATGGGGAAGTCATGGATCGGACCATCACATGATCCCAAACAACTTCCCACAGGATTAACAAAGGCGCTTTCAATCTGGCAGCTTCTTAAACCAGACTAAAGTGCATAGAGAACAACATTGTCCTTATCGTGCTGCTTTAAAAGTTCATGCGAAATCATGATAGACAATTTAATTGTGGTTTCGTTTTTGGTACCAGGTTAACTTGAACTGTCACATGCTTCAGTTGGGTTTTGTATATAAGGTCACTTATATACTAAAGTCAAAATATACTGAAACTGTTGCAAATTTTTTAATACATTCCATTAAGCACACTAAAAGTGTACAAATGTACCAATGCTTCCCATGGGGAAGTCATGGATTGGACCATCACATGATCCCAAACAACTTCCCACAGGATTAACAAAGGCGCGTTCAATCTGGCAGCTTCTTAACCAGACTGATGTGTACAGTAAACAACATCGTCCTTCTCAGGCTGCTTATATACCAACACACATTAATTTGATCAGCAATAAATGAAGAAAGAGATACTAACATCTTTGACGAGGAGAGCCTGAAGAACAACATCGGTCAGTCCATTATCCTGGAGAGAGGAGAGCAGGGAGGGCTCTTGGAATACGTACACCGTAACAACATCAGTCGCTGTAATGAAACGTTAATGTTCATAATCGAACAGAATAAGGGTTTTAGTCTTCACAGCAATGCGACAAGATTTTTTCTCATTCTGATACTTCATCCTGTGAATTCAAGTTTAACATTTCAATGTTTCTGTTTTTAACATTCACCTAGCAAGAAGAGCGAAGCCCCGTAGTACTCGGCATTGCTGATGATGTGCTTCAGCGAACGCGGCAGAGTACCTTCCATCACTAGTGCGAAAAAAAAAACATGGCAGTGGTGAGATCATACAAGAATATTTGTGACCATCAGCGACAATAGCTACATATTTATGAGGAAAGTACTCACAGTGTCTAATACTGTCGGAGAACGCTGGATCGGGGATGGCTTTCTTCAAGAAATTTAACATCGACTTGAGAAGTGCACCTCGCTGTGGGAAACACTGGGGGCCTTTCCCATCAGGACCTTTGACGGCGTCAACCTCTGGGAAGACCTTGACCTCTGCCGATGTGGACGCGCCTTCGCTAGGCTCGGTCTCGCCTTGAGAGGTTGTAGGAGCTTCTGTCTCCATGGCAGCATCCTTTGGGGTCTGTCCTCCCCCTGGGTCTCCGCTCTTCTCGGGGAGGCTCGCCGGGGAGTCGGGATTCCCCTCCATGGACATCACAGACTCACTACGCTTTGGGCGTATCACAAACGGCTGCTCCTTCCGGCAGATGTTGACTTCATGCTGTCGAACAGCAACATGCACAAAATATCATGATACACATCTACAAATTATTTTGGAAAACAAAAGTGTGTTTCGATAAATACACAAAAGCTATTGATGGTTGGAATCTCAAACCTCGAGTCTGCTGATGAAAGCATTAAGCCCAGTGTGAGACTGGAATGCCTGCATGTCCAGGTTAGTGATCAAGTCCACTACTCGGACAGCCCTCGTGACAAACTGTGGCAGAAAACATCAGAGTGATTTCTAATGGTGAAAGAGTATATCTGGCTTTTTATATTTGTTTACAAACATAGCTCTCTAATTTGAAGATATGTTATCATCATTGGTACTCACAGTAATGTGTTCTTGGCCATCACCATACCAGTTGATGACTTTCAGCAAAGACTCCATCATCCCACAGGAAACCAGTGCTTCCCCACCTGAACAAGCAAAAAAAATTTCATTAACGAATTCGATCACAACACAGTACACATTGAATTCTGGATATACATGTATCAGATTTTGGAAGTTGGACAGGACACCTACCGCTCTCATAGCTAGCCAAGTGATACAGAAACGAAAACAAAGCTGTCGCAAATGGCTGTAGAACTGGATCCATGGTGGTATCTGCATGTAAAGGAAAAGATTTAATACAAGACATACTACTTTATCATTTCAAATACACATATACCGTATACAGTAATTATGTACTTACCAGTCATGTGTTGTATACAGCTGCGAACGAGAGATGGCAAGAAGCCATGGTATGAAGCTGCCCCAGTGGCATCAACGATGTTGGCCAATCTGCCGAATCATGAATACAGCAACATATAATGCAAACTACATAATTATATGTACCAGATACTGGAAGACACCCCCAATTGACCTATCCCAAATGCCCCAAAAAGTTGTTCCGAGTTTCACAAAATACGTCAGAAAACTTCTCTTTGGTCAATATTAACGCTTCGCAGAATACGTCGAAAATGACGTAAAAAGACTCCGACAAACTGGACCTGGGATAGGACAATTGCTTCCTTCAATCTGCCTGCAATGTCTAAGCACTCAATTTACACTGGACGTTACTTACTTGGGATTCCTGTCAAGGTGAATGATGGAGGTCAATGTACGCAAGGCAGTAGCTTTGATCTCCTGAAAACCAATCATGAAAACATCCATATGTGGCTTTCACACTGCCATTAAGTTCAGGCACTAGTATATCTTTTTTTAAACAAAAAGGCACCATTTCAAGTAGTCACTTACTGTGAGTTTTGTGTCTTTGATTTCCAGGATATCAACAAGTTCTTCTATGAAGCCACTATACAGTAAGGAGTTGACATTGTCAGTCATGGCATTGGCATACACTGAAAGTAAAGTGAATGGGGAATAAACTCCATCTCCATGTAAGTCAAAAGCTCTTTGTGATGAATAACGGGATACATGTAAATCTTCACGGAAATACTCACCAAGTATGGAGATAGCTTGTAATCTCGCTTGGACACACTGCATCCGTTTCTCGTACGATGAGAAGGCATGAGCCAGGCGTATGTGCGTGAAAAGTAACATCTGGAGTGTTATACACAAAATTATTAGCATCATCATCAGTAACTTAATAATCATCATTCCGATATATACAATGAATCAATCTTTCACTTTAGTGCTTAAATATGTCTTATGATATGCATATGTATACATGATTTAGAACAAACCTGTTTGCTCTCAGGGACACTATTGGCCTGCATTAAATTCTCCATTAGTTTTCCCACAGATTCCTTGCGCTGGTCCACTCTCTCAATGTGCAGACTACTTAACACACTCGCAGACTGTGAAAAGAATACTTGTCAATATCAAACATCTAACAAGCCATGTACATCAGTGTACATTGAATAAGCACTTGAAGATCAGAACTTACCTTTTTGGTTGATTTTTCATCTTTGATATCTGCATAGTATTCAAAATGCAGAGTGGTTGCACTCGAAGGAAAATCCTGGTCGGAAAAAATTTTGAGAACACATGAGTTAGCTACATGCACAACTCATGTGGAACATATAAGAGGAGGCATCATATATGGGAAAGCAAAGATTTATCAACTCACTGTAATTGGCAAATCCTGGCAGCATTCAGCCAAACCAAATCCGTTGTCTTTTCCACCCCAGCTCTGTAGTGGCAACACGAGAACAAATGTACACAAACATCATGTACACAAATTCACTGTAAATGTACTGTAGATGTCAAGCCATGGATGACAACTTTGGCCGGCAAACTTCAACAGCTACCAGCACTTACCTCTGCAAGGTGAGTGAGACGAGTGGTGAGTTCTTGCTTTTTCTCAGCCGTGAGTCGAGTGATGAAATTGGATCTTTTACTGCAGCAAAAAATATCGAACTTTTTCACTATGAACCACGAGTCACAGCATATCAAAATCATATAATGTTTGTTCACTACTTCAGTTACCAACCTGAACACGTAGAGAAGGTTTAGCACCCCCAGCACCACAGACATGTTACTGGACGACAGCAGAGTAGTCAGGTGCTCGACAGAGTTGTAGAGGTGTCGTGTGAAGCTGTGCTCAATCAGCAGTGACGTAAATGATAGCACCTTGGCAAAAATCGAAATTTCAGTGTATTAAGTTGTTATGATTATCCAGAACACCAAAATAAATGGATACATTTTTAACACATTCAAATATAAGCCTGAATGATATCTTTATCCTTCTTTTCTGCATATTTTTACCTGCAAGAGGAGGTCCAGCATCTGTTCACCCTCTGCAGTGTCACAGGGAAGCAACCACTGTGATTCCTTCTCTTTCTTGCATGATTTGTCCAAGATCTCGTCGAAGACATCCAACACGTCAATCCAGTGGTACAGTTCACACTAAAATTGGCATAGCAAACGTCAGGACACACGCTTAGTAAAGGCAGCTGGAAGACTGATTGATGTGGATTATTTAACGTCTGCTGTTTGTTTAGGGTGTTATTTGCATACAAATAAGACTGCTCACCTTTCCGTAAGTCCATGTCTTTATTTGCTTCAGCTCAAGAAGTAACTCATCTTTACTGCATGCCTTTATTTTCTCAATCAATACTTTACATTCTTTTGGCTGAAAAATAAAAATATAATACCCCAATAAACCTTCCACTACCAGTAAACTATTGTCTAGTCTGAATGATTAAAAGCTATTTACCAGGCTACATGTATTTTGCAGAATTGCCATGAAGTTTTATGACACACTATCTCACCACTTCAGAGCCATTCTTTTTCAGTTTACTCCTGTCAATCTTCATGGCTGTTGTGTATAGGGCCTCAGTTTGCAGAAATACTTTGTTCAAGTCGTGTCTAACACGAACATCAACTCTGTAATGTTAACTAGACATCTGTTTAGATGTCACTGCAAGGGAAAAATATTAGCAAATTTATATTTTCAATTCATCTTTGTTGATTCATCAAAATCAAAAGATATCTATCAATTTATAACTCATTGATCTATACAGGAATCTGGATATTTTCCAAAAATATATATGGTCTTTCGCTGCCACAATGTGCTATGAATACTGGTACAAAATACCAGTTGTTACGCTTCTATAGACTTGACCTATGATACAGAAGGTTATAAATGATTTCACATCATTGTGTACATATATCGGAGGTCTCATGAAGTCGAGTCTCAAAGTCACAGAACTTTTTTAATAGTTTGCACAACACAGGTTGTTTGCAGCTATGAGCTATCATTCATTGTTTTTATTCATTGTGTTACTCATCAACTCATTATTATTGCTGGATAATCACAGCAGAGCAGAGTGAAAGTTTCCCTCGCGATTCAACACATGACAACAGGTGATCAAATATCTGCGATAATCCAGAATTAATAGGGACTGGTCAATTTTCAATTTCACGACACAAGCAAAGTCCAAATCAACACATTCACACTAATCACAGTGAGTGACATTGTGAGTTGACAGAATCACGTGGATTTTGATCTGTTGGTTTTTAGGCCTAAAAAAATGCGCAGAAAAGCACGTTTTATCACTTGCAACGAAATGTTTGTATTCCAAACTGTAACCTCTACAACACGAGAAAGATAATGCATTCATTCAGATTCATTTGTTTTCATCCAACGTTGTGATGGCATGAGTTTGCAAAATCGTGGAGGATTTTCATTTTTGCCATTCATTCAAAATTGACGAGAACATACGCACAGGTCTGTTCGTCCATTTATTTAATTACACCACTTTCTAGCATTTACGGTCCAAATACTGGGCTTACACAATTACATTGAGGTATATGCTATAAATATGTGGTATATTTGACAATGAATTTCACCAAATAAACAGTACAAAATCAAAATGTATTCGTAGCGTTTTACGAATTCTTCCTCACACTGCAGGCCGCCATATTGGAAACTTCCGGACACCCGGATGGAAAAGCCTCCTTCTCATGGTCTGAATGACGTCATAACGGGAATCTAGACTTTCTCACAAAAGGTGTTTCCCCGATCAAGTGTATGGTAGCCCATACTTACAACTTGGAATGTGAAAATCATACAATTGTTTTTCCTTGGTATCTGGGGTTCTCTCTGGTTTTTAAAACGCTGTCCGGACATTGTATTTTTGCTGTGAATTTTAAATCATGATCCTGATCCCTTTCTAAGTCGCACTACAGTCCTAGATTACATTCAGGCCTAAAATCCAGTTCAGGACACAATCTAGAATGATTTTTGCCAATAATGCCAATTGTTCAGGATCGTCGGATTTACATGTATTTGAAATTTTATTTGACAAATTTAAGCATATTTTTCCACCAAATTTCAGATTTCTACCACTAAAACTGAAAAAGTTGGTAATCTACTCCAATATGCCTAAATTTCACAAGTTGGACACAAGTTGGCATAGGCCTATTATTCAATTTTCCAATTGCACAATGCTTTGGAAGGAACACATTTGAAAAGAACTCACCCTCATTTGTGTTCTCGGTGAGAAATCAAGTTGGTGTATATTATATAATTCCTAATAGTCATGCAAATCATAAAACAAAACAGACTAAAACTTGCGTGATTTCCAGTGATCTCATTTGGGGCCAAATTTCAACATTGGGGTATTGCCAAAGGTAGAAATCTTGGTGAAGAAATTTGGTGAAAAAATATCGATCCCACGATCCTAAACATATATTATGTAGTCATATTTTTTTTTAATTCGAGTGTTATTTTCTTTCAACTTTAAAAGATATCGCTCACTTCTTACGGGAGAGCTGGTAGATTCTCCAATCGCCAATCATATACTTTATGAACGCTTGTTAATTTCGTGAATATGCTGTATTTTACTCATATAAAAATGGGGAAGCCTAATTATAGTCTACGTATGCACCATAGGACCTATACATCACACAATCAGATAATTATGGTGTATTTTTTGGGAACCTTGAACTCAACCTAAGATGGAATGCTTGAATGTTGTAATGACCAAAATATATAAATTGGTCTTTCGAGACAAAGCTCTTGAAGACAGGGCGTAGGCTTGTGTTATAAATATACAAGAAATCATACAGACTACGATGAATAATTCGGTGTAAATTGATCGTGAGCTACAGGGCCCTTGTTACTATTTTGGGTTGTTTTTAGAGAGGGGGGAGGGGGTATCTTTTGTTGGATTGGTTGGGGGTTCTGGTCAGCACTTTGGTGTAGGATAGATATTCGTTCTAGCAGGAAGGGTTAACTTTTCGTGAATACATAGGCTTCTCAAATTTCCGGATTCAAATACAATGTAGTGGTGTGGAATGTGTAAGCGTAAATTCTGAGATTTTCGCTATTCATGCATGGCAATCTGTGGAAAAATCGCCATTGAAAATTTTTGGGGGGACTGACAATTTCACCCACTCTTGCTTCATAACGGACGCTGTATGGAGAAAACGCCTAGAACACTTATATATTGACAAATTCAAACGGGAAATCATTTCCATATTGCAGTTTCAGTGGTGGTCTTCTTTTGCTCTTCGATGACCTTGAAAGGTCAAGGTAGCGTTTATAACAATTTTTGGACTTTGGTAGTAATTTTCTTGAAAACTGGTCAGTAACATTTAGATTCATTCAGATGATGCATAGGACTCCCCATATGTACCCGTGTGATGTATATAAGTATAAGTTTCGTTGTTCTTGAACCGACGGTCTGCGCTTGGCACAATGGCTGCCATTTTGATTTTCTGACAGATCGGCAAAAATAAATTTGATCCGAAAATGTTTGATTAAGTCACTGTTTTGATCCATTTTCAGCTGAAAACTGTTTTTGCCCATTGAAAAATATTTTTGACTTCATTAACCTATTAGGTTACCGAACCTATGGTCCGATAACCTATTGGCATGGCGATGTGTCCGACGCCTGTCGTCGTCGGCGTCGGCGTCGGCGTCGGCGTCAGCGTCGTCCGTCCACATTTTTATCTTCAAAGTTTACAAGTGAATCTGTCTGAAAATTTGCACAAAAATGCCTAAAATTATTTTGTTGTTTTTTTTATTTTCGCATTTTTTTTTTTCAAAATGGCGGCCATTTTCGACGAAAACGGCCGATTTCTGACTTTGGCGGCCATTTTCTCAAAAACTGGTCTGACAGTTTTGAGATTTTTGTTTCAAAAGAATGCCCTCATATAACTCTGTGACGTGTATAAGTTTCGTTGCCTCTGAATCGCCGGTCTGTGTGTAGCGGCCATTTTCATTTTTTCGACGAGTCCCAAATGGGACTTTCTCATGTTAAATTCTCCTATGCTTTATAATGGGACACATTATGCCTGATATTTCACTTAATTTTGAGATTAGAGACTATGAATCAATTGTGGACAGATACGAAACGATATATGCCGATCATTGTCATGACCTTGAGTTTGACCTTTAACCTCATTTTCAAGGTCAGAGCACAAAATGGCTAATATCTCGCTTATTATTATCGACTCTACAGCTAAAGAATCAATTGTGCACATATAGGAAATGGTATAGTCTGAACATTCTGATGACCTTGAATTTGACCTTTGACCCCATTTTCAAGGTCAGAGCACAGAATGGCTAATATCTCGCTTATTATCAACTTTACAAATTAGGAATCAATTTTGGACATATAGGAAATGATATATGCTGAATATTGTCGTGACCTTGAATTTGATCTTTGACCTCATTTTCAATGTCTTACAGGACAACTTGGCTAATATCTTGTTTAACATCAAATTTACAACTTAGGATTCCATTGTGGACATACAGCAAATGATATATGCTGAATATATATTCTGATGACCTTTAACTTGACTTTTGATTTCTTCAAGGTCATGATTTCATCAAGGTCATAGGATAAAATGACTTATATCTCTCTTATTACTGAATTTACAGCTTAGTAATCAATTGTGAACGTATAGGGAATCATATATGCTGAATACTCTCGTGACTTTAAATCTGACCGTGACCTTATTTTCAAGGCCACGGGACAAAATAGCTATTATATATTGTCCGGTAACCTATCTTAGCCCTTGGGCTAATTTTTCTTCAAAAATGGGAGTTGTGTGGACTGTGGAGTAAACTCCTAGAATACTTCTTGGATAAAGCTTAAATATTGGTATATTCAAATGTCAATTCACATAGTGATTTCAGTGGTTACTTTTAATTTGATCACCAGTGACCTTCAAAGGCCAAAACGGCAATTTTGGGGAAACAAATGGTTGTGGCTCAACATTCTACATTTCTCCGTTAACATTTCTTAGTCCTATGACGATAGTATCTGTATAGGGTCTGTCATTGGGCTTATCAGATCCAGTAATATCAGATCAATAGGCCATTCATACTGGTGGTTTGTACTCATTTATTTACAACACAGATAATAAAAGTTATACAGTGACATAAATCTGGATTGTTTGTTCAGAGCAAACAATCTCTGGTTTAAAATTGGGGGGGGGGGGCTAAGTGTACCCTCAAGCCAACTACATGCAAAGTTAGGCCTCTCCTGTTTAATTTTTTGTTTCTCGTCTTTTGGAAAATCAAAAGCTAGGAGGGAGAGCGGAAAAAACGAACAGATCCTCATATGAAAAACCATATACCGTTCTCTGGATGCAAACGATGCTTGGGTGGGGGACATATGTCTTTGGGCATCTGAAAATATATCATAGTTTAATATTGAATCTCAGAAACTTATTTGTGGTAAGAATTGTTAATTTGAAATGTCAATCTGTTCAAAACTCTGGATACATCTTGTATACACACAAGCCAGTCGGATGAGTTTTACTGCGAGACCAATATGGGTAAGTTCTACAGAGATTGGCGGAATTTTGTGTGTCAAAATCGCTTTTATTTCCATAATATTACATATTTATCTTGTTTGTTTTTTTCTCTCAAAATTTCGCAAAAAGTTAGGCACGCTGGGACGAGAAACAGAAAATTGAACAGGAATGACCTTAAAACGAATAAATAATTGTCGAGCTAAAGAAAAGTTTCTTTTGTTACATTGCCATACCATACACAACACAAAATCACAAAATCTTTTCAGAAGTATTCACAGCCTTTGCTTCACAAGTTATGTACATAAAATGCAAAATACATGTATTATATACACAATACATCATACACTATTTAATTCTTGATACATACTTGTACATCTACATGTATAACAGTCATGGGTTTGGGGGAAATTAATCACAAATAAGTATGTTAATTAGTGTAAATACAAGTATGAGACCACTTGAAGTTAGAACAGCTCTATTTTTACAGTTGGAGAAATGAAAGCCCTAAATTTGGAATTAGTGAAATTTGTGAGGTTATCATTATTTTTAACCCTAGGTAATGATATCCTAATCAGGATGTACAATTGAGAGTTTCTTTTTCAATAAGAATCTTGATTCAGACCATTGGCATTATGCCACATTATCTACAAAACTCAAAATCCAGGTCCAAATTACTTTGGTGCTGCGCGACATTCCAGAGCATGGTGTGCAGCTTATAAATGGGGCTGGCATCTTATAAGATCAAGTTCAGTCAGAGATTATTCACTGCCAAAGCGACATATATGTACATGTACAATGTACAGTGATTGCAAATACCAGTGATTAGGAAGTCAATCAAATCAGCATTTGCACAGACGTTAATCCTGATTGAGCTTGGGTAGAGTCCCAAACTTAACCAGAAGTTTGTTTCCCGTCAAAGTCTGGTCAAGACCGAGTGTCCGACAATACACGTACGTACTGTACATGCATGCATTGTGTAATCCAACACACTCATCAACACGGACAGTTCCCCTGACGTCTCGGCATACGTCTGGCACAAGAGACGCCATTGCGGCATCTTTCACACAGATCCTGTCGGTGAGGCTTCTGGCCGTGGACACACGAGCAGAACTCTTCTGGCTCCTCACATTCTTGGCAGATCTCACAGATACACTCGTCCGGTGATTGGCCACAGCTTGGACAATGATATCCACACGTGCAGTGCCTCGACTTGTTCAGGCACCTGGGGCATTTCAACTCTTCAGTTCTGTAGGCCACTATGCTCTCCCCACAGTGTCGACATTTTTGCCTATATAGCGGCCTGAATATTAATCGACGCCTCCCATTTTCCCCTCTGAAAGCGGAAGATATTGTTTGGTACATGTATATAATATATTTCATTTATCATAGTCACATGATGCTATAAACGTTTACAACTATCACCACTGTACAAACTATTGTAAAAATGTTTTATTTCCAGCCCATGATGATTTATCCGTGACTTCAAAATGGTAAATGTTAGCACATACAGTCGTTGTGTTATGATCACAGTGGTTATAGTTATCGTTCAAATCCAACATTACCTTCATTTCCATCTGAGGTTTAATATTATTGTCAAGGTTGTTAGGTTCAACTGATTGGAACGGTTTCTTTATTTCTCATAAAAAGGAAAGTGAAATGCATCTGATCTTCAACTGATTTATCATACACAAATTATCTCCTCAATACGCAATGTTCTTATTTTGTCAGTTGTTTTATCTAGAGCGTTATGATATCGGTCAGTTTCTATATGTGAAGCTAAAATAGAACATCTGAATTGATCGTACAAGGATCTTTGTATTTCGGCATTTAGAAGCATAAGATTCAACACCAAAATAAAGTTTTAATTCCCTGTACAATCTAAGGTTTGGTTTCGCATCAACTGATACTGTCCATACCAGCCATGAGATCCATGTTTTTACTTATCACATTATCAATACAAAGTACAATGTAATTGTCTGTGTTCATAGATTTTACTCATACCTAACATATCGCAAATGTGTTTCATATCCTGACAACAGTTACCAATTGGCCAGCCCCGTTGTGGCTCTTCGTTGGCTCGATATCGGACTGGCGAAAGTCCGACAGCGAGCCAACAGTGCTGACCCTCACCGTGCTATGATCCTCCGACAATACGTCCAGGCGCTTGTCCATTCCCAGTCACATTCAACGCACTCATAGTGTCCGAACCTTCGGAATGATTTCCCCTCGCGTCCCATTCTCTAGATATTGTGATCCTCCTTTCTGATTTCGTGAAAAATATATATGTACTCTCAATGTCTTCCTTGTTTGACGTCATTCCGTGTGATATATGCGTGACTTGACATTGATTTTGCAGTTGTGGTTTTACACTTACAACCGATTGCTCTTACGTAACCACTCATCATGCAATGGACAAACTGTCAAACACGTTGGGAATTCCAGGAGTAGTTTCTTGTTTCCCAGATGTTACGATATTGATAGGGTCAGAAATACATCTATTGTTATGTATGTGTGATAGCGATCGAATATTATTAGAAAGTTAAAACCACTATTTCCCTTCCAACATAATAAATTCCGAGACACGTATGGTTTCTATATTTTGTACAATTTTTTTTTTATCAAATACAAAATTCGTATCATTATGTGCACTAACATCCCAAAACTTTTGCACTAGGTCCATGGTATCTACCAAATAAATCAGTACAAGAAACATCCTACTAATGTGGAATTCATGGGAGAGGGGATAGAAAAAGCCCGATTAATTTTGGATAGGTACATCTTTATGAATGGACTCTACACAGACAACTCTTTTTTATTAAAAGAACCCTACATTACATTAATCTTTTAGGTTACCGAACATTTGGTTCGATAACCTATTGCCGTGGTGTTGCATCCGTCGTCGTTGTCTGTCCACATCTTTAAAGTTTGCAGTCAAGCGCAAACTTTGCCTAAAAGATATTTTAGTGTGTATTTCTCAGGTTTTTTTTTTATTTTTGCGTTTTTTTTATAGAAATGGCGGCCATTTTATAGTTTCATTGCCCATTAATCGCTGATCGACGGGTTGGTGGGAGATTTTTTAGTCGTCCCAAATTAAGTTACTAATCGTTTCCTAGAATACTTCAAGATGGAGCTGGAATAATGACATTCTAGTGGGGAATCATATATTGCGGTTTCAGTTGTGACCTTGAATTTGACCTTTAATGAACTTGAAAGGTTAAAAAGACCCATTTTGTAAAAAAAAAAAAAATGCTTATTTTTGGATTTTGGCAACCATGTTATCAAAATCTGTTCAAATATTTCCCTTTTTTTCAAAATCATGCATAAGATATCCCTCATATACCTTTGTGATTTTGTGACATTTTCCCTTATAATACCTTTGTGAAATTTGTTTCGCTTGAATCGCCATTCTGCACGTGGCACATCTTGATTTTTTGACGGGTCGGCATTTTTTTCTCTCTCCCAAATCAAGTCACTATCTGTTTCGAGCCATTTCCAGCAAAAAAAAATTCGCCATTTAAAAAATGTTTCCTTCATAAAATTTAATTTTCGTTCATAAGAAAACACCTCAAGGTAGAAACTCAAGAGAAGGAAGGCACATATATTGACTTCTATGTTGATCTAGATTTTGACCTTCACTAAAAGGTCAAAACGGAAATTTTGATTGTGGCTCAACACTATAAATTTCTCCGGTAACCTTTCTTCACCTTTGGGCTAATTTTTGTCATTCCCTGGTTCAAGCAGTTCGATCAACTTCCAACTTTGGAATCGACGTCAGGACGGTCGTTGAAGATACTTTTCAAAATTATGAAGAGTGTACTAGTATTTTAGAAAATAATTTTGCATAGATTTTTTACAAATGTGTGTTCGTATAGCACACATTGTCCACCGTATTTGATATTTGCCGAAACGTCATGATACTGCATTTTCCTGGACATTATGATTCTAATTGAGTCGAACATTCCAGATAGTTTGATGGGTTGTTAATTTCTGTGTGAGAAAAGGATACGATTTTTTGGTGTGAATATTCTTGTTTTTGTTTTATATACGCCATAAGCGAAAATGATCATGTCTGCAGCTTAGTACCACAATACACAAAGGCATGGAAACCACGTGGTCGTGTTTGTTTATGTTTATCTCCGCTCGAGCGCGCACCTGTGGCGCGCACCTGCTACATCCGGGAATTTGACGTTTGAAAACTGATTCATGCATTTGCAAATCCAAGGACGCTGCGCTTCGAAACAGACCGTAAAAAGCGCTTATTTGCCGGCGATCGGATAGAAATATGTATTTGTGGGTGTAATCGGGATACTAGTGAACGAACCGTCGTTGACACACCGCCATAGACGGTGTGCGATTGTTGGAAATAAGCCAGTGAATTGGCAAGGCGATTTGGCGGGGACATTTTTGTTACTCGTACGAGTAGACATCTCGCCGAAGCAAGATGGGATGCGCGGCCAGTACGGACGACAAGTCCGCCAACGAGCGCTCGAAACAGATAGACAAATCCCTACGGGCCGACGGCGAACGGGCCTCCAGAGAGGTTAAACTTCTGCTCCTGGGTGAGTTCGTGAGATCCTGGGTGAGATCTTAATCATTCTCAATACACAATAGTTGTACCAGTAGGCCTATGCCATACGCTGATACGGCAGCATCGCCCCCAGCCCCCCCCCCCTCCCTGACGCCCTCCCCTGCAGCTGTACATACACTGCATAGTGTTGAACTTGTGCTCATACTTGGGAATTTGCACAATTGGGAATATATATGTTTGCACAGTTCAAACTTGGAATATTTAATGGTTCTATGATTATTATTTAATAACATTTTCCGACATTAAATTCAACCATTACAGTGCACTCGATAGCGTAGGAGAATGCGTAATTACGCACATCTTATGTCATTTCACGCAAAGATTTATATGTGAGTGCGTACGCTACGCATCGGGAAAATAACAAAGAAATAGCCATGAAACTTTATTTTCGCCACTGAAAACAAACTTTGTGTCTACGTCATCAAAAGCGGTGCACAAGACCATACATGCAGCGCGACCTGGCGAATCAAACAAATTCAGTATGCTATATTCGCTAGGTGTCGCCTCAGTCGCGATAATTTTCGGGGCAAACTTGGCCCACATCATGAATGACAGACAGCATTGTCGATGTGTTTGTACGAAAAACAGCCGAGCTCCCGAAATCTGTTTCACTTTCACTTGTTCAGAAGTATATTTTCTTCTGTGAAAATACTTGTCAAACCACTTAATAAGACGTCCATGTATATAATACTTCATTGACCTGGCTGTAGCCTATTCGGTGACATGGACATGGTGTACTGACGCCACACATGTGTTCTAATGCTCCATTCCCTGTTATTTGTATTACAAAATTCTACATGAATTTCAGAACCTACCCCTCTTTTTTCTAAGCCAAGGGGTACAGCTAAAATTTACCCATAAATTTTCTAATTTACCCCCTTTTTTCAAGACCAAGGGGTATGGTACTCCTTTCCGAAAATTCCTACCGAGTGCTCTGCATTAGATCTAGCATAATTCCATGAAGGTTCAAATAATATCAATTAATCAGATTTATCTATTAATCTGAATATCAATTAATCAGAATTTTGATGTCAGAGAGCCCAGTGCTATTCTGGAATCCCAAATTTGTCATTGACCTTCTTCGGATGATCATTATTCCCAAAGTGAGCAAAACAAATGCAGGGGGAGATGTGTATTCGAACATCACGTGTATTCCATAGCAGTGATTGAAGTTTTTCGTCGTGTATCATTCTCCCTACATCTGTACCCTACAATATCAGATCTGTACCCTACAATAGTAAACCTATGCATACGTATCTATTTGATGGAGGTATTAGCTTCTTTAGATAAGGCGCCAGCCTGCAAAAATAAATAAATTGTAGCATGTAGGTAATTGCATTCAAACAATAAACCTGCAATGTGTTTTTTCTCCAGTTCCTCATTCTCAGCTATCTACTTTATTATAGATTGACATTGCCAGCATGAGATCTACATATTTGTGTGCATATCATGTGATGCAGTTTCGACAATTTACATTGTTACATTTCAAATTGACACTGGGTGAGCGTGATGCTGAACCAGCATGGAATATACTATTTCCTGTCGTCCATGCAGAAATCGAGTGGAACCTGCCCTGCAGCCGGAATGAATCAATACAGCTATATGTTTTCATGATTCTGTATACAGGGGGCATATATGAGGGAGCGCTCATCATCGAGCATGGCGCATGCACAAGAGTTCCCATTTCTTGCATATTTTCCCACAGCTGTGATCATATTCCAGACTAGGTCGGGTCGAAGTGAAAATCATTTCTATTGAACTGCAGTTGCTTAAAGGTTTACAAACATTGATAACGTGTAAAATACTCTGTCAGATCGTGTGCCGTTGTGCTGTGGTGGTTGGTTTGTTCCTAACAAACTTATTGACTTTTGTCGTCAGGGAAAAATTCTGCTCGCTTCCCAGAAACGAAGGATTAGGTGCAAAGCTCTGATCTCTCACTGTATTAATACGTTTTTAGGTTCGGAGTTATTGGCCTCTTATCTATGGAAGTGCATATTTAATATGTCTTGACATAGGCTAGCAAGTGTATTAATAACTCATTGCACTTCTTTGTTCTTTACATGTACCTTTCTGATAATAATAATGATTGCATATATTTATCATGCATGTGTGCAGAAATAATTTGTGTTATAAAAAATGACTTTATCTGTCTTACAGGCAGTCCTTTCATTCTGCTAGATATTGTCACAGGTGTCAGACTGATATGTTCTGTATGAAATATAGAGCTCAGTTAGTCATGCTTGACACCTGCTGCAAATTTTAATGATTTTCAATAGGTCTGTTGCCTCCAGCTATATATCTGGGCCATGAATACAGGTTTCATGAAACAGTCTAAACATCAATCTCGAAATGTTTTTATAGACCAGTTCTCCTTCCTATCGTAGACGAAATATGATTTTAATTTCCGTTGTTAAATTTTTCATTCTCAAAGAAATGATTTCTGTTTCTATATATAGCTGTTCTGATGTTGTAGAGACAGGGCACTGAGGGTGGCAATGATAATCACCAAACAGGCTTCAATACATGTATACTTTTTGTTCTTTGTCATGTTTGTGAAAAGACTGGCTCTGATATAGTGCCACTTATCACATGCCATATACTCGAGACTCAACTTAATTGATACCCATATACAATGTACATGTAAAGTAGTCATGAGAAAATTGTATGTTTTGAACATGAAATTTTGATTTTCTCATGAGAATGTTTCTATATATAGAATGTTTGTTACAGGTGCGGGTGAGTCAGGAAAAAGTACAATCGTCAAACAGATGAAGTAAGTAATATTGCCAACAATTGGATAGCAAGTAAATCTTTAAAATAGACCAAATTCTCCATATAATTGTCCAAATATGAGCTAAAATCCTTGTCGTGTTCACCATCCACAGAATTATTCACGAGAAGGGCTACTCACAAGAAGAATGCCTACACTACCGTCCCGTGGTATACAGCAATGCCATACAGAGCATGATCGCAATAATCCGGGCCATGGGCCAGCTCAAGATCGACTTCGGACAACAGGACAGAACGGTCAGTTCACAATATGCACAGATTTTGAAGACTGAAGTGTACAGATTTGGTTGTATCCGTCTCATTTATAATATGTTACAAACATTGACCTTTGTCAAGGTTGGGGTATGGGGTGATCTTCACTTGTGTGAATGATGTGATTACTTAATATCTAGAATTTAACTGAACATCAGTATTTAACTTTTATATTTAACTTTTATTACTTGTTTACGAAAAGTACTAAAAACTCGATTGTTGATGCACGAAATACTCATTGGTAATGTTTAGTTACTGGAGCACAATTGTAATGACGCTCCTTAGTTTTGGTTGATCATAGACAGACTATCAAACACTGTTCTGGTTTGTACATGCATCTTTTATGCCATTTCTTGGTACAGTGCAGTTGTAAAATGTTTGAGTCTGTTGATGGACCAAGCATCCTTACGTATCTTTATTTCCGCCGGGGAGATGATAAAGCACTGATGGACACATGCACTCACTGGTTTTCTGAAAACAAAAAGATATTTGAGTTTACATGGAGAACGGTTGAAACTTCTTCAAGTTCTCTGTAAATTTGTAAATACATAAAGCATTTCCATTATTATGTACCCTGAATTTTCTTGCTGCTGTTAACATTGATGAGTTTTTTATGACTATTCAATATTGATATTTTGGCATGTGAATGTACCACTTTATCCCTTTTGCATATGCGTGGAATTCTCATTACTGATCATTATTGATAGTTGGTTAATTATCATTTCATCATTCAAAAGTGAATATCAATTATCCTGAATGAATATTTGATCAACATTATTGGAGGGTAATCAAAGGCTGGATGCTGAATGAAGTGGGTATTCTGCCAGTAATGGAACAACTTCTGTTGAGTGCTTACCGAAGTGTGGACTATAAAATCATGGCAATATTTCGTAATGCAGGATTTCTGAAATTTCGTCTAGCATGTTGAATGTTTTGAGTGCTGTGCAGCCAGTCTGTTGGTGTTTTGCTGAGTTCTGGGTGGGGAGTGGGGGGGGAGGGGAGCTGTACAAGTCAGGTCTGAACAAACAATGAAGTTCTGAAACAATGTAAATGTTATTTCATTGTTTTCACACACCATATTTTCGTATCCAAGCCTTTCAGCCATTAACCCAAGCATTCATGGTCTTGCCAGGAATTAGCTCTCAAGTATTTGTGATCTGTGCTGCTTGAGTGTATTGGTTTGTATTTGAGGCTATTGATTATTACAACAGTGCGAATGTACACTGCCAAGTGTCCACATAAATAATGCACATGTATTACACTTAGTTTTGTCACATTTGTGGCGCTGTTGACATTCATCGTGTGATAAATCTGACAAGTTTGACGATACAAATACTAATCTTTGGCTGGACTGGTCGGTTAGCTGCCAACAATGAATAACCCATGTGCAAATCTTATCTTCAAGGTGTATTCATGTACTTGGTGCCCCTGACGAGAACTTATCAGTTTTCTGCAATATGTATGCATGACAGTTGCATGTACCATTATGCCAGTTCTACTGCCAAATAAATGAGTTGAATGTACTGATTAGCTACGCATCTATATATATATATCTCTCTCTCCGGACACGTATGTCTTACAGGACGATGCTCGCCAGCTGTTCGGAATGGCTGGAAACTCGGAAGACGGGGAGATGACGCCAGAGATCGCGGCCATCATGAAGCGATTGTGGAAGGACTCGGGAGTGCAGGAGTGCTTCGGCCGGTCTCGCGAGTACCAGCTCAACGACTCCGCTGAATAGTATGTGCCTTATCCTTGTATACAATTAAATACACTGTCACTCATTTCGAGGGGGTCTGGAGTGGAATGGGGGCTTTATGGACACAATTACTAATTGAGTTGACTCTGCATGCCCCAACAATATTTCCTCATCAAATATTTGGTATGGATGCAGTGTTGGGTTTTGTTTTTCGTGATACTATATGTAAATTAAACTTCCTCAATTTGAAACATCAATGGGAAACATTGTAAATGGAGGCATCACATTGAGTTCATGTTTCATCAACATGGATATTTAATTATCTGTAGTTCAGCATTCAATTTTACTTCATAGGGTTGGAACAATACACCTTGATGACGATGTTAAATTAAATATATCTTTATTATGTTGTTTCTGTCCAGAGTAAACAGGTTTTGATACCATTGCTGATTGCTTTCCAAAGCATCATTTACCTAAGTTGTAACAAACGGAATTTAGATAATGTGATTCGTTAGGTTCCTCAATTCCCTTTGTTATCGGTAGACTGATATTCCCACGCAGCCAACAACATGGTTAGACATGCGAGAAGGCATGCAACAGAATAAATCGGCCTGATTTTCTGGGAAAGATTTCAATAATTAGACACGTTAGTTTTCGTCAAGGCAGGTAACGTGAATATATCCTGCTACGAGACCCTCAGAACCTATAGATGGACAAATATCGGGCATCTTGATAATGTGTCCGTAAAATCAGTAGAATAACTACTACCTTACCAGACAAATAAACCCAATTATGTGGCTTCTGTTTGTACACACACCTCCGCCATGACAACCAAACCCATCTCCTCCCTAGTTCCGTCCATGACCCTATGAAACCTGACTAAATATGGTATGGATGAATGTCTGTACCAGGCTGATGATGGTGATGGTCGTGTGTGTTCTAATGTGGTAGAGAGCCATCCAACGCAGAAAATGGGGAGTGTATTATTGATTTACGGCCGATTGTAATTGTCATAAAAAATGTCACAGATGGTTAGTGTAGTCGGTCATTACCGCTGTCGTGATTGCAGGCAATATGTGGAGTGACAAATGTCTCTATTAGTTAGGTGTCGCAAGGCAAACGTTTCACTTAGAGGCCTAGATCTGGGAAATTTGTCCAGGTCAGTGTGTTAATTAGGTCTTTCTGTATGAGAAATTAACAGGGATTGCGCTGTCATATGACCGAATTTTGAAATACAGGTATGCACGTGTTGCAACTAGTGCTAGTAATATGGCTGTCAGTTACATCACCAAGACCCTTTGGTGATAGCAGAACTTGATCTCGGAAATCCTGGTCATGGGAATATTAGACTTGTGACTTGTAAGGACCAGGAAATCTTAGCTGCAGCACAGGAACAGGAAGGGTGGGAGGGGGGAGGGGGAAAGAGGCGGCACACTGTCGCAGTGTTGTGTCTCATTTGTTCAGCCGTCGTCATAACACCATTGATCAATGAGTGGCTGCGATTTCCATGCATACATGACGTGCTTGCTCATGGTTGCTATTCCTATGTTTTCTCGCCGCCTCATTCCAACCCTACTGCCTCCCTCCCCACCCCCCTCCCCCATCCTCCCAGACCCACCCATGCACCGGAGCTGCCATCCATCCCCATACCTTCCCACTGTGTTTGCGATGACAAGGCAAGACATATAATGGGAACTGTGGGGATGGTGAATTTATAAATCTTTTTCAGGCATGTTGTTCGAATCGAACTGGGTACATACAAGGTGATTTTTGTCCGTGAGCCAGCAGACACTGCGGAGCTCTGCAGTATTTATTGAATAAATTTGTGTTGTGACAGGACTGCTGACCTTCTTTCCTTTCATCGTATATCTATGATAATCAATACCTGTCAGCGCTAGAAGCTATCGGCAATGTTCGATAATAAATATTAATACCTGGTATACAAATGCTGTTGCCATAACAGTTGTTCCATAATATACAGTATCACATTTAAAAAAAAAAAAAAAAATGATTTATGCCCTAATGTCCTACATACCTGACAAAAAATTTAGTTTCCTGTTTCATGACCTCGAAAAATTTGTACCAGTTAGAAATTACATTCAACTGCTTTTCGTAGGGTCGGTTGGAAATATGAAACAGGATATACATGTATTAGCCTTACTGCTAGCGTTCTATATTCATTGTAAGTTAGCAATAGCCTGTGGCAGGAAATCACCCAGTCGATTCTGGCCATCATAATAATTGCATTTGATCAGCATATACAGTTGACAGATACCTCCACATAATGAAGTTAGCAACACCGGAAATGGAAATAAAACTATTGTTTCTGTTGGTATATCTGTCATATATTGATTATGCATTATCAGACCAATAAATACAGATTTACAGTACACACATGAACAAAACATAACCCAAGAAAATATTGAAAGCATACATACCTTTAACTATTGATATACATGATATATTTTGCAGTTACCTGAGTGCCCTAGAGCGAATCTCGCAGCCCAACTACGTACCGACCGAACAAGATGTCCTCCGTACTCGAGTCAAGACCACCGGAATTGTCGAAACACACTTCACATTCAAAGACCTGCATTTCAAGTAAGTTTCGATCTGGGTGGACAAAATGCATAAAGGTCAATGTTTACAGGAAAAAATTTCATCCAAATTTCCGAACCACTGGTTATTCTATTTCTGTAAAATAGAAATCTAATGCTAGCAGGTTCTAGCACATGACGTGATAGTATTTACTTTTGCTGTGATATCATTGCTGATTATCAATCGTATGTTGTGTGCCACAGAATGTTCGACGTTGGAGGTCAGAGATCAGAAAGAAAGAAATGGATTCACTGTTTCGAGGGTGTGACGGCTATCATTTTCATCGTTGCCATGAGCGAGTATGACCTGACTCTAGCTGAAGACCAGGAAATGGTAAAAACATTTGTGTCATCTGGTCTAGTGTCTTGGGAACAAAATATGCTAAGCAAATAACAATAACAATAAATGTACCTCTGAAGAAGTCAAAACGAAAATGGCTATACAGTGTGCGATTCTGATTATTAGAACCGTATGATGGAGAGCATGAAGTTGTTCGACTCGATCTGCAACAACAAGTGGTTCCTGGACACGTCCATCATCCTGTTTCTCAACAAGAAGGATCTCTTCGAGGAGAAAATCAAGAAGTCTGCGCTGACCATCTGCTTCCCGGAGTTCACCGGTACGTAGAGCAACAAGTGGTTCTGGCAAATCTTGAAACAAACCTTGATGGTATCTGTTCATCTCCTTGAAAAATGGCACGAAAATTCCGCGCGATGTTTTTTAAAAGTGTGAATATTCCGAGTATTTTTATGTGTATTGATAGCAGGAATAGCTACTTATAACCCTGATATCTGTTGCAATCCCCAGGAGCTAACACCTTTGAGGAGGCAGCAGCTTACATCCAGCTTCAGTTTGAGAACCTGAACAAGAAGAAGGAGGCCAAGGAAGTGTACACACACTTCACCTGTGCCACAGACACAAACAACGTCCAGTTTGTGTTCGACGCCGTCACGGACGTCATCATCAAGAACAACCTCAAGGACTGCGGTCTCTTCTAAGATGGATGGGTAAGTTACTGCTTCAGAAGACTTGATCTCTGTTGCACCTCTGTGATTATGTTTTTAATATGATATTAGGTTTGAACAATGAAAATGGATTGATATGAGTGTGATGCAACTGAGATGGTTTGAAATATCATTCATTAGCGTTCTCTTGGAACTTTTGTATTGAGAATTTGCATGTGTCTCCTTGCAGGAAGATGACTGGTCAATCTTGCAGGACACACTGAGGATTAACATAGAAGTTCTCGTTCATATCCAGCCTCCACGTAATGAAGGAAAATCTCCAGTTATCAAAGTTAGCATCACTGACAAGTACAACATTGCTCAGAATCTCCCCTAAGTCGCATTGTATTAGGCCACAGTTGAACAAAGGTTTACATCTGTGTTTAGCACAGCCTGTTATGAATAACAGCTCACAAGATTCATCACATCAACGTTTTGGTAGTGACTTTGAAGCTCATGGTGATATTGTCATGTTCAAATTTTATATATTTTGTCAAGTTATTCCGTGTTTGAGAGGCATGTGGATCAACTGATTTGCTTATTCATGTCATTGGTATCTGCAGACACTTGTTTGGGAAACACATTATAATGTTTGTTAAATTGTCGTTTTCTGTAGCATCATGTACTTGGTTTGTTTTCGATGGAAGGTGTAATGGAAACACAAGGTTGTTTTGGCAAATGTCAAACAAAAAAATGGTCATTCATAGCACTATTGATATTCCTTTTTCTTAAATGCATCGTGGTTACAGAAATGGTTTGGTAAGTGATGTAATAGATTTTATCCTGTGCAAGTGCTGCTGACAACTAGTTACTTCGGAAATACATACTTAAACTAATACCTTTGTATTATATTGTTTGAAACAAAAGTATTTCAATGTCATTGAAGTTGCTTAGTGCCATTTATGTGTAAAATATCTGCAGTCTCCACATTGAAACTTGACGTTTAGTTCATTTTCGAAGTCATATTTTGTCTTTGAGAGATCTCATAAATTTGCTATTGAAATATGTTCACCATATCCAATTCTTTTGCACAAGTCACAATGCAGAGTAAATTCTATACCTTTGTTTATTTTTGTAAGCTGTACTGTTTGCGTGATACATCGGGAATATTCCCAATATTTATTCGTAGACATAGAAGAAATGGACTGCCAACTTGCACTCAGTGACCTCGAGCTTGCATCCAGAGGGAGAGGTGTATATCACTTTTGGTTTGGCGTTATTGTGAAAACTGAATTATCAAATACCATAATGTGACATCACTCAGAGGGTCGTCAAGATTGAACGTTGACAACGGAAGTGAAGCACTCCTCTTCCTTTGAGCTTTTTTGACCTCAAGCACGATAACTACAAACAGAGGGAGTGATCCCAGAGTTGGCAATCCATCTTCTATGTGTATTGTACTTAAGTAAGGCACAAAAATCATGCATTGTGACATTTAAATGTGTAATATAACTTTGTGAATTAAATAATGTACTCCAAACAGAAGATGAAAATGTATGTGTATACTATTTATTAATAGATCATATTTGTTGTAATACATTAGTGGATATGTGTTCTTGGTCTGGATTGTAAGTTTTATTTAACCCTGGCATATTTCACTGCCTTGTGGTCATGTTAGAACCAAGGTACCAGACACTGGCGTAGCTTTCTCAGAAGTTCAACATTGTAGCACATTAAACAGAAAAAAAATCAAATTAATCAGATCTTGTGCATGTCTTCTCTAAATCGTTCCTTCTGTACCGCTATACATTCAAGTTTTTTTTTATCAAAATAATATGACTGTTGTATTGTGTTGTTGGAGCAGTATTTTGTCACCTTGGACGCTGTGGTCCAGAAAGTCATTGGCACATATAATCATATCTGTAACGTTGTGTGTGGATCACTCTGTTGACAACTTGCCTAGTGGCAATTACTTTGCATACTTTTTCTATCTGACAGCAGTGTTTCATCGTTAGTTGGGTATATATTTATGTACTGTGTATTTATGGTAACAAGCAGTTTGTAAGTGGCGAGTCCCAGCGCTGTAAATAATTATTTTAACACAAAACGTGGTATCGTGCAAGTGTTGTGACAGGTCGTCAAGAGTTCTGGAAGATTGGTTGGCTGGTGGTATTTTAGTCTGGTGCATACAGATTCAGGATCGCAGATTGGTTTGCGGCGGGTCTAGAGTTTGAGGCGGCGATATTTCCAGAGATGGGTATATTTGATGGATTGCATGTATATACTCTTCAGTACTAGTCTCTAACATTTTTGGTGATGTGTGCGAGTGTGTATCGTATCTCTGTATTATCTGTAGCGTGGCCGATGGATATATGAACATGATAATTTCAGACATTACAGTACACTTAGTCGAGATATGCATTTATTCTTACTGGCAGTCACAGGTCATTGACACATTTATTGCTATTTCTTTGATAATGCAAACTTCAAAGCTTGAGACTAACAGCATCATGCCTGCATGTGCAAAAGCTGTGTTATATTTATTTTGGTGTTTAAGTATAATTCAGTGTTTGCTTACTTGAATGTCATTTTTTGGTGATAATGTGTGTTGTTTCATCGAAAGCGTGCAATTCTACTATCTTAGTTGTAAAGTGCCGGTAGTGCGTTTCGCCAGGCGCACTGTTGAAGAAATGAGTTGGTTACACATATAAAACATTCCAAGCATTATTATTTTCACCAGTAATTCCAACATTTGCGAGGAAACAAATATAGAATCCAAAGGTATTATAAATGATAAGCACAAAAGTCCAATTATAAATGTTGCATGTGTGAGAAGATTCTGATTGCCAATACTTTCTGGCATAATACACAGATTTGGGTAAGACATATTTCATACACACTTTTGCCATGAACTGTGAGCTTGTGATATGTGTGTGAGTGATTGTACAGCTGTTTGTGATGTCTGGTCTGCTGATGTTTGACATAATATCTATATATAATGTGTATACATATACATGACTATTTTATTGTAGATGTGTTAGTGCTCTGTGTACCTAAAGTGATCACAATAAATTGTAAGTTTGAAAACTGCAAGCTTTGACTCGTGTGATATTGGATAGAATACTCTTCAGTTCCTAAACAAAGTGATATGAATCATGGAAAAGGTTGACAATTTTATTTCCGATCAGATTTTGTGTAAGGTTCTGACATTTTTGGATACATACTGATGCATTTGTATTCAGCACATAAGTGACACCATTTATATCCAAATATTCTTGAACCCCCAGATGAGCACAAATGAACGATATGGTAAGCAATACATGAACAATGATGATTTCTAAATGGTAATTCTTTGAGTACTATATTATTCGAAAACAATTGGACTGTATTTGTGCACAAAATAGAGTAAACCACATCTCTGGCAATATACAGTGTATCACTGAGACAGTTCTCTTGTTTGAAATTGTTAGGTGAATCCTCATGGTGATGCAATTACTCGTTCATGAGTAGGTAGGAATACGAGTGTAACCAGCTAGGCCTGGCAGACTTGGTTCCACCTTTCTCTTGCAGAACAAAACCAAATTCGTCGCTAGCAGGAATATGCTCAAAGCTCCAAGTGCAAAGGACAGCCATTGTAGAACTTGTACCGTCATGGGACAATTCTCCGGGTCGGCTTGTACTGCAAGAGATGATTACTATTTAGTGATGTAGATATGCCTTTCGTCATGTAAAATACCAAATGTACAATTTTGAGTTCTAAAAACGTGAATAGTTGATAAATATTCATGTTGCCTGTTATGGTCTACTTTGATGATATAGTCATCTTCCATGTGTATCGGTAAGAAGCAAATATATTTGATGTAGCCTTGACACTGACAAGACAGATCTACTCACAAGGGCTGACAGGATTCTGAGTTCTAGAGAGGAACTGTTCATTAGTGAACTGAGAGTTTCCACACGTGTTCATGTTGTCTGGCGCTGCATTCATCTCAGAGACGTTACCCACTTGTATGTACAGTGACATGCCCTCCTCATTGTGGAACTCCGTGTGGCAGTGCATGAACCAAAACCCTAAAGATAGAGAGGCAACATCAACATCAAAATATTTCATCATCATCAAATGATGGAATTGTTGCAAAGTACAGCTACAAACACAACACTAACCTGGGTTGGTTGCATGGAACCGAACCACAACATAACCTCCAATTGGGATGGCTATTGTGTCTTTGAGAGGCGGATCAGATTCGAGGATCCCTGGGACATTGCCCCCTTCCCAAGATGGATCCGCCCAGCGCACTTTGTTGCAGTAAAGACTTGTCTCGTCGCACGCCAGGTCCGGAGTCATGGACTTGTAGTAGCCGGTGGTGTTGTCATACATGGGGTAGCCCACCTTAATGACTTGAAACTCGTGCCCGTGTAGGTGAACTTGATGGCTGAGACCATTCATCGCGCCCTCATCTACAACAAGCATGCCACTTGGTATATGTCGCAATACTTGATATTCCACACAAACGTGTCACTGATTGAGTCACTATTTTATGTGTTTATTTGATTTTACCATTTTTGACAGTGCCCACCAGAACAATCTGGACCACATGACCAAGAGGGATCTCGAGTTTATGTGTGCACTGGCAGAGGTCTCGACGACATTTCTCCATGTCACAAGGCGTCTGATATTGATGGCTCTCTGCTGGGTACACCTGCAATTCAGTTAAATGTACATGCAAACTATTCAGATTATCTACTAACACGTAATATACCTTCTAGTCCATGGATATGCAAGGTCTTCAAACCATGATACCTGAGGGGGTGCGCTTGGTAGGACATTCTGGATCCCATTGACCGAGGACACCCATTTGTAGCGCCTAACGAAGTGGTAGTTGAGGAAGTACTCAAGGATATGGCCCTGGTTCTCCTGCTCCTTCCCTGTACCGAGGGTCTTAGAAGGGACGGCGGCCTGGAGAGAGGTCAACGGCAGGCAGTCCATGTGCTCCTCAGGTTGGAACGATCTGGAGCACACACCACAATGAATATTCAATTATTATTATCACTTAGGACAAGCAACTGTAGCTTTCGGGGAGGTTTGTCGACAGCCATCGGATGATTACCAGTTAGACAAACACTTTTACATGTAGCTACTTATGTTTATCACCTACCGAAAAGGACAGTTGAGGACGTCACATCTGTTCGATTCACTACAGTTCCGTAATGAGCTGGCATCATCTTCTGTGTGGTTCCCATATTTCAATATTGCTTCAACGTGATGAGGCTGTATTTTCTGCAAACCAATGAGAAAACTTTTTAGTCAAGTCATTACATCAGCTGCCATCAGAAACATGGCTCTAGTACCAGTATACTAGATCATACCTACCTTTCCGTCTTGTTTTCTCTCCAAGGTCTCCCCGTGGATCCAGTAGACCCCCACGCGTTGAGGATCGTTGGCTTCTACGTAGAAGTCGTAGCGCTCGCCGCTGAAGATGACTATCGACTCCACGACTGTGGTGACGACGTCTGTTCCGTCAGTGGCGATGACGTGGAGAGGGTGTCCGTCGATCGACACACGGAATCCAAACGTCATTGACGCGCAGATCATGCGGAAACGATAGTACCTCCCCTGCTCCACGCCGAAAACCTCATAGGGGACGGGACTTTTAGCGTGGTTCTGCTCGTCCAGAACTCGACCTAAGCACGCCAATAGAATAAAATTTACGTAACAGTAGGCGTAGGCGTGGTTATGACGTAGACTGTTGGAATGTTCTGATGATTTGGCAAACCTTTTCCATTGATGAGGCCTGAGTAGAAGGGGACCACGCCACAGTCAAGCCCGTCTGACTGTTTGGTTGAGTCAAAACACTGGGTATCCGGGATGTCAAAGCCGGTTATGTAACTGTTAAAATAAACTTTGTACATGTAGCTAACTCAATTCCTCAAGCAATTGTCGTCTATAAATGCCACTTATGTATTTAGAATTCAAATTAGGCCTTACCTGATTGCTTCCATCTGAACTAGATCCGATATTTGGAAAGAGTCCTCTTTCATCCAGTCTGAGATCATCAAGATGTATTCGGCGTCAAACTCCGGCAGTGGGTCCCTTCCCTGCCATAATCATGGTCATTGGTGTCAGTATCACTCTTTAATATTATAATTTAATTTTGACTGTGACATGGTGCAGTAGCAAGGTGCACTGACCCTGATCTGAGCGGCTCTGTCTGCGTCCCGGGGCAGCACAATTAGGGGCCCGGCGGCACCCATCGTCCTCTGCGTGCCGAGGTGCGCATGGTACCAATGAGTCCCCACCGGATCCGCGTAAAACCTGCAACGTAGTGTAACTATCGGTCTTAAATGCACTAGTGTGGAGCTGATACTGTTTGGTATACATATAGAAAAAGTGACACTTTAATGGCCTAAGTTCCGCACTCGGACTTTTGGGAACTATAACAAGTTAATACACACTTTCCTGCATTCCTGTGAAATCATAGCTCAGGAGCATTTACCGGTATGTGAATGTCTCCCCGGGGTTGATGGGACACTGTGAAATCGACCCGGCCCCGTCCATCCACGGCGTGTTGTGCTGTCGGAGCCCGTGGAAATGCAAAGTCGTGGCCTGGTTCGACATTTCGTTCTTCAGGTGAACCACCACCTGATTTGATGGATATCGTCGTTATTGTGAATTCAGTGCATCAATACATCAAATAACTGGAGATTCTCCAAGTGCGCGGTTATCCCTTTACCTGCTGGCCTTCGTAGACGATGATTGGAGGCCCAGGCAGGGAGCCGTTGTAGAGCAGCACGGCTTTGTGAGAGCCATCTCCGACCTGGATCCGCTCCTCCTCTGTGAGATGCATGCACGTCAATCATTTCAACAAAATCATGGCCATGCAAAAATATCAGTACACGTATATCTGATTTCAAGCATTGAGCCATCAGAATACATAACGAGAGATTTCGTTGTGTATTTCTGAAACCATGGAATCAACTAGGAGGTTTTGCTGAAACATTACCGTGCTCGCTAAGAGCTGTGTTGAGCGCGCAGTCGTGCAAGTGTCTCTTGAAGAAGGTGCCGTTCTCGTTCAGTCGCACGGGGTAAGCCTTGCCGGCTGCGCCGTGGGGGTACACCATCATCGTGTTGTTGTGGGCAAGGACCAGGCGGAACTCACAGGTGTCCTCACTGGCTGGACAGCTGGGTCGGACAGTCGGATCCGCCAGCGTTGCACGGGGCACAGCGATCCAGCCGGTCAATAGCATGACCAAAGTGGTCGGAGAGACGCAGGCAGAGCGTGCCATGGTTCTGTTCTAATGACGGACGAAGTGAAAGTTTATACACTGACCTCCATTTCAATTTAAAGTCGCATGACGGTCATAGTAATTTCGCTGACTATAAACATATACTTCAGTAATCTTTTGTTTATTTTGAGAAATTTTACGGTACTACTCAGCATGACCAGACTGGCCCAACGTAGATTATGCTGTGTGTGCTTTATATATTCATTGAGAATTTTTGTAAAGAAAATTGCTAGACGGATTAATTACCATGTTTTCAGTGGAAGAGTAGTAAGAGGCAGTATATCCTGTATCTTGGTACATGAGAACCAGCTTAATTCTCTCAACTTTGATTCCGATACTTTTGGGGCCATAGAAAGCCAAAGTTACTGCCACTCTATACCACTCGTCCATTTAAACATATCGTTAATAACTTTCGCACAGTTGTACTCCTGACAAGAAGCATATTAATCTACCTGGGCCAACTACGTGTACAAAGCAAAATTATTTCCAGTACACTCGATTAGACATGTTCACAAACACCTTATTGCGTATACACTAAGTTTCAATCCTCTTGGAATTTATCATTGGATTGCTGCAAACGATAACTTATAGTATCTGGAAATATGAATTCTTATACTGTGAATGCTTCCAACCTGTACACATATATTTTATTTTGCCCATTGTTCAACGACAAATAACTGACCCTTTCTGCCATTTTTTTTTCCAAATTTGGAGAGAAGTAAAAAATTTGGTCGAAAATTGACTCGGATGAAACAGGTAGATGATGGACTGATGGTGCCTTTCACCGTCGCCGATTTATACAGAAAGCTGCTCACATCATCATCAGTCGCGATTTGTTTCTAACTAATAACAAATTTACTCCCAATGGGCGTAAATTATATTATTTTGGGGAAAAACGTAGTGACTTCAAAATTTGAGGATGGACAAATTATTACCCCTATGAAATCATTAGGCATACAAATCAGTAAAGGAATTCTGATATTTTTTCAGGGGGTGGGTTACATATATGATACCAGAACAGTTCGTTTCTCCAATTACTGTCCGAAGAATATTTTTTCATTGCAAATTTATAAACCAGCACATGAAACTACACATAGGTTTTTTTTTTTCTAAATAATAACGTTTTTTGTTTTTAGCTTACCGGCCCTTTGGGCCGATAAGCTATTGTCGTGGTATTTCGTCCGTCGTCCGTCGTCCGGCGTCCGTCGCCAATTTTGGCCAATTTTGGCCAATTTTGGATTGTTGATGGCCATTTTCTCAAAAACAGTATGATCAGTTTTGAGATTTTTGTTTTAAAACATTCCCCTCATGTACCTCTATGATGTGTATAGGTTTCGTTGCCCTTGAATCGCCGGTCTGCGTGTGGCGGCCATTTTGATTTTTTGACGGGTCGGCAAAAAAAATTTTTTTTGTCCCAAATCAAGTCACTATTCATTTTGAGCCATTTCCAGCAAAAAAAAAAAAAAAAATTTTTTTTGGCCATTGAAATATTTTTTTTTTTCACCCAATTTTCCTTCATAATGGGAGCTGTGCGGAGTAAACTCATAGAAGACTTCAAAATAGAGCCTAAGTATTGGCACATTCAAATGGGAAATCATATATTGCGGTTTGAGTGATGACCTTGAATTTGACCTTCAATGACCTTGAAAGGTCAAAAACGATGAATTTTGTCTTTGGTGGCCATTTTGTCAAAATCTATTCAGACAGTTTTTCTCAATATAATGTATAAGATTCTCTTTATCTACCTTTGTGATGTGTAATTTGATTTCGTATTATAGTCCATGCAGAAAATGTGTTTCCAGCAACATTTACGAACATGTTTTGACAATTAGAGTTCAAGATCAGTGTCACAACTTATATGTTGGAAAATCAATACTCTGCGTTTCTCATGATTGCCGGTAAGCTACAGCACCCTTGGTGCTATGTTTAAATAATTACCTGGCTAATTCCTTAATCCGATGTCTTCAGTTACAACTAAGTAAACTATTGTCATTAGTTATCCAATATGTAGCATTCAAATATCCTATCACTCTCGACGTAATTGTGACATATAATCAGAATAGACACATCATTGCTTTTTATATGGCTACGGTGTAAATTATTTCATTTCCAGTTCACTACAAAGCTCAATGACACTGTTGTCAGCTGATGTCATGAGGGAGAGCGCACAGTTGGGTGCCCCGAGCACGTGTTTTATGCAAAACTTTTGCCCATAACGAAATCAATTGCAGAGCATCTTGTTAGTATAGCGTGTCACATTCATTAAGTTTACTATCAACAATAGTAACATTGTTTCACGCTCAATTAAGCGACACAGTTGAATATATAGATATTACCAACACCAGTTTCACTCATACGTAATGTTATGTGTGTGCCTAATTTGGAGTTGGTGTAAGCAATAGAAACAATTGAATGCTAACACCACAGGTGTTGTGGCTCCTCTTGTTTGGTATAAATGTCTGCTTGATGGTCATGCTTTTGATATAATAAACCCCATCATGTGTTGATAATTATGTATTTATTTTGGTCAATAAAATGTCTACCTGCAACAAATCACATAGTTCTGCATCATGTGATGCCACATTATAGAGATCTTCAATATGAAGGAATTGAATTTGAATATTGCTTATTTCCATCTCACGTAGTGTTGTGATGAGGTGACATGTGTGATGGCAGATTGAACTGCTGGTGGATGGTGTTTGATTTTGTTTTTTATTTGAGAAACAGAATCTGTAGATAACTCTTGACCATGCGACCCAAATATTTCAAGATTTTGAAAGATTTTTGTTTGTAATAAATATACTGGTGTGCATTGTGCAGTGTCCATCTGGCTATTTCAATCTCCACAATCGTTTTTGAATCTTCACTGTTGAAATTATACAAAACTTATAATGCAAAGAACAACTACTTTATTATTTCAAGTTTATTACGTGCATACATGTACTATAAGCCACATACAACATAGACATGATCACAGACAATGTATTAATCAGGATGAAACATTGTCATTTTTTAATGAAGTTGAACTGTTCACAGCCCCTGCCAGCTCCACATGCTGTTTGCCCCCCTCTGAACCCCCTGTAGTGGCCCGGGTTGCCATGGTGAGCTGTGCCTGACTGGCTGAGGATGTGTCCTGTTTCAGGACCTCTCGGATGGCCATAGTCGCGTAGGTAGATGAAGGTAGAGTGAACTCCACCTTCAGTGCAAGGTGCTGGCCCTCTGTCAGTGTGGGATGGAAGATAAATTCTTGGTACGTTTGATAATATTGTGCATGACAAGTGGTACATTTCATAGTTTTGATCATACCTAATAAGTTATATATATCCATTATGGTATATAATGCAAATACATGCAATTTTGGTTGGACATGCAAACATACAGAAGAATCACCTCTTCAACATATTAAGCATTTAAATACTGTATTATTTTTCTGCTCAGTCAATAATGACACGATATGTAGTGTACCTGGGTTATACTCTGGGAGTTCCATGCCATTCAGTTTCTCCAAGTCACTCAGGACCAGGGAGTCGTTGCCGTTGTTGTATCGCAGCGTCTCCCAGCTCAGGTCCTCAGGCTTGATGAGGATATGTCGGTACTGGCCTCGGAGCGAGTAGTCTCTACAAATGTGCATATTGTGGAGTAAATGGCGACGGTTAGTACATTGAACTGTGTGTAACTGTTTAAATGTTGTATGAATGTATTATATATCATATAATCATGTAATAATGAGTAATATTTGAATGTCTGCAATGGTCAATCGCAGATGTTGGAACTAAAGTTACGGCGAAAAAAAGCTGTCACCAGCAATAATTGTTTCTAACATATTCATATATAGTCACAGACGTAAAAATTGAAGTTCCAATAAGCCAAAGCTTCGAAGCTCCCGTACTTGACTCTGTGTCGGAGGGCGTCCACAGACAGCCCGTCCTGCTCTAGCAGATCCCTGCAGCCCTGGCCGACTGTGTTCTGGGGGAACATGACATCGTACCCAGGCAGAGGCAGCACCACGTCATATATCGTGTAGGTGGAGATGTTCTCCTCAGTCACCAGCTTGGGATGTGTGAATTCCTTCTTCTCAACTTCACCTGATGTTGAACAAATTTGAGCAAAATATATGATACTGTACAGTTCTGAGGCCTTAAAAACTGAACAGTATAATATAGCTTTGGCAAGTACTACACAATGATTACCATTCTTACTAATCCTATTATTTGGGGTTTCACTTTTCCTGTTTTCCCTCAGCTAACAAAAAGCAAGATCCTAATGGTATTACATCCATACTAAAAACCTACCATCCGTGTCATTTTCTGTCTGTGTTTGAGTTTGTGAGTCGAATACAAGGTCGCCAATGATTGGCTGCAGACCAAACTCTCGGACACGTCGAGAGAGCATCTTGTTCCACAGGTAGCTCTGATAAGCATGGATGTACATAGTCCTCTGGTTACGTGGGATCTAGTAATCACAAAAAGCCTTTGCTGGAACATGTGAGGTTATGGATGCGTGCTCAAGTAATATATACAAATGGCAACATATTTAGGTAATGATCTGATATCATTTGACTTTCTGATAATTCTTTATTTTTTCATCATCTGATTAACTTACACATCCCAGAGCGCCGACAAGGTCCTTGCTGTTCCTCTGCTTGAGCCCGTGGAGTAGATGTCGCTCGGGGCAGTGTTGGTTGCCAAGAATATCCAGGGCCTTACCGGCATCACGCTCCGTCCACCAGGAAACTCGCGCTTTGGATATGTTTTCCTTAGCTGTGTGAAAGATGAAATTGAACAACACCATCATCAAATGTAAACCCGCCATGCACATGATCGCATATTACATGTTACAAATTTAGTGTTATAATTGCTATGTCTCAGATTTACAAATGTACTTGCCTCCTTGTCTTGGCTTCATGATCAGTTCTATAGCTTCTTGCCAGTTACTCTTTAATAATTCCCTGGAAATATTTCATACAATATTAATTAGATATTAGAGCCTTCTTAACAATGTATTGTATAACCACTGTTCACACAATCTGTGGCAAAAATGATAGATTCACAAAGTCACCTGCCAACAAGATGAGTGGGCACGGATGACGTTCCAAACCTCTGCATTCCAAAGTAGTTGATAAACCCAACTTCCTTGAGAGAGGTCAAGGCCTGGTTGATCTGGTCTGGTGAACCTGTTACACTTCTGTAACCAAACTACCATAGCAAAATTTGGGCATTACCTTAACCTGATATAATGATTTAATTCATGTACATGTACATATTCAATACACTTGTTACATGTATTAAGCCACTGTGGTAACATAGCAGTGCCATGCAGTTCCCTGGATGCGAAAGTTCCATTCACAGAAAGTTACTTACCGTAGGATTATGACAAAATGGTTTCCCTTCAAATCTCCTAGTTTGAGTGAATTCTTTACATAGCTGGAAAATGTTCCAATACACAGTAATCGGTAAGTCTCAAAATGTAAATGTAAGGTATATAGAACAAACAGATGATAGATGAGTCAAAGCTACAAAAGAATCATTTACTGATGTATTAGACTATCATCTTATTTCACTAACTATGACAATCATATTCTTCCAATGTGGTTCAGACTTGTCCATGTGACTCACCTAAAATTCCCGAGTGCCATACACCGGAGCTTGTGGTTGAGGGAATACAGGCGTGATGAAGGTATTCTGAAGAACACAATATTCTCAAGCTCTGCACGACAACAAATACCAATAGATGTTATTAAAATGCAAATATTCAAAACAATATGGTCAAGCGCTGCCTGTCAGACAACTGTGTTGGTATGCAAAAGATATTTTGGCATCAAACTACATCAGCATTGAATCATTCGAGACCTAGCCATTTATTACCTGTACACTGTCATTTTCTGACAGGTTTTTGCTCTCTTGTCTTTCGTCCCTGCATAAGTCACCATGGAAGGCTTGATGCTATAGGAAAGTCAAACATTTCAAGCTCATACAATGTTATGCAATATACATAGATGCATTTACAAACATATTATATTGTGCATTTCATAAAGCTCTATATTCGAGCACACTATATTTAATTTCATCAACATACAATAGATTCACAGTGGAGAAAAATTGAAACATCTGAGTGATCCCTGACACTGACAAGAGGTACTTAGAGAGTATGTTGACTGCCTCCATCGTGTCCATGTTCTCTTTGTACAGGCAGAACTGACAGTAGTCGGCCCCAGGATGTGGCCATGGCTCATTCCTCTTCACAGGCTGGGACTCTTGTATAAAAATAAATTATCGCAAATGAGGTGGTCAGGTATCTTGGACATAGCAAACAGTTCCCGCTGACACCAGCTGCTTTAAGACAACTACCTAAGACAACTGAACACTCACTGCCCCTTCGGCGATCCTGCCCAGCAGACTTGACTGATGTTGTCACGACGATGACCTTGGCGCCGTCCCTTTCTGCAGTGGAGCTCTCCAGCTGCGGGTACCGCCGCCGGACCGCCTCATGGATCAGAGTCCTCTGCTGCTTGTCACCACCAGCCTGCAATGGCAATAAAGTTTGAGAAATAAACATAGCAATAAGCCCAGCGAAAATGACTTGCCAAAGAAAGCTTCCTGGTTTATCAACATCCATCATAAGCAATATTTCTACAAGAGTATCATACCTGTATCACAACCTCGTCTTCCTCCAGTGAATTGTGAGCCAATCTAGCTAAGTCTTCAACTTGAGATGTGCTCAACACATCTTCAGTGCTTGATTCAACCTTGTCAACCTGGACAATAAAAAGATTATAACATTCAATTTAAACTCGTCCTTCACCAAAAATCCTATTGATATGGATAATAGAGTGGTATGAGAAAGACTCGGGCAATCATTTGCATACCTTTGTGTGCTCTCTTTCAGGCCCTGATGTATCAGTCAGGTGTACTGTCTGTCCACTGAGGTCCACCTCATTCACAAGGAAGTCTGAAAACCTAGAAAGATTGTAAATTACTAGTGTATTAAAAATTTGTTAAATTCATAATGATTAAGTTTCAAGGATCTACATGTATATTTAGGTTACTTACCTCTGTTTAATGATGCCTTGAAAACCCTTGTGTTCACTTATGTATTCTGTGATGCCGACATCACTTTCAGTGACGGGTTTTTCGATGAAGGGTTGTTTCCGAGTCGTTGGAGCTTGTTCAGAGGAAGTTGGAACAGTAGCTGAGTCTGGCCCCGGAGGAGTCAAATTGTCTGTGGGCTGCTCAGTGTGGTCTAGTTTTGGTCGTTTTAATGCGGGCGTGTCATCTGCCATTTTAACTGGAAATTTGAATAACAATACATTATGAATATTCAGAATATATGAAGAGCTGCCTTACATTTTATGATGTAAACACTATCAGGTAAATTCAAACTAATTATTTGATTATATTTAGATGAAAACATACACTATAATACGTTAGTGCCAGTCATGTCAGTCCACTAAACATGTTCAATATTTCAACGTAATTAGTAGATGACCCTGGATGCTAAACATGTTGATTAGCCTTTGGATAGAATTAAGTTCATATTTTGAACATAAGGTGTTGGGAATAAGTTCAAGTTCCAAGACTGCTCATCAGTTTAATAAATGTTACCGATGATCGATTATAAACGGTTGCCACCACACAAGAAGCGACAGATTCACTGATCAGCAAATACCCAGCTTTACTTGTGAATCTGCTGTCACTGTTTGGGTTTACAGTACATGTACAATATGCTGTAACTCTCAATATACTATGATCTACCGTCATGGTGCCATGTTGTCATCTGCCGGTATGTATGCTAGATTAGCATAATTATCCCCAGACAATGATATTTTCCGAACAAAGACTCATATAAATATCTGTTCCCTATTGTTTAACTGTGGTCAACATTCAACATTGTTTATTCATTATTCCCTTTAAAGATAATTCGATCAAATATTTTTGAAATTGATCATCATCAGCTGGTTGGGTTAGAGTCGAAACAACACTAACGATAATACATATACACCTTTTTTGCCTTCATGTGTAGCTTTATAGAAGCATATCCAATCTGTATGCAGGAGGGGATATAGAGGGGATATTACACTGCAGTCTCACCCAGCTGGGAGTCAGATCGTTTCATTTAATGTTTTATGTATGCATCCGATTGAACATGTTGAAACTGCCTAATACTGTGAATAGGTTTTAGCATTTAGGTCTAAAGCCCCCTTTATTTTGGTTTTGATGCCAGGTAGAAATAGCATATGAACAAGAATATATAGATAATAATTCTGCAGCTGAGACAAGACTAGTACATATATACAAGTATACATTGCTGTATGCATTGGTGTATGCATCACGAAGGCAAGAATTGGTGTATGAATTTTTTTTTTCTGATCTATCTATCAGACACATCAATCACAAGCCACTATACATCAGGATCATTTGATGCATGCCTGATGCATGCCATCATAAACTGATGTGTAGCACGGCTTCCATGACATGACATCATTGTGTCAAAACTGAACCGGCTGATGAGAAGGTGGCGAAGTGATGACTTGAACTCGACACGAATCAAAAGCTTAATAGATATCTTCACAGTTGTGAAATCACTTAGTCAGGACCATGAGTCGAGGAGAAATGTTTCTAGCCCTTCCCACTGAATGAAGAATCTTCCTCGCGGCTGTCTCAACAGCAATGAGTGAGAAACCATGTGTAATCACTGCTAAAAGCTAAGAAATTCCCCTCCGGGAACGATAAAAAAAACATAGCACCAAGGGTGCTGTAGCTTACCGGCTATCATGTGAATTACGTAGAATACTGAATACATATAAATTGTTACAATGATGTTAAAATCTATATGTTAAAACATGTTCGTAAAAGTTGATAGAAACACATTTTCTGTATGGACTATAATACGAAATCAAGTTACATCTTGGAAGATTTTTTTCGTTAATGACAAATTTTCACAGACAGTCGATTCAAAGGCAACGAACCTTATACACATCACAAAGGTACATAAGGAGAATCTTATACATGATTTTGTGAAAAACTGTCTGAATAGATTTCGCGAAAATGGCCACCAAAGGCAAAATTCATCGTTTTTTCGACAAAAAAGTTCGTTTTGACCTTTCAAGGTCATTGAAGGTCAAATTCAAGGTCACCACTCAAACCCCAATATATGATTTCCCATTTGAATGTGCCAATACTTAGGCTCTATCTTGAAGTGTTCTATGAGATTACTCTGCATAGCTCCCATTATGAAGGAAAAATTGGGTGAAATTTTCTAGGTCCAAAAAAATTTTCAATGGCCAAAAAAAACCTTTTTATTTTTTTTGCTGGAAATGGCTCAAAACGAATAGTGACTTGATTTTAGACCAAAAAAAAATTTTTCGCCGACCCATCAAAAAATCAAAATGGCCGCCACATGCAGACTGGCGATTCAAGGGCAACGAAACTTAAACATGTCATAGAGGTACATGAGAGGAATGTTTTGAGACAAAAATCTCAAAACTGATCAGACAGTTTTTGAGAAAATGGCCACCAAAATCCAAAATTGGCAATTTTTCGTCAAAAATGGCCGCCAAATCGGCAAAAACGATTCAATCAAAAAAATTTTTGAAAAGTTTTTAGATATTGGCCTAAGGTATGTTATGACAAATTTATGGGGAAATTCATCATGCCAAAGAAAAGTTACAGACCCAGACGGACGACGGACGAAAAACCACGATAATAGCTTATCGGCCCAGAGGGCCGGTAAGCTAAAATCACTTTCATTGAGAAGAAAATTTGAAATACAGCTTTATAAATGTAGCTTTATTATGGAAGCCGGTGGGGACATGGGAATTGGGTTTAAGCAGGCAAAAGCAGGTGTGACCATGGGAATTGGGAAATGGGTTTTGGGAATTAGGAATTGGGTTTTGGGAATTAGGTGCGTTTTTGGCACGAACGAAGGTAGAAAAGCACCATATTGGAACCCAGTCAATACGTATGTTATGATTTTAGCTACTGACGTTTCCTTATTAAACTATAGTTTAACAAGAATTCCTCATAACGATAGTTTAACAAGAATTTTAGTGTGGCTTAAACCCAATTAAAAAATAGTATTTTAACAACATATACTATCTGTTAACTATGGAAAGCAGGTGCGGACATGAGAATTGGGTATTGGGAACTGCGGAATATTAAACCATGGTTTAACACGGAATAGCCCATAGATCTATATACGATGGAGACTTAGGAATTGGGTGTTGGGAATTTCATGGTATTAAACTTGTTTGATCCCACCCCACTCTGCACCGGGGACAGTAAAAGTATTAAACCCATGTCCCCGCCGGCTTTCCGTAGTTAACACTGCGTCAAGGGATAGGTAAATTCAATGGAACGTTTCATTGTGAGTAGCCCCAGGCGACCCAAAACTTTGCCAAAACAACTGTTTTGGGTCGCCTGGGGCTAATTGACCTATCGCCAAAACCCCCAAAAGTTGTCCGAGTTGCACATATTACGTTGGCAAACTTCTCTTTGGCGGCTGGCCAATAATAACGTTTTGCAGAATTCGTCGAGAATGACGTAAAAAGACTCTGACAAACTGGTTTGGCGATAGGTTAAAGTGGGGGTCCAGTCAAAATGAAGTGTCTCAATTTTGAAATGTGAAAAAGTGCAACTCATGGATTAAGGCAGTTTTTACAGAATGTTGATATCTCAATTTGGTTAAAGCTATAATCACTTTTAGAATTGACAAAATTTATTCATTCTGCGATAGCTGTATTTTGTCTATAGAATGAGAAATTGTTCAAATTTGGTTCTGAAAATGTGTATTACGTGCCTAAATTGAGTTTCCAAATGAAGATTTGCATCATTTTTTTTCCTAAAGCGGCCCGCCTTGTGGGCGAGTTCTATACACAGTCTGATGACGTCATTGGTATTTGTCTAGATACTGTGGCAACCGGCAATGTAGGCAGGCCGATCATTCTCTATTCACTGTTTTCATGCTCGATCAACGGCAATTTTCTGAGTATCTGTTGTCGAACTGTGCATATTTCCTATATATTCCCGACTATCTCGAGATGTACTTTCAAGTTTGCGTGACAAAAAAGAATGCTAAATTTGGCTGATTTTAAAAGTGATTCGAACTTTAAAAGTTATATCAACATTTGTGTAGTACTTTCCCGCCAAAATTGACACCTAATTAAGTATTATAATGAGTATTCATGACGTCACACCAGTACTTTAAGATAATTAGCAACATATAACTCTTGATATTTCACCTTTTGTTCACATTTTTTTAGTCTTAACTATTTTGTCGCATTTGGTATTACACTTAATCAGAATTTAATAACCTAATTTCGTCACCAAGTGAACAACGCCCGGAATACTGCCCTTAGCAACGGTGGTTGCTATGGGCCCAAACTTCATGAATATGCTAATTTTTCGTCCAAAATACATTATAACATTCATGTATTTCATTTAAAACATAAAATAAATGCCTTATCATCATGATAACACTCTTTAGTTACGAGCAAAGGTCCCTAGCAACGGCGTTGCTATGGACAGTATCTAAGGGATGGATGGTATGGCGATGTTCGACTACACATATTTATGGTATATTTTTCATTGGGATGCCATACAAGAATATATTTCGTGTTAATATATATAAAGGACACATATTTATCATCCGAATATAACTAATTAAAACAGTTATACATAATTAGGTGTTAATTTTGGCGGGAAATAATTTGAATAAATCATCATAAATTTGGAACCAATTAAGATATCAACATGCTGTAAAAACCACGTTAATTCACACGATTCACTCCATTTTCCTGTGCCAAAACTAATAAATTCCCTACTATGACCAGACTCTATCTTTAATTGTGAGGAGTCATATGGCTATGGGCGATAATAAAGTACTTTCAATAATTTGATCATTGAGACAATTTGAGACCACTGATGTAATCATGTATTTATTATAGGGAAGTCCTTGAACAAAAAGGAACATCTTACTCTTGATAAAATGGCAATTACGTGATAAAATAATGAAGAAAGCGGATAACAAATGCCAAAAATTTAAAAAAAAAACCCAGAAAACCCTTACAGTGTTTCAGAATAACAAGATTCCTCCTGTGAAAGTAAAGTATCTCCAAAAACGTAATGTGGGTCCCAAATTACAATTCAATACAATTCAATAAGTTTATTTCAACATCAACATTGACAAGTACAATTCCACAGAGTTACATAAAAAAATATAGATGTTGAAAGGGAATGCCAAGGCTTATAAAGTTGCAATTCCCAAATTAAAAGTTACAATATTTTTAAGTACACATGTTCAAAACCAATAAAAGATAAAAATACAGATAAAGATACATGAAAAAAAATAAAAATAAAAAATAAATAAATAAAAAGTAAAGTAACAAGTAAATAGATAATACTGATCAATACTATTACTATTAGTAACAGCTCAATACAAAATGTCGGGTGAAATGCTATTTATACTATACTAGAATAACAAAAATGCTGTAGTAATCTGAAATGTATAATTGTTTGAGTTTACTTTTGAACGTTTTTACCGATTGAATTTTATGTAGTGCTTTGTCTAGATTATTCCACATTTTTACACCTTTAATACCGATAGTCATGGAGCGGGTTTTAGTTCTACAATATTTCACATTGAAATTTCTATTGGCACTTGACCGTGAATTATAATTATGGACTTGATGATTGTCAGTGAACATTTTTTTAATATTAACAGGCAATAATTTGTTGTGAGCTTTAAAAACCAGAATCAAAGTTTTTAAATTAACCACATCTTGGAACTTAAGGCACCTATATTTAACAAAAATTGGGTCTGTATGTGCTCTGTATTCAGCTTTGTCAACAATTCGTAAGGCACGTTTTTGCATTATAATGACAATTTTGTTAATCTAGAGACAAATGTGTTACCCCATATTTCACTTGCGTAATTTAAAGGGCCATGGACACGAAAAAGTGACTTGTTTTAATAATGAAGTTAAGCATCTACTGAGTATGTAGACAACAGAAATGGTATCAGTTAGGGCTCGGGTTGTCGAGAAATTGACCTGAAAGCTGTTGCGAGAGATTATTGGCATTTTACGTTCTTTAATTGTGATCTGTGACGTCACGGGGGAACGACCGCGCTGGTAACTTAGACGTTTGTCGTTTGCAGGTGGTTGTTTAATTGCGGGTTTTTGGAGGGATTCCATTCATCACTACTATATCAACAGGTATGGGAATTTTGTAATTATGCAGCATGGGTAACCGTACGTAGTGTCGGCGAAGGTTCTACACATCGGGAAGGTGTCAGCCTTTTCTACTTCCCGAATGATCCATGGCATAGCCAGTTTACACAGGCCTACATATAGGGCCTACGCTCAATAGCTTCTAGAGCTGTCTGTAGTTCAGCGATATGCGTATCGTGATGTAACTTGACAAACGTATGCCAATATTTTTGGCAGGTCTACTTTACCTGGGAATCAAACGGCGATTTAATTCTTTCAGCTCAAAAAAGCTAGCATTATCAGAGCCGTAGGCCTATAACAGGCCAACTAGGCCTAGGGGGTGAAATTTTAGGCGGGCGCCATTTTTCAGGGAACTTTTTTACGCAGATTATCGTTGTTGTTGAATCGGAATACGATCACACATACAATGATATTCTGCCAATAACCCCCCCCCCCCCACCACCACCTCTCTCTCCTAAAATCTTGAATCCTAATGAAAGCTAATGAACCCGCCACAACCAGGCGCAGCGAGCGTGTACGAGAATTGGGGTGGGCTAGACGCAGGTTATTTTGAAAATAAAAAAATCAACTGTTGCCGTAAAACAAACAAATCCAGTACGTTACAGTATATTGAACAGTGTGATTTTCCTGTTAAAAAAAACATTGCAAATATATATCTAGACATAAATCCCCATATTCTTCTGCTGCTTATAAATGCCATATTCTTCTGTTGTTTAAAAAATCCCTTGAAATGAATGATCTAAAAATCAAGGTGACAATGTCTAAATCTGGAACATGATCTTGAATTCAGATAATTTGCATAAAAAACTCATTGTCTGAGAAGTTCAAAATTGAAATCGGGAGCGTCACAGAATGCTCCTGCGCATTTAACGAATGAGGCTTCAGCTGCTTTTGGGGCCCCTGGGCGGGCCCCAAATCACCGGCCCTGAGTCCACACTCGAGTCCACATTTTCTGCTTAATTTGGGTTAAATGGTGCAATCCTTTGAGAGCAGCATTTTTGTGTGAAAAAGGCTACACCCCAACGTCTTCTTATGGGTCTAGCACACAGTATGCTTCTAAACGGGAATCGATCCCTGAGCTTTCAGTTTTTGGCTGACATGTTGTAGAAAAACGGTGTGGCAGAATTTTTAAAATATGAGTAGCCTACGTGTATTGTGTATATCGATACGAACACCAGAAACTACGGACATGGCCCTACATCTCAATGAGGGGTTAGTGGGTCGAACCAGAGGAGAAGGAGGGGGTGCGTTGGCCTAAACGGACAATATCAGAGTTCTTACTGTAATGAACCCGATTCAATATGCAAAAGAATCGATATTTGAGCGTTTGTTTCAGTCGAGGTCGAAACTGTGATTTTGTTAAAATATTGCCAAGATCATTCCCACTATAACACACCTATATCCTTATTTTCAGGTTGGTAGTACTTGTTATATGAAGGTAATGCGTATAAACTAAATATCGATTGATATTGTATTGCTTTCCAATATATAAATGTAGAAGAAAGCAAATAATTAATTTATAGGCCTCACAACGAGATTTCTCGAAACTAATTGGCATACCATTCTACAGTATAACCATTATGCCTGATCACAGAGTAGGCCTAGCATTACATGTAAATTTCCGCCAACAAACAAGTCAATCATTTGTCTAATCGCTGGCACATCGAAAAAATAATGTAATTATACCAGTGTTAATATAATATCGGACACATTCATTTGAATATCTATTTATTACGCCCCCAACCTAACCCCCACCCCTCCCGCAAGATCGCATCAAGGTTTATCCTGTCTGGATTTTAACCTGCTGGGAAGAAGGGTGTGTGTGTGTGCTGGGTAGAGGTTTTACGTGTTAATCCCCCATGTCACTCACAGTATTGGATGTATGTGTGATAGTTTACCGTCTGGATTTTAACCTGCTGGGAAGAAGGGTGTGTGTGTGTGTGCTGGGTAGAGGTTTTACGTGTTAATCCCCCATGTCACTCACAGTATTGGATGTATGTGTGATAGTTTACCGTATCATATCCATAATTTCTACTTTGTATTTTGTATCTCATTTGTAGGCCTACTTGGCATGCATGTTTAGCTCTAGCGAAACATTGTACAACTGGTGTGAATCAGATCCCGATTGGATCGTGTATCTTTGAGCCCCCACCACAAACAGCCTGAAACACATCTTCGTCATACAACCAACCAAACCCCCCCCCCCCCCTCACCCCAGCCCTAACCCCGTTCATCAATGCTTTGTTTACGGAAGCCCAGATAGGACATTTGCCCCGATAGTTTATCTCGCCTCGGCGAACTGTTATCTCGCCTCGGCGAACTGCTAACTCGCCTCGGCGAACTGCTAACTCGCCTCGGCGAACTGCTAACTCGCCTCGGCGAACTGTTATCTCGCCTCGGCGAACTGTTATCTCGCCTCGGCGAACTGTTATCTCGCCTCGGCGAACTGTTATCTCGCCTCGGCGAACTGCTAACTCGCCGTTTGTAAGGATTACATAACTGGCAACTTAGTAGTTGGCCTCGGCGAACTGTTAACTCGCCTCGGCGAACTGTTAATTCGCCTCGGCGAACTGCTAACTCGCCATTTAGGTGTGTTACACAACTGGCATTTTAGTAGTTGGCCGAGGCGAGTTAGCAGTTCGCCGAGGCGAGTTAACAGTTCGCCGAGGCGAGATAACAAATGGCCGAGGCGAGATAACAGTTCGCCGAGGCGAGATAACAGTTCGCCGAGGCGAGATAACAGTTGGCCGAGGCGAGTTAGCAGTTCGCCGAGGCGAGTTAGCAGTTCGCCGAGGCGAGTTAGTAGTTCGCCGAGGCGAACTTAACTTATGGGGCAAATGTCCTATCTGGGCTTCCGTATTTGTCCCATACAAAATTGCAACCACTTCCCAGCGTCAAAGATTCTGTACAGAGAATCTTTTCCCCCGTGACGTCAGAAACGTCATTTTACGTAAAAAGATGCTGACCGCTCTCCACGTGGAATATCGGCCTTCGGACCGCTGTAGATCTCATCTGTGTGTTCAGAAAGGCTCTATTTCCGTCTGTATGCATATATATATGAATACTATTGCATGTAGAACAATTTAATAATCACATCAAATATCATGTCCATGGCCCTTTAAGTAAGGTAAAATTAAGGTGCAATACAATGAATACAAACTAGTACTTGGCAATATATACTTAACTTTGTACAATACAGATATGTTTTTTGATACCTTACAACAAACAGTGTTCACATGATAAATCCAAGACAATTTGTCATCAATTTGTACCCCTAAGAATTTAGTGTTATGAACTCGATCTATTTTAAAGTTCGAATCACTTTTAAAATCAGCCAAATTTAGCATTCTTTTTTGTCACGCAAACTTGAAAGTACATCTCGAGATAGTCGGGAATATATAGGAAATATGCACAGTTCGACAACAGATACTCAGAAAATTGCCGTTGATCGAGCATGAAAACAGTGAATAGAGAATGATCGGCCTGCCTAGATTGCCGGTTGCCACAGTATCTAGACAAATACCAATGACGTCATCAGACTGTGTATAGAACTCGCCCACAAGGCGGGCCGCTTTAGGAAACAAAATGATGCAAATCTTCATTTGGAAACTCAATTTAGGCACGTAATACACATTTTCAGAACCAAATTTGAACAATTTCTCATTCTATAGACAAAATACAGCTATCGCAGAATGAATAAATTTTGTCAATTCTAAAAGTGATTATAGCTTTAACACCATCAATTAATATTTCCTGATTTATACTTTTCTTGATACCATCAAAAATCATATAATTTGTTTTATTTATATTTAGAGAAAGTTTGTTTACTTTAAACCATACACTGAGATATTTTAGTTCACTGTTAAGTACATTTGTCACTTCTAAGTGACTTTTACCTGAATAAAACACATTTGTGTCATCTGCAAATACTATGAATTTTAATTTGTTTGAGATATTACACATGTCATTTATATACAAAAGAAATAATATTGGACCAAGAATGGAACCTTGAGGAACACCACATCTTAATTGTTTTGTTTGAGATTTGACATTATTGTATATGACATATTGTTGTCTATTATGCAGATAATCTGTAATCCATTTTGATGCTACACCTCGAATACCATAGTGGTGTAATTTTTTAATTAAAATATGATGATCAATTGTATCAAATGCCTTCTTTAAATCAATGAAAACACCTGTTGTAATTTTTTTAGAATCCAAATTTGATGATATATCTTCAACTAATTCCATCAGGGCAAGGCTGGTAGAGTTTTCTCTAAATCCATATTGACTATCATATAACGAGTTGTTTGTTTTCATAAATGATACTAACCTGTTATAAAATAATTTTTCTAGTATTTTTGAAAATTGTGGTAGTAATGATACAGGTCTATAATTTGAGAAGGTATGTTCGTCTCCGCTTTTAAATAAAGGGATAATTTTAGCAATTTTCATTTTGTCAGGAAAAATTCCTGACTCAAAGGATATGTTACAAATATGACACAATGGTTTTACAATTTCTTTGATGGTATGTTTAACAATGTGCATATTAATATCATCAAAACCACAGGAATTTTTCCTGCGGAAATTTGAAACAATTTTTAAAATTTCATCCTCAGTAATAGGGTTCAAATACATCGATCTCGCCACACTATCACCGAGAAAACCAGAGTAGCTTCTGTCTGGGCATTTATGTATTTTTTCAGCAAGTGTTGGACCAAAATTTGTAAAAAAAATCCACAAATTTATCAGAAATGGTTTTCTTATCAGATATGCATTTATCATCAACAATAAACCTGTTTGGTAGTTCTTGTTTTGGTGGTCTTTTTTTAATTGCTTCATTAAGTATTTTCCAAGTTTGTTTTATATCATTTTTACAGTCCGCTAGTTTTGAACAATAATATGACTTTTCAGCACAACGCAGAATTGAAGTTAACTTGTTTTTGTACCGCTTATATTTTGTTTCCGCTTGCACACTTTTATACCTGATGAATGATTTATATAGTAAATTTTTCTTTCTACAAGCATTAATCAGACCTGATTAATTCAACTAACTAAGCAAAGAGTATGTTACCCATATTAGATCTACCCATTTATTTTTTTAATGGTTGTGTGGGCCTATATTTACGGTTGTTGATTTTTACCATAATAATAAGCAAAAAAAAAATTGCAACACGGCTCAAAAGTTTTTTGCGTGGCGCGCTATATATGTTTCCGCCGCCACACATGCATATAGCCTACTAGATCTAGGCCTATATTAGTTGTTATCTTAAATCATCATGATCTACCCGACGCTATTACAGTCCTTGTGTAAGCACCGGGATGATACTGAGCAAACAATATAAATATGTGGCTCCACTTAGCACCAGACTCTTCCCAGCACCCGGTCGATGGGGCAATTCCCAAGGAAGGTCACCTTGGTTGGACCACTGGTCGATGATCCAGCTGGTGGTCTACGCCCTTGGATTCACCCTCTGGGAGCGGGAGGGAGCTTTAAAGCGATGCATTTTATGTGGAATGGGGCTTCCCGTACTCCAGTCCATGAAGTCCAGCATTCATTCAGAGCTTAAGGTTCGCTCCTCCCAAGCAAAGGCTACAGGAGAAAAGAGAATGTTTTCCTCGCTACCTGGAGTCTGGAGTTCTGGGATTGCGACTAGTAGAACTCCCTGTCCTCCGGCAGGCGCCTGTGCAGCCAGACGCCTCGTAGTGAATGCGTACCGTTGTATCTTCAATCTCTGCCAGCATCAAATGGGATGTACGTTGTGGACGATGTTCCTGGGTCAGTAAGACTGGCGCAAGAGAGCGTTTGGTCAAGAATTGGACCATCATGTGAAGGCTCAGAGTACATTGCCTAAGAGAGTTCCAGGATCCCTTCGCAGGTCATTAGAAATCGAGGGTGCTCTAGGCATAGCAGAATGGGGATCAGACACGATTGCCCCCTTTTGACTGCTGCCATAACAGACATGGAGTGGGCATCTCACAATTCAGTCTTCCTAACTCAGCGAGCCAGGTGCCTGATAGCTGGGGATAGTTGATCATCCTTTCCTACCATGACCTGTGATGGCCTGGAAGAATATCGACTTCAATGTCATCGCTGCCACTCATATTGAGTAGTGATAACAGGGGCCATATCCCAGCCAAGCTGAAGGCAAGGAATTGTAAATTTGACAATTGCATACGGCGGTCAGGCCATTGCTTTGTGTTATTTGATCTCAGATAAGCATTCAACTATATTGTTTATGTCTAGATATATATATTAAATTTTTGTATTCAGTAATGTTTAAGTCAATATTCATGCAGTATGCAGTTTGTATGCAGTTTTGGGATGTAATAAATGAGAGACCACTGACAGTGAATGGACCACTGCTAGGACTGGATAGGTCTACTCATGCATAACACCTTCTGTGTGGATGGCAGCCATATTTCCAACTCATGGGAGCCAACACTAAAGAGGCCCTGCAGATCCACAAACTCGGAAGCCCTGCAAATTCTTTACATGCTTTAAAAAAAACCAAAAACAAGTTAGTGAACATGGGAACCAACACTGTCAAAGAGGCCCTGCAGAACCACGAACCCGGCATCTTTGCAGATTCAATGCCCAGTTGGACCATTAGGGAGCAGAATTAGCTGCCAGATAGTTCTGTGAATGGTCCGAGTCTTCAACCTCTCAGTAAAATTCCACTGAAGTATGAGTCTTGCCCTGTAAATAAAAGGAGCATCCATAGCACACATACAATCATGTGAACGATAGTGGCATAGGAGTCAAACAATGATGGTGACCACTCAATCAGAAGAGAAAGATATATCCAAGCCGGCAGCTAAGCCCAGGATCAGCAATACTGAGTCACGTTCGATGGCTCCCACATCATATCAAGCCTCGATTACCAGTCATATCCTCATCAGCACAATTTCACGCTATGAAGAAGCTTAGCTCACACCCGTTCTTCTGAGGTGTCTCTTGCACTCATACACACAAAATATACATTTAATTAAATAGTCATTCAGGAGTGTATTCCACACAACCTTAGATGATTTTTTTGTAAACCTGTAATGTCTAGGGTGTGTGCGTCCCACTAAGTGGCAAAACACAAAATCATCTTGATTCTGGTGGACCAACGTGAACTGACTGTGGGCCCACCAACAGAGCAGCGGACACCGGAGGTAGGGGACGTTCTCCCGACCCTAAATGTGGACTTGACACTCGGATAAAGAGTAGCCTGCATGAACAGAGTCGCTGAGGCCAAGGGCTGGACCTAGGGTCTGGTTGAGGCTGCTCCCAAACTGAAAGAAGTCACAGCAACTATGCTTGGTGCAAAGGCTTGCCTGTGCTTTTACTCATTGAGTGCACTCTGGATTAGCCTCTGTTCCCTCTCGGACAGCATCTCCGAAGAAAGCTCTTGAAGAGTTCACTCAGCTGGTCATCCATATCATGGAAGGGCTGTCTGCATCATGGCCAAAATTTGTAGAGGCGAACCCCTGTGGCGGAGGCAGATGGTATGTCCCTTGTGTCTCACTTTCACAGAAGGGCGGCACTGGCAGAACCCTACTCCTCGCTCCCGAGGGAGTGAAAGGAAAGGGACCCGCCAGCTCCGTCATCTGGACTTGCAGTGTGTGTTCTTCTCTGGACCCACCTACCATGCCAAGCACAGAAAAGTCAATGGACAGGAGTCTAAATAGCAACCCAGGTTGCGGCCCTTGCAGGCTAGACTTCGCATCTGGTGACGTGGTGGCAGACGCCCCATGAAACTGGGGTATGTACATCCGCGCCATTTATCATGGAAGTGGAGCTCGTGTGGGCCGGCTCTCAGCTGGCTTGTGAGCAAGTGCTGTTTGCAACGTTGTTTTTGTTCATCGTCCGGATTGACTCAAAGGGGAGAGGTAAATCTCCCAGGGATGAAGGTCCAAAGCAGGTACGTGGTAGGCTGCAATGGGTACATCAGCGAAATAACTAATCCTGGTCATGGCACCAATGTACCATTTGAATGCCGGCTCTCTAGGGTGTGTAAGTGGCACGGTCATCGCCGGCACCCAGACCAGGTATCATACTTTGGTTAATATATACCAAACATGTAGCCCAGAGTTTTCAAGACCAGGAGCCATTGAAGTGGCTCCCAGTACATAAGCATGGGAATGTGTTACTTTCCAGCCTGCTGATGGTCCACAATGGGATTGGAATCCCAGATAACCCAACGGAGTGCCAGAGCCTACATGTAGGTACGAACCGTCCCAGGGCGAGACAACTTTCCTCCTTAGTCCCTCATGTAAACTGTCCCCGGGAGCCCTAGGGCCCACCTACTCTGATCTGGAAAAACAGGAGCTCCACCGTCACACTCTTAAGGAAACTCACGAGACAACTCCTTGAATCCAAGCTGGCTGGCAGTATTTATCCTGCCAGCCCACGAGCGCGAGGGTATGATGTCATCAACTGGCATGAAACTAGTGTAGGGCAAAAATCAGGAGCCATTGAGCCGGACTGGGTAAAGTCGGACCTGGCACTGTACTCATGGACCGTCAAAGAAAAGCTGGCACACATCACCACAGTATCTCCAGACAGCGGCTGGAGTGTGGAATGCGCTACGTGGTATCTCATCTATGCCTTGAAGTCTGCTGATCTCAACGTGCTTCTCCACAAGCGTGTAGGGAAGTGAACTCCACTACAAGGATGAAGTCCTCAATACAGAGTCCGACATCGGAGAGGGGTGGGCCCACTACTTTGGAGATTTAGCCACCCCCATGTCAACCAATACTTCGATGAATCACACTACAGGCTCATGTCTTCAGCCATGGCGCAGCTGATGGCCTCCTCAATCCCTCTCGACCGGGTCACTGAGACTGAAGTCAGCTTGGCAGTTCGTCATCTCAAGAAAGGCAAGGCGTCGATATCCATAGTATCAGCGCGGAGCATGCCATCTACGCAGCCGACTCTCTGATCCCCATCATTGCACTCCTGTTCAACTGCATCCTCGGCTCTGACACTGCCTCAACTGTCCTCAAAGTAGGACTCCTCATCCCCCTGCTCAAAAAGGCTGGCAAACCACGTCATCTCCCAACCAACTACAGGGGCATAATAGTGATCTCCATCATCGGCAAACTGCTAAAGCTTGACATCCTGGGTTGTATCCGGGTGCTGTTCACCCAGTCACAGTTATCACTCCAGAAGGGGTTCACTGAGAAGGTCTCTCCGCTGTATGCAGCCCTCCTTGTCATGGAAGCCAACCAGGAATACCAGGACCAGGGTCGAGATCTGTGCGTCATTCTGCTAGATGCGGAGAAGGCCTTTGATCGGGTATGCCACAGTAACCTGTTTGTGAAGCTCCACCGCCTTGGTGTTGCCAGCCACATCTGGAACGTCATGAGGGACTGGTATGCAGGATCCTCCAGCTGCGTGTGATGGAGGGGATTCCTGTCTTAGCCATTTGATTCCTACAAGGCACGATCCAAGGTGGCAGCCTGTCACCCCACTGCTTCAAGGCCGACCTAAACGATATGTTACTTGAAGTGGAAGAGAAACACTTGGGAGCCACTATTGGTCTGCTGTGCTGCCCCCACGTGCGCCGATGACGTGGCCATCGTTTCACCTGTCTTGCACTCAGAGCTGCTCCCACTGCTGTCGTGGAAGACCACTCTAACAGAGACCGACGATCAGTGAACGACTCTAAATCAGCAGTCCCTCTGTACTTGAACGCTCGACACTCATTGATCACTGACATCGACATGCCTCTCACACTGGATGGCTGCCCCCTCCCTATTGTTGACTCCGCCACCCACCTTGGAGCCCTGCAGAGTCCTGCCTCGGATCTGAATGCCTGGAGAGTAATAGAACATATCTCCAGCGGCTCAAGGACGTTGTATGCGCTGTTTGGAGCTGGATTACACGGGCAAAATGGACTGAATCCTGACTCCACCAGGAAGATCTGGGTCACCTACATCCTGCCCCATCTTCTGCATGGATCGGAGTTGTGGCTTCTGGAAACCAAGCACGTCTCCAAGCTGGATGAGTTCCAGAGACAAAAACTCAAGCAGCTCCAGGGGCTAGCTGCCCGGACGCCCAGTGCTGCGGTATTATGACTCATCGGTGTCTGTCCCATCCAGGCTGAAATCGATCGGCAGTTATTGACAGCATTCAGAAACATACATGTTGCAGCTGCTCCACACTCCATAGAACACCGTGTGAGACTGAGACAGCTTGCAGTTTAGCCACTCGCGTCCAGAAGCTGGTTTGCCAGAGTGGCAAGTACCCTCCGGAAGTACGACCTCCCATCGGCCCACAACATCCTGGCTAGTCCTCCAACGAAATTGGCATGGAAGATCCTCATCACAAGGAAAATTGATGACATCTGTGAGAAGAACATCATCGAAACTGCCTCCCCCCAATCCTCGATGCACTCCTGTGGTCGAACAGCCAGCCCTCCCACAGAGACACAGTCAAGGCATACATCAAGGACATGTATAGTACCTCACCGGCACTTATCGGCTCCAGGCGCATGAGGCAACGTACAACTAGGGGTACGTCAACATGCCTTCGGCCTGCTATACATGTGTGCAGTCAGGGTCAGAGGACAGGGCCCACTTACTGCTGAGTTGCCAAGCACTTCACCAACTTCAAATTAACGAAGGATTGCTCTCTGCATGCCTCAGTGAAGTCGGCGTATCCTGGGACCATTTGGACAAGGAGGACAGGATCCCTGCTAGATCCAAACCACATCCCTGAAGCTCGATCTTCAGGGGGAGACACTGATGTGGTATCCAGAGCAGAGAAGATCTCTGTGGACTGGGTGTTCAGCTTGCATGTGCTCTGAGCCAAATTGCTCAACCTCTCCAACCGGCTAATAGTATTCGGCCAACCGTAATAGCCCTCCAACCACCGTTATAGTTGCTTTGACTAGACACCACTGCACGACCTGATCGCGGACCGGTTGTTCTTAATATGATTCTTTTAGAAAGGACGTGAATTTTAGCGGAACTATTTTACGGATCGAATCTTACAGTGCATTGATAACTTTTATTGGAACTGTATCAACGATACACACCACCGATTTTAATCGGTGCTCCCACCTGGGAGGAGACTACACAACAACAACAACAATCGTCACATGAAATTAGTTTTTTTTCCATTTTTTCATACTAAATCTGAAATTGGATGATGAGCTTCGATTTACTATTGGTGTTGGTAGTATGTAATGTATATGTTAATAATTATATTGGTGAGTCAATTGGTTGGTGACAAGAACAGTAGGTACGTAAATATCATAAGGCAATACACAAAATCATTTTGCTTCTGGTGTTTCTCCGTGTGCTCGCGAGGTGTCACTGTCATCGCTTGTACCTTGCGCATGCGTCTTGGCCCAACGTGAAAACTTCGCGATGAGCTCCCAAATTAACAGAAAAGGTGAATTTTCAGTAATTTCTCACAAGTTTATCAATTGATTTTGTGAAAGTAGTATATATCATTATGAAATATCAAATGTCGTTTCAGTTTTGGCCAAACAGGCCCGGAAGAAACGGTCCAAGGCGAAGCAACGACACCGAAGTGATGACCAGCATAACAAGAAAAGGTGAGTTTGTCAGATGTTTTGTCAACTGCGTGTTCATGCCTTGTGTTTACTCGTTTTGGCGCGATTCGACCAGTTTATAAAATGACAAATTTTGAAATGTGTCAGGTTCCATGAGTGTTTGTCTATTCAAGTTCGAGATCCGATCTTGAACACTACCCAATCTGCAAATTACAAAATACAGTCATTCATTGTCAATGCCAATGTCATGTCATGTCATGCTCACTGCCACTGGCACAGGCATGTTCACTCAGTAGAAACTAGAAATGTCATCAGACAGGGCTCGTTTCACTAAGACTATGTAACCGGGTACCCGTGACGGCCCTACTCGATATCAACGAAAAAATTGACGAGGAATTAGGTGTTAACAGGTTAATGACAGCTCTTTATGATCTTGGTGAGCCCCTGGTTATGAAAGTGAATTCACGCGAGTAGTGATGAATTCGTATTTCGTAACATAATTTTAAACTGTTGAGTGACAACTGGTCACCAATAATTAGCAGGAGAGTTATCACTTGTCAGTTGTTGTGACATATTTTGTTGTATATTTGCAGTGACCCACATTTATTCATTTGATCCATTCACAATGACACATCTTTCAATTGCGAAATGTGCCATGATTTGATGATTGTGATTTTCATGATTACATGAAATTTGGAGCATGTTAGTTTTTCTTTCCTTGATTTGTATGTTGTATCGAGTTTTTTCATTCAGCTTGTATGTTCATGTATATGATGTGTCCTGACCAGTGTGCATCAATGTTTCTAATTTGGAACTCTTCTGATTACAGGAAGTTGGATTTGGTTATTGATTCATTTCAGAAGAATACCCAAAACAAGTGTATACAACTGTATGTATTACTGTTGGAAAAAATCAAAACGACTATATAATGTACATGCAAGAACAGTGATACAATATGATCTAAAATGCTAAGGCAGACATTCAACGACTTAACATGGCATGCATGCAGTTTGTGTACACTTGTATGTTGTGTTTATTTATGCTGTTCTTTATTTGTTCTGTAGGATAAGTTTCAAACACCTGTTCTGCGTTTCATACACTGACATGCAAACTTGCGGAGTACATGTGCATGTAAATTGTAATTATTGTCCCGTGAGATCCACTCAGAAAAAAGTAATTGAAGACTTTTTTAAAATCCATTTAATTCATACCACATTTAATGGTTTGGTGGCGGATGAAAACATACAGGTCCTGCTGTAAACTGATAAAAGGTTTAAACAACCAATTACTGACTTTTGGATCAGACTATTCGGTGGTATAGACTTTTGGCAAGCTGACTTTGTGAAAATTCATTTTGTAACTGATGTGGCATTGTGGTATTCATGTTGCTAGTCAATGTGCACTAGTCCCAGTTCATTTTGGTGAGTTTTGAATATTCAGTATAATTATTACTAGTATTCATTCATAAGCAATTTCTGTTTCTATTACTGTCAGTGACACATGTGTCGATGCATGAAGTCTGCACAATTCCATTGCACTCAGTGGAATAACTGCTGCTCAAAATTCTTGCCTATGGTTATGAATATAATAATATAATAACCGTGGAGCTTGTAACCTTGAGCTGTGCGGAGAGATAACATTGTGGTGCCACGCCATTGTTTGCCAAGTTGCCGCTTCTCCGACAGTTTTATCTGGATAGATCTTGATACAAGTACATATAGCCATCTCATCAGCTCCTCCATGTACCCTCAGATTGCGCTCACTCATCGCAAAGTGTATGTTTGTATTTTGGTATGGTTTTTGGTGCACTGGGCATAGCTTTCACATGTTACCGTAGGAGCTGGCATTCGAACAAAGAATTGTGGTGTGCTTTTACAGTGATAGGGGTATCATCATTTGCACATAAGTAATCCTATGTATAAGAATAATATATCATCCACAACTTTACAGCAATTTATTTTATTATCAATAATAGTCAGGCTCTTTTAGAGTTCATCTTCTGGTGGATAAACTGTAGGATTCAATATTACACATGTTCAGTACTGAATGTTATCAAATTTATGTACCTGTGTGTGACATCATAAATCATATATCCATATAAATGAATTTGCATAGTAGTTGGCATACATGTACTGTAGTCATGAGGAAGTTGATCACATATTATTGCAATCACATATTCTGTTTTGATCACCACAATTTTGGTTACATGCAGTCACACTTATGTGTTTGTTTATTTGTACTTGGCTGCAAATTTGTTACAGTTTGTACAGCACATGTTTACAAGTTTTCACCGTTCAGGTACATGTAGTTGGACACTTTTTTATTCAGACTGGCACCCAGCGCCCTGCCAATTTTATCCTGTCAAGGGTAACAGTGATGCTGCTGTAGACCTGCAAATGGAGCCCTGAGGGGCTTTTACTTATGGAAGGGAAAAGAGACGCTGCTCACAAGTTTTGCCATGAATACAGATGATGCCAGCGGTGAAGATTTTGCCAGTAGTCCCCATGGATGAATCTTACTCTAGACATCGGCCGAAATTGTCAGTTGCGAGATTAACTATGAACCAGTACATGTCCGATCACTGCACAGATAGTCTAGACATTGTGTAATTTCCAGTATGACACTCTTTGATCCAAAATCATAGTTGTAAACGCTTGAAAATCTAAAGCAAATTCCAAGAAAAGAACAAGTATTTCTATGCACAAATTCACCTCACAAATCATCCATGGGGAATATGGAAATGCATATGTCATGACTTGATCACACCATTTGAGATCTTGGAATTCCACTTTTACGTGCTGAGAAGTTTCACTTTCGTGTAATTCGTAAGAATGCTACCTGTTGTATATTAATATATAAACCATAATAATACTAGTATTCATTCAGGTAGATTGAGAATATGCTACCAGTAGAACAATTCACACTAACGCTATCCATTCTAACGTATCGTACCATATCTGAATCAAATCATAATTTGTGATACTGGTTATGAATTATGATGCTATACGTTTTCTATGCAAAAAACTACAGGCTACTGGTAGTTCTATACATCACACTGTCAGTTTGGCTGCTTTCTAAACCTGTCTAAAACTGCAGACCGGTATTTGGATGTTGCCCAACAACCAGTCAGGCCTCAAAGTGCTCGACAAAACTGATTTCCTGATATTTTGCTGAAGCTCCTCGTTCATACCTGCAGCTTCGCCATTAGGGAATAGGCATTACATAAATACCAACAAGGCAGCAGACAAATGAAAATTTGCTGTGTAATTTGTGAAAGTATGGTCGCTTCCATAAATCCGCTGGTCAGCTAAGAAATCAGAATTTGTCAAGTGGCGGAACCTGAGAGTTAGTGAACTTGTTTAGCACATAATAGTAATATCTATGTGTATCTTTGTACTTTTTGCTGAACTTTTATGTTGAAATGAATCATGAGAAAAATATTCTTTTAGCCGTGTCAGTTTGTACACTTCGCAGAAATTATTTGCAAAAGCTTCTGTGAGCCACACTTCCTTTGAATGCTTCCAAAATGTGATAAGATTGGACAACGACTTCATTGGAGCCTCTGAATTGATCCCTTTGTGCTATTGTTTTGTCTGAACATTCACTTAGGGACTCTTAGGGCCTGATATCACATCCGAGATTGAGCATGTAGAGTGGTGTGTCACTTCACTAGCGGAAATACTTATTCACCTCTGCAAGTACTGTACTGTATGTGACTGTGTGTGGAAATGTTTTACATTCATGTACATGTACACTGTAGTAGCCTACTACGGTAGTAACGCAACAGATACAACTTTATTCACAGATTAAGAAAATTCTATGTGTTAATATTTCCTTATGGGTTTCTGATCGATGTCATAGATTAAACTGTTGGAGACTTTTATATCGGTACAATTTCTCTGACTGAACACATTGTTTTCCCATTGGAAAGTGCAAATTTATCGCGAACAAATAGTTTTACATAAATGCATGTAGAACTATCAGCATTCGTTATACCTGAGTGCATTCTATGGGAACACATATACACGTTCTGGTCAAATGACAGAATCGATTCTGACTGATTAGCTGAAAGTATTGCATTCTATATACTTGTACATGTTGTGAAAAGTAGCAGTCATTGTGACCTTGTCATGGCTCATGTAACTTCCCTGTTTCTCTGTTCGTAATTGTGTGTAATTGGGATGTCAAGTGGATTGGAGTTGATGAGTAGTATTTGTATACATGTATACGTGTATAAAGTTCCCATATGGATGTGAAAGTGTACTGAGTTGACCTGATAACTTATACAGTATGAAATTATTATGATATTGATGATATATAGAAGATCTGACTTTGTGCATGGGAAATATATAGTTCAAATGAATATTGTATAGAGTTGATACTAGTATTATGTTTTCCTGATCAGACATATTCTAGAGTAGAATATACAGTATATTTTCCGATCTATTGTACAGCATTGAAATCTAATTGGGCCATTGGGAAGGCAGTAGTGTTGTTTTTCCTGGCAATCTTCCATGGTTGATCTGTTGGCAGCAATAGTATAGTAAGTATACATGTATTTCTGATAGTTATACTGTTCAGGGGTTCACCTACATGCAAACTTTTTCCTTGACATTTTCCAAATAGCCTGAAGATTGATGGATCAAGAAATTTGTTCTATGAGATGGGTGTGTTCAACTTTTACTAATGATGTACAGTACACACATGTGCAGTCTCTAATACACAATACACTTTTACCTGTATACTTTAGTGTCTCTGCAACTATTATCGTATGATTTTTTTCCACATGATTGTTACACAACACCTCTGTTCTAAAGTTCATTTTATACGTCATGAAAAGCAACTTCCTGAAAATACGTGTCAGTGTAAAATTTCAGAAATGTGAATTCCTTGTCGTAGAACACGTACAAAGGTATTTTGTTTACAAGGTGATGTTTGACAGGTGGACATGCAACGATTACCGGTTAATGATTACGAATTCTGTTCATACACCAAACCCCGACCATGCCATTACTACAATCTTTAGTATCACAAAGTTTCCCAAGTTCCATGGATTTTTCCCTGCGCTCCTCTGCATTTCATCTTGCGCTGTCTCACCTTTGACCATACCTCACACCGGAGAGGCATGCAGAAGTCATTATGGGATATTATCGCTGCCGATAACTGGGCCACTAGTTCAGAGGTGGTGATGATCATCATCTGTTTCCAATCCGGATCAGTTCTGGATCTTGTTTCACGGAGTGAGATTTGAGAATAGTAGTCACCTGTCAGATACAGTTTATCATGTTTATGGGAGGCTGATCACAAAAGCTGCTATAATTCGGATGAGTGTTGAACAATGCTTGGGAGCTTGCATTTCTACATCCTAGTACATTCAGCCAGTGATGAATATATTTGTGTATGGTAGCTTAGGCCTAGCAAAATTGATTTCTTGTTTCCTGTTACACTGATTTAAAAAATAGGGTAGGTAGGTAGGCTTTTTATTTCTTTCTACAAAAAATTTCTATCAGTGATTTGGCAGGGTAGGTAGGTACATAAAAAATTTATGTATACTCTGATTTTTCTAACTCGTTTACACCGTTTTTTGCCGATATTTTTGCGATGTTTAATGGTATCGTATTGTAACTTGGCATACTTCACCTGGAGATCAAACAGCATTTTTCTGCAAACTTTCAGACTTCTGCTCATAGAACTGTGAGAGTTAGCAATCTATTGCAATGATAAATTTCCCCTGAAATCCTGTCGTTTGCATGTCAACAAATATTGTTTTCCTTTGGCACGTGATGGGCGATTTCATTCGGATAATTTGCATAGGGGCGAGAGTTAGGATTCGGGACCGCCCACGCAGGTAAACTGATTCGAAATGACTCGCACGTGCAGGCACCTTGACGACAACTGACAACCCGATCCCCCTATTATGACTAATTTGAACTTGTCCAGTTGGATTCCGTCATCAGTTGTCGAGAATCAAGCAATATGTCGGCGCCCATGGTTCAAGCAAATCCTCGCTTGAATAAAACTTTTGCGTTTTGAAAGAAACAGATAGCGTTCCGGAAGGCAGGTTTTGTGTGAATTAATTGCCGTTTGTACCACAGATATGCAAAATTCAGTTGAATAGTTCGCTCGAAGTACAAGTTTCACTGTAAACTTTTGTCATTATGCTGAAATAAATTGAAAGTAACTTGACTGAACTAAAGGCCAAAAACGGTGTAAACGAGTTAAAAAAATCAGACTATATACCAATAAATAAATTTTTTCGGAACATCTAAATTTTGAAGGGAACGTTGCATCTAGTAGCAGCAGGTTTGTCTGACCATGCCGACATCATATGAAACATGTTTTAAGCTGTGTCAATGATTTGTATGTGGAAGAATACATTAATGAAATGCATAACCTATAAATACATATGGAAAGTGGAATTAAAGCCTGCTATAATCCCTATCCACAATATCGGCAAATTGAATCTGCGCGAACAGGTGCGCAGAAGTGCCAGAACTCGCCAAGCAGAAAAAACATTCTCTGTGCTCGAAATCGGCGTACATTTTGGCCAGCATAGATCGAATATATGAATACCATAACGTGAATCCAGCACTACCAGTGGAATAAATATACTTGTTCAAATTCTGGATAGTGTAGGGCGTTCAGTCGAGAAATAAATGTCATATTTACATGATTTCCAACGATGTCTGCAGACCCATGTGCGCCTCCAATCGCCATGTCTGTAGTACGCATGCGCGAGTATACCGGTAGAACGCGGCTTGTGATTGGTGCAATTTCTTGACTTGTGGCCAATCACGTATCGTTTTATGAAACAAACACAACAATGGCAGGCAGTGTTGTTTTTATTGCGAAACTTCGGAGAACTTTCTAGGATCGGGCTCTTAAAATGTTTGACAGGGTCGGGGAAAGGTGATATTTATTTCTACAACTACCAAAGAAATCATTAGGGTCGGGCTGATTTTCTAGGGGCGGGTAACCGGAAACAAGAAATCGATTTTTCTCTGCCTTATATCTACAATTACATTACATAATTAATGGTCATAACAAGTAGTAATCTTTCAGATGAATGATATCAGCAGCTGGTTTGTATGGTACCTTGAGGATTGTATGAATGTTGTTCATTGGTAATGCAGATGTCATTACTCCATTCAGAAAAAGAAATCCTGACAGATATATAACCATTTAGTCTATTCCCGTATTCAAAACTGTAACCTTTTGAATTGCTCACGACTCACCTGCTCACATACAAGGACATAATATACATATATATGCTGGTTCTTCGCATCACTATATCATGACATGTTCCTTTGTTCATGTATGGTATCACCTTTCACCATGAACATATTATATTTGCCCATGTATACCTGTTGTTACATGCTGTAGATTGTAAACACTAATGACAATAGGCACTACAGTGACACTATAGGCACTACAGTGCCATGACATTAGAATATATACATGTAATCTTATGATCTCATCCCTGCTCGTCATCTTCTGTATTGCTGAATTGGGAAATATGAACTTTATATTCATATAAATCATAAGTATTTCTAGATACGTAGAGCTCTCTGCTGTCTCTGAAGAAAACACACCTGAATCAGGAAAGCTGAGCCTCAGTTTGTTATGGCCAGGAAAATTTTTCACAAAAAAAGTAGGAACTTACTACTGTGTACATGACTTGTATAGCCATATGAAGCTAAATTTAGCAGAACTGTGATGAAAAAATAACAACAAACTACAGGTTCTGTTATCTGCAGCTGGGAATTGGGCCTGATCTTTGGGTTTCTTCCCCTGTTATTTGGTTACCTTCAAGATTGTTTATGTAGGAATACAGGTATTTTGCACATTCTGTCGTCAGCGCGATTCAGCCAAGAATTTCTGAACTGTATTATCCTGAACAATCAGCGAGCAATGTGTTGATTCTATCATAGTATTGGCCTTGTGTAGTTCTACATTCTATTTTAAAAGCGGTAATGTATGTACAGATATATACAGTTAACTTACTTTAACTGTGCACACTTCAGGTGAAATGATGAGTATTGCGCACTATCACAGTATCACTGCAAGACATTGTTGGATGCTGTTGAGCAGTTCAGCAGGGAGCTGCAATGGTCTGCAGAGAATAGCGTGGGCCCAGCGACAGCGTGATGTAATGGTGTAAAAAGTTTGAAGGCTACTGAGAAAATTGAAGTGTTTGTTTCTAGATGTGGAACACTATTCTTGGAAAGCATGATAATAACCTGCCTTCCAAGTTTCTAAATACAAAACAAAATCATCATGTTTGTGTTCTCCCCACTATTTGAAACTTGTGTGGGCTCTGTTGATCGAAAGAATTGTCCATTACTTCTTTATATTTCCACCACACAGTCCACATTTACTGAATATGTTTTATAAAAATAATGTGCCCTGTGACCTGTGCTGCCTGCTATGATCAAAGGTGGTCCAATCATTCGTTAGCTGGTCAGTTTATCAGTGCCATCAGAGGCTATTTCCTTCCTACATGTATTTCACACTTGCTGATACCCACAGAAACCCAGGTGTGTTTCCGCTCTCGCATTGACCTTGGAACCAGAATTCTGGATCTTTGAAAACTGTGTCTGATTCTCTATCGAAAACAGATATCTAATCATGATGAAAAATAGGGTGATACTGTGCCTAGCTGACAGTACAATGTATTTCCGTCTTCCTGCTGGGTATGTTTTTGGCAAAGTTCAATGTACCACTTTCTTTTGGGCTCGAGATTTTGTATCAAGTTGGTTACCTTTAATGCTGCAAGGTGTTATACTATGTATCTATTTCATTGCCAAGTTTTAATGATGTAAACAGTTACCACATTGACCATGTTTACTGAGTTATTCAAGAGCAGACACTAAACAATTATAAGCAGTCAAGTGTTAGAACTGTGAACTTTCATGTGATAACTTGGATACTTTCATGAATTCTCCTGTCTGACCGTTTAGCTGCCCACTTCATGTTTAAGGGTCGAAAGAGTACTTCTGAAGAACACCTCCAGGCATTGAGATGGGTTTGGGAAGGGCCAGTGTTTGGACAGACGGCAAAAGATCCCAGCACTCTACATAACCCAAGCATGCGAAAGTAGCTCCCACAATACAAGATATATCCAGAGATCATATTAGATATCCGCCCGGACTGCGTTTGACCAGTGGCCAGATTATCTGTGTGTGCGAGAACTCTGACGTTCGCACTGATCAGCTGTTTGAACTCATCCATCCAGCCCAGCACACCTGGAGCAAGTCCCAGCAGTGACTCTGGAGCCAGTCCATGTGTATTGTCTCTTCGTAGAACTGCTCTGATCGACTCCCGAACAGTGCTGAGATTTGGGAAGTAAACTTGTTTTCAGGCCCAGCAGTTCATTGAGGAAAAAAGCCCCACTTACTAGAGAATTCCATAGCCATTAGTACATGTATTCCATTGCTTGCTTCCCGTAAACAGTCCGTTGATAAATCATAGCGAATGTCCTTAAGATGTCCATTGCTGTGTGCCATGGCCTGTGAGCTAATTTGTTGGTACGATTTGTGTATGTTTGTTCAGCATAAAGTACATGTATGGGTCTTTGTTCTCTAACGTTTCCAGTAGCAAAATGCAAACTGTTCTGTCATTAATGTCCAAGTAGTCATCTGTTGTTCTGTTTTAGTGCCCGTTCGTCATAAAGTGAATGCTCTGTTACAATCTATGACTGGTGGAAAGGCCCAGTCTCCACACTTACGTTACATATTGTTCACGTCACTTCAACCTGTCTGTGTTCTTTGTGGTCGTCACGCATTCATTACATACTTGTGGGGCGTCAAACAATGTACTGTGCCCATGTGTGTCAGAAATTATGCTACAAGGCTATATGCATAGGCTAGTAATATACCTCATAGGCTTTGACCTTTCTAGATGCACTGTGAGATAAGGCACACAATGAACTGGATCAATCAGCCATTGAACAGGGCCTTAACTTCCACACAATGTAAAAATTGATGTGCGGGTAGTGAGGAAGTGGTGACCTCTATGACTAATGCCGAGCAGTACTTGGAAATCATAATGCTCTCGTGTGGAGGAGGGATTCCTCTGTTGAGCCACAGTGCTGCCACCTACGGGCTGCCATGTACATGTGATGATAATGCAATGTATTTCTGTGCTGCCACCTGTGAGGTTGCAAGTAGTTACTCAGTATGCACAATAGATAGTGTGTGCTGCCACCTACAAACTTCATGTAATACATGTATGTATTGTCAAGTCAGTGAACTTGTAACATGACTGAAAACTACTAGTATGTTGTACACTGCCCAGTCATGTACTTCATGTACATGAAATAAAATATGGGAAAAAAACTCCTACACAATGCCAAAGACCACTCAAGATAGAAAATGTCGTAACTAAAGGGAATTTTGCAATAAGAATGATGTAATTGTTATATATGAATCGACACAGGGCATGCTCTGTAAATGATTCAATATTTTTCTCACCACATGTTCTAGATTGCTACATGTATGATATTGATGCCAGCTCTGTAAAATAAATAAAAAAAGAGTATCTACAAGTACTTTCTAAATTAATGTGTAGTAGAACAAAGTTGTCTTTGTACTGTTTAGTGCCCTTGTCTAAAACTCCTTGTGACATAATATCGCGATTACAGTTCCAACGTTAGCTTCCCGTCAAGAAAAGTGAAAAAATAACATGATGTATGTATTTACTCTGTGCCTCTGATGTTGAGTGTCTGAGCTGCTGATGTTGCCCACATCATTCATATACTGGTGGTAGACGGTAGAACTGTACTGACTACAGTCATTTATCACTGAGTGCCGTTTGTTATCACCAATTGACCTTAAATGGGTCATTCTCAAGTGGCGATGATAACATTTTCCTCCACCCAGAAACTGCATGTTAGCCCATTTTCAGATACATGTATGCCACCAGTCCATGCGTAAAAAAAACTTTGAAGAGATAAATACATGGTCGCGTGTGCAGGGTCCATAGAGTGAGAGAAAACCTGACTGCTTTCATGTATGCCGTAACTCATCAGTTCGTCTAGTAAAAAATTCCTCATCGTTGACTTGTGGATGCTGTTGAACGGAGCGCACCAGGACTCGTGGCCAGATGGTTTGACTGCGCTACAGGCGGGCTCATTCACCAGGTGTCATTGTCGTTGCAGCCGTCTCCAAACATTGCCGGAAGCTTGCCCAGTTTACCTAACTTCTTCTCTCCCCTGGCGTCTAAAGAACACCGGCAGGGCAGGAAATTTCCCCTGCCCGGTTTTCGACCAGACAGTCATGTTGTTGGCCGAGGATGGTGATGCATTGAACAAAGGAGCAGTCAGGATATCGAGTCACAGGACAAAAGCGTAATGTGCAGTGTTATCTTGCCATAAATACCTCCATTGGAAGTGCTACTGACTTCGGGTTGCACAAGATTGTATTTTGTGGTGTGGAATATTATGTCTGTGTGAAAATCAAATTGCTTGTTGATCACATACACATAAAGAGGATGTATTGGATTATGTGTTCATTATGAATTGCCTTGACCTTGAAAGGAGGAAGCCTCATGCAGTCAAATTGGATAATTACGGCACATCAGCGGGGGTTGTCAATATAAACTGATGTTCCTTTCCCTGGTAAATAGTGTAGTAAATTGAATTTCAGCCAATTTACAGCAGATGGTGTTTGTTGTGGAGTTGTTGTTGCTGCCGCCCGGACAATGGCAGTGATGATGTCATTCCATATTGCACAAACGTGAAAGGCCAGTCTCCTCCTTGAGCTTGTGGGATTGGAAGGGATGAGACACTTCTCCCGTCTGTTATGTTGATCTTTCTCGCTTTGTACATTTCGTGCACATGTTTGTCACTTGTAATCGTCCACATGAAATTTGGCAGTTGCTTCTTCATTTCATGTGTCACAGCTTCGAGGTGACTCAGCATAACATTACATGTACATAACATAAATTATCCTTGTCACCTTTCCTGGCATGTTTTATGGAAATATTTTCTAGCTTGTTTGAGCCATAGTACTGACAAGTTGTATGCTTTTTCTCTTGGTTTTCCTACTCTCGGATGTCTCTCCTACTTGAAGAATACACTGGCAAAATTTATGCATGTGATCATTTCTATACATTGTCAGTGAAAAATTTCCTTCTCAGCGCATGTATGCTGTGATCAATGCTCATTTTGAGGATTATGTGGAGAAAAAAAAATCTATTTTCTGATGGAGAAATCAATACAAGTAGCTCGTTGACCTCAGCAAAGTCTGAACACCTCAGGTCTTCACAAGCGATGTTTGGGGCAGCTCGTTGTGTTTGTTTGGTAAATTTCACCCACGCAAAGCTAAATATTTCCAGGCCAATTGTCAGCTGACTGGGAGTCTGGTGCAGTGCATGTGGAACCCAAATATTTTGGAATGTGTTTCTCTCTTCGTTGGCATTGTTAGAAGATTTCACTCACACAGAACAGCCAAGTTCTCATGTCGGAATATTTTTATCCAGAGAAAATGATTGGTATTTATCTAGAAGGGAAAGCATACCTTTGTAATGAATTGCCCATCGCCACACACATGAAATATGTTTTGTGTATATTGTATATCTACCGCCGGCAAACTCGGGAATTCTGTTGGGTATTCCCCATGGTGTACAACTGTGGAATCTGGTTTACAGATAATCTTGTCATCCATGTGGGTTGTTAATCAAGTCCTGGTTTTTCAAGGCTGCGCATGGATAAAAACAGTCATACTTGTAGCTCTTGTGGTGCCTTGCACATCATGTCATGATTTGCACATCAATGCCAACAATAACCTTGCCTGCCAGTCAAGTGGCTAGGACTCTCTAGACATTCCTCTGATGAATGGTTCTAGTCATTGCTGAGGTCATAGCATGGTCTACCACATGTGCTAGATTTGTATGAGACCTCTATTCCGTCTCTCTTGTACTTGCGAGCACAAAGATCCAGGTTAAAAATATTACGTGGATCCTGCGATGATGCAGCTGGCTTTCCTGGGCCACGCTGCTGTAAATTATTATAGTGACCTGGCTGTTACCACGGTGACCTAACCGGTTTCCCCCAGGGACCTCCCATGTGTCCTGTAGTTCTCCAGTCCTGGAGCAGTACAACTTGGCAATGGAGTATCCGGTAGGAGTCTGACCCACCGGTCTCCATAGGGTATTCATCATCATCACCATCATGGAGCGGTACACATGGCGTTTACCAGGATTGGGTGTACTGTTTCGTGGCCTGGAATCTGTACAGTTTTTGATGGCTATTTGTGTACTTCTGTGTCTTCCTGTGGACTTTGAAATAAACAAACGAGTACATTGATACTCTTGTTTCCGGATTGTGAGTTTATTTGTTAATACCTGTTGGTGGGCTGGATTTACTCCGGTTTTGAGAGTAGACAGTCGGACACTTAGTAGGTGCATAAAAATTGGTGAACCATCTTCAGGTTTTGCGGTTGAGACGGGTCTGGCCTGCTGGAGTAAGATCAGAAAGTATTCAGGATGTGTTGAAGTGGTAGAGTATTAATACTTGAGGATAGACTCTTCACTGTTTTATGAAATGGACTACTGCAGTAAACATCTTTGGTATTTCTGATCATGGCTGATCACAGACAGATAGCACAAAGTGGAAAAGGGATTGATAAAATATATTACTCATAGATCAGTGTTGACAAGTTCTAAAAATAAACATACATGTGCACGGAATGTCATTTCAGCGGCTTCATGTGACATACAGATGCAGATGATATTAAAATGTCACCTGTATCAATGTATGTTACAGGGTGAGTATCTATTGATAACTTGATTATAATGCGCATGATGAAAAGGCAACATGAACATCCGCACTGAATTACCCGACACCTTGGCCAGGGATACAATGGATAGATCGTCAATAGTGCTACCGGAGACCTAACCACCATGGGATAGCCGATTCGACTTGTGTTGTGTTTATGTGGAAAGCATCAACATTTGGGTGGTGACAAAACTTGTGTTGTATTTTGGTGATATCCGATAACAAACGATAACACAAGGCCAAGGCTGGATCTGTACATTGGCTGGGCCGGCGAGTAGGCTGTCAAGTTCACAACAACAATGGCCTTGCTGTCAAGGATCAGGATTATGAACATAGATCATTATGTACATACAACAAACGGTAGATGAGAAAACTAGTACCCTGTCTACACAACTACATGTACATCCCGTCACATGGATTTTGTTGTCCATCTCTCTTATCCAAATCAAACTGCTGTTAACATAATCAACGAAGGATTGCAATACATCTAGAGGGAATAAGTTAGGACCAATGCTTTTGGAAAGTGGAATTTTTGATGTCTTGATGGCCACTGGACGGCAATGAATAACAAGAAGAGACTTGTCCACTGATTCACAACTACCAGCCGTGATGCTGTACATGTACATGTAGCTCCTTCCCTGATGGCTGGCGTCGTGTGATGGACAATGATGACGGCATATCTTTCCATGTCCTGGCCGCTCTGTAGCTGCGGCCCTAAAGTCCCACCGAACCCCCTGTGTCGCACTCACTGGGAGGCACAAGCCGCACAGGCCACCTTCGCTAAACTGTAAGTTGTATGCCATGTCGTACAAGGGCTTTGTGAAGCTGTTGTATCATTACTTGTATGCTGTGTCATAATAATCATAATTCTGAACAGAAAACCTGTGATGAAAATAAATTCGTAACAAGTTCTATGCAGGTTCAATAAATCTATGACTCCTTCAATCAGATGTCATCAGAACTTATATTCTTGGTATCTATTCCTGAGGTCATGCATCTGTGCCACAAGCCATACATGTACGATATATGTATTTGAAATTGTCCTTCAATAATATGCAAATTTTGAGGGCCATACAAATGTGGATACCAGTCCCTGCTGATATTGGGGCAGTCTGATAAAGAAGATGATATAATCTTTGGCTGGGCCAGGCTGGCTGTCAGCTCGAAACTTGCTATACCCGGTATATATACATGTATTCATGCTTCATCAGTCCATGTGTTACTATAATATTTATTGGGTAGTTTGCAACTTCACATTGGCAATGATTCTGTATTTTGTAATCATAGTACATATAAATATAAGTGGGTCTGCCAGATTTGAATCATGACACTTAGTGACTCTCTTGCAATACCAAGCGATAATATTCCAATGAGCCTTTTATTCTGGATTTGACTGGGCCAGTGATATGAATAAATACCTGGTCTGTTTCTGTTACCCCACAGTGGGCCCAGTGTACATAGAGAGGGTCTATGATTGAGGTACAGATGTATTGATTCCTGCCCAGTGCTTTCACAGACAGTACCCAGCAGCAAAACTTGAGCTTTCTGTATTACATGCCATGGGTACTGGCCGTACGGAATCAAATTATCTAGGCTGAGAAAACATTTTGTTTTGCCTGAAGACCTGATATATAATGAAACGATAGTATATTTCTTGTGTGTGGATATGGTGTTCTATCCAAATACATGGCTAGAATATGCTTGGGGGAGCTATCTGCCTTAGTACCCCACTGTCCCAGTGGGTGGCAGCACCATATATGGTGTCCTCTCCCCAATGGAGAAGGTCAATTTTATTCCAAGACGCTGGAACAAAATTGCCTTTATAAGCACTGACCGGACTTGTGGCTTGGGCCTAGATGATATTTCAGTGACATCGGAGTAATGACAACAGACAGGCCATGCCATTGTGTGCAGACATTACTGGGTTAAGGTCAAGCTGGAATTAGTTGCAAGGAGCATGTAAATCAGGAATCAATCAGACTGGATATATCCCAGACATTCGTGCAACACAAAAGAATAAATGCGACAGCCTATACTGTTATATAATGGGGATGTATGCATGAGATGGCATTCAAGCCTTGTACATCAGCGAGGCTAAATCACCATCACTTGGATATTGAGGGAGATTTTTGTTCACGGATCCTGGATGTCGGATGTCTGCTGCTGTTTTTGTCATGTCTGTGACACAGTGCAGAGCAGAGTAGATGACTGAGGCAGGGTGAGTGATCCGTGATCTTCTCGGGTCTTCCCGTGCCGGAATTTCCATGAATTTCCACTGGCTGGCTGGGTTGCTGTTCAATAAATTTGTGTGTGTTTACATCCATGAGTAGCAGTAAAAAGGAGCTAGTACAATGTATACCAATAGATTGTGCACATAATTATGGAGTTACTGTGGTTTGATCACCACTAAATGGATTCCCCTAGAAGCAGATCTTGATCCAGAGTTATGTTGATTTAGCACTGTTTCCTATCTTCTTGGTTGATATTTAGCCTCTCGTATTAGTTTCTGTACTTGTGTTTCTCTTGATATATTTACCCAGTAAATATCAGCATAACTGTACATTAGACTCCTGTGTGGATATATTACACAGTGTACCCATTGCTCTTATTGCCATTTGAAAAATGATTGGCCTGGCTTAACCACTGGCAGAAGTGCTTTGTTTTGTTGCCTGAACTGATTCAAGGTTAATAGATGCATATATACCATTATGACATACTGGTGCAGGCCAATTATAGCCAGGCTGTTCATCAGTTGGTCTAATTGAAAGTTGATGGTTTGTTCAGCAAGGTTTATGGAACAGTACTACTAGTAATGCTTCAGTTTGTCTGGTTTGATTGTACCATAAAATATACATGTAGGATGAGGTAAATATAGTCTGCTGCATGGCCTTCTATCATTCACAAAATGTTAGTGTAGATCTACTTTGTATAAAACATTATGTCCCACCAATCCTGTACTCACAATTATACCATGCACGACATTCTTCAAGTTCTCAACTAGGATGTTTTCTGGTGTCTCATAGACAAATCCAATGGGAATGCCATCCATTCACACGTACCACCTCCTGGACTGTCTGTGTGTTTGTTTACAGTCCAGGATCAATACCGATGATACTTTATGTCTGGTGCCATTTGCTGTCAGTGACAGACCTTGTTTACCAGTTACTAAGGACGGAGGGGAACTGTCACAATGGAATTGGAAGTCAATGTGACTTATTGCATGTCCTGGCGTCCTTTCTCAGTGCGTTTCGAGAGATATTGTGGTCGGCTTACAACAATAATGTACTCACTTGAAGTGTGAGGGGTCTTCATAAAAATTGTATTCATAATCATAAAAAATGATAATATTCATCATGCCATTTTCTTCTATGATGTAATATAATGAGAGCCTATGAGAAATCTCAGACCTAATTTAGCCTCATACGGTTCCAGTGCATTTATAAGTACATGTATACCACTATGAATAACCATGATAAATTTGAAACAGAAAATCATATTCCTGTGTGGGAGTGCATAATGTGTGTCTGGCACGTGGCTAAAACATCATGTACATCCATAGAACATCAAGGCAGACCCTTGGCCAGATAACCTGGTCAAGGCCATGATCATGTGATACCAGCTACATCTGTGCTATGCTGTGGGTTGATCACTCTGAACTCCACTATATATCATACTAATGGTCAGCTGGTACGCTGAGCCCCGTACTGGCCACCAGTTGTGTGATCATCATTGTACAAGGCTTGGTACAACCTCTGCTCTGCGAGGGAAACAGTGGGTTCTCTTGTTGGGTCATAAATCATTCCCATCAATATCATATTTTGAGCTGCTCCTCTCACAGTCATTTCTGGCAATCGACATGAAGCAGAATGTTGGATCCTTTAGTTTATCAGGAACTTGACTTGTTTATACATTTGTAAGGTTCACAGTACATGTACAGTATGTTGCACATTCTACTGTACATGACATGCACTATTTGCATGTAACAACAGCACAAGCCACTGAGCATGCAATCAGAGCCTGCAGAATGCAGTCCTTCGCCCTGCTGCTGCACTCAAGTGTATCACACATTCCTTTATCATTGTGTACAGTACAATGTAGTGCTCTGGTTCCGCAGCAGAAGATCCCATTATTGTCGATCTCAGAACCAACTAGGAACCAATTCTGCGCTAATCTCGTAGCATATGTTGACACAAGCTTTTCACTATGGGATGTACATAATGATCTCAGGAGTCGATAAATCAATATTCTTGCCGTTTTATTCTTGCCTATCTACCTAAGTAATAGCTGTAAAAAATTGAGAGTGGGGTGGGTTTGGACAATTGTGAATGAACGAAAGCTGTGGGTCTCGGATATTTGTAGTTTGTGTTGCCAAATGAAATAATGCCATGTTATTCTGAAGGCGTCACTGGGGATTATCAGCAGACCCTATTGCAGGTCTTTGGGGCTATTTCCACTTGGATGTGTTTTCCCAATGTCTGAAGCAATCATATTTTGTAGGCTTTCACTGTTCAGAAAATTGGACTGCACCTTGCACAATGTTCCAGGGAATGGCGGCAACCCTCAATGTAAAATCGCAAGCAGCTGGAAACTGCAATTATTTGCGCATATATATGGAATGGCTCATGAAGAACTAATATATAACAGGTCATCAACCTTTTCCATCAAAAAATAATTACAATGCACAAAGCACAACTTAACTTCTAAAAAGAGATTTAAATCTCGAGTTCTTCCCCTGTCCTTTCCTACCGGTATGTGTGACACGTGCATGTAGCTGGCTGCCAGCACACCGATAGACCTTTCCAAGCTCGTCTCAGTCCCGCTCGTAGCGCCTTGTGGACTGTCATCTCACTCAGTCCTGCCAGACAAACTCTTCACTCCCCACCTCAAGTGCCATCACTTCCAGGTTGTCAACCCCAACTACATAGTTGTATAGTGTATAGTATAGTGAGAAAAATATGGCGATCTGATCTGCAAAAGTTACGCAGTGCGACTGCCTCCTGTTATCATCCCTGGAATGCAGTTATTGCAGTACATGTACCTTCTTTTCATGTCACTCCTTGTTACATAATGTCAGCACTTCCTGAAGCCCATGACTTCATGGACTTGAGTGAAGCTGGTACTTGTTTTTTGGCGGCAATGGTTGTCAATATTCATGCAAACTATCTAGATTTCCATAACATGCATGCAATGGGAATTCAACACAAAATATTATGTACTATGATGTATGTTGTTACAAACCTTTGTGCTCATGGAATCGAGGCATGCATGCCAAAACAAACTCCAACATGCGGTACTCTTATCGATTTAGCTGGTGCATTCATTCCGAGAAAGAAACTGAACCAATTGAAATGCGAGAGATGCCAACTAAGGCGCATTGTGCAGCTCATCAGTTTTCATTACTTGATCAGCTTCACAGAAAGTGCTATGGCATGTTGTCTGAATGCATTTGGCTGCAGCATTAGGACTTTCCACTGGGCAAAAAGAAAAAGGCAATTGCCTTGCAGTAGCAAGTACAGTGCTATGGAGAGGCCAAGAACAAGGGTGGGATAGGCATGAGCTTAAATAAAGTGGATTTCTCATCTAACAGTTCTTAAAATTTTGTGAGATGAAAGACCGGTTGGATTTTAAGAGTGTTTGTCTTTCAGTAATACATTCTGGTTCAAATACCACTTTGGTATTAGAAATTTTTCAAAACTATTAACTAATGTACACGTGGTACAATGTTGATAATAGTGATGTTCTATAATGATGAAGCTGAATATTGTTGACTGATTGTCACCATCATAGATTGGTAGCTAGATTCCCTGTATCAAGCTGGTATCACGTGCACAAGTAAAATAAAGAAGTCCCCACATCCATGAAATGCAGGGGCACAATATCCTCGGTTCTGTGCTGGGCTGCTATGCCGCTTTAACACGTCTAAGAGCATGCAGAGTGAGCGTCTTGATTCAAGAGCCCAGCAATTCCTGATCACAATCTCCGGAATTGAGTCAAGTGTGGAGGTCCCCCCTCCCCCCCCCCAGGCATGTAGGTGTGGTGCAATTTGAGTGTGCTTTGAACATGTGGAAGGCCTGACAGTTAATCTATGACCTTGGATTGGAGTGCTGGCCTTATTCGGGTCATTGTGCCTGGCACACCAGAATCCCCGTCCCAAAGCCTGGGATGCTAAACTGTCCTGATCAGCCCACACATACACAAAACCAATTCACCCACACCCCCCAGTCTCGAACCCACCTTGTACATGTAGCATAAGGGGCAATAGTGCCCATAAATAAATCACTGTGAGAGAAAATCTTGTGGGATTCCACCAGGGAAGGGATTTATGTGAGGCGATAATTTGTGCCTTGTGTATTCAACATTTCTGAAACTGTGTATAACTCCTGATCTTTTCCATCCTGTTGGTGTCACTGTAGTTTCCAGCAGGTGATTCTGATTTCTTGTCATGTATCATGTAACAGACACTTGTATGCAAGGTTAGGGGCGCCTTACCAACTCTTACCGAAAAGGAATAGTGAAAACTATAATGATAGTGCACACGACTAATGTGTAACATGCTTAAACCCAAATGAATATATGATAAATGTTTCCAACTTTCCAGATGAATATTCTCAGATAAATATGTCATGTTAATAAGAAATTGATTGACAAATTCACCAGTTTTTATCATAAGTCATGATAACTCTGTAGCAATCTAATACATGTATACAAAAATGTGTACTAGTGTGGCCTAATTTCAATGACGTAACTCAGTGCTTTACATGACTATGTCATGTTATACTGTTTTAGTATTGGGTCATATCAGTTTTCAGTGTCTGATGTGAGTGTCGTGCTACTGAACATGTAGTAACACTTCCCACTAATATTTCTATTCTAACTAGTGATAATACTGAGAGTAACCCAGAAGAGATCTCATGCGTATGGGTTTCTGGTACTAATCAGGCTGAGTGCTGATCTTACATGTACAACATATACTTCCCCTCTGTGTTTATCATTGCAAAAGTGATACATTATGCTAAAGTGGACGATCAGCACTCGGCTCTTTTTGTATGTACATGATGACTGGTCATTGGTCAACTGGTTGTCAGGATTGAATAAAACTTTACCACCTTACCAGTCGGATGGATATTTCAGTAGTGTTTCCATTTGTTCTGACAGGTCAGAGACTCACTCGCGCCCTGAGTCGTACTACGAGGATGAGGAGGAGGAGGAAATCCTTGGCTCAGATGATGACGAGCAGGAGGACCCCAAGGATTACTGCAAAGGTCTGTAATACTAGCGGTGTGACCTGGAAACTTCCAGATACCAGTAGTTATCGCTTGAAAAAATGTGTTTCTGATGCTACTTCAATATAGCTTGCGTAACATCATCACATTCTGTAACTTACTCTTTAGAGTACATTAATGGCAAAAATATTACAGGTACTTGTATGTTTGCCAGGAAACAAATATGTGTCGGTTTTGGGGGAAAAACCTAAAAAATTCAATACTCAATTTGCAGTCACAAATCAGCTCTCGTCTCTACTTCTTGCTCATTGTAGAGCTGCTTGACTCATAATGAATTCCCCTCAAGTACATTGAACAAGCCTTGTTAGCATTATGATGTTTTCATACTTGTACTGGGTGTGTCCATGTCCATCGCATGCAATCAAAATTGTGGATCTGACAAAATACCAGATGATATTTCCATATAAATCCCAATGTGCATTGAAACGTTGGATAAATAATGGATATCAGCAAACATAAAGTCACAGAACCTCCATGGAATTTGCCATTAGTGCAGATGGGTAGATTGTATTTCTGTATAATGTAGAAATTTATCCATCTACATCGGACATCAGGTTGTGAATGAAGATTGCCTTCAGAAATTGCCTTTCATATTCATAATAACTATGGTAGTTCACTATCTATTAGATATATTTGGTATGGTGAGCAGACTCTATTAGATATATTTGGTATGGTGAGCAGACACTGATCACATGTTATAGCAAGTATAATAGCAATATGATGTGATGAGAGACAGTCATTCATGGTCGTTTGTGCGTGTTTTCTTCACATCAGGACGTCATCGGATGCTCCTGTGGTTGGTAAAATGTAGACCCGTTGATGGACCTGTAACTACTTCAGAAGAGTTACCAATCTTGTCATCAGAGTGAACATGGGCAATGTGTCCCACTACACTGCCTATGTGCGTGTGTCATGCAAAATAGGCTCATGGCTGGCTTATCTCATGGCCATGTGATGCCCTTGCAAGAGAGATCACCCAATGAGTTGGTGGCTGATGTGTCCACGAGTCCCCAGTGATGATTCCTGCCGTATGATGGCATGATATAGTTGGACGATGTAGTTGTATTGATAAGATACCCGGAGGGTCCAATTTGGTCATGGTGAAGGTCACTGGCCGGGCGGGGTCGATGATTCAAGGGGGGATTTATGCTTTCATTGTGGTCATTGTCCTATACCCAATAACCAGTCTGGGGAAATAAATAGCAGTCATGGGCAATTGTGTGTCTCCTTATGGTCTGTTGTGCACAGTTATCACATCATTACCTAGCTATTACTATAGCTTTTCATTGGAATAGTTTGACCTCATAATATTGGATGCTATGGGAAGTTTGCTTTGGCATTGTACTGTATAAATTTATCAGTCCACAGGGTAAAGAAACTGGTTACAATGTTGAGCTCTTTGACCTAAGTGGAGACACTGGTAATCCCAGAATGGAACTCTGATGGAAACCGCCAGTCCACAATTGCATGGAAAATTGCCTTATTGAGCAACACATAGCCGCCTGATTTGCCAGTGTTATTTTTAGCCTCCTTTCTTCGTCCAGTTTTCCAACAATGCTCCTTCGGTGAGAAGTATATTCTAAAGCAGTACATTGTATGAACATTGAATGTCCCTTTTCCGAAAAGCGTGGACACCTCCAAACCACACTGCCAGATTGATTCCTCCCTGGGGAGGGTGGACATTGGGATAGGACCGATCTTGGGCAGCATTACAATAGCGCTGTGACGCGAGCACCAGTTGTTTATGGTCTCCTGGGTGTGGGTCGCTGCCCATAATAGGTGCTCTCAGTCAACACAAATTTTGTTGTCTCAGAGACAACTCAAAATACTTGTGTGTGTGTCTGTTCACTGATGTAAAATATTGAACACCAAAATCCCACCAGATGCGACACAAAATGCCATATACAATTGGCAGCTCAAAACTAAAGCGTTCTGGACATATATATCAACTGAAGTGAATTACATACATGTATGTATGTACTAATATTGATTGCATCCCGACCTTAATATTTTATAACTTTCAAAAATGATTATGTCCCAAGCAAGAACTATTGCAGTTGCTCTTCTCTTGTTTCAAGAGCTTTTAGCCTAAAGAATTACCGGCCACCATACATCTTCCGTTATCACCACACTGCACAGCAGGCAGGCCGAGGCGGATTCCCTAGAACCTGAAATATATCACCCACTTTGTGCTAGGTGTCTCGTTTAATCGCTAAATTACACAGTTTCTGTTTGGTTGTAGGTGGCTACCACCCCGTGAAAATCGGCGACCTGTTCAACAGTCGCTACCATGTGATACGGAAGCTGGGCTGGGGACACTTCTCAACAGTGTGGCTCAGCTGGGACCTCAAGTAAGTATAGTGCTGGACTGTGGCATTGGTGCTTGTATTTGGGTGTTAATAAATTCAGGGGACATGTATATGTAGGTATTGATAGCAGAGTACATGTCAACCAGTCAAATATTAAATGAATATGAATTACAACAGTTGAATTACATTTAAAAGATATGTTAGAACTCTTGTCACTAGATGATTACAAATGTTTTAGGTGATACTGAATGAGTTTATTCTTTGAACAGTTCAGTTACATGTATAGCACATGGGTAAAAAGTATTTTCCGCATTCCCTAATTCAGCAGAATTCTCTAAGTAATGTACATTGTTTCTGTTTCTCTCCTGTGTCTGTACAGTGGGAAGAGGTTTGTAGCGTTGAAGGTGGTGAAGAGTGCCCAGCATTACACAGAGACAGCTCTGGATGAAATCAAATTACTCCGCTGTGTAAGTATCACATGGCTAGCATCACATCGGGGAGACAGCTGTAGCTAACACTGAAAAATTAGACAATTTGTATAAATGTTTTTCCCATACTCTCAAATTTCAGAAAGTAAAATGAAACTTTCACACCATAGTGTATTTAAAAGATATATGTTACATATATATATATATATGTATGTTTCCTGGTATGATATGCGAGAGTCCAGACTATTGATTTAGATTTTCTTGGATTTTGTGTCAACTGAAAAGTGAAAACTAGATACTAGATCAGTTTTCACACTTTTTGGTAGTTATGTAAAATTTATTTGGGCCATTCTATCATGATATTATGACCATTAGAGGAACTTTCCAACAGTGATCCAATGCCCCAGCCACAATTGTTGCCCTGGTTTACATACTTCATGTAAATGTGTATAGGAGGAAGTGGGGATTTCAGAACGAAACTCCTACTTGAACCATTCTTGTTGATTACATGTAGTTTCGGGCAATGTTATAAACTCACAAAACGAATTATGTTGTGACACTTTGTCAATTGCATGTAAAATTAAGCTCAGTTAGAAGGCATTTTGCGGAGTTGGATAAATTTTCATTGCCGAGAATATATTTATATGCACTAATATTCCACGATCTGGGAATGGCATCGGTTGTTTGCTTGTACTCACTGATATATATATATATGACCTGATTCTTGGCGATCTTTATTGGTTTGCACACAACATGCTCATAAATAACGCAGTCTGATAATCAGACAAATTAATGAGTATTTATTCTAAGGTGTTCCATAACTGAGTTTTGAAAGTGGGGTAGCATATGCCTGTTAAATATTCTGGGGAATTTTCTTATATCCAGAACTTTCACCTGACTATCACCCTGAGTTCAACCAGTTCAAACTTTCTGTATGAAATGCATCATTGCCCAGTTTTACAGGCAACCAAAGGAGGATGGACCTTTCTGGCAGTGTACCGCGAAGCTGGAAACCAAATTCACTCCATGTACATGTAGATAACACCATAAAAACTATACTTCAAATATTATATATATATACTACGAAATATTCCAAAAATCAGTGAATACACTCACAAGTCGGCTTAGATGTACTATCTCGCATGTTTTATGTCTGTGGTGCACAGAACCGGAGTGTTGAGATGAGGATTTACAGTCCTCTCCGTTTCAACACGGTACAGGTGACACTGCCTATTGGTGGCTAATGCACCTTGAATCTACATGTCTGCGCAATCAGACCTGGTCCCCAAAGCCTCGACGCACATCAGCCGATAGCAATTGTGGCCCCCAATGTGCCGTCACATGTCTCACATTTACTGGGGCATCAGTTTGGGGAGGTACAAGGATGACTCCACATTTACATGGACCCAAGTAGGACAAGGTTATCCATAGCAGTGCTGTTGTGGTGTCGGGACAGGGGGGGGGGGGGTTGAAGGATGGGGGGGTTGGACACTTGGGGTTATCCCTGAGTACATGTATGTGGGACACTGATGCGGGGTTTGATGGGTCCTCTGGGGGTCCATGCTCAAGGCTGCAGCTAAGCCTCCCAGACAGGAATGGATGGCTGGCCAGGGGGCGGGAGAGTGGGGGATGTCCTCAGACGATTGCAGGGTTGAAGCACAGATCTGCTGGGGCTGGACCTGGTGTAATGGGCTTTAAAACCTGAAGATGGGGTCTGTAGGCGTGGGTGGTTCGAGGTTTACCGGACCACAGTGTGAATTGTTTGTGAATGTTGGCAAATATTTTGTCAGGCTTAAAAGTTTGAAATTCAAGCCCTGAATTGATAACTACAGAACATTTCCAATAAGTCTCTCCTAGATATTCTCTGAATTTGTGGCAGAAGGGTAGGTTTTTTGTGAGGGGTTGGGGGGGGGGGGGGTGAGGGAACCGTCCACATGTGTGCTTCAAAATCTTTGATTTTATCTGAAGAAGACAGTTGTTTTGATATCACAGATTAATAACCACTTCAACATGTACCACAACCCGAACTCACCAATGCCCATGATACATTCAATATTTACTGAGCCTGTACCCACCCGTTTGGTGCCGGCGCAATTAGATTGTGAACAACGGCAATGGGAAAAAAAATTGTCCAATCAAAATTGCCACTTGTGGTGCACTGGCCACTGTGGAGTGGCCTCCAGTGTTTTGCCGACATTTTCCCACTGCAAAGACGGTACATCTGACCAGACTTGATGGCTTCAGGCGTAGGAAACCCGGTACAAGAAAATATACAGTCCCCTCGGAATATGTGTAAAAGGTTCCAATGTCCAAAAATCAGGATTTATTGATCTGCGACGTTGACGTGACGACTTTTTGAGTGGGGGATTTTCTCTGGTGCGCTTTGTGCACTCACAGCTCAGCTGGAAAGGCCACTTTCTGGCAGATTTTTTTCCCTTGTGACATTGATCATGTTGGCATGCTATCTAAATTTCTCTCTGTTCCCGTTGGTTTGAGCAAATATTGATCTGTGTTGCATTGCTTCAAGTGCTGTTAGCTGTCAAACAGAACATCTCAGGTTTTGTTTTCATGTTAACCAGGTATAACTTTTTATGTACACTGTAACTTGAGTAACCATTGACTTACATGTTTTTCAGGTACGAGAAAGTGACGAAAATGATCCATTCCGCGAGAAGACCGTACAGCTTCTGGATGACTTCAAGATCTCGGGAGTCAACGGCACACGTATCCTTTGATGTGGCATCAAAAGATAGTTGATATTAGTCAATAAACTAGCCGAAAATCAAAGTATTCTCCTGATGATACAGTGGAGTTAATTACTGATTATTGGAATACTACTGTTGTATATCATCAAATCAGGTGAATTATACAATATCCAGGATGTCTGGAAGTACTAATGCACTACAATATTGTAAACCTTGACTTCTATAACAGATGTGTGCATGGTTTTTGAAGTCTTAGGCCACAATCTACTCAAACTTATCATCCGTTCCAATTACCAGGGTGTACCTTTGCCCAATGTGAAAAGCATCATTCGACAGGTAATTTGAGGATCTGAATATTCATGATATTTGAGTAAATTTCCCAAATTGTGTAATTATGAGGACTGCAAACACAGATAGATCTATTTGAGAACATTTCGGCGCAATTTATGGGACAGCTGTTCTGCATTTTAGGTGCATGATTTTTTTTTTGCTGCTGACCACCCAAATAGATGACAAGTATTGGCAAAGATATAACTGGCTTATTTGAAACATGTCCAGTTGCACGTTTGTCTAAGTACTTAGACATACAAGTTTTACCTTCACTAATGTGGCTTCAGTGGCTATCAATACTGGTTTCATTCTTATCGCATGGTATATAGATAAAAACTTGATTGACTGTTCATTGTAGTCAACCAGTTTTAGCAGTCCATAGAGCTCAGGACCCAAACCGGCCAAAGGCTTTCCTTCCATGGCATGCTCCCTTATGAAATCGCGTGATAAGCTTTAGTACATACCAATTCACTGTCATCAGGTTAAGTTGAGAACGAGGTAAATAAGGTTGACGATATTTATGCGGACAAATCCGAATGAATGGGACAATACAGGGTAGTTAGTGGGGATTTTGTTGTCATGGCAACGGGAATTACGTCTCATTTTCTACAGAATCCCAATAAGAATTGATTTGCCTGCAAGCAAAAAATCACCAAAAAGGCTTCCATAAATATGATACTCTGTCTGAGATACACGTTTTGTTCGGTCGGGCTGAGTCATTGCTTAGGAAATTAAAATGGCTATTTTAATTCCATTGGCTGTTGTATGGTTGCCTTGCAATCAGTGCTTTTTGTTGCTGTTGGACAGATTTGCTTTGAGATTCTAGGCTTTCAAAATTTGGGTTGATGGCTCTGGAAATAAACTCGAGTTGTAATCTGGCTCCAAATAGATCCTCGCTTGTTTTGTGCTGAATCAGATGTTTTGCAGCACGTGGTGAAGTCAGTTGTCAGTCTCAATTGACTGGATAACTGGAATTGTGTTTCTATAGCCCGAGATCGAGAAGCTATATTTATCAGCACACTCCAGTGGCGATGATATACATGATGAGCATAATTGTGTTGTTGATAAACATATATCATGAAATCTTAGCAAGCAGTGAGAAATACACATAATGTGTTAAATAAGGTACAATGTACTATCAATGTTTGATTTATGCACTTGTTTTCTACTGCGGAAGGCTGGATGCACTTGTGTGAAGTAGATTACATAACAAATTGTTCTGTATGTATTTAGAGTGGTGATTCATCCTAAAATAGAGACACTTTTGTGGACAGTGTGACAGTTTTGTACAGTACTCAACGTGTGTCGAAGAAGCCTAAAGATAGCCGTAATTCAGCAAGGGCTTAAAAAGCAGGAAAACCGCCAATGACATGACAGATTGGCTTGCACACAGTCCTGACAAACAGTGACGTCATTACACCTTTGTGATGGTGGTCCGTTGGTGTGTCTCACTGTATAACAAAGGGGCCTCAGTCCAGACTTGATGCATGGAGTGCCCTTAATACGGAAGCTGTACCTAGCTCACAGTACAATGATTGATAGTCATGAAAGAAATGAGGTTTACTTTTAGAATCCAATATCACACAATATTCGCTACAGTATTTGTCTTACGGCTGTCGATTTGTCAATCTTGTGTTGTCAAATTAGTCCAATGCCTGCATACTGAATATCGAGTCGACTCACTGTGTTAATTAGCAGTTCAAAAGGGAAAGAAAAAATTGAATTGTTAATTTTTTCCCCGTTAATTTGGATTTTGTGAATATTTATATTAAATCCAGGAATGAAGATGCAGTTCATTTTGACATTTGAAGTGAAAATGAGTGCTCAATTAGTTATCTTTTTCACAGATACAGGAATTCTGCACGTGCCAACTTAAAAATAGCTCACTGAAAAATGCTCTTGGCAAGGTATTAAACAACTGTGCTCAGTACAGTGCACCAGGTCCCGTTCTTACACAATTCCACTGGATTTCCTCTGGGCCATATCCATTATATGGTGTCATATCTGTACCCATTCCTGTGCCATATCTGACCGATTCGGCATGCGCTCCTTATGGATGAGAGAGGAAATCACTAAGACTGATCGGATGGCTGGAATCGATGCCGAAGGGAGCGCTGAGCTTGATTATGTAGACGCTCGTCCTAGCCGATGTCTTCTGTACAGACCAGTGACAGATTACAATGTGGCATGTTTGCGTAGTCACGTAACGATTTCGCAATAATGGCTGTTATCTCGAATCAAGCGTACTCTGCCATTGGGTTGGAGAACTTTAAGCTCACTGGAAATAATTGCTTCAAGATATTTATTTTCCCGTGTTTTCCTGCAAGGTGCTAGTAACTCACCAGCTAAGCAGGTTTTAGATTGCCTTTGGTTCATGATTAGAAAGTCTGTAAATAACACTCGGTTCTAAGGGCTGAGTGCTGTTTATTGTTCATTTACGCCCCCTACTGCGCATTCCGGATTCAAAATAAATATAATGTCTAAAAATAAACCCATTCTAAAAAATCTAAAAATCTGCAAAACTGTGGTGAATAACATCCAAGTATCATTGCAGCGTGTTGAAATATTTTTTAAAGCTTTTTTTTCCCTCTCTTTTCTCGGCCAGGTATTACAGGGGCTGCACTACCTTCACACCAAGTGTAAGATCATTCACACGGACATCAAGCCGGAGAATATCCTGCTGTGTGTGGACGAGGAAAGCGTCCGTAAGCTCGCCGCGGACGCCGTCGAGTGGCAGAAGATCGGAGCAAAGTTACCTGGATCTGCAGGTCGGGAGTCGCAAGAGATGAGTTGTAATATTGATTGGGGTAGGGAGTGGTGGGGGGGGGGGGGGGTGGGGGGCGGTGTCATCGGAGCAGGGCAGTGGCTGATTTCGAGTGTTAATAATGCCTTGTTATTAGAAAATTAATGTCCTGTGATTGTGGATGTGTCTTCAGCAATAGGTGTTTTGATATTGATGATATAAAATGATAAATTAGTGAATTTGGACAAGTTGTGAAATTGAAAACACAAATTGAAATAGTTTTAAGTCTGTGCAAATTTTGGACGAATATGGGAAATTTATACATTTATGTATAAATGTGTTCTACACGATAATATATTATTCCGTTTTCTTGTCAATGATACAGTAAGCACTGCTCCGAAGGAAAAGATCGAGGGCAAGATGTCCAAGAACAAGAAGAAAAAGCTGAAGAAGAAGATGAAGAGGCAGCAGGAACTATTGAGCCAGCAGGAGCAACAGCTTCAGGAGATTGACGAGCAAAAGGTGGGGGCAGTCGGGGGCCATCTCAAAACATTGCCTGGTGTTTCTCAACATGGGGGACATCTCGAATGTCATTCAAGTTTGCAAATACATATAGGCTCCTGCCTAAGAGCATCCAGCACTTTTGAGTCTTGCTTGTCTACTGTGGTCCTTGTGGACTGTCCTGTTTTGCACAGTGATTGCTTGTACATTGAGTATTGGGGTGTTTTCCCTAGATTTAGCCACCAACGGGGTACTTGGAATAATTTTGTTTTGTGCATACATTCGAGATATTCATATTCAGACATGATATAAATGATAATAAGCAGACAGAGACACATTGTTCGCTAAGAACTTGGCATAACGTCCGTCAGATGACATCGCCCTCCCCAGATGTTCTTGTGGTTGTTGTGGGGCAGAAATCTAGTATCACTCAATTAAATACAGAACAAAGTTGGGTGTGTTTTATTCTCTTGAAAAAACTGTCCTGTCTTGAAGAGCTCAATTTTCTGCTTTTGGGTAACAACGTGACATGCAGTTTAGTGTATAATCTCCTGTTCAAGTCAGTGCACAATACTAATATATGTCCTCAATTATGTAGAATGTATTGCTTGAAAAACTAAAATTAAGTGTTACTGTACTACTACATTTCGATTGATTTTCTTCTATCACTGTTCTGGTTGTAATAACAACATCAGTTATCCGGTGTGTTATGCGTACTAATTTGTGTTAAAACTGGTTTACATGGGTTATGACCTTGCATCTGTACATGTTTCCACTGCTGTTTTTTGAGCTGTACATACTAGTATACATTCTGTTCTGTTAGATATGTGCAAACTTTTTGCCACCAACCCTTCGAGTGAATTATATTGATGATCAGGTAGTACCCATGCACATTCAGTACCTATAGATGTACTTTCTTTCTTACCGACAACGGGACCCCTGGTGAAGGACCACAGACTGTGTGTAACACTATATATATACATGTATGTATGTATGTAACCATGGTACCGTTGCTATATTCACCCAGGATGACCCCGACAACCCCACAGATCCACAGACCTCCACAGTTACTCCCCCTCAAGACCTGGCTGTCACAGACCCAAGCCAGGAGAACCAGGTACAAAACACTCCCACCAGAGACCAGGGGGCCACTCACTCATCAACCATGATTTCACTGTTCATCTCTAGGGGAATACCTTGGGAAATACCTTGGGAAATCCTTGGAAACTTTAGGGGGTTATGTATTGGGTGTTGTAAAATTTGACTTTGTGATGCATCATCTCCAGTTTCATGTGTTTCGAAGAGATCTACTTGGTCGCTGGTCCTGGGAATAGCAAACTTACCTGTTTACGGCATAAGGTCCTAAATAGTTTCCCTCCAGTTAGTGCAAGAGTGTTTATTTAAGTACTTACAAAACCATTTAGGTGAGAGGTAGCCTTGAGTTGCACATTTGCTTGCCATGTATTTCAAATTATCATGCACTTTGCATGCATTTCGATTTGAAAGAGAACTTGTTGACAGCAAACTCTGTTCTAGACATTTGTGATTTTCTACATATTCTGAAACTCTGATCATTTCTGTCTCTACTGGTTGTCAAATATCTGTACGTGGATGGTGATAGCCTTATAACTAATCCTTGTTACTTGTTACCAATGTGTGCCCATGAACATGCATATGTTTTCATATAGATGTGTGTTCTGTAATCTGTATATGTACATGTATTGTATCAATGCAATACATGGTTCTTGGCATTGGCAGATTGGTGGTTGCTAACAGTAACTGTGGTGACCAGATATTACAAGTTGTATGTGTTTCTCAAGGCATATAAATAATAATTATAACAGTTTAAAAATATTTCATGTCATTTTCTTTTCAAGCTAAAGGAACAGTCGTTGCAGAGTCCGACCTCTGACCTAGAAAGTCCAGAAGTAGGCCAGGTCGTGGAGAAGTCAAATGAAGATCAGATGGCAGGATCCAAGTCCGATGAAGATCAGATGGCAGACCAAGGTCAAGGTGAACCCACAGCTAACGGGGACATCAACAACAAGGAAAATAATAACTATAGAGGTTAGGATTCCTCAAAAACGTGTTCGATCATATCCTCAGCACTTTACTCTAAAAGTGTTGAAATTATACAAAACTCGTTTTTATGGAAAATTTGTGACAGTTTATTCGATTTTTAGGTTACCGGACCTTTGGTCCGATAACCTATTGGCATGGCGTTGCGTCCGTCCGTCCGTCCGTCTAGCCGTCCGTCCGTCCGTCCGGCGTTAACATTTTTATCTTTAAAGTTAACGATCGAATCTTTCTGAAATTTTGCACAAAAATGCCTAAAAATATTTTGAGAAGGAGGTATTTTTTTGTTTTTTGATTTTCGCATTTTTTTCAAAATGGCGGCCGTTTTTGTCGAAAAACGCTCAATTATGGACTTTGACAGCCATTTTCTCAAAAACTGTCTGATCAGTTTTGAGTTTTTGGTTTCAAAAGATTCCCCTCATATACCTCTGTGATATGTATAAGTTTGGTTGCCCTAAATTCGCCGGTTTCCGTGTGGCGGCCATTTTGAATTTTTGGCGGGTCGGCGAAAAAAAAAATTTTCGCCCCAAATCGCATTACTATCCATTTTGGGCCATTTCTAGGCAAAAAAAAATTTTCACCCTTTGAAAAAATTTTGGACTTAGAAAATTTTCGGCACTTTTTTCCTTCATAATGGGAGCTGTACGGACTGTACTCATAGAACGCTTGAAGATAGAGCTTAGAAATTGGCACTTTCAAATGGGAAGTCATATATGGCGACTTGTGTGGTGACCTTGAATCTGACCTTCGATGACCTTGAAAGGTCAAAACAGCCATTTTGGGGTCAAAAAATGCCCAGATTTGCCTCTGTAGATGGAATGCTTGCAGAGAGAGCTCATGTTATGAACAGGAAGACATATATGGCACAACTAATGATGACCTTGAACTTGACGTCAGATGACCTTGAGTGCCAAATGTCTGACTTGGAATGTGTAAATTGACCTGAGCGGCCTAAACGATTCCACCCAACATATAGAATATCAAATGCCGCACACATACATGTAATGGTAACATCGAAGTTCATACGGATGACCTTGATTGGGATTTACACTGCGAACCTTGATTGGTAAATCTCAAGGTCTGTAACCTGCCAATGCTGCCATGGCCAAACCAAAATTGTCCGGTAACCTATCTTAGCCTTTGGGCTAATTTTTTCGTTTAAATAGAGTAAGTTTTGCTTTTGTTGCAGACAATGAGTCAAGGAGTCAGCAGCTGGAGTCCGATGTTACCGAGAACCTCAAAAACACTGAAAACACTGAGCTGACCCAACGCTCGTCAGTCGAGAATAATGTCGATGCTGAGATCAAGCAGGACAAGGAGACTAACGGCAGTGTCGGTGATTCGGTGGACAATACCAAGTGTGATATGAAGGAGATCAGTGCTCTTACAGACTCGCAGAACGGTGGCGGGGATGAGGATGCTTCCTCGAGCTCGGTGGTCCTCATCCCGACAGATCCCGTCGAACGAGACGAGATCTCCAAGGACTCTCTGGAAGAGTCCCCGACGACAGAGGTCCTCTGCAACGGCGTCGAATCTCAGATGAACTGGCAATGTGAGGGTCCGACCAGCACGGCAGATAACCCCCAGAGCCCGGAGGTCATGGACACCAACAGTTGTACCGCCAACAGTTGTGTGGAGGATGCGGTTTCTGTGAGCTCGCCAGATGGGAGCAGCACTAACGGCCTGAGTTCTGCCCTGGTGTCGCCCTCTAGTCAGGACGCTGGGAGTCAATGGGACGAGGCAGCCAGCAACAAGCCGGCCACGGAACAGGACATGGACACAAAGTCTGAGAGTAGTCTCGCAGGTGAGCGTCCTGAAGATCAAACTCTAAATCACGAGATAACGTCACCTTGCAGAGTGTTTGCACTGACAAAAGGCCTAAATGTATTCTTTTCTTGTCCGGTTTCTGCAGAAAAGCCGAGTAGTTCTTCACTGAACTCCAAGGGTGATCCTGTCCGTGACATTTTCGACATCGATGTAAAAATCGCTGATTTAGGGAACGCCTGCTGGACTGTGAGTAGCACATGGGTCCTCTGAATGCTGCAAACACATGGCAAAGCAGTGAGAAAATCAATTGGTATCAGCAACAAGTACCGTACATTCTTTCGCTTGCAGTATCATCACTTTACGGAAGACATCCAGACTCGACAGTACCGCTGTCTGGAGGTGTTACTGGGAGCCTCGTACGGAGCACCTGCTGATATCTGGAGCACTGCTTGTATGGTGAGTCAGAGAAGGAGACTTCCCAATGTAGAATTGATAGCAAGGCACACCAACCTGGGAGACCTAGCCTCAGAAATTTAGCTGAGGTATAACCTCTTTTCATGTGATACACCATTATGGTTAAGAAAAATCTTCCCTATAGATAATTACCATATCAAGTTTGCAATGTGTTCTGCCAGGCGTTTGAGATGGCGACGGGTGACTATCTGTTTGAGCCTCACTCTGGGGAGGATTACTCGCGTGATGAGGACCACTTGGCACATATCATAGAGCTTGTCGGCCCGATCCCAAAACACATTGCCCTCAGCGGCAAATACTCCCGAGAATTCTTCACAAAGAGAGGTACCGGTATATGAAACATTGCACTGCCTAGACCGAGTCTGAATTAGGGCATTTCGGCCCGAAATGCCCTTATGGTTTTGTCTGGTTTTTTTTTTTTTTTTTTTTTTTTTTTTCTTCTTTTTTTTTTACTTTCCGCCGTTTTGGTTTCCGATCAATAACTCGGGAACGCCTGAACGGATCTTGTCCAAATTTACACCACTGGTCAGAAATATTACATGGAAGACCCCTATTGTTTTGGAGGCGGCTCCGGGGTCCGTGAGGTCCGTGAGGATGAAATCAAGGTTGATTTTGAGACTTGGTTTCCGAGCGATAACTCAAAAAGTATTCATGCATTGGCAAGTATTCTTTGCATGGGAGTTCATATACCACCAAGGAAGAACCCTATTGATTTTGGGATCAATCCGTCGAACGACCTTTGATCTAGAGCTCAGAAGAATTTTTGCTGATTCATTCTTGAGGCTTTCATGCATATCTCGGAAACGGTGCGTCGAAGAGCGAAACGGAGCTCAATTTCGGCCTCCTGGCACTAGACAAACTAGTCTAGTGGGTATCTTGGGTCGAGACGACCCCTGGTGTCGAATTTTATTTCGCCGACTCGGCACTTCCTGTTTGGCCGTATCTCGGAAACGGTGCGTCATAGAGCGAAACGGAGCTCAATTTCGGCATCCTGGCACTAGACAAACTAGTCTAGTTGGTATCTTGGGTTGAAACGACCCCTGGTGTCAAATTTTTTTTCGCCGACTCGGCACTTCCTGTTTGGCCGTATCTCGGAAACGGTGCATCGTAGAGCGAAACGGAGCTCAATTTCGGCCTCCTGGCACTAGACAAACTAGTCTAGTGGGTATCTTGGGTCGAGAGTCCAATTTTTTTTCGCCGACTCGGCACTTCCTGTTTGGCCGTATCTCGGAAACGGTGCGTCGTAGAGCGAAACGGAGCTCAATTTCGGCCTCCTGGCACTAGACAAACTAGTCTAGTGGGTATCTTGGGTTGAAACGACCCCTGGTGTCGAATTTTTTTTCGCCGACTCGGCACTTCCTGTTTGGCCGTATCTCGGAAACGGTGCGTCGTAGAGCGAAACGGAGCTCAATTTCGGCCTCCTGGCACTAGACAATCTAGTCTAGTGGGTACCTTGGGTTGAAACGACCCCTGGTGTCGAATTTTTTTTCGCCGACTCGGCACTTCCTGTTTGGCCGTATCTCGGAAATGGTGCATCGTAGAGTGAAACGGAGCTCAATTTCGGCCTTCTGGCACTAGACAAACTTGTCTAGTGGGTATCTTGGGTTGAGACGACCCCTGGTGTCGAATTTATTTTCGCCCACTCGGCACTTCCTGTTTGGCCGTATCTCAGAAACGGTGTGTCGTAGAGTGAAACGGAGCTCAATTCCGGCCTCCTGGCACTAGACAATCTAGTCTAGTTGGTATCTTGGGTTGAAACGACCCCCGGTGTTGAATTTTTTTTCGCCGACTCAGCACTTCCTGTTTGGCCGTATCTCGGAAACGGTGCGTCGTAGAGCGAAACGGAGCTCAATTTCGGCCTTCTGGCACTAGACGAACTAGTCTAGTGGGTATCTTGGGTCGAGAGTCGAATTTTTTTTCGTCGACTCGGCACTTCCTGTTTGGCCGTATCTCGGAAACGGTGCGTCGTAGAGCGAAACGGAGCTCAATTTCGGCCTCCTGGCACTAGACAATCTAGTCTAGTTGATATCTTGGGTTGAAACGACCCCTGGTGTCGATTTTTTTTTCGCCGACTCGGCACTTCCTGTTTGGCCGTATCTCGGAAACGGTGCGTCGTAGAGCGAAACGGAGCTCAATTTCGGCCTTCTGGCACTAGACAAACTAGTCTAGTGGGTGTCTTGGGTTGAGACGACCCCTGGTGTCGAATTTATTTTCGCCGACTCGGCACTTCCTGTTTGGCCGTATCTCGGAAACGGTGCGTCGTAGAGCGAAACGAAGCTCAATTCCGGCCTTCTGGTACTAGACAAACTAGTCTAGTGGGTGTCTTGGGTTGAGACGACCCCTGGTGTCGAATTTATTTTCGCCGACTCGGCACTTCCTGTTTGGCCGTATCTCGGAAATGGTGCGTCGTGGAACGAAACGAAGCTCAATTCCGGCCTTCTGGTACTAGACAAACTAGTCTAGTTGGTATTTTCGGTCGAGACGACTTCTGGTGTCGATTTTTTTTTCGCCGACTTAGCACTTCCTGTTTGCCGTATCTCAGAAACGGTCCGTCGTAGAGCGAATCGCAAAGATGCCTAAGGGCGGGGTATGTCACTTAAACTTTGACCACAGACAGTTTCAGAGTCATCATGGTTCTAGACGCATTCTCTTAGGTATATGTTAGGTAGGAATAGAACTCACACGAAATGCCCCAAGGCATCTTCAGGCCTTGACGTCTAGTTTGCTATATGTCAGTCAGTAAGATAGCTGGTGTCTTTGATGCTGCATTAAAACTAGCAGTAATGACTCCCACTCAACAGTTCAGCTCTGTGTAAGTCATAACTGATCGCATCTGTTTGCAGGTGACTTGCGACACATCACCAAGCTGAAGCCCTGGGGCCTGTACGAGGTCCTCACCGAGAAGTACGAGTGGAACCCGCAAGAGGCTAAGAACTTCGCTAGCTTCCTGCTGCCGATGCTGGCCTTTGACCCTTCAAAGCGCGCCACAGCAGAGGAGGCCCTCGAGCACCCGTGGATCCAGTCATAACCTCGGCTCTCGGTGCCATCGGCGGTCGCTCTCCAAAGGCACGGTTATCGTCATTGGGCATCAGTGATCATGCGCTACTCCGCTCGCGAACTATCCTCTGTACAGTCATCATTTCATCACAGAGAGCGAAATGTATGAGAGAGGGATATGTCTAGGAAATGTTCTCGTCAGTGTTTCAGTATGTATATGTTTCTGTTCGCCCCCATGGCATCATCATAAGATGTAAACATTGTCTGTAGTGAGTTCTTGGCATTTTTTCGTGAACAGCAGGAAAACATTTTCCTTTCACAGTGAGTGCTTTGGTCTTTTAATGCGAGAGTACAATGGTAGCTGCTGTACTGTAAGTGATGCCATATCATTATGTAATATTGGCCTATACTAGGTCAGATCATTGCAAGAGTGGGGTTTCCAGTTGATACCCTGATGTGATATGTCTTGTTGTTTTGGGACCCAGAGTTGCTACATGTAGATAGAAAGTGTTACCGTGTTTCAAATTTTGGAAGACAATTTTTTTTCTTGAGGATGTTAACAATTCGAATTGTGAATGAAATGAAATACCTGTAAAATGAAATGACCAACTTTGTTTGATTAAGGGAATCTAATTAGGTTCAGTGCAAACCAGCTTATGATGATAGATGTTTGAGGGTCAATCATGCTGGAATATCAGTTTACTTGTGCGTTCTTTTTAACAAGTGATTCAGGAATAAAAATGAATTCAAAATTGTTAACCTTTCACAAATTATCAAGGATTTTGTACCACAGTTGAGTTTAAAGGGTGGTAGGGAAAATCTTGTGCGGTGAATTAACCTTTCTTTTGGTCCTGCGTGTCTTGACTACATCAATCTACACCATTTGTATGTTCTCAATATACATGTGTGTAATCATTGTATCTTACAAATGAGAGTGATAGCTCTGAGTACATATGTACATGTGTATATCAAGTTTGTGAAGGACTGGTTGAGAGGTTGAGGGAACCAGAGCAAGAACAGTGTAGCCTATTTAACTACCATAAATTATGATGTTTCTTCAGTAGGGGTACGTGTTCAAGTATAATAGTGCTAGAAATCTGTGACACGATGACCTTGTCATCTGCTTCTGTTTGCACCGTTATATTCTGTGATCTTTTCGTGGTTAGTTGGATTGTGTGGTGTATGAGTGTGCGGTCCTGAAGATTTGCATATCTTCGTTTTGTAATTTCATACCATCCTGAAAAATAATGTGCCATTTTGCGAGTCACCATGTGAATATTTCGATGTGAATGTATGTGCAGTCTGTCCAAGCGAAAAAAGATTTGTAAATTTAAGCATATAAAATCCAATTTTTGAGTCGATTTGTAACAATCATTGATAGAAACTTTGACTGGATTGGACCTTTCGATACATGTACTTTGCAGTTACTTTCAGAAAGTACCAATGATGTAGAAATTTGAAACTGCAGCTGCATAAACTCTCAAGTGTCAAATAATGTCGAGAAACTTTGAATTGTATCGTCACAAATTGGTATTGTCCAGTTCCATTGGATACTACTTAACAGCAATTGCTTGAAGGCCAAATATGAGCAGTGTGTTAGCGTCTGTTAGCTTGTTCATATAATAGATGACGTGAAATGTAAATAAAGGTATTTTCACTTCGAAAAAGTTCCGAGTTTTCATTGCAGAAAATTGACAGTGTAGTGAAATGTGTACTGCACAAATTTGTCACAAATGACGACCAGATGATCCTGATAGATGATATTTAAGGTACACACAATAAGGAGATGGAAAAGGGACTGTAAATATAACCTACAAATGCAGAAGATTCTCAAAGTCCACTTAGTTTATTGATTATGACGAGCTGCTCCACATCAACTTTGATTACATAAAGACAACGTTGTGAAGATATTCCATAAACTTTGAACACTGGTAGTTGAAAAACAGCTGATTTTGATAAATGCAGTCTATTTATGAAGGTAATGTTCCATGTGTACAACATTTAAGGCACACTATATTTTGATTGAACAGTGGTACACTGGCCTCAAATAAACTTAAACTATGAATTACCAGTAATGAGGCATGTGAATATCCAAAAGTTGGTTTCTGAAAATGCAGGATCGGCAACAAGATTCAAGAACATAAAATATGACAAAACAAAAAGGTACTCGAGAACAACCAACAGGAATTCAGGCACATTACTTCTTTACATATACATGATCTTCTCTAATTTCACTAACAAAGAAGGCAAAAAAGTACTGTACTACATTTCTAATATTTAGATAACATCATGTAATAAAATGCAGAGCGCATGACTAATATACAGAATACATGGAGATAAAACATTAAGCACCAGTGGGTTCACCGAGTTAAATGAACAACACACCTTGCACGCTTGTCTTCAGCAACAGTTCAACAATTAAATGTAACCGGGGATACAACTCGAAAATCAGAAATATCACAACGTTCCCTGCCACTCAGAAGCCGTTCACGGTTTGTGCATTGTGACCTGGTACTTGGCCCAGTCCATGGCCCGCTGGTGCGGCAGTTTGGTTAGGCTTAGCTGGCGCGCGGCCTTCTCGATCTTCATCTGGTTTTTGCGGCAGTACAGCTGTGTGTCGAGGGTCATCTGGTCCCAGCGGTCGAGCCGGATCTCATCGAGCGGGAATTCCTCCGACATGTACGGGTTAAAGCGGAAGTATGTCGGCGGTGGCAGCAAGTCATTGAGGGTCGTGTGCACACCTGGGGCCGAGAGAGTTGAATTGTTAAAAAATATGAGCATTATAGTGCACTATTTTTTGAGGAAAAATATGTTCTATCTCTGGAACATAAGCTGATTTATCCCAAAAAAAACAGTTCAGACCTACCTTCAGTGTCAGTAGCGCTCTGTATGATTTTGTTGAGTTTGTCCTTGAGGCCGGTGCCTGTCGGTTCCGGCTCGGATGTGGGTTGGTAGCGCCCTGTTCCTATGGAGATGACACACTGCAGGGAGTCACTCGGCCAGAGCAGTTTGGCCTCATGGATGGCGATGGCTGTAGGGTTATTGGTGATAATTCCACCATCCTGGAATAGAACAATGACACGATAATTAAATTTTGTTTGCATTTAACATACACTATATTCAAAACGTATGTCTGAGAAGAAACTTTTCTCATTCAGCAGTCAAGTATCACCTATGGTACAGTATAATACATGGATAGTTTTTGGAGTACACATACATGTATTTATATCACACAAGCCTTATGACAAAAACTCAAGATTCTGTCTGAACACTTACCTGGTGTATCCACTCATCAAGCTTGTACTCCTGATAGTAGAGAGGGGCTGCAGACGACGCCCGGATCGCCTGCCAGAAAGTGTACTTGCAGCTCCCCGGGAGCTGTGACTGAGCAGACGGAGGGTAGTTGTAGTTTCGGAAGAGGAAGTTACTCAGCTTCGTCATGTTCATCAGAGTCGACACAGATGATACCTTTTGGGAGATGATTGATTCATATGAAGCAAATACATGTAGACTTTCTGAAGAGTTCGGATCTGGAGTGTGAAACTGGGAGTGTGGAATAGCTACCTTTGGGGTGTTTGGCTCTCTGTTTGATTCTTGAAAAGTCTTTCTTCCGATGTTTTCTCTGCGAATGTAAAATGCACAACACTGATTTAAAAACCTTCCTACAGGTGGATAGTTCAAAATGCATGAATTTAAATCTCTGAAAGAGCTTTTAAAACTAAAGGAAGACAACAGTGCACCAAGCGAAGGTACACACTGGAGAATTTTTTCCCAGAGCTCTGCGTCGTAGTAGCTGTGTGACATGACCAGCTTGCCCACACCCATCAGTTTGTGACGCTGGAAGATTTCACGACTGAAGGTCTTGTAAAGGTTCTCCGCCTGATCCAGCGATAACTTGTGTACGCCCAGCATTATCCCAATGAGACTTCCCGTGCTGACGCCACAGATGTAATCGAAAATCTGGTGGATGTCCATCTTACAGGCTTCTTCCAGGCGTCTCAGAATCTCGATAGTCACCAGACCCCTTGAACAGATAAGAACAATTCGACCATGTAACATTCATACATGGGATATATTTACTTTAATATGCTTGACATGGAGTTTTTACAAAGACGGAACACCCACCTTGTTCCGCCCCCATCCAATGAGAGAATTCTGATGCCTCTACCGTTGACTGGGTTGACGTAGCCCACCAGTGCCAAGGCCTCCCTCGCTTGTTCCTTCAAGCCCAGATCTCTGCTTGCTCTCAGGCGCAACAAACAGGGCAGTACCTTCTCCTGCAAAAGAGAATTATCATCGTGTTACCAAGTATTAAATTAATGTTTGATGGTTTGGCTTTTGGCATACAACATTCATACATATATTGTTTTGAGAAAATGAAAGGCCTTACAAAAAGACTTTGCCAGAAGTGTTTGCCAGAACATCACAATTGTATGCTAACCTTGACAGCAAGTGACCTGGCTGCAGGGTGGGCTGTGATGTGTCGACAGAACTCCTCCAGTCTGACGAGCTGGGACGCCGAGCTCGTGGCCAGTCGCAGAGACTTCACCAGGCCCCGAGTCTTCCGATCTACCACGCTCCTCGGTATCACAGGCTCTTTGATGAGTGCCTTTTTCTTTGCTGCAGTTTTCACAGAGGCATCCTTAGCACCATCCATAGACTGTCTGCCAGGAAAGTTAGGGAGGTAACTCGTCAGAGATTTGACTAGATTCGTAGCTCCTTCGACTGTAGATATCACTTTCACTGAGTTTGAGTTGTCTGCTTTACTTGCTGTTTTGTTTGATTTTGTATTCTTGCTGGTGGTGTTGATGGGATTAGAACTGCAATAAGATCTGACACTGCTGTCTTGTTCATGCATCGCTTCGATAAATCGATGCCTTTCAACAAATCGCACATAGTCATAAGACTCGGTTTGTGTTTGTGTCCCGGCGATGTCAGACTCTGGTGATGTGGAAGGCTGATCCTCTTCCAAACATTCCTGAGCGACTGATAAATCAATATTTCCTGAATCTATTTTATTGGTCGGTGTCACAACACCAGTTTTTACCTCTGCTTCTGCACCTGCAGGATGCAGAACATTTTTTTTCTTTGGGAACAACTTTTGTGGCAACGAAAACCCCTTCGGTAGGTCAACATTCAGACTACCCATGAGTCTCGTCGCTGACGAAAAATCTATTATTCTGTTCCTAGAGACATACTGAGTCTGTTCACTAGTTTTGAAGCCGCGATAAAGTTGCTTGTTACAAGCTCCACTCTCTGGTTTTGAGGTAGCCTCCGTTGATAGGTTACGTGTTGAAAGATCTGATGATGAGGATGCTGCCACTGTGGGTACCCTGTTACATGGTAGATTAGTTGGGTCCTGAGATCTGGAACTCGAAGCCTTCAGCCTCGAGGGACTGAGGTACCGTGAATAGGCCTGGGAGTGTCGTAGAGTACAGGCCATGGTCAATGTGTTTTGATATCTGTAGAAGTAATAATGTGAGATGATTAGACAATGCAAAATACAAGCACAACACATCCAGCATTTATACTTCTAATATCTATCTACGCAAAATAATCATGTGTGGTAAAAAAAACATATAAACCCTCTAATTATTAATATTTTTTGTCAGTAGGTTAGTTAATAGCATACATGCATGCTTACAGCTGTACCTGAAACATCATTGAGGATGGCAACTTGTGAATATTTGCGTATTGTGAATCACTTTTGTCAGAAATTCTTAAGCTCTTTAAGGGGTTGCTCCTTTCATGTATTGAGGATGGCGACTTGTGAACATTTGCGTATTGTGAATCACTTTTGTCAGAAATTCTTAAGCTCTCTTATGTGTTTCCCCTTTCATGTAAATTCTAACAGCTTTTGACCATACCAACTTGTATACAGGGCTTTAGAAGTTAAAGGGGCACTATATGGAATTCTATTTTCAGGGGATTTCCAAGATTTGTCGGCCGACGCTTCAGGATTGTTCTATTATTCATAGAACAGAACGTCAGATTACGTTTTTATAAATAGAAAATAGACAGTCCTGAAGCGTCGGCCGACGAATCTGGGAAATCCCCTGTAAACAGAATCTCATATAGTGACCCTTCAATAGATCCAGATCTAACTTTGGAATTTAGATATAAGCTACATGCATGTATACTTTAATAATCAAATATATTTTGACTCTGGACCTACCATATTGGTCTTGATAGTGGCACGTGCCCTAATAGTACAGCGCCCCCCGCTTTTCCCCCAAAATATCCACTTTTATAACCTTGTAATTCACTTCATGATGTTGGAGTGTTCCAATCCACATATTCATGTTATTAGGGCATTTCGGCCCGAAATGCCCTTATGGTTTTGTCTGGTTTTTTTTTTTTTTTCCTTCTTTTTTTTTTTACTTTCCGCCGTTTTGGTTTCCGATCAATAACTCGGGAACGCCTGAATGGATCTTGTCCAAATTTACACCACTGGTCAGAAATATTACATGGAAGACCCCTATTGTTTTGGAGGCGGCTCCGGGGTCCGTGAGGTCCGTGAGGATGAAATCAAGGTTTATTTTGAGACTTGGTTTCCGATCGATAACTCAAAAAGTATTCATGCAATGGCAAGTATTCTATGCATGGGAGTTCATATACCACCAGGGAAGAACCCTATTGATTTTGGGATCAATCCGTCGAACGACCTCTGACCTAGAGCTCGGAAGAATTTTTGCTGATTCATCCTTGAGGCTTTCATTCATATCTCGGAAACGGTGCGTCGTAGAGCAAAACGGAGCTCAATTTCGGCCTCCTGGCACTAGACAAACTAGTCTAGGGGGTATCTTGGGTCGAAACGACCCCTGGTGTTGAATTTTTTTTTGCCGACTCGGCACTTCCTGTTCGGCCGTATCTCGGAAAGGGTGCATCGTAGAGCGAAACGGAGCTCAATTTCGGCCTCCTGGCACTAGACAACTAGTCTAGGGGGTATTTTGGGTCGAGACGACCCCTGGTGTCGAATTTATTTTTTCGCCGACTCGGCACTTCCTGTTCGACCGTATCTCGGAAACGGTGCGTCATAGAGCGAAACGGAGCTCAATTTCGGCCTCCTGGCACTAGACAACTAGTCTAGGGGGTATTTTGGGTCGAGACGACCCCTGGTGTCGAATTTATTTTTTCGCCGACTCGGCACTTCCTGTTCGACCGTATCTCGGAAACGGTGCGTCGTAGAGCGAAACGCAAAGATGCCTTAGGGTGGGGTATGTCACTTAAACTTTGACCACGGACAGTTTCAGAGTCATCATGGTTCTAGACACGGTCTCTTAGGTATATGTTAGCTAGGAATAGAACTCACACGAAATGCCCCAAGGCATCTACAGGCCTTGACGTCTAGTTTGAATTATAATAGAGGGGATTGAAGGCTAAAGGTATACTATTCAGTGATTTTCTCAAATTTGACCTCAAGTTTGACCTTATTTTTGCACGCGCTGCTGCAGGAGGTTTTGTTTTGGCTCGCCGTGCTACTATACAGGACCAATATGGTATCATTTTGTGATGTCTTTGTATACTCGTACCTATGTAGATTAATGTATAGCATACTCTAGACTATAGCCAATGTATTTTATGATGCCTTTGTATCAGTACAACAGAAGATCTACATGTATTTCAGCATGAACTGCAGCAGTCACCACGGTCAACAGTGTAGTCTGCAGGCCTAGTAGTGTACTACATGTACAGTAGGATAAACACTGATAAATTGAGTGCAGTTGAGTTGTCTGATCAGACTAGCCCCCCGGAACTCTCTGTGTGGCCGTTTTAACAAGCTGACATTGACAGTTGACAACATAGACATCAGCTTTTAAAAACAGTCACACAGAGAGTTCCGGGGGGCTAGATCAGACGGGTTGCATAGAGCTACGCAGATCTAATTACAACTGGTTCAGTTGAGATAATACTTACTCGGTTAAATCGACGAATGCTCCTATTCAGGAGTCGGTGTCAATCTCTCCCTAGAATGCTATGGTTTCGTGAGGCCTTGGTTGTCAAATTGTATTTATTTACATCCAACTCATCAGTGTCATCACATCACTTCAGTGACACATGCACTTGTTTTGGATCGAACGATGTTGGTACATGTGTCCTCTCCTCTGATTGGACAGTTCACGTACTGAGCAAAACATAAACAATCACACCTTTTTCTGATAAAGGATGTTTTATTCTTCAGGGGGGTTTATTTCGTGTTCGTGAAGGGCCAAAAATTCATGAGAATGATAAATGCTTGTATTATTATATATTTCAATCACTGAAATCATAATCTGAATAAATTAGTAAAATGGGGCGTTGTCCATGTGATCCAATCAGAAAGCGTATTGCAAAAAGTATTTGGGAAAACCAAATGACGTCACTAGATATTGTAAAGCAAAACAAAATCGTATAAAATAATCATAATGGATGCGTTTCCTTATTTTTTTGGTTGCAGGAATGTGAAATACTTCAGCAATGGATTCTCAGTATAATAAAGTCAAATTCATAATGAAATATGAATTTTTGATGTTGAATCTCAACCTCAGAGGGATCAGGGGTATTCAATCGATTTTTAGTCCACATACCCATTGTGTAATGATTTTTAGTAATCCAATTTCTAAACCATTTGCATAATTTGTAACCCGAACATGGAACAAATGGCGTTGGAAGAAATTCACGTGGGATCTAGATCGTAGATGTGAGTTTGATATATCGCCAATGGTTCAAATTTTATAGACAACAGTGGAAAAGTCAAACACATGTATACAAAATTCAAGTTGATTCGTTTATACAACACATAGTCATGAGGGAAAATCACGTTAGTTTGAGAAAAGATATGTTATATCAAACTCGAGGTTAATAAGCCACTGACCATTCGTTGGTCAATGCTTAGGCCTATTATTCGATTGTGAACTGATTAAGTTAGTGTATACTGTGGTCCTACAATGAGAATATTGGTCGCATTTCTTTATTGCGGTAGAATTTCTACCAATAGAATGTTTTTGTGCATTTTTTTTATAGCAGTGGGGGGGGGGGGGGGGGGGGGCGTGGCTACGAGTTCTACTAATGTAACATTTCTTTCTACTAATAGAATCTCTCTTTGTACTGGCAGAAAAAATTACCACAAATCAACCAAAAAGTTTTAACGATACAACTAGTGATAAATGGCGTCATATGTATAAATATAGAACATATATACATGACGTTAAAGGACATCACAATGAAACACAGGTATAAAAAGGCCATGATGACGACATATAAACACAAACCCTCATATTGCAACTCTTGATTGATTCGTGTAGAACGATTACTGTGCGTTTCATTTTGCTGGTAGAAGTTCTATCAACGCATTTCCCAATGCATTTTTAGTACTGGAATAAAGAAACACGCCCAATGACTTGATAGTGGAAATGATAAAAGAATGCTTGTGATGAAAAGCAGGTTTCGTGCAGAATGGTTAAACGTATTTATATCACTTTCAGTTACATTCGTCACTTTCTGGTCAGAACGAAAACCCAACAACCAAAACTTCTAATGACTCGATTCCAGTCCAGCAGCGAGCGTTCACCTCTCTAAGGCGATGTACTAAGAAAGTCTGTGTGAACTGTGAAACCTCATACATCATTATCCTCTGTGTGAGATTACCAGATTAGTATCTAGATTTCTCTTGAAGAATACAATTTTGGGATAATGTCCAGGTTTGCAAGAAAATATTCATGGAATGTTGTTGTGGAGCTGCGAATGAGTGGTTCAAGGACATACATAAGTCAACCTGTAGGTGTCTTCTTCAGCAATATATGCAAATGATCATGATGTGTAAAATAATTTTGTCTATTTATCTCATGTTCAAACATATACTGTGTCATTCATGTGGTGTATATTGATGGATTGCAGGTAGCAGCTATTTTTTTGGATAGTGATTAATAAAAGGAAGTCTGATGTTCAATACTTATCCAATATTTGGCCAGTGTATTTCATACTCATCTCATTATCTGTATCCTAATTTAAAATACCACCACCACGATAAAGGAAATCTGCGTATTTTCACCCATGGTCCATACAATTCAAAATAACCAATATTCGGATATTTTTAATTATGCCATGGACTACCATATCATGACCAAGGTAGATGGGTTGTGTATGTGGTGTATTATGACCTAAATATCATAAATATGTGGTGGCTTGTATTTTCAAAAAAATATTTCAGGGATGAAAAATACTCCAACTTGTCCCTAGATTCTTTGGTTTTGGTTCATGATAAGTTTGAAACAGACGTAGAGCAACTCTTTCTCCATGTAATTGCCTAAACAATTATATCCTTAAATTAGGCACGCATATTCCCATCGAGAATAGAACAATTGTTTTGTCCCATATTCATTCATTCCAACATCTTATATCCTTCTCGGTAAAGTACACACTTGACTGTGTCTGTGTGTACGTGTATGTACTTTACATATTCATCAATGTTCATTTTAATCAACATTTCAGCAGAGCATAGCACACCGTTGTATTATAGATAACGTTACATGCATTATGCATGCATAACGTGATGCATTATGTAGTTTCGGAAAAGGAAGATTTTAAATATAAAATTAACTCAATAAAATTAACTTTTATTCATTGAATTGAGTTAGAATAATTATGGGCGCAATTTAACCGCGATGTTCAGCTGCACGATTTACACGCGATGGTGGGAGTCTAGCGGTGAAGATATGGCATGACAACACCAATGATATTGCGTCATATCCGTTACAGTCAGAGAATTCCCTATATTGAAAACGGGGGATGCCCTTGATCCCCCGCAGAATGGTGGGGGGTATTTTGCTATGGCTGGTTGTTGACCCAGACTGGTTGGCATTGCACACGAACAGTTTCAAGACCACAGCACGCACAGAACGGCTCGGACGACGAACGATATATTTGGGTTGTCATGCATGAAAATCAGTCGTTTTAAGGGGGTACCCTCAGAATTCGAGCTGTAGCGAAAAATCCAATTTATCAACATATATTTTCTTTACTATAGTGAGATGGAGAATTGAATTGGCTAGCTTTGTATATAAGCTGCTAAGGTTCATCTTGTTCTGGGACGGAGCTATGGAGACTTGAATTTGGGCTTTTTATCATTGTTTTGTATGGCCGAAGGAATTAGTGAAATCTGTCCATATGGTCAGCACAGTGGAACGTTATGATAGGGGAATTTATTTAGCGTAATTGTGTATTGTTTTATGGAATTCCATCCGGACAACATGTGCGTCGTTTTAATTTCGTTCTTGAATGTCTATCAAATTATACAATTGATGACATGGCATGCTATATGAAAAACATCAGCTTATTAATTCTATCCAGTTTTTTATTTTTAGTTCAATACAGTATCATTTTGGGCATTTTAGGGAACAGATACTGTATTTTCCCCTATTATCGCCATATGTGGCATTGACAAATGGTTGGCATTAGCAAAATGTTCGTACATCTACTTTGTTTGTTGTCGAATTAGTCTCTCATACTGAACATAATCTCCGGGAATAAACCGCCCGATAAAGTTCTCTGGGCCTGGTACAGGAATGCAGCGATGTTTTGGCCGAACACAACACTATTATCCGCTCCACTCATACATGTGTAATATATCGTCCCCCTAAAGCAAAAATGACGTAACTCTTTTTTTGGCGTAACTCAATGAGACATACCAAAGTAATGCTTGACATGTCCACTACATGCACCATAACATAACCTGATAACTAGAAGCCTATAACATATTGGCGTATCTTGAGGCTTGACTTACGCCATTTTGATCTTGAGTTATGCCAAAACTGTTCTAGTGTTTGTGGTGACTTGCGCCAAAAACGTCACTAGTGGGTATTGACTTACGCCAAAATTGCATTTAGCTGTTGAGTTACGCCATTTGTGCTTTAGGACCTTCGTGAGATACGCCGAAATTGCATTAGTGATTTTGTCCAGTAAGTTGTCAATGAGAGCATCTTTGGCGTAAGTCATGCTAATCTTAGTTAATTAGTCATTTTCTTAAAAGTAAGAATAACATTGATAGTAATTGAACTACAGTGGTATAATACCTGATAATTTATGCAACAGGTCTCTGAATTTGGAAGCTTTTACTTGGAATTTAAAGGCGAGAAACCTTCTAAACTGATTACCTCAAAACCACCAAAAACGAGTTACGCCATTTTTGCTTTAGGGGGACGATATGCCCATTGAAGATATAGAATGTACCACAGTGGTACTGATGTAAAGCGCGATTTGCAAATGTGGACGATTTCGAAATCGCGCTGTGCGATTTGCAAATCATCGCACGATTTGAAAATGACACGTATTGCGCGTATTGACAATGGCAACTATGGACTATTCACACATCGCGCAGAGCTATTTGCGATTTGTTGTTGATAAAATAAAATTCTGAAAACAATGCGGCTGTTGTGCTTTGTGATATATGGGGGGCCTAGGTATAATACATATAAGATTTATGTGTCGTATTTGTGTGAATAAATCTACATTAGCCTATTATAGAGATCTATCTTGTTGTCTTGATTTAGAGATCAACTGTCTTCCAATGTTTCAGCATTAAACTCCTGGAAATTAAAACATGTTATTTCTGGTTATCAATAAAGATATATCTATAATATCAAAATAATGTATAGGCAGGTAATAAAAAACACTGTGCCGCTAGTAAATCTGTGCATTTTCTAAGTATGTCGACTAAATGTCGTAGGTTACCGTAGGTTTGTGTAGATCTAGGCCTAGTATTTTCAAATCGCATGAATGATTTCGAAATTGTGCTGCACGATTTGTGAATGGTTCACAGTTGCCATTATCAAATCTCGCATTATTAATCATTATTAATCGCAGCGCGATTTCGAAATTGTGCTAACTGGTAAATCGCGCACAACACTATCACTTTGCGTATGGACCCTGGGGACTATTGATAGATTGTCGCTTACCTGCTTACATGGTCACTTAGGACATTGAAAGATAGATTGGGGAGTTCCATGAATAACACAATGTAAAATCAGTTACCTTGGTTCTCCTTTGGCTATATGGAGGATACAGTTTCTGCCAAAGTGATCAGGCTGCATTTGAAAATTATCGAACTTCAAGTTAAGTGATGGATGACACTCGTCATGTTATATTGTGTATTAGGGTATGATAATATGTGGCCTGATCGCTTTGGCGGCCTTATTACATGGTATCCCCATTTTACAGTCTTATAACAGTGAAATCATGATGCACCCATTTATACAGTACAAATCTGGTAGCTCCTGTTCCATGGTATATAAAGGTCTCAGATCCAGGTACCATCACACACAAGATAGTCTTGGCATCTGAAGTAGTGGGCACTACTGTGAACTCCTTAACTATTCGCTTCCATTAATATTCACTTCATTTTCTTTGAAATGCAAAATTTCTGGGAGCGAATCTTTTCTTCCAGACTTCATAAATCTGTAATAATGTGAAATTAAACAGCCACAAAATTAAAGGGGTTTACAGCAAAGTGACTTCTTACATAAACTTTTTTGGTGCATGCAATGAAAGATATTAAGAAGTTATGAAACTACGTGAGTGCGACTATCCCTTATCCAACTTTGCTGAGAAATTTATCTCGGCAACTTTGGATAAAGCATAGGGAGTAAAAGCGTACAATGTAACGGTCATATGGAGTTTTGTAACTTTTATTTTCCTTTGGAAAAATATCCAGCAATTAGGCACTTTTGTAAAAAGGTACTGGGTTTACAATATGTAATTATCTGTGATATCTGAGACAAGTTGATACTGATTGAAAGTTCAGTCGTGAAGCTGTGCTATACTGATATCAAATATGTACTGGTATTTGTTCATTCCATCACCGGGACAGTAAAATATTGGTATGATACAAGTGTGAATGCATGGGAGGGCACTCTGGGAACCATGCTTTGGTGCATACACTCTTTTTTGACTTATTGTTATGTAGCTTCACTGGTTGTTGGGGTCAAGCTGGATATCTTACATTTGTTTTGTTTGCAGATTTTGTCAACGAGTGAAAGATGTTGACGCCTGCTTTTGAGCTCAACCAAGATCATTGTTTCTTGTACATAGAAATCAAGGCACCGTTCACGAAGGTACATGATGATTCTCAATATCGATAGACATGTGTCAAAATAGTACTGTGGAGTTTCCATAAATTTCCGAATAACTTGTATATTTTTGTAGAGCAAGGTCAAAGGTGTGAACTAGAGCCAATGTACAGCCAATGCTCATTCGAGTTCCTCATATTCACAACTGAATATGTATAGTACATGAACTTATCTAGTCAATGTCACATTTTACTTAGGTTTTCAAGCATACTAAATGAAATAATACAATTAAATATTATTTCACCTTCCAGATATCGGAAACAGAAATCTTTGCTGAAGAAAATGATTTCAAATTTTATTCAAAACCTTACTATTTGAGGTAAGTTGAAACCTTTCGTTAGGGTCATTTAACACAAGTGGTTAACATGCATGAAGTTTCATACATGATATTTCTCAACCATACAAGTACTTTAAAGCAGCTGCCTTCGATACCAGTCAATAGTTTATTTTATACATCACCAATCTAAACTACTACATGCTCCTTTTCGATCCTTTGGATCGTTCTGGATAGAAATTCGCGTACTGAAAGCAAGGCACGATCGTCTGCCTGCATGACTCGAGCGCTCCTTTTGCCGCCAAAACCGCCGCGCATATGCGCGCGCAGCTGCGCAGAAGCTTCACTTTTCTGTCCACCGCCATTTTTGCTTGGCAGCTTTGGATTTTGGTTCCCGGTGAATTCGTAGAATTTAGTCTGCAAACTAGACTTTTGCGATATATTCTTACGGAATTTCACCTGCCACGTTCATAGACATCGTTTTGTGTCTATTTGGATAAGTATTGGTCGATAGTTTGTTACTTGCTAGATCGTCAGCGATTTGTATAGCCAGTTCACCCTATTATCGTCCATCCGTCGTACTTGATAGTGTACTTGTTGTTTACATCTATCAATAGTTCTACGTTAATTTTCTACTGTATATAGTGTGTATACGTATACTGTAGTTTATATATTCGTAGTCCTCTTAGGGTTCTTTTTTCAGCGCGGTCTCAGGTTTGCATATTTTGCCCGCCCTGTTACTGTGTGTGGTTAGTTCCCTTGTGTGATCATGACTTCACAATCCTCCCTTGGTACCGGTGCCATGGACGAACGTCCATGCCCGAAGTGTCTGGTCAATACCCTCCGAGGAGGGGAGAAACACAGTTTGTGTTTCGACTGTTTAGACCATGGCCCGGTATCTATGGAGGATTTGAGGTGTGATCTGTGTCGTTTCTGGCGTCCCTCTTCCTTCGTGCAGGCGACTGCAAAGTATTCCGAAGCCTCGTTGGCTCGTCGGGATGCTTTGAGGCTTGCGGAAGCTTCGGCTCCGCAAGTCCGCCAGTCACCCATGGAGGTGGAGACTCCGCCTGTGACGGCACGGATTGCGTCCGGTGTTAGCCAGCCCCTGGGGCTAACACAGGACATGGTCAACGCGGCTGTGCAATCTTTCTTTGCACAGTCGTTATCGTCCCTTCAGGGTCCCCTCCTGCCGGGTCTCTCTTCCCTGCTTGGACAGGGAGTCCCGGCCGGTTCTTCGGCTGCCCCTTCGTCGCAGGGAGAGCTTGCTCCCCCTGCTGGCAAGAAGTCGAAATCTTCTAAGAAGAAGGTTTCACTTCTTGCCAAGGCGAAAGCAGCCAAGGAACCGCACTCCACCTTCGTCGTCCCTCAGTCGGGGCCGATCGAGGTGGAGGGGTCCGTTGTCTCTTCCCCGGGGCCTTCCAAGAAGAGGAAGCGTGCCTCTAAGCGCCGTGGTGCTGAGACCACATCGATTTTCGATGTGGCTCAGGCTTCGTCCGACCTCTCGGTGGGCGACGATCAGGCTTCGGGCTTCGATCAGCGGAGCATCTTGGATGGCTCATTCGGGTCCTCGGTCTCGAGGTTCGAGGGGGGAGAGTTCCCTTTGTTTGGGGGTGAGGCTCTCGATCGTTCGTGCGATCGGGAGTCTTCACTTGGCGGTCGTGCTCCTGGTCCTCGATCAGGGCACGATCGGGCGGGTGGTGCTGGGGTCGTTCCTCAGGGCCACTCAAGTCCTGTGTACGCGGATGTAAGTCGCCGGACGGGCGCAATCGCTGAGCAGGCATTCCCTCGCCCGTCCTTTGATGTACCCTTGGGGTCATCGAGGTCTTCGATCGGACCTGTGAGGTCCAACGATCGGGGGGGTCGAGTGGAAGCTGATCAGGAGTCGTCCTCCTCGGAGGATGAGACTTCCGATCAGGCTGGGGGTTCTAACTTCCGGTGGGCTTTGGAGTCGGTCGCAAGGCGAATGGACTTGCCGATCGATGCTCCAGGGCCCTCACGGGGAACCGGTAGGTTCGCGTCGGCGCCAGTTCGTCGGCCGATCCGGCTCCCTGTGGCTCCCGCGTTGGTCAAGTCCTTCGACAAGATCAACAAGGGAGTTACGGCTAAGAAGGATGTGGCTCGTACGGAGTCGACATTCCCGACTAGCCGTGTTCGACCTGAGTCGATCGACACCTATCGGACTGTAGAGTCCGAGGGTGGACATCAGACTTCCGTCCCGGTCGAAGACCCTAACCTTCACCTGCTTTCCCGGAAGCAGGGTACGGTCTGGTCAGCTTATGTGAAAAAGGCTCGCCTTTCTCACTGGCAGACGCTGTCTCATCAATTGATGGGGCAGCTCTCGTTGACAGATCACCTGACCACCTTGGTTCAGGAGTTTGTGGACGAGGCGGATCTGGAGGAGGGGAGTCGCGCCAACATTCATGCAGCACTCGGCGTCTTGGCCGGAGTGGTCCATGCTGCTGAGCGTGACAGTGCGCACCTGGGCGCACAATTGGATCTCACCATGCGTGATGCCGATCTCCGTCTGCTTGACGTGTCCGCTACGGACGTCGCTGAGCTACGTGGGAGGCCGCTTTTCTCAGGCTATACCTACGCCAACCTCTCTCGATCGGATATTTCCGTCATGCGGGAACATCTCCGGGATGAGGCTATGGCCAAGGCTTTGCTTGGGAAGTCGGCGGGGTCTGGGACAGGCAAGAAGACCAAGGGTCAGAAGCCTGCCCAACCTCAGGCACCACATGCACCCGCTTCTACGCAGCCGCCCTTTCGGGGGGCGCAGCGTCCCCCTCCCCAGGGGGATGGCAAGCGCGGAGGCAAAGGGGGTGGACGCTTCAAGGGCAAAGGGAAAGCTTCTGGTAAGAAGTGACTCGTTGCGGGAAAGCGTAGGCTCTGTGGAAGGTTCAGTTCTGTCGGAATTCGATCTTCCACAACCTGGTCCAGTCGGGGGACGCCTGGCTCAGTTCGTCCAGAACTGGAGCGATCTGGCGTCGTCAGACAATTCAGTCGTGGCATGGGTGAAGTTCGGTCTCACCTTCAGATGGGAGGCTGGAAAACCACCGATCAGACCCAAAGCGTGGTTCTTCCCTGTGCCCGGCGATCGGGAAAAGTTTCAGCTTCTGCAGCACGAGGTGCAGCAGTTGCTAGAGAAACGTGCGATCGAGGTGGTCAAGGACGAGAGAGGATTCTATTCTCTCATCTTCCTAGTGCCGAAAAAGACAGGCGGGTGGCGTCCCGTTTTCGATCTGTCAAACCTCAACAAATTCCTGATCATACCCAGGTTCAAGATGGAGTCGGCGCTTTCCGTCCAGAAAGCTCTGTCCAAGGGGAAGTGGGCAGTCAGTATCGACGTCAAGGACGCGTACTTACATGTGCCAATACACCCAGCCGATCGGCGATACCTCAAGTTCGCCTTCGAAGGTTCGGTGTATCAGTTCAGGGTACTTCCTTTTGGAGTAGCCACCGCCCCTTACGTGTTCACCCGTATCGTAAGGACGATGGCAGCCAGGTTTCGATCGGTTGGAATTCAATTCCACCATTATATCGACGATTGGTTAATCATAGCCGACTCCCCGTCTCAGGCTATAGAGCAATCCGGGTTCGTCCTCAGGTTGGCGACCAGCCTCGGCTGGATCCCCAATTGGGCGAAGTCTCATCTGTCCCCGACACAGAGGTTCCAGTATGTCGGGGTAGATTACGATCTAGAGCGAGGAGTAGCTCTTCCTCCGCGGAAGAGAGTTCTCAAGGCGATTGCGGCGATGGAGGTCGCGCTGACGCAGTCGTCGATCACAGCTCGACAGTTTCTGTCCATCATCGGTCTGTTGGCGTCGATGGAGAAACAGGTGCCGTTCGGCAGATGCTTCCTCAGACCCATTCAATGGTGTCTAGCGTTGCAATGGCGGATCCTCACCGATCGACTAGACCAAGTCGTATCGGTGGACGATCGTGCTCGGGAAGCAATGCATTGGTGGCGGGACCATCGGAATCTTTTCCGAGGGATGCCACTCGCGGAGTATCTGCCCGATCGGACCTTCTTCACCGATGCGTCAGAATTGGCTTGGGGAGCTCATATGGACGAGCACGAACTCTCTGCTGTGTGGAACACGAGCGAGAGGGCGTTGCACATCAATGTCCTAGAGCTGCGAGCGGTGAGACGTGCGTTCGAGATCTGGGGGCCTCAGAGTCCCCCAGGGACGAAGTGGTTGGTCTTCACAGACAACAGCACAGTAGTGGCGCACATAAACAAACAAGGTGGAACTCGGTCGAGTCAGCTTTGTTTGGAGGCCGAGTGTCTGATCAGGTTTGCCTTCAAGTACCGTCTGTTTATCAGGGCGAGGCACCTGCCGGGTCACAGGAATGTCCTAGCGGACGCTCTGTCGAGACCGGACAAGATCATAGGCACGGAGTGGAGTCTGCATCCGGGGGTGTTTCGGCGCGTTTGTCAGGCGTTCGGGACACCGAACATAGACCTGTTCGCAACCTCTCGGAATCACAAGCTCCCGGTCTACTTCTCACCTCTGCCAGAGAGCGAGGCACTGGCTGTGGACGCGATGTCTCAGTCGTGGGACGGGATGTTCGGGTATGCGTACCCGCCAACTCGGTTCCTAACAGAAGTGCTGCACAAAGTAGCCAGGTCTCAGTGCGAGATTCTGTTGGTGGCGCCATGCTGGCCGATGCAGGCATGGTTCCCCCTGCTACTGTCCCTCCTGATCGATGTACCACGGGTTCTCCCGATCGAGGACAGGTTGCTGAAGCAACCGGGGCGGGATATATTTCACGATTCCGTCCACGTGCTCAAATTACACGTGTGGAGGCTATCGAGCGATCCTTCCAGGAGGCAGGATTTTCTCAGCAGGTGTCCGTACATCTCGCGAGAAAGAATAGGAGATCCTCCTCTAAAACGTATGAGGCTAAATGGAGAGTATTCGTACGTTGGTGTAACGGAAGGCGCATTGATCCGCTCTCTGCCCCTCTGAATGCAGTGCTAGACTTTCTCTGCTATCTCTTTGATAGGCTTAATTTGAAGCCTACTACGATCGAGGGATACAGGTCCATGCTGGGCCCTGTATTCCGTGCTAGGGGGATCGATTTAACTAATAATCGTATCCTTGCTGATCTCTTGGCGTCCTTTAGGACGCAAAGGCCACGCGGAGTTCCTACTCTACCGGATTGGGACATGGCTTTTGTGCTATATTGTCTTACTAAAGCACCTTGGGAGCCTCTCAAGGAAGTTTCCTTGCAGAGGTTAACTCTTAAGACTTTCCTGCTAGTTATGCTAGCAAGTGGTCGAAGACGCTCAGATGTCGCAGCGATCGACGTATCGCGAGTCGCATTTGGCGCGGATGGGTCCATTTCCTTATACCCAGTACGTGATTTTATGCCTAAAACACGTGCTGCAGTTGAGGGCGGGAAAGCGTTCTCCCCTATCGTAATTCCGTCACTGGGCGGTTACGTAGGACGGAGTGAGCCGGACGCTCTATTGTGTCCGGTAAGAGCGCTGAAAATCTACATCGATCGTACCAGATCGATCAGGAAAGATCGCAAGCGATTATTTATTTCCTATCAGCCTAACAGGGCTACGGATATCTCCACAGCTACACTATCCCGATGGGTGAAGGTTGTAGTGAGGACTGTCTATGCGGAATCAGGTGCTGATGATCGAGTCACTTACAAAATATCGTCCCACCAAATCCGACACATCTCGATGTCTTTGGCGGCCAGGTCGAATATTCCGTTGGAATATATCGTGAGGGCTGGAATGTGGACTAATTCTACGACATTCATCGGGTTCTATCTGTCCAATGCTGCCGAACTTCAGGACCAGTCGTCCAGATTTAGACTGGGTCCGCTGGTCGTAGCGCAAGCTGTTGTTTGAACCAGCTGGACAGAAAAGTCTTGGTTTTAACGTGCACGTGTATATAAGCAACACTTTGTGTTTGTGTTTGAATTCTTTATGTTACGGTCTCAAGTAGAGTTCCGTTTTCCACCGATGGGTGAAGAAGAAATTCGTGCATGTTGGAGGCAAGCGATCGCACCGCTAGGTGAGTATCTTTATTATATTACTAAAGATATATCGAAAATGTAGCATTTTAGCGATTCGCTTGAAATCAAGACTATCGTCTGTTTTCATGACTCTCTAGCACTACTGCTCCACCGCCTATCCTTTGATTCTAAGGAGCATGTAGTAGTTTAGATTGGTGATGTATAAAATAAACTTCCCAAATTTTAATTGTAAATTTGCCGTTTATTGTTATTACTCACCTCTAAACTACTACAGTAAAGGCCCTCCCATCCATCCCCGCCAGTTGTGTGCTAGGGGCTTCCTTTTGTCGTTTTTTGGACAGAAAAGTGAAGCTTCTGCGCAGCTGCGCGCGCATATGCGCGGCGGTTTTGGCGGCAAAAGGAGCGCTCGAGTCATGCAGGCAGACGATCGTGCCTTGCTTTCAGTACGCGAATTTCTATCCAGAACGATCCAAAGGATCGAAAAGGAGCATGTAGTAGTTTAGAGGTGAGTAATAACAATAAACGGCAAATTTACAATTAAAATTTGGGAATTTTTTGAAAACTATATTTCATATTAAACATGCTAAACTAACTGAATGAAACATACTCACATCAAATGTAATGAAAATAACCAGTCCTCGGAGAAATTTTGCTCATTTGAGCAAAATGAGCAAAAAATCACGTAAATACAGGAACTGTATCCATCACACGCAGATGTAAACAAAGCATAGAAGTGCAAGATAGACTGACAATTCCACGCACATCATGGCATATCACTGATTATTTTCTCACACCTACACAACATGTGCACATACAAACTGGAAAATGTATTCGATGTGGACTTCTAAGCGCGATTTGAGCATTTGTTTACATTCGGGTTTGATGGATACACTTTGTTTGTTTATTTACAAAACCAGTACAAGATGGGCACTGAAACGGATGAATAGATAACTCGGACGGACTGTAATCGTCAAAATCATTGAGCACACCTTTGTTATATTGCATTAGATGTGTTTAACAAGTACTTGGTTTTGAAAAAAATATTCCATACATTCGAAGGCAGCAGCTTTAAATGATCTCCCTGAATTTGCTACACTTTCAGACTGTCGTTACCTGGGGCAATTGTTGAAGATGGACGTGAGGAAGCAAAATATGATGCGGATTCTGGTATGATCCACAACTTGTCTTGTCAACATATGAAATACCTCCTGTATATAGTGAAATAATATCATGAGTTCCTTGTATTTCTATTTTCAACAGGGACATACAATATCAAATTCCCGAAGGCCAAACCTGGTGAAGTTTTCGAAGGACTGGATCTTGTCACAAAGCTGCTAGCCCCTTCTGGGTCAAAATCTGCCAAACAGCCACTCATTGAGGTGCTAGGTGTGTACAAGTGTTAGTTCACAGGTAGAAAAATAGACAGATATAATTGGCAATCCAATTTCAAATATCATTCCAAGAGATCCATTCACATTGTAACCTAGACACGAACACACTGTCCACATGCAGACACAGCAGCTGACGTCCCTGAATCTGAAGCATCCAACGTGGCTGATGATGAGGAAGACTTCGACTGGCAGATTGAACAGGAACCCTACAAGGAAGAACTAGATGTAGTCAAACTTACAGAGCCCAAGTACGGCTTCGCCTGCCAGAGAAGTGGTGTGCTCCGCCGACTACAGGTGGGGAAGGCATTGATTTGAAATTGTTGAAATAGACTAAATATTACCAACTGTGCCTTGGCCTAAATGCTTGAACTCATCACCATATTTTGATCTCTCATGGTAATGGGGTATAATAAATATAATATATCCCCCCCCCCCATCCCCCCACCCCTCCCCAACAGTCAGAGATCCCTGACCTGATTGACTTACCTGATGCGGATACGACCCCGGCCTGCGAGCGGAGAGACCTCAGACTGGCGCACGAGCGCGAACACTTTGATGAGGATTACTACCTGTGAGTGCTTGAAGCTTAGGCTCATGAATATTCATATCACTACATGTAGCACAGTCGCAAGATCCTTGAACAACTAACAGTTAAAGTCCCATGTCATGAGTTCTGTGACAGGAAGTTTGCAAAGTGGTACTTGTGTGTTTTAACCCCACAGCTCGGACCTGTACCAGAACCCTGCCATTGATGGTTACCTTGACTACAGACCCCCGTGGGTGGAGGAGTACAGGGAACTAAGGAATGACAGAGAGGAGGAGGATATTAGTAAATATACAGAACAATTCTTCAATGTGAATTTGTCCTGCTATCACCCCGTTTTGCCAGGATGATTTATTGCGGATTTCTTACATTCCAGTCACATTCACAGAAGAGGAGAAATACAAAATGAGGAAACTACCCAGAAAGGAATATATCCTTTGTATATAATGCACATTTGATTGCTCTCAAATGTATATAATATTCATATAATATCTGAACATACTTTCACATTCCATGTATGTAGTTATGAATGAGCTTAAAGTGGTGTGCTTCTCTGAAGATTATTCGTGTCTATGCATAACTATAACATGATAGATAAATAATGTAAGTATAAAGTGAACCATTGTTGATGATAATCTGTCCCCGTACATGTAAGTTTACCTTGACAAAGCCCCACATCTCCTAGACACGGCTACCACCAGAAAAGTTCTGCTGGGTCTCGTTGATATTATATTCGCTTACTGCTATAACCACAGATCAACGGAGGGAGAAAATACAGTAAGTGAGAGTGAAAGATTTCTAAAAGTACTGGCGTCTATACTCATTGCTTTCTCGATTAAATAGCAGATTTTTTGGCTCAACCATCTTGTTGTCATGGAAATACCAACATAATGGGAGCAATGTTTCAAAATCTCACTTGTTTTCAGGTGGAGTCAGGTTGGACGATAGCCAAGCTCAGTGCCACACTGTCCTGGTTGGATGTGAGAATTCATTCATTAGTTATCCATATTTCTCATCTATCGATAAGACATCCAGTTCAAAACTTATCAGCACAAACGCCAGTTGCAGAAGTCGAGCAGTGCTGTCTGTAGAGTTGGTTAATGTTTCCCACCATCTATTTGTTTCCAGTCGTACACGTCTATCCGAGACTGCCTGGTGACGTGCTACAGAAGGTGTTTGTGCTATCCTCTCTACCGACACTGGCGCCTTACACACCAAGTGCACAGAGACACCCTCAAAATATTCTCCTTAGGTCTGTCACAGATTGTGGTGGTTCACAATGAAAACAATCAGAAATGATATCAGATAATCATTTTTCCTAAATAGGCATCATTTTTCCTAAAAAGGCATCAGCATCCCATCATTTACTAGTATTCAGAGTACCGTATTATGTTCGACTGCTCGTTCCAATAAACATGATTAAATGTATACTATTCAGACCAATTTGTCTGTGTCTGTGCAGGAAGGCGGCGACTGTTGAAGTGTCTGTTGGAGGTGCACGACCTGTTTCAGCAGAGTGACTCTCGCTACATCCTGAACGACCTCTACATCACAGACTACTGCGTGTGGCTCCAGTCTGTCAGGTGTGTGAATGTGTCGGCACTCAGAGTATGGTGGTGATAACATCAGTATAACACTAAATAGAGAGTAAATAAATCGTTGTAGTAGGTTTCCTTACAGATTTTATATGCACTGGCCACATGACCACTGGTGAATTTTCTCATGTCTTTCAGCTCAAAACGACTGGACTCTCTTGTTCATGAGCTACTGAAGGTAATCATCTGCTGACTCTCTAAGAAGTGCACAACATTTATGGAAATGCAATGTGAAGTTATATATTGCAAGTTGCAATGGAGGAACATTTATTCTTAGTTCTGACTCCCTGCTGATATTCCAGGTGAAGATCTCCAAGAAGCAACTGTTCCTGGATTTGGAATTGCTTGAGCAAGCTGCAGAAATGGCCATTTCAGAGGACAAAGAAGCCAGCGCCATCTCCGTAGCTAATTTGCACATTAATCCTGAACAAAGTGTGCACCTACAGACTGATCGGGAAGCACAGCTCGCCGAACAAATAAAGCAGTTGTCCATCCAGAAAGGCAGTTCTACCAATGATAACACATTGACGAATGGGGGACCATCGGCAGTTGACATTTCAGACAGTGAGCCATCGGAGTCCGAAGAAGCAGACTCATCGTCGTCGGATGAAAGTTCTTCAGAAGAGACTGATGACTCAGAGTACTTAACCGCTTCAGAGGATACCAACTCTGATGATGAGAAAGATGTGGTTGATAGTAGTCCAACTGAAGCCATATCTGAAGTAGAGAAGACAATGAAAGAAGTGTTTGAAGGTTCCGAGAAACTTCCTAAAAAGTGTCTCATCGCGGAAGTCGAACAGACTGTTGAAAAGCACGAGGAAAAAGACAATGACAAATTATGTCAAGATAGTAGAAGTGACTCTTGCGCGTTGAATTTCTGAAAACAATATTTGAATGTGGTATACATTCAGAAATGTATGTCATACATTCATTGAAGTTTTGTAATAAACATTTTGTATTGATATCATGTGTGCAATTACTTCTATTGATACGATTCTTTTTACAAAGTAGTACGGTCTGACTTCAAAAAACATTTCATCATACCAAGGTACCAGTTTATATTCATGTATGACTGGGATGATCGGAACTAATATCAAATGGTTGAGATTATTCGAAGATTAAAAGTTTGTTCTGAATGAAAATGAGGACAAAGTTGTTGAGTAATGGGATTTTTTTCTGAAAGTTTTTTGTGCCTCTGGATTGTGGTTAAATATGCTACATTTAACATGTGTCTGAATCGAATGTCTGAAGCGAATCTTCAAATTTAAACCTAATTACCTGAATTCCATTCGGGGAAATATTGATGAAATGAGCATGCCGTATAAAGCTCAAGACATTTAAAGACAATTAAACCTTATTTGAACACTGAGCAGTACATTGAGAAATATATTACTGACCTGCCATTGATTTTTCGAGTGGAAATCTAGAGCCTCTTCGTTTGGTAATATTCTGGAAGAGGTAGATGCCTACCAAGAAGACGAAATATGGTTTTGAATCGAATGTGTTCTGCCATTTTCAGCAGTGAATTAAAATAAGAAAATGATGTGATCTAGCGTTAATATTCATCAAACACTACAAATTTCCAAAAAGGTGTTGACTCTGCGCCTAAGATATACATTCTGTGATCACAGGGTACACCTGATGACTGGTACATTCCCATATTTCGACGAAAAATGAGGGAGCACCAATTCTGCCGCCATCTGCAATTCTGCCCCACCATATTGCAAAATTCAGAAGATCTACCGTAAACCAGCCTCCGAGCTGGTCGAGCGGCAGAGGTCTTCCTCTTCCAGAATAACGTCTTCCGTTCGAATCGAAGGGAATAGGAAGAGGCGAATCGAAAAGGCCCCTAGAATGTGGTTTTCTTGTGGTCGGAGAAACTTAGATCTGTGCCTTCTTTTTGTGGAACGTACAAAATGTTTTGTGCTTTTTGTACGTAGTCTGTTTAGGTGCCTCTTGTTCAGTCCACATTCTTCTCTTGGTATTGACTTCTGAACAAAATGTGCATTTTTTAATGTACATTCACCCCAAAAGTTGAATGATATTTGGGCGCTAATTTTGAGTATGTGTATTAGGTTTCATAAGAACTTTCAAATCAGAAATCAAATATGTAATACAACTCTTTTAATGGCACTTGTACGGACATACATTTTGTATACAAATTAAACGGTTATATATACACTTATAAAATACAAGATTAATATAATACTTCGAATCTCCATTGTAATGACTTTTAGAAGAATGATATCCCATCAAATCTCGATCTAGGCAGAACCATCCACTACAAGTGTCCTGGATACATGTTTGATGTCATACTTGAAATCTCGAAGGCTGCATTAGATCTCGCTTTCGGCGCAACCATCCACTATGGTGGTGGCTGTGCTGCCGATGGAATATAGGGATGTGGCACTGTGTGCCCGGGAGAGAGGTGGCAGCCCGGCAACCTCTCGCCCAGCTTGGGTCCTGGCCTGGTCCCGCCTCCGTCTGGCAGGTGCTCGTGGTCCGTCGTCACTACGGCCTTCTCTGATATGTATTTCCATTGCGTAAGGCTCGTTCTTTACATTACTACTTGCCCTAGCAGTTGACCGAGTGTCGCTGGCTTGAGATTGTCCAAGAAGGTTAGGATTACTGTTCGATCGCTGCCTTGGAGGGATATAACCCTGTTGGTCATGGGTGTGCCTGTACATGGAGTCAGTTCCTCGTTGACTACCGGTGGACCTCACTGAGGTGCCACTCGCCACGGAGTGCAGGGATGACACACTGTTTGACCTGGAGCGAGGAGCTAAGCCTGCCGCATCTCGATTGGCCTGGAACTTGACTTGATCCAACCGTCGTCTGGCCGGTGCTCGTGTTCCCCCGTCGACGGTTAGTGTATCACTACGACCATCGTTCATTTGTATTTTCTTTGCGTAAGACTCGTTCTTTACGTTTCTACTTGCACTAGCGGTGGACAAGGTGTTGCCTGCTTGAGATTGTCCAAGAAGGTTAGGATTACTGTTCGATCGCTGTCTCAGAGGGATATAACCCTGTTGATCATGGGTGTGCCTATACGTGGAATCAGTTCCTCGTTGACTACTGGTGGACCTCACTGAGGTGCCACTCGCCACGGAGTGCAGGGATGACACACTGTTTGACCTGGAGCGAGGAGCTAAGCCTGCCGCATCTCGACTGGACTGAGACTTGACTTGATCCAACCGGCGTCTAGCAGGTGCTCTAGGTTCGTCCTGTCGTTCAGTCTGGCGTCTGGGGACATTGGCCTGGCTATATCCTCGACTGCCAGTTGACTGATTATCCCAGTCACCAGACGGTCTGGCATGGGGGTTGCTGTTGGATCTTTGTCTTGCTGGAACGTTCTCATGTTTTGCATTGACATACCTTTGTTCTGAGTCACTGATTTGCCGTTTGTTGTCGAACTTTGACCGTGATTGCTGTTCACTTTGAGTCTGCGGTGGTTCGTCTGGATTCAGGGACCTTCCATGTCGGGGTGTTCTTTGTTCTGTGGTCTCATGGTCAGAATGGTTTTGTGTTCGCGGGATATGGTTAACTTGTGCACGGTGTATACGTGCTACTTTGTAAGTTTCTTCATACCCCGAATTCCGAGGTTGTGGTTGATGGAAATTGGCATCACTTCTGGAACTTTGTGGGGCGTATTTTTCATCTCGATACACTTGCACACGTTCGTTAGGATGCCAAACCTCGATTGTATCCGCATCAAAGTTCTTGGTGGAGTTTTTATCCAAGTCATACATGGACACACTGGTGATCAGCCTGCCGTCAGGACCAGTATGTAACTCTGCAGTATGGCGGATCTGCCCTAAGTCATTGCTGTCTTCTTTGTATCTTTGACTTTGCAAAGACGCTGACGAAAAGAAGCTCTCGTCGTGTTTGTTTTGGTCATATCGTTTACTATTGTAATATCCTAAGTGTGATTGTTGGGTCTGATCGGTTATATACTCTGGTTCAGCCAGAGTTATTCCTGCAAATCGTCTGGAAATCTCCTGCTTTGAATTGAACAAAGATTCTCGAGAGGTTCTCAAATCACGAGAAATAGTGCCCACGTTGCCGTTCGCCTGACTGAAACTCTCGAATGCTGCTTTAGCGTTCATATGTCCGTGGACCCGGTCTTGTAAACTGCTCTCTAGTAGCGGCCTCGATGATTGTGCAATACCTCCACCTGGGAACGACCCCGTTCCCTCAACAAACCCTTCATTCGCATGTCCCTCTGGATCCTCTACGATCTTTGCGTGGTTGTACGAGCGCTTCACATCATCATCGAGGATGACAACCGTCTCGCAGTAGAGGAAGAGAAGTCCCACAAGCTCGAGGCAGAAGGAGCCCACGGCCAGGTCGAACGAATACTGGAGGCTGGTCGTGTAGTCAGGAGTGGAGTACTTCGGTTCTGACCACTTGGTGGAGAACACCGGGAGAAGTATTACCAACAACACAACTGTGAAAATAAAACATAATCATACCATTCAGTATACATGTATACGAACGCCGACGTCAATGCTCGTGTGTGCGTTTGTACATATGAGTTCAAGCATACTCCTGGTGTCTGCAGCACGTGAAAGCATCTCGATTATATTGGTACAGACCTGAGAATAGTTTGGAAAAGAGCGATCCAGTGCGGATACTGCTCTTGGCGCGCTTCTCTGGTTGGAAGGTATAACATACGATGAGACCATTGGTGAGGAGTAGGAGTCCCAGTATCAGCACCGCCAGCGCTTGACAAGCCTTGAAGGCACCTGTGAGTGAATATAGTCCTGGTCGTAGATTTGTTCCCATCATGTATGTTATATTACATGTACATTTTAAATTATGATCTGAATGGCACCTACCTCCGATATTCGTGGAGGAGTTGACATAGTCACAGCCGGTGTTGCTGTGGCACTCCTGCCAGAGTCCCACGTCCCTAGTGATGCGTTCACCTTTCGCCTCCTCTGACACTGCTCGGCCCCAGGCCACGGTGCCAAAGGCCACAATGAACAGAAGCAGAGACACGGCTGAGGATATCCAGGCAATCATGAGGCTCACAGACCACGTGTTGTCGTCTCTGACCTTGACCTTCTTCGATATGGCACGGAGACAGCACGTGATTGGTCCAGGCGGGTAGTCCTCGTCGTCTGCTTTCGGCGACTTTCCTGCCAACACGGTATTATGTGTTTCCGGTTCGTTTCCTGCCATCTTGAGGTACTATTATGATTCCGCGCCGGGGCTCGTGGAGATCTTGTATTATTTAGTTGTTACCATCCTGAAATTTTGAAAGATTATAGGCTATCAAACTTAAGTAATGACAGGCACTGTTTGATGCAAAGCCTGCTCAGACCCATTTTGATGAAATTGTAAAGTTTTGGAGGTTGGAATACCAGTAGATCACTTTTCATGTAATCATGTCATGTAAAAGCAACCGATTCCGAATTATGTCATGTTAAAATTAAATGGGTGTATATCTAGGCGTATTGTGTACAGGGTTGTATGGGGATAAACCTCAGGATAATTTGATGGCCGGCATGAAATGCCATTGAACGAGTTCACTATCGATATTATTATGTACATAGTCACTCTGATTAGGCTACATGTTTATGCACACCATTAACGTACTAATTGCTGAATAGAGAACAACACAGGTAAAACTATTTGAAATGGTCTTTGTTTTGTTTCACATACCCGTCCCTTCCTGTCGCTTTTCACATTTATTCCTCTATGCAATAATCCGATCCGGTATGATAATGGATTTTCAACATATATGAAGTAAAATAGTTCAACTGATCTAGTTCACAACGAATTCAGCCAGGTGTGACAGACAATTCATGGTGTCCTGCCGCCGCGGACACACAAACATGTACGCAGTTTGCTGATAAGAAACTGGACTTTGTGTCTTTATCTTTTATTATCATAAAGTGTGAAAGGCGTAGTGAAAATTAATGCTGATGGGGCCTTGTTATCGCGTCTGACACTTGATGAATACACTTGTATACAGGACATTTTCCAAGTAAGAAATCGAAAACACATTGTGCAATGAAGAAGAAGATTTTTTCTACAGGTGGACAAAGTTACAGATTACATGCAGGACATCAGAGGAGGAAACCTCATCGAGCTGGTGATCTTGGAACAAACTAACATCAACACAACTTAATAATTGCAACTTATAGACCGACATAACAACAGACACATATTAGTTCATCAATACACACAAACATTTATATCACATCAAATAGAATCTGGCACATGGAAGTATCACAAGATGAACATGATAATGACAAAATAATTTATACATATCATGTATTCCCCATATTGTTTCAGCCATTGTTGTCGGACTTTATTCTAGAGTCTGGTCAGCGACGGGGTAGATTTTATATCTGTAGAAAGATTCTGCCATAAATTGTTACAATAGTTATTGAGCAAAAGCTTCCCATGTATACCCCTTTGTGCTGTTATTGTAAAAATGAATTATTTCTAGTCACATAATTAGATATGTTTACACAAAAGGAAGTCTACCTTTGGAATAGTTGAATAACAAGCTATACATCTTAAACAAGTGAATTTCATGAACTTTAAATAAGTTAGTAGTTCTATACAACAAATTTGTTGAATGTCGTTTAGGTTTACATAGCAACGTTTTGAGCGATTGGTTTTGCATTATTTGTAATGGCTGAATAATACTTGTTTTGGCCATACCATATGCTTCAATGCCAAAAGACATTCGAGAATAAACAAAATTTTTTTATAAGATTTCTTATTCGATAAAAATACACCTGTAAATTTGATAATTTTTTACGAACATTATTAATGTGGGGTTTCCAACATAGATTCTCATCAATGATGATGCCAAAATATCTTTTGTTCTATCAAAGCTATAACCATTTTTAGAATTGACAAAATGTATTCAGTATGCAATACTTTTATTTTGTCTATTTGTCCAAACTCGGGCCAATCAATTTCGATTCCCCCTTTTCCTCAGAGCGGACCGCGTTGCGTGCGAGTTCTACACACAGTCTTTTGACGTCTTTGGTATTAGTCTAGATACTATGGCAACCGGCAATGAATGCAGGCCTATCATTCTCTATCCGATGTATTCATGCACAGTTAGCGATGATTTTCTGAGTACCTGTCGTCGAATTGTGCATATTTCCTACTTATTCCTGGCAATCTCTAGATGTCGTGACCTTGAATTTGCCCTTTGATCTGACTTTCAATGTCTCGCTTATTGTCGACTTCACAGCTTAGGTATCAATTGTCAGAGGCGGATCCAGGAATTTTGATTAGGGGGGGGGGGGGGGGGGCGCAAACAAACTAAATGCGGTCTGGGGGTTCGGGGGGCGCCGTAAGCCCGCCGAGAAAAAATAGCATTTTGGTGTTTTATGAGAGCATTTGGGGTGGTTTCCGGAGACGTTTCTGGGACTATTGGATGCCTATTTCGTGTACTAATCAGGGACGAGTACAAGGTGCTTGGTTCCAGGTTGTGTGTGTGTGTGTGTGTGGGGGGGGGGGGGGGGAGCGCTGTAAGCCCCCTTTAGTAATTGAAGTAGTATGAATGTATATCATACTAAATGAAGAGAGTAGTGCATCCAGGGGAAGATCCATGATTTAAGGGAGTGGACCAATGCGAGCCCGACAAGCACCTCGCGGCCGGGGGTCTGGGGCCCGCTGAAAGGCCCAAGAAGACAGAGCCCTCATGTTCTGTAGTAGCTTCCTGGCCTCTCCTGAGTATAAATTTCACTCAAACTCACTAAAACCACCTTTTTTAATCAAGCAATTGTTATTAAATCCAAATTAATTATTTTTTTCACCATCGATACCAAATAATGCCAATACCAAATTTATTATATCTCAAAGCATTTAGTGACAAAAATGCATCAGAACTAATATTATATTCCCCATACATGTGCGCCATATCGCAATCAAGTATTTTTGTCATTTCTGTACCGACACTACCCCCTAAATTTTCGATATTAATTTTGTGCGTGGGGTGGGGGGGGGGGGGGGGAGCGGGAGGAGTGGACAAGGCCCCCTTCCGTCCCCACCCCATGGATCTACCTTTGGCACCTATAGTAGCAGAAATACATGTATTTCTGATAGTAGTTACCTTTTTAATCATCAGTAGATACAGGAGAAGTAGCACCAATTTAAGTCAAATCCCTGGGCCAAAATTTGAACTTGCATGGGAACGGTCAATCATGCTGAATGAGAGGGTTCCAGTGGAAGAAAAAGGCAGAAGCAGAACCCTTGGATACCCCCTCCCCCCTGATCCGCTCTTGTGGCCGACCATCGATGGGGATATAACGGGATAATTTATGCTTGAAACGGACTCTTTTGCTGCTGGATCAGTTGGAATTTTCAGGTGAAAAGGGGGGGGGGGGGGGGGGGGTTCGACCAAACCCCCGACCCCCCCCCCCCCTCTATCTACGCCCACGATTTATTCATGTCAGCTCTTTACCTTAGATATTATATTTATATTATCTATAATAAATCCAGGGCCTATTTCTCTTTCTCTCTCTCCCTCTCTCTCTTTTCTCTCTCTCTCTCTCTCTCTCTCTCTCTCTCTTTCTCTCTCATTTTAGGGGGCGGGGGGGGGGAGGGCGCCGGGTGCGCCCCCCCTGGATCCGCCTATGATTGTGAACATATAGAAAATGATATATATTGAATATCGTCATGACCTGGAATTTGACCTTATACCTCATTTTTAAGACCACATGACAAAATGGCTAATATCTCGCTTATTATCGACTTTACAGCTTAGGAGTCAAATGTGAACATATTGAAAATGTATTCTGAATATTGTCGTGACCTTGAATTTGACCTTTGACCTATTTTCAAGGTATCACAGGACAAAATGGCTAATATCTTGCTTCTCTGATGACTTTATAGCATGGGAACCAATGTGGACATATAGAAAATGATATACACTTAATATTCTGATGACTTTGAATTTGACCTTGACAAAATGACTAATACCTTTCTTCTCTATTGACTTTGTAGCATGGGAACTAATGTGGACATATAGACAATGATATTCACTGAATATTCTGATGATTTTGAATTTGACCTTGACCTTATTTTCAAGGCCAGAGCACAAAATGGCTAATATATCGCTTTTTATCGACTTTATAGCCTAGGAATCAATTGTGCACATATAGGAAATGACCTATGCTGGATATTGTCATGACTTTGAAATCGAATTCGAACTCATTTTCAATGTCACAGCACAAAATGGCTAATATTTTGTTTATGAACGACTTTCCCGCTTAGGAATTAATTGTGCAAACATAGGGTGTGATGTATGTCAAACATTTTGATGACCACGAATTTGACTGCTGACCTCATTTTCAAGGTTATAGGACAAACTTGCTAATATCTTCCTTGTTATTGAATTTACAGCTTAGCAATCACGTGTGGACATATGAGGAATCTTTCACATATATGCTGGATATTCTCGTGACCTTGAGTTTGACTTACCTTATTTTCAAGGTCACGAAATGGCTATTATCTAATATATAAAACATATGTTGTCCGGTAACCTGTCCCAGCCTTTAAAATTTTACTCTTCTGGAAAACTCAGTTCATAAAGTAACATTAGTGTAAGGATACATTGGGCTGCATTGAGATTGCTATTCATAGAATGCCTGATATAGACCCTATATTCAGTTCAGAAACTGGGATAATGTCAATAATGTCCTAGTTTTTTTTTCGGCGCAGCAGATCTTTTGTCATTTGAACAAAAGATTCACAATAAATATCAATCAAAAGAATCGACCAATTTTTTTTTCAACTGTTATCCTTCTATGGTCGATATGGTACAACAGACACGTTTGTAGCATTTGCTCACGTTCTTGATGTATAGGCCTTTTTTTTTGGCTTCCCATGAAGTGTTATGGCTATAGAAGCCATCTCACACAGCATTGAATGATATGAAGCGATTGTAGCTAACTCTTCATGGTGTCGTTCATTATATTTGTTGCACCTACGACGTGAATACGAGTAAATTAATGTTCAAGTATTTTGAATTTATATTTTCGCGTGTTCTTCAAATGTAAGTATCAACCTATTACCACCAATACAGCTAAATTTTGATGATTCCAATAACAAACGTAAAATACAACATTTTGCAATAGAAACAAAGCCCGACCAAAAACTTTATCAAAAGACACACTTGGCGTCATCATGGGCAGACAGTGTTGTATATAGTTGTTACTACTGTACACCTGATGGAATTAGTATACAACTGCCCAACACCCTATGAAAATAATTTAAAAATCCGAAATAAACCCCATGGAATAGAGATATGACAAGTCTCAGGATCTGCCTATTGACCTTCAATGACCTTGAAAGGTCAAAACGGCCATTTAAGTAGGAAAACCTGCAATGTTTGGACTTTCTGGCTTAACAACGTACATTTCTCCGGTAATATCGATCCTATCGTCCGATAACCTATTGCCTTGGCGTTGCGTCCGTCGTCATCTACACAATTTTTATACTTAAAAAAAAATACTTAAACATATTTTGAGGTATTTTTTTAGTTTTATTCTTATTTTCGCATTTTTTTTTTAAAATGGTGGCCACTTTTTAGAGAAAAAAATTAGCCCAAGGGCTAAGATAGGTTACCGGACAATATATAATACCTATTTTGTCCCGTGGCCTTGAAAATAAGGGCATGGTCGAATTTAAAGTCACGAGAGTATTCAGCATATATGATTTTCTGTATGTTCACAACTGCTTACTAGGCTGTAAATTCGGTAATAAGACAGATATTAGTCATTATGTCCTGTGACATAATGAAAATGAAATCAAAAGTCAAATTAAAGGTGTCCACAACAGAATCCTAAGTTGTAAATTTGATAACAAACAAGATATTAGCTAAGTTGTCCTGTGAGACCTTGAAAATGAAGTCAAAGGTTAAATTCAAGGTCACAACAATATTCAGCATATATAAATTCCTATCAGTCCACAACTGATTCTCAAGTTGTAAAGTGGATGATAAGCGAGATATTAGTCATTTTCTTCTCTGACCTTGGAAATGAGGTCAAAGGTCAAACCAGGGTCATCACAATATTTGAACAATATCATTTCCAATATGTCCACAATTGATTCCTAAGCTGTAAAGTCGATAATGAGCGAGGTATTAGCCATTTTGCACTCGACCTTGAAAATCAGGTCAAAGGTCAAATTCAAGGTCATCAGAATATTCATCATATGTCATTTCCTATATGTCCAGTCCCAAGCTATAAAGTGGATAATAAGCGAGATATTAGCTGTTTTGTTCTTTGACCTTGAAAATGAGGTCAAAGGTCAAATTCAAGGTCATCAGAATATTCGGATTATATCATTTCCTATATGTGCACAATTGATTCCTAAGCTGTAGAGTCGATAATAAGGAAGATATTAGCCATTTTGTGTTCTGACCTTGAAAATGAGGTCAAAGGTCAAATTCAAGGTCATGACAATAATCAGCATATATCATTTCCTATGTTTCCATAATTGATTCCTAGTCTCTAATCTCAATACTAAGTGAGATATTAGGCATAATGTGTCCCATTATAAAGCATAGGAGAATTTAACATGAGAAAGTCCCATATGGGACCCGTCGAGAAAATGAAAATGGCCGCTACACGCCGACCGGAGATCCAGGGGCAACGAAACCTATATACATCACAGAGGTATGTGAGAGCAATCTTTTGAAATGAAAATCTCAAAACTGTCTGAACAGTTTTTGAGAAAATGGCCGCCAAAGTCAGAAATTGGCCGCTTTTTGGCGAAAATGGCCGCCATTTTGAAGAAATGCGAAAATCAAAAAACAAAAAAATAACCTCCTCTTGAAATATTTTCAGGTATTCTTGTGCAAAATTTCAGAAAGATCTGATTGTAAACTTTAAAGATAAAAATGTGGACGGACGACGCCGACGCCGGCGACGATGGACGTCGGACGCAACGCTATGCCAATAGGTTATCGGACCATAGGTCCGGTAACCTAAAAACGGCCAATTTTGGACTTTGACGGTCGTTTTCTCAAAATCTGTTCAGAATCGTTTTTTTATTGATGCGTAGGGTTCCTCATATGTACCCCTGTGGTGTGCAATAGTTTCATTACCTTTGAATCGCCGCTCTGCGAAAGGCATCCATTTTGATTTTTTGACGGGTCGACAAAACAAATTTTTGTTCCGAATCAAGTCACTATTCTTTTTGAGCCATTTTCAGCAAATTTTTTTTTTAGGTTACCAGACCTTTCATCTGATAACCTATTGGCATGGCATTGCGTCCGTCGTCCGTTGTCCACATTTTTATCTTTAAAGTTTACAGTCGAATCTTTCTGAAATTTTACACAAAAATACTAAAAAATATTTTTCAAAATGACGGCCATTTTTGTCGAAAAACGCCCCCATTTTGGACTTTGCAATATTGAAACGTCTTCTATTCCGATACCACTTACTGGAATCTCCTGAAACATTGTGTGCTGATATTATGGGATAGTCCCCACAAACTGATATTTTTAGAATTTTTAATTTGTTCTTTTGATATACGGAGGTACTTTTTAAATTTTTCTATTTTCGCATTATTCTTAAAATCGTCATTTTTGTCGAAAATCGACCAATTTTGGACTTTGCAATTTATTATGTTATAGTCAAGTTCAACACAAAACCTCATATGATTTTTGGCCATATAAACTTAGTTTAGGATGGTCGGCTCAATTTGAAGTTTTATATGTTTCCATTGGCACAAAACCGTATTTTTTTCGCCAAATTTTAGACTTCTATCTTGAAAACTGAAAAAGTTAGCAATCTACCCCAATGTTAAATTTCGCATGAAACATAAAATTTGCGAATCTGAACAGATTTAGCATGTTGTCCAATGTTAGCATTGCACAATACTTCGTAAGAATGATATTTTATTAGAATACACCTGTATGATTCTTCCAACTCAAGAACTTTCCTCATATTACACTTCTTAGTGGAATAAAGATCGTGAAATCCCCAAATTTGCTTGAATTCCTGTGATTCGATTTGTGTCCAACATTTAACATTGGGGTAGATTGCCAACTTTTTCAGTTTTCATGATAGAAGTCTGAAAATTGTTTTAAAAATACGGTTTTCGTGCCAAATGGAAACATAAAAAATTTAAATTTGATCCGACCATCCTAAACAAAGTTATGGCAAAACATCATATGAGATTTTGTGTTGAATTTGAGTATACAATCAGTTTCAAGTGGCAGATCAGTTTGCCTGTACCAATATGCTTTAAATCACCATTTAATGATTGTCACTCAGAAGAAGACGAAACGGTTTTCTATATATTTTGTTTTTATATTATAACATCGCTGTTTGGATATTATGAATGGCGTTCCCTGGTGAGGAACACTTTCTCCGTACAGAACATTATTTGAGTTTTGGAAGACTAGCTTTGAAACTTATATACAGATCTACTGAACTTTCACATTTGTGAAAATGGCTATACATAAACGAAGTCCATGGCTATACATGATATACTGAACACGAATGAAGTTGAAGAGCCATACATATGACACAACTAGAAAGTATCCGGTCGTTTCGCTATCCAGGCAGCTATCCCAGGCTGAGATTCTACTCGGGTTTTCAGTGCCGCCAGTTTCGGGTATGTAGTGGCATCGAAGTCCTCCATATAACATGCCCAGACACTGAATGTCATGTCCGCCCATGTCATCTGAAGAATATAGATGTAATACACGTAGAAAAGGGTCGGCGTATTGTTCTCTTGGTAATTTGTGGTTTCTTCATGAATTCATACGATAAAGGCATTGAACACTCATCGTTTGGACTTTATTTTTATTTATTTTATATTATCAAAATGCATTATCAGTTGTATTATAACAATCATATCAGCTGTATCACCACAATCCCCAGTTTCTTTCCAATATATGTAATAGTAACAAGAAATAGCTAAAGTAGAAGATACATATTGTGAGAAACATTGAAATACATAAAACTACACGAATGGAATCGGTGAGGCTGACTAATGAAAATAAACAGCTGTACCTCGTCACCCACGAAGTAGCCGTCACCTCCATTGTTGGAGATCAGTAATTTCTCGATACGTCTCAGGAACTCCGGTCTCTTCTCATCCCACACAGCCTTCGAGGCTTTCTAATGGGTGGATACCGTACACACGGGAGTTATTTCAATGACTTCCGCATACGCAGGGCATGAACATGTAAGTGATTGAGCGGTGTACCTTACTAGTATTCGCGTGTGGTGACTTTTTGGGAGTTTTGTACGAAGGTCAGTCTGGCTCGTGTCATATAGATAGCTTACCCTATCCTCGTCCGTTTTGCTGAGAACGTATTGATCTCGTGGCTTGAGCATGTCCTCGATACAGTCCACTACCATGTTGACCTTGGCTTCACTGAGGTCGTCCTTCCCCGCGTAACCTACGGACCAGAGAACACGTATGCTTCAGGAACATCGTAGACGACAGGGCACATATGGTAGTGAGACTAATGGAGGGTGAATATACTTTCAATGGTACTCACCATAGCGCTTGGCGAGGAATCTAGCGATGGTATTACTTTGGCATAGCATCACTCCTTCGGTCTCCAATATTGGAAGCTGACCAAACGGAGTGTCTAATTTAAATTAGACGAGGATGTTACAAAATATTGCATATATAATTAGGTTTGATATGTATGTATTATTGTATTGTATTTGTATGTATTTATTTCAACCTCCAATATGAGAAACAGGTGATCACAAGTATGTCAATAAGAACATAAAAGCATATCATGCAAATCATGACTAGACTGTTTGTTATACAATGAAATTTGTCGAACACTGTCAACCAATCCATCCTCATGTGGGCACCTTACCATACGTTTAGTAACACACCTCATGTAAGTGTCATCGCGCAACAACTTGAATGTAATATACAGCCAATATGAATTTCAATGTAAACATTGAAAAATACTTTAATTGCACTTGCAAAACCGATGAGGTGCTTTTCACCACGTATGCTCCTACATATCAAGCCCACAATATATGTACTCAATCAAAGATGCATCAAAAGTTCCCAAAGGCATACCAGGTTTGAGTTTGTTCCACTCGTCTCTGATATCGTAGTCTAGTCGGACGTCCTCCCAGGGCTGACCGGCGGCCGACAGCAGCCAGCGAGGCGTCTCCCCCCTCAGCCGTGAGTTGAAGTATGTCAGCTTGTACGACATGACTCTCTGCCTTCACACTCCTTCAAGCTATAGATGTACCGTGGTGAGTACAGGTGTTGTTGCACTGTGGTAGTTCTCGTTTCGAAATAGAAGTAGCTGCTAATTGAATGTGGACGTATATGCTAACGGTGGTTGTTCCGTACCGATGTGCTACCTTCGTGAGTGCTCATTTATGTGTACTTTCAATAAGATCACTGAACCAATGACACGCAGTGCGATAAATAGATCTATGTACATTGACACGCATGTACGTTCTTATCAACTCAGTGTATATATTTACACCTGACCCATATGTTTGCGTACTGAAGCCAAATTATCGGATGCGGCTCACGGGCTCAATTCATTATTCAGTGTCATGTAAGGTAATGTCCGAGATCACACACACATACACAGCCATAATTTTTAAAACATATTTTTGCACGCATATTTAATAAATATTATCCGAATGTTGACTCCAATGATCCCATTAAATATTTGGAACCGACAACAACCGTTAGCTGATGTGTCTTCGTGGATACAAGCTTATTGTTGGTAAATCTTTGGAAATGTTGCTGTGTAAGGTCAAAAGCAAATACTCAGTAGCCCCCAAGGCCCCAGCCACCTACTTGGTACTTAGGGTTTCTACAATCTCCAAAATCCGGAAGCCTTCGAAGTTATGCCATGTAACTAGAGGCGCTGGAAAAGGTTGGCAAGCTTTCCATCAATGAAGGTGTAAATGGGTGCGTGTGGTGCGTGTGTGTGGGTTATATGTGTATTAGAGACATGAAAATGATGGACTCCCTTGTAAATCTAAGATTCTTAACGTTTCGATCCATTGGGATATATATAGTACATTAAATCACTGGAAATGCATGTTTGATCTTGAATCGAAGGTTTCAAGGATTACCCTTGATAAGGTCACGACAGGTTTCCATACATCGTCAACTAATGATCGAAACAACCCTCTGTAGTTTAGAAATCTGCAACAAAAGCACTAATGTTTTCCCGATAGTTCTACACGTGGTACCACATCTTTTTCAGAACCGGACGAAACACCCCGCGGTGTCGTGGAATAGACGGCCTTGTCTAAGGTCAGGAACCCTCAAACCCTTCAAAGACGCCAGCAGGCGTCGGCAATGATCGACACGTCAATAGTTTTCACAATAAATCATACGGACGCAATAGCCACTGACAAATATACCATACCCACTTTCATGTTCTCATGGCCACAGATCAAAGATTGCAATTCTGTTTGTTACCAATTGAGAAATGCACGTACAATGATATGTAGTCTACTATTGGTAGGTATTGGTGTATGTGTCCTCTTTGTGTAAGCTACAGATAAGTCCAACACATGTCAGGATACTTGGAGGATAATAGGGTAAATCTCATGAATCATTAGCTGTTTTACAGCACGTCTATATCTTAAATCTAGTTACAAAGACATGACCATTAATCAGTGAAAATTTTGTGCCAACTTTCCTACTTACTTAACTATTATAATGAGTATTCATGACGTCACAGGGGTACAAGAAGTTAACTGGGCTAATGAAACGATTTCCAACCAAATATGTTGGAAATTCGTCAATGAAATTTTGCCAGAGTCAGTATCCAATATGTCCTTTAGTAACCTTGAACAATATGCCACAACATTGATAAATTGTATGTGAGCCTTTTTTGTATGTGATCCATTTATAAATTCTGAATTTTGCAAACCGGTCCCGAATAAAAACCATACTAGTATGTAACTAGTATGTATGGTTGCCGTGGTGACCAGATTAGTACAGGCATTCCAGAGAACAGATCTAAAGTAGATAATTTAAAAACAATTTTCTCGTGTGGTCTCGTAAATACCTATTCTATAATGAGCTCCAAAAATTTGGCTCAAAATTGATGCTAGTAATAAAAGTTTAAAATGTTCATCAAATTTCATTTGTATTTTACCAACATATCCAGAATGTATATGTATATGATCCTACACCATGAAGTCATGGACTCGCATATCTACTTACATATGTGCACTCGTATGAGTGACATGATACATGCAACATAAATAATAGAGTACTAGTTGTAACATGAGACCAGTCTATTTATTCAGAGCTGCTCTTGATGACTTCAGAGATGAAACACGATATCTCACGCTCTCATTATAGAAAGCCAGTAAGTGAGGAGAAGTCATTTGAAACCAGTTTGACTGCAGGCTGTGTGTATAGATTTCATGCAGTCATCAAAACAGTTGTCGTACTGGATCAACCTTTAGGGTGAAAAACCTCAATTGAATTTTTAATGTGAATCATTATGTTCATGAAGCTAACCTTGCTCAGGTTGTGCGTAAGCGAGGTCAAAACAACACTCTTTTCTGTTAATCCATGAATATTAAAAGGTATGCAATTCATACTAGATATGTTTTAGTTACATATTAACGACTGTACCAATTACATGTTATTGATAGGCGGTTGAATACACTGACCACATTAAATCAACACCACTGAGTTAATAACACCACAATATATTTCGAAAACTAAAATCAAACGCTTCATCTGAGGATGACCCCTTTCTGCTGCTGTCGACGTATCCAATGCATAGTGTCCAATGAAAATTTTAACTATGTACGGTTAACACAGTTGAGAAAAATCATTGCTCATTTTGGGTTGCATAAAATAGTTGACATTATTGATGGGCACTTGCAAGCAATCTCAATGACAATATATAATGAAATGTCACGGTTAAAAAAATGTGTTCAGTTATATATCAACACATCATTACGATATGGTGTACTTGTTCATTTATTTGGTGTAGATCTATATAACCATATCCACTGACTGGCTAGTAGCCTTAGCAAAAAAGTGGTCATTCCATTATAACCCCATAGTGATGATGCATCATGTTCCCATTCGAGGTATTTGTATGTTTTAGTTTTCCAGGAAGCAAAACAATAACATGCTTGCTATGCTATGGTAGGTGATTGACGCAATAAGAGAATTACTCTGGACACATGCTTTCATTGTTGGGTTCAATTTCGTTCAACAAATGTAAGTATGTACCTTTTATTTGGGTTTATTCTCCATTGCAGCATGTCGTGTAAGAAGAAGTTGTACGTCATTGCTACCAGCACAGTGTGCATCAATCTTGAATGAGACTTTTCGGATAAGATGAATACATATTTTCTAGAATTATGACAAATATACCATAACAGACGAGACAAAAAATACTGATTCGGCCGAATCAATGAGTGCTCTCAGGACAGGCTGATTTCTTATGAGTTTTGTTCTCGTAAATGAAGATCATTTTGCTCATAGGAAGTCCATTGAATCTTTGGAAAAGATATAACACACATCCAGCACAACAGAACTGGTATAAGGATTGCGTGACAAACGACATTTAACCTATCGCTCATACAAAATAGCTCGATGAAAGTCCAATCTCACTGCAGGTTTATTGGGTAATAGTGCCGCTTAACAGTCATCATTCATGTTTTATTAGTTTATTGTTATTATATGGTATTTCGGTAATAGTTCTGCGATATCTGAATAGATTTCAGGGAAAAGTGGTGTGTAGGTTATGTACTTGTAAGACAAAACCTTGGACGAAGACACATAATGCAACTTATTCAGGAAACTGACAACGCGATCGACGCAGTTCCTTGCCGATGGGTATAGATTACATATCAAAGAACAATAAATCAATAACCAACACAAAACGCTCAACACATAAACGAAGTGATCGGCGAAGTTATGATGGTTGACAAGCTTCCGTGCAATTTATATAAAATTTGTATAGAAATTGTCGAGTGAAAATCGGGTGAAATTCGAGTGAAATTCGTGTTCTGTTTGTTTATTAACAAACATCATTGTTGCAACATTATACAAATATTGACTTCTGGTAAGGTGAATACGTGAAAATATATACCTCTCGCAAAAGACATAAATATTCACCGAGCTTGCGAGGGGAATATGTCTTTGGCGAGAGGAAACCAAAAGTTAATATTTTTTATTATATAATACATGTGGAAAGTTCATGCAAATACTGACGCAATATTTATGTATGACCAATTTGATGTCAATATTTCAGGATATACTGGTTTTTGTTTCAAGTGTATTAAATCAACAGTGTGACAGAGTGTGCACGAAAAAAATGTGTTAATGCACACACTTGTGAAATGGGTATAAGTGAAATGTGCAAAATAAAGACCAAAAACATATTACGTCGTGTTTGTTTATACACAATATTGTGTTCAAATGGGTAAGGCGGTCAGCTACACAGCACCAATGGGGACACATTTTTTCATTCCTTTCACCTGTTTGAAACCGAAATTTATTTCCAAGAATTATTGTATATATTTTCGTTGTTATCTTTATAAAACTCTGTGATAAAATTAATACCGTACGGACATTTTTGGTGTCACATCAGATAATAATGTATATGTAAGGGTTTTAGTGTATATTATGGATCAGGTACCAGGAATTCACTACTCCCTAAAAAATAGTTACTAAAACATTCACAGGAATAGGTGACATGTGTATGTGTAGGTGTGTGTAAATGTAAGTACTATTTTACGAGAATAGGAAAAAAATAACCATAATTAGAGTTCGCGTTATCATTCAATCTCTAACGATCAAGTAGTACTCATTTTCCATAGGAAGGAACAAACAAAACTAAACATGTCGTGATATGCACTACACATATGCACTAGGAACAAAATACCAACGCAATATCAGTTATGCTGGTACTGACAGATCCTAAGTTCAAACAAACTTCCACCTACAACATGCAACAAATAAACTTAAACAACAACAGTTCACGCACTGAAATCGTCCCCAATGACTGTAGATCTAAAACAAAGGAAAAACAATTACACCTTTTGCTTACGACTACGATATCGAACACCCACTAATCCATATAGAGCACGTTGTTTCTGTATTATTGGTACATATTACAAACATGATCAAGGACGACTACGTGAATTAGAAAGATGCTAGAACTCAGCTGTAAGTAAATAAGTGTGAACATGTTTTTGGTCTATCATAGATAAACAACAGTCCTAAAAGTGTGACTTGTGCCCAACGGATTGTATGCAGATGTTTCGTTGCGCTGTGTTAGTATGTGCATTTCGGTGATCACACTAAATTGTAGGCCTAGTTTGTGGTACATTTCGTTTCATCTATATAATCGTATTATATAATGTGTGATATGACAGGAATGTATTGATGTCAGTGGTTCAGTTATCGTAACCATGAAGACATAATGGTATACGTGGAACCAATGCAAAGTATAAAGTATCACGAGCTATCAAAACCAAGTCCAGTGGGAAACTTCATTGACTGCAGAGTGCCCACATATATTATTATATGGCCATCCGGAGGTGAAATCAGTTGTTTCGGAAAGAGCATTTCCTGTGTCATTTGTGGCACCCGTCATGAATTCCCCAAAACCGATATGAAAGCATAATATTATATGGCTGCATACATGTCACTTATTTGGTATAGTCATCTCTATAGCGTGATGGCGTCCATAAAATTTCTTGGTGATATATACTTGTCGCAGCAGTTTAGAGACTAGCTGGACACTTTTTCGAAAACACAAAGTTCTCATATCTGCAACTATATGTAGCTCTAGATTAGCATATAAGTCATGAGACAAGCACACCAAATGCTGTCGAATTAGGAATTTTGTCACTTAGAAAATCGAAATTAAATAAGAAAAAAACCCCGTGATTTTGATATGATCTGGAAGGATACATGACATCCAATTACTCAACAGAGGGTTATTCAGTGAGAATCATCATCTATACGTTAGAAACATGAACTAAAGACACGTGTTTGTTTTTTAGACCCTTCTCGTTGCGGATGTTCAATAGAATATGATTCATATGGGTATCGTAAAAATCTTCGAATAATAGTGCACGGTAATTCAAAATCAAGTTAGTGTGTGTTTTGAGTCATTTCCATTGTTTTCACAATTGGAAATACGTGTACCATTTAACTACAATATAGAGCTTAAATAGTGAATCCTTGAATTACTATAATGAAAGTTAATTATGAGGGAATTATCGTATATCACTGGAAATGCGTGTTTGATATCGAATTGAAGGCTAAAAAATTACACAAGGTGGTTCATGACAGTTTCCTTACTTTATGATCTAATGATCGATGCAAACCTGTGTAATTCAAAACACTGATACAAAAGCACTAATGTATCCCCATGTGGTACCAGCTTTTCTTCAGAATCGGTCGAGACGCCGTGTGCATGCTGTCGTGGAATAAACAACTTCTTAGTCCGGGAACCGTTGCACCAATCAAAGACATCAGCAGGCGTCGGCAATGATCGACACGTCGATAGTGATCACAATTAATCATACGGACACAATAGCCAGTGACAAAAGTACAAACCCACTTTCATGTTCCCATGGCTGACCACATATCAAAGATTGCAATTGTTTGATATACCAATTGAGGGACACGTGCACGTAGCCAGCACGTGTGTATGCGTCTAGAGTCTCCTGGTCTAGAATACACCATGTTACATCACCATTTCATGGTGTCCGATGGCGGCCATCTCGCAACTTCTTAATTTCGTGGCGAGAGAGCGACGCGAAGTTGCGACACGATGTTGCGAGATTGCGACGCGAAATAGCGAGACAGCGACGCGAAACAACGAGGTAGCGACGCGAAAAATCTCCCAACTTCGCGTCGCTCCCTCGCAACTTCGCGTCGCAACCTCGCAACTTCGCGTCGCTCCCTCGCCCGAAGCTACGAGGTAGCGTGAGCGTGAAGTTTCTGGGACGGTTAATATACGGTCGTTTGGACAGTATAGTTCATGATGTGAACAGAAGTTCCCGTCATTTCCGATCAAATGTGATTGCGCGGTTGCGAAGTAGCGACGCGCGGCTGCGAAGTAGCGACGCAAATCAACGAGAAGACGAGGCAATAAATCGCGTCGCTCTCGCGTCGCTATCTCGCAATAAATCGCGTCGCTGTCTCGCTGTTTCGTGTCGCAATCTCGTTGTTTCGCCACGAAATCACGAGGTTGCGAGATGTCCGCAATCGGACACCATACCATTTATACTGCATCGCTTTCGCTTCGCTTTCAAAAGCGAATCCCTAGCGATTCGCCGGCGATTCGCTTTATGGTGTTGTGTTTTGTTAGCCTCTGACAGCATAATAACTGATAGCGGATCTGTCTGATTGATACAGCAGACAAGGATAAATAATATATCAATATAGTACTGGTAAAGAAGGGTAACATGTTTTGTTTTCATTACATTATCCCATACACGTCGGCGATGATATATATAGAAGACGGCTATATGCGGTACCAAAGGGAAAATGATTTCTGGGAATCTCCTGATGCCAAAAATCTATAATATAACCCGTATGCACAAAATTACGGAAGCCCGTAGAGGCCAGAAAATGAAAGGTGTGAAAATATATTTACGCCGCCACTTAAATATATTTTCACACCTGGCACTAACGGTCTTCCGTACCAAATAACTTAGAAACAGAAAAAAGAAAGAGTGTCGATAGGTCTATATCTTAATTGATAATATCAAATCAATCTTATACGACACAATCGGGAAGCCCATATTCTGGCATATAGGCCTATAACCATCGTACAGTGTATGTTAATTCAATATGAATACCCATGAATATTTATAAAATATACCAAACTCCATATGATGGACCTTAAATATTTTTGCTAAAGATATTGCCTACCTCAGTGTGATTGCCAATTTCATGCGGCGTGAAATAAGATATTTATGACTTTGTCGCAAATCTTTCACATTCAATTATATAAGACCACAACTTTTCTATCAGATCCTCGAAACATTCCGCGGAAATTCTCGTGTAGTTTTGAAAATAATCTAGGTCTTCTTTTGCTAGATTATCTACAAGTGTACGATATTCTTATATCTCGTCCCTTTTAGTGCAAAAATCCCGTATGTAGGAGTTTCTTAGGCTCTTATTCCTTAAACGATAGTATAGTAGAATGGATAATACTATTTTTTGCCTATTCAAAATCGCTTGGGCCATTTATCGGAAATCGCCGGACACCGTCGGAAATCAAATGAATCAAATTTGTTTGTACTCATTGTTTTATATGCGAACAGTCGTTATCATGGTGAGATAATATACTGTAATAGAACAATAGTAAACCAGCGTCGGGTTAATTAAGCTAGACCGCTTTTCAATGAAAGCGAAGCGAAAGCGATGCAGTATAAATGACCCTTAAAACTTTCCATGCTAAAGTTCGATATCAGATCTATTGGACACAAAGAAGCTGGATTTGTCGTAGACTCAATGCAATAAAGGGGATCTCCATAGAGTCGTGAATGTACCAACGCAGTATGAATATTGAATATGAATATTCAATACACGAAAGCCATTATGATTGATATGGACAGGTACTTCATGCCTGGGTAATCCTATCAAGATCATCAATTGGGTGGTATAATACCGGGAATTTGATATCGGAAACATTGCGAGTGAAGGAACAATTAGACTGAAAATGATGGCTGATCAGTTATTCTTTATATTCAAATATTTCTTTCACTCGGTTGGGATGTCTTTATTATTTCCACATTTATCACAATGGAGCAACGCTCCATGTAACAGGCTTTATATAACGATGCTCATGAGGATTATTATGCCAAGTCTCATAAATATTATACCGGAACATCCGGAATATAAATATATGACGGTGCATCATGTACTTAAATAGACGTATGTATGTCCTACCCACAACATGAAAGAATATGCACCGGTAACACGAAATCGGTGCATTTATTTAGAGCTGCTGTTGATGAGTTCAACCGCGGTCTCATAGTTATGCAATGCCATGTAACTATCGTACATCCATCAAAACAACTGTCGTACTTCACTAACCTTTCTGCATATTCAGGGGATATGACCTCAATTAAATTTTCAAAGAAAATCATTACGTGTATGACGCCGATCATGTCACATTGTGCGTTAGCGAGATCAAATCAACATTCTTGTTTACTGCTGTAATAATAATAATAATAATAATAATAATAATAATAATAATAATAATAATAATATAATTGATAAGGACTACGCCTTTATTTAGTGACATGTATGTCTCAACTTAATACGTACAACTGCAACAATTACATGAACAGCTCTTAACATCGCACCATATTAAATCAGCACCATCCATAGGCGCATATCGGGGTGGGGCTAGGGTATTATCAAGTTACCATAAAGCTACATAAAAGCGGCTCTGGTAGCTGTTGACACAAAGGAGGGGTGGTCATGGACAAGTTTACTGCGTCACCCCACTTTATATATGTGCGTCACCCCACTTTATATATGTGCATCGTGATTGAGTATTATCAAGTTAAATTAAAGCTACATAAAAGCGGCTCTGGTAGCTGTTGACACAAAGGAGGGGTGGTCATGGACAAGTTTACTGCGTCACCCCACTTTATATATGTGCGTCACCCCACTTTATATATGTGCATCGTGATTGAGTATTATCAAGTTACCATAAAGCTACATAAAAGCGGCTCTGGTAGCTGTTGACACAAAGGAGGGGTGGTCATGGACAAGTTTACTGCGTCACCCCACTTTATATATGTGCGTCACCCCACTTTATATATGTGCATCGTGATTGAGTATTATCAAGTTACCATAAAGCTACATAAAAGCGGCTCTGGTAGCTGTTGACACAAAGGAGGGGTGGTCATGGACAAGTTTACTGCGTCACCCCACTAGATCTATATGTATGTGTATCGTGATGGGCGAATATGAGTCTTAGAGAACAATTCTATTGATAACCATATTATTATAATGCGTCCAGTTCCCTTTTCAGGTAGACTTGTGTTTTAGCTTTCCCGGAAATAAAAAATGACATGCTTGTTACGCAATGGCAGGATATTGACGCCATCAGGACAATTATCGTGGGAATTCAATTTTCATGCCGATTTCTATCTGTTCGATCTACTGTAACATCATGTGAGAATACGCCTTTTATTTTGGGATTGTTTTTATTATAGCTATACGTGATATTGTTAAATATTAATATGGTGTAATTAGGTACACTTTTTTTGTGTTAATCTCCATAATCGTGACGAAATTTGGGTAACTTTATAAGATGTATGCACAATGCGCACAAGACACAGCTATCGAAATCATTTCGAGCTCTCAAAATCATTTCGAGCGCTTGAAATGAATCAATTCAATCGCTCGAAATCATTTTGATAGCACCAATTAATTTATTTCGAGCTCTCGAAATCATTTCGAGCGCTCGAAACGAATCAATTCGATCGGTCGAAATCATTTCGAGCTCTTGAAATGATTAATTCGAGCTATCGAATTGATTCATTTTGAGTGCTTGAAATGATTTTGAGCACACGAAATAAATTATTTCAAGCGCTCGAATTGATTTCGATAGCTCGAATTAATATTTCGAGTGCTCGAAATGATTTCCAGTGCTCAAATTATTTAATTCCAGCTATCGAAATGATTTCGAGAGCTCGAAATAATATTTGGAGTGCTCGAATTGTTTTATTTCGAGCGCTCGAAATAATCAGTGGTCATTCTAAATTAATTTTCTGCATGTCCCCTTAGGGGCTCCGTAGGGAATAGATAGAGGGAACAAACATTTATTAGGCTGAATAAAGAGTGCTCTCGGGACCGACTGGTTTCTTATGAATGATGATCTCGTGAGAAGTCCAGGTTGTTCACAGGAAGTCCATTGTATCCTTTTGAATACATCTGACATCAAACTGAACAACGGGATTCGTATAGAGATTGCATGACAATTTACATTGAATCCATTGTTCATTCAAAACAGCTCAATGGAAGATCTAGAGTCCTCAAACTCTCTACAAGTTTATTAGGTAATAATGTTACTCAACAGTCATCATTCATGTCTGATCAGTTTATTGTTATCGCATGGTATTTGTGTAATAGTTCTGCAACATCTATATTTCTGATTTCGCTGAAAAATTTGTGTTGAAGTACTGTATAAGACAAAGCCTAAGACGAAGGCAACAAATACACACCTTTTGACACCATTCACCTTGCTTAGAAAACTGACAGCGGGATTGAACCAGTTTCGTGACTATTGGGATTGTTTTTATTTTATTGAATAATAAATAAATAGCCAACACATAATTTCATATCATTCAGTATTGGAACGCACGGTAAACTGCACCTGAAATTTATTGAACCTCATTTTGTTGCATCCATTATGGAACATCTCGCACCGGAGTATAGCAATTTCGATAACTGTGGAATGTGTGCATTGATGAATGTGAGCATTTCTCATACATATCTCAAAATAATACAACAGAATGACACTAATATAGTCGTAAATACTTGGAGTGTCGTGTTATTAGCACAAATATTGAGTAAGTTGACAGCATGATGCGAACATTAGACTTCATTGGTTTACGGCCTTATTAGTCACCGCCATCTTGGATTTCAGGCGGACTACTTATCAGAATTGAATTTTATTGACACAATTGGACTCCTCACCCTTCAAAATGCTGGGCTGGAACCCAAAAATATATTTCTGTCACAATTATTGAAGAAGTTGAGGGCTTGATGCGAACAATCGATTTCTTGGTTTACGGCCTCATTAATCGCCGCCATCTTGGATTTCAGGCTGAATACTTATCGGAATTAAATTTTGGTGACACCATTGGATTCTTCACCCTTCAAAGCCCTGGGCTAGAACCCAAAATTATGTTCATATCACATTTATTGAAGAAGTTATAGCTGTTTAAGGATTTCCGTAGCCCCACGGCGGCCATCTGTGAAATGACGCCATTTTAACCCATTTTCGGGGGTCAGATTTTGGTAGACTTTTTTTCCTGTTAATCAGTGTACCCCGTAGGGGTGAAAAACACCATAGAACCTTTTGTTGCAATTTGTTGTGGGTCGGGTGATGTATTGACCTATCTATATCCAACGCCTTTTCTTTCTGACATTAACTTACCATCCCGGAAACCATAGTTACACATCGAATTGACTCGATATTGTTTCATCTAATATGAGTTACATATCACATACACATGTGGTAGGAACTACTTGGAATGGCTTGTTATCAACACAAATTTCAACGCATTTATCTTTTTGACAATGAGTTAGTTTTAACTTGTTATGCAAATGTTATGACATTTTAAACGGGACGAATGAACACGGTCAATACTTTTTGGGAACAGATGGATAAGGATTGGGTACTAAACTTTTTTTATGGTTTTTATTATATTTTTGATAACTGAGTTGGTGTGACGTATGGCAATTTGAAGTATGTGCATAATAATAGTATATGCAAGAATAATTGTGATCAGGTTTGTGAACTCAATGTCTCTCACATTACGTTGATATATATAATTCCAATAGTACATACCAAGCCATTACCGTGCCCAAACAGGATATCTTATCAAATCATGTCCTTGTATTGCATTCGTTTGGTATTACTACCTCATGTAAAGATTTCAATCCACCAAACTTATATTGCATCCCAAAATTACACAAAAATCCACACAAACAAAGATATATTTCAGGTTCAGCATCATGTTCTACCAAAGCCCTTTCTAAAATATTAACTGTTATATTGTCTAAAATTAAACAGGGTCTCCAAAAGTACTCTGAAACCATCTATTCTAGAAGAGGTATAAACCAAATGTGGATATTAAAAAAATTCAAATCTTTATTGGAATATCTACATGTTCACACACTTTCAAAAGTAACGTCTATCAAAACATTTGATTTTTCCACTTTGTACACAACTATGCATCATTCTGAACTGAAGTCTCAGCTAAAAAAACTAATCAATAATTAATTTTTCTCTAAAAAGGGACAACGTCGGTACCACTATATTGTAGTTGAATATAATACCGCTTATTTTGTTAAAGGCGACTCTGATGCCCCATACGAATATACTGAAATAGATGTGGTAAATATGGGTAATTTTCTGATTGATAATATTTTAGTGGAATATGGTGGTCAAAAATTTCAACAAACTATTGGTATTCCCATGGGTACGAACTGTGCACCATTATTGGCAGACCTGTTTTTATACTCATATGAATCAGATTTTATCCAACATTTAGGACGAGGAGGTTCTAAGAAACTAACATGTAAGTTTAATTTCACATTCCGTTACATAGATGATGTATTGTCGCTAAATAATCCCGAGTTTGGTGATTATTTGGATGTCATATATCCTAAGGAACTTGAAATTAAGGATACTACAGACTCCGCTAATTTTTCCAACTATCTAGACCTGAGGTTGGAGATTGATAATGATTCTAACATGTCAACTAGATTATATGACAAACGTGATGATTTCAATTTTTCCATAGTCAATTTCCCTTTTTCTAAGCAGCAACATTCCTATGTCACCGGCATATGGTGTGTTTGTTTCTCAACTTGAACGCTATTCCAGAGCTAGTTGCAAATATGAGGACTCTGTCTATCGAAGTGCCCAGCTAGTCTTTAAACTGCTGTGACAAGGATATGTTTTACCAAGACTTATAGCTGCATTGAAGAAATTGTATGGACGTCATCATGATCTGGTTGATAAATACACCAAATCCATGTCTGCCATGCAACTAGATCTATTTTCATGTTAATTTTGGGGGAATTCATGACGGGTGCCACTAGTGGGACAGGAAATGCTCACTTTTTCCGGAACACCTGATTTCACCTCCTAATGGCCATTTTTAGCTTACCGGCCCTTTGGGCCGATAAGCTATGGTCATGGTTTTTCGTCCGTCGTCCGTCCGTCCGGGTCTGTAACTTTTTTTGACATGATAAATTTCTCCATAAATTTGTCAGAACATACCTTGGGCCAGTATCTAGAGACGTTTTTAAAATTTCTTTGATTGAATCGTTTTTGCCGATTTGGCAGCCATTTTTGACGGAAAATTGCCAATTTTGGATTTTGGTGGCCATTTTCTCAAAAACTGTCTGATCAATTTTGAGATTTTTGTTTCAAAACATTCCTTTCATGTACCTTTACGACGTGTATGAGTTTTGTTGCCCTTGAATCGCCGGTTCGCGTGTGGCGGCCATTTTGATTTTTTGACGAGTCAGCGAAAAAAAAACTTTTTCGTCCCAAATCGAGTCACTATTCGTTTTGAGCCATTTCCAGGAAAAAAAAATTTGGACTTTTTTTTGAAAATTTCCCCCAATTTTTCCTTCATAAAGGGAGCTGTGCGGAGTATACTCATAGAACACTTCAAGATAGAGCCTAAGTATTGGCACATTCAAATAGGAAATCATATATTGCGGTTTGAATGGTGACCTTGAGTTTGACCTTCAATGACCTTGGAAGGTCAAAAACGACCTTTTTGTGGAAAAAGAAACGATGAATTTGGTCTTTGGTGGCCCTTTTCTCAAAATCTATTCAGACAATTTTCCTCAAAATGCATAAGATTCTCCCTATGTACCTATCTGATGTGTAAAAGTTTTGTTGCCTCTGAATCAACAGTCTGTGAATATATGTCATTAACGAAAAAAATCTTCCGAGATATAACTTGATTTGTTATTATAGTCCATACAGAAAATTGTTTCCGGCAACATTTACGAACATGTTTTGACAATAGAGTTTAAGATCAGTGTAACAATTTACATGTTGGAAAATCAATACTCTGTGCAATTCTCAGATTGCCGGTAAGCTACAGCACCCTTGGTGCTATGTTTGGGGGTTCATGAGATTCCCTGTCATTTTTGTTTTCTCTCACTTCGTATGCCTGATATGACTTTCTGTCCCCGGACTATGAGATTGGATAACGGACCCTGTTTTGTTTGCTCGGAATACTTAATACTGGGTATTGATTCCACGTCTATATATCTATATCAATAACTGCAATACTGTTTGGCAGAAAAAGAGAAAATAAATTGAATTGATTATTGACGGGTCGTACCTTCACGTGAGCAACTCTCTTTGGTGCAAAAAGAAGGACGACGACAAAATAAATGTCAATAGTAAACAAATAGATATGAAAGGACCACCAATCTGGGGAAAAAACCCAGAAAAGAACGAGAGCACAAATCACACAAAAGACAGAAACAACAACCATATATCGAATAGTACAAGGTATACGTACATGAATATGAAGGTCACACAGACTACCATATTTTGCATAATATTCATTAGTGTCTTGCCACTTGGAATAATTTCTTGGCAAACGCCAATGTAGCAAAATGTTTGTATCGTTCATGTCAATTGGATATATATACATATGGCAACATATATATATTTTTTTTGATTGATTGAATTTATTTAGGAACTATACATACATACTTGTTCATCATATCATGTTAAAGTATAATAACATTCATAAAATTTTGTATAGCCCTGAGCTATGGGGTTGGAGTCTGTCAGACTGTACACCTCAATCGTGCTTTGAACAGTTTATGTGTGATAGGTATTATATTATGTATGATGAATGAGGCACCCCACAGCTCGTCATAAACAGTTAGACTTCACGAACATAACATACATCTCAATGTAGGAATGACATTATTATTGTACATACTGGTGCCTAAAAATATGAGTACAGATGAACAGAAAAAAAAAAAAAAAAAAAAAAAAGAAAAGGAAGAAAAGAAGAAGAAAACATAGCACCAAGGGTGCTGTAGCTCACCGGCATATCATGAATTGCACAGAGTATTGATTTTTCAAAATGTAACTTGTAATACTGATCTTCAACTGTATTGTCAAAACATGTTCGTAAAATGTTGCCACACATTTTCGTATGGAATATAATTCGAAATCAAGTTACATCTTGAAAAGTTTTTTTTTTTCGATAATGACATATTTTCACAGACCACCAATTCAAAGGCAACAACACCTATACACATCACAAAGGTACATAGGGAGAATCTTATGCATTTTGAGGAAAATGGGATGAATTGATTTTAATAAAATGGCTTCCAAGACAGCTCAGGATATTAGCCCATGAATGTTTTGGTAAATTTTCAGTAGGGTTCATCAAGGCAAAACAAGTTATTTGCCAAACGGACGATGGACGGACGTCCCAACAGATTAAGTTGTAGGGCTTTTCACGTGTTACATTTCCTATCTCCAGCAAGCCCCTTATCCCCAAAAGTAACCCCTTATCCCATTTTCTTAACCCTAAATGTTTTAACCGGACGGACGGACGACGGACGAAAAAACCATGACAGTAGCTTATCGGCCCATATGGGTCGGTAAGCTAAAAAAAAAAAAAAGAAAAAAGAAATAAGTGCTGCAAGTTGTCCGCTCGTATCTACGCCGCTCCACCCGTGACCATACACAATCCAGGTCTGTCCATCCCTAGCCGCGGTAGCCCCGCAAGGTCTCTCGCTTGAAGCGTGAGGAAAACGTTTTCTTGTTCACTAGTGTCTGGTGATTATTTGTGTAAAGCGTCGAGGGTAATTTATTCCAAATAATTGGGCCATTTCTTTTTATAGACCGACAGACAGCTTCACATTTTGCATCTGATGATTTCAGCTTGAAGGCTGCGCTATGTCGTGTATTATGTTCGTGTACATCAATTGATGGGGCAAACAGGTCATTTATTGAATTGGGCAGTGCATTTGTGAGCGCAGATAGTACATACTTAGAAACATGTAGTGTGTATATATCTGAAAGTTTCAGTAGTTTCAATGTTTTGAAAAGGGGCTCAGAATGTTCGTTATACGGGGCATTGCATATTAATCTGACAAGCTTCTTTTGCAGGATTGTTAAATTATTAAGGTGCACAGCATGAGAGCATGAGTCCCTCCCCATATAGTTATACCATAGGCCAGATGCGGATATGCCAAGGTGTAATATAGCGTAATAAGACTGGAAGTCGGCAATATCTGTTTGGCTCTGTTCAGAGCAAAATATGATTTCAAAATTTTTTTTCTCACAGCGTTTATATGCTCATCCCATTTCAATTTGTCATCTATATAAACCCCAAGGAATTTAGTGCAACTACATTTGTTGATAATTTGGTCAGCTAACTTTAATTCAAGATAATCTCGAGCACTATTGTTGTTATTATAGAGTATATAGTTAGTTTTCGTGGCATTGAGTGAGAGCTTATTGGCTTTAAACCAGTCGGTTAAACGTCCTAGTTCCGCATTCATAATTTCATATAGTTGAGCTATGTTTTTGTGTGAATAATATACTGTGGTATCGTCTGCAAACAAAATGGTTTTTGAGTTAATTAATACACTGGGCAAATCATTGGTGTATATTATAAACAACAGTGGCCCCAGAACCGACCCCTGAGGAACCCCAAAAGTTATTTCCCTTTCGCTCGAATCTACACCCATATATGATACATATTGTTTCCTGTTTGCTAAATAATCCCTAAACCATTCAAGCGTTGTTCCGCGAACGCCGTAAAACTCTAATTTCCGCAGCAAAATTGTATGGTCTATAGTATCAAACGCCTTAGATAGGTCTAAAAATACCGCCATTGTCGACTCTTTTTCCGCCAAATTATTGGAGATGTCGGCAACAAGTCTAGTTATCGCATCAACAGTACTGCGATTTTGGCGAAATCCATATTGATTTTCAAATAATAGGTTGTATTTGTTCATAAATTTAGCGAGCCGTCTGTGCATTACCTTCTCCATGATTTTTGATACGGTGGGCAGTAGTGAGATCGGTCTATAATTAGTCAGGTCTGCTTTACTTTTTGATTTGTGAATTGGTATTATTTTAGCCAATTTGAGACACGCTGGGACTTTTCCATATTCGAAAGATTTATTTATGATGATACTTAATGGTGCAGCTACAGAGTTACTCAAATCCCTTAGTAATTTCGAACTTATATTATCATGACCAGTACTTTTTTTTTGCTTAATATTTTTTAGAATACTTTGGATTTCATTACAGTCCGTGGGTTCTAGGTACATCGATTTACAATTTTTCTGCTTATTCAAATGTAGATAATAGTCGGCGTTATTGGCTGGTTGGGGTATATTACTAGCTAGATGTGCACCAACGTTGGTAAAAAAGGAGCAGAATGATTCTGCTATAAGCTTATTGTCAGTAGTTTCTGTGTTATTAATGAGGAAGGTTTGTGCAACATCGTTGTTAGTTTTTATCTTGCCAATGCTCATGTTGATTATTTCCCACGTTTTCCTTATATTATGTTTATGTTCTTTGAGTTGACTACTATAAAATTCCTTTTTTGCTATTCTTTTCAATTTATTATGTAAGTTACGATATTTGATGTATTCCTTATAGCCAGTATCAGTTTTAGATTTGCGGATATTTTGGGCGTATAATTTTGAATTCGTATGAGATGACTTCATGAGTCCCTTCGTCATCCATGGTTCTCTTATTATTTTTCTTTTAGGGATTATGACATGCTTAATGGGAGCATGCTTATCCAATGCAAGATTTAGCTGTGAGATGAAATATTCGGTGGCATTATCCGGGGACATAGAGTGTAAAACCTGCCAATTAACATTCCCAAGTGTTTCGTTGATGCTTCCTAAATTTTGTTCGGACAATTTTCTGCTTGGAAATGTTAGTGGCTGGCTACGCCTATTGGCCATGATAACATATTCTATTAGGCAGAAAACAGGAAGGTGATCAGATAAGTCAGTAACGAGTATTGCAGATTGTGTTGTCCATTTTGAGTTGATTTTCACGTATATGTTATCGATAAGCGTTGCAGACTGTGATGTAATGCGCGTGGGTTTAGTTATTGTAGGGAACACTAGATTAGAATACATTACGTCAAATAATTCAGATGTTTGTTTGTGCGACTGTATTTTTAGTAGATCTAAATTCTGGTCGGTGCCGATTATAACGTTATTATTGTCACGTAATTTAAATAAGATTTCATCATATCGATTCACCGACTGGTTGGGGTTACTGTTGGGTACTCGATATATTTCACCGATGATTGTTTGTAATTTATTAGATTTAACTTCAATAAACATAGACTCGAATTCACCTTCAACAAAAATATCAATATCAGGACGTTCTTTAAATTCTAGACCATCTCTCACGTAAATAGCGACCCCTCCCCTTGTCATGATGGACCTATTCCTACAAATAAATTTGTACCCAGGTATCTGAAAGAGATTCATGTTCCCCTCGTGGAGGAATGTTTCACATAATAGTATGACATCTAATCGCAACTGTTTAGATTCAAGATCAGAAATAAGACTCTGTAGTGATACAAATTTAGAAGGCAATGACTGTATATTCAGATGCATAATGTTAAAACCCAAGTTGTTCGCAACACTATTGTGATGCTGTGAGTAATATTTCACAAGTTTATCAGTGTCACAATATTCACTATCTGGGAATGTTATTTTGGATTGACGTTCTGTAATATCATCGTCTTGTGTTACATATTCATCCAGACAAGTATTTGACAATATAGTACCTCGTTAAGTAATATGAAATGTACTTTGCTGTTCATTGGTATCATAAAGACATTGGCAGAGCCTGTCCTATTTGTTGTGTTTGTGTGTCAATGTGTATGTTCCAATGTATCTGGTAGGATGAGGTCGATATATCGGTATAACGTAACATGGTTTTTGTTCCAGTCAAATTTCCAGTGTTTGGTTCAACTGGTTCTTGCAATGGCTGTCATCATTATAATCATTCAATGTCAGGTGAAAAAAATGGTGTACATACAAATTATATTTTGTAGTACAACATAAATATTTCGTAAACACAAAGTTACCCAATGCAAAACATTTCAACATAGCAGTGGCATATATAAGCCACCGTGACAGCCAGTTGAAACGCCATTGGGATTTATTTCAGGGGAAAAGAAAAAGTATGACGAATTTTTAAAGGAACGTTTGGTTTTATGCATACTCTCATTTTCCCTGGAAACGTACATACAAATATATATACATACAGGCTCAATGTCTGTTTTTACTGATAAACATACGTACACACGGGCATAATTTTGTTTTCACAACGATCTCCTTCTAACGATCAATCAAACTTGCGTTTCATAGCCAAACAAGAACGAAAGACGAGTTGTCCTAATAAACACTACACATCTAAGCAGTACGAGAGATCACCCGTGATCCCCCGATTACCCGCGCTTATCACTTTCTCTTAAAACAAACCTCTACCTTTGACATCCAATAACTGAACTAAAACTACAACACCCCACGCGCCGCTACCTTCCCCTGTACGTCTTAGATCACGGAAGTTTTTTTAAAAACATCTATGACATTGAACATCTCACTAATCTATAAAGCATATTGTTTAGGAATATTTAGTATAAATCTCAACTACCACCAAGACGACTGCGTGAATGAGATAGATAGTCGAGAAGGATGAGTATGTTTTCGATTTAATAATATAGATTAGCAACAGCTCGACAAAATATAGTTCTGGCCCAATATTCTTGTCCGTTTCATTTCCGACATGATTCAGTCCCATGGAACGATTACGTATTCAAAAATATACATTGTGAAACATATCGCAGTGTCATATTCATAGGGAATTGTCATCCAGTTCAAATTGGTTTGTAGTAGTCTTTGGTGAAACTCAATGACATGGGTTAAAGAAGACTCTGAGCAACTCGGGTTTCGGTTGGTAAATTGTATATAATCACTGGGATCGTCCATTTTTCATACCCATAGTACAGCGGAGGGGAAATGATAACAATTTTATCAGTATATGTTCAGATTCAAGCTATGTGCATGGGTGAAAATAAGAACATAACATATTCTCTACCATTATCAACTGTTAATTGAACATTCTAGATACTCATTGCCAGTTCCATTGATTTCCGAATCAGATTGTTTAAATAAACATATTGTTTAAATAGAGTCTAAACATTGATGCAAGTTGATGTTTTGAGAGATTTGTTTGTCTTTCGATGTGTTGGAGTGCGATTTAATGTAATAATATGTATGCTTACCATTCACGTGTTCGAGAATTATTGGTCTGAACTGACTATGTCTGTGTATAACGATGCATATCAAAACCCGTGCCTATTAGCAAATGATGGTCTTTGCTATTCCTAGTACAGAGTATTAGTGGGGTAAAGACAACTCGATTGACATCGTAAAGGAGCGATATTAACGGCAATCATATATTATTACAAGAAATGAAAATGCGTTTAATAGTATCACATAGAGTGACAATTATATCACCCATAGCGTACAGTTTCAAGCATGGTATGTGATATCTGAACAATGTTATTGCATGGTGTTCAACGTGTTGTGGAATGGCTCGATGGTCTATTCGATTTTTTATGGGATGTCATGCATGCGAATGATAAACAGCTTGTCTCGGTGAATTTATAATAATCGGCATTTGGAATGGGCAACATAAAAATATTGTGAAGCAGATTAATTCTGTTACGGGTTGCAGGGTAGAAAAACGTGAAGTTTCGACATAATGGACAGTGCCGTCAAGCACGTATATTTTCAACATGTAGTTCTGATGACATTTTCCAGATAAAACTACACTGTAAAGCAATTTGGTGTCGACAGGTGTGAAGGAGCATACCATTACCACATAAAGGATCTGGGCAAGGAAAGGATCTGATTGATTCCCCATATCAGTATCGCGTAGCAAATATGACATATTGCTAGCCAACTAGAAATATCCGCCTCAAAAATAATTGTCGAGTGGCTCACATATATACATGTATGCTTGGTTGAAAGTTGTGTACAAATCTTCGTGAGAAGATACGTCCGGAGCATTCCGGCACAAACCTCCCAGCGAAGAACATATTCACCCAATGGGCCCAAAGGGCTCACCCAATGGGCTTAATAGACACACTTCAATCACTGAACAATGTGTGCACATTGTGCATGACATGCTGGACTATGTCACTTTTTCTGGATATATCAACCGATAGCACATTATTGATAGCATTGATCGTTGTATTCTACGGCAACAATGGACTAATCCAGAGGTGAAAAACTCTCATGTCTTTTCTTCGCTGTTGGAATGCAAACCTCTAAAGGGACCGACAATTGTTCCAAGAGGACATTTGCGTCACACCGTAAAGTATTGTCATTCTTCCGTATTGGTTATGAATGTGGCACAATAATGATTTGTCATGCCTGCCGTGGTCAGATTACCAACCCACACACAAAAACAGATTATCACCATGCACCATCACAGTCTAGGGATAACTTTGAAAATGAACATGCACATAATAAAAGCAAAGCAAAAAAATACTATTTTCGACCCAGCTAAACTATTTTTGCTGCAGCTAAAACTATTTTCGCCGCAGCTAAAATATTTTCGCTCCAGCTAAAACTATTTTCTCCCCAGCTAAAACGTTTTTGCTCCAGCTAAAATATTTTCGCTGCAGCTAAAACTATTAGCTGGAGCAAAATGCGAAGGAAACATTTGCTCCGCGTGTAATTACAATATTTATATCTGTTTTCTTAAAAAAACGAAATTAATCTAATTGTGGCCGAAATAAGCCACCGTACATTTATCGTCCCGAAGTACAGCACGGGGAAAAGGATAACTCTTTTATCGAGAATGTGCGCTATACTGGTCTACAGATTCATAAATATTGATGCAAGAACTACGTCTCGCATTTTATTGAAACTGAATTTTGTAATAAAATGTTCAATGGCTATCACTCTACTCCGTGTATTTGGGAATTATCAGTAGCTGCACTATCTCTGAATAGAGCGATCCACATGGATAGCCTACCTATAATTGGGAAAGCAAAACCCGACATTTTTGTTGACTTTTTTTTTTGAGGGTTTCAATAATTAACAATCATTCATAATAATTGCAAATTCCTTTCGATTCGTTACAAGTGACAATCGCACCACCAATAGGGTAAGCCACTACAATTGTGGCAGAAATGAGCCACCGTACATTTACCGTCCTCGTAGTACAGCATGGGGAACATGATAACTCTTCTCGAGAATGTGCGCTATACTGTACGGTGGCTTCTTTCGGCCATAATTTTTTTTTATTTTCAAGAACTTATGTAAAATTTATTTTGGCGACGAAAATCATTTTAGACGTGACGAAAATGTTTTAAACACGTTGAAAATCATTTTAAACGCAACGAAAATATTTTAAACGTGTTGAAAATCATTTTAAACACAACGAAAATGTTTTAAACGCGACGAAAATAGTTTTAAATGCAACGAAAATATTTTAAACACGTTGAAAATCATTTTAAACGCAATGAAAACATTTTAAACATGTTGGAAATAGTTTTAAACGCAACGAAAATGTTTTAAACACAACGAAAATAGTTTTAAACGCAACAAAAATATTTTTAACACGTTGAAAATAGTTTTAATCGCAACGAAAATGTTTTAAACGCAACGAAAGTAGTTTTAAACGCAACGAAAATATTTTAAACACGTTGAAAATCATTTTAAACGCAACGAAAATGTTTTAAACGCCTTGAAAATCATTTTAAACACAACGAAAATGTTTTAAACGCGTTGAAAATAGTTTTAAACGTGACGAAAATATTATCGTCGTGACCAAAACAATTTTCGTTGCTTATTGTTGTTTCCGTAGCGTCTTCCAAAATGGCTGCCCTACTCATCACGTGACTCACTACGAGAAAGAGTAATGCATTTTGTTGCACTGTTGCAGTCACGTTTAAAACACTTTCGTTGCGTTTAAAATGATTTTCAACGTGTTTAAAATATTTTCGTTGCATTTAAAACTATTTTCGTTGCGTTTAAAACATTTTCGTTGCGTTTAAAATTATTTTCGTTGCGTTTAAAACATTTTCGTTGCGTTTAAAACTATTTTCGTTGCGTTTAAAACATTTTCGTTGCCTTTAAAACTATTTTCGTCACGTTTAAAACATTTTCGTTGTGTTTAAACTGATTTTCAACGCGTTTAAAACATTTTCGTTGCGTTTGAAATGATTTTCAACGCGTTTAAAATATTTTAGTTGCGTTTAAATGATTTTCAACGTGTTTAAAACATTTTCGTTGCGTTTAAAACATTTTCGTCACGTTTAATATGATTTGCAACGCGTTTAAAACATTTTCGTCACGATGAAATTGATTTTCGTCACGTCTAAAATGATTTTTGTCGCCAACATAAATTTTACATAAGTTCTTGAGAAAAAAAATAGATGGCCGAAAGAAGCCACCGTATTACGGTGTCTTCTTTCGGCCATAATTTTTACTCTATTTTCAAGAACTCATGTAAAATTCATGTTGGCGACGAAAATCATTTTAGACGTGACGAAAATGTTTTAAACGCGTTGAAAATCATTTTAAACACAACGAAAATGTTTTAAACGCGTTGAAAATCATTTTAAGGGCAACGAAAATATTTTAAACGCGTTGAAAATCATTTTAAACGCAACGAAAATGTTTTAAACGCAACGAAAATAGTTTTAAACGCAACGAAAATATTTTAAACACGTTGAAAATAGTTTTAAACGAACGAAAATGTTTTAAACACAACGAAAATAGTTTTAAACACAACGAAAATGTTTTAAACACAACGAAAATAGTTTTAAACGCAACGAAAATATTTTAAACAAGTTGAAAATAGTTTTACACGCAACGAAAATGTTTTAAACACAACGAAAATAGTTTTAAACACAACGAAAATATTTTTAACACGTTGAAAATAGTTTCAAACGCAACGAAAATATTTTAAACGCAACGAAAATATTTTCGTTGTGTTCAAAATGATTTTCAACGCGTTTAAAACATTTTCGTCACGTCTAAAATGATTTTCGTCGCCAACATTAATTTTACATGAGTTCTTGAAAATAAAATAAAAATTATGGCCGAAAGAAGCCACCGTAGGCTATCACTCTACTCCGTGTACTGTGAAAAGACTAATTTTGGCGGCTAATAAATTTGGCGGTTGTGAGCCCCACGTTATTTGGTGGAGATTTAATTTGGCGGTTTTGAGACCACTTATATTTCTTAACATATAGCTAGTTAATTTGGCGGACGATTTAATTTGGCGGTTTTCCCCTACCGCCAAATCCACCAAATAAATCGTCCGCCAAAATTATTAGTTTTACAGTATTTGGGAATTATCAGTAGCTGCACTATCTCTGAATAGAGCGATCCACATGAATAGCTTACCTATAATTGGGAAAACAAAACCCGACAATTTTGTTGACTTTGCACAGAGGGGTTTTAACAATTAACTATCATTCATAATAATTGCAAACTCATTTCGATTCGTTGATTCGTTACAAGTGACAATCGCACCACCAATAGGGTAAGCCACAACAGCCCATGCATGGTCGGCGCTGGTAGACTAATTTTATTGCATGGTGACCAGTGTGCTGTGAAATGGCTTAATGTTCTAAATACTGAGGTCCATGCGATCCTTTAAGGCATGTCATGCATGTGAGTGATGAATAGCCTGTCTCGGCGAGTTCGCCAGCTAACAGTACCAGTGATTGGCATTAAGAATGTGGATAATAAAAACTTCTAGATTGGAATCATTTCGATGCAAGGTAATAAATAAAGTAGCAAGGTAGAATGAAGAATCGAAGCAATGGACGTTTCCATCAAGCTCATAGATTTTCAACCTGCAGTTTGAAGGACATTTTACAACTGGATCTGCTCTGTAAAGTAATTTGGTGCTGACATATATAAATGAATACACCATTATCGCACTGAGGATCTCTACACCTGTGATTGATTCCACATATAAATATAGCAGATTAAATATGACGTGCTGTTACGGAACAGGGAAAATCCACCCAATAGTCGATTGGCTCAGAGATTTACGGGCGGAAACACATTTCACTCTTGGAATATGATAGATTGCTCTCCTACAATTTAGATTGCAATAATAGAAGGTCGTTTCTCGACAACAGATTTCAATTTCTAAAGTACATGTATCTTCCAATACGCACATGAATGGTTAAAACCATTCTACATACTGGTAATTGTTCTTGAGGAGATAAGCACGCAGCCCTTCCGCTCCCCACCCTCCCAAGAGGAAAATATTCACCCAATGGCCCAACATGCTCTGACCACTGAACATTGCACTGAACACTGGTCCTGACCAGCAGCTCTATGATATGTCATCTCCATCAATTCGGTAGCCTTTAGGCTTCTTCTTAGGTACTTCTGTACTTATCATACATCTACATATTTCATAACGTTTCTTTCAGATGTTTTAATATGTAATACTAATTAAATCAGGTGTGAAGATGTTTTAACTTAGGTTTGCTATTGACATCATCAAAATCTAGTTGTATCGATGGTAATAGGTTGATACTTACATGTCACTTGCTCTCCTGATATTTGGAAAAAGCACGCCATCGATCACATTGATCCTTGTATTCTGTGACAAGACAGGACTATTAAACAAAAAGGCATATCCCGTGTTGAAAACTATGACGTCTTTTCTTCGATGTTGGAATGCAAGCATCTACAGGGGACCGACCATTGTTCCATGGTCTGCTCCATCTATACTGGTTGTAAATGTGGTTATGAATCTATACTGTTTATGAATATGGCATATTAATGATGTTGTATTTTAGCTTTGCTATAGGCACCATCAAAATTTGGTTGTATTTGTGGTAATAGGTTGACACTTGCAATTGCATTCTAATCGCTTTCCGATATCTAAAGTATTGTGACAGAAATAATCCACAAAATTATTGCTTTTCTATGATAAATTGGTTTCATAATAATGTTCAAAGTCCAGGGGAAAATGAATGGAGAAAAAAACATGAGATGAAGTATTATGTCGATCAATTCGTTTTCATTTACTTTGATAGCATAAGTGAGAAGTTAGTGTCATTCGTATTTGAATATGATTGTACTTATCTTGATTTCAACACCAGAATTCCCAAAATATCCAGAAAATTTGTGAAATTATTAATTGAAATATGTTTTGTCACTTCCCAGAATTTTGTTCACAGCTATTATACAAGCGACCTGTTAGCTCATCCGATATATTGAATATTCCTCTTCAGATAGCCTGCTAGTATAATGGGTTTGTTCTAGCTTGAAGAACATGTATGTATTGGCTTTCCTAGAAAACAAAACAATGATATACTTATTCATTACACAAAGGCTGGTTACGAACATTGTCAGCAAATTGATATAGATCAGTGTTCCGAGAATTATGTGGAATTGCGGTTAAAAGAGCATATGATTTTTGTGGTTGAGCATGTGATATCTGACCTCGTAACTGTCATCCAGTTCAAATTGCATTGTGATATACATTAGAGAAACTATATTTTCCTACGGTGGCTTATTTCTGCCACAGTTAGATTAATTTCTGTAAAAAAAGATTTCAGATATAAATATTTTAATTACACACGGAGCAAATGTTTCCTTCGCGAAGCAAACTTTTCCTACACAAAGTAAATAGTTTCCTATGTGGAGCAAATGTTTCCTTCACGAAGCAAACGTTTTCTTCACGAAGTAAGTAGTTTGCTTTGCAAAGCAAATGTTTCCTACATAAAGCAAACGTTTCGTACATGAAGCAAATCATTTACTTCGTGTAGAAAACATTTGCTTCACGAAGGAAACCTTTCCTTCATGGAGCAAACCATTTGCTTTGTGTAGAAAACTTTTGCTACGCGAAGGAAACTTTTGCTTCACGTAGTAAACTATTTGCTTTGTGTAGGAAACGTTTGCTTCGCGAAGGAAACATTTCCTTTGTGGAGCAAACCATTTGCTTCATGTAGAAAACGTTCGCTACGCGAAGGAAACATTTGCTCCACGTAGTAAACTATTTGCTTTGTGTAGGAAACGTTTGCTCCGTGGAAGAAACATTTGCTCCGCAGAGCAAAGTAGGGCCTATTTACTTTGTGTAGGAAACGTTTGCTTCGCGAAGGAAACATTTGCTACGCAAAGCAAGCTATGTGTTTCGTGAAGAAAACGTTTGCTTCGTGAAGGAAACATTTGCTAAATGTAGGAAACTATTTGCTTCGCATAGGAAACGTTTGCTTTGTGAAGGAAACATTTGCTCTGCGTAGGAAACTATTAACTTCGTGTAGGAAACGTATGCTTCGCGTAGGAAACATTTCCTACGTAAAGCAAACTATTTTCTTCGTGAAAATATTTTCAAACATTTGCTCCACGTAGTAAACTATTTGCTTTGTGTAGGAAACGTTTGCTCCGTGGAAGAAACATTTGCTCCGCAGAGCAAAGTAGGGCCTATTTACTTTGTGTAGGAAACGTTTGCTTCGCGAAGGAAACATTTGCTACGCAAAGCAAGCTATTTGTTTCGTGAAGAAAACGTTTGCTTCGTGAAGGAAACATTTGCTAAATGTAGGAAACTATTTGCTTCGCATAGGAAACGTTTGCTTTGTGAAGGTAACATTTGCTCTGCGTAGGAAACTATTAACTTCGTGTAGGAAACGTATGCTTCGCGTAGGAAACATTTCCTACGTAAAGCAAACTATTTTCTTCGTGAAGAAAACGTTTGCTTCGCGAAGGAAATATTTGCTCCATGTAGGAAACTATTTACTTCGTGTAGGAAACGTTTGCTTCGTAAGGAAACATTTGCTCCACGTAAGAAACTATTTACTTCGTGTAGGAAACGTTTGCTCCACGAAGGGAACATTTGCTACGCAAAGCAAACTATTTGCTTCCTGAAGAAAACGTTTGCTTCGCGAAGGAAACATTTGCTATGCAAAGCGAACTATTTACATCGTGAAGAAAACGTTTGCTTCGCGAAGGAAACATTTACTCCGTGTGTAATTAAAATATTTATATCTGATATTTTTTTTAACGAAATTAATCTAATTGTGGCAGAAATAAGCCACCGTACGGAATCAACATTTGCTACATCTAAGAAACCTTTTATACATGAGCTGATTAGTTTCCTCTTTGAAAAATAAGTTGAAAACTAAAGGACATTTGCTACGTGTAGTAAATTATTTACTAATTTGCTATTTATAGCAAACTATTTGCTTCGTGAAAGAAACATTTGCTCTGTGAAGGAAACTATTTGCTCCATGTAGGAATCGTTTGCTTCGCAAAGGAAACATTGGCTACGCAAAGCAAACTATTAGTTTCGTGAAGAAAACGTTTGCTTTGCGAAGGAAACATTTGCTCCGCGTGTAATTACAATATTTATATCTGTTTTCTTAAAAAAACGAAATTAATCTAATTGTGGCAGAAATAAGCCACCGTACATTTATCGTCCTCGTAGTACAGCATGGGGAAAATGATAACTCTTTTATCGAGAATGTGCGCTATACTGGTCTACAGATTCATAAATATTGATGCAAGAACTACGTCTCGCATTTTATTGAAACTGAATTTTGTAATAAAATGTTCAATGGCTATCACTCTACTCCGTGTATTTGGGAATTATCAGTAGCTGCAATATCTCTGAATAGAGCGATCCACATGAATAGCCTACCTATAATTGGGAAAGCAAAACCCGACATTTTTGTTGACTTTGCACAGAGGGGTTTCAACAATTAACAATCATTCTTAATAATTGCAAACTCTTTTCGATTCGTTACAAGTGACAATCGCACCACCAATAGGGTAAGCCACTACAATTGTGGCAGAAATGAGCCACCGTACATTTATCGTCCTCGTAGTACAGCATGGGGAACATGATAACTCTTATCGAGAATGTGCGAAATACTGGTCTACAGATTCATAAATATTGATGCAAGAATTACGTCTCGCATTTATGGAAACTGAGTTTTGTAATAAAATGTTCAAGGGCTATCACTCTACTCCGTGTATTTGGGAATTATCAGTAGCTGCACTATCTCTGAATAGAGCGATTCACATGAATAGCTTACCTATAATTGGGAAAACAAAACCCGACAATTTTGTTGACTTTGCACAGAGGGGTTTTAACAATTAACTATCATTCATAATAATTGCAAACTCATTTCGATTCGTTGATTCGTTACAAGTGACAATCGCACCACCAATAGGGTAAGCCACAACGGCCCATGCATGGTCGGCGCTGGAAGAATAATTTTATTGCATGGTGACCAGTGGGCTGTGAAATGGCTTAATGTTCTAAATACTGAGGTCCATGCGATCCGTTAAGGCATGTCATGCATGTGAGTGATGTATAGCCTGTCTCGGCGAGTTCGCCAGCTAACAGTACCAGTGATTGGCATTAAGAATGTGGATAATAAAAACTTCTAGAATGGAATCATTTCGATGCAAGGTAATAAATAAAGTAGCAAGGTAGAATGAAGAATCGAAGCAATGGACGTTTCCATCAAGCTCATAGATTTTCAACCTGCAGTTTGAAGGACATTTTACAACTGGATCTGCTCTGTAAAGCAATTTGGTGCTGACATATATAAATGAATACACCATTATCGCACTGAGGATCTCTATCGCACCTGTGATTGATTCCGCATATCAATATAGCAGATTAAATATGACGTGTTGTTACGGAACAGGGAAAATCCACCCCAATAGTCGATTGGCTCAGAGATTTACGGGCGGAAACACATTTCACTCTTGGAATATGATAGATTGCTCTCCTACAATTTAGATTGCAATAATAGAAGGTCGTTTCTCGTCAACAGATTTCAATTTCTAAAGTACATGTATCTTCCAATATGCACTTGAATTTTCTATCAATGATTAAAACCATTGTACATACCGGTAATTGTTCTTAAGGAGATACGCACGCAGCCCTTCCGCTCCCCACCCTCCCAAGAGGAAAATATTCACCCAATGGCCCAACATGCTCTAACCACTGAACATTAACCACTGAACACTGGTCCTGACCAGCAGCTCTTTGATATGTCATCTCCATCAATTCGGTAGCCTTTAGGCTTCTTATTAGGTACTTCTATACTTATCATACACCTACATATTTCATGACGTTTGTTTCAGATGTTTTAATATGTAATACTAATTCCATCAGGTGTAAAGATGTTTTTTTCTTATGTTTGCTATTGGCATCATCAAAATCTAGTTGTATCGACGGTAATAGGTTGATACTTACATGTCACTTGCTCTCCTGATATTTGGAAAAAAGCACGCCATCGATCACATTGATCCTTGTATTCTGTGACAACACAGGACTATTAAACAAAAATGCATCTCCCGTGTTGAAAAACTATGACGTCTTTTCCTCGATGTTGGAATGCAAGCATCTACAGGGGACCGACCATTGTTCCATGGTCTGCTCCATCTATGCTGGTTGTGAATGTGGTTATGAATCTATACTGTTTATGAATATGGCATATTAATGATTTGTTATGCCCTTTTGGGTGAGATGCCCGATCCACACACATTAATAGATGATCATTCTGTACCACCACTGATCCAGGGATAATAGTGAAAACGAAAATACCTATTGTACACGATGGCAAGGCCAGGAGACGTTGTGGTATGAAACATCATTACGAGCTTTTGTTGCCCTCAAACACTATATCTATACAATGTAAATTAATTATATCAGTCCTTAAACTGAAACTTACATTTGATGAACTTATCATTCACTTTGATGGAGGCCAATGCACACAAAATATATGCATTGGCCGAAATATCAATGAATGAAAATTCGTCACGTATCTTTTCACTGCTGGATTAGCTTATAACTAGAATCTTGATATGCAGCGATACGGGACGAAAAAAACATTAAACGATCGATGGATAATACCACTATATTTGTGTGATATACCACTTCATGAGATGTGAGGTCCTCTATAAGATTTCCAACCCAGTTCAACGTCAACGGAATGCTGATCTGTAATGCCTGCACTTTTGGTCCGATTTTTTCACTCTGGCTTACTAGATAAAGTTTCTATTGACATTGATCGTGCTCACAGCATTCATTTTTAGCTCTGTTAGATCAGGAACCTTGTTCTTCGGAAGTTCCAATCATGTCTATGGAATGAATTATTTGTTGGCAGTCAAAGTCATTGCCAGTCTCTTCGTCAGAACATGAATTGAAACATGGAATGAAACGAAATCTAATGGACCAAATAGGGTTCAAGTGCTGATTCAAATAGTCCAAGTCCATTTTTTCTAGTCTGGCAGGTTATGTCATAGCTGGGGTTCGCGAGCACTGAGTGCTTTTACAGAAAATGTTTTTTTTGTGGTAAACAGAACATGAAGGCGGGAACATCTTCCTGTACCAAATATTTGAAATGGAGAAACACTCTGAAATTATTAAAGAGGGCCAAGTGCACCTGGACTATAGCAATTCGAAGCCCACTACTGGCCAAATAGCTCAATTCAAATTACACATCACCTAAAACAAGTATATCTTTGCGTTGCTGCCAAACTCATTTCAATCGCTCAAACCTCATTATAGTCTTTCACATATGCTTGGAGTAGGAAAACTGCCATGCTGAGGTCGCTCTTGTAGGAGACAGGCCTGGAGCTGGTGATGAAATATTCCTAACAGTTAGCAATATTTGAGCATGGGATTTATTGCTAAGAATTGCTGAGACATCTAAGTTGAAGTCGCTTGTCAACCACGAGGAGCAAAAGAGTTCTCTTTCCAGACTAGCAGAATGCTTATCAGAAAACTTATTCATGTGAAACTGCTTTGCTGGCGTTTGTCGATGACATACTGTTGGTCACTGAATGAGGGGAAATCACCACAGTCATGACCCTGGATTTATCCACAGCATCCGACATGGTTGACCACGAGATACTGATACTAGTTTTAAGTAGCTATCAGGTTATCTCCAGCAGCCAGGGCTCTGGAGCATATCATACTTGTCAACATGCTCATTCAAAGTCTATTTTGACATTGCCAGTCACAATTCTACTTAGAAGGAACTCATTTCGAGGGATAAGTAACTTTTTCCCGTGTGGTTCCAGACAACTCCTAAACTAAGTCTGAAACGAAACATCTGGTGGTAAGTGAAATTGAAGCTTGGGTATAAAATAACTTATACCATAACCATAAAGTATCAATGTCAACCAAAATGTAAATGTTAAAGAACATGTATGAAATAAATGCAGGAGTGCCATACAAGTTTTTTTTTCAACGTGAAAATATACCTGTATTCAAGGGAGACAACGAACTGGAAGACAAAACTTCTGTGTTGATCCTGCCCCACTTGCATCACCATGAGAGCCTCGAGAGTGGTATACCCCAATGTACCATGAATGAGACAAAGAACTCAACTATGCTGTCGAATCAGTCCTATCTTGAAGTGAGTTTGGTAGCTGCACTCAGGTCCTCAAAACCCTGTAATGGCTCGCTATAGGTATTCAAACAAAAAAAATCCAGGACGTAAGATATTGTTTACCTGGCAAGACGCTTGCGATGCGTGTAACCTTGTCTCCGCCAATACAACACACATCACCATCTCACATTTTGTTGAAATTCAATTTAGAAATAAAACGTTATTCATACATCATTCCTGGTTTTCGGGAAATATCGGCATTTGCCCCAATTGTCTCTGTGTAAAAGTGATTCACAAAAATATCCGTGCCTTTTCAGTCGGGTGAAAAAAACAAACAATTTTGTTGGCATTATATTGAAGGAGCAATATCAACGGCTATTATTCACAGTCATCGCAAATGCGTTTCGATTCGCCGATTCGTTACAATTATCTAATAAAGTGACAATAGTGCCAAGCATAGCATTCAGGAACTAGCCATTCCGTGAAAAGCATGGTCGGTGATGGTTGAACAATTTTAATGTTCAGTGTATTGTAAAATGGCCTAATGGGCTAAATATTATTGTGTATGCGATCTGTTATGGGATACCAATGCCATACATACGAGTGGGAAATAACTTGACTTGACTCGAAATAACTTGACAATGATCGGCATTAGTAATGTACATGATAGAAACTTTGTACAACAGATTAATTTCACTGTGGGCGCAAAGTAGTAAACGTAAATATTCAAGATAATGAACGCTTTCATCAAGCTCGCAGGTTTGAGCCTGTAGTTCTGTGGACATTTTACAGCTGAAACGGCATTGAAAAAGTATAGATAAAAAAAAAAACTATTGTCACATTAATAGGCCTCACACCTATGATTGAGTCACCATATCCATATAGTGGAGAAAATATGACGTGTTGTTACACAACTGGAAAAATTCGCCTCACAATAATAGTCGAATGGCTCAGCAATTCAATATGTGCAAAAGCACATTTCACTCTTGGTATATCATGGTTTTCTCCTATAATTTAGATTGTAATACTTTGGAATTCGTTTTTCGTCAACAGAAGTCATCTTGCAGTCAAGTGCACGTATCCTCCAATGTGCACATGGATTACATCGGTCGCCTCTGTCTGGTTGAAATCATTGTACATGCATACCGGTTGAAATTATTGTACATGCATACCTTCCGTTCCCCCAACCCTCCCATGAAAAAAAAAATCATTCAATGGGCTAACGCGCTTCAAAATGTGTACACATTGGTGCTGACCTGCAGGTGTAGAATATGTCACTGTCTTTCTTGATATATGCACCAGTAGCACATCATCGATTGCATTGATCCTTGTATTCTGCGGCAACAAAGGATTATTCAACAAAAGACGCATCTTCCGTATTGAAAAATGTTCATTTCTTTTCCTCGCCGTTGGAATGCAAACCTCTAAAGGGGCGATGTCGTTCCATGTTACATTTGCGTCACACCCGTACAGCAGTATGCTACGTCCATGCATGTTATGAATGTGGCACATTGATGATTTGTCATGTTCATCGGGTCAGACGAACGACCTGCAGCAAGCAACAATAGATTATCACTCCAATACCGTAACTGGGGTGACATCAAGAAAGAACATAGTGAGCTTGATGGATATTATAACAGCGCACCTTTATTTCTGTGCCAATGTCCCCCGAGTTCAGTCCCGTCAGATTAGATCACGAAGGAGACAGTGTTTTCAAACACGAGGTAATGAGGATGGTGTCAGCACCGACATACGCTCAGCTTTGTGTTGGGCTTTGTTTTCATTCGGAAATTGGTTCATTCGATTTTTTTTACCAGTGCCTTGCGCTGATCGGGCAAAATTACATCTCCGGAGGGTCACGTGACACGAGGAGGTTGGTACCATATGATGTCGCGGTTTCGAACCACAACTGACGTTATGCGATAATGCCATATGCCTAAGTCACATTTACACCGATGCCTCCTCGGATGTGGTTACGATGCGTGAAAAGGCTGAAATTTGACCATTTCGGCCGGTCACCCACCGAGCGCCGGAGGGTCATCCGTGACTATCGGGCAGCAATCGGACATCGTAGACACGTCGTGGGAGGCATCGGAAGAAAATAATAAATAGTTATTTTCTTGCGGCGACCGGTGGAAAAAATGACATCGCTGTTAATCGTTATCACACCTGCCGGCGACCGATCACAGCTCCTCCATGTGCCCACCGGGCGCCGAGGGGATTGACCAAATTTATTGGCCGATTGATATGAGTAGCTCACCAGACGATCATCGCAGGGTATCCTGTCATGCGCCGATGGATGTGCGGTGGGTGTTTTTCCGATATTCGGCCGATATGTACATACGAGACGGTCACCTAGCAGTCATCAGTAGGGTACCGTGGGGTCTCCGGTAGGGTGTGATTGGTTGGCCGGTCGATACCCATTATAATGTTATGGATAAAACTGTAGGCCTACATAAACGAGCACAGCGATTTGTCTAATAATTTTTATTAACTATTTTTTTGTCTATCAATTAATTTGTAATAATTAATTTTTTGTCTATTATTTTGTCTATTAATTAATTGTCTATTATTTTTTGTCTAAGGGACTTGATAATAATTTGTATTAACTGTTATATTGTCTATAATTAACCAGGGTCTCCAAAAGTACTGTGAAACCATCCATTCTAGGAGTGGTATAAACCAAATGTGGATATTAAAAAAATCCAGATCTTTATTGGAATATCTACATTGTCACACAGTTTCCATAGTAACGTAATTCTGCATGGACACTACGTGCCATCTAAATGTGTATCTGGCGGGCAACCACCGACTGCCTTTATATATCGGAGGCATACTGTCCGGCACCCGTCCGGCAATCGGCCGATGTTTCGGCCGCCAGGGAAGTACCGTCCGGACGTCAGTCGGTCACCGGCCGATGCCTGCTAGGTGACTGGTTGGTCTCCCGTAGGCATCAAGGTACACATTCTCCCCCCATTCCTACTATGCCAGCCGGTCAGTTTACGATGTCCGGATAGGTGTCCACCGGTGATCTGCCAATGCCCGGTGCTTTCATGACCATTTGAGAGATATGTAAAAGATACCTGAAAAAAGTTACCGGCGGCCGGAACATCGGTGAGAACCACCGATGTATTCGCATCGGCCGGCGACCGGTGCAAATGTGACCTAGGCATAAGTCACATTTGCACCGATCACTCTATCGACGAGGTAATGATTCCTGTTATTTTCTTGCGGCGACCGGTGGATATATGACATCGGTATTGAATCGCTAGCATGCCTAACGGCGACCAGTCTGAGCCCCTCCAGATGCCCACCGGGCACAGGTCACCTGGGCAGGGTAGGGTAATGCCTAGTGGTTTCATGACCGCTAGAAAGGTATGAAAAAGATATCTGTAAAACCTCAAGCCACTGATGTCCCCACGGCGATGTCCCCACGGCGACCAGGGCAAATGTGACTCAGGCATAAGGGAGCATTGAAAAGATGCTAAGCTCTTGTTCGTAATGACATGTATTCCTATGCGCGGACATGTGCATCAAATTTCATATCGATTGGGGAAATTCGGCACCTCAAACCTAGAGCCTAGATATGACAATTTATTTCATACTCATCTTGCACGAATCATTCATTATATATGTACAGAACAATTCATCTTATATTTTAGGTGGAATTGCTTTCAAATTGAGTTTTACAATAGCATGGAACATTTGTTTCTTGTTAATTCGATAGGCGTGTGGGTAAATATGCAAATTTGCTTGTTTCTACAATGTAAAGAATAAATGGTTATATCATATTGAGTGGGTAGTATATTTCGTTACATGCTGTACACATTGTGGTTTCTGTTGCGTCATGAATCCCATAAGGCAGGCCTATAAGGCCAGTAAAAAGAACTCACACAAAAGGTCACACAAACTCTTATTCCGAAATATTTCCGCTCGCCACACACTTTTTCTCTCCACTATACATTACTTGTTATTGCACATCAGTTTGGTCAGAAACAGACCTCTGGAGTGGACGTGAAGCCGGCTTCCTGTTAATTATGGACACTGTCCGAACCCGAATTATGATAAAGTTTTGTTGATCACGGGCATTCCGTGATCAGGCCCCAGGCTCACTGGTCAGGCCCCAGGCTCACTGGTGTAAATATCTGTTTATTTAAATATTACCAACAACACAGCCAGATGATGATTACAATACGAACCTTATGTACATTTTGGAATGAAAATAAAGCCCAACCATATATTCACAGTCAAATCCAAACCGGCGCCAACACGGGCAGATAGTGTATGAAATACCAGATGGAACCAGCATACAACAACCCTCCAACCCCTGGAACAATTTAGAAATCCGAAACGAACCCGGACAATAGGTGTTTGACATGTACATAAGTACCCAATCACAAGCTAAAAGGCTACTGAGATAATGGTATAATTAGCCATCATGATGTGTTCAATTGTGCAATTCGGTTTACGCCAATGGACCAAATTTTGGGGAAAATTACATTTCTTTGTGAGTCAAACTCTGTGAACCTGCTGTGTGTATTTCTGTCGATCTGTCGAACAAGTGACCAGTTATATATTTTTTAATAGTTCATAAGGATTTTAACTTTCTGTTTTGGCTGTTTATTGAGTCAGCGAACCACGGACGCTTATCTCTTGGCTGTGCTCATGTTTTTCTTAGTATTGTTTATATCTCAATTATATTTCAACAGTATTTCAATTATAACCCCAAAGTCCATGTCTATGGAAAATGTTATTTTTTGTCTTACATGTAATGAAAACAACTTGATTGTTATACAAAGGTGGGTTTTGAAAATGGTCAGTGAATCGAGATGGGGGTCATTTCACGTAAAGGGTACATTTTCACATAATTTGGGTCTGTGCCTGAAGAAATGGAATATATTCACTATATCATATCATGAGTTTAATTATGTTATGTAGATATGTCACAAATACCTGCATACAAAAATAAAAAAAAAATGATGCAAAACGTACAAGCGGCTCAGAATTGATACTGAAATTCATTCGGGGGTTAGAATTCCGTTAAAAAAAATTCAGTGTCCTCTCCGGGATGTGCATCTTGTTCATCACTAATACCATTTTCATGCAATCATTTTATGTGTTTTGTGCTGTATGTATACATACTATTTGAATGTATAAAACCTGAGTGGTCTCCCTATCTATATTTCTCACCAATAATGCAAATTAAATCATATGTCATATTTTCCGTTTTCCATTTCTTTTGAAACAAAACAGTGTACCAGTTGCGTTTGTGCCAGTATAAATTGGCCGATAACAAATAAATTCAACAGTTCCTGTTTTGTTTTTTTTTAATCACCGACTGGAAAATAATGCCCTGATAAAAATTTACATCATCAAAACGATCAGTCTTTGCCTTCATGGTTATATGCAAAGGAATTTAGTCTCCTTTCAAACCGATTATATGTCTCACTCTCCCTATCTGTCTGTATGTCTGGTTATCTGTCTGTGCTTGACTATGGTTCTTCTACAATAACTTGCTCATAGTTCTTTCCAGATGTTACTGACATGTCCTATGCAATGTACAATGTGTTGGAGTATGATGTTGTTTCCTGATGTCATCGCACTGTATTAATTTCATTACATAGAGTTGAATTTTTATATTTTACTCACCTAACTACAGTTATTGAAATCAAGCTGAAAATTTGGCAAACCCTGTCTTAGTTGGGTTGCAAAGGAACTTTTTCCATCTCTATGCCCATACTAAAAGTGAGTTTTGACTATATATGTTTATGACAAGGGGTATTTCTGGGCTGCATATGAATGCACATTGAGTTTATGTGCACAAACACGCTGGTAAATTAACATGCAGGAAATGATGAATTGCTCACAGTTACACTTTTTTTTATTAGCCCGACCACATATTTTCAGCAACTTTTGAAATTTGACCGACTTGAAATTTTTGAAGCAAAAAAGTTCGTAAAACAATTAATTAAAAAACGATGGCCTTATTAGTGTAATCATGAAATATTTTCAGTTATTGTGAGGAAGTATGTTTTCCTTTAACGATAACCGGAGTTAAACAAAATGTCCTCTTCAGGGCTGTGTATTTAACATCCTATAATAATACAAGAGTTACATCAATATGATGATTATTTCCGTAGATTGCACATAACAAAGCATCAGTCATGTTATATACATACCCAGAGGTTTTATTTTGCATAAGCAATACTACTGAAATAAAATGAGCAATATATTTCAAAACTGATCGCTTGGTCATTTGAGTATGCTATTATTATGATTTAAACGCAGGTGTATTATTCTATGCCTTTAGAAATTGCTTCACGCATAATGTTTCATCAAAATGCTTATGTATGTCAACACAAATGCTCCATATAACTTTAGATAGACTGCAAAGATGACTAAAAGGTCATTTTTTTTTTTACCATTATTGACATTAGAGCGTTGAGGGCGAAGCCCCCAACCCTCTACATGTCTATGTGCTGACTTTTTTATGGAGGTTTCATGCCAACCTATCGACGCTCGATTTGGCATGTAAACGTTTAGACACCTACTTCAAATGAGGATTTTCTTCGTCCTTGACATAAAATCTCTCGAATTGATGGGAAACTTTGACTATTCCACAGATATATTAGGCATTAATCGATGTGTTAGGTTTGAGAAAATTACGTAAAATGTTCAAATTATCTAAAAACGTCCCAAAATGGCGGGGCCGGTGGAAATTGACGTTCCCAGAATGCAAAGCAAATTTTACCATAATCACGCGTATTTTGGAATACAATTTTATGTTCAGCAATTCGTGCATGCATACATGCATATGGGCATCTGCGTGCGGGCATCTTTGGCGTTATGAAGTAAACACAACGATTCGTCTGCAATGCCACGGCTACATTCACCGTAATTTGACGTATTTCATCACATGACAATTAAGCTGGTGTTCCGTTCTGGGTTGCGAAGCCTTGTTATTTTAAACTGGTCTTTTAATTTGCCCAGTAAAGGCATGTGTTAGGCTATATCTGATGATATCAGATGCAGATATTCCTCATAGTTTCCAATGTTTTAGGGGTATCTTAATGAGGTTCCAAATAATTTTAGCACGCGTATCTGTTCCATTGATCGATTTTGAAATAAATGTTTACTTATTAGGAATATGAATGAAGTAGGCCATATTTTTCATCCTAATATACGGAAATGAATTGGAATCATGTAGGGGGAGGAAATGATAGCTTCTGTTTTGTTTTGGTTTTTTTTGGAGGGGGGGGGGGTAGAGAGGGTAACGTTGTGTAAGATGCATTCAGCTGTCGTGGTGCTGATGACGTGCTCGAGCTCTAATGTCGTCTCTCGCAGTCAGCTGCATTTTCTTGTTTTCTCACACCCTGCCAAATGGCATAGAGCGTTGACCGACCTAGTTCTTTTGTTTAGGGGTCAGGTCATATTGTTGTCAACGCTATAAGGCTAACTTTTTGGAAGCTGATGCCGACACAGGGTGAGTAAAGTAATTGTTCTGTCAAATATTGACCATATTACCTTAGAATGGGGGTTTGATGCAGTGTCCGAGATATCAATGCCAAGCTCGTGCTGTCCAATTATCCATATGAGTCTGATTTGTTAAGAAATAGGCCCTGGCCCACTGATTTGGCCCAAAAATATGTGGTGTCCAAACATTTATCACAATGTTTTCGATACTTATGGCCCATGTAAAGCAACATCGTATGAACGAGGTGCGGGTTATATTGTTGAAACAGCAAGGTTTTTTTATTGGTATACATTCATATATGTCTTTAGGAGATTTCGAGCTTTGTTGGCACTGCGCCAACTTTGGGGAATTTTTTTTATTCGTTAATTAGCATACTAACCGCCAGATATGGATAATTAGCATACTCAAAATATAACTTTTTTTAGTAATAGGCCTAGAATCAAGTGTGCACTTTTCTATACAAGTCTGACCCAAGAAATTCATTTCTGGTGAAACTTTTGTGATCCAAGGTCAAGGTCACCACATACGATAAAGGTCAGTTTTCATACAAAATTGTCAAGACTTCTGGAGTAAGGGGATGTGGCTATTCTTTTGCATTTCTTGATTTCACTGATTCACTTCTGTGTTCATATGTGATGCTGTTACATGAATGCCTTTTGAAGTAACTTTAAGATGGTTCATTCATTACCGATGTGCAATATATCGTTGACCAATATTCAAACAGCCTTCAACGTGACGTTGGCTTGACATGTGGCATTGATGTGATCTACAGAGTTGTTGTTCGTAGTCTTCTAAAATTCTTGTCATTATTTGGTGCGCACAAACGATATAATCTGACTATAATGTGTACTCATAAGTTCACGTCCATTACTTCTTGATCAATTGCTCATCCTCGCTGTTTAGTATCATATTCCCTTTTTGGGACAACGTAAAAGCGAACATCCCGAACCGGTTCACTATGCATATGCAATATGTGCATGTTCTTAACAGCTATGGTCCAGATGGGCCTCTGTTGATACAATGAGATAAAATCTCATCTTCCATTCCCCAAATATAATCTTTTATGTTGACATCTAGAGGACACAATTTCAAGTGCCTAGCATAGCAGCATAGATGAGTAGGTCGCATATGAAGGTACAAGTTCTTGTCTGGCGGAGTTATTGACACAATCCTTAGCGGCTTCCCCTTCTCTTGACAGATTATCACAAATTATTTTTTCATTGTTGAGGTATCAATCGGTTGTCAATAGAGCACTGCAAAAACGTGCTCCCTAACTGGTCCGATGTTGCCTCTGTTGCATTATCCTCACCTGTGTCGAACAGTTATGAGAGTCACCTTTCTCCAAAGTTGGGCATCTTTTTGCATGATGAAGCAGGTGTCTCAAGCCGTTGATTCTCTCTGTCAGGTGAGTTCTCAACGACTACACTGATATTTCGGTGCTTCTAATTATTGGACGTGTGTGATGTGATCTACAGAGTTGCTATTCCGATGAAGAAGTAGGAATGGACTCGATGCTTAACGTCACGTATGCCAACTTGGGAGAGAGGCTCTGGTCCCAGATGCTTGTGCCCATGCGACTTGTTGTGATATTGTGTAGTATCCTTTTACCAAAGCAAGGTTTCATTCCTGAAAAAGCTGGAGATTCCGAACATGCTAGATGAGGACAATGCAACAGAAGCTGTTGTTGGACAGCAGTTTTTTGCAGGTGTCATATGGGTAACGGATTGATACTTCAATGACACAAGTCTCTCAACCACGGACATATGACGTGTCTCTTCATGGGTGATGTGCTCATCTTCATATGCTGCTATAGTCGGCAGCTGACAAAATGCGTTCACAGAATATGGTTATGAATATGGAATATGGTTGGGAAATGACAGATGACATTGTATCAACAGAGGCCCACCTGGACCACCACTGTTGATGAGTGTCATCAGTTGCGGCTGCTGAGCAAAGGACAAGGCCTGCTAGGATACCAGCTGCAATTGTCACCATCAGAACTGAGCCGAACCACATATTTTTTTCTGCAGGTGACGATTGTTATAAACTGTTCACAAAAAAGATAAGGGGTGGTGAACAGTGTGGATGAGCTACAACACAATAAAGAATTTGTCCTGTAGAATAATCTCGGCATGCTGGGAGATGATAAGTTGGATAGTAAGTTTTTCTTGTACAACTTTACAGCCGCAACTGATCACAGTAATAGACATGATGTTATGAGTCCACGAAAGTAGTCAACTCGTAATGTTTCTATTACTACCATGAACATTAAAATCGTGGTAATTTGTTTCAATGCTACGTCCAATGTAAAATGGATATTTTCTGTCGAATGATCCACCCTGTGTTGACCTCATGATTTAAAAAATAGTGAATGCTTGGTAGGTCATGAATTGACTATATATATTACTGGCAGATGCACTGTTTGATGTCATTATTGCGTAGTTGAAGATAAATTAGGGTCAATGATACCCTGATAATTGGTTAACATTGAATTGTCTATGTTAATTAAATAGAAGTCTTAACATTGAAATGTCCCCTTTGGGACCCAAACAAGTGTTCACTGTTCACAGTAGAGAGGTGTTCACTGATCGGAAGAAAGCTCCAATGTTGAAGGATAGGCGTTCATTTGGGTCCGGGAAAAACTGTTCACTAATACGAGTTGTTCACTGATCGGAGGGTGTTCACTAATAGAGGTTTGACTGTACTCTGATATTTATTCTAACTCATTTAGGCCAAAAAAATAAATGTTTTGGTTTGCGTCCCCGCGCGCGTCGTCCCAAACCTCCCGTGTCAGCAGCGGCCACATTTCATTTTGTGCAAGTCGATGAGCGTCCCCAAAGTGGCTGTATTAGCGACTGTACTGTATCGAGGATTGCAATCTTGCAGGAACCAATCAGACATTTAACTGTGAAAGGTACAAACCAATCAATTAGCAAAGTTATACTTTACAGACTCGGTTTTAAGATTATTGTTAATCGTTATATTAACACGGGCTGATAACAAGTAGAGAAGGAGAGTCGTCCGGTAAACGATTTTTTAATTTCCGACACTAGCTAATCCCTTGCCACGGAAGTAATAACACCTGGTTTTCCATACAACCCCCTTCCACTTGTCACTGATTAAAACAGCAGATCACCTCCAGTGAACCGCTTCGTGAGAAATTTGTTTTATACAGACATAGGAAGTTGCATGCGTGCAGAGAAGACCCTCTTGCTTAGAAACAATACGAGTTTATGTTATATATTTCGTTGCAAGTATCGGCCAAAGTTTTAAAAGTAATTTTTTTTTGTATTTATCTAATTGTTTTATGATTTTTTTTATTAGATTACTATTTTTTATTGATTCTGTTATCAAGTAATATTTTCCACTAGTTATTTGATCCATACGGTGGCTGATTTAGAACGTGCAAAAAAATTGTTTTATCTTGTTATTTCGAGACAATTATATAGGAAAAAAAGTCTTTTTTTTATCTCGTTATTTCGAGATAGTTAACTCGTTATTTGGAGATAGTGTCTCGTTATTTCGAGACCATTATCTTGAAAACAATCTCTCAATAACGAGATACTATCTCGAAATAATGAGATAATTAGCTCGAAATAATGAGATACTGTCTCGGTTTAACAAGGTAACTATCTCAAAATAACGAGATAAAAACAATATTTTTTTTTTATTTGGATTCCTATAAAACTATACCATCTCGAAGTAACAACATAATCATCTCAAAATAACGAGATACTATCTCGAAATAACGACTTAATTATCTCAATATAACGACTGGACTATCTCGAAATAACGACATAATTATCTTGATGCAACGAGATAATTAACTCGAAATAACGTGATGAAAAACTTTCTTTGCTGTCGTAAATAATTTTCTCGAAAAAACGGTAAATTGTTTTCGGGGTGTCCTAAACCAGCCATCGTAGTTCCAATAGACTTTGAATAAATCTGTATTTTTACTGTTCCGGATGAAAAATATGGTACAAACACACTTTTTATGGGGAAAAAAAAACCTAAACCGGTACTCAAAAAAAAACAGGAAAAAAAAAACTCAGCGCCATAGCACCGATTTCGGAGCATCACTTGGACGCAAACCAAAACATTTTTTTTTGGCCTTACATCGTTTTTTTGCAGATATTTTTGAGATGCTGACGGTATTGTAAAATAACTTGGCATTCTTTATCGGGCAGTCAAATGGCACTTTTTTTTAAAGAATCTCAGACCTCTATAACAAAAATTTACTATTGACCCAAATATTTTTTATTTATTTTTTTCCATTCAAACCCCATGATTGGGGAAGTACATAAAATACAATAAAACAAAATGGTTTTATTGAATATGAATTTCAGGCCGAACATCATCACAGAAATCTGATCATATTCCAGTAAATGGTCATATTTACATTTACTAGAGTTGGAAGTATTGTTGTAGTTTTGGAGCAAAAAACACATTAGGCTGTATCCTACACAAACATGTTGATTCCGCTACAAAAGCAAGCAAATACACAAAGTTGTAAGCGAAGCAGTAAATTCAACGATGGAGCTAAAATTGACATTGGGAAAGAATGCCAACTTTTTAAAATTTTGCGATAGAAGTTTGGAATTTGGTAGGAAACTTCCGTTTGACTTTGCTCAGAGTGAACATTGCCCAATGGTTAATCACACATAAGTAATCAATACACCATTACAAGTAAAATCATCTGGTATGAATGAATGTCCATATCCCATAATACCGGGAATTTTGTGTGAAAACTGACCTTGACCTCGATCGTATACGGTGACCTTGACCTTGGATCACAAAAAATACCAGAAATAAATTCCTTGGGTCAGACTTGTGTAGAAAAGTGCTATCACACTCGATTCTAGGCCTATTACTAAAAAAGTTATATTTTGGTTATGCTAACTATCCATATGTAGCGGTTATTATGCTAATTACCGAATAAAAAAAATCCCCAAAGTTGGCGCAGTGCCAACAAAGTTCAAAATCCCCTAGAGACACTTATGAATGCAAATCAATAAAAAAAGCTTGCTGTTTCAACAATTTCTAGGTTCGTTCTGGCAACTGGACTATGAGGTTTCAAATACTTCAAACTTCATTCGAAGGCCGGTCAACGCTCTATGGGTTTTGGCAGGGTGCTCAGCAAGTACATGCTTAAAAAATGTTCCTAGTGTATAGTAATCGTTGCATGTTCCTTATAACCACACTCCTGGCTAACAGATACTGTTATGTGGTAATTTGTTCCATATCCTGCATGATATACTAATCAATACAATAAAATAATCGCATGCTTTCTTGCTACTACATGATCACTTCCGGTGGAACTAGTTTAATTACTTTAATCTGCCATGATATCATAGACTCAATAAGTGATTGTACAAAAGATTTGAATGTGTTTCAATCTTGCAGGCTATCTTGCAGGTTTCAATCTTGCAGGCTATCTTGCAGATAGTTAACTCGTTATTTGGAGATAGTGTCTCGTTATTTCGAGACCATTATCTTGAAAACAATCTCTCAATAACGAGATACTATCTCGAAATAATGAGATAATTAGCTCGAAATAATGAGATACTGTCTCGGTTTAACAAGGTAACTATCTCAAAATAACGAGATAAAAACAATATTTTTTTTTTATTTGGATTCCTATAAAACTATACCATCTCGAAGTAACAACATAATCATCTCAAAATAACGAGATACTATCTCGAAATAACGACTTAATTATCTCAATATAACGACTGGACTATCTCGAAATAACGACATAATTATCTTGATGCAACGAGATAATTAACTCGAAATAACGTGATGAAAAACTTTCTTTGCTGTCGTAAATAATTTTCTCGAAAAAACGGTAAATTGTTTTCGGGGTGTCCTAAACCAGCCATCGTAGTTCCAATAGACTTTGAATAAATCTGTATTTTTACTGTTCCGGATGAAAAATATGGTACAAACACACTTTTTATGGGGAAAAAAAAACCTAAACCGGTACTCAAAAAAAAAAAGGAAAAAAAAAACTCAGCGCCATAGCACCGATTTCGGAGCATCACTTGGACGCAAACCAAAACATTTTTTTTTGGCCTTACATCGTTTTTTTGCAGATATTTTTGAGATGCTGACGGTATTGTAAAATAACTTGGCATTCTTTATCGGGCAGTCAAATGGCACTTTTTTTAAAGAATCTCAGACCTCTATAACAAAAATTTACTATCGACCCAAATATTTTTTATTTATTTTTTTCCATTCAAACCCCATGATTGGGGAAGTACATAAAATACAATAAAACAAAATGGTTTTATTGAATATGAATTTCAGGCCGAACATCATCACAGAAATCTGATCATATTCCAGTAAATGGTCATATTTACATTTACTAGAGTTGGAAGTATTGTTGTAGTTTTGGAGCAAAAAACACATTAGGCTGTATCCTACACAAACATGTTGATTCCGCTACAAAAGCAAGCAAATACACAAAGTTGTAAGCGAAGCAGTAAATTCAACGATGGAGCTAAAATTGACATTGGGAAAGAATGCCAACTTTTTAAAATTTTGCGATAGAAGTTTGGAATTTGGTAGGAAACTTCCGTTTGACTTTGCTCAGAGTGAACATTGCCCAATGGTTAATCACACATAAGTAATCAATACACCATTACAAGTAAAATCATCTGGTATGAATGAATGTCCATATCCCATAATACCGGGAATTTTGTGTGAAAACTGACCTTGACCTCGATCGTATACGGTGACCTTGACCTTGGATCACCAAAAATACCAGAAATAAATTCCTTGGGTCAGACTTGTGTAGAAAAGTGCTATCACACTCGATTCTAGGCCTATTACTAAAAAAGTTATATTTTGGTTATGCTAACTATCCATATGTAGCGGTTATTATGCTAATTACCGAATAAAAAAAATCCCCAAAGTTGGCGCAGTGCCAACAAAGTTCAAAATCCCCTAGAGACACTTATGAATGCAAATCAATAAAAAAAGCTTGCTGTTTCAACAATTTCTAGGTTCGTTCTGGCAACTGGACTATGAGGTTTCAAATACTTCAAACTTCATTCGAAGGCCGGTCAACGCTCTATGGGTTTTGGCAGGGTGCTCAGCAAGTACATGCTTAAAAAATGTTCCTAGTGTATAGTAATCGTTGCATGTTCCTTATAACCACACTCCTGGCTAACAGATACTGTTATGTGGTAATTTGTTCCATATCCTGCATGATATACTAATCAATACAATAAAATAATCGCATGCTTTCTTGCTACTACATGATCACTTCCGGTGGAACTAGTTTAATTACTTTAATCTGCCATGATATCATAGACTCAATAAGTGATTGTACAAAAGATTTGAATGTGTTTCAATCTTGCAGGCTATCTTGCAGGCTATCTTAAAAATAATTAGTTGAATGAAAGATACAGATGATTCGCTGTTCTAAAGTGGTCAATGTGGTGTAAATTGTCAGTTTTGTCATATATTGTGTCATACATTATCTTCATGACACTGTGCCTTTCCCAAGTTAGAAACCCATGAAGATGGGTAACAAACACTGATTAACTCAGAAAAGTTGAATATTCCTCTTCATACATTTAAATATAATGGAGATAGTCATAGCGAAGACGTGACTTGCGTGTTGAAGTTAAAAATATTCGCATTACAGGGCTCACAAACTTAATTTTGGATTGTATAATTTTTGGCCATTTTGACGACTACCGTACGTACGTTACGGTAACCGACGGTAATCGGGGTATACAGTGATAGGTGTATGGAAAGTGCATAAATGCCCAATCAGAAGCCGAAAGGCTACTTAGTTGATGGTATAATTAGCCATCATGTTAATGTGTCTAATTGTGTAATTCGATGAGAAATTTACGCCCACGGGCCTAATTTTTTTTTATAGAAAATCCTTCTTTTTGTGAGTCTGTTGTATCTATTTATCTTGACCTTGTGTAAGTGACCAGCTATATGTTTTCTAATACCTTTAGATATGTTTTAACTTTATGTCATATACGTTTCTCTCTGTGCTGTGCTTATGTCTTTCTCAAAGCTGTTTCTCAACTGTACAACTAAAGTCCAGGTCCAGGGGAAAATGAATGGAAAAAATTACATGCGATATAGTATTATACCGAACGATTTGCTTTATATTTATTGTATTTTGGTAGGACATTGTATATATGAGAAGGTGACGAAAAGTTAATATCATTCATATTCCATGTAATTGTGACTATCTGCATCTCAAGCACGAGCATTACTCACAAATTATACAGAAAAATCACGAAATTATTCATTGAAATAATTTTTTGTTACTTCCCAGAACTCAGCATTTACCATTTACAAGCGACTTATTACATCATCCCATATATTGAATCTTCATCTCTAGATAGCAGATAGCTTTGTTCCAGCTTGAATAACTAGGAAAGCCAAAACTCTGTTTTTCTTTCCTAGAATCAAAACAATGATATAACTTATTATTACACAAAGGTGGGTTATGGACATTGTCAGCAAATTGACATGGATCAGAGCTCCGACTATTATGTAGAATTTGTGTTTTTGGTGAAGCATGTGATATTTGAAGTCGTAAGTGGCATCCAGTTGAAACTGCTTTGTGATACCCATTGACAAAGCTCTAGTCTCCCAAAGCAGTCTCAACATGATGTTAAATAATAAAAACACTTTTGAGTTTCGGTACTCCTGGAAAATAGTTTCCAAATGCCATGATCGTCCATAAATAATAATCATAGTGCAGCGTGGGGAAAATGATAACAATTTTATTGAGATACATTTGAATGTAATGCATTTGGGAGAAATATTGTCAGAACATATTCCTAAAACCGTTATCAATAAAATCCAAATGCGAAAATTCAGATCCTTACACTTCTGGATCAGATTATATAAATATTGACGCAAATTGCTTTTCAGCGAGATTTGTTCATCTCGCATTTTGTTGAAACTGAATTTTGTAATGAAATTTTGCATGGCTATCACTGCAAGTCCATGTATTCACAAGAATAGCTATCAATAGCCTACCTATCAGTATTAGTGAAAAAACCCATTAATTTTGTTGACTGCAAAGAAGCGGTATTTAACAGCTATAATTCACAATATTATACTTGTAAATGCATTTTAATTCGCTGATTTGCCACCGATTAGGTAAGCCACTCCGCCCACGCATGGTCGGCGATGGTTGAATGTAAGTATCAATCTATTATCACCAATACAGCTAAATTTTGATGATTCCAATAACAAACGTAAAATACAACATTTTGCAATAGAAACAAAGCCCGACCAAATACTTTATCAAAAGACACACTGGCGTCATCAGGGGCAGACAGTATTGTAAATAGTTGTTTCTACTGTACCTCTGATGGAATTAGTATACAACTGCCCAACAACCTATGAAAATAATTTAGAAATCCGAAAGAAACCCCATGGAATAGATATATGACAAGTACATAAGTACCTAATCACAAGCCAAAAGGCTACTGAGTTGATGGTATCCTCGGGGACAGACTTAGGAATATGCATTTATAATAAAAACTTTAGGTAGAGGTAGATTTGAGATACATTGGAGATAATTGACGCTTCCATCAAGCACGCCATTATCTCACTTAGGATCTTTGACACATCGGATTGCTTCAGGATAACAGTATAGTACATCACGGTAGACCTATTATCACATATAATTTTGATTGTGATAATTTGAATTATGTGTCTTATCAACAAAATTCATTTTCAAATGTACAAGTAGCTTCCAATGTGCACATGTATTGCATAATTCGCTCCTGTCGGGTATACATGCCGCACATTGTACATACTGGTAATTGTTCATGAGGATATATTCACCCAATGGCCTAACATGCTCTAACCACTGCACATTGCGTACACAATATTCCTGACCTGCAGCTCCATGATATGTCGCTTGCTCCCTCTATGTATGGACCAAGAGCACACTATCGATAGCATTGATCCTTGTATTCTTTGGCATCAAAGGACTAATCAACAAAAGACGCATCTCCCGTGTTGAAAAACTGTCATGTCTTTTCTTCGCTGTTGGAATGCAAACCTCTAGAGGGGGCCGACAATTGTTCCATGAGGACATTTGCGTCACACCCGTATAGTGTTTTGCTCCCTACGTACTGGTTATGAATGTGGCACATTAATGATTTGTCATGCCCTATTGGGTCAGATGAACGACCTACAAGCAAGAATATATTATCACTCTAGTACCTTCACTGTATCTGGGGGTTACATTAAAAAAGTACGCAGTGAGCGATCACAATGAATGCCAAGCATAGTTGTTTTTTAATATGTTTAATTGCCAAAAGATATTGCGATTAATCCCTGACGGGAAGGTATACGACAGTAGACGTGCATCTGTGTATCAGTGGAACTTTATCAGTGACCAATATCATGATCATTTCATCTGTATCTGTATTCAGGATAAATAGTGTCGTGCATTGCAGCTCTGTACATGTAAATCAGTAATAGTAAACGTAGTAACATTTCAGCAGAACAAATCGCAAAATATTATTATTTTTTTATTTATATTTCCTTATTATTATTAGTATTATTATTAGTATTATTATTAGTATTTTTAATATGTTTAAAAATATTAAAAGTATTTTTTTTTTTTTATAATGGCAAAAGCCCGAATGGGTGAAAAGGGTCCGGTTGTAGGCGACACACCCGTTACTGACGAGTGACGACACAAGATCTTCATCACTCCATTATGAACATAATATGTTATCTTCGATATTGACAGGCTTGTATCATCATGATTACAGACCATCCCAATAAAATACACGCTGTTTTATAAAGACGAATATGGACAACTATTAGAATTTCTGTATTATGTTGCGTACTCCTGGAAAATAGTTTCCAAATGCCATGATCGTCCATAAATAATAATCATAGTGCAGCGTGGGGAAAATGATAACAATTTTATTGAGATACATTTGAATGTAATGCATTTGGGAGAAATATTGTCAGAACATATTCCTAAAACCGTTATCAATAAAATCCAAATGCGAAAATTCAGATCCTTACACTTCTGGATCAGATTATATAAATATTGACGCAAATTGCTTTTCAGCGAGATTTGTTCATCTCGCATTTTGTTGAAACTGAATTTTGTAATGAAATTTTGCATGGCTATCACTGCAAGTCCATGTATTCACAAGAATAGCTATCAATAGCCTACCTATCAGTATTAGTGAAAAAACCCATTAATTTTGTTGACTGCAAAGAAGCGGTATTTAACAGCTATCATTCACAATATTATACTTGTAAATGCATTTTAATTCGCTGATTTGCCACCGATTAGGTAAGCCACTCCGCCCACGCATGGTCGGCGATGGTTGAATGTAAGTATCAATCTATTATCACCAATACAGCTAAATTTTGATGATTCCAATAACAAATGTAAAATACAACATTTTGCAATAAAAACAAAGCCCGACCAAATACTTTATCAAAATACACACTGGCGTCATCAGGGGCAGACAGTATTGTAAATAGTTGTTTCTACTGTACCTCTGATGGAATTAGTATACAACTGCCCAACAACCTATGAAAATAATTTAGAAATCCGAAAGAAACCCCATGGAATAGATATATGACAAGTACATAAGTACCTAATCACAAGCCAAAAGGCTACTGAGTTGATGGTATCCTCGGGGACAGACTTAGGAATATGCATTTATAATAAAAACTTTAGGTAGAGGTAGATTTGAGGTACATTGGAGATAATTGACGCTTCCATCAAGCACGCCATTATCTCACTTAGGATCTTTGACACATCGGATTGCTTCAGGATAACAGTATAGTACATCACGGTAGACCTATTATCACATATAATTTTGATTGTGATAATTTGAATTATGTGTCTTATCAACAAAATTCATTTTCAAATGTACAAGTAGCTTCCAATGTGCACATGTATTGCATAATTCGCTCCTGTCGGGTATACATGCCGCACATTGTACATACTGGTAATTGTTCAGGAGGATATATTCACCCAATGGCCTAACATGCTCTAACCACTGCACATTGCGTACACAATATTCCTGACCTGCAGCTCCATGATATGTCGCTTGCTCCCTCTATGTATGGACCAAGAGCACACTATCGATAGCATTGATCCTTGTATTCTTTGGCATCAAAGGACTAATCAACAAAAGACGCATCTCCCGTGTTGAAAAACTGTCATGTCTTTTCTTCGCTGTTGGAATGCAAACCTCTAGAGGGGGCCGACAATTGTTCCATGAGGACATTTGCGTCACACCCGTATAGTGTTTTGCTCCCTACGTACTGGTTATGAATGTGGCACATTAATGATTTGTCATGCCCTATTGGGTCAGATGAACGACCTACAAGCAAGAATATATTATCACTCTAGTACCTTCACTGTATCTGGGGGTTACATTAAAAAAGTACGCAGTGAGCGATCACAATGAATGCCAAGCATAGTTGTTTTTTAATATGTTTAATTGCCAAAAGATATTGCGATTAATCCCTGACGGGAAGGTATACGACAGTAGACGTGCATCTGTGTATCAGTGGAACTTTATCAGTGACCAATATCATGATCATTTCATCTGTATCTGTATTCAGGATAAATAGTGTCGTGCATTGCAGCTCTGTACATGTAAATCAGTAATAGTAAACGTAGTAACATTTCAGCAGAACAAATCGCAAAATATTATTATTTTTTTATTTATATTTCCTTATTATTATTATTATTATTATTATTATTATTATTATTATTATTATAATGGCAAAAGCCCGAATGGGTGAAAAGGGTCCGGTTGTAGGCGACACACCCGTTATTGACGAGTGACGACACAAGATCCTCATCACTCCAATGGTTTATAATTATGAACATAATATGTTATCTTCGATATTGACAGGCTTGTATCATCATGATTACAGACCATCCCAATAAAATACACGCTGTTTTATAAAGACGAATATGGACAACTATTAGAATTTGCTGTATTATGTAAATGTATTACAGTTACTTAGATCAATAGTGCAAAGGCAATGAAGGTATATTAGTTGAAGGAAACAGATTCAAGATAGTGATAGGTTCAAGACAGGGATTTTATAAAAATCGGGTTCAAGATGAGTTATCGTAAAAATAGACATGAAATAATTATTGTGAATGTTAAATCTATCTATCTATTTATATGACGGAATGTTATGAACTTGTCGTAGGATGTGACAGAAATGTTGAAAACGTAGAAAAAATGTGACGTGACAGATATCTTGCTAACGGACTGATATGGACTGACCGATTGTAATATTTTTGTCACGATCATCATTATAGATATGACGGAATTTATGTGAATCTTCAAATAATATGACGGTCGAATGTTTCCTATTGTGATTGTTCTTATACTTGTGAAGTAATGCTTGGTATTATGTAAATCATTGGTGTTGTAAAATAGAGTGGTTTTCGGCAAATTAATTAATATTAAAGTGAAGATAATTTACGGGTGCGTTGAGAATATTGTGTGGATAATTCTCATGCCAGCGACGAAGCTCTGTAGACAAGGAAGTGGTGACAAAATTCTACAGGAGAGAAGAAGTCTCGATTGTTCTTCTTTTCGTCATATCAGGTTATGTCATGGAAATAACTGTTGATGCTGCTTATGATCTGTTTTTGCATGAACATCCAGATGTGAAGTTCGAAAGGTCCGAATGTTTGCATGAACATCCAGATGTGAAGGTCGAACGGTCCAAATTTTCCATTCTACGACCAAAGAATGTGAGGCTACTACCAAAATCATTTCAAGAGTGCTGTTTATGCCCATACTGCATGAGATGCCGAGGAACATTGGCTGGTATCCCAATTGACAACATCAAGATCAACAGGAGTTCGGATCAGAACAAGACAAAAACCATAGCGATGGCGAAACTGGTGTATAAACAAATTCCTGGACTTTGCGATATTGAGTAGAAAAGTTATCATACAGGTGTATAAACAAATTCCTGGACTTTGCGATATTGAGTAGAAAAGTTATCATGCAGAATGCAGCTGAAATATATGATTATAGCACAAAACCCAAGATGAAGCAAACTTCGGTAGGAGATATATGTATACTCCCAAAAAAGACTCAACCATCAGATCAACACAATATCACCATATGACATTGTACTGAACACGCGCAGTCTCGTGTTTTAAACACGCATGAGAGGCGGACATGACACAGTCTTGAACCTGCAGTATACAAGTGGGTACAAAAAGATTGAGCTGAAACGATTGGAGAAAATCAGAGAAGACAACACTTAAAGACGACAAAGAACACTGAAGTAAAATCATTTGAACCCGCCAGGAATCAGACACCCGCATATATAACCATCAAGGACACTTTGAGTCATAACTGAAAAGGGTAGAAGGATCAAGCTAGGGTTTATACCACGCGCAAACCACGTAAACAGAGAAATCAGAGGAATGATCCTAAAGGAAAGAAAGAGCCTTCAAAAACACTTCTTGGGTCAATGCAGAATTCCCCTTAAATAGATATCAATAGGATGATATTTCTCGCCCAATGCATTACTGTACTCAGAAGAAACGTTGATGACTTTGTTCTGCTGAAGAAAAAAAAGGAAAGAGATCAAATCGTTGATTGGTGAAAAATACAGCCTGCCAGAAGATTTACCTGACATAGTTGGAAACAGATTCGAGCGCAAATGATTTGTATCCAAAAGATGCGCCACAACACCATGTGCCCGTTACAGTTTTGGGGGATGGTTATTGTCTACCAAGGTGTTGTAGCCTGGTGTGTTTTGGCCAGCAGAAATATCACATAGAGGTGCGTGTTTGCACCGTTGTCGAACAAGTACTGAATTGCAATGGGTATTTCAACGAGAACATCATAAAACAGGGAATTAGTCATAAAAAGTCTAGGAGTCAGTCATTGACCGCCTTCTATGCAATGTCATCTGATGAGTATTCTGGCCAGAAGCTCACAATCTGTAGGCCTACATCAGAGAGGAAGGGAAACATGTGAGATTGTAAAAATGCAAAAGAAAAGAACTGGAATATGGCAGCTACATGCATTGTCCTCCATGATTAGTTCAGATATCAACTCAATCTACCCAACTTATGCTGGTTTCACCACAAGGCATTTCCTCCACAGGATGGTTAAGCCACTTGTGACCCGAAAACTTACTTCATTCACCAATATACTATTCAGTAATACAAACGCAAGATCAGCTGGAGAGAAAGCATGGTTGCCTATCCGTTTTGTGGTATGTCGACCCATCCAGAACTGTACAGAGGGGCAAAGGATGGCCACATGGTCAGAGAAGGAAGGAAGGAGTGAGTGAGATGGGCACAGATAATGGAGTGGAAGAAGTTAGAAAGATGGACACAGAAGTCATAAAATAAGGAGGGGGGGGGGGGGGATTATCACAGAGATCGAACAGGATGGGAGACGTGATTATTTCGCATTACATTCCAATGCAGGGTAGTCTGCAGCCGGCTGTGCACTGAACGACGAGACGTGGCTCCTACTCTGTAAGGGTCCGGTTTTGTATCCTCATTCATCAAACTAATGCACGAATGACATGAGATCTGTAACATATATTCAAAACAATTAATATCTGAACATGTATATTCTACAATATCTCTGAAAATTGAATGTAATAAACTACATTAGACATGGAACGATACCAATGGATATACTAGTAACATTTTTATCAGTACATGTAGACAGTTATAATTTTGTGCACCTCAAGCTTATAGTAACGTTACTTAGCCTGAATGTCCGTTCCAAAAGGTGGAATTTCTCATTACCACGGCAAAACGTCACAAACCACTGTGTTCACGATGTTTTATCGGCGACTACGATTGTACTAGTATACACGACTGAATAGTCGTGAACTCGCGACAGTTTTCATTCGTTGTGAACCCTGTCTTGGATGGGTAAATCACATTACCGTCGCGTCGTTGTCGCGCCGTGTACATTGCATAGCTGGTTTAAACAAACAAAAATATTGTTTGTCCATCTCCTCTTCTTAACTCTACAGGAGAAAAGAAACACTCTTATGCCATTTAGCCGAGCGCTAAGAGTGCCGAGCTTGTGTTTCTTGCATACATGTGCAGTCACAGAAATCTTCAGATTTATCACATGCAGCGTGAATCACCAAAGTTGTCCAGAAAGGTTTCTACTGCGGCCCAGGGAAAACACAGAGATAAAAAAATTATGAAATTTAAAAAAGTACTCCAAAAAACTTGTGTCCAAAGTACAAGCAATAAAACCGGAAACTGAACCAGGATATTGGACCTGATCATATTTCACAAACCAGGCCAGAATTAACCCCCAGACCATTCCACATTGGCCACTACAAGTCTCGTCAGGGCCCATGTAGCGCAGCTTACTATTTCTTCTATATTCAATGAAGAATAAAAATGTGCCAGACGGATTAAATATGGTATATAAGTGGGTGAGTAGTATTAACAGAGTAAGATGCGCTACCTGGGCCCTGGTGGGCATACATTCCTCACGTGACATTAAACTCCCCTGAACACAACCAATTGACCTTACGACTGTCATGGTTGAACCCCTTTTCTGCGAAGCGTACACCTCGGACAAATAATGCCGCACAATAGTAATCCCCTCGGACAAACAACTCAAAGCATACACCGTTGTAAGGTCAATTACCACATAGTCCCAAATCCTTGTACTCAACTCTATATTCACAAACTGTACAGTACCGACAGGCGCTTCCATTTAGTCTACGAAACGCGGGACACTTCATGTTTAGATGTAATCGATGGGCCTGATATTACTAGTAAACAGTGGTATAGTAACACAGTCAAACAATGGGCTAAATATGAAGATAACACGAATGATCAAGAGAACAACAATGATATAAAATGTACTGGGAGTCTGATTCTATATCGGCTGGTTTATAACCAGATTTACTGGTTTCCACTCTCACTGTGTTTGTTCTCTTACTTCCAGCAACACTTATTGTTCAACGAACGCCGTTGCTATGGTATCAGAAAATATATATTCGCTTGATCTGTCAGAATTGCTTTGTGCACATACTTGGAAGATAATGCAGGGGATGAAACAATTGACCCCCCGAAGCATGCCTATGGGCGTCTTAATTGCTTTGTCTGCCCTTGCGCGAATGCGTGTAATGTGCGCACACCAAGAGGTGCATTAGGGACACAACCTTCGATGTGTATTATGGCGATTTCTACTTCCAAAAATATCCCATTACCTTGGACCTCTTCAAGAAATACAGTACGTGCGGTGGTCTTTGTTGCTCGCAGTTGGACATATATTCATATTCGATTGTCCATTCTTTTGTCGCGAAAGGAACATGGACGACAATAGGCACTGAGCAATGCCAAGATATTGCTCATCATACTCAACCCCTGCAACTTCTGAATTTTCATCCTTTTTCTTCTTTTTGATTCAAAACCATAGTACGGTAAATTAATAAAGCGACCTGAATGTCAAATTACGGACGACAGGTTTATGATTATCTTCACTTTTGAAATTCTTGTTATTATACCATTTTTTACCACTTTACCACAACAAAATTGACTAGACCTGCAGGTTGAGGTTTCCAACCCGTTCCCGGCTAGTTCCCGGGACATGAATGAACGTCGCTCGATCGAGGCTATCCCCCGTTCGCCGCAGCGATCATCGACGGGAAGACGTGTCATAAATATAGTTATGTCCTACTTTGTGCCACTCCAATCGATCAGAGTCGTGGACGGCCGTCCCCTGTCTCGAATCCTCTGCAAAGGTCCGAACGAACTGGCATCGGGCTCCGATCCCCACCGGCTCCAACGGTGGTTGTCTTCTGTCTTTCCGCGATGTTGTTGATCAGTTCCTAGAGTATCGAGGCATTTGGCACACTACGACTATCGTAATCTCGGATAAGCAGGCTGTGGATCGCATACTCACTCTATCAGAACGTGGATAGATCTTTCCCGAGACAAGTCAACTGTCTGTTCTGTTGTGGGCTGTTAAGTTTAGGAACGGAATATAGTGCTTTCGTCACGATGTATGGATAAGGACGTAAAACAAGCTGCATATTTTCTTTGTGTTGTTTCGTGTTGGGAAATATGGGATATTTCGGTGTTTCATGCAAATGTCTTCCACTCTGGATCACTGGACTATATATTTCTACAGGTAAATGGGAATGCTTGAATATGCTGGAAACATATTTTTGTTTGTAAAAATAATGTATTATATACATGGTGAAAGATTGGAGAAGATGTCATTAGCATTAGAAAATGTCTGGGAGATGCTTTCATTCGTAATAAAACAACAATTGAGGAATTGTCAGTTAATAATAATAATAATAATAATAATAATAATAATAATAATAATAATAATAATAAGAAGAAGAAGAAGAAGAAGAATACGATAGGGATATGTACGACTTATCGACTCATGTACGAGGTATCAAAGTAGTGATTTTGCACACATCCATCCGGCACTGGAAGTTACTATGGTGATCTATAGCCACCAAGTATTTTATAGCTAACTTTTGTGTTTAATGGAATATGGTGTAAATGTGTGAGAATTGCCCGAGTCATTTTGTGACTTATTTTTAGAAAAACAAGGCGCACACATAACCCGCCCAAACGCAGAATTACTTTGCACTGCGATGAACTAATATATAAATGCTAGTATATTTCATGGGTGAGTTGTGCAATACGGTGTTTGAACAAATTAGTAGCTTCGCTTGTTGTAATCCTCGTGCAGAATATGCTTCTATTATTACTATTGTTATATACAAACGTAATAACAGCAGCTTGTTCGTCATATTGAAGACACGAGGCTTTGTTTTGCTGTAGTGTGATCATGAATTTTTTGGAGCTGCGTAGTCTTACTGATAGGCTACTGTTACCTTTATGTTTACATATGGTGAATGGAAGAGTGGCTCACTACTGTTTTTGATCTGCAATCAACTCTCGAGCTACATTTTAATACGAAAGAAAAAACAGTATTCATTTTCAATCATACAAGGCATTTATACTTCGATACGGAAAAACAGTAATCCTGTTATCTTCATGTCCTCTCAAAACCTGACCCCCGCTAAATCTGCCCACCAGGATACCCAAACCCATAGAAATAAAGTAGGATACTATTTGGATGTCTCAAATTTGGCATGACATATATGTGTTCCCATTTACATAATGATAACAATCACATTTTTTTATGTAAATAGCATGCAAAATATTTCATGATGTGAGTATATACCTATACTCAGTTGAACATGATTTACCAGACATTTTAGAATAATGATATTCAAGGCTCTTTGATTATAATTGTGAGGCAACCTAACGAGTTGAGTGTACCACACACATACAATTGCACTCACGTTTATAGGTGCAAGGTCTTCAGCGAAATCAGCTGGCTACCAAGCTTCTCTTACCATTCTCTTATTTTGAGCTATGCGCTCAACTAAAAAGGTATTCTGAAATACTGGGAGTAGCCAAATAATACATTACCCCTGAACACTTACACCCAGACCTCATTTCATATCACTATCTTTGTACAAATTATCGACGTGATATAGACTAACGTGTCCAATGAGGAATCTACAGAATTGAAATAATCTACAGTATCGTTCAAAGCGTTATTTTAGGTCACCAGGTCCGATAACATAATGGCATGGCTTTATGTCCGTCGTCCACAGTTTTAGGAAGAGCCCTATGATGTTTTTTTTTTTGGATTTGAAATTTTTATTTTATTTACATTCTTGAAAGTGCCACTTGGAACCACAACAGGCAATTCAACTGTGGCCAACTGGGAGGGCCCGAGGCCCATTGGGAGGAAAATGACGCCCGTATACCTAAGCATGGTTAATGTAATAAGTTATCAGCGATAATGATCTCAGGAGACGTGTGTTCCGACCGTTTTTTTTGTATGTCACCGTTTCATACCTATCACCACTCCCATTTTGATCTTTACTGAAACAGTGCTTTCTTGCGATCATATGCACTTAAAGTTTTGCATATATATTCCGCACAATATATAGATACTGTATGCTATTGCAAAAATGAAAAACAAGTTGACACGGCAACATAATAATTATCGTTTTAGTGGTGGTATTCCATATTCCAGAAGGCAAATTCAATCAGCCTGTGGCCCCTGAGCCAGTTAGTCAGTCAGTCAGCCAGCCAGCCAGATAGTCACTGAATTGTCCAATCAGGAAGATGTCTTGGCGGACACACCTACATGTTTATGAACTACACGTAGATATAATTATATGCAAATTATCACGTCAGCGCACTGGGGTCAAGGTCAAAATGCTCCCACGAGATCGTGGAATCTACTGAGTGCGGTATTTGTGGAAGTACTTATTACGACCCAAATAAATGGTCTTTTCTATGACTCTTTCCTACTTCACTGGGAATACTTCGGAATAATAATCATAAATAATAATCGGAAATGCCTACTGAAGTGGAGCGAGATTTCACGAGATTTGACTAGGAACAGTAACAACCAGATGAACTTGGCAGATTTGCCGAACTTTTACAGTACAATTTGTTGGGGGAAAACTTAGTTTCCTCCTGAAATGAGCAGAAACAAATGGATACTAGCTCATTTATCATGTTGATGATAGTTTTTTTTATTGCCGACGAAAATTGTCAGTGCTGATTTTGATAGCAGTCACGGTAGCGGCAATTTTGGTTGTTTGAAAGGTCGACGGTCTTTGCTGACAGTGACACTCATTCACTCACATATACGATGATCTTCAAACCAGCATTTGGGCAAAGAAAAACATGATCAAGTTGTTGAAATGTCTCTGCCTTATAAATCAAAACACTGAAAAAAAACATGGAAAAGATTCTGATCTAGACCTAGCTAAAAAAACATTGTGCCTCCTAAATAAGAGAAAAATATTCAGAACCTTGAAAATCTTACAATACTCGGGTGATTTTTATATTGGCTCAATAAGGTAAAGCTTCTGAATTGTAGAGATTACATTACTGTAACTGAATAAGTTTAACTAATTAAGTCTTATAGGCCACAATAAAAATAGTTATGACAAGAAACATTTTATTGGGCTCAACAATGTAAAGGTTCTAGGGCTCGGACGAGTCGACGGGTACCCAAATTTAGGGCGGGTCATATACAATAATCTGGGTCAGAATATCGTACAGTTACAAGCTAGCCACATCGTATATGTACCAAATCAAATACAGTATTCAAGAATTTTTAAATAGTTCTCTGCAAAAATTTTCGAAGTTTACGGTCCAATTGTTTTGAAATTTTGCTCAAGAATACTAAAAAATATCTCAATAGGAAGGTATATTCATTTATTGTTTCTTTCTGCAATAGCGGTTTATTGCTATTGGTCGCAATTTCGTCGAGAATTGTTCCATTTTGCACTTTGCAATTTTGAAACGTCTTATCCTGGAATCTCAATGGAATCTTACGAAACTATCCCAACTCTGGAAATATATTTTCTTGCTACCAAGACCAATTTCTCAGGATAAAACAAACAAACCATATTTAAATTTATATCCGTATATAAATTCGGAAAATATTGTTCCTGGGACTTTTACTGAAAATTCCAATAAAGATCTAGAAAACACACTCATTTTAATTGTTAAATGTTACTTCTATACAAAGAAATGGAAATATGGTAAACATAATATTTTTTGAAGCACTGAGATGTATAAGAAATATAATAAAAATAGATGTAAATTTTACTTGTCCGAAACAGAGAGCAGAGATTATTACAAAATGGGCCCCTTGGTTGATAGGTTGTCGCATATGTAAATACATGTACATGCATGTTTCTGAAAAAAATTGTCGAAACCCATGCGAACAGAAAAACAAAACGCGGATTAACGATCTTCAAAAGTATGTACTGTATGTATGCAGTATGTGTCCCTGTTTCTTGAGTATGAATATATTTCCATTGAGGATGCAGTTTTGGATAGAAATACATATATATATTTCCATGTTGATAGTATGAAATAATTCCATTTCAGAAAGTAACCGATGTTGATAATATGAAAAAGTCCCTTACAAACTGATAATTCATGTAATTTTGAATTCGTTTTTAATTTTTTTCGGCGATTTATTTAACTTTGGAAAAAAACATGTCAATTATTGGAAGAAAAAATAATTTTCAAGTTTACGGTTGAATCATTATGAAATTGTTAACCAAAATACTGATAAATACTGCAAGAACGAGTTATCTTTTTGCTTATGTGATTTCTGCATAATTTTCAAAATGATGGTCATTTCGACGAAAACACCCACTTTTTGACTTTTCAATATTCAAACGTCTTTGTTTTAAAATTTTGAAATCCCCCATCATTTTTCGTAATTTGTTTTTATCATTCTGAAATTTGGAATGTTTTTCTTTATCTTTAAATTCTACAATCAAATCTTTCTGAAACTGTTAACCAAAATACTGAAAAATAGTGAAAGAACTATGTATGTTTTATGTTTTTGTGATTTTCACATTATTTCCAACAGGGCGGTAAATTTTAAGGGAAAATGTCCAGTTTTGGACTTCACACTATTCAAACGACTTTTTCTCGGATACCGTTTGATGGAGTCTTTTGAAACTACGTATGTTGGTAATGCGGGTTAGTCTACACAAACTGATCTTTTAAAATTTTGAGATTCTCGTTCATTTTTTTTTCTTCTAGCAAATTACTTCAACTTTGAAAAAAGCCAATTACTAAAAATGGAGTTTTAGCTTACCAGTACTTATGGGCCGATAAGCTATTTTCATGGTTTTTCGTCCGTCGCCCGACGTCTGTCCGTCCGTCGTCCGTCCGGCAACTAACTTATTTTTGCCTTGATGAATTTAAAAAAATTATTCCTTGGATGATACCCTGAGACTATTTTTTCGTTTTTTTATTTAATCGTTTTTGCCGAAAAATGGCCAATTTTGGACTTTGATGGCCATTTTTTTTCAAAAACTGTCTGAACAGTTTTGAGATTTTTGTTTTAAAACATTCCCCTCATGTACCTATATGATAGGTATAAGTTTCGCTGCCCTTGAATCGCCAGTCTGCGTGTGGCGGCCATTTTGATTTTCTGACGTCGGTGAAATTTTTTTCCCCAAATCAAGTCACTATTCGTTTTGAGCCATTTCCAGCAAAAAAAAACAACACTTTTTTTAGCTTTTGAAAAATTGTTTGGACTTTTTGGACTTTTTCATGCAATTTTTATTTCACAATAGGAGCTTTGCGGAGTAAACTCCTAGAACACTTCAAGATAGAGCCTAAGTATTGGTACATTCAAATGGGAAATCAAAACGACCTTTCTTTGTAAAAAAACACCGGATTTTTGTGTTTGATCGCCATTTTCTCAAAATCCACAAAGACAGTTTTCCTCAAAATTATGCATAAGATTCTTCTTATGTACCTTTGTGATGTGTATAAGTTTTGTGTTCTTTGAATTGACGGTCTGTGTGTGGCGGCCATTTTGATTTTTTGACGGGTCGGCAGAAAAAAAAATTCGTTGTCCCAAATCAAGTCACTATTTGTTTTGATCCATTTCCAATAAAACAATTTTTTTGGCCATTGAAATATTTCTTGGACTTGGAAAATTGCGGAGTAAACTCCTAGACTACTTCAAGATAGAGCCTAAGTATTTTTCACATTCAAATGGGAAATCATATATTGCGGTTTGAATGGTGACCTTGAATTGGACTTTCAATGACCTGGGAACGTCAAAATGACCTTTTTTTTCGTAAAAAACGATGATTTTTGTCTATGGCAGCCATTCTCGCAAACTCTATTCAGACAATTTTTCTCAAAATGTTTAAGATTCTCCCTATGTATCTTTGTAATGTGTGTTTTGTTTTGTTGTCTTTGAATCGACGGTCTGTTAATATATTACTTAAGTTCGTATTATAGTCCATACAGAAAATGTGTGTTCGGTAACATTTACGAACATGTTTTGACAATAGAGATGAAGATCAGTGTACCAAGTTACATTGTGTAAAATCAATACTCTGTGCAATTCTCATGATCTGCCGGTAAGCTACATCACCTTTGGTGATATGTTTTTTTTTCTTCTCGTTTTATCTCTATGCTGACGTTCGTAAAGAATATAGACTTCAGTGGTCACCTTAAGTTTGATATCTAATGACCCTGAAAAGTCAAATGACCTTTTTATATCAACAACGACTATTTTCTATCAAATGCTCTAACATCGAAGCTCAGAAAAAACGCACACACATGAGCAGCCCTTAGATTTGACAAACAATGTCATTGAATCCTCAAAACGGTTATCAAACTGAAGACTTCTTGGACTTTGTCAAGTTACCATTGTCCAGTAACCTATCTTAGCGCTTAAGCTATTTTATTTTTTAATAAAATGGCTCGATTTTTGTGAAAGTGTTCGCCATTCATGTTCTTATTTTAACGAAGACTGCTGTTCATAACGGTTAATTTTACTCAAAGCGATACACAGTGGTACCCCTCAGATAAGACCCCCCTCAAGAAAGACTTCCCCCTCTGTAAATACTTTTTCTTGTGGCGCTAGAATGACTGTAACATGTAAATGAACCCCTCTAATAAGACATCCCCTTAAATAAGACCTTAATTTTGTGGCAGAAGGGTAGGTCTTATCTGAGGGGGACCACTGTACAATGAGTTGATAGTTCTAGTACATTTTTTGTTATCCATCGGGGACTTAACCGTTTTCACTAACGTATTTTTCAGACTGCTACTAGCCTACTACAGCGTTATTTTCCAACACAATTTTTGGCAACGTACACTTTACTGTGCATACTTTTCAAGTCAGCTATATTATCAGTTCAATATCACTGGACTGCAATTTCACGTGTATGACCGCTTTGCACATTCAGTCGGGGCGCTGATCACGTCTTGGCCGATAGATTCTACGGACGAGACAGGTGGAGAGGCACCATGTGTCTTCCCCTTCATCTACAAGGGAATCAGCTGGACAACCTGCGTAGAGGCGCACACAGAGTACGGCCGGCCCTGGTGTGGTACGACTTCTGACGTGGACACGGACGGACTCTGGGGCTGGTGCAAACTGTCAGGTCTGTAGCTAGATTGAAAAGCTATATAAGCAGTATATTGAAATTGACCGGTTAAACGACATATGACTATCACATTGCAATTTGACAGTGCGTGTGTACGACGCCCCTTCCTCCCAGTACACCCACTGCCATTTTCCGTACATCTACAACGGAGTAGAGTACCACGGTTGTTACCGCCACTCGTCAGACCCGACTGGAGACCGGCTCCACCGGCCGTTCTGTGGTCTCGTGGCCGACATCGACGCCAACCCAAATCTCATCGGTTACTGTATGGAGCAACGTGAGTCGACAGCGTTCTCATACAATATCGCAACGTTCAGTGACTCAAGTCCTCACTAACAACCATTTTTGTGTTTTGATTCCCATACAGATATGGCATATGGAGACATGGTTCAATTTACCAGTATCAATGTTAACAGTGCTGTGGCACGAGGGAAGTGGGGCAAGTGTGAAAGCCCTACATTTCCACATGATAAAACATCAGGCTTCAGCCCCGCTAATTCGAGAGACTACAACCAAGTCATGTTTTTCGGATGTTTTTACTCGACGGGAAGCCCACCTTTCTGTTGGAGCGATACCGCATATCAAGAGAGTGGTACATGTGGTAAGTGTTTGCCATTGTCTATCATGCACACCTATATTGTCTTCCTGCCCTGAGCATTGACAAATAAGTGATCCACATTTGTGTGTCCCCCCCCCCTCCCTCCCCACCCAGATACCCTTACTACATCCGGACGAGCATTCGGATCACCCCCGCTGGATATTGGTGGGACATTGATGACACCTCAAAAGGCAATAGATTCGTGGTCCCCGGCAAACGATGCCTATTTTGGCTTTTTCGCGGCTGTCCCGACGTCCAATCCCTGGTGGGCAGTGGAGCTGAAGTACATCTACACTATCGAGCGCGTCGTTGTAGACAACATCCAAGAACAAAACCTAGGATCAGACTGTAAGTAAATATGTTGGACGACCCCAATAGGCACCCGATCGGGATATGATGAGGAGTAATACATTGGTACTCCGCCAAATACTTCCAATGCTGATGGCGGTATGGCATTAATTAAATGATTGTTCGTAGAATATAGTTTCGATGTATTTCGTATGAAATACGCAAATATAGTTACTACATAAGTGATTGGGTATGGGATATGGTGTCGAAAAGACTACATGATCTGTCGCAAATAGTCATACCAAATCGAATTTATCCAAGAATAGATCTACCCTTCAATTATTTATTTGAATGAAACTATTTTTAATATAGCTAAAATGGGTGGTTGGCTCAAGTGAGTCATTTGGGAATAATAGCTTGTAATTATCGTGTCATCATTTTCTGGGTTTTCCTGATCAAATGGTAACTCCCCTAGCATGTTTTCAGGTTCTCTGTTGACAATACATGCTACTTGGGTTTGCATACAGTTTCCATAGGCGTGACAGACAGATTGGTCAACCTGGCAATATCAAACTGAGCAACCAAAAGCTCTTGTGAAAGGCAGTCCAACAGCTGGAAAAATATTCTCCTTGATTATTTTGGAGAAAATCTCGAATGGCCGCTAGCACCTTTCACTAAAGCGGACATTTGTCGAAATTCTATCCTACAGGGTGTTTCATGAGACAGTGCGGTGGAGATATTCAGATTGAGCACGGGAAACACGCTCACGGATGCACACTATTCATTGTAGATCGTTAACCGCCCTCACTCTCATTAGTTACCAGAGAATGCCACCGAATAACAAATAATATAATACAAGAATCACACCAGATCTCCCCGAATGAAAGAAGTCAATGGCGCGTTCATTTTTAGCATGCGCACATACGATGTCCATGCAGGACGAATACCGATGTGAAAGCAATTGGTACCGTATAGGCCTAGTTCGTATGAACACTGATGAAACGTAGTCCCTGATAGAGTACGCCAAAAAAAATAGCAAGGTGTTTATAAAATTCAACACCATTTTCGGTCCAAAAATCAATATATTCGTAAAATTGTTTTTGTTCAATAGTGTACAAATAGGCGACATTATATGCGATATGAGAAGTGTCTACTAAATTTGAGTACCGTCGAAATAGTTATAAGCACCTAAATATCAATGTTGAAGGCAGTGGTGTTGAACTCGGAACCCATTCCGACTTTTACACATTGCCAACCATCAATAGGCTACCACGGTTCTCAATCTTCCGCACTCGAAAAAATTAGGTGGTCGTGGGACAGCGAAAACTAAATGCGTATGATTGTTAAAAGTAAAGATGCAGTCAGAAAATAGAACGCAACAAACGTGCTAGTTTTACTGCTCCAAAACAAGGAAAATTAGACACTGACATAAAGTATAAACGTGAGAAGTGAGAAATGGCTGGACAGTAGGGACAAAAGTGATACCTGGTTGACTGAATGCACACCGTTGTTATGTATTTATTCTCAAATCCAGCCGACACGCTAGCCTAATGTTCACGTGAATCGGCGATAGTGGCGAAAAAATTGCTCCCTTCGACGAAAATATTCGTCAGAATACATTAATTAACTGAATTATTTATTTCGAGCTCTGTAGAAAACACGTTTAATGTATTTTCTCTTTGAAACCAGGTTTTCCCCCCAGTCGAAGAGTATTTGCGGCATGGGAATCTCAGAGCGTTTAAGAAGTCTCCCCTGCGGGGAGACAACAAGATAATGTTGCTATAGGTGCTGGAGTCGCGTGCTGTTGAGAAGTAGACCAGTGTGGCGCTATATGTCATCGGGCATGCGTTCGGGTCCATCAGGATGGATGTTTGCTACTTATGCTTAGGTTGTTCTGTGGTTCGTGGACTGTCTGCATACATAGTACTTTCGAATTTGATAATAATATCGAGGTCATAAATCAGGTCGAGGAGGTCACGTAAATCAGATCGAGGGGTCACAGACCATGGGAAAGCATATCATCCACAAAGATCTGATGAATTTCACCATGCTGACATGAGCTGTACATGCAGTTGCTGATGAAACCATACATTTTGTTAGCTTACCGGCCTTATTCGGACCGATCAGCTATTGTCATGGTTTTCGTCCGTCGTCCGTCTATCGTCTGTCGTCTGTCCGTCCGGGTCCGTAAATTTTTTTTGGCGTGATGAATTTTCCTATAAATTTGTCAAAACATACCTTGGCCCAATATCTAGAAAACTTTTCTTTATTTGTTTTTGGATTGAATCGTTTTCGGTTGATTGGCGGTCATTTTAGTGCCAAGAGTGGCCAAGTTGACATAATTTCAAACTTGACAAATACTTTTCTCAAAATTGACGTGATAACTTTTTGTTTCAATTCTGTACAAGCATGCTTTTTTGAGCCATTCGTAATGTGTATAAAGATGGTCCCAAATCACTCGAACGGCCCGAATTGTAGGCTCTAAAGAATGGGCTGAAATGCACAAATTGGTCTCTGGGGAGAGAACGCTTGCAAGTAGAGCTTTGGTTTGAATGATGAGCATATAGGAAACCATATGTGGTGAATCTTTTGCTGACCTCGAAATTGACCTCGGATGACCTTGAGTGTTAAACCTCAAGGTCACATCCGACTTGAAATGTGTAAAATTGCCTTACAGATATTAATCTTGTAGATAGAGCTTAGGAATGTATTTTGAGCATATAGGAAGTCATGTATGATAGATTTGTTGGTGACCTTGAAATTCACCTCAAGTCTCAAGGTCACGTCTAAACTGGAACCTGTACGAGTAAATTGGCCTCTGCAGATACGCTTGTAGATCATAGGTTTGTATTGTGAGTATATAGGGGATCATATGTGCTGTATCTTTTAATGACCTTGAGGTTGACCTCAGAAGACCTTGAGTGGTAAATCATATGGTCATGTTTGACCTGAAATATGTGAGTAGACCTCTGCGGACCAAACGCATGTAGTTTGTATTGTGATTATATGGGAAGTCATATATATTGGACCTTTTTGTGACCTTGAACTTTACCTCAGCTGAGCTTGAGTGGTAAACTTCCAGGTCACATCTGAGCTGGAATGTGTAAGTTGGCCTGTGCAGGCATTAGTCATTGTAGATAGAAGCAAGGAATGTATTATAAGCATATAGGAAGTCATGTAAGATGGGTCTATTTGTGATTTCGAACTTGACTCCAGATGACCTTGAGTGGTGAATCTCCAGGCCGCATTTAGCATGTACTTTGTAAGTGAAGACAGATGGACCTTATGGTTGTATCAGGGTCATATATACATATAGTGAACCATATGTGCTGGGTCTGTTGATGACGTTGAACTTGACCTCAGACTATTTTCTGTATATTATAGCTCAATAGCATGTTTGCCGGTAAGCTACAGCACCCTTGGTGCTATGTGTTCATTTGTGGGGGTAAATTGAAAGGCTTCGTGTATGCAGACGATCCACAAGCCGCAGAGCAGCTGAAGCACAAAGTAATCAGTGTTAATTATTCAAAGCGTCCAACTTGATGTACTCCAGTGCGTGTTTGATGGCACACAGCGCAGCTCTCGTTTGTGTCTTGGTGTTGCGCGCTTTCAGCAGTTATCGTAGCACATATATCTTATTATGATCTGGTATTCATCAGAATTTTTGGCAATTCATAAAAAGGGCTAATTTACAATTGTTTCAATGAATATTATGCGTCTGTAATATTAGCCTTGTTTCGCTGCTTGGTCTGTGCATTTCTGCTTTCTTTTATAAAACACCCTATACAATGATGTGTATTACGACTGGACAACTGATTATGTTATGAGCAAACATAACGTTGACACTAGGGTTTCGTGGGAACTCTAAATAGTTCCCATACGGCAATATTAGGTCATTTTAATACATTAGCACATATTAAAAACAAATGCAAATGCAACGTTTACCTTCAGGGGTGAAAACAGGTGATTGGGACGAGCTCTACCTCTGCTCAATACATTGGCATTCGTGCAAATTGCTTTTTTTCGTAGGCCTCATAGGCCTTATATCTGTGGAAATTATCATGAACGCATAGATGATGTCAATCCGCGCAAACATTACTTTTTGTTGGCCTGTCATTATCCGCCAGCGTTATGAATATGAAAACCGTGCTCGGAATTTTGAAAAAAAAATCATGCGTGTTTCATGGAGGATTCTGTATATAAGGAAAGATTTGTAAATCGTTGCCTCGACAACAAATATCAACCCAATGTTATCAAAAACACATGATATTATACATATATTGCGGGCAAACGTTTCATCGATATACTTTCAGATAATTACCTGTATCTGCACTCGTTTGATATCAGTGTCGGGTACTACTTCTCGCCGGTTAACCTGGACAGGACCGGGTATGACTTGTGTGCCAGCCAGGGCTCGACCAATTTGCTTAAAGGTGAAAGGACGGTCAGAGAGGGGGATTACACTTGTAGTACCCCACCCACAGGCCAATATATCCTCATCTACAAAACCGACCCAGTAGTCGAAGGATTCAACCTGGAGGAAGTGAATGCATTCGGGATATTCATCGGCGGTCAGTGTATTGTCGATTTACGTTATTCTGTGAGATATTCTTATTTGTCATAGGCGTTACCTCGTTCTATGGTCATTGAGCGAACTGAACTGTCCCGACGATATACATTTCCATGCACAGAAATTACCGGCATGCCGCGACCAAAGCGTGAGGAGAGTGCTATCCTGGGCGGCGGATCAACAGAATCAACCAACACGATCCTCTTCCTGGGACTCGCCAGAATCCTGGACGATGGAAAACTGATAGCTTGGTCATACTACACTCAATCCTCTGGAAATGTCCACCTCCAGATATGGCGTCCGACTGGCACAACAAACGAATATGAACTGGTCAAATCGACACCGGTCTCCCCGTCATCCTCTGGTTACCACCTAGAAGACGTTGAAAGTGATGAGTTCGACGTTCTAAGGGATGACTTGGTTGGAATTTCGTTCACTGGGACTTCACCCATACCAGTATTCTCAGTCAGTTGTTCTTATACTGAAGCAGATGGGGCCTCGGAGACCCAGGACATGGCAGTACAGTCTAACTCCCACATAACAAATGTAGGAACGGTCCAGACCTTCACAAGTACTGGCGACTGCAAGGATTACCTTGTGCAAGGAATAGTAAGATATTACGGTAAATACAGAATTTTTTCCATTCAGCTAAGCTTGCACATCGAGCAGTATTCTCCGTTTATATGATTCACATTTTCTTTCATATTGGATAGACCTAACCGAGGCGCAAGTGACTAAACTGAAGACAAGTATTATGTCAAGATGTTGGAAGATCTTGGTGTCATTATTATTGTGTTGCAGCGTGTCAGTCCCACCCCTGCATGAACGGAGGTACATGTGCTGAGGTATACAGCTCCTCTCCCAAAAATAACTTCGTGTGCACCTGTCCCAGTCTGTATACCGGCACGTTCTGCCAGTTCGGTAAGTTATCAGATCTCTGCTAAATAGTCAAACTGATGTTTTGTGTTTTGTGCCTGATACTGATATCATTGTATTGTGTGTATCCCAGATATTGATCTCTGTGACGGCGTGGTTACATGCCAGAATGACGGCAACTGTACAGATGATATCGGCGACTTGTTTGACTGTGCATGTTTGAGTGGATGGAACGACACCTACTGTCAAACTGGTCAGAGCTTTCTTGAGTTAAACCGGTGGATTTACATATACCTTTCATGTTAATATATTCGTTATCCATACATCGTGTGTACAAATACCTGGCTGTTACAGAAGTGAACGAGTGTGATAGCAACCCTTGCCAGAACGGCGGTAGCTGTGTGGATCACTTTGACATGTTTGATTGTGGCTGTGTCCAAGGATACACTGGGGTGACCTGCGAGCAAGGTCAGTGTAACGATCGTTCCATCCCCTTGTGGGAAATAATGCCCACTGGACAGGTCACGCCTTGTGTATAGTGTGATTATATATTTGGGTCACAGTTGATGATAATCTCAATGTTTCGTCACATCGTCATTTTGCATGTCGACAGACGTAGATGAATGCGACAGCAACCCATGTCAGAATGGGGGAACCTGTAACGACACCATCAACGGGTACACGTGTCAGTGTGTCAGCGGCTGGGCGGGTACGGAGTGTCAAGGTTTGTGTTCAGTGTCCTCTCCTCCGCTGTCAGCCGGGAGCTACCGCGTACTGTTGGTCGTACGATCAAAACAATAGTTTATGTTAGATTGGGTTGAAAAAAGTTACAAATCTATGTTTGTTGCAGCGGTGTTAACCAGCGCATGTGTATTTTTATTTGTTGTACGAACTCAGCATTTGCTGTAGGCTATGTAAAAGAAATTGCCTTGCAAAGCCTTATGATTAGCTTGATGACCACTCTGTTTTCTGACAGATACGTCGACCTGTAACAGCGATCCGTGTCAGAACGGCGGCACATGTCAGGACCTGACCCCTCCGGCCGTAGGTCACAGTTGTGTCTGTGTCGGCGGTTTCATCGGCACACTTTGTGAGGGTCAGTGTATAGAGCTCACGTGGACATGTGCTATAACCATACATTATAATAATGGAACATTTTAGTACGAATGCTTGGGGGTGCCAGTCCACTTTACTTCATCGTGTGACGCATCAGTTTTGACCTCCATTGCACGGAATAAATTCCCGATTACCTTACGTCTGACAGAGACGGATGAGTGTTACGTGGACCCTTGTCAGAACGGAGGCACGTGTACGGACGGGGCGTCGACTTACACGTGCGCCTGTCCGGCCGGCTTCGAGGGCACAGACTGCGAGACTAGTAAGTCATGCTGAACGCTTGGTGACAGTGTGCATAACTGTATACTAGCATAGTTTTGAAATCAGGCAAATGTTTAACTGTAGGACTAACACTGATGTCCATTTTGTAGGCTAACATAAACAAACAAATATATCCTTTATTTTAAGCAACGGGCTTACACTTACATTTCGTCAAAGTAGTATCATCGGAAAGTCCAGACTGGAGTTGTCACCTGGATAAGTAGCTTTGTAGTTGACTCACTTGTGTATTCTGCCCCTGTAGATATTGATGACTGTCAGCCAGACCCCTGTAGCAACGGAGGTACATGTGTAGACGGAGTGGACATGTACACTTGTTCATGCGAACCGGGGTTCACAGACTCGACATGCTCCACAAGTACGTACTGCAGCAAATTGCCAACGAACGTCGAACTCCAAAGTCGTGTTCCGAAACATCTGGCTCTGTATAGTTTATACAAATATGTTTCCGCATAATTATTTTGAACCCACAACTGCACATATTTTTATCATGTTGTTTTGTGCGTTCTCGCAGATATCAATGAGTGTTCTCCGAATCCTTGCGAGAATGGCGGAAGCTGTATGGACGGCATCAACCAATACAACTGCACATGCGTGGCTGGGTATACTGGAGTCAACTGCCAAACTGGTGAGCTGAATCATGGCCACAGGAGAGAATAGGCCTGGGGTGTGGGGAATTGCTTGTTGCATGGAATATGTTATGTGTTCGTCCAGCGCCAAATAATAACTTTACATGAAGAATATCAAATAGTATATATGCTTACTTAAATAAATCCCATATTGGCTAATCGCGTGTGAGTTGAATAGGAGTTTTGTAAACTACTCTAATTTAACTACTTGCCTGTAAGAACCATCACTTCTTTCTGCCTCAGCCTAGTATCGTTGACTTTTAGATATTGACGAATGCGGTAGCGACCCGTGTGTGAACGGAGCTACTTGTGTGGATGACGTGGACGGCTACACATGCACTTGTGTGATTGGCTACTCTGGCGACGAATGCCAGACAGGTGATTCACTTGTTAAATCAGTTGTAGACATAAATATGAAGTAATCTATCTCTAGCATAGTGAGTCATCAACGGGACCCGCTTGGGATCTGTTGCATAGAATCTAACATAAAAAACGTGCCATTCGGATAAATGGTGTACACATATTCCACCAAACTTTTCTTGTCAATATGGTCCCAAGGCAATTTGACTCCAATCCAGCTAGGTACAAAACGTGGTAGTATGGATGGGACGCATTATAGCCTGTCAACTCATCCTGCCTATGTCTAGGTGGGTCACATATACAAGGATGCCACTCTGTATATTGTGGTTGCAGATATTGACGATTGTGATGGGGCACCTTGCGTTAACGGTGGTACATGCACGGATATCGTCAACGGTTACTACTGTACGTGCCAGGCTGGGTACTCTGGCTTGAACTGCGAGATCGGTAGGTCACAGTCGTGGAAAACTCAGTAACTACGACATGCATAACCGATAACACGGCGAGGTTCAGTCCTGTGTTTTTACGCTATTTGTGTGCATGTTCACCTCAGCCTCTGTCAATTTAAATCGTTCGATCCCTCCGTCACAGATTTTGACGAGTGCGGCAGTTCACCTTGTCAAAACGACGCCACCTGTGTCGACGCCGTCAACGAGTACACATGTACCTGTGTCGCGGGGTACAGTGGGACACACTGCGAGAACAGTTTGTACTTTGACATATATCAAAAACATTCATATTGTATATGGGTAATCAAAGGGAACTCCTATTTTAACAACTATAAAGGAGACAGAATCGCGGGCATTTTTTGAGATTGTGCCATTTATGTTTGATATCACTGATTTGCGCTGTCAACTCTGGGCATATTTTCCAGCTGTTTTCTTGCTCACACTCCATCCACTCTGGTACTATTAGCTTGACATCGGTGTGCGCTTCTTCCTTCCCAAGTTGATCCATTGTCGTTATCATCTTCATGTTTGTATGTTTCTGTTTCTGTGATCACCAAGGATTTTTTGCCAAGCGAAGTTCAAAGCTCGGCGGTGTATTGTATATATCAGTTTTGTATGAGTGTTCAGTGTGTTTTAGACATAGATGAGTGTGGCAGTTCTCCCTGCCTGAATGGCGGCACCTGCAATGATCTCATCGGTGAATACAACTGCACATGCGCGGCCGGGTTCGTTGGAACCGATTGTGAGACGGGTAAGTAGAGATACCGAACGTGTTCAAACAATGCCAATTGCTTAAAGCAATAAACAATAAACATTACTTTCATGATATGATATTGTCCCCCATTGTAATTGGAGAGGAGCTTGTTCATGCATAGACCAATTGTTATCGATGACATAACTCATGGATTATGTCAAAAATACAATACAACGGAGTAGCAAATATCATAGACATAGAAGAGAGACTCTCTTCTATGTCTATGCAAATATTGAGCACAGTCGTACACGTAATTTTGTTCTGTATTTATGATGCCTGTTACGTTCTTTGTGGTGCAGATTTCAATGAGTGCGGTAGCGGCCCTTGTCAAAATGGCGGCACATGCGTTGATGACGTCAACCGATACAATTGCACTTGCGTGGCTGGATACACTGACACACACTGTAATATAAGTAAGTGCACGGCTGGTCGCAAAATACTGAAATATTGAAATTCACTATCAGCCTTTCGTTACATCTTCTATACAGTGCTTTGAGAGTTTCGAGAGGGATTCGAATATAGGGCGCAAACAATTGCGTATAAGTTTTCATTCATTCTACATAATAAATTATGCCTGACCCACTAATGCTGAAACATCGAGCTCCAACAATATCAAAGAATGGTTACAACTCTTCAACGCGGTACAACATCATCTTCCACGAAGAAACTTATTCCATAACAATTCCCATTCCTGTATGTTTTTATGGTATTGTATTATCTTGCATACATATTTATTTCCATAATAGACATAAATGAATGCGCAAGCAACCCCTGTGAGAATAGCGGCTCTTGTAGCGACCAGGTTGCTGGGTACATTTGTGCATGTCCTCTCGGTTTTATCGGCACACACTGCGAAACCAGTAAGTCCCGCAATTCAAATCAATGTCCATTCTGTGAGAGAGCATCCATCAAAGTATTTTCATTGTAATCCATTAAATTATTTATCAATGTATTTCATTAATTTACGACTGGCTCAGAATGACTTCATATCTTCCGATTAACATCTAAGAGATATACAGTATCTTCTACTGTGACGCCTTCCAAAGAATCTCGTTGAATCATGACTACAATACGCTTTAGCTCAAGTTTGTATGGGCCATATTACAAAAAAAAAAAAAAAAACCCAAATCGACATGGCAGGACGAGTTTGAAGATGCGGTGGTTCTTTGCAGACGTGGACGAGTGCGCAAGCGACCCCTGTCAGCACTTGGGCACCTGTCACGATGGCATCGACGGATACACGTGTACATGCCAGGCTGGCTACTCGGGGCCGGATTGTGAAACAGGTACTACCTCTATGCACTTGTTATCAAATATAATATAAACGGTACGTGTATAAGTAATCAATGCTCAAGGTCAGTTTGACTTTTGGAACCTTTATGCACGTGTCATAACTCAATCTAGCGGAACATATAGGCCTACATTACCCTGCTATACTCATTATGACGATGTCTCCACTTTTTCTATAATTTATCACTTACGTACATTGGATATATCTCTGTAACATAACAGTAGTTTGATGAGTCTCTTTCATTCCAACGGGGAAACTTCACACCTCTTCCAGATACTGTAACACGGGGATGTTAACCGCCAGTGGGCCCTCGTATTAATTAACTATGGATGGAATTAATATTTTACAGATACTGATGAATGCGCCAGCTCACCCTGCCAGAACTCTGGCACTTGTGTGGACGAGGTGAATGGCTATAATTGTACCTGTGCCGCGGGATATGGAGGGGACCGCTGTCAGACAGGTGAGCCAAGGTCGTCTAGATATGCCCAGTCTAGCTGAAGGAGGGTCAAGGGTGCTCTACTGTCAATGTATTCATGAACAATAATGTATTATGTACACGAGTCGCCGTGGCCTGCAGAACCGACGAAGACTTGGTATTATCTAAAGTTACCAGAGGACAAATGAAATGTGAAAGACCGACGTGAATTATGTATTCTTCCGCACTTCAGTGTCAAACAAATAGTCTTGCAGAACAAAACACCAAAACACACTGGAAGTGCATTCAATAAATGCTCAACAAATACAAAATAGCACCGAGGAGCCACCCTATGTATAGTTTTATATAATAGTAGGTAATTGATATTTGATATATTTTGATAATAAACATTAATTGTCTGAACTATTAAAGCTATAATCACTTTTAGAATTGACAAAATTTATTCATTCTGCGATAGCTTTATTTTGTCTATAGAATGAGAAACAGTACAAATTTGGTTATGGAAATGTGTACTACGTGCCTAAATAGAGTTTCCAAATCAAGATTTGCATCATTTTTTTCCTAAAAGCGGCCCGCCTTTTGGGCGAGTTCTAAACACAGTCTGATGACGTCATTGGTATTTGTCTAGATACTGTGGCAACCGGCAATGTAGGCAGGCCGATCATTCTCAATCCACTGTTTTCATGCACGATCAACGGCAATTTTCTGAGCATCTGTTGTCGATCTGTGCATATTTCCTATATATTCCCGACTATCTCGAGATGTACTTTCAAGTTTGCGTGACAAAAAAGAATGCTAAATTTGGCTGATTTTAAAAGTGATTCCAACTTTAACTGAACTATGTATTAGGTTGTCCTTATTATTTCACACTACGGTCCACAGATATAAACGAGTGTTCCTCTGCGCCATGCCAACATGGCGCCACGTGTGTTGACCACGTGAATGGATACACTTGCACGTGTGCGCCCGGTTACAGCGACGTCCACTGCGCCACCAGTGAGTCAACCCACTTACATTTACGTGAAATCCATATAAGCATATCGCCCGGATCACATTGCATAATATGTAGTCTTGACACAATTATCTCAACCTGATGTACTTATAGTAGTTTTGGAACAATTATTTCAACCTGGTGTTGAGTATTCCCATGCACGTCTGTAGTTGGTATCATATTTATAACTCATTCCACACATGAAGTGGTAGTCCCAAAGGAAATGTGTCATAAAAATGAATACAAATGTATAAATGATTCATCCTTGAAGGTATTCAAAGTTGATTACATATATCGGGAATTCCCTCAAGAGTTCCTAAACGCTGCATTGCATATACAGCTATGACACCCCCTTTGCCCCGTACAGATATAAACGAATGTGTGAGTGTGCCCTGTCTCCATGACGGCACGTGTGTTGACGGAGTGGACGGATACACGTGTACATGTGTCGTGGGATATATCGGCATGGAGTGCGAGACAGGTGCGCTACCCGAAAACGGCTAACAATAATTAGAGAGTTATGTCTCTATCATTTGCCTATAACAATAAATGTGTGTTACGAGTTTCATGAACACTTTCAGACATTGATGAATGCGCGAGCGGTCCTTGTGAGAATCAGGGCACATGCACGGATCTGGTAGATGGATACGTCTGCGCATGCGTGGCCGGCTACACGGGGTCGAACTGCGAAACTGGTATTGTGAAACACGTATATATGTGAATATAAAGCCGGACATTGAATTATGATGTGTCTTTTGAAATGTCGCTCATGCCATGACATATATTGTAGTTTGTATGCGGATTGGGGTACTTTTATGTGGATATTATATCACTTAAGTCCGTCAAGTGAGTCTGTGTACCCGTATTCGCTACCCACTGAGGTCATTCCCCCTTAAGACCGTGTTGTCTTCCTAGCGAAGACTCCATGAGTATATTATGTATATTGTGGGGGAAAAAAAAGACCGGATCTACCCTCCGGTGCTATGAAAGATGTTATCTAGATCAATAATATGGTACGAGAAGAAAAATGTGATAACTGTTCTCATCACGGTTCGCTTTACCCCCATGAATATAGAGAATGGTATGTGTTTGTTCCCCCAGGATGTATGCGATAATACTTTGCATATTTAAGTTGCCAGTGATCATGGACCGAACAAAATGGATCACGATGCACACACAACACATATTTCCTGGATGTTTTTTCATCGAGTCTATGCGTCAGAAAAAGGTCTATTCTATTCGATTGACACATCCACAGAAAAAAACTTCAGGTCTGTCCCGTTCGTAATATACATACATCATCCGGTTCTGAACAATGGGCGTATTCATGTAAACTATGTCTGTAAAGCCCATTCAGCATTACATAATGTACTTTTTGTCAAGAGATTAACTCATCATTGCGAGTACACGTATAGGAATTGATTAACAATAAACGGACCGACGGCTAATTTATATCTTCATACATTGCGTTCTTGAATTATATATCCAAAAAGTCTGGAATGGGTTCTATAATGTGCAAATGCCATCATTCGTGACTATATATATATATTTCATATAACAGCACGGCTATCCCCAATGTACGTTTCACTAACGTTAATTAACGTTAATAACCTAATTAATATTCATATCGATAGAGTTTTAGTTCGCAGCATGCTGGAGATTCTTTTGTTTGTAACTTTGTATGCATTATATGTTGTAATGTGTCCACCAGTGAAGCAGGAACGTCTGCAATAATATATCGTCCACAGCTGGTAACATTTTAACTACATTATATAAATCCGATCTTCTAGAATTTCCTGCATATACATTGAAATTTGCATGTAGGATATCCTAGGCATGCAAATTTTGATAATTTGTTTTACATGTACATGTATTTTCTATAAATTCCAATAGGGAAGCTGACAAGAATGTTCGAACACCATACTATTAATAAATTACTGTTATATTAAAGTTCGAATATTCGTGTTAGCCAAAGGTGTATAGGGAAATACTAAACCTTCAAAGATTTAAAGTGGAATAATTTTTCACAACATGCATTATAGACCATATTGTTCACCAAACGACAAAGTATACATGCTCATGTATTTTATCACATCATAATATACCCAAGGAACATGCATTGAATAATGAATGTCAAATGTATAGGTTACAAAGTTCTGATGTGGTCGAGAAATGAATTGGAGCATATATTTACCAAAAGTGCCGTTAATAATTTCACATATATCAAGCCTAAATAAAAGTTCAGTATGATCATGCAACATTAAGCCTACTTTATAACTGTATATTAAGGTATTTCGTGGGAGACATCCAATGTATCCTTTCCAAAATTATTAGTAGCACTTACAATAACATATGCAGTCATTGCGACTGTAGCCAGTATACTTGGCCGTTTCACACAAGAATCAATGAAAAATTATTCCACTTTAATCGGGTACATGTGTCGTACAAAACTGCAAGCTTTTTTGTTACATAGTATTCTTCTATATTCAGTCCACATATTTTTCAAATCATACCTGCCCTGCACGATTGATACCTACTACCTTACTAACAAGTTTCACTAACATTCACATTTATTATGCCAAATACACTGAAAATTGCCCAGGAAAACGTATAACAAAAAGACGCTATGTAAACTGCATAAGGCTAGTTCTGTCTCCTTCAGTTGGTCCATATTTATACAATCTTGCTACAGTATAGTTGAGTCATTAGCTCTACACCTTCCACCTCGCAGACATAGACGAGTGTGACTCGGGTCCCTGTGACAACGGAGCCTCGTGTGTTGACGGCATTGACGGTTACACGTGCGACTGTCTGGCTGGATACAGTGGGATACACTGCGAAATCAGTAAGTACCCACAGTATATATTGATGGAATTTATCAAATTAGTATTTGTGGACAACCTGACACACAGCAGTATTGGATAGATACTGCGATCTGTGATTCCATATACCGACAATGATATATTCAATTGAAACAAAATACATTGATGTTTCTTTATCGTTGTACCGACAGACATCGACGAGTGTGCCAGCGATCCTTGTAACCATAACGCCACGTGTGATGACGGAGTTGACGGGTACGCGTGCCTCTGTATTGATGGCTATACCGGCACGCACTGCGAAACAGGTGCGTGCGCATCCACATCGAAAAGTTTGGTTTTGCACATAGTTTATTTAATGCAGACTGGAAACTCCAAGTATCTAAAAAAAAAAAAACCAGGAATAATAATGATGTTTTTTGCAATCAACATAGGGATTTTTGTATGAATGCAATTTCCGAAAAAAGTGAAAAAGTTTTCTGAGAGGCTTAAACTGTGTCCTCTCACAACTTAGAATTGCAGCAACAACAAAAAATGTTCTGTGCCTGCAGTAGTGTGTGTTTCACGTCAAGCATGATGAACATCGAATTCCTCTTGTCGTGTCTTCAGATTTTGATGAGTGCGCCAGTGATCCGTGTATGAACGAGGCGAGCTGCGAGGATCTGCTGGATGCCTACGAGTGTATGTGTCCGCCTGGCTTCACTGGCGTTCACTGCGAAACAAGTAAGTCTGATAGCTCTGTACGTGTTTTCTGGTGTAGCGCAATATACATGTTTTGTTGTTTGTGTATCGAATGGCCACAAATTTCTTCATGATTCACGGATGCACATAATCGAAAACATCCACATACATTGAGATGATGAACAAATCGTCAAAGGCCAGGACTTCGCTCTTCGGTTTGTGGCCTAACTTATTCATACCGAAGGCCGCACGGACCGCGGAAGTCAGCTGACGTACACGCATGATCAGCAGAATCGCATGATCAGCGTAATCGTGTGGATAATTGGTTTTTCTGCTTCATCATTTGTCGGTCATTGCCCTTCAACGAACGGCTTTGAACGCCTCTAGGTGAAATTTAGAAGGTAGTATCAGTTCCTACAAGTGATAAACAGTTGTATCGAAACTAATAATAATTCCATCCCAGTCTGAACTATACTGGGATTTTTTTCTAACTCTAACACTTGGAAGGAATATATCTCGAAACAGTTTCTTGACTAGTTAGGTAACAGTCACATGCCACAGGAAATAGCCTACCATCTGTTTTCCGATTTACCCAAGCAGTTGTTGTCGCACTGATGTTCGTTTGCGGCAAAACTAGACGGGGAAATGATCTCAATATCATAATAACATCATAACTGGCTGAACTCTTTTATATCTCATATGTAGATTATAATGATGGTAATACCCACCAATAAAAACACCCAACACATGAAAATATATACAGCAACATTGCAAGGAAAACACCTGTTGTGACAATATTTGAAAACTGCTTTGTTCAAGAAGTGGTAAATCATGTGGCATCATGACTAAAATCTAAATGACATTGAATGAATATTTCTGATTTTGACCTAGATAACTAATTTGTGGCTTGATTATAAATTCCACAACCTGGTTCCTTCGTTTGATTAGTTCAAATTAGATGAAAGTCTGTTGAAAAATGACAGAGCTACCGATATATGAGTTATAAAGTTAGGCCTACGTTTTACCAAACCGCGGAAATGACAGAAATGCTACTCGATACGCAATGTTGATCAGCAGCACTGCCAATTTACACATACCAATTTGTTTTACGTTTTTAAAAAGCAAACTCGAAAATGATACCACTTGGACTGTTCAGTAGTACCATTTGCTTGGCTTGGTGAAAGGAATCGTTCGACTGGCAGTCGGATCCTTGTTAGACATTCAGCTCGTAACTGTAGCATCATCATTACGCAGTCTGAGCAAACGAGACATTCTACAATTGATTGATTGTGTATACACAGGAACCTCTGGTTTCCGAGAGTTATTCGATTTTCTCGACGGGCAGTTATTTTTATTGAATCAATGAACAGTTCATGTACACAGATTAAATATTTTCTATACACGGATTATTTGCTATATGTCTAGGCCCTACGAATCGACGATTATGTTTGCTTATACAATGTACATGAATAAATATTTATTATGTAAGGATATCGCAGGGAAACGTACATTCAATGTATGGTTATATACATTCATAATCACACCTGGCCAGTCATCATTAAAGTGGAATAATCGGTTTCTGAAATTCGTTATCAATCAATTGGCTAGCATATATTAGATGATATATAGCACTGTTGCAACCCCTAAAATACGTGCGAATGACCCTGCAGTGAGGTCTGAACACCCCGTAAAGCGCACGATGTGAACGAATTGTTTACATCTGCGTTAACATAAACAAAGACATGAATTTCTCTATATTGTCGTTATTTGCAACACAAAAGAATCAAACTGAATATTTGGGGTTCCATCATTATATTATACCATACATATACGAGTTTCGAGCGATAGGGCTGTGTATTTTTCTATATTATCAGCTATTTTTGTTAAAGTTGGAATCACTTTTAAAATCAGCCAAATTTAGCATTCTTTTTTGTCACGCAAACTTGAAAGTACATCTCGAGATAGTCGGGAATATATAGGAAATATGCACAGATCGACAACAGATGCTCAGAAAATTGCCGTTGATCGTGCATGAAAACAGTGGATTGAGAATGATCGGCCTGCCTACATTGCCGGTTGCCACAGTATCTAGACAAATACCAATGACGTCATCAGACTGTGTTTAGAACTCGCCCAAGAGGCGGGCCGCTTTTAGGAAAAAAATGATGCAAATCTTGATTTGGAAACTCTATTTAGGCACGCAGTACACATTTCCATAACCAAATTTGTACTGTTTCTCATTCTATAGACAAAATAAAGCTATCGCAGAATGAATAAATTTTGTCAATTCTAAAAGTGATTATAGCTTTAACTTTGCATCACTGCATGGGAACCGTCCCGTGCGAAACTATTTTTAAAATCCGGTTTTCAATGTCAAATTTAGACATGATCGTGTACGCATTTGAACTTTTGCACTGTACAGCTGCTGTGGGAATATCTGTTCATCACTTTCAACCAGAAAACCAAAAACCGATTATTCCACTTTAACAACACAATAATAGTCACACACACAAGTAAATGCAGACTTCGAATCATCCTGTGATATTGGTATCTTCACCTATCCCAGGTGGAAAGAGATAATAAGTTTCTGACTTGTCGTTACAGACATAGACGAGTGTGACTCGGGTCCCTGTGACAACGGAGCCACGTGTGTTGACGGCGTTGACGGTTACACGTGCGACTGTCTTGCTGGATACAGTGGGATACACTGCGAAACAGGTGCGTGTCAAACAAAACGTAAAAATAAAACGACAATCTGGATTTTGAACACATCTCGTGTGTTTACATTTCTCATGATGAGTTTACAGAGAGATCCAAATGTGATCGTACAGGGGCAAACACAACAGGTTCTTTTGTGAAGCAGACAATTGATCTCGTGTTACAAATTTGCCTGCACTCCTGAAAACATAAAGATGGTTGTATTTCTTTTGAAGAGTTGCAATGTCGTACGAATAATTCCGACCGCAAAAAAAGAGTATAATAAACAAAATAGGTACATATATAAAAAAAACCCCAAATATTCCAATATAAACTAATATACGCGTGTATTCAAATCCGAGTGTTTAAAGTCCATAAAATAATCTCCAATAAATCACTAGCAATGTTGCATATGACCCGAGAAATGATTGAAGTCACCTTGTGTTCTTGCAGATATCGATGAGTGCGCAAGCGAGCCATGTCAGCACGGGGGGACGTGTACAGACAGCATCGACATGTACACGTGCTCGTGTCCACCCGGCCACTCGGGGGTCAACTGTGAAGGTAGGGGCAGGGGTCAAATGTGAAGGTAGGGTCGGGGGTCAACTGTGAAGGTAGGGGCGGGGTCAACTGTGAAGGTTAGATCGGGGGGTTAAATTTAAGGTAGGGGCGGGCGTAAAATGTGAAGGTGGCGTCGGGGGTCAACTGTGAAGGTAGGGTCGGGGGGTAAATGTGAAGGTGGCGTCGAGGGTCAACTGTGAAGGTAGGGGCGGGCGTGAAATGTGAAGGTGGCGTCGAGGGTCAACTGTGAAGGTTAGGTCGGGGGTCAAAATGTGAAGGTAGGAGCGGGGGTCAAAATGTGAAGGTAGGGTCGAGGGTCAAATGTGAAGGTAGGAGCGGGGGTCAAAATGTGAAGGTAGGGGCAAAAGTCAACTGTAAAGGTACGGTCGGGGGTAAACTGTGAAGGTAGGGTCGGGGGTCAAATGTGAAAGTAGGAGCGGGGGTCAAAATGTGAAGGTAGGGTCGAGGGTCAAATGTGAAAGTAGGAGCGGGGGTCAAAATGTGAAGGTAGGGTCGAGGGTCAAATGTGAAGGTAGGAGCGGGGGTCAAAATGTGAAGGTAGGGGCAAAAGTCAACTGTAAAGGTACGGTCGGGGGTAAACTGTGAAGGTAGGGTCGAGGGTCAACTGTGAGGGCACACACGGATATCCATGGTCGGATGTTGTTAAAATATACAATATTTGTACTAAATTATTACAAAATATCTCATGTGACTCCGTCCTGAATAGGATTATTCAACACTGGCACTCCAGTACCATTTTAGTGACATTCAATACAAATTCAGCACATCGATGTCATTCAATCTCATTTTTACAAGTAATGTATCACACCCACAGAAATCAACGAATGCCACAGTAACCCCTGTCAGAACCGAGGACATTGTATAGATGAGGACCTCAGGTACACATGTGACTGCTTCCCCTGGTTCACGGGCACTCACTGCGAGACTGGTACGTCCATTCTTCTACGTTGTCTCATACAATCTCTTATTGGCATCGTTTTCAACACATGGTCCAGTATCTGACGGGTATTGGTACAAAGATAAATTAGTGGAAGTTGCTTATTATCACTGATATTGACATTTGACCTGATTGGGCATATCCTGATTTTTCTGCTTTATTTGTACGATCAAAATGCTTGATCGTGATGGACAATTAATTTGATAATTGTATTTGACGGTGACAGCAAACAAGAGTTGGGTTCTGAATGTGTTTTCTAATTTTTCTCTCATACCCATGAAGAGATTGACGAATGTCGAAGCAAACCGTGTATGAACAGCGGAACTTGTGTGGATATGATCGGTGGCTACGCGTGTGAATGCCCAGCTGGGTACACGGGGGTGCACTGTGAACTCGGTGAGTACACACTCGTGTACCGTTTGTAAAAGATCCAGTCAGCGCCGAATTCGTAACTATAAACATTTATAGTTATGTCCGCTGTAGAAAACCACCATTTAATCAAAACCCCAATGGGATTATTGGAATATTGTTTTGTGTATACATAGACGCGGACGAGTGTCTCAGTAACCCTTGTCTACACGGAGGCACCTGTATCAACCACAAGCTCTCCTACTCGTGCATCTGTCCTATCTACTACTACGGCGACAGTTGTGAAATCGGTAATGTTCCGTACTCATCACGCAATTCAATTATCGATGCAATGACCCCTTCTACAGTCTGCATGATACCTTTTCGAGTAATTATAACACATGGGAATATATTGGAATAGCGTATTGCAAAAAAAAGTCTTAGATGTGTAGTTGCCAGAAGAAATATTCGACAGTGGTATAAAGCGTGGTTTACCGGCTGTAAGTGTTACATTGTACGACAGGTCCGATCTGCCTGTGGTGGCAGTTCCAGTGTGCCAATGGCGTGTGCACAGAGATCGGGTACAAGTGCAATAACAGGGATGACTGTGGGGATAACTCGGACGAAACTGACTGCGAAGGTACTCATTCCCTTGTCAGCCCCTACCCCTGTAGACAGAAAACAATTTGAATTTTTTCCCTTGAATATATATATGCTTCCTTATAAATTTTGCATAGATTGAATCGAGTTGATATTTTCCGATTTTGACTGAAATTTGAACTCTGTATGTTGTGTTCGAATTTTGCTATTTTTTGCTATGTATCAATTCCAGGCACCAATAGGACATTCAATTTTTTCCTGACAATAATAGCGTTAGGGTATTGTTTATCTTTTATTCTGATAAATCTTGACAAGGTGATATCGGATTCCTATTGGACGCCAGGAATTGGACACATATGTATGTCTCCATGTATATATACGAGATCCTCAAACTGAGACGACTTCACTCCAGTAATAAGTAAATGTACTTTGCTTTTTTGCACACAAAGCTTATGATATGGACACTTATAATCCAGTCACAGTGTCGTAAAGCCTGTGCAAATGTTGATTGAAGGAAACATACCAACTATTTGTAGAAATCGTCTCAATTTCTGGATCACGAAAATGATAATTTTTGCCCATCCACCTTGATTTCTAAACATAAAGCGGTTAATAATTGACTGTTCACTTATTTTGCATTTGCAGACACAGGTATAATATCTTTATTGAATGTATTTGAAATGTGTTGATGTGCATGAATGTATTCATGTCACCATGCACAATAGTGTGGTATTGCACACCAAGCACTGCAAAATAACATGTACAGTGAGAAACAGTATTACTTGGCTGCTCCCAAAACATATCAGGTTGTCTTCAAGAAAAACAAGCGCAACCCAATAATACATGTGTATAACACATGCTAACGGTAGTACATAAAATGTGTTTGCATGTTTTGCATTTGCCCCACGAAAGGGAATAGAACGTTCACGTTTCAATGTTGCATGGTCATGTGTTCCGCAATTTACACATTCATGTTTGATGTTGCCTTTCAAGTCGTGAAACATCAGTTTTGACAGATGGTATAGACATGTAAATTGAGCATCTATCAAATTTCACCTCAGGAAAGGAACTTGCCATTTCCAGAATACTCAATTTTTCCACAAAGCCTTTAGCCAATATTTATCATATATTTATTATTTAAAAATGCCATTACTGACACCCAGCACCTCTCCCTGCAGTGATCAAGGACCCCGCGTACAAGCCGGAGATCGTGATACAGCCGTACCACTGGGAACCGAAGGAGGTCTACACGTTCGACGACACGCCGCCAGACGAGCGCATCACCGTTATCGTCATCGGCTCCAACATGTGGTGCCTGGTGGGCCTCGAGGTACTCCTCTGGATTCTGATGGATATTCACACGTGCTACGAGGAGCGCATCTTCCAGCGCATGCCTCGGCGCCCGTTCGTGCGCCGCGTCAAGGAACTGATACGCCGGTATAAACAGTGGCGAGCGACGCCGCCCAAAGCCGATCCACCAGAGAGCCCGGCCAGCCCGGACCTGCTCTCAGGCATCGATCTTCAGCCCAGGACACCTAGGACGTGATAGTGCAGCAAGTGGTAATGTGGTGGTGTTGGCGGGGGGGGGGGGGGGGGGGCTAGGATGGAGGAATACATATCATTCGTAAAATATTTTGAAGATAAGCAACTTGTCCTAGCATTTATTAGGTTTACATTTATATGCGAAAATCCGAACGTTCGCCTGGTAGGAAATGAGACATTATACAGTTTATTCCAGTTCAAATGAATAGGAATACTTGTTTATGTCCCTTTCGGTGATGAATTGTTGTTGCACAAACATTTGCTCAAATAACACTTTTTTATCGCGAAGTACACATCAGTTATACACAAGATTGTGTAACCACATCTGTTATACACAAGATTGTGTGACCACATCAGTTATACACAAGATTGTGTAACCAAATCAGTTATACATAAGATTGTGTGCCGACATCAGTTATACACAAGATTGTGTGCCCACATCAGTTATACACAAGATTGTGTGCCCACATCAGTTATACACAAGATTGTGTGCCCACATCAGTTATACACAAGATTGTGTGTCCACATCAGTTACACATAAGATATTAAGATTGTGTAACCAAATCAGTTATACACATGATTTTGCAACTGCATCAGTAGTTTAGTTATACACGCTGATTCGGCCAGTATTTTGCACTCGAAGGCAAGAGAATGACGAGAACATATTTCGATGTGTAGTTTTGGATTGAAGTTTTTTTTGATGTGCTTCACTTGCCATTTGTCACCGAAATTTCACAATGTATATTTTCATTCTCGTATGTGTCGTTTGATATTCACTTGATTAACAATACATTTGTATGTGAATATGTTTAGATTAATACCACATTATATGACTTCCGAGCAATTTCGGATTTCACGGAAACCCAATTGAACCAAACGTATTCTATTCTAATCATAATTCACGATTTCATATTTCATAATTCACTGCAGCCAATGGCAGTCGACATCGGAAGTCGACATAAAATGTGTCAAGTATGTGAAAGACTATTGAAGTTCGAATGGTCAGTAATATTTTATGTACCACCTCACGTCGGTATAATGCATGTACATATTATTGTTGTTTTCGGGTGCTATAACTACTTTTACTTTGAAACCTGAAAACTAACACATTTCCAAAACAATAATTTTGTATCGGACGCGATTTGTATATAGTTTTGACGACTTGTGTGCTAATCGACAGAACATTCCTGTGATAAGCCATAGAATTATCCGGCATATTTCTATGGATAGACCTTTACATATATGTACAATATCTTGTAAAAGGTACGCATGTATTTCAGTCTTGCAGGTCCACTAGGGCCGACAAACTATTGTCGTGGTTTCATGTCTGTCCTACGTCCAAATTTTCCAAAAAAAAAGACCCATTGAAATCATCCAGTTTTTCAAAACCCTTTTCAATTACAAATATTTCACAGTAAAATACCATGACGTGTTTGACAGATCGTGTGGCTTCAGTATTTATTTTCTGCCAATTATTAAAGACTTAACTCTAATACTCTAACGTATAATACTAAGCTTGAGTGCATGACTGAGACCGGTGTATTCAGTTCACAAACTGGGTATCGGTTACGTTGAGCACTGGCTATTATAGTAATTGATTAAACTTAATGTGTTAACGGATACTTCCAAAAACAAAACGAAAAATAACCGGAATATAGTGCCACGCTGCATATTGTAATAATGAATTTGTTGAGTGATGGGGATAAATTGCTGTTAAGCTACAGATCATTTGGTCGTAGTCATATGTTTTATAAGTGAAGGCCAGATTCCCCAAAGTGCCTTGTTGTCCCTGAGCGGACGAATATGTGCAAGTAAATGCGATGTCCATGATGGCAGTTACCGTGTATTTCGTATGAAAATCGAACTATACCCTGATTTTTTAAAACTCGTTTACATAGATTTCTTACTCATATTAGTGATGCTAAATTGTATCACAAAATGATTTGACATACTTCACATGGGAGTCACACGACGGGGTTACAGACAAAAACCTATGTAAACGATTTTTAAAAAGCATATCACTATATAAAAATACGCACGTTGTTTACTCGCGACTTGTGAAGATGTGTATAAGTACTGGATATATGTTACTCAATAAATTTGCACGTTTGACATATACTTGTTCGTTATAATTTGATGACAACAGACAGTAGATGATATGATTATGTGATAATCCCACATATCATGTTGGAGTTATGGTCTAAGACATTTACAAATGTGGTTGGATATCTAACGGTAGGTGGGGAATGTGGATAGAAAACAATTAAATGGCCAAACATTGTGAAATGCTGTAACGCAGCCAAAGAAAGTACAACTCGTGAACTCCCCGTTGAGAAAATTCATGTTTGAGCTGTGACCAAAAAAAAACTTCAAATCTCACTCAATGTAAACCACTATTCACATACAACCATTAGCATGCATAACCAATGCAGCTCAATAATAACGAAGATTCTAAAACAAATAGAAGACATTCTCGACCTTATGGTTGTGTCATTCACAATATTCACATATCATGTATAGATTATCGAGATAAGCACATACCCAGCTATTTGCCGAAGTTGTAGAGAGGCCATGAGTATCTTCCATGCCTGGGGTAATAGTAATATGTAATTGTAATAGTAATAGTAACGATTACATTTTTCCAAGTAATAGTAATATAATAGTAATCAGCTTTTCCAACAGTTTATGTAATAGTAATAGACATATCTCAATTGTAATATGTAATATCTATTACAATTGCTATTACTTCAGATTATTTACTCCATACCCTCGGCAGGATTATTTGGGGCTATTCTTTATTACGGCATTCACTTCGTTCTTGTAGCTTGTCAGACAAACACCAACTACTTCTTTGTGAATGAGGCATTTCATTTCCCCCCAGCTCCCCCCATTCCTTGATTAACTGTTGGAGAGAGTGATTGCGTAATCAGTTTGATGGCAATCGAGGCATCAATAGGCAGCCATTGAGTTTATCATATAGTCAAATAAAAAAATCACCACATTAATTAAATTGTTTGATGATCTCGTTCGCAACTTCAGAGGTTCAGACTCGAAGAGCACTGTGATCATAAGTACAGGTGTTGTAAAATGTTATATCAACTCTCGATAATACAGGTCCGGGTGGAGTTTGCCTGAATAATAATTCTTATATTTGAAACCAAACACGTCCAGCCGACACGATGTGCGAATGTGTGTTATAGAATGATACACTCATGAGTCTGTTGATCATGATAGTGATTTAATCTTGAAAACGTTCTCCAATGAACGCTATAGCTACTTTGTGTTTTTAATACATTAATTGTTGCTGACTTGACTTGAACAATACTTGTTGTGAACTTTGAATTTGAAAAATAATAGTAATAGTAATAGTAATTGATGCAAAAGTAATAGTAATATAATAGATTACTTTTCAAAAGTAAAGTAATTGTAATAGTAATAGGTCAAATTCTAAAGTAATAATAATATAATAGATTACATTTCAAAGTAATTGACCCCAGGCCTGGTAACTTCCAACTCATGGAAAAGTGATCTGCCCACCAACATGTTTTTTTTTGTATTAGCTATTGTCTATTGGCATGGCGTGTCTCTAAAACGAGAAGTTAATCGTTATGTCCGTTTTCTGGTTTATACCCCTGAATAAATAACACCATCAAGTGTGCCAAATAAAGACACAATCACAATAATTTAGACTAAGGGCTCCACCGAGGTATGAATATGCATACGTGACAACTGACATCGACGGATGTATTCCTCAAGTAAAAAGTTTTTGCATCATTCAATAATGACGTCAACCCCACAGCTACAACTCATACAAAACTTTGAATAACTGAATGAAAAGTAGACGGAAGCAAAGGAAGTTTTTCAGAGTAATGTACAGAGTTGAGCCAACAAAATCCAAGGAAAGTTGTTTGTTTAGGCTCAAATGAATGTTCACCTTTTTAGGTACATCTGAAATCAAATTCAAGATCACAACTAAAAGGTGCAATATTCAAGCCAATAATGAAATATATCGCCAGACATATATCTCCAATTATAGAGAACAGTCCAACCAAACTGTGTTCGAATACTAATAACGGGTTATTTGGCTAGAAATGGCTTGAAACCCACAGAAATTTAAAATACAATTTCTTCATTTTCCTCGAAAATAACATCTGATTTGATTCATATCATTGTTGTGGTTCCTCGACCCCACGCCAATCAATGTCATGTATTTCCTTACATCCTGTACACTAGGAATTGAAGTAGTTATGTTTTTTCGTCAGCTCAAATCCATTGCGGGATCACGTGGTCTATCCTGAGAGTTTGTTACTGTGTGCCAATATAAATCTTCTTCAGACTAATTGGGAAAGCTGCCTTAATTCAAATATTTCTGAGACTACCTAAAAAGTAAAATTGTCGAGTGACGGGGATAAGGTACGCCTATTGTTGTCAATTTTCGACATCCGTGGGATAAGAAGTGTAGTTTTCAAGTTAGAATAATCATTCCACAAGATCCAGAAATCAACCTCTAGTACTCGTTATTTTCGGCCAATATACACCACCCTACATATCGATTTGGGAAATTCCGATACAATAAAAAATGAGATAGTCAAGTGAAGGACACGATAAGCCAATTTTGTTGCATGGCATAAATTCCTGACCGGGTTTTTTTTTACTGAAAATCTTCCAATAATTACCTGTGAGCAAAATGATTTCCAGCGAGAGAGGAGCGTCTACGGGGAAGGTGTTACACGTGAACGACAGTTATTGAATGTCATATTTGTGCGTTCAAGCATGCCTACGATGATGGACAAATATACATGTCAAATGGATAGCTTGCTCAGCGCTCGATAATATCAACTATTCATGCCGTGCTGTGTTTTCGTTTTGCTATAATATATGAGTACGTGTCTTAGCCACATCTACGGTTACGTGTTTGCTGTCAAGAAAGATATTGGGTTATTGTGCAACATGTGAAAACATACACAGTTCATATGATGATTTGCAGTATAAATCAATGCGCAGGGATGTCAATATTTTTTTTATATCAGACTGTAATCTTTAAAGCTTGTTGTGATCGACGATGTAGAAAGAGAGTGAACTCGCAATGATTCGTGGTACATATCCATATGTATGATGTATGATATAGGTAATTGTAACACAAACACAGTTGGAATTACTCACTGTTGTAGGTTGTCAAATTAATGAGTGGTCGGTAGCCGGGTAGGGTCACGTGGTGCTTGTCGAGAATGTAAACATTAATGCCAAATCTTGTGCTGCTCATTATATACAAAATAAGCAACTGAGCAATATAATTTCCCGTAAACACCCGACATGGATATGGTGCTAAGTATATCATGCGATGTCGTTAATCAATGCATGAACATTTCCCCGAGTTTTCTCATTGAAACTGTGAAGGAGTTCTCGAATATGGATATAGACAGTCAAAGACACACTCAACGAAGGGTTTGATCTGTTTTCGCTATTCTTCCTTGTTTGTGTGTACAGATGGAGACCTGTGTATGTTTTGCGTAACGAAGTTTCAAGCATTCTTATCGTGAAAATCCGTGAGTCATACGTTTCGAGGTAATGGAATGTCGGTAGCTAGGATTGTGTATTCATGTAATAGTTGTCTTGAAGGATGTAGCATTTGTTCGTTCCGGTATTTTCAATTATTAGGATTATGAGCACTCCTGATTATTGCGGAAATTCATTACTGTTGAAATTGTTGGAGTAAAAAAAATTGAAACTGTAGAAAGTGAATTTGAGTGAAACGATGACCTCTTGCATAACGGGCACCCGTAGAATCCGGCTGATACCCTGTGTTTTTGTTACATTTTGCCATAGTAAGTGGCAACACACTTCGTAAACTCGAAGACTCACATAATAAATTGATCTGAGACACGACTCTGTAATTTGTCATGAGACCTGGTTGTTAAGTATACATGTTTCATGCGTAGTGTTGTTATGCTCCTGGTGAACTCGACACTTGGTGAGCTCGAAGACTCAAATAATTAATTGATCTGAGTCACGACTCTGTAGTTTGTCATGAGATCTGGTTGTTAAGTGTACATGATTTATGCCAGGTTTTTCATGTCACTAGAGAGCGGAATGTTCGAAGTGAAGGTGCATACTATTTTATTAAATAGTATTAGATAGTATATTAATTATACTATTATAAGTTTGCCACTTGCCACTATTCGATTCTGCTATCGTGACGGGTTTAGTGCCAATGATTACTAGACCTACTCGAATTACTGACCACTCGGCTACCTTAATAGATAATATTTACTTCAACTCCAGGGTATGTGATGACATGACATCTGGTGTCTTGCAGGTTAATATTTCTGACCACCTTCCTGTTTTCATTCTTGCTGGAAAATCCAAACCATTTAAAAAAGAGGAAAAAATTACTTAGCGACCCATGCATGAGATAAATGTTAATAATATGAAACACTATTTACAAAATTACGACTGGAGCATATTGGACAACTCGAATGTAGAAGATGCATACAATCATTTCACAAATGTACTTAAAGAAACGCTTGATATTCATGCACCAGAGAAGACGGTATCCTCATCTAACAAAAACCTATTCCGACAACCGTGGATGACCCCAGCTCTACTTAAATCATCAAAAACCAAACACAAATTATATAAGAAATGTATAGGTAAATCTAGTTCAGTCTATGAACAGTTTATATCCTACCGTAATTTATATAATAAAGTAAAGAAGGTGTGCAAGCAAACTTACTATAAGCGTGTTCTGAATCTTTGTAAAAATAACATGGAAAAAACTTGGGGGATATTGAATACAAATACTGGGCGTAAAACAAATAAACCCAAACTACCTGACGTCTTCAAAAGCGACAGTGCTTCTTGATCCTAATATTATCCTAATATTATTGCCAATAAATTATGCGAATATTTTACTAATATAGGGGTGCAATTTGCGGCAAACATCCCGCCTTCTCCTACGCCATTCCAACACTATTTAAAAACTGTTCCAAATAACAACTCTATGCTCATGATTCCAACAGATGAAGTCGAAATCCAACTGATTATATCTTCGATCAAGCCCAAAAAAAAGCACTGGACCCGATAATATCAGTTCAAAATTCATAAAAAGCATTAGTAGTTCAATAGTCACTCCCATTACCACACTTGTTAACAAATCGCTCGAGTCCGGAATTGTACCGTCAAGTATGAAAACAGCAAAGGTGGTTCCTATCTACAAGGCAAAAGACAAAAGCATCATGGGTAACTATATGCCAATATCACTTCTCCCATCAATTTCAAAGATTCTTGAAAAGGTTGTGCACAATAGATTATACAATTTTCGTATGTCATCGGGTGTATTGTACGAAAATCAATAAGGATTTCGTCCAAAGCATTCTACCATCGATGTTGTGACTAAATTAATAGCGGATACCCTGTATTCTACCGGCAACAGCTTAACGACACTGGCGGTGTTTCTGGACCTCTCCAAGGCTTTCGATATAATTGACCATGAAATCTTTCTTGAAAAATTACGTTTTTATGGTATACGAGGGATAGCCATGGAGTGGTTCAGAAGTTACCTTGCAAACAGATCTCAATATGTTTCATATAAAAATACTAGCTCTTCTGAGTACCAAGTTAAATGTGGGGTGCCCCAGGGCAGTGTCCTGGGACCTTTGTTATTTATTATATATACAAATGGCCTACAAAATTCATTGCCAAAATCAAAATGTATCTTATTTGCCGACGACACAACTGTTCATCACAGTTCAACCAATTTGAATATGCTGCGTAAACAAATCGAAACTGATTTAGAAACACTGTACTATTGGTTTTGTGCAAATAAGTTATCGCTGAATGTACAAAAGACTAATTTTATTATTTTTGGACCGAAGTCACGTGCTCCAAGCTCACAAATCAAGTCTCTAAAATTGGGTAGTAAAGTAATACACCGCATTAAAAGTACAAAGTTCCTCGGCATATATATTGATGAAACCCTTGAATGGGACTCCCACATTAGTTATGTTGCAAAAAAATGTCTAGCGGTGTATACGCAATTAATTCCGTGAAACCCTATCTGTCATGCGAAAATCTCAAAACAATATATTATGCTCTCGTGCATCCTCACCTAGTTTATGGGATATTATTATGGGGTTCAGCCTATCGAAGTAAACTTTGTAGACTGCGGACATTGCAGAAAAAAAGCAGTAAGGAATATTTTGAAGTGTTCCTATAATGCACCGTCTGCCCCCCTATTCAAGCAACTGAATAATTATCCCGAATACAAATGCCCTTTATGATTTTGAGATTTCTAAGTTCATGTATAAGCACAGCGTCTGCCAGTTGCCGCCTGCACTTCAGTGCTTGTATATACAAAACTCCGTTGTTCATGATCACAATACACATCATAGTACAGACCCTCATATTGCAGCTATTTCTGCTAATAAAGTTAAGCGATCTTTTATAGGAAAAGCACCACATACATGGCTCAGTTTACCCAATGATATCAAACTGTCACAGTCACTCAATTCTTTCAAGATTAAAATTAAAAGATAGTTCATATCATTACATGGTTGACCTTCCTCCTCGACCCCGGGTAGCAGTGTCTCATATCATTGACGTTTTGCCATAATATTTCTTGCGTATCCTTATTTATTGTGGTTGAGTTATCGACTTGCAAACGTTTTTAATTAATAATCTTTTGGGTATGTATTTATTTTGAATTGATCACCACGGGATACACCTGCAAACATATACTTGTATCTTTGGTGTATCCTAGAACTGTAGGTTATTTATGTATTGTGAACTTATGATTTGTTTTAATTCCTCCAGTTCTGAATAAAACGTCAATCAGTCAATCAATCAATCTCGTGTGTCTAAGATGATTGGTTCCAAAGTGACAATAAAAATCGTTCACAAATCTGTTTATTCAATGTTCAGCGTTGAGGCGAAACTAACCTTGACTCTGACCTTTGAATAGACGTGAAATCAATACCCAGTATTAAGTATTCCGAGCAAACAAAACAGGGTCCGTTATCCAATCTCATAGTCCGGGGACAGAAAGTCATATCAGGTATACGAAGTGAGAGAAAACAAAAATGACATGGAAACTCATGAACCCCAAAAATGGCCATTAGGAGGTGAAATCAGGTGTTCCGGAAAGAGTGAGCATTTCCTGCCCACTAGTGGCACCCGTCATGAATTCCCCAAAATTAACATGAAAATAGATCTAGTTGCATGGCAGACATGGATTTGTTGGATTTGCTGTATTTATCAACCAGATCATGATGAATATTGATCCTGCATTTTTGTTATCTTGCAGCCATGTTATCTGCAAAACATCATAACATGGCTTAAAACCATATTTTTTGTACACTTATGTAAAAGATGAAGTTTGATGAAATTTATGAATATTTCACAGTATCATAGCCATGTCGTATTTGACAGATCGTGTGGCATTAGGCACTTCAAATGCCACAGATTGAGATTTTTGCCACTTATCATGCACTCGTATGTGTGCAAGTTGAAACACACCTATAATACCTTTCTCGTAAAACGGATATAAAATATAAACTAAGCTTGAGTGCATGACATACATATCTGAGACTGGTGTATTCAGTTTACAAATTGGGTTTCGGTTACGTCGAGCACTGTCTATCTTCAGAGTAGTTGATCAAACTTAATGTGTAAATGGATACTTCAAGAATAAACAAATGACCGAAACATAGTATGACGTTAGAATCCGTGGGGTGATGGGGATAAATTGTTCCTGAGCTGTACGTTCGTAGATCCTTTGTTCGTAGTCATATGTTTTATAAGTAAAGGCCGGATTCCCCAAAGTGCCTTGTTAACAAAATTTAACTGTTAATTGTTTGAATTTCGTTTACATAGATTTCTTTCTCATATTACAGCGATGCTAAAGAGTCTTGCAACATGAATTGACATATTTCACCTGGAAATCATACAACTGGATCAGAGACATAAGAAACCTATGCACACGAGTATGGCACAAAAATATGCACCTTGTTTAACCACGACTTGCACAGAAGTGAATGAGTGTTGAATGTGTTACGAAATGAATCTGAACGTTTGACATTCAATCGTGTGTTTTATTCGATGAAAACTTACACATAACAAACTATACGTGATAGTTACACATTTCATACGAGAGTTATGACCTAGGGTATGCACAAATGTGGATAGTTATCTGACGATAAATGACGGATATGGATAGTAAACGACTAACTGGCTGTTGGTTTTGAAATGGCGAAATGTTGTTGCGCAGCGAAAGAAAAGTTCAACATTGGCATATCGTGAACTGTCGACGTCTCCCATTGAGAAAATCTATGCTTAAGCTGTAATCAAACCAGAGTTTCCAACCTCACTGAATGTAAACCACTATTTACACACCTCAGTTTGCACGCAACACCAATGCAGCTTGATAATAACGAAGATTCTAAAAAGGTAAAGCATTCTTCGCCCTTTCGATTATGTCATTCAAGATATTCACATGGTATGTATAGATTGTCAAGATAAGCACATGGCCAGCTATTCACCAAAGTTGTTCAGATGTCACGAGTATTTTCTAACTCCCGTTCAAGTTGTCTTCCCACAAACATTCTTGTGGTGGCTATTGTTTATCGGCAAGGCATGTCTCCAAGACGAGCAGTTAATCGTTATATCCGTTTTCTGGTCGGTACTCCTGAATAAATAACATCATCAAGTGTGCCAAATAAAGACACAATCACAATAAATTGGATCGAGGGTTTGTCCAAGGTAATGAATTATGCATACGAAACGACCCACATCAATGAGTGTATATTCGTCAAGTAAAAAGTTTTGGATTATTTAAACAATGATGCCATCCGAAATGCATACGTTTTACAGAACACAATTCATACAAAACATCGAATGATTGATTGAGAAAAAGTACACCGAAGCCAAAAAAGATTTTCCGATTAAATCACAATGCTGAGTCAACAAAATCCAAGAAAGGTTGGTTGTTTAGCCTCAAAAGACTTTCTTTTTTAGTAGCCTACATCTGTGCTCAATTGCATCTCTGAAATTGGCACATATGACTTCCCATTTAAATGTGTGAATATCTAAGCTATAGATGATGTATTCCAGGAGACACATATATCTCCGATTATAGATGTAAAGTAGTCCAATAAAATTCGTTCGAAGGCTAATAACAGGTTCTTTGACTGGAAATGGCTCGAAACCTATGGAAACGTGATTTCGGACCAAAATTTCTGACCTGTCGGAAAGTCCAAAATAGGTCGGTAACCTAAAAAAACGCCCATTGTGATCAACTTTCAACAATCTACATCTATGAGAGAAATGGGTTTGAAGCGAAAATAATAATTTCATAAGATCACGATGCTCGTTACTGTGAGCCAATATACACCAACATACAAATTGATTTCCGGACAGTTGTCCTAATTTGGAATTTCCGGGACTACATAAAACGAGATAGTCAAGTGATGGACAACATGAGCCAACTCTATTGCATGGTAAAAGTTCATGACTGTGACTTTATTGGGTTTTTTTCTGGAAATGTCCTACAATACTTACTCGTGAGCAACATGATTTTCAGCGAAAGAGGAGCGTCGGTGGGGAAGGTGGTTTTCACGTCAACGACAGTTATCGAAATAAATAGTTGTGTGATCAAGCAAAGCCTCTGATAATGGACAAATATACATGCCAGTGGAGAGCTTGCTCAACGTTCGATAACATCAACTATTCATGCCGTGTTGTGTCCCCGATTTGCTACAAAGTACGTGTTTGCTGACAAGAAGAAAGACTGTATTGGTTAATTGTGTAACATGTGAAAACATGCAAAGTTTTATACAGTGTCTCTCAATACAAATCTATGCACAAGGCACGTCAATATTTTCTATTCAGAATGTATTCGTCAAAGCAAATTGTTTTCGATGTAATAATTTAAAAATGAGAGTGAATTTTCAATGATTGTAGCACAAACACATCGTGAATTCAATAGTATTTTAGGTTGATCACGTCAGACGTGTAGATATGAAGTAATCTGCACACGTTAATCCCCTCAGTTTTTCGACCGCTCAATGGTACATCTTTCCGGTGTCGTTAATCAATGCCCGAACATGTTCACGAGTTTTCTCGTTGTCGTAACCCGGCCAATAACGATATACTATAGTGTTTTGAAGACTTGCATTATTTGTACAAACTGTGAAGTAGTTCTCAAATATGGGTATACACATTCAAGGACACACTCAACAGGGGTTTCGACTTGTTTTCCTGCTCGTTCATGTGTATTATTAAAATCGAGGCGTATGATTTGCTTAACGAAGTTTCAAGCATCTTTTAACCTGAAAATGCACGAGTCATTTTTATTAAACGTTTCAAGTTAATGAAGTGTGGTCGGTGCTATGAATGTTATTTAAGTAGTGATTGTCCAAGAATGATATCGATGTTTTCCACTTCCTTACCATTGTTCTGAAGGATGAAATTGTATCCAACGTGAATTTGAGATCTGATACCCAATGTTTTTGTTAAAAGTAATAACCCACGTAAGTGGGCAACACCCTTGGCAAAATCGAAGATTCAAGAACCAAACTTATTTGAGTCATGATTATGTAATTTGACAATGGTCGTGTGCGCCGCCCGTAGTTGGAATGAACGGGTCGGACCCGCCCGAAAGTGGAAGTGTGTGTCCTCTCCCATCCGGAGTTCGCCAAAACTAAAGTTGGCGATCCGGAGGAAGTTCATCCCAATGATCCCGGCTGCTTCGATATCCGCAACGATTGCCTCTACTACATACATCTTGTCCCCAAGGGTAATAGGCAGATCGATGATGCCATGGAAGCGGATGCAGTTCTTACCAGCCCCGTGGAGCGTGTAACGACCAAGATCCCGCAACACTAGGTCACTTAGCGCTTGCTCACGCTTAAAAGTTCCTGTAGCTACAAGGGTAACCTCCGAGCAGGAGTCTGCAAGGAACCGGACCGGCTCCCGCCTGAAAGACAAGGGCAGGTACCAGCATGGGTCCCTCACCAGCGCGCACGTCGAATGATCGAAGTCACCCGGGGCACTGGGTTCCACTACGGAGTCCTCTTTATCTGCCTCAGCTGCAGAGGAACTAGACGGATCCTCAAGGACCACTTCCCTAGAAATTATATCTACTTGAGGGTCGTCCGGCTTGTCCGCAGGTGGGGCAGCCTCAGGCGCCACAGAACAACTGTCCCTGGACGCAGTGTTGGTCGCCACTACGTCCGGTTTCAGTTTCCCTCACGCGGAGGTCGGTTTTGCTGTCCCGGAGGACCTGGCAGATAAGAGGAATTCCTCCGGCGCGGCTCGGGAAGACCCCTTGATAGCCGCGTGCCCGCAAGCGCTCCAACAGCTCCGGACACTCAAGCCAAAAGTGTCCCTTCTTTCCGCAGTAATAACAGGGACAGTTCTGGGCCGGTCCGGAGGTGAATGCACAGCATTTCGCGGGTCCCAGAGCATCGATTCCTGTACAGTGCGCAATCATCTGCGCCGCACATAAATGGTATTCCTCTAAGTTGTACTCATCCGAGGACGAGCACGACGCGACAGCCGGTGCCGCTTGCGCGGGCATCCCGGAGGGGGACGCCGGCGTACCAACCCACATCAGGGTTGGGCTCCATGGCGGGCTCCCGGGAAGCCGGGGTAGGACATAGGGCCACCTGCGACGCTTGCACAGGAGAAGGCGTGGCCGGCAGCGAGGGAACAGCCGGGGCCTGAGCCGGGGCCGGAGGCATCTGTCTGGAGTGGACAGCTACCTCTATCGCAAGCACGGAGTTGATCGCCTCCCCCATCGATCGCTTCTCATGAGTGGCAAGACCATAATATGATATATGGTACGGTTGCCCCTCAATGAACTGATTGATCAGCATCGGTTCAAACCGACTGGCCTCCACATCCGGATAGGCCCTCCGGCCAAGCACACGCAAGTTAAACACGTACTTGGTTACGGACTCAGTCGGTAGGCGGAGTCGAGCCTTCAACTGCCTCTCGAACATCCGCCTGTTCGTCGTCAGCGTGAACAGCAAGCAAAGTTGCTGAGCAACCTCGCCAAACGTAGCCGTCCCCACCGGCAGACACTGCATCACTCGGAGGGCCTTCCCTTCCAGGCTCCCCAAGAGGATATGCCCAGCCTCCTCCTGGGTCCATCCTTCATACACTGCCGTCCGCCATACCTGGAGTAAGTAATCCTCCGGATCGGCGTTGTCCCTATTAAACGTCTTCCGCCAGGAAGACTGATCTGGCCTTCGGTCGCACGGAGAGCGCACCCGGTTGGCGGATCCAGCTCCGGGGTCAGTGGTATAAGACGGCAAAGTCCGTGCACTACCCGTTCCCACGGCGGAGTCCTCAGGTGCAGAACCGTATGCCACAGACATGGGAGATGGGAAGCTCATGCATGCCGTCGGGTACATTCCCGCAGGTAGCCCACCCTGACTTGGTGCGGTCGGGCCCCTGCCGATCCTAACGGATAGGATCCAGACGGGGCGGCATAATCGGCGTAGCTGGGGGCCGAAGCCGCCGGTTGCCAGCTAGCACCCGGAGCACCATGACTGCCAGGATAGGCTGACCACGCGGCAGCAACTCCGGCCATAGGAACGGCTGAAGCAGTCGCCAGCGTGGTGCCCCCAAGTCGCGGAGCAGGCGCGGGTCCCATAGTTGAGACCATCGGCGTCTGCGGACTTGGAAGGACTGGGGGAGGAGCCACTGGCCTGGTCATCCCTGGACTGTAGGGGATCCACGCTCAATGCAACAGGCTGACTCCGCTTGTATTGGTCAAGCGCGATAGAGATCAGCCGCTGCTCCCTCTCCGATAAGGGCCCCAAACGGCTCTGTGGACTCGGCATGGGCGAGCGGTTCCGTCGATCTAGTCGCCTCTGGTGAGGCGACCGGGCGCGGTCATAGTGCCCCAAAGGGGCCAGCTCACTCAAAGTGTTGGTCAGCTGGTCCATTACGCCCTGCACAGATCGTCCGGCATCCGGACCAGGGGCTCGCGAGGGAGTCCACCCAGCCGGCGTTGGTAGCCAGAACAGTTTGTCCATTCGGCCGGAGTCAACCACGGTGACCGGCACTCGATTCCGGATGCCGGAGACATCCTGCGGGAGAGCGCCGGCCGAGGAGGTCGTCCGGGCAAGGGCGGGTGCGGAGTAGAACCACTCCCAGCTCCACCCACCACACCTAACTCGGCAACGGCGGTTGCGGCTCCGCAGGGCTCGACTCTACGTCCGTAGACGGAGTCGAAGACGCCGGAGTTGACTCCGCAGACTGGGTCTGGTCTGGGGGCCCTTCCGGACATCTCTATCGCCAGAGCCACCATGAGGCGACTCACGGCCGTCATGCGACCGGGTATGGTCGGAGACTATCCGTTTCTTTCTCACTCATTCGTCTTACTTTTCAGTGTCCCGGAGGAGGCAAGAGGTCCCCAGGGACGAGGGAGCAAAACACTGCGACGTTAGGCTGCGATGGATCGCCGTCGGACTGATCCTGGTCACGGCACCAATGTAAAGTTTTAACGTCCGCTATCCGGGATCCTCGAGGATAGTCCTCTCACCACGGGTCACTGCGGGCGCAGTGCCTACTCTATCATCAGAACGTTAACCAGGTAGCAGCCCGCCCAGCGAGCCCAGACATGCGGACACCACTCAGATATAGGATCATCACCGTGGTGTTAACTGTAAGGCCGACTCGCCGCGGTCCGCCATAGGGGATGGAACCCCGGACAGCCCGACGGTCTGCCAGAGCCTGTGTCGCACCATCCCAGGTGGGAGACCGGTGAACCAGACGGCGTACACCCCCGAGTCATCATGGTCTTCCCCACTTGGGCCCCCTATCGAAATTGTTTCACATAACGTTTTGGGGTCTAGCTGCATATATTGCTAATATGTTAATGTTAGATCTACAAGTGTTGTAAAAACGTCCTATACACTCCCATTTTTTTTTTACATTTGAACGGGTTGCTACTAGTATTTATTCTGGTTTGTTCTAAGGTGTAACAATTTTTAACTGTTTTCATCAATGCAGTAATTGATAAAATGTTTTCCGTACATTTTGTGACAAAGATGTATCGCTTCACTATGAGAAAGAGGTGGTTTACGAGTACCAAAATTGTATCATAGTTTCCTAGCAACCTATTCCGTGACGTCAAAAGGGGGAATATATGAATCATTGGATATAATCGTTCAGCAAATTCTAGCCAGAGGGCGTGTACTATTTCGCATTCGTAGAAAAGATGAGGGATACTTTCTACAGATGTTTTACAAAAGTGACATTGATCTGAAGTGGACAATCGACATAAAAACAAAAACTTATTTGTGGGAAGTATTCTATGAAGAATTTTGAATTGAAATTCCAAAAGTTTAGTGTCTATTGTACAGTTACGGGGTACCGTATATACTATTTCCCATTTTATTGTTTGAGCTAACTGTATTTCCCACTTTTCTTCAGATGTTACTTTAACTTTTAATTTGCTCAGTAATTTGTTATATACGGTATTTACCGGACGGCTTATATTCGTGAATTATTCCATCAAATTGGCTGGTGTATTTGAGGTTTCCGTTGTTAACTGTCGTTGGTTAATTTTTGACTTCCACCTGTAAGGGATGGAGTTAATCAAACTTTGGAAATTTAAAAAGTTTATTTTAACGTGTGTTAGTTTCACAAAAAAGTTAGGTGCTAATGAAACTGACCATTTTCGTTAAGTATATTTTTAATATAAATGATGTTCCGAGAAATCAATTTAGATTTGAGTGCTAGGATATTTTTGCTTGTGTTCCAGTAACTATGCCAAATTGGGAAATGTACTATTTCTGAAGCTGTATATTCCGGGTTTTTGTTTGCATCACATGTAAATTTGTATTCGATCCATGCGCTTATAACATCTTTCCAAAACATATCTTTTATTTTGACCATGATGCATTCTAATGATTCCTTATCTAACTCACAAATATTGTACTTATCTGGACAAATGGTTTCTTTAAATAAACTTAGCCAGGAAATTGTCCCAAGGGGCCCGCAAGGGCCTTAGCCACGGAGCGAGGACGTAGAGCTCATGGCCGAGCCCTCCGTCGTTTCTCTCGCCTTGCTCAGAGACAACTTCTAAGAACAACACGGCTCCAGTGTATTTATACCCCAGAGCACGAGAAACGAAGGAAGTGACGTAAGACCATTGTTACAGTATATTGGGCGAGAGAGTTGGAGGGCGTTGCTAATGTAAGTACCAATCTATTACCACCAATACAGCCAAATTTTGATGATTCCAATAACAAACGTAAAACCCATGTTGCAATAGAAACAAAGCCCGACCAAATACCTTATCAAAAGACACACTGGCGTCATCAGGAGCAGAAAGTGTGGTAAATGTAGTTGTTTCTACTGTACACCTGATGGAATTAGTATACAACTGCCCAACAACCTATGAAAATGATTTAGAAATCCGAAACAAACCCCATGGAATAGATATATGACAAGTACATAAGTACCTAATCACAAGCCAAAAGGCTACTGAGTTAAGCAGCGCGTGCTTCAAACAGAAGCGTCCAAAACAAAGGCCAGAAACAAGCGTGTTTAACAAAGAACCACCTGCCGCGATCTTTGGGCAAAATCGCCACACCTGTTTGCATATTTTTTTGGGAATTCATGACGGTTGCCACATATGGAGCAGGAAATACTTACTCTTTCCGAAAACGCCTGCTTATTTCACCTCCTTATGGCTATGTATGAGGGTTAATGAAGTCAATGTGTTATTGGTTTCATGTGTATTCAGCACACACAAAACAAGAATTAATGTCAGCTAAACATTAGTTTCAGACGAAAGCACTATGCTGGCTGGGTCTGGTCGACACCACATCCTACCTGCCACATAGGCGATGATGTCATAAATCATAATAACAAGACACAATACTAATTACTCGCTGATATGGCAAAAGCATTGACAAATTGGAACCAAAGTAGTATTACAATATGACAAAGTACTGCTGCAAGAGCCACTTTGTCACCAGGCACCATTCCAGACAGTGCAATTTAACCATCTTACGGAAATTTTGCTACAACATGAATGGATTTCATGAGTACTTTCTGCCATGAATGTCACCGGTTCTCAAGCTAACCACTCAAAATCATCAGCGGCAATCAGAAACGTCCACACTGTGTGACTTTTTTCGCCAGATGTTCTCGACTATATAATATTCAATATTCAAATCTTAGCTCACCCCCTATATATTTCTAGATCAGTATGAGCTGACATTTAAGTTTCAGTACATCGTAATTCAAAAAAGCATGATGGTTCTCAAACGCTAACGAACCACCCTCACTTGTAGTTAGAAACCTGGATCTAGCTTGCACAGATCTAGCGAGCCCTATCTCGGACTGACACAAGCATGTGTACGTGAACTGCACGGCTTCTGTTGAACGATAGCTAGCCAAAGTGCCTATATTTTGGTGACGACAATAGATATACACTGCGAACCACCATTATATTATAAATGACATACAAAAGTACAAACCATCGTCACCAATTATGATCGGTGGTAAGTAAAGTGAAATGACTGTATGCAAGACATGTACGCTTACGAGGTGAGATTATTGATGTTCGATGTATAACCCTCTATACGTCTTTTCATACCAATTAGTGCATCCGGCAAATTGTGTATCTGCCAAGTAGCGATTGATTCGCTATTTATTATGGCAATCGGAATCTTAGGAATCCCTGACACAAGTGCAAATGCACATGTTAACCTCGTTAGTATACACACTATAATTGTGACGAAGTGTCCAAACGTTCTTAAACACATGATTATTGTTGATGGATGTACATATAATTCTACAGGAAATTGCGAAAATCAAGTAATCAATCCATATAGTGACAGCGTGATTTGATATTCTGTTCACGTTCACTCCAGGGACAAGGAGCTGGTATAAATGACATTTTTTCAACCACACTAAATAAACACAAAACGTTATGCAGTGTTATCCGTTTGACAAACACACGCCAATCCCTATCGATACGAGCAACACGGGTTACTAACACAATCCTCACCTCTCTCATCACAGGTACAAACCTATCCTGATGTGGGACGAAATATGAGAAGGGAGCTTATCAAATCGATCATGAAGCATCCAACTCGCACAAGCATTTCATTTGGAAACACATGTTAATATCCTGAGCTGCAAGTAAATGCTGTCTGGATCAAATATGGTGGATATAAACATGTAGCTTACAAATACGTTAGGAAGTGTATTTCAGTGAAGTGAATATCCCTTGAACAAATTGGAGGAATTATCGGCAAGCGAAGATAATAAGTTTTGAAGGGGAAAAAATGGACGTCGAGTGTAAAAGGTTACGTAGAGAGTGAACATCAAAGTCCGATCATGATTAAAAGACGCCAATGTTAGATGTAATATCTCCAGTTGCATTCTCTTTAATTTTATCAGACCAAAAACAGAGTGAAAACAAGCCACTGACCAAACAGGATATAATGATGGTTTGTTCATGAAGAGCAATGTGTCATTGTAATATAAAAATATTTGATTTTGAATGGAGATTTAACATGGGCTTTGTCGCGTCCAAATCTGATTCTCTGTTGGTAGGGTTTTCTGAAATGGAACAGTCCAATTATGCAGATTGCCTAAGGGGCCATCTCACCGATAATGCACAAACGAAAGGTGCTTACAGCTATCATGTAGTTTCCCCTTCGTAACCATGTTCACCCTGTCATGGCTTTTATCATATGCTATGAAATTATCTTAAAGTCATAGTAGCAAGGTAACATATATGGTTTTATTCCTGTTCAGATAAAGGCTTTGTAGACGTTTGGTAATGAAAAAAATGTTCGCGTTTATTGGTAATTAATAACAGCGATATGTAAACGAGTATATTGAGCCAGTATTACACAATTGCCCTCTCATGCCGATGAAAAAATAGCTTCGGCAATTTCCGTAATCGTGACGTCAGTTGAGGCAAAATTTGCTTTGATGGCTCGTCTCGTTGTGCATACATCCGTAAATGACGTTTTGATGACGTCATACAGTACTTCTATTGATAAACAATGCCACGTGGTCAGTTTTGTTCAATTTAGGTGATTTCTCCAATAACCCACAAAATTATTATTTCACATATTTCTCTAAATCTTTCTTTATCTCAATGAAATTATTCCCAAATATTTATTGGAAATATTGAAAGAACGGCAGATGTAGCATGTTCAAAATGCCGCGGTTTTAAGTCGTGTTTTAGGGGTTATTTTTCATCAACATATTTGATTATAAGAAAGTTATTCATATGCGGTTTAAACCAAAATGATACTGAATATGTGTCACACCATCGCTAGTTCCCAAAATCACAAAAGAACATTGAACTGGAAGTATAAACTCCGACCAACATGGCTTTTCGTGTGGCCAAGGTCATAGCGACAATCCCATAAACATACTATATTCAGACCGTGCAATGATTGGGACAAATTGATTTGCGATTCGACTGATTGTTTCAATAGCAGGAGGAAGTCTTCAGTACTGTGATGTGAAGTCCCAATGGACTTTCGACAATTTACATGCATGTTATATAAAACTGAACAAATAGAATTTTCGAAATTTGGCCGAAATTGCCCTATTTGTTGGCCCGCTCAAAGATGGAAACCACTCCAAAATGAATACGACCCAAAAGAAAAAATTAGCCCAAGGGCTAAGAAAGGTTACCGGACAATGTATATTTTAGATATTAGCCTTTTGTCCAGTGACCTTGAAAATAAAGTCATTAATCAATTCAAGGCCAAGAAATATCCAACAAATATATCACTTCTAGTATGTCCACAATAGATTCCTAAGCTGTAAAGTAGATAATAAGTGAGATATTAGCAATTCTGTGATGTGACCTTGAAAATGAGGTCATAGGTCAAATTCTAGATCACCAAATTATTCAGCATACATCATTTCCTATATCATGTATACGTTCACTATGGACTCCTAAGCTGTAAATTCGATAATAATCGAGATATAAGCCAGTTTGTATTCTGACCTTGAAAATAAGGTAACTGACCTTGAAATTCAGGTCAAAGGTCAAATTCAAGGTCACGAGAATATTCAGAATATGTCATCTCCTATATGCTCACAATTGATTCCTAAGTTGTAAAGTTGATAATAAGCAAGATATCAGCCAATTTGTCCTGTGACCTTGAAAATTAAGTCAAAGGTTAAATTCAAGGTCACGAGAATATTCAGTATATATCATTTCCTATATGTTTACAATTCATTCCTAAGCTGTGAAGTCGATAATAAGCAAGATATTAGCCATTTTGTCCTGTGACCTTGAAAATGAGGTCAAAGGTCAAATTCAAGGTCACGAGATTATTCAGCATATATCATTTCCTATATGTTCACAATTGATTCCTAAGCTGTGAAGTCGATAATAGGCGAGATATTAGCCATTTTGTCCTGTGACCTTGAAAATGAGGTCAAAGGTCAAATTCAAGGTCATGAGAATATTCAGCATATATCATTTCCTATATGTTCACAATTGATTCCTAAGCTGTAAAGTAGATAATAAGCGAGATATTAGCCATTTTGTCCTGTGACCTTGAAAATGAAGTCAAAGGTCAAATTCAAGGTCACGAGAATATTCAGCGTATATCAATTCCTATATGTCCACAATTGATTCCTAGTCTTTAATCTCAATATTAAGTGAGGCATAATGTGTCCCATTATAAAGCATAGGAGAATTTAACATGGGAAAGTCCCATTTGGGCCGATTTCGGGCCCAAATTGGCCCACTTCGAGCGATTCAAGGGCAACGAAACTTATACACGTCACAGGGGTACATATGAGGAGTCTTATGCGTCAATAAGAAAAAAAGTTACTGAACAGATTTTGAGAAAACAACCGTCAAAGTCCAAAATTGGCCGTTTTTCGTCAAAAATGGCCGCCATTTTGAAAAAAAATGCAGAAAACTAAAAAAAGCCTTTCCTGGAAATATTTTTAGGTATTATTATGCAAAATTTCAAAAATGTTCCATTGTGAACTTTAAAGATAAAAATGTGAACGGACGACGGACGGACGACGGACGGACGCAACGCCACGGCAATAGGTTATCGGACCAAAGGTCCGATAACCTAAAAACACGCTAAAACCAGCAAATACTGGTCATCTTGCAGTTCAACAAACCTCCGTTCTGGGAGAATAAATAGTACTAATTCTAAATATCAAGACAAGAAATGCCGCATTCCCACTATATCACGCTGTCTATTTCTTATGTAAGTTACATTTGAAAGATGGAGTTTAACGCCCTAAATCAATATAATTAATCGACTTTTTCTGCAATTTGGCAAATGAAACAGCCTTGTGACCATGTATATAACATACACGGTAATTTTCAACAAAATCAATCGCGGTATTGCTGAGCTATAGTTCAAATAAGATATACCAATAGTTGGCTGATAAGGCCTGGATTCTAGATGATAAGCAATCTTTACGATCCCCTAGACTGTTCCACTCGGTTGAACACATATCCCTGATAAAGCCCATGTATTAAATCAATGACTATTCATAACTGATGTATGCTTTCCCAACTAATTGCTCTACAAGATACAAAAATAACGCGAGGACAATGATAACACACAAAATTTGTTATTTCATGCACGAGACATAATCTTAGCATTATGCTTCTGGTCGCTCTATGGACTATTGCTTGGCTATATTCCAGTATATGGATACAAATACACACCCACTCTAATTTTGTGAATACATGTGTTTTGGGGGTGTCGGTTACGTCTGGTCATTTTCTAGCGGCGTTCGTATTGGTCAGCCACATCACCATGCATATACCCGCTGCCCTTTCTGTTGCCTGCTGTGTCAAACGACAGGCTTTTCCGCTTCCGTCTCAAGATAATAAAGTCACATTTGAATTGTTAAACTGCCATGTCATTGGAAACAATATCGATATACGCCTAACTCTGTTTGGTCACTGCTTCCTTTTCACTTTGCTTCAAGTTTGGAAAATGTCAAGTGTATACAACTGGAATTATCACACCAAAGCTTGGCGTCTTTTAATTATGAACGGACTGTTTATATTTTACTTCATATTGGACCAGGAAAATCTGAGGGGATTTATAAAACGAGATTGTCCGGTGAAGGATAATGCATGGCAAAAAATTCCCGACTTGTTTTCACTGGAGTTTTGAACGTCGGGGTGGGGAGGGGGTGAGGGTGTTATATGTCAACGACAATTATTGAATGCCAAAGTTGTGTGTTCAAGCAAAGTCTCAGATGATGGACAAATACACATGTCAATGGATAGCTTGCTCAAGGTTCGATATTATCAACTATACATGCCGTGTTGTGTACTCGATTTGCTTTATTATGTGAAAACAGGTCTTAGTCACAGCTACGGTTACGTGTTTGCCGTCAAGAAGAAATATTCAGGTGTGCAGTGGAAACCGCTAACGGTAATGACATGGACAGTTTCATATAGTGTATCAATACAAATATGTGCATAATGCATGCCAATATTTTTTTATATTCAGAATGTACTCGTCAAAGCTTATTGCAATCGATTGAAATAGTGTTAGACCGAGAGTGCATTTCCCATGATTCGTGACGAATACCACGTCCTGTAACACACACAAAAAATTGCAGGTTTATCGTGGTATACATGTACATATCGGTTCAAACCTACAAACATGAATCCCTCCAGTTTTTGAGCCGCTCAATGTTACACCATTCATCATTCGTCGGGATGAACAAGGGAATATAGAATGCGAAGTCGTTAATCAATGTCCGAACATGTTCACGAGTTTTCTCATTGTCGATAACCGGTCATTAAACAATGTACGATTGTATTCTGAAGACTTGCATTATTTGTACAAACTGTGAAGGAGTTCTCGAATATGGATATGCACATTCAAGGACACACTCAACAGAGGTTGCAACTTGTTTTTGCATTTTTTTCTTCTTCGTGTCGTGTATTAATAAAATGTAGGCGTGTGAGCTACGTAAAGTAGTAGTTTCAAGCATCTTTAACCTAAAATCCATGAGATGTTATGCGATGTGTTCGACGGCTATGTATGTGTAGTCACCTGCGATTGTCCGAGAAAGTCAGTATTTTACTCTCCTTCATCATTGTCTTGGAGGATTATATCACCTGTTTTGTTCCGGTATTTTGTAATTATCGGAATCGTGGACAAGTTGTTAATATTCACAATAATATACTAATAACTACAATAATATATTCAAAATAACGTCAAATGCAAAAATAAACACCGATAGAACGGGCACCCATATAATTCTTCACTTTTGCCCAGTCCACGTAACAGACCTACATGAACATGGGCAACTTTGGCCTTCTTGGTTAAATCGAAGATTCAAGCAATGAACTGATCTGAGTCACAAATCTGATTTATCATGCGACCAAGCTGTAAAATAAATATTTTTGATGCGAAGTGTTGTCATGATGCGAGACAATGGTATGATCGAAGTTATTTTCATAGGATGTTTTTGGAAACTCATCTAGTCTACATGCGAAATCACGAAGTTGATGATACGACATCATGAATAGTGTAATATATATAAAGTTATGCATCTGCAAAGTAATACATGTAAATCAATACACAGCTATTATACAAAACTGCATGTAGCGTCCAATAGTTACACGAATTTGTGTAAGCGAAACATCGGTTTCAGCCGAACGCAGTATGCAGGCTGATTGTGGTCGACACCATGTCCTACCTCCTTATCACGACTTTGCTCACAAGCTATAGCATTGATAAACCTAGTTCACTTGATTAACCTATTGTTTTGGAATAGGCAAAGACCGATGCAGAAATCTTCAGAAGTGGATTCGTTCTGGCAAGGTGAAGGTGTATCAGAACAGTACGCACATTATTCTCTAATATTTCTAATCCATATGCATATATTAGTGTGTTGTGTGCCTCATAGTTCGAACTAGTATGATGATCTTCAAATGAGTTACTCTCAGTTATATCGGAAAACACTAGACAGTAGACATCATGTCCATTTTCGTTTGCGATGATAAATATACTCAGTGACCCCCATTTCCATTTGAATGACATACATAAAGTCCGAATCATTGCCAGCGACTTTACACGCTTACGTAGTGCCATTATTGTTGTTTGGTACATACACTCTCGGTCACCGTACTCGGTGCATTCTCCACACTAATTAGTGCGTACGACAACTTGTGTTTCTGCCAAGTACCGGAAAGTAAATTTATTGATTTGCACAGTTTATGGTGACAAACTTAAGCTTACAAACCCCCTAACACAAGTGCAAATGTACCTCTTAGCCTCGCTAGTTGCTCATTTCGAAATCTTGAAGTTCGAAAAAAATATGAAGGAAAATATCACTAATCAGTTCATAACGTCGGATATCGAACATAGACAATAAATTTACTTTCAATTGATAATCACAGGACTCAACATCAAGTTATTACAATCGAGTTATCAAGTTCACTTCAATTGACGTGATCTCTTGCAGGCCTACATGCATCGTCCTTGTGACATTCGAGTGGTATGTGGCAAGTGATGTTACACTGTCAGTCACACTGAATAATACAAATACTCATCTTGTAGTTTTAGCCGCCGGGCGAGCACGCAACGATCTCCATCGATACTTCAGCACGGCTTGCTAGCTCAATCTTCCACCTCTCTCATCACTGGTACAAACCGGACGTAATATGAGAAGGGAGCTAGCATTAGCATGAACAGGGTCGAATTTCAAATCGATCATGAAGCATCCCACTCCCACAATATTTTCTCAGTGAATGCGTGTTAGTGTCCTTGGTTAGAGAGAGTAGCTGTTTGAACCAGGTATGTTGGGTGTAGTTTACAAACGAGGCAAGCGAAGTGAAATGACTTTCCTGGGGACTAATTGAACGTCGTGTGTGAAAAGTTACTTAGAAAGTTGACATTTTTTGTCCCATCCGTGTATGGTAGGTTTGGCAGTTTGTGTTTTATGAAATTGGTTCACACATATTCGTTTTGTTAGGAATGGGGGTGGGGCGGGGGCTGGTGTATCGGTTCAGTATCATGGAATACATGCTAGCCAAATGATCCATTACAGATTCTACCTATTCGATTTAGAACTATGGGCCCCAGTTCTATTGAGGACAGAGGTATGACAACCCTCCCCAATTCTGCTGAGAATGAGGGTATGACCTGTTATTGAAATGAAAGATTCAGGTACTCGGATATGGTTGATATTTTGTAAATTATTCGACTTTATGGTTGCAAAATGTGTTTGTTCAGCTTGGTACTGTTACTTCTGTAAATAAGAAAGCTGACAATTTTTACGACATTCTTTGTTGAAAACTCGCCCAAGAAGTCGCGTGTACAAGTGACTGTTCGAACAGTGAACATATAGACATTATTCTCAGATTCTCGAGCTCCTGTTTTGGCATTAGGGTAGATTGCCAACTTCTTCAACGTCTGAAATTCAGTAGAAAATTGCTGTTTGATTACCAGGTGAAGTATGTCAAGTTATAATACGATACCATTTAGCGTCGAGAAAATATATGCAAAAAAACGGTGTGAATGACTTAGAAAATCAGAGTTTAGTGTGAACATGTTTTGTTTGTTTCTAATATTGGGGAATCGCGACGCAGCATATATATTCCATCAAGAAAGATATAATCAAGAGAGCTTTGATGCCCATACCATTTCACTATGGCTATAATTTAGTAGCAATATTTCGCAAAATTGAAAATAAGCTTTTTTGTGCCATCCTTTATATAACCATATCATTTAGTCGATGTCTTACATGTGTTGTGATTTGAGTGATTCGTTCGTATTCTGTTCGCTGAAATCATGAGTGATATCATCGGAGAGGGTAAGATATGAGAATTATAAAGGTAGGTGTCAACCTATAACCGGTTATTATACGAATTTGAAGATGACAATAACAACCAGACACTTTTGGAAAAGAAACAAAGAAAATTCCTATCTAAAACCGATGTCACTGACCGATATCAAATCCGTCCCAGATGATATCATGAACTCGGCAGCATTTTGATTGGGAACTTAAGTATATGTCATGCTTCTATCGCATGGGTTTTGTTTTGAATATCTGAATTGTTTTGCTAGTTGTATAATAATCACATCTAATGTACAGTAGAAAATCCTGTCTGCCCCTGATAACGCCAGTGTGGCTTTGGTAAATATTAGGCTGGGCTCTGTTTTCATTCCGAAAATGGTACAGTATTTGTTATTGTCATCATTAAATCTTGCTGTATTGGTGTGTAAATAGGTTGATACATGCAATGTTTCTAAAGGATGAACGGATAATACACATAATATTTTATTAATATACATACAAATATACACTCAATCAAATTGAGAACACTCAAAATCAACGTTAAGGACTTGTTCATTAAGGACTTGAGAAATGTTCATGTGCGAGTTTGGCAAGGGATAGCTTTTAAATTGATATGATAGTGTCGTGATGGAGAGAACGCTGTTAGTGCTATGCTATGCATTTATTGCCCGCTGACGTGTATGGTCCAGACTGACCATTACATAACATAACAGATCAGTGGAGGTCAGGAAAAGTCAACCCGATGTTTTGTTTTTCTAATTTATGCATATAACTCGCCATATGTACTAAAAGGCATCCATTGTGACATAGATTGTGACCAAACGAGATCATATAGGCCATGCGCCAGGTAGGGCACATCCGCATCCCCCACAGCCCTCCGACCCCACGTTTGTCTTGACCACTGGGACACCGTGAATAGAAAAATAATTGGTAACAGTAAAAAAACTGGGACTCGCTATGCATTTGGCACCAATATTTGGTGGTGCCCTTAAAATATGAAATTCGTCGTCGTCGCTGCGCGTTTCTCGACGGTTGTCTTTTATACAGTGTTTGTGATGGTTAATTTTATGGCAGTGATGGTTAACTTTATGGCAGAAATTTACGAAGCAAAAGAAAGCTAACTATCTACTGATCATCATAGGATAAGCAATTCCATATCTCTGCCTGTCTTCATGGTCCTAGGTTGCTTTCTAGTTTAGAAATAACCCATTTTCCACAACATAGCCTTCTTGTGACATGTATACGTTTTGTTACCCTCGTCAGGCTGGCAAAAGATTTTTTTTGGGTCCAGCAAAAAATAATTCACCATCGAATTCAACATGTGAGCTTTAGGGGGGTAAACTCCCAAGATATATCTGGAATTTTGGTACAGCATATGTATATGGAGCAGCATATATGGTGACTTCAGTGGTGAAGTTGAATTTTACATTCGAGGAAGGTCAAAATATCCATTTTTGTTAAAATAAAGGACCATGGTTGGACTTCAGCAGCCACTTTCTCTAAATTTATTCATTAACCCTTTTTGTAGTTGATGCACAGGATTCCCTTTATGTACCTTTGTACGTGTATAAGTATTGTTGTCTTTGCATTGTTGGTCTGCGCATATTGGCATTTGGATTTTTCATTGGGTTGGCGATTTTTTTTTACAGAAATTCAATCACTTTGTGTTTTTGAGCCATTTCCACAAGTTTTTCTCCCATTCAAATATTTTTTTAGACTTCAGGATACTTTGAGCTACATAGAGCTCTAATATTGGCATATTCAAATGGGAAGTCATACCTGGCGATTTGAATTTTGACCTTGAATTCGACCTTCAATTTTTGACTTGAAAAGTCAAAATGCTTAATTTTTTGTTGAAAACAAACATGTTTATCTTACCTGTTTATAGTACATATTCCCTATTTATTTAAACATACAATATATTTGTAAGTTAAATATTAGTCTGGAAATACATTTGTGGAAAATATAGAAAATCATATGTATTGTAGTTTTGAGTAACCTTAAACCTGAATGTTGAACTCAGGTGACCTGAGTGTTCTAACTCAAGGTGTCCGGTAAACATTCCTACCCTTGAGCATATGCTAAGTAAGGAATTGAGTTCCTTTTGGGGAGATGTCGATTTGGAAACTCGTCAAAGTATTTTTGCTTATGTCTCTCTCCATGGTCAATCGTGGCCTTCTTCACAATATGTTAATATTGGCTACTTCGAATCTTGAAACGTGGATCTCGAACTCACAATGAACGTTATATATGTCATCTTCCGATTGATTCAATTTTATGTTCCAATGTGTTTCAAGTGATTTATTACGGGTTCGTTTGATGTCTTGTACTCGTTCATTGGAGTCGGAAGCTTTGGGGGCATCTTCACAAATGGTGCGTGAAAACGAAGTGTTGACATATTCCCTAAAATAGAACTTGCACGAGACATGGTTTGTTAAGGCCACGTCGACCGTGGCGGCGATGAGCTGCACATTCGTGGATTCTGGAGCTTTGTACTTAAACGAAAAACATGCATGTCGCGAAAGGCCAGACGGCAAACGCACGAGTTTGTTTGATACTTACCCAAGTGGCCAATTGATGATCACTGATTGTTATATTCATGGTACATATCAAGACCCAGTTGTGTGAAAGTAGCGATGGTAGTGGTTCAGGGCAACACAGTGGACAGAAGTTTGTAACGCCGAAACGTTTGGCATTCCCATGTGCAATCACTCTTCTAGTGACATTGGAGTGGTGTGAATGGCACGGAATGTCACACTGTTAATCACACTGAATCACAAAACCTCGTCTTTCAGTTTTGCCCGTCGGCCGAGCACTCAATTGTCTCCACTGATACAAGCAGCACAGGTTGCTAACACTATTACATGGACAAACCTATCCACATGTGGGACGAAATATAAAGATAACGAACATTAGCATTACATTCCTGTTGTAATGAAATCGATTACACAGCTTCTCAACCCCACAAGTATTTCTTTTTTAAAGGCGTGTTAATACCACATTTGGCGGGTATAATGCTATAGTTTTCAGTTCAAAACTGTATTTAATGGACAGAAGAAATAACCCAGCCAGTAATGAAGTGGCATGGAAGTTCCTAAAGTATTGCTACATGCCGTGCATAAGATTATTATGACATCATTTGATAGATATATGTTCATATTGCCAAAACATCAATATAAAAAACAATATTTTCCGGTACGTCTTGCATAAAAAGTCACAAAGTGTTAATATATTGACAATGAGAAATGAGTATCCTGCAATCACGCCCGAGTCTTTTCTCATTTTCCTAATGATCGTTGTACATTTACATGCTTGACACTATATTGCTGTCAAGCAAATCTCCAAAGCATATTGCTGCATTGATATGGTCCACGTTGCTGGCTTGACCCTGCAAAGTCACCAGTGCATGATCACCGGTCTTGAGGTCTGAATTTTGTGCATTAAGTCATGCTTGGTTGTTTTGACTAGAGGGTCAATTCTGCAACATGGACTAGAAAATCAATGCAACCATGTGTTCTGGAACATTGGTCAAAGAGCAAATTTTGCACTGTAATTTGCACAGTAAATTTTGCCATGGGCCAAGATTACCCAACTAGTCTGGAATGCATCTACAACAACGAAAAAATTAACGTCATGTACATGTATGTCAATTTGTGATTGATGCGATTATATATATTCCACTGTAATCAAAGTGTTTATTACAGGCTGTCTCGGGGTATTGTATCCGTTCATTGCAACCGGAAGCTTCATGGCACATTTGAAAAATGGGACGTGAAGACGAGTGTTAATATCTTAGGTATAAATATAGGTCTTGCACGACATTGGTTTGTTAGATGCCGCCTCGACGAGCCACATATTCCTTGATTCCAGTGCTTTGTACTCAAACGAAGTATGACGCAAAGGCCAGAGAAAAGAGTGCACGCTCGAGTTTGTTCCAATAGATACACAAATCGCTAATTGATGCTCACTCAAACGAGTAACTGTCCTGTTTCATATTTTGTTAAATCATTGAAGACCAAGCGGTGTGAGAATACCGATCGTAGTGCGCACTGCGACTCGGTGGACGGCAGCTTGCACCGCCACCGGATACTCTCAAAACAGATCCATGTGTAACAAAACTGGTCTGCTAATTGATTATTGCACATGAATCAGTGATTCATTGTTAGTTGCTCACACGCGGGTGACCCCTGATATCTTGAAATCGACCCATAATTTCACCTCAAAGAGAAAATACGTAATGTCATATTGATGATTGTTTAAAAGTCTGAAATAATCGAATTTAACCCCCTTTTCGCTGATCTTAGAAGACCTGCGCTGTATGCTGGACAGTAAACCAATATCACCAGTTACAATCTTTCTTTGGATTGGCTGCGGGCAATTCATCTGTATCAGCTTTCACCATTTTGGATGGGATTTGGACGTGATTTTCCGTGAGTTATTAGCCCTAGTAACAAAAAGGCGCAGTACCAGACCAGAAACGAACACGTTCCATGACGACTCGCTTCACCTTTATGGGAAGAATTTGTTTTAAAGTGAATTATTTTGCAACTAGAAGCTGGTGTTTCGAAGTATTGAATATCAAGTAAGTGTCTATTACCCCTAGACGTCATGGCCTAATGATGCCATGGGCATTTCGATTGAAGCTATAATTATCCACCATCAGTGACTTTCAAGGACGAAGAGTGCAGAAATAATATTTGTTTCACTCTATGTCACGCTTGTACAAGGTTGAAAACGGAAAAAAAATCAGCAAAACAATGGACGAGGCCAGGTTCACTCAACATAACCATAGGACAGCAGCGAGTCGACAATATACCCGTTTCACTCTACGGTGCACTGTTCTGGAAATATCATCGAAAAAAAGCCGAATCAGCTTAAGAAAATTCAGGTCAAGATCCATGGTCATCCCGAACAACATTGTTAGTTGTTCACACGCGGGTGACCCCTGATATCTTGAAATCGACCCATAATTTCACCTCAAAGAGAATATGTTATACAAAATTTTTATTTTTGAATACGTAATGTCATATTGATGATTGTTTAAAAGTCTGTAATAATCGAATTTAACCCCCTTTTCGCTGATCTTAGAAGACCAGCGCTGTATGCTGGACAGTAAACCAATATCACCAGTTACAATTTTTCTTTGGATTGGCTGCGGGCAATTCATCTGTATCAGTCTCACCATTGGATGGGATTTGGACGTGATTTTCCGTGAGTTATTAGCCCTAGTAACAAAAAGGCGCAGTACCAGACCAGAAACGAACACGTTCCATGACGACTCGCTTCACCTTTATGGGAAGAATTTGTTTTAAAGTGAATTATTTTGCAACTAGAAGCTGGTGTTTCGAAGTATTGAATATCAAGTAAGTGTCTATTACCCCTAGACGTCATGGCCTAATGATGCCATGGGCATTTCGATTGAAGCTATAATTATCCACCATCAGTGACTTTCAAGGACGAAGAGTGCAGAAATAATATTTGTTTCACTCTATGTCACGCTTGTACAAGGTTGAAAACGGAAAAAAAATCAGCAAAACAATGGACGAGGCCAGGTTCACTCAACATAACCATAGGACAGCAGCGAGTCGACAATATACCCGTTTTACTCTACGGTGCACTGTTCTGGAAATATCATCGAAAAAAAGCCGAATCAGCTTAAGAAAATTCAGGTCAAGATCCATGGTCATCCCTAATATTTCAGGAACACCTGTGCGTACTTGCGATGGGCTCAAGCTCCACAATACAGCTTAGGATACGTCATGGCTGTATGTTCAGTGTACTTACGACTCTGAACCCTCGATCGGCAGATGAATTGTTCGACTTACAACCTGTGTTCACTTATCAATAAATTACAAGAGTTATACCTGGTGCAAAGCACCAGATCTCCCCGGATGAAAGAAGTCAATTGCGCGGTCATTTCTAGTACTGTTTTCAATTTAATTCCGTGCGCATATTATATAGGCCTACATGCGATGTCCATGCAGGACGAATACCGATGTGAAATCAATTGGTACCGTATAGTTCGTATGAACACTGATGAATAGTAGTCCCTGATCGAGTATACGCCCATCAAAAAATTGCAAGGTGTTCATAAAATTCAACACCGTCTTCTATTTGGCCCAAAATTCAATATATTCGTGAAGTTGTTCTTGGTCAATAGTGTACAAATAGGCGACAATATATGTTATATGAAAAGTGTCTACTAAATTTGAGTACCGTCGAAATAGTTATAAGCACCCAAATATCAATGTTGAAGGCGGTGGTGTTGAACTCGGAACCCATTCCGACTTTTACACATTGCCAACGATCAATAGGCTACCACGGTTCTCAATCTTCCGCACTCGAAAAAATTAACTCGTTGTGTGACAGCGAAAACTAAATGCGTATGATTATAAAAGTAAAGATGCAGTTAGAAAATAGAACGTAACAAACGTGCTAGTTTAGCTGCTCCAAAACAAAGAAAATTTGGCACTGACATAAAGCATAAGCGTGAGGAGTGAGCGATGGCTCGACAGTAGGGACAAAAGTGATACCCGGTTGACTGAATGCACACCGTAGTTTTGTATTTATTCTCAAATCCAGCCGACACGCTAATGTTCATGTAAATCGGCGATAGTGACGAAAAAATTGCTCCCTTCGACGAAAATATTCGTCAGAATATATTTATTAACTGAATTATTTACGTCGAGCTCTGTAGAACACACGTTCAAAGGATGATCTCTTCGAAACCAGATTTTCTTCCCAGTCGAAGAATATTTTCCCCATGGGAATCTCAGAGAGCGTTTAAGAAGTCTCCCCTGCGGGGAGACAATAATCACTCATCTGCTGCAATATAGGTGGATCTCTCCTCATTCGGGCTCTGATGAATCCAACAAGAACAGGATGGCGGTATGGATATACATTGTCACCAATCATCAAAATCTGTCCCCGAGGATACCATCAACTCAGTAGCCTTCTGGATTGTGATTGGGTACTTTTGTTCTTGTCATGTATCTATTCCGGGGTTAGTTTCGGATTTCTAAATTATTTTCATAGGTTGTTGGGCAGTTGTATACTAATTCCATCCGGTGTACAGTAGAAACAACTACATTTAACACACTGTCTGCTCCTGATGACGCCAATGTGTCTTTGGATAAACTATTTGGTCGGGCTTTGTTTCTATTGCAAAATGTTGTATTTTACGTTTGTTGTCATCATCAAAATCTGATTGTATTGGTGGAAATAGATTGATACTTACATTCATACCACTGAGTCGGTGTCACTGCTGGCGGACGTTAAATCTGTCCCCGAGGATACCATCAACTCAGTAGCCTTCTGGCTTGTGATTGGGTACTTTTCTACTTGTCATGTATCTATTCCGGGGTTAGTTTCGGATTTCTAAATTATTTTCATAGGTTGTTGGGCAGTTGTATACTAATTCCATCAGGTGTACAGTAGAAACAACTACATTTAATACACTCTCTGCTCCTGGTGACGCCAGTGTGTCTTTGGATAAACTATTTGGTCGGGCTTTGTTTCTGTTGCAAAATGTTGTATTTCACGTTTGTTGTCATCATCAAAATCTGATTGTATTGGTGGTAATAGATTGATACTTACATGCTTCCTATGGAAATGGTAGAACTTGGTATGGGCCAATATTTGGCAATTACGGAAAAGTTTATATAGCATTAATTTGATTATGCGTACACTGATATTTCCGGTGTCCACTATAATATTCTCGTTTTGGCTCGTCGTTAGGTATATAAATCATGTGGGATGATGCGTTGATGGCACTTACAACACACTGGAGATCTGGCCAGTCACAAATCATCTCTCCATTCCTCGATTGAAGGCCATGTGGTTCGAGAAAGGTAGTGGTGCCACAGATTAGACCACACATGACTGAAAATCGTAGTCAACATGCTCACTCCGAAAGCAAGACAAGAGTGTACTTGTATAACTTAGATTTCCGAGATGGAAGTACTGCAATATCTGCAAAATCGTGTTGAACATTTTTGAAAGGTATCTGGAGTTGTCCGGTGATTTGAAAAGAAATAATTTGAATACTGAACGAAATTATCATATACATCAAAAGAATTTACGAACATATTTTGTTGTAGCGGTGGCAGGTGTGCTGACGTATGGGCGATGTACATTATCATTGTCACTACTGCAATCATCACGCGACTCTTCTGGCAGGTATCCTTGTGGGTCAGGGTCTTAACGACACAAAGTATCGCAATGATTGTCAAGCGTCTCGTTTTGATCTTTGTCAAGAGGTTTTTCGACAATCGGTGAACCAAAAAGTGATGACGCCCAAAAGCACCTCAAATCGCCAGATGAGTCTTTGAGCGAGAAACCACGTGTCTCTGCAGTTGAAGTTCTGTCTGTGGCCACATCTGATATTAATATGTGACATAGAAAGTTCCTGAAATATCGAGAGAGGTACGTAGCAGTTGAAATGATACTTGTATAGATTGTACTGCTTACACGCTTCACAAGAATTTTCCTCTTTTTTCGAATATACTTCGCAGCCGCCATTCTGATATGCAGTACCACGGAGTTTGTTTTCGATCTGTAAATTAGTTTCATAGGTTGTTGGGCAGTTGTGTGCTAGTTCCATCAGGTGTACAGAATAAACAACTACATTTCACACACTGTCTGCCCCTGAGGACGCCAGTGTGTCTTTGGATAAACTAATTGGTCGATTTGTTTTTCTATTGCAAAATGCTATATTTTACGTTTGCTAATGACATCATCAAAATCTAGTTGTATTGGTGGTAACAGATTGTTACTTACTTAACTTAACAGATTGCCTACCCAGATGTGAGTGTGGTATTAAATTTTCTGCATTACTTGTACAGGTAACAGCAATTCATATAATGTACACCAATTACATATGATCCTGTCAATCACAAAGACGCCCTAAAACAACATGAAATTAAAGCCATATGTAATGATTATACTTATTTCTAGTGTCACAGATGCGGACCCCGGAGAGGTGATGGTAGGAGGCAAGCCGAAGGAACGAGATAGTTTGTGCAAGTCCAACGAAAAACTGCTCAACAGTTATGTAGTGCTGAAAGTGCACAAACTGTTCGAATAGGATACAGTATCTGATTGATTATTGTGACAGTAAAAGTTCATGTATATCTTAATGGCCTACATGTAATATTTTTGAATGACCATCTAGTGATAATATGTCTCATTCAATTTTCATTTCTCCGATTGATTGGTCAAATCATGAAAATACCTATAACTGGAATGTCGGCTACTTAGAAAGCCACAATGACCATAATGTATATACCATAATGTGTCATTTATGCAATTATATGACTAGGGTCAAGTGTTTTATTAAAACTCTTTCTGTTTATTATATCCGTTCATTACAGCCGGAAGCTTCAGCACACATTTAACAAATGGTGCATGAAGACAAGTGTTTACATTATACCCTTATATAGGTCTTGCACGATACATGGTTTGCTAGATGCTGCGTCGATGAGTTACACATTTGTTGATTCTGGTGCTTTGTACTTAACAAAGTACAACGCAAGGCCAGAGAAAAGAGTACACGCTCGAGTTTGTTCGAATACATACACAAACTGCTAATTGATGCTCACTCAAACGACTTATAGTGCAGTTTTGTGTTTCATTAAATCCATGAAGACCGATTGTAGTGGTTCACTGCAACTCGGTGGACGGCAGCCTGTAACGCCAACGAATATTCTCAAAACAGATCAATGTGTAACGTATTACCTGTCTGCTAATCATTCCATACGAATCACTGCGATTCATTGCTATTTGTTCACACGAGAGTGACCCCGGACATCCAATACCGACCCATAGTTCCATATAAAGAGAGGATGATCCGATGTTCAATTAAAAAAAGTTGTTTTCGAATACACGATGTCATATTGATGATTGTTTGAAAGTCTACGAATAATCACATAAATTTTAAACTAAATAAATTGACATCATGAGATACAACCCCCATTTCCGGAACCTACATACATTTAGGCCTTTCACATGGTGGGCCTCAGCTGGTAGTAGGAATGATTAATGAGTTGAACCTACGTCACATCGATGATGGTGACCAAAACACCTTACATCCATCTCATTTGGACAGACAGAGCAAAAGCTATTGCTGGTTAATAGTAGTTATATATTGGGAACTACGTCAGGTCATTAATATCGGGTGTGCGTTTCAGTGAATCAACATGGAAACATTCGAATCTTGATTCAGTAAACAATATGGACTCACCTGGAAGTTTTCAAATGGGTAAACATTACTTACCATACTACAGAATGCAATAAAATGTAACATTGAACCGAGTTTTGGCCTATCAGGCGCCTTTGATCGTTTCAATTTTTCAATTCTTTTATCAAACGTGTTTTTCGTTTAGGTTTCAAGCAGACACCAAAAGTGTTAAACTGGTTGACGTACACAAGAGTTGTCATACCGGTGTCATACCGCCTTATCGAAATTAATTCAGTTGTGTCATGATTAGCGTACATTATGATGGTGTCTGAAATAATATGCCATTGCATGAAGAATATGTCTGAACGTTGTGATTCGTATGTATGTCTTTAGTGGTTTGGTAGCTGTGTCATGTGACATTCAAAGTTCGATGACTCAGATTCCACTATATGTTTAAATCAGCTTGTTAAACAATATATCCATTAGATATACTACAATCATTCATAAACATAAAACGATCTGACCACCGACTCAACTAAACTAATAAATATTATTACACAATACACAGAAATTGTTCAGCAGACGCTTACATATTGTACCTTCTTTCAATGGTTGTGCGGATGTAAGAGCACTTATTGAGGCTTTAGAATATAGATGAACCACGTATGCTTGTTCTTTTAGGATTTTCAGGTTTTCCATATATTTCGATCCGCTCGTATCGACAAAGCAAAGATCGTGTAACTGTTTGTAAGGGAACATGTAGAATGCATTGCTGCCAATAACACGCATGTCGAAAATTTGATGTTCGTTTTGCTCCCACACTCTAGAGAGTAAAACAGGTCCGGCCTCTCCCCAAACTGTGCCCTTGTATTGCTTAGGGAATAGCTCTAATGCGCTGCGTAGAAACGGGTGTTTCCTTTCGAAATACATAAACGCCCCGTTCAGATTAGCATCGTTCTCCCATCCCAATACATTAGGTTTCAAGGTGTCCAGCGACCTGGTGACAATGATGTCCATGTCCATGTAAATGCCACCGTGAGTGTACAAGAGCAGCATGCGCAATAGGTCAGTCTCGTGGGTGTACCAGTATCGACCTTTTCGTGCTCTCGCTAGCTTCTCTGCAGCGAAGTCTTTCGCCGGGGATTTCAGTAGCATTTCTGTTACGTTGTATCGGCGCACCTCAATACAATAGCCAGTTTCCGTTAGTACATTGAAGTAAGAACGTTCCAGCGTGTTGGTGTGCACAACAACTCTAGCTCTCGGGTGGTGGTGGAAAATCGACTCGATTACCCGCCAGTGATACCATTTGAACTCGCCCGTGATGTTTGTCTTCTCCTTCAGACCGACAGTGATGACGGAGTCGTTTGAAGTTGTAAATATCAAATGAAACAACAAAGAGTCAGTGTCGCAAACGTCACGAGTCAGCGGTAGCAATCCAAACCTACGTGCCGAGTCATAGAACACTTCATGTCGACGAATGGCATTCCAGGACGTTGCACGAAACTTCATCAAGTGCTGAAACCCTGGGTTGGCTGGCACGTGAGTCCAGTTGAAATATCCAGAAAACATTCCATCTATTGCACGTTTATCTTTGGGAATATTGCATACGTGAAAGATCCGAACACTACCAAACATTTGAATTAACGCTTCTTCTTCGCTACTCCTCAAATGTGGGGTAGTGTTCACAAATACCACGGGCACGTCAAGTGAGACACACGCCAAAGCTGCTACAATATGCTGCGTTATGACTAAACGTGCAGCACCATACGTCTCAAGTACAGCTGTCGCTTGTTCAATCGCCCTCCTGTTGTGTATGGCCTTGTTCAGGTGCTTTACTCGTATTCCCTCTGCGCGCATATTTTCAGGCAAAATCTGGAAAATATCTTCAGTGACATCAAGAACATAATCGTATTGCGTGCTCCTGCTTGCGACATATTGCCACGTCAGTAACATGTTGCCAGCTAGGTAAGCAGCGAGTCCGGCTTGTTCCATGATCTCGAGAGTTCCAAAATCTTGACAAGGTACTGGCTGGTACTTGTGGAGATGTTCTGTGAAGATGTTTGTTGTGGAGCCGTTAGCGTGAATTGAAACTATGATTTCTGAATAGTTTGGTGGAGAACACCATGGCGGATCAGCGATGTTCCACGGACCATTGACAACAAAAATGACTGTGTCATGTGTTGGTGACAACATCAATGACTGATTGCCAATGAACGTATCTACGTATGGCATGAACTGCACAACAGGGAATTGTGAGATGACCCGATCAATGTTAATTGTTGCATTCGTGAGAAACCAGTTATGTTTGTATTGTGCTTTACTGCGAGGGGGCAGTGATACCTGTCGCACATGTTCTGTATACATGACTGGGCACGAACTCTCTTCCTTGCAAACATTTTGATATGTTTCCAGTTCCATGTTTTTGTATTCGAGATCAATTGGCCACGGACCTGCCAGGAACTGTTCGTTGTACTTCCGAACGAATACTTCCATGCTCGTTCTGATGTATTCGCTGTGTGGTGGAAAACAGGCGGCATCCAGAATCCCCAACGTCTGGTTGTCAAAAAGTGATACCCACGACTGGTTGCAGAGCCATTGTCTGTTCAGAGTGTAGAAGAGTTGAACTGTGGGATGTATATAAATACCTCCATATTTCCAAATGATGGCAAGTTTTGTAGCGGCCTGTAGAAGATCTTCGAACCTTATCGAAGCTGCGATTTTGTTTATAGCATGCTGTGTTACCCAGCTTGCCAATGGGGTTTGATCCATGAGCGCAGGGAGCCTTGTGAAATGTATCTTAACCATGGGAAATTTGAACGTGGAAAACGAATGAATGCACCGTGAGTTTCCACAAAATATATGTAGACTTGAATTTCGTCCGCCACGGACTACATTCATGATGTTCTTTGCAATCATTGGAGGTACATCAGAGTCGTACATCCATGCAGTACACACATGGTCAATTCGGCTGAAATCGCGAGAGGACACCGTCATGTCTGGCCGTATGATATCCCTTCTGGTGACAACACTATTTGTGGCTATGTATACACACATGGAAGTAGCCAATATTGCTATCATTCCATATCTACGTCGCACACATTTCTTGAGAAGTGTATACAGGAGTATACTACACAACAGCAATGCTACTGCCGCTGTACAAGCAACGTACGTCCCAGCCTTATACATGTTGGATTTCATGAAGTTGTACAGGACAGAGCGTACAAATATAATTTTGCAGTAGCTACGAAACAATTTCGACAGACCTAACTGTCCACTTCGAGGCATCCGTTGGCGCGGAATATAATCGTATATCTTTATGCTCCAGTATTTGCTAATACTTATTTTCAAATGATAAGATGTGCGGATGATTTTCCTCTGATAATGTAATTAGATGCTTGGCATCGTTAGTAAGGGAAATGAGCTGTGCGCTTGGAGGGTTCGGAATCAATTACGATTTTCAGCACGACAAATTCCGCACGATAACTGAATGTATCCTTTAAGCGGATTGTTAGGTTACATTCGCTTGCTTTTATCTGGCTACATCGTGTTGGTTTGTATGGTTTTGAATGTCGGAATCGATCCATAAAAACAGAACACATCTTATATGACCAAAAGTAAGACTAAAACCCCCCGAGATGGAATAAAAATATGGTATAGATTGTGAGAAACTCGGGAAATAATTCTTGGAAATTCATATTTATGTACAGAAAGACACTCTCGCCCCAGTTCTCGTACTAAGTAATCTTTACCGCGGTGGCTGGTTTAGCCAAGATGTGGGTTTTTTACACACATGAATCAGAATACTCATGAATCAGACTAAAACTAACATTCACACACCGTGTGCCTCTGGTGACACCAGCATCTTCTAGGATACATTATTTGGTCCGGCTTTGTTTGTATTCCAAAATGCAGGATTTTAATTTAGCTATCGTCATCACCAAAACCTAGTCAATATATCAATATATTGCCACCAATACAACTAAGATAAGATGCGATGAGACAAGATAAGACGTTAAATAAATCTTATCTGATCTTATCTGATCTTATCGTAGTTGTTCTGGTGGCAATATATTGATACTTACATTCAGAACTGACATGTGTGTTCATGAAACTCGACAGAAACATGTGTGAAATTTGGTCAGTAATTCATATATTGCATTTCTTATGAAAAACAACATCACTGGCAAGTGAATTACGACGCTCAACTTAATTAAACTAATTTTGATTATGTGGTTCTCGATATATCATACTAAAAGTTCATATTATTGCAATTTCATTGTTGTATTCACTAAATTATTTGATATTATTCGTTCTAACATCGATATCAGTGTTAGTCTGTTTCATGTTTCATTGCGTGGCTGGTGTTGAAAGAAAGATGTCATTCTGCTTTGACTGCAATTTTGCAGTTTCAATTCTACTCAAAGGTCGCACTTTGTTAATTGGGAGAAAACTTTGACATTAGGAACTCATGACAAACCCCAAGGTCAGGGTCACGGAAAGGTTAAAATTAAAAAAATCTTCAAACAAAATATATACGTCAATATCCATCCGTCCATCTTCAAAATCTTCAAAGATTACGTTCAAATTTTTCTGAAATTTTACACAAAATACCCCCCAAAATGATACAGCATTAAGGATGCTGTAGATTACTGGTCATAAGAATTGCACAAAATACTGATTTTCCAAAACATAAATTGTTACACTCCAATTCTATTGGCAAAACATATTCATGTATGTTACCGAACACACATTGTTCGTAGCTTACCGGTAGGTCATAAGAATTGCACAGAATACTGATTTTCCAAAATATAAATTGTTATATACTCCAACTCTATTGTCTTCAACTCCATTGTCAAAACATTCATAACTGTTACCGAACACACATTTTTCGTATGGATTATACTACGAAATCAAGTTACACCTTAAAAGGGTTTTTGTTTCGTTAATGATATATATTCAAAGAGGGGAATATTTTTTGTTTGCTGGAAATCACTCACTTGATTTGGGACAAACAATTTTTTTTTCGCCGAACGGTCAAAAAATCAAAATTACTCAAAACGAATAGTGACTTGATTTGGGACAAGTCAAATGGGCATTTTATCAAAGGCTGTCCGATGAGTTTTGAGATTTTTGTTTCAAAACATGCTAATTGGGGTCCTTGACATTGTGTATTAAGATGGAATACCTTGCATTGCACGGAAGGCCCGAAATCTGGATTCAAAAGGCCCAAAATTCAGTTTTTGGCTGTTATCTGTTATGAAAAATGTCTGATCAATTTTGAGGTTTTTGTTTCAAAACCTACCAATTGGGGTCCTTGACATTGGGTATAAAATGGAGTTCCTTGATTCGTCGTCCATCGTCGTCGTCAATCTACATTTCAATCTGTGAAGTTTACAGTCAAATTTATTTAATATTTTGCACAAAAAATGCCTAGAATATTTTTTAGTTATTTTTTTATTTTCAATTACTCTCAAAATGGCGCCATGTTTGAGGAAAAAGGCCAATTTGGGACTTTGACGGTCGTTTTCTCGAATTCTGTTCAGTAACTTTTTTTTCGTCTAATTGATGCATATGACTCTTCGTATATACTGTGATGTGTGCAAGTTTACTCGACCTGAAAATGGCCCAAATGGTTCTTCCCATATTACATTCTCCTATGCTTATTATTATTACTCCTAATATCTCACCTTATATTGAGATTATATATTAGGAATCAATTGTGGACTTATAGGAAATGATTATGCTGAATATTTTCGTACCTCGAATTTTACCGTATTTTCAAGGTCAGAGAAAAAATAGCTAATCTCTCGCTTATTATCAACTTTACAGCTTACAAATAAATTGTGGACATATAAGAAATGATATATGCTGAATATTCCCATGACCTTGAACGTGGCCTCTGACCTCAGTTTCAAGATCAGAGCACGAAATGGCTAATATCTCGCTTATTATCGACTTAACAGATCAGGAATCGATTGTGCACATAGAGGAAGTGATATATGCTGAACATTGTCATGACCCTGTACTTGACTTTTGGTGTAATTTCCAGCTTTACAGCTTAGGAATCATTTGTGAGCAAATAGGAAATGATAGATGTTGAATATTGTCATTACCTAGAGTTTGACTTTGACCTCATTTTATAGGTCATACGACAGAATGGCTAACATCTTGTTTATTATGGGCTTTACAACTTGAGAATCAATTGTGGACATACAGGAACTGATGCACACCGGATACTCTGGTGATCTTTAATTTGACATTTGACTTCATTCATCACAGGACAAAGTTGCTAATATATCTCTTATTATTGAATTTGCAGCTTAGTAATTAATTGTGGACGCATAGGAAATGATATATGCTGAATGTTCTCGTGACCTTGAATATGCTCAATAACCTTCTTTTCAAGGTCGTGGGACAAAATGGCTAATATCTAAATATACAACATATATTGTCTGGTAACCTTTCATAACCTCTGGGCTATTCCTTTATTTTTGGCGTGTTGTTGAAAATACATTTTCTTGTTCCAAATCATGTCACAATCGATTTTAGTTCATTTCCGTTTTGGCCCATTTCCAGGGAAAAAGGTCATGACAATGCCAGGAATCATATAAATAAATTGATTTGACCTTTAATTTGACCTTTGACTTCATTCATCACAGGACAAAGTTGCTAATAACTCTCTTGCATGATGACGTCATAACACGGGGGAAGCCCTTACGCGCATTGCACCATGGGATAGATTGCAGTACGGGCGCCATCGAGGAATGTTTTTAGTTAAATTGTGAATAAATTTCGCCTCACAGGTACGTACTTGGATTTTGCCACAAACGCTTATAACTAGAAACGACAAAACATAATAAACATTCTTAATATAAGCATGAATACTCCCGATTTCTTACTGGAACTATGAATTGTTTGATTCATGTGGGCGATAATGAGAGAACTTACAGACGTACCCAGACCTACTAGATCATGGTGCAGTGAGAGTAGACAAAACGTTCATGGAATTTGAATATCCCTTTCGCGCATGTTAGCAGATGGTGGCGAACTGTTGCAGTAGCTGCATAGATCTAGAAATATTGAAGTCTCAATATGTAGGTTTTTATATTTTTTTTGTCACTGAAAACGACATTGAAAATTTTATAGATGTCTGAATACATCGACCGATGTTATCAGGATTATGGTTTTCTGTGTTTTGGCAGTATTTACACATGTGTTTCAGTCATAGCTGCATTGAGACAGCATTATTTGATTACCAGAGCAGTATGAGGATCTTAACCCTGCTCCACGGCTGAACCTGCATTTTCGATCGATGTCTTAACAGTATTCCCTGCCTTTGGGAGAATGGAATACGCTTGCCAGAGTTATGAGGATCTACTAATTTTATAGCATAAATATGGCGACTACAAGTACATGAGTAAGCGGTCACGATCTCAGAAACGATTGTGATCGGTCACAGAAAGCAACCTGTTTTCACGCTTGTCGATTCTCAACCGAAGTTCCAATGATCTTACGTTTTCCAGAAAAAAAAAACGCCCCCAAAATCTTGCCTGAAACAAATCTCAGTCACAGCAATATTCAGATAATACTTTCAACAAGTAACTGGTCACGGTACGGTTACATGCAATTGAGTAACCGGTCACGAATTTTGTACTTGTGTTAGCCCTAATAAATGAACATAATCTGATATACATCTATATGCCGGGCCATTTTTTTTTTTCATCTCCAGTGATGACCGATATACTGCTCCGCTTTCGTGAGGAAGATGTCAAAGGTGCCACTTTGCCCATGGACATACCGGAAGACAACTTGCCGGAAGATCTACAGAGGTGGCTGCACACACGTGGCCTCAGTGCACCCAAATCAGAATCTAAAGCGAGTCTTGTGAGACGGTACGTCTGGTCACAGGTGTATTTGAAAGTTCATTGTTGAATGTAAAAATGATACTCATTTATCAAGTATTTCTTGTCCAAATATAAGGCTATGTCACAACATCTGTTAACATTGATTGTATAATTATTTGTACCACAGATTTCTGAAAATGCTGGTTATAATCTAGATTTCTGGCCTATTTTCTATAGTTTAAGGACACCAATATCCAATTCATGTAAAAAGTTTTCAGGGTAAAATGAAGTCACTGCATGAAATTGTCTGTTGCATTATTTACTATGTTTACTAGTAAGTATTTGTTTTGTTTTGCGTTGTTTGTTATCGTTTGTTCTAATATTTTATTCTATTCAGTATTTGGGCTCTGACAATGGTCAAAGTCAGGAGCAAACACCTCTGGCCTGGTTGCCTGTCCCCATTCCGCAAAACCATCCTGTTCAAAGCTGTGATGAACTTGAAGAAGGTACATGTATATCAGGTGACCAGGACAACCATCTGTCATTGTTCAAGTTGTGTTCATGCACAGTTTTTTTGTTACATACATATAGCATTGTATAGCATTCACTTTGTATAATGCATTATACCATATTGGTCCTAATATTAGTACAGCGTGAAAAAGCAAGACCCTCTGCAGTAGCGCGCACAAAAATGAGTTTGAATTTGAGGTCAAATTTAAGAAAATCCATCAGATTCAAATAACATAATATGTAGATTGGAAGACTCTGAGAGTTTATCAGTAACCCTGCAAAATACAGGCTTACAAATATTGAACATTTTTGGAGAGGGGGGGGGGGGGGCATGCTACTATTAGGGCATGTAGGGCAAGTTCCACTATTAGGACCAATATGGTAAAATTATTTTGATGATATAATAACAATTTGTGTTGTATGATCTATTTCAGAGTGAAAGAAATTATATCCAGTGGGTTCGCCAAGTATGTCGTTGACCCGGATAAGACTCTGAGTTATGACATTGTTCAGAACTATGTAAATGACCATGTTCCCAAAGTAGGCAATCCAGTTGTCTCAAACTGGAAGGATACATTGGTTGATATTCCTCAGAAGTTCAATTATACTCACATGTATGAATATCTCATGAAAAGAACTGTAAAGGTGCTGGCCAAGGATGGAAAAGTTGTGGATACGTGTGATTTGCCTGTGGCTGATAAACCACTTGTGAAAGGATATAACTTCTACGGATCTGGACATATTACAGAAATCAAAGTGAATGTCACAGCTGGATACTGTCATGTTTGGTGCCATGTCATGGCTAGTATGAAGGACCAGACATACTTGTCACAAATATGCCTGGAAGCAACATCTGGTATTATTCTGACTTCCCAGTGTAATTGCGTGGCAGGGAAAGGTGGTAAATGTAATCACATTGCTGCAGTGTTGTTTGCCTTAGTGGAGTATCGGGCTTCCCAGAGCACAGACAGCTGTACAGGAAATCCGCAGAAGTGGCATCTTCCATCTAGGAAAAGCAAGAAACTAACGAGACCTCAGAGGACTGGTATGTATTGATATTCTAACAAAGACAACACATTTATTCATAAACACACTAAATGTGAACTCTCGGATGCCTGGCTGCCTTTGCTATGTTCAGTCATTATTACTAGTACCTTATGTCCATATCAGCCTTCATGACAAGGAATGTGAGATAAGGGGCATAATAAGGAGACACAATGTTGTCACTTGACTGAACCACTAGTTCATCTAATCATTAATTTCAATCTCTAATTATATGTTCTTCATTTGAAGGGGAACGAGAAGTCAAGCGTCACACCTTTGGTCGTGAGGGACAGACCAGAAAGCTCCCCCTTGATGGCTACAATTCCTACATGCCAATAGCTGACCCTGTTGTAGACAGAGAAGCACTCAAATCTGGCCTGGATCAAGTTTGGCACAACATGTGTCTTCACCAGATGTTGGAGACTACATCAGAATCAGAAAGCGACAACGAGGCAGATGGACAGAATAATATCAACAAGACACCTGAGGAAATTATTTCTTCAGAGTTGAATGTATGTTTCAGGTTTCATGTATCTCATATCTATCTGAGAACGTAGCATTAGAGTACCTATGTATTTAGTGGGATCAAAATATAGACACTGATATATATACTGTAAAACTACTAATTTTGGCGGACGATTTATTTGGCGGATTTGGCAAAACCGCCAAATTAAATCGTCCGCCAAATTAACTAAATATATGTTAAGATATGTGGTTTTGAAACCGCCAAATTAAATTTCCGCGAAATAACGTGTGGCTCACAACCGCCGAATTTAATAGCCGCCAAAATTAGCCTTTTTACAGTATATACAGTAACTGTACATGCTAATAGCCATTCTGAACATGCTTGAAGGTCAATACTGACATAAAATGTACAGGACACAGATCATATTCATTCATTCAGGATATTGTTTGTTTATTTTTTAGGTACCAGATGAGGTGACTGACATAGAGCAAAGAACTATTGGCCAGAACGTGAACATCGAGTGGTGGAGAGCCAAGAAAGGGCGAATCACAGCAAGCATTTGTAAGGACTGCACCGGAAATGGACGACCAGAACTGCAAGTGAAAAAGATCATTTCTGTTGGAGACCCAAAACAGAAGCCGAGATCCGACCACATGAAGTATGGGATTGACAATGAAGATGTAGCAAGTGATATGTTTGTGAAACAGTTAGCAATATCCAATGTGCCAGTGAGTATTAGGAAATGTGGCCTTTATGTTAGCTCCACACATGGTGAGTTGGCGGCCTCACCTGATCGGGTTGGTAAAATTGCTGGTGTGAATGTTGTTGTAGAGATCAAATGTTTGTCAGCGTCTCGATCTCTCACTCCTAAGGAAGCAATTAATCAGAAACAGAAAGATTCTAACTTTGCTTTTCGGTGGAAGGATGACGCATGTGTACTAAAAGAACGCCATAAGTATTTCTACCAGGTACAAATGCAGATGGCAATAACTGGTTTTCACACTGCTTATCTCGTCGTTTTCACAAACAAAAATGTTCCTGTAACATGGTCAAAGGTGATGTTTGATAGTGATTTTTGGGCTGAGAAAGAGGAAATGCTGCTGAACTTCCATGCACAATATGTGGTGCCTGCACTTGTATCACAAAGGTTCAAGTAAAGCTTGAATTCTGTGGGTCATGATGCTGGTGATGATCTCAAAGTAAATATGCTGTACACTATCATGTTTTTTTTAATTGAACCATTCAACTGATTATTCAAGGTAACAACATTGTATAATTAAATGCAGGATTCAAGTAGCAGATCTTCGAGTTGCTAATTCTACTTACTTTATCTATTTATTAATGTATAGCACTTGTATAGATCATGTGTTATTTAAAAACTGTTCAAGGTATGGATAGCTTGGTAACTGCGTAAATGTCACACTTGTGAATATTCTGCTGATATTATTGACCTGTTGTGACAAACTTCAGGATCTGTTAACTGCATTGTAATTATATTTATTATTGGATTATCTATTCATGAATTTATATACAAACCTTGTTGCTAATACTTTGTGTGTTGCATACGAACTGTTTACTAGTAAGTTATTGATGGTTCTGTAGTTGTGTGAATGTATCAGGTGGGAATGTTCGTTGTGCTAATACAATTGAGTCGTTATGACAAACTTTCATGGAGCAAAATGATGATCATGTGAAGGGAATACCATGCAATATATGTATATCGTCATCTCTAATAAAAGTAACTCATGTTTTCAATAATTTTGTGTAATTTATTCCAATGAACATGATGAAGCTTAAATAAATATGTGGAAAAAATTACTTTACACAAACCAATTATATGTATGCTTGGCAGTAAAGATTAGAACATTATTGAGCATTTTTACTATAACAGTATGCTCAGTATTTCTACATGTAACTTTGGCAGTTCTATTGGCCACTCGACAAAATTGGCCCAGGTGTGATGACAATGACATACATGTAAAAATTGAAAATTCTGAACAAATAAATACATTTATATGCAGAAGAACAAGCAATATTGAGTGCCCAAACACTAGCAATACACAGGATGTCATAACAATGATGGCTTCTCCTGAACTGTTCATAAAAGAGGAGGCCAGAATACCACTAGATGAGCACAAACTTTCCAAATGGAATTTAGAGCTTTCCACTCAGTAAGAGGTAGTTTCTTTGTCAGTATTTTCCACTGCTTGATTCGCCCAATGCACCTGGAAAATATATAATACATTCCAAATTATAATTATTGCATAGTATATCTATAATTTGATATTAATGCATTCCAGACGACTGAAGGATGTTATACAATGGCTTGAATGATGGCATATTCATAAGATGGAATACTGAGTAATGTAAATAGATATTTGATATTTTCTGATAACTATATAGAGATATTGATATTTTCTGATAACTATACGCATGGCATACAAGTGAATAAATACTTCATATGTATGTCTTACCTTTCAACGTGAATACGCACTCTTGCAATTGACACCGACTGCACCAGAGCTGGGAGATCTAGCTGTTTCTTGTCAAGAAGAAAGGCTGGTGTTACAAGTCTCACTCCGTGTCTTGCCAGAGCATCTCTGTTTGTCCAGCCCCTATCAGCCATGATGACACTGCCTTTGTCCAACTTCTCGAGCAGGCCACTTTTCATTGTGATCTCGTTATCACTGATACTTCCCTCCATGAGGTCCGAAATGAATGTTGGGATGCCAGATGGAGAGATTCCCACTAGAGCTTTCACTGTGTTGCGAGATTTATAACTCGAATATGTAGCTGCTTGCATTTCAAGGTCTGATGGTCGCTCACACTCCATTTCGGTGCAGTCGATGATTATTGTGACATCGTCATACAGACCCTTGAAAACAAGTGGTAGGGTTTTCTTGACTTTTCTCCTGGTCAACCAAGTTGGCAGTTTCGTGAGAATGCACTCCAAGAACTTCACCCATGTCAGGAATATACGAGACACATTAGATTCAGATATTCCAAAGCGTTCAGCGATATCTTTGTTAGCAGATCCTTGTTTCAGTTTTAATAAGACCATGAAGAGTTCATCCAGGGGATCGAGAGACCGTCTCTGTCCACACTTGTCTCTGTCTTCTGTGGTATTCTTCGAGCCCCAATAGCGTAGATTTGTTAGATTTGGCTCCACAAGATACTTTATGAAGTACTGAAGGGCACTGTATGAATAGAATCCTGTCCAAAACTGTATATCGTCATCAGAACCGGCAAACTTGGAGAGCGAAAATCGCTGAGAGCTGTGGATTGCCAGCTTTGTGTCATACAACTCTGTCATGTTCTGCAGGAGTAGGATGACAGTTCTTAGCAGATTCACGTAAACTGATCTATCGGTCGTCTCATCCTTATTCTCCAGCTCGGCTTGAATAGCACTGAGCAAAGACTGAAGCTGAGTCTGAACTGGAAGATGCGTCTTAGGGTAGTAACACACCTGAAAAATTACACAAACAAATTTACTTTACTGATATAGGAATGATCTCGCGATTACTTTAGTATATTGATATATTACCAGTACATCCATGGCTGAGAAAGCTTATAGGTAGGATTTTGTATCCCATATAATATACACTACAGATCAATGGCAGACATGGAGCAAAGACAGAATTACATGTTTTACCTCAAAGTTCTCAAGCCTGGAGATGAATGTATTCTGGGTTTTGTCAGCAATGTCATCTTGTACTCTAGCACCGGAACAAAAGCAGTTACAGATTAGCTATAAACAAATTCAACAAATGTTGTTTATGGTTCAAGGGTTTGCTATACTACATATAAATCGGTAGTCGATTAGTATTACAGTGTTCCCTGTAAGATAAGACACCTCCGAAATAAGACTTCCCTGTCTGTAAAAACTTTTTTGTATTCCCCAAAGATCAATTTAACATGTAAATGAGGCTGTGAAATAAGACTTCCTGTAAGATAAGACCTCATTTTCTCTGCAAAAGGTGAGGTCTTATCTTACAGGGACCACTGTACTAATATTGGAATATAAAAACATATTTCGTACCCAATGCTACTGCAGGATTCCTGTAGTGAAGGGGTAGCCACGGGGTCTCTTGCTGCTGTTTCGCCTACTGATGAATCTCTCTCATCGTCAGAAACCACTTCAATTTCTTGAGCATCAACCTTGATGTTTTCACACAAAAAATAGAAAACAATATTGATTGAGTATCTACTTGAAGTTCAAATTTAACAGAAGTTATTTGGATCATACTCGAACGGCCATACACAATACAGGACATCTCACGAGTATATATGTATATTTATATAGGTATCAATAGTACCTCTATTATTTCAGAGAGGGCCGACTGGGAGGTTTTGGTGGTCCTCCTCCTTGAAGTGTGACTTGATGCGCTGTGTTTGATGGCAGTGACGGACAGTTGTTTTGGGTGTTGGGCATAGGTGTGGTCGACGGCCTTTTGTTGGTTGAACCACGCCTCACACCTCAGGTTATACTGGGTGACTACATCCAACCACCCAGGGGTCCAGGGAAAAATGGTAGGGGTGTTCACGTCATATGTTTTGAGGCCGCCCTCAAAATGCAGGGAGCATACGAAAGGTCGTTTGACAGAATGTAAAGTGTCATTTCTGACTAGACGTTTCCAGATCTGATTTTGTTTCTTGTCTTTCGGAAAACCATAAAAACGGATCAAAATATAACTGCTGCCATTCGCAAAACAATATGGAACACAACAGTTGCTCGGCATACCGCCGACAACTGTGAATATATCGTAGAAAGTATCACTGGCTGGACTCGACTCTTGCCTAGAAACAACAAACAATTTTAGTGAGCGATAATAGAGCGCTTACTGTGATCTATCCCACAAGCCCCTGCGCAACCCCAAAAGGGAATTCCGTGACGTCATCATGCGAGTACGTTATATATCTCTCATTATTGAATTTACAGCTTGGCAATCAATTGTGGACACATAGGAAATGATATATGCTGAATATTCTCGTGACCTTGGAATTGACCAGTTACTTTATTTTCAAGGACGTGGGGCGAAAATGGCTAATATCTCAAATATATAAGATATATTGGCTAGTAACCTTTATTACCATTTGGGCTAGTTTCTATTTTTTTGCGTGTCGTCTTTTTGCCCCATACCATGTCACTATCCATTTTGGTCCATTTACAGAGGAAAAAGAAATTTCAACCTTTGAAAAAAAAATTGTGGAAAATTTTAGACACTCTTGCTTTATAATGGAAGCTGCCACAACTGTACTGCTAGAATGCTCGAATGTAAGTATCAATCTATTACCACCAATACAGTCAGAGTTTGGTGATGCCAATAACAAACGTAAAATACAACATTTGCAACAGAAACAAAGCCCGACCAAATAGTTTATCCAAAGACACACTGGCGTCATCAGGGGCAGAATGTAGTTGTTTCTGTTGTATACCTGATGGACAACAACTGCCCAACAACCTATGCAAATAATTTAGAAATCCGAATTAAACCCCATGGAACAGATACATGACATAAGTACCTAATCACAAGCCAGAAGGCTACAGAAGATATTGACCCTCTCAAATGGGAAGTCATATATGGGGATTTGTGTGGTGACCTTGAATTTTACCTTCGATGATCTTGAATTGTCAAAACAGTCAATATGCTCAAATTTGGACCTTGTCTTCTGTTAAACAATATTTGATCAGTTTTGAATTTTTTTTCAGAACATGCCAATTGGGGGTTATCAAACATCATTCAACAGAGGGCAGCAATGTACTATCAGTCCTTTTTTGGCGCCAAAACCATAAACGGATATCGTCTGTAATCATTAACGACGTACATTTTGGCGGGAAAATTACGTTTATATTGATAACGCCAGCAAAAACAGTCTTATGACGTCATAAGACTGATAAAGCAGTGCTGCCAGCTGGTGATTGCAGATATTTCTGATAACCCCGCGATGCTTGATATTGCAGCAGCAGATAGAACAGCCTTAAAGACCTGATATATAGGACAGAATGGCCCAACATGGTGTGATATACATATATTGGCTTCTGGGACCAAAACGCTTGCACATAGACCTTAGGTTTGTGATAGAAAGTCGTATATAGGACATCTTTTGGTGACCTTGACCTAAGATGATATCGAGTGATAATCGTCGAAGTCACAATCGACGTCAATAATATAAATTGACTGAAGCAAATAGAGTGCTTGTAGAGGAATCTTAGGTTTTACTATGAGCATATACTGTAGGCAGTCGCATCGGGTTGATCTTTTGGTGACCTTGAATTTGGCCTTCAGTGGATTAAATATGCCGAAACAGCAATTTCACTGAAAAAGTGGATGTCTGACATTGTACATTTCTCCGGTAACCTTTCTAGCCCTTGGGCTATTTTGTTTTACAATAGCCAGATCATTTGTATCTCGTGCCATTTTCGATAGGTTGTCATGTGCCAACCATTATCATTACTTTGGTCATTTTCATTGATTCCAAAGTCACGCATAATTTTCAAAACAATTCTGACTTCAGCCCCTCCGATTGCTTTCCGTACCATGACATACGTGCTGCATCAAACTGGACTGGAACCCAAGGACGAACAATTGCGTGGTCAGTTAAACGCTCTCAAGTATGAATATCTAATATCTTTGCACGGTAGTTTCCACTATGGGATCTGACATCTCAAGCATAAGTCACGTGTCTGTACCATCATGCGCATCTCGTTCATACAGTTCTTCATCATCCAACGTATCGAAACATTTCAATGTTGTCATCGATGGTGAATCGGGGCCTTGCGTGTATGTGTCCTTCAAAAGGCCTGGACTGCATTTACGATCCAAACCCAAATGAGGTATATCCTCCTCGCACAGTAGCCAGTGATAACGATAATCTTAGCACGGCTTAGCAGTAATTCCACGGTCACCACATTCCTGGACTCCTTTACGCTCAATTGTGTTAAACACAAGGGTAAGAAACGGATAGCTATTGAAAGTGATGGCCTACCATACCTATTTATTTTATGTGTGATGAACAGTGGTTTCGTGCACAGTGATTGTACATTCTACAGCAACAGTTGGGAGGAGATGCAAGACGACATTCAAGAATGTCATGGCCGGCGCTTTATAGAGCTCTAACGTTTACGTTTGGTGTGCCAGACAAAGACCACCACAAGTTATTGCACAACTACTGGAGGGATGCCTGTAAGCAGGATAATGTCGATGTTACACTGTAAGCAGGATAATGTCGGTGTTACACTGTGAGCAGGATAATGTCAAGACGCCTCTGGAAAATCTCCACATTTTGATGAAGACAGTGCACAGTCATTGCGAGAGAGATTGAGAAATAACAAATTTAATTTTATTTCGTGTTGTCCCAGTGTCCTGTCATTTGTGATTTGTTCTAAATCAAAAGAAGTATCGTGAGTGAGACGATACTTGTGTGATGCCTTGACTAGAGGTCTGGCTCCTAAAATCCAGGATTTCATGGAAGTGAGATTCGGGTGAGTATATACTTCCTTATCCGTGGTACGAAGAGATATATTTGGGGACACCAAATGTGTGATGTAAATAATTGTTGACGAATAAGTATCAGTGACACTATGCCCAAATTTACCTGGTCATCACTCACATCATTCATCTCATCGTGCTCTTGTTCAAACACACGATGTCGGATCGGAAACTTATCGGTGGATTGTGAATACTGTGCACACAATACGCCTTCCACTGAGAACCATGAATTTCACAGAACACGCCCAAATATTATGTATTGAGACATTAGTGGACATGAAAAAGTTCATCACGATAATTTGAGGGAGGTGGGGCAGATGGAATCGGCAACGAATTTGGTTCTATTGCTCCCGTACCGAAAACAATATACGGAGTGCGAACGATCTCAGTACGAAATGTTGTGTGTCAGTGCAGCTCGAAGAATTTCGCTTCCTTCGCCACATTTTAAAACCTGTTCTCCGCGACAAAGAGTGTTTTTGTTTTTCAACACTTTGAAAAATGTCTTCTTTCGACGGTATTTTCCGCTTCCTCTCTGCAGGTTGCATCTTTGCCATCCTTCAGTGTTTGTCTTGTCTGCTCTCTATGATAACATGTGAGCACAGGAGGGAGGAAGGCGCATTTCAAAACACGCGACAAAGTGTTTTTTGACTACCTTAAAAGTGTTTGATCACCACCTTTTTCTCGACGGTATTGTGTGCAGGTCTGTTCTCATTCCAGAAATGTTGTAGTTTTGGTTTGTTATTCTCACCATCAAAACTGATTGAATTGGTGGCGATAGGTTGATGAGGATGTACTCATGTAAGTATCAACCTATCGCCACGAATTTAGCCAGTTTTGATGATAACAGCATAACCTAAACTACAACATTTTTGGAATAAGACCTGGAAATTTGTAAACAAAAGAACGGCTCGAGAACAAAACAAAAGAACGGCTGGAGAACAGATTCCTTAAAGATAATGATGATAGGCCTGATGATGACAGCATAGCAGCATAGATAAAGATAGGCCTGATGATGACAGCATAGCCTAAACTACAACATTTTTTTTTGGAATAAGAGCTGGACATTTGTAAACAAATTAACGACTAGAGAACAGATTCCGTTTAGATAATATCCCGATTTCTCATCTCTGGGTAAACCCAGGTAGGTTATGTCCAAAACCCAGGGCTAACACAGGGATAAACCTGACCCGTGGGCGTGGGATAGGTTTGTTTCCATGTCAAGACTAGTTCTAGGTTACCTAACCTAAGGCTAACCCGCGGTTAACCTGTGGTTTTGTTTTTTGTTTGGCGAGGCAACCTATTGCAGTCCTAAGATGGGCTCCGAATAAAACTGGAAACATGATGCACTGAAATCAAAATTAAACAAATCAACTCAGTCTTGCACACACAAACAACACATTTCGGTATGGCTGGGCGTACATCAAGTTTGGGTCCTGAACAGCTCAATATTCTGATCTAATCGTAACACTCGGGACCGAGACTTTCATACATATCGTCTGTTAGCTCAAGCAGTGGCGCCGGATAAGTCTATGTCACCATACGGTGTCATCAGAGATAGACGATTTTTGAATGATCAACTGCGATCGCATTAACAGATTAATGACAAGCAATTACATTGCTTGAGGAGCCAAAACATTTTTGTTCGTACAAGCGCAATGACCAGGAGCCAGAAGGATTGAGGCCTGTTTCCGTCAACTAGCCTTCACTATTTATGTTCACACTGTCCCACTTGTGGGGGCAGAATCATTGCGGAAATTTTATAAACATTTCCTGTTGTAAGAAAGTTATTTCCGCTGCACAAGCATAATTATGATATTTTCGCGTTACGCACCTTATCACTGCGGTACAAATATCAATCACTTAGGAGAAATATGGTATTGTGAATGTAATTATTAAAAGTGGAGGTATTGCCTAGGCACAAACCATACTTCGTTTTTAAAATTTCAGGTTCGATCCTATGTCGTGATATTTAACTACATGACTTTTACACGTGGCGGTCTAATATAGACCTATCATCTTGATCGAGTTCGAAACACCTTTGCCAGTCTAGAGTTGTCAGATACGGTGTGCAACGATTCGATACAGTGACCGGGCGGCAGGAGATGGATAGCATGGAACGGATCAATCAAACAGTTAATCAATCCTCCCCCAGGCTCATCTTTTGAGTGGTATGTCAGTCTGGTACAAATACACGATTGACATCCTGTCATTTTGGAAATCGGCTAGAAAAGATGGAGTAGTTGTACGTAGTACGCCATAATATGTTGACATTAATCACTAAATGAATAAGTGGAAGGTCATACGTAAAACCAAACTGTTGTGATGTGGAATACCTCAGTAGCTTTGTCCGTAATACACAAAAGTATATACTTGTACTTTATTTAGTTCATGTCGGAGATCGTATCTTTTGAACAGAAAATATGAATTAACAGCATTTATTTACGCTCATATAATATGTGATGATTGTAAAGGCTTCTCACAGCTTGTTGATTGTCACTAGTTTGATCTTCTCCACGTTTATTGTGCCCTTTTTTCACTAAATCCTAATCCAGTTAAATCGACAGCCAGGGGACAAGGAATTAAAATAAACCAACAAGAAAAAAATAGCCCAACGGCTTAGAAAGGTTACCGGATAAATATATAATGTTGAGCCACAACATTTTTTAAAACCAAAATTGCCGTTTTGACCTTTCGAGTTCATTGAGGTTAACATTCAAGGTCACCACTGAAATCGCTAAATATGACGCTAAATCTTGAAGTATTCTGAGAAGTTCACTACATGCAGCAAAAGATATGATGATAGCCGAAAAATACCTCTCTCTTGAATTAATTTTTTATATATCGTGCAAAACCTAAAATACTTTGACTGTAATGTTTTAGGATAACAATATTTTTACAATACCACGGAACTAATACCACGATGATAGGTAATTGGAGTCGTAAGAAAAACAAAATCATGGTACAAATTATTGCTGTGTGACTTGGCATCCCAATGATAAATCTGGGTCCAAGACGAAAACTCGGAATACTTGGCAAATCCGGGTATTGGTCATGTTGATGTCCATAAAAAATGAAATTCTTGTTGCCATTCCGGACTAGAAAACATATTTGGGTGAATTCTAGTCACATATGTCATTCACATGCCACACAAGATCAACATTGGGATATATTGCCAATTTTCGAGACGAAAATCTAAAAGGTTAATCATTTCAAGTAACATCGGGATACTTCCTAGGCTCGCTGTATTATAGACGAAAATGCGTGTACAATTTCCAAGTTTCCGACAGAGCAATCGTTCAAGTGATTTTGCTATTCAATTATATGTTTTGCAACTATTGTCCCGGTATAGTGTTTACTTTGACGCACCTTTTGTAGAAAAAATAACAGGACCTTTTCAAAGTGAATGGTTATTTCTGTTTTCATATGGCTGTATTATGGATGAGGACTTACGAATGCACGATGCATGTAACCGAGACGCTGGAGAGTAATTAATGAGGATATTGGCCATGCCGCTCTCCATTGAGGAGAAACTTTGCTATCGATGGAAGCCCTTCAACCTAGCGAACTAATGAACAATTTGTAATTCAAATCACATTGTAGTTAATAACACGTATGCTAGAGAAATTATAATTTAATGGATATTTACGAGAGCCGGTGTTTTGCGACAATAGCGTCACTACCCAGGTTTGTTTACATCAAATGCGTCGATGAGTCCCTTGATTATGCTTAAGAATAGCTGCCTTCTTTCGGGACCGCACCGGCAGTGCCTATCAATTACCATACACTCTCGGTTCCTGATGGGAAAAGACATGAATATCAATAAGGCACGCGTCGTCGGTTGTTGCACAATGCTGCCTTCTGCGATGGGGAGTTACGCTTCAATGGGATAGAGCAGGACACATTGGCAGCAAGACTGATGTCAGACGGTCGGCGTCGTTATAGACAAGCTCATTATTACGTGAACTTGCTCAACGAGATTGGAATTCGACACAATTGGAACAAAGTCGTATGATGCGACTGTTGGGTTCTAGCGTTTTGACAATGCACCAGTGTGTATGGACCATACTCCTACTTAATCATGGTGAGTAGCCACATTCAATGTTGCACGATCACGTTTTAAAATACATTCAGATTGCCCAAATGTAAATAGAATAATACTACAATGTGAGGGACATCATGGAAAATATATTGTGGTAAAACATCCGTGAATTATACCTTAGAAAAAATAAACATACTTGATTTTCGATATATTTCGTTAGCTCAGGATTGAAGCTGAAATTGACCATACATGACTGTTCACCGATCTATGAATCATACTATTTAAACTATTGATAGGGAAACTATACATTATCATAAAAAAAATTTATAATCAGTTTAAAAAGTTCGCCTGGAATAATAATAATACAGTTATGCTGATTTTCCGTCTGACGTTATTAACTGATATTTCATGATTTTTGTTTTCCAAATGTTTTATCATATGGCATAGGAGGTAGGTTCTGTGATAAATCACAAGTCAAGTATGCGTGAGAATGTCCCATAAATCCCTCAACCTGGGGCTAAAGTGGAGTCTGACAGTTGAACAATAAAACGTGGACGAGATGTCATTTCTCACTAAATTAACCTGGATAAGCCATCTTGATTTAGATGAACCGTAATAATTGTTATTCCCCGGGATATTGTTTGTCTGAAAATGATACTCGTGAAAATTAAAATGTTCCATGTACCGGTAATCATACTGCACATGGTCTGGCTCTGTTGATTGTTCCTGGCACGGCATACTATTGTCCGGTGTACCGTTGATGTGTGACGTACAATATTTCAAAGTAGACGCAACTTCAGTAGCTTACAGAGACATGATCGGTGTAACTATTTCTAACACTGCCAATCGTGAACTGAGTGTATGTTCTCCATATCAATGATTAGACATATTATCAAGACTGTTAGTTGAGATACCCACGTTTTCCTGATCAAGATAAGAAGCACATTTGATTTGAACACCCAAGAACGAATTAACTATTACCAGTTCGATCATTAGATGGTAAAGTGATGTTATACCGAACTAATCCTCATGGAACAGACTTGATATGCGCTTAAGAATATTGGTTCCAATGCCCAAGGAAACAATACGTGGTACCTGAGTCAGGTCGTAGTAGATTGATATTTCGTATTGCATTGATACTTGATGTCTTGAACTCGTACTCAACGTACCCACAATCCGATGAGGTACTGCGGAGTTTAATCAAAATTACAATTAACCATGGTTATAACAGTAAACCGTGGATATAGCATTTCCGAGAATTGTTATTCTGCTCAAGCTAATCTAGATTGATTAGTTATATACAATATATTTTCTAATCAACTAATTGCAGCTGGATGATCACCAACAAGGAAATCTGTCGCGCGTGAACGTATAAAAATATTTATACGTTCACCTGTATTGAGTATTTTGAATGTTCCTTCAGACAATATAATGTCTGAAAACCAATCCATAATCTACAAAGATGTAAAGCATTATTCGCATAATTTATATACCTGCGATTTTATTTGTCCGCATAACACTGTTTGTGCCCTGTACGATAACAACGCTCAGCGGGCAAATACGAGAGCAAATACGACCGGTATCCTGCCCACTGTCAATCTGTCGGTAAGTGATAAAAATCTCAACTCCACATTGCAATCATCAACAGGACCAAGAATAACTATTCACGAGAAAAACATCCAGTACTGAATTCGCGTCATAGTATTATTGTGGTGTCCTAGGCCAAAGATTTTTTTTTTAGTAAAACACTTTAATGTCTGCGATTTTCTGTTCACTTGGTACTTCATTACAAAGATAGTGGTGTCTGATTTTGTCTGAATTATTTAATGTAAATTCTTGCGTTAATTGTCACAACGATCGATAGTAGTTGATTGGCGATATTTGTCTTAACTTTCAGTTGACCATAACCTGAGAGAATTGGCGCCAGAGTTGATGTAATATGTCGCATACTTATTTATATCTTTCAATTATTCAACTCAACACTTTTAGTGATCAGTTGGACAAAGATCAAAATACCCTTTTACAGGTGAACTAGCTTTCAAGAAATAATGATGTGCATGACATCGCTCTACGAGAAAAATGAGTCCAAGCCACTGGTTCAGAAAGGTACGATGGAAACGACAAGAACAAAACCTGAAAACAGTTTGGACGAGCTTGACCAAACTTCTTGTTTCATACTCAAAGTCACTCGGGCGTCGTCGGACTCACTCCGGGGTTTTTGAAATATATATTCTAGCCACTCAGGGGACATGGAAGAAATATTTTTGACACATTGTTATTGCGTTCCCTCGCAGTCTACCTCGTGATTATATTGCAATCCCTCGCATTTCACATCGCGTTCCCTTGCAATCTTATGCCGTTCCCTTGCATTCCAGATGGCGTTCCCTCGCATTCCAGATCGCATTCCCTCGTGATCTTATTGCGTTTCCTCGCGTTCCGGATTGCATTTCTCTCGATTTTCTTGCATTCTTTCGCATTCTGGATCGCGTTCCCTCGCAATCTTATTGCATTCCCTCACAATCCGACTTCTGAGACTTTTGAGAAGGTTTTGCTACAAGATCGCGAGGGAACGCAATCCGGAATGCGAAAGAATGCAAGAAAATCGAGAGAAATGCAATCCGGAACGCGATGGAACGCAATAAGATTGCGAGGGAACGCAATGTCCAAGAGCTATCTATTCCATGTCCATTCAGTGGCTCCGTACTAACGCCATGTTACACGATACAGTAAAATGGATGCTGGGAGTGCGTGCAGTTGCCACCCAAAGCGCATTCGGAACACCTGATCTAACCTCCTTACGGCTATATAGGTGGGTTCATAAAACACCTCGAAAAAAATGTTTTTTTGCACGACACTGGAATCAGAGATTGGATAACAGACTATTACTTCGCACATTGAATCCATTCACCAAAGGGGAAAGTAGCGGGTTTTTCGCAATGATATATGACAATGTATATCCTAACAACACTCCCAGGGGAGCTTATTCCAAGCACATGTTCAAAATTACAGACTCTATTGCACAGTTTTGAGCGAATAAGTTTATTGTATTATACATGTAGTTATATATCTTAACACACGGCGCTACTATCTTTATGATTTGCTAAATTCCGGTGTCGTTATATGCGTTAAAACTACGACATTTTGAAAAGAGCAAGACACAGTGACGTGTAAATAAAGGGGGGAATTATCTTCCTGCTCAGCACACATTCTTATTGTTCAACTCACGCACCACGGGGGACCATACGGATCGGTGATTGAACTCTCAATAGATTGTCAATTTCACCTTCAGGTTCGATACTGCGAATAATTTTTACATTTGTGATAATTTTGGTAATTTTGAAACTCAACGTCAAATTCCTGCAAACGCAGACGAATATTTCAGTAAGGTGTGGATACCGACTTATAAGAAAACAACACATCCCGGCGCGTAAAACGTCCGGAATATGAATGCATCTCGAAAGACATCGAAAATAAAACCTCATACTATCGAGAGCATGAAACGATTGGGACGGACGTCAATCATTGGTGTTGGATTTTTTTTAGGTTACCGACCCTTTGGTCCGATAACCTATTGGCATGGCGGTGCGTCCGTCTGTCCGGCATTGACATGTTTATCTTCGAAGTTTTGGCACATTCAAATAGGAGATCATATATAGTGGTTTCGGTGGTGGCCTTGAATTTGACCTTCAATGACCTTGAAAGGTCAAAACGACTTTTTTTTAAAAAACTGTTCAGACGGTTTTCAGATTTTTTCTTTAAAAAATACCCTCATATACCCTTCGCGATATGTATAAGTTTCTTTGCTCTTGAATCGCTCGAAGTGGGCCATTTTGGCCCAAATGGGTCCTATGCTTTGTAATGGGAGATATAGTCAGATTCTGATGATGCCAATAACAAACGTAAAATACAACATTTTGCAATCGAAACAAAGCCCGACCAAATAGTTTATCTAAAGGAACACTGATGTCATCAGGGGCAGACAGTGTGTTAAATGTAGTTGATTCTACTGTACACCTGATGGAATTAGTATACAACTGCTCAACAACATGTGAAAATCATTTAGAAATCCGAAACAAACCCCATGGAATAGATATATGACAAGTACATAAGTACCTAGTCACAAGCCAGAAAGCTACTGAGTTGATGGTATCCTCGGGGACAGATTTAACGTCCGCCAGCAGTGACACTGACTAAGTGGTATGAATGTAAGTATCAATCTATTACCACCAATATAGTTCCATTTTGATGATGCCAATAACAAACTTAAAATACAACATTTTGCAATAGAAACAAAGCCCGACCAAATATTTAATCCAAAGACACACTTGCGTCATCAGGGGCAGACAGTGTGAGAAATGTAGTGGTTTATACTGTACACCTGATGGAATTAGTATACAACTGCCCGACAACCACCGACTCAGTGGTATGAATGTAAGTATCAATCTATTGCCACCAATATAGTGAGATTCTGATGATGACAATAACAAACGTAAACTACAACATTTTGCAATAGAAACGGAGCCCGACCAAATAGTTTAGCCGAAAAATATCACACTAAAATTGAGATTAGACAATTAGTAATCAATTGTGAACATATAGGAAATGATATATGCCGAATATTCTATATTGATATATGCCGAATATTGACCTGATTTACCAGGTCACAGGACAAAATGGCTAATATCTCGCTTCTTATCGACTTCACAGCTTGGAATCAATTGTGGACATATAGGAAATGGTATACGTTGAATATTCTGATGACTTTGAGTTCGACTTTGAACTCATTTTCAAGTTAGAACACAAAAAGGCCAATATGTCACTTATTATCGACGTTACAGCTTAGGAATCAATTGTGGACATGTAGGGAATGAAGTTCTCGTGACCTTGAATTTGACTTTTGACCTTATTTTCAAGGTGAGAGCATGAAATGGCTAATATCTTGCTCATTATCGACTTTTCAGCTTAGGAATCAATTGTGAACATATAGAGAACATATAGAAAACAATGTTCCCCGCGGGCACATGTTGTCAAAAAATTCTCATTTCAGACTTTGAGAACTTAACACTGTACATTTCTCCGGTAACCTTTGTAGCCTTCGGGCAATTTTTTTATTCATATTCGATCAGCTTACGCAACACAAGAATTGGTGTAAACTTTTTCGCGGAAAGATACTCCTGCAGGCGAAAATCAATCATCACCCGGTAAATTATGGTCCGTGCAGTTGCCAGAATGACAACCTTGTTTTCACGACAGGTGTATGCTTTTTCATGGATTTTTACTCGCATGGGTAGGTCTATGAAATAAAAATTTCTAGCTTGGTTTGCAGGACACCTTAAAAAATCTTATATTTGGCATGAGTCCAAGATCACAAACGCATGTAGAGATCTACATGTATAACCTTTGGAATATTCAATTTAATGTAAGTATCAATCTATCACCACCAATATTTCATTCGGAAAACTGGTTTTGCCATCGCGGGTGTGATTAATGGTAAAGTTCGGTAATTTGTGTCACGAATAATAGCAAAAAAGGCCCATGTTTTCCACGGCATTGTACCCACATCAATATTGTTGTGCTTTGAGATTATTTGTATATAAGATTGTTCGCAGGTCTAATGTCCCACTTACACATTCAATGCAATGAAGGATATATTGTAAGAAATGGACCGATATCCGTCAGGACCTTCTGTCAGGGATACCTTTTGCACTCTGCGAAATAAGCTCACCAACTAATTGTCTTTCCTTGGTCAGTCATCGGATCAAGAAGATGAATCAACAAAATGGATAAAAGTTCAACTCGAGGAAGTTTGGGTCATTGGGCTAACATACTGAGCATTCCCGGTGGTCGTTATGTCAATCTTTGATATAACACAGTGGTCGCTAGTAAAAACAAATCATGAGAACGAAGTGCCTGTGTTTTGAGCCATTCGAGTAAAAAAAAATTGTTTCAGCTTTGAAAATCTTGCTTTTTTTTTCAAATTCAGTCACTTTTTGAGTCATATCTAGAGCTTCATAATATAGCTTACATGTGACCATTGGGACATTTGAATGGGAATTCGTGTATGGTGATTTGAATCGTGACCTTGCAGGTCAAAACGGCCATTTTTGGAGTTGATGCTTGGATTCGCCGTGGATATATTGTGACATAATATTAATTATATTAGATTTGTTTCTCTTCAAACGCCGTGATGGCCGTATTGATTTTCCGGAACGTGTCAGTGAATTTGTTTTCTTCGGTTAAAATCGAGTGCCATGTGTTTTGAGCTATTTCTAAGCAAAAACAAATTCTTGCCCTCGTTAAGTTTTTCGTTGACCTTCATTTTCCGTCATTATGCACCAGTACACCCAGAATGCTTCACGACAGAGCTTAGATATTTGCACATACAAATGGGAAGTCATTTGTGGCGAGTCTGAGTGGTGACCTTGAACATGACCTTCGATGGGTTTGAAACAAGACATTTCAGTATGGAAACTACCATTTTGTGGATTAATTTGTCCTGTACATGTCCATTTCATGGTACCTTTATTAGCTAATAATATTATGATTTGTGCTAGAAAGCCCCAACATAATACAACCATTATCAATTTTATATAAATACAAAGGTATCAAATTTTGGTTGAAATTTGTTCATGATAACAACACAAGATTGCGAAACGCCCTATATAGAATGTGGAAAGATTTGAAGATGTCGGGTGCAATAACTGGGTGACAGATTTAAGACCACGTTTGAACGAGTTCAGAGAGGTAGATTGTCGGACTGTTCGCGGAAGACCATTCCACACACTAGGAGCACAGTTTTTTTAAAGTTTTTGTCCTGTAGGTATGGATTGCGAGAAGGTGTTGGTCGGCAGATCGCAAGATTCGACCAGGCACATATGGGACCAAGAGTTCCGAAATTTAGACCGGACCTAGGTTGTTCAGTGCCTTATATGCCAGGACTGCTACTTTAAATACTATGCGTTGTTCAACGGGGAGCCAGTGCAGAGAAGCCATACATAATTGGCCTTATTTGACTTACATACATAATTGGGCTTATTTGACTTCTCCGGTTGGCAAGAGTCACACGTCGAGCTGCGGAATTTTGGACTCGCTGTAGACGTGACAGTTCGTGCTTTGTCACTCCGAAGTACAGACTATTACAGTAGTCGATGCGACTGGTTACAAAGGCGTGAACCAGTCGTTCAGTGGATTTTATGTCGAGATACTTACGAATTTTGCTTATTCGGCGAAGACCCATTGTTGCAGATGATACGGCTGTGCTGATCTGACGAGACATGGTGCACTCAGCAGTCAGTAAACACCTAGGTTCTTGACCGTGCTGGACGCAAGAACGGGGTGATCACCAACCACTATGCTCGGATGTGACATCGGAATCTGGAATTTTGATGAAAAGTACATCAGTTCCGTTTCGGAGTCATTTAGTTTAAGTTTGTTGCTTTGCATCCATTGTCTAATATCACAGATACAGGTCTCGATCTGGTTGACAGCAGAATGGTCGTTGTTAAGAGACAAGTAGACTTGAGTGTCGTCTGCGTAAATCATGTAGTCTAGGCCGTGGTCCTTGATGATACGACCCAGAGGTAACGTATACATCGTGAACAATATAGGTCCGAGAACGGAGCCCTGAGGTAAACCTCAAAAGACTGGGTCTAGACATTTCACCGTTTATGATCACTCGCTGAGTCCGATCGGATATATAGGATTTTATCCAATCATAAGCCATCCCATTGATACCAAATGACTTAGTGAGACGATGGAGCAACACATTATGGTCAATCGTGTCGAAAGCGGCACTTAAGTCTAGCATCAGGAGGACCACCACCTTACCAGAGTCAATTGATTGAAGGAGATCATTTTTGATTCAGCAATGCTGTCTCGGTTGAATGACAACGACGATATGCACTCTGCATGCATGGGATCCATGAGGGAGTTGTCGGTCATATACGCTTGTAGCTGTTTGACCACGACACGTTCGTGGAGCTTGGCTATGGAACCCAAGTTCGAGATATAACTGTGTCAGTGATGAGCTTGGCAACAGTTGTTTGTGTTACTGTATCAAAGCAATGTAACAGTTGTTTGTGTTACTGTATCAAAGCAATGTGACAGAGTCAGAGTGATAATCCATGGAACACTTGTCTAGTTCAGATCTGATGGTTTGAATTTTATCTTCAAAGTAGTCAGTGAATGACTGTACCATCTCCTTCGAACTCACATGGGATGGCAGAATTGTCTTGGATTTCCTCAGCATACTACTGTACACCGGTATATCGGTATATCTCGAATTGTCTTGGCTTTCCTCAGCATACTACTGTACAGCGGTATATCGGTATATCTCGAAGTCCACTGTGAGGTGAGATTTCTTTTCCACTTCCGTTCAAGAGCCCTTCGCTTGGACTTGGCCTCGTGCAACTCCTGGCTGTACCATGGAGCATGTGTCCGCTCAGAAACTGTGCGAGTGATGCTGGGTGCATGAGTATCCAGAACTTCACGGGTTGATGAGTTGTAGTGATCAACCAGTTCATCGAGTGGTCCAGTGTGGGGCTTTGGTAGGAGAGCTTCGAGGTCAGTCATGAAGTCACCAACCACAATGTCCTTTATCTTGTGAAATGTGATTGTTCTCCTCGCGGGAGGGGCTCGTGTATTTGAGCAGACCACGAGAGACCAACATGATCTGACGGAAGGTGATTGGCAATGTTGACATTTCACACGAAGGTCGGATCACCAAGTCAAGTGTGTGACCATTACGATGTGTGGGGGCAGATTCATGCTGTTGAAGTGCCGCTGATTCCAGGAGTTCCGAGAAAAGGACAGCATCTTTGTTCTGTGAGTCATCAACATGTATGTTGAAGTCACCCGTTATGATAAGGTTGCCTTTCGATATGGTCAATTCTTCAAGCATGGTTGAAAATTCTTGAAAGAACGTGTTGATGGGATGTCCGCATCGGGCTTGGCTGGGTGTTCTGTAAACCACGATCAGTCTCAAGGCCTGGGTAACGAGAGATATGTTCATATCCATATGTTCGAAAGAATGGAATGTCTGACTCCTACAGGAGTTGACAAAGTATCCAGTTCTGTACAAAATGCCAACTCCACCACCTTTGGTTTTACGTGGCTGGTGGTGGAATGCGTTCTGTGGTAGGGCATTGAGGATTTCAGCCAAGATTGTCTCATCAACGTCTAAGCCAGTTAACCAGGGTTCTGTCAGATATAAAATGTCCAAGTCATTCTCCAGCACATAGTCCACGAGACAGTGTGCCTTGTTGTTAATGGCACGAGCATTCCATTGTCCTATTATTGGAGATAAATTGTTAGTCACTTGGCGTATGGCAACAGGCTTGAGGTTTATCACATTGGATCCATGTTGCCTGTGTGTAGTTTGACTCAGTGGTGAGCGCTCAGTGATCCTGACCTTGATCTTCCTATTTTTGCCGCCAGCAGAACGGCGTTAGGGGCAGGTGTTTGGGTAGCTGAGCCGTGTAGCAAGGTATTCCCAGGCCTACCTGTTTCTAGGCATAACCATATAACCACAATTGTTGACCAGCCTTTGTTGTGTAAGATATCCCGTGTCATGGCATATAGCCACATATAAATCAATAATAGTCCGTACATGCAACTTGGCTTTGAAGTGCCCAGGCAATGTTTCATGGTTGAGTGGGCTCTATGGTTTTAAAGGTTAGCATATGTTTATCATAGTTTAGAATTACATGCCCAAAATATCGAAGGTATGGTATAAAGTTAGCCTGCTCTGTTTTTGCTCGTATCAAATATCTTGTAATTTTTATACGCATAGGCCCTATGGGTCCGAGGCCTTTGTGAATAAAGTGTATTTTTATTATTATTATTATTATTATTTTTATTATTATTAAATCGAAATAACCTATCCGTGTTTAAGATATACGAAACCGCTAACTTACATATGTACTACTCTATCAAAGGATTCATATATTGCTCAACTCTTTCCCCGGTTGTCAAGGCGGCGTGGACTGTTGCGGTGTCGTCGGAACTATGAAATGTTACACGCGTTTCGTCCGTCGTTCGTACATCCGTCCGTCGTCTTTCAATATGACTATCTGTAAAGTTGGGGGGGGGGGGGGGGGGCGGGGGTAGTTACGCTATTACACATAATGTCCCCTCGTGGTCAATGGTGCTCCTATCCTGCCCCTCAATTTGCATTCAGCGTCCCTTGGCGCTCCGGTAAGGCACAATTTGCGGTCTTACGCAACCGACTGCGTATAGTTTACATTTTAAAAGAAATTAAAATATTGTTGTGACGTCACACCATTGTCTGAACAGTGGATTCGTCCGCACGAATCCACCGTTTGCCCCATACGAATTCATTGGTTCGCTGATGCATGTAATGTCATGTATGTATGTCAATTTCCGTGTACATCAGAAAAACATTTTCAGTCAGATTCACGACTTTGTTCATAATCAGTGATCGCAAGATCATCTAATGTTGAATTTCCAACATCGTTCAGAATGTTTGCAGCATTAAATGACACCATACTATCCACGGATTCATTTAAAAATGTGTCCAAATTATCTGCGATGTTGAAATTTAATGTCAACCAGTCGATGTCCAGTAACGGAAATGCGAGAATGTATGTGGTATAGGTCACTGTTTCGCTGTGTTTTGAGTACAATATATTAAAACTCACCACCATCCAATGGAGATGTCCATTGAAACACGTTCCACGTATCACTCTGCTGCTTAATACTAAATGAATGCATTTAACCCGTGTGCCACCTTCTTAATCCTTATTGAATATATAGAGGAAAGCGCGAGATATAGTACTTGGGCCGAAAATCATGTTGAGTTGAGTAATCTTAATTCACTCGGTTGCCGGTTATTTACGTTTACATCTTTGTCATGCTCGACTTGCAATAGATCTAACAGAAACAATATACATAAGCGTTGCGCTCGTGAATTCGTAGGCACGAATTCACTGTTTCTCGTGCTTTATCCATGACTTAACGCGTCCACATATTAGACTAGGTACAAAATCTCAAAATAACACTTTAGGGGGGATGGAATGTTACTGCCTGTCATCCATGCTGGGGTCAAAGTAGGGTCCTTACTGGTCAATATTAGCCCGGATGACATTCAAAATTTAAATTTTTTCATAAAATTCTAACAATTTTATATACGGACGAAGCTGCGGTAATTTTTCTCGTTTTGAAATTCACATAAAAGACTGTTGAATCGTGAATAATGAAGCTAGAGTTATCATTTTGGTGTCAAAATGTCTGGAATTACATGGCAAATCAAGAAAAATACCATCTACAGCAGTTCATGGTGTAAGTTTTGTATTATAACATGAAAACACATCATAATAAGTCCGAAATTGCCTTCGATTTCACAATCTGAGACCTGCGAAAATGGGTGTTCCAGCTCACAAATCTATTTTATCTTTACGAAAACTTCACTAAAATTACCCCAGATTATATACCACACTGCCAAAATAAACCATTCAAAGGTCTTAACCAAATTTACAGCTAGAAATCAAATGAACCTAACACTACCCCCTAGTGAACTCCGTGATCGCATGATATTCTCGAATTTGACAAAACTACTTATACTCTCACATATTTCTATGCTAGAATGATTATTTTGATATCAAATGATACCAATCATCATTTCAAACATACAATACAATAATCAGTTAGAGATGTGAAACTTCTTCCCATCAAAACATAAGAAATATCCACCAAAATTTGACCATAACCATTGATTGGTTAATGATTAATTTTACCAATAGCTATGATGGACTAATTATTTTGATATCAAATGATAGGAATCATTAGTTCAAACCCAAAGTATAAAAACCAAGTCCAGATGTGTTTGTTTTTCATGAAAACTACAATAAACACACCAAAATTTGACCACAATAATTTATTTACTGTGTCGGCATCCTAGAAAGTTGATCGTTTGTGGTTTATTCGCTGCTAATGTTGTCAAGTCTTCTGCTAGTGGTACTTAGTCGACATAGTCACCAGTAGCTTAATTCATCACAATTTTAACATATTTGAATTCATAATATTTGCCAACTAAATATAGAAACTCTGTGAATTTTTTACAGGGTTTTGAGAGGAGGGGATATATGTATTTCATAGTGTTTTGTGATCGAGTATTCGAAGAAATCTTAACATTTTATACACAATCAAAAAGGGAAATTAATTACCGGTACCATTTCGACGAGGTACATTGTATGATTGGTCCATGTGGGTGGAGATTCATGGTTTGTGGTCCATAATCGTACCAATAATAAGGGTTCATATAACTTCATAAGATCACTTGTCATTTGACTAAAATGTTGCAACATTCAGTTTTACTGCCTATGTTGGATATTTTCCCCTTCTTGACTCCTTGATCTTGAGCTCATACAAAACCCGTTCTAATTGAAACATACGGCCTAAAATGAAGAGTTTGTTCCAGAGGAAAACACAATTTATACATGTATGAACTTGTATGTAGTCTAAAATTTATGACAATAAACCAACCCATGTTTTACCTTCTGCAAATAATATTAGCAACATGTTCTTCTAAGCTTCGGATCAACAAAATATTTCCAATGTCTTTAATTGTGCATGTCATGATATGTGCATATTCAAGGGGTATGGCCAGCATAAACATAGACATGGGAAAGCTCAACACAAATTAATTTGACAATGAAATGTCATCCATATCATTCTCATTTCCTCATTTTCTCTCAAACAGTAGTCCGTGCCCAAGGTCGTATCATTGTTGCTCAAGTCGGGATTGTTTGATCAGTCTGTACAGACATAACCTTCAGTATAAGACATTGCATTCTTTGGAGAACATGTTCCTGTGCAATGGTCCTTCTAACATTTGAATCGGATGGCTTTTGGTGCTGACATCTGATCTGTATGGTGAATCGGGATGCTCTCATCAACCACATTCGAGCCATGATCATTTGGGCTCGAAGCTACGACAGCCTCTCTAGCGAGGTTCTCCAGATGCATGTCTAATAGCTGACTCATGCAACGAGGTGTTTGAGAGCTTCATTTTTTTGGTACAAGATGAAATTTTCGCACATTCTTGCTGCAGAATTGTTCGTACCTGACAGAATTTATGTCTGTTTAGAAATATTCTTCGTGGTTTTTTTTTGAGAAATTTCTTGGAGAAATATAAAACACATCCACAGCCATCGAGAAGTTCTCTGTTGGAGAATGATTTACCAATGTTTTTCCTGACATCACACATGTTTTGATCAGCCATTGTCGACTGAAATGGCCGTGTCTTTCCTTTGGCAACAAAATCACTGCATACGACCATGCCAAGTGAGATGCCTATAGCTGTGGTGTCGATGTACATGTACCTTGTACATTGTTTGTTTTCAGGGCAGGATAGAACTCTCGCACATGCCAACACAGCAACTTAGATGCTGAAGACCTGAGGATGAAGCAGCTATTTGCTTTTGATGCTGCATGACTGGCAGCTTCCTCCTGTTTGATGCTCAACTGATCGAACCAGTAGTCCGAATGGTGCTATGCCCAACAACGAGGTTGTAGTACTCTTTACTATGTGTTAGTAATTACAACAAGTTTACAAGACTACATACTCAGTCTGCTGCCATTCAAAGCGGAAGTGAAATAAATTTCTTCGACCGTGTTGGACAATTTTGATTTTCCCTGGATCGTGACTTGAAAGCTTCCCCGGTTGGCACGCTTTGCATGCTCCGAGTTCTTGATGTATACAACGGATTAAGGATCCATGACATAGTAGACTCTTTTGTGAGTGAGCATGTAGGCATGTAGGCACCAGTTGAAAGATGTACTGAGACTGAACTCCAAGTGTCCTGGGAGCATTCTTGACAAAGTGCAGTACTTCCATACCATTGATGAGAACTGCCGATTGTGGAACATCTTCAACTGGTTCATGGTAATCTTCGAGGATGTGTACCAGAGGCACCTTGGTTGTTTAAGCAGGAACTCCATCTGTGTTGGCCAATGACCATAGCAGTGACCATAATGGGACTGCATCTTTCATGTTCAGTTGACAATTCCGAGCAATAACTAGCATTTATGCAAATAGACTCCGATCAGCTTGTAAAGCCACATACGGTGTTGTATGTTGCAACCACCTATGTTGTTTTTGTTTGCACGATGATGCTGAATGTCTTCAAAGATAATTTTGGCAGTGTGGCTTCGTTCAAGTTGACTTCGTTCAACAAAATAAGATTCACCATGAAGCTTCATTTGTAAATATAACTGCTTCATTTGTCTCCTGCAGTGAGTAGATCGTGTAATATGTGTCATTGGCTGTGATTCCAGATGCTGTGTTGACAAGAGTCTCGTGTTCATCTCCGAGTACTCAATGGGTAGACCCAGTCTACAATCATGCTAAACACTGTGTATATCTCCATCCTTCTGATTCCGTGTACAACTGACATCTTTCTGTGGATTTCTTATATGAATGCCTGTCATTTTTCTCGCAAATCATGAGTTGTGATTATCCAACGCTGTGCAGCACCACGGTTGAGACTGATGCCAGCTATACGCCCTGATTAGTTACAGTCCAGGATATTGTATGTTCGATGGTTTGGTAACAACTGCTTGTGTGAAAACAGTTTCATAACATCGCCGAACATAGAATCCCCCTTTGTGCAGTCTGCATGTTACTCTGTGGTGTGATTCGGACAGAATATCACTGGTCACTCTAGTGATTCTGGCAAACTACTGCTGGTACACTTGGTGACTGATTCTATCAAGTATCAATGGTATATCACTTAAGGTAGTCCGCTCCAAACAGTGAGGGGAGGTGGTCAAAGAGTTTTTAAAAATAAATAACTGTGTCAACATAATCTAGAGCTTCAAAATGATATATTTTATAGAGTAACTGTTCAGCATCCTGAAACTGAAAAGAAAATAGGGGGTCACCGTATCCGTTCGCATTGAAAACACAATGCAAGATGTGAATTTGGACGAAAATCTGTGCAAATATGCCATAATTTATGTCATTTTAGGTAAATGTGTGTGATTTCAATCGAATATGTAGAAGAAACGAGCACGGTGACCCCCTGTTTTCTTTTCAGTATTAGGATGCTGATCATTTACTCTATAAAATATGTCATTTTGAAGAGATAATATTCAAGAAATGACTTTTAAATTTTAAATCTTCGTTACCTCACTGTTTGTAGCGGACTACGTTAACCACATAAACATTTATTAAACCACAAATGGTGAATTTTCTAAGATGCCTACATTTTGTATACAACCAGTAAATCATTATGGTCCAATTTTGGGATTTTTTTTCTTGTTCTGATGGGAAAAAGTTTACATCTCGACCTAATTATTGTATGATATGTTTGAAATGATGATTCGTATCATTTGACTTTCTAAATAATTATTCTAGCAGAGTTATATGTGAGATTATAACTAGCTTCGTCAAATTCGAGAATATCATGCGATCACGGAGTTCACTAGGGGGTATTGTTAGGTTCATTTGATTACTAGCAGTAAACTTGGTTAAGACCTTTAAATGGTTTATTTTGGCAGTATGGTATATAATCTGGGGTAATTTTAGTGAGGTTTTCGTAAAGATAAAATAGATTTGTGAGCTGGAAAACCCATTTTCGCAGGTCTCAGATTGTGAAATCGAAGGCAATTTCGGACTTATTATTATGTGTTTTCATGTTATAATACAAAACTTACACCATGAACTGCTGTAGATGGTATTTTTCTTGATTTGCCATGTAATTCCAGACATTTTGACACCAAAATGATAACTCTAGCTTCATTATTCACGATTCAACAGTCTTTTATGTGAATTTCAAAACGAGAAAAATAACCGCGGCTTCGTCCGTATATAAAACTGTTAGAATTTTATGAAAAAATTAAAATTTTGAATGTCATCCGGGCTAATATTGACCAGTAAGGACCCTACTTTGGCCTCAGCATGGGTGACAGGCAGTAACATTCCATCCCCCCTATCGTCATTTCTAAGGCCCTTTATAGAAAACGTGCCTAGACTATATATGCTGATATTCACGAATGATTTATGCTTCTGGTTAACGGAGAAATTCAGCATCCAGAGTGGTTTGTTTATCATTACATATACTCTAATTTCAACTTTATAGTTAGAGCTTATCATTTATAAATTCACATTGTGATTTGATCTTACAGTGAGCGGATTACTCACTGATTGGCCGGTGCAGACGGAGGGTGGAACTGACGGCGGCAATGCCAGCTGTGTATTCCCGTTCATCTATAGCGGCCTGTCGTGGGGCTCATGCACGGAAGCGGGCACACAAACGGGCCAGCCCTGGTGCGGAACCACCGACAACGTTGACGAGGATGGGCTTTGGGGTTATTGTAAGCTTAACGGTAGGTTGAAACTGCAGATTGGCTGTAAAAGAGCGTGACAGGCGATGAAACCAAAATTCTCCGTGACATTAATTGTTTTGAGGACACCCTGTATGGTTTTGTCATTTCGACTGGTGCTTTTTTAACCTTAAGTAAAGAGAGTGAATAGGCCTTAGATTTATTATAGATAATATAAATATAATATCAAAGTAAAGAGCTCATATAAATAAGACATTTTATTGCATATTGTGAGGGCAGGTGGCGTAGTCAGTTAAGGCGCTCGTCTCGTGACCAGCAGGCGCGTGACCAGCTGGCGCTGCTGTGTTGGCTGTCTAACACCCTTGGGCAAGGTGTGCATCACAATGTGTCTCGGTTCACTCAGTCGTACAAATGAGTACCCGATTGGCAGTGTTTGCTAATGTACATGTGACTTATGCCTAGGTCACATTTGCACCGGTCGCCGGCCGATGCGAACACATCGGTGGTTCTCACCGATGTTCCGGCCGCCGGTAACCTTTTTCAGGTATCTTTTATCTCTCAAGTGGTCATGGAGGCACCGAGCATTGGCAGATCACCGGTGGACACTTATCCGGACATCGTACACTGACCGGCCGGCATATGTAGGAATTGGGGGAAAATGTGTACCTTGATGCCTACGGGAGACCAACCAGTAACCTAGCAGGCATCGGCCGGTGACCGACTGACGTCCGGACGCTTCTTCCCTGGCGGCCGAAACATCGGCCGATTGCCGGACGGGTCCCGGACAGTCTGCCTCCGATATATAAAGGCAGTCGGTGGCTGTCCGCCAGATACACATTGGATGGCGCGTAGAGTGTCCATGCAAAATTACAGAATTCTTCGAACTTTCTCATAGATTGGAAATGCTTGAAGTCTCCATGATGCTCCCTCTCCAGCTCTGCCATCAAAGTATCAAAATGGCCATATAGCAGGGCGTCTCATCAGCCACGGCCGGATCCACCATCTCCGGCGGCGGCGAAGTTGCACCATAGCAACCCTCTCCTCCTCCTCCTGCACCTCCTCCATGGAGGTGACGAGCACGGGCATAGGCTACTACATCTGCAGCCAAGCAAACCTCACTCTCCGAAGAGGAATTACCATCCTGCCAACTTCTTCTGGATACTGTGTAGATTTGTCTGTAGATTTGTGGACTAAATATCATGGAATAAGTCAATACCCGAGCGAAGTATTCCGAGCGAACAAAACATGGTCCGTTATCCAATCTCATAGTCTGGGGACAGAAAGTCATATCAGGCATACGAAATGAGAGAAAACAAAAATGACAGGGAAACTCATGAACACCCAAAAATGGCCATCAGGAGGTGAAATCAGACTGAGCTTTTCCTGCCCCACTAGTTAAGTGGCGCCCGTCATGAATTCCCCAAAATTAACATGTAAATATATCTAGTTGCGTGGCATTCATGGATTTGGTGTATTTATCAACCAGATCATGTTGACGTCCACAAAATTTCTTGAAGGCAGCTATGAGTCTTGGTAAAACATATCCTTGTCGCAGCAGTTTCGAGACTAGCTGGGCACTTCGATAAACAAAGTCTTCATATTTGCAACTAGCTCTGGAATAGTGTATAAGTTGAGAAACAAACACACCATATGCTGGTGACACAGGAATGTTGCTTAGAAAAGGGAAATTGACTATAGGAAAAATTGTAGGAAATTGACTGTCATACAATCTGGTTGATAGGTTAGAATCATCATCAATCTCCAACCTCAGGTCGGGATAGTTGGAAAAATTAGCGGAGTCTGTAGTATTTTTAAATTCAAGTTCCTTAGGATATATGACATCCAGATAGTCACCAAACTTGGGATTATTTAGCGACAATACATATATATTCAATACATATATATTCCTCTCTATATATCGGAAAGTGAAATTAAAATTACATGTTAGTTACTTAGAACCCCCTCGTTGTAAATGTTGGATGAAATCTGATTCATATGAGTATAGGAACAGGTCTGCCAACAACGGTGCACAGTTTGTACCCATGTGAATACCAATAGTTTGTTTAAGTATTCGACCACCAAATTCCAAATTCCAAATATATTATCAATCAGAAAATTAACCACATCTATTTCAGTATATTTGTATGAGGCATCAGAGTCGCCTTTAACAAAATAACGGTATCATATTTAACTACAATATAGTGCTACCGATGTTGTCCCTTTTTTGTGAAAAATGAATGATTGATGAATTTGTTGAGCTGAGACTTCAGTTCAGAATGCGGTATAGTTGTGTACACAGTGGAAAAATCAAATGTTTTGATAGACGTTTCATTTGAAAGTGTGTGAGCATGTAGATATTCCAGTAAAGATTTGGAATTTTTTAATATCCAATTCGGTTTATACCACTTCTAGAATAGATGGTTTCACAGTACTTTTGGAGACCTTGTTTAATTTTAGACAATAAAACAGTTAATACAAATTATTATCAATACGCTTAGACAAAAGTTAATAGACAATTAATTAATAGACAAATTAATAGACAAAAAAATAATTATTAAAAATTAATTAATAGACAAAAAATCTAATTAATAAATATTATTAGACAAATCGCTGTGCTCGTTTATGTAGGCCTACAGTCTTATCCATAACATAATGGGTATCCACCGGGAAACCAATCACGCCCTACCGGAGACCCCACGGTACTCTACTGATAACTGCTAGGTGACCGTCTGATATGTTCAAATCTGCCGAATATCGGAAAAGCACCTCCCGCACATCCATCGGTGCCAGGCATGATACCCTGCGTTGACCGTCTCGTATGTCAAAATCAAATGATACCCTGCGTTGACAGTTTCGTATGTCAAAATCGATCGATTATCTGAGAAAACACCCACCGCACATCCATCGGCGCATGACAGGATACCCTGCGGTGATCGCCTGGTGAGCTACTCCTATCAATCGGACGAAATATTTGGACGATCCCCTCGGCGCCCGGTGGGCACATGGAGGAGCTGTGATCGGTCGCCGGCAGGTGTGATAACGATTAACAGACGATGTCATTTTTTCCACCGGTCGCCGCAAGAAAATAACTCTGCGTTATTTCCTTCCGATGCCTCCACCGACGTGTCTACGATGTCCGATTGCTGCCTGATAGTCACGGATGACCCTTCGGCGCTTGGTGGATGACCGGCCGAAATGGCCAAATTTTAGCCTTTTTACGCATCGTACCCACATCCGAGGAGGCATCGGTGCAAATGTGACTTAGGCATAAGTCACCTTGCGCCAACGGCTGCAACATATAGGTGATTGTCAATGGACGGTGGTCGGAAAGTGGTTCCAGGCCATAAAATCGGTCGGTAATAGTTGTAAAGCGCTTCGAGAATGTTGGAAAACGTTGAAAAGCGCTATATAAAAACCTACAATAATAAAACATATTGAGCTAGGCATACCTCTGTTAATGTTATTTAATTTCATTAACCGCTCAACCATGATCATCGGCTTAGATATTCAAGTTAGCTTTGGCGGCCGCATATACTTCTGTGCAACCACTGGCGCGCACGTACTAGTTAACGGGCTATAGTCACATGATCAGCCTGCTACCCTACAGTCGTATCTGAGTCGGTTCTACCAGTATAAGCTCATAGTTTTATTCAGGGTGTGGAAAAACTTTAAAATCCAAAATGAAGAGAAAGACAGAACAGGACATTAAACGCTTTTTACCATGTAGAGATAAAATAAACACCAGATTCATATATACTTCTTCATAGATCCACCTGATTGCCCGCTGTAGACAAATATAATTTTTTGACAACTCGATCGCTAAGTTGGCTAGATTTATCACTGTATGCAGTATGGCGGCGCTGAGCTTTCTCGTTTGGAGATCCATGTATATGAGATCTAGATCTAGGCCCCATATAGTACATATATGGCCTATACATGAAGGTGAAATCAGAATAATTGTCAGACGTACGGTGGCTTCTATCTGCCAAAATTTCGAGTTTTGCTCCCTAGCAAAGATTCAAAGAAGAATTTAAAAATAGAGTCAATCTCAACGCGTCTTAAATATTTTCGATGCGTCTAAAACCAAATGTGTCTAAAATATTTTCGATGCGTCTAAAACTTTTTTCGATGCGTCTAAAACTATTTTAAATGCGTCTAAAACATTTTCGATGCATCTAAAATATTTTCGATGAGTCTAAAACCATTCTCGATGTGTCTAAAACATTTTCGATGCGTCTAAAACATTGTCGATGCGTCCAAAACTATTTTAGATGCGTCAAAAACATTTTCGATGCGTCTAAAACAATTTCCGATGCGTCTGAAACATTTCCGACGTATGCAAATCGAAAATACTTCATGTTTAAGATGCAACCAAATGTTTTAGACTCATTGAGAATAGTTTTAGACGCATCGAAAATGTTTTTGACGCATCTAAAATAGTTTTGGACGCATCTTAAGCTATTTTCGATGCGTCTAAAATATTTCCGACGCGTCGGAAAGTGCTGTGTTTTATAATTTCGTTTTATAGTCTGTGGGCCATTCTGAAAAAAAAAAATTTCGTCGCCAAATCGGGCATATTAGGTTTCTTGGTGTCATTGTGTAGGTTTTTATATCAGGAAAAATATTAGACCGGGTAACCTTCTCTAAAAGTGTCCAAACAATGGAA